>OX155892.1:84636301-86000797 GCA_944588485.1 Phosphuga atrata | reverse complement strand
TAGCGGTGGAGTGTTTCATGTTTGAAGGGTCGTAAAAGGAAAATTTTAGTAAAAAAGTTGAAAAGTTTTGTCCATAAGTCCAAAAGTCCAAAATCCAAAGATGTTAGTTTAGTCTGTCCCCCTAAATTTTGGAGATTTCCTAAAAACATGAATTTATAAAACTGGAGATTTAAAACCAGGGCAAATGTTTTTGAAATCCTAGAAATTCTTTGTCTGTCCAAATTTTGGAAACGTCCAAAGGAGATAATTTCCTTATAAATTCACTCATATTTCTCAGTGAAAATTAAATACTTTCCCAGCTCTCCACACAAATGCCAAAATTCCGCCAAAATGCGATTAAAGATCAGCAAATGCGTAATAAAAGAGCCGCATACAGCTCTCAAGCCGCGGCCTGCTGACCCCTATAGGCAGTCATAATACCTCCAAAAACAATTGCAACACAATATCTAAAATAATTATATGTAAGTTTATAAAGTAGTTTTACTATGTTGTCGATGCTTGGCGTTTTGGCGATTATTAAAGTTTAGAACCGTTTTCAATGTTAAAGTGATCTGACTAATGATAAATTTTAATAATATATGTCAATTGCATACATTAAAATTAAACATTTAATGTGGTCGTACTTAAAATTGTCTTAATAAAATTATATTCTAAATTGGATTAATCGAACTGTTTGTAAACAACTTACCAACTAAACTATATGGCATCCAATTAATTGCCCCGATCCTAAATTTTCTTCCACCTTGTTCTGTCAGTTTATCCGGAAACTGCATTGGCATTGAACAAAAAACTTTCATTCCCAACAAACCAAACGTCAAGCGCGATAAACTCGTTGCTCCCATCCAAACCCCCATATTTATGTGTGAAAAATTGAAAATACTCATCAATTCCACCACAAACAACACATCAACAATGTTATCCAAAACTCCCGTGTCAACATCACCAAAAATAGTTTCTTTCAAAAAAATTATGTATTTCCTATCATTGTATCTTGCCCGACCTGGTGTTCTTTGTAAATGTTTCTCAATAATTTCTAAAAACTCCAATGGCTTATTACAATCTAACACAAAATCTAAACAACGTTCGGAGTCTTTATAAACAATATTTGTAAAATTTTGTGGTCTAATTTGTATCGTAGGAAAATTATGTATAGAATTGTTATCTGAATCTTCTAGTAATAGCACATCGTTTATCGAAATAAAGATTTATCAAAACATTCGTTAAAATTGTTATAGGTAGATTCATTTTAGTTGGTCTCACTTGATAGGTCTGTTTTAAAGCGTTAAGCATTATATAGGACATTCTGCTGATTATTTATTTATTTTTCTTTTAGATAATGAGGTAATATACAAACATATTTCAGTTGAAATAAATATCGAATAATAAATAATAAAAAAACCTCCGCTTCTTATTGTAAATTGTATGTGCATTGTTATATTTATTATTGATATTTATCAATAATAAATGTATCATTGTAACGGGTATAATCAAAACTAACATGTCGCGTCACACAAGGCCGGTTGAGTTCTGTCGAACATCAGTCGTGTGTAGTTAACAACCTAATTTGCAAAAATATAATATTTCTTCAGAGTTCATGGTAGATATGAAATAAGTCTAGAGAACTTTGTGCGAAAATCCAATAGTTCTGCAAGATTTCGCGAGAAAAATAGAACATACCAATAACGAGCTAGTAACCACTTTTGGAAAAAAAACTATGCGTGTTTGGCATATTTCTGCCTCTCTAACATAGTTCTGGAGTTATTTACCAATTTTGCAAAAATTTCTGCAAAAATTAAGATTTTCCAAAAAAAAATTGAATTTTTGTATTCGGTAGTCAACCTAAGTAAAATTCAAGATGTTGAATTCATTAGTCACATTTAAGTATTAAGTTACTACACTTGCAAAATATTAATTAGAATTTTGTTTGCAAATACCTCTAGTCTAGCATTTAACGAATTTTGAGTGTATTTTTTATTTTTAGATTCGGTGTAAATGATTAGTATTAATCTTACTCTCTGGATTACATAAATTATGGTAGGTATTAGTAAGAAATTGATTAACTTAAAAATGAATTTTTAAAACCGTTAAGGACCGGCCGGACACACTTTTAACTAATGATTACATCTTCTTATTATTCTTATGTGAAGGCACTATGTGCCTGTTTCTGTAAATTTCTCCTCAGTCCTTCGGCTCCTGCGATTTGGAAGTCCAGGAGTCTGTCCATCTCTTCGGTGGTCTTCCAGGGGGTCTCGTTCTGTTGGGTTTTTGTGTCATGGCCCAGTTAGCGATTCGGTGTGGCGCCCTGCGTTCCACGTGATCCCGCCAGTATCTTCGACGGGCTCTTGTCCACCGCACGACGTCCTGGATTTGTAGGTCTTGGCTCTGATCTTAGAGCTCCTGATGGTCTCTTAATTTGACTTCTCTTATTGCTCTCAGGGTCCGCATTTCGGTCGTTCTCAGCGCTTGTTCGGTGGTTAATGTATCGGCCCTTGTTTCAGCCGCATATGTGAGTATTGGCCTTACTGCTTGCTGTCTTGTATATTCGAATTTTAACTTCTTGCGATATGTGTTAGTTTCTCCATATTATGTTATTTAGTGCGCCAGATATTCATCGAGCCTGTTCATTGCTGCTCGTACCACTAATGTAATGATTACATATGGTTAGAATAATATATCGATGAAACGCCTTTTAGTAAGCTCCTATTGCTATTAAAAGATATCAAATTAGTTTTTAAAAAAAGCATTATGTTTTAAAAATTCCTGAATTTTTACATTTTTACAAAAAACTCCGCTAGACTCCTTCTATGGGCCGCAGCAGCCTGGAATGACAGCTTGTCATCAGACCACGGATTAGGTTTAAAAACAAGACAAGTCCTTAGAATAGGTAGGAACATCACCTACTAATCAAGACTCATTTTTTATGATAAAGATTATTGAGATATTGTTTAATGCTGGGCATGTGAAATCTTTGTCATGTTTGTGGAAATCATGTGAAATGTTTGTGGAGGAAAAAAATATGGACCACCAATTTCTCGAACCGTTTTCTCTAAGACCAGATACCACGAAATTTGTAAATTTATTAGAATTGATGATAGAATCAAGATCACAACGGCGCACAGTGGGGCCAAATACATGAATTCTTGGCAAAAATCATTTTAACTAAGTTTTGAATATTAATTGATAAATACAACGTTTGTGAATAATAACACGAAGTGTAAAATGTAATTTTTTTAAACTATATATATGTACATATCAAGAATTCCCACTTTCACAAGGTTTGCGAAAAATCATTGCAGATCTCGGCGAGCGTATCATGTGTACACACGACACGGGTCATCCCGTCTCAATATGTTACCACATGCTATCAGGCAGCCGCGATCTAGCATTTGTTTTCAGTGACTAGACTTGCCTGAAGCTGCTGAAGCTAAAGTTCATTCCAGAAGTAACCATCGCTGCTCAGATTTAAAAGTTTTACCAGTATGGCATCCTTACCTGCAGGTTACTATATATAATTTTTTAAATTTTAATTGTATGATGTTTAGTGATATGTTATAATATTAATTAACAAAGACGCGTAAATAAAAATTGCAATTTAAGGGTGTAACGTTGAATTGTACGAATTTAGTTGAAATCAGTGCATATAATGTTTGCAGTTGTATTTTTTGTTTGTTTTTGGATTAGTTGTTCACGGTTAATTTGAAAAAAAAGTTGCGCATGTTTGCGAAAATTAAAGATAATGTTGGTTTAGAGCGCAAAAGAATACCAAGTTTTCACGATTTTTTCGTGAAAAAAATGGTTAGTGCTATCAATGTTCTGTGTACACGCATAGTTTATTTATACTTTCAACGTTATCCTTGAATTTTTGTAGAGCAAAACAATGTGAAGTGGTCAAGATATCTGCATCGGCGGCAGACGTGTTTTTCTCTGATTTGGTATAACTGCTGACTGCGCAGAACCGAAATAGGTAGTCTAAAACATAAAAGCCAAGGTGTTTTGTAACTAATGTGTGTGAAAGCAGAACATTGATATCACTAACCATTTTTTCACAATACAATTTGGGAAAACTTGGCATTTTTTTGACGCTCTAAACCAGGCGGTTTCCTGTAGAATGAAAAATCTTTTAGTACATTTTTGCCTGATATATCTATGCATTTTTTTTAAGGATCTGATTCCACCGAAGTGTTTTATGTAAAAAAAAACCTTAATTTATAAAATGAGACAATCTAACTGTATTACACTAGAAGACATGGGCGTAGCCAGTGGGAGGGTTTTGGGGGCTGAAATTCCCCCCGAAATATGCAAAACATAACATAAATTTTATATTGAAAGAAGGAGGGACGAGGAGAGATGAGAGAGCATGGTAGATGTGCAGTTTAGGAACCCTTGTGTGTCAGTTTTTGAAAGTAAATTGGCGTATTTCTGTTATTGTATTTTCTTCAAACCCCAAAAAGCCCGAAAGCATGTCTATGCCCGCTACCACTACCTTCTACTCTTCTTCTTTAGTCATTAGGTCCATGATTAGGCATAGGCCTTTCTCAATTGTTTCCATCTAGTTTTTCCTATTCTGTGCTAGTTGAATCCATGCTAGTCTGGCTGTTCTTATGAGGTCATCACACCATCTTATTCTATGATTGGCCTATCCCATCACTCCTTGCAGTGTAACCTGCTGCATCTTCATTTGAGGATTGCAATTTTCTTTCCAATATTGATGACTATAGTTATTGCTCATATTCTTTTGTTTCGCTATCTGTGCCTTTTTGTAATCCCCATAATTGACCTCTTCATTGCTTTTGTGCAGTTTCTAGTGCCATATGTCATCACAGGTATAATGCACTGTTCAAAAACTCTTGATTTAGGTGTTGAGCTATTTTCATATTTTGCAGGGTGAATGACAGTTTGGCGCAAGCCACTCATCCTAGCCTTATTCTCCTTATTTTTCCTTCTGTTTGATTTGGTTGATAGTAAGTTTTTGCTTAATTTCGCTAGTACGTTGCCTTACAACTCGAATTATGTCCTATACTTTATCTACGACCACACTAATTTGTTTCTGTTTAATAAGAAAAATATGTTTGATGTAACACCTTCAACCTTATTTAACTTGATAGAAATGAAGAGAAATACATTAATAATGGTTATATACCTTTTTATTTAGTACTTATGTGATTAGAGTGACACCTTCTATGTGAATGATGTGACGTTCAATGATTGTTTGGAAATCACGGAGTACTATATTTAAAAATAGTATCAACGTGCAGCTCTCACGTTAACGAATTGTAAACCAAACAAGAAAGTGTTATTTTGAATTAATAAATAACATTAATCGCGGATTGTTACAAATGTGTGTTGTATTATGTATTTACATAAGCCACGAACGGTATAATATTGGGCAACTAGAATAGTGGTCGTAGATAATATTTTTAATGAAAATGTTTTTTGGAAACGTATGTCTCTGTTGCATGCGCACGTAACTCGCTGCATGCGTATAGAAAGTTATAAAAAAGCAGAGATATTTAAAATATTTTAAATTTTGAATTCTAAATAGCTTTTGCATTAAAAAATTGAAATTTTAAAGCTTTTTTTAACTTGAAACAACTTTTTTTAATTTCGTGTAAAACCGTGAGTTACTTGCTTCCGGTAGATAGTGGTGCAAAACAAACGTCAAACTGTTGCCTGTTGAATGAGGTAAGATTTAATTGCATTTTCGTCGATTTTAATTGCTTTTCGCCAAAATAAACGTCAGAAATCGAAAATTCAGATGGTTTTTCACTGTTTTTAACAGAATGTGTTAAAATATTAAATGGTGTAAATTTGTTTCTGATGAAATTTCATATTAATAGTTTTGAGCAAATAATTTGTAAAGCTAAATAAATAGCAAATAAAATGGAAATAATTGGAGATTTTGAAAGCAGTTTTTCAATTAGAATTTTGTATGTCTTCTTTTTTAAAAGTTTTGCTGCTGAGTGAGTTCTGAACACTCCGGAATAGATGGAAATCTGATGGTGCAAGTTTAGGGCTATATGGTCGATGTGGTTTGACTTCCCATCCGAGCTCCAGAAATTTCTGCCGAATCACAAAAGACGTGTGTGGTTCACAAAAATGTTATTTAATTCAAAAACTTTTTTACAAGGCCTATATTTTTTATATGTCCATGTATGGTTGTTTTATGTACGTTTAAGCTCTACGTGAGTTTCCTTACTGTTATCTAGCGGTTGGTCTCGATTATGGCTTTAATTTCCTCGTCAATGTTGACTTGTGTTCGTCCCGAACGTGGTTTATCTTGGGCCGAGAAATCTCCAAAACGGAATTTTGTAAACCAGTGCTGACATGTGCGTTTTGATAACGAAGTATCACCGTACACGGTACATATTCTTTTTTCTATTTTGCGTCTGTAATGGACTCATAACAGCACCCATATGCGTGCGGTTATGAATCGCTGAGTGCGATAGAATTTACTCAATATGATTTTTTTTTTACTCAATATGAATTGTTTTATTTAGATATGGTATATAAGGACGCAAAATTGAAAAAAATTCTATAAAAAACACGTCTTAAGGCGTTTTTCAGAAAATGTCCATTAGAAAACTCCTCGCTAGGCTCGTCGTTTTCCAAACTTGGACGCCTGCTGTAAAATTGCGATTTTTGAACTCGTACTTTAATATACTATTATGTGCTTCGGCCGCGTTTATGCCCTCCCGAAACAAGAAGTACAAAATGTGACGAAAATGTTCTTTTTCGTGCTCCATGTCGATTAGGCGCTAAGCGAGTAAAGAGGCAAAATACTTCAATTTGTTTATATTAAATTATAGTCAGGAAACGTACCTTTCGATAAATACCAAATTATTTATGTGAGGTTATGGGCAACTTAGTAATACTTGCGTAAGTTTACAGGTCAAATATACTTAAGGACTTTCGGTACAACCTAATAGAACCTTGTGCGAAAAATTGTGCGAATTGTGCGAAATATATTAACAACAGGTATGACACCACTGTATGCAGTGAATTATATAGAAAAAAATAATTTATCTGAAAATTTTCCTAATATTATTGTTTTTAAATTACTTAGTTTATCTATTACCGTTGCCAGTGGAGAACGTTGGTTCTCTAAATTAAAAATAATTAAAAATTATTTGCTATCTTCTATGGCCCAACAAAGATTAATAAATTTATCTATAATAGCCATAGAACATGAGATAACAGAGAAAATAAACTACGACCACATCATTAATAATTTTGCAAAGGAAAAACCCGATTTTTTTTTGTTTTATTTATTGTTTTTGTATAAGTTTAGATATATTCGACAAAGTTTCTACACCTATATTATATTTTGTTAATATTGTTATTAGAATTACATTGTTTTTTTATTTGTTAAGTAAATAAAATATAACATCATTTTATTAATTTTTTTAATATGTAAGAGGGGTGGTGTGGGTTGCCGAAAGTTGTTTTCGCCTTAGGCGGCATATTTTGACGCGCCGGCACTGAGTGAGTTAGAGGGCATTGATGGAGCTACTAGCTAATACAAGCCAACTTTCGACTGCTTTCACGGATTTAAAAAATCTGATCCCCCAGAATCCGATAATCAGGTGAGTCCAGTCTATCGACTGGTGCCTGGATTACTGACATCTAGTTAAACAATATATAGTTTAACAATAATAGTGTTGAATATAATATTGTAACGGGTATCATCAAAACTAGCATGTCGCGTCACACAAGGCTGATCGAGATTGCAACTACCGAATTTGCAAAAATATAATATTTCATCAGAGTTCCTGGTAGATATGAAATAGTTCTAGAGTGCTTTGTGCGAAATTTCAATAGTTTTGCAGAATTTCTTGGAAAAAATGGAAAATAATAATAACGAGCTAGCAACCACTTTTAGAAAAAATTGTGTTTGCGTTTTTGACATATTTCTGCCCCTCGACCATAGTTCTGAAGTACTTGACCAATCAATTACAAAGAGTTCTGCAAAAAGAGAGATTTTGAGATTTTGCGAGGAAAGAATCAATTATGAAAATTGCAAAATCCCCTGCCAAATAGTTCGAATTTGTATTCAGTAGTCAACCGAAATAAAATTCAAAATGTTGACTTCATAGTCACATTTAAGTATTAAGTTATTTGACTTCAAAATATGAATTAGCATTTTGTTGCAAATAAGTAGCATTTAACGAAAGTTTTTTGGACAGAGTGTAATTTTTAATTTTTGATTCGGTGTAAATTTTGATTCGGATTAGTATTAGTGTTTCTGGATTACATTAGTTATGGTATTAGTAACAAAATGATTAGAAAACTTAAAAATGAATTTTTAATACTACATCATCAATTACAACAACAAAAGCCATATATATATATATATATATATATATATATATATATATATATATATATATATATATATATATATATATATATATATATATATAAATTATATATTCGAATATTGTTTCTTTATTATGTGAAATATATTTTCGGTTCTCGTGAAGTAATATGCAGGCAGGCACTCTGTTCTCAAGTGGTATTCATTAATCATACATAAAGTGTTCTTCATTTCTTAGCTGCTTTCTAACGTGCTCTTCATTTCGTAAATAAATCTAGTGACTGCAATGAGTATACCAAAAGTCCACAAAATGAAAGCTCCCTGGAAATCAGAAAGATTCAGGCTGTCTATTTTCTCGTCGGATGGATACAAAATTCTCCGTTGAATATTTATATTTGGAACCAGTCTGCTAGCCTGAAATTGAAAAATTAGAAAAAATATGAATATTAATAACCATTCATTAATTGACTGATTGGGGAGTTACATTTTGAAACTTCATTTCAATAATAAAAATTTGAACGCATGTAGTTTTTCGTTTCAAATTTTCACAATTCGATGAATTCGAAACCAAAAACAATCTGAATTTCTATTTATTTAAATATTAATAAACATTTATTACAGTATTGCAAATGTTAATTTGCATTTGAAACTTTAAATAAAAAATAATGCAGTGATTATTGTATTATCAATTGCATTTTGCAAAAAACATTGCCACTTTTATTTCTGAGGAAAGCATGATTTCTTGTCCCCTTTTTTACATTTACATTTAGTTTAGAGTTTCAGGCATCCAAATTATTAAGCAAATTATAACAATAATTATTTCGACCTTGTATGTATATATTAAAATATCACTATGAACTTCAAAATCAACATCTTTATTTGACCTGCAATTATTATTGTTTTCTTAACTGGGTTGATTGAATATTTGAGATTCAAACTTCTTTCCTCTTGGCTGGTCTTGTCTGGTTTTGTTTGGTCTTGTCTGGTCTTGTTCGGTCTTGTCGGGTCTTATATGGTCTTGTCTTTTTTTTCGGGAGGAGGGGTAAAATACATTTACGTATGGCCCCCAGTATGGCTCCAAATTGCTCTGGGGAGTGTCGGACTACTCGCCTTAGTAGCTTGACTACTCACTAAAAAACCCACTCCTCAATTCTGACCCTTTGCTGGACTGCCTGCTCAGCATTACTTCGCTCGGGGTTTGCCTTCTGTTTATCTTATTCCTCTTTTTTGCGATCCGTTTCGTCCTTCTCTTTTGCTATTATGACAGATGTCGCTAACTTCTCCACTGCGTCCCAACATTCTCCGCTTTGTAGCATTGTCTCTTGTAGGTTTTCTGGGGTCAGCTTTCCTCCCACCTTTTTTCCATTTCTAGCCGTTGTTTCGCCCATCTGGGGTAGTTGAAAAAAGTATGAAGGCAATCATCCACCAGGTCCGGGCTGTACACACAATTTTCGGTCTCCCTCAGATGTCTGCGATAGAGGTATGCCATGAGGCTACCATGTCTGAGCAGCAGCTGCGAGAATAATTAATTTACTTCTCCGTATCCTCGTGTCACCCATGGTTCTATGAGTCGGATGATTCGTTTTGTCCACACCGCACATCCAATTTCCTGGTTCCATCTTGTCTGCCATTCGTGCATTGTGTCTTCTCTAATCCGACTACTGCTCTCCTCCCCTTCCAGGTACCTTCTTAGCCTTTCTTTTGCCATCAGGTCTATTGTCATCAGCCCGGCAACTACCGACAGTGCTTCCGCCGAGGCCGTCCTTTAGGAACTACATATCCGTATTGCCAGCTGCCCCTGTATTCTTTAATACATTCTTCTATATTGTTTTGTTCTTATCAACGATTCCAACCACGTAAGAGCACCGTACAGCGTTTTTGACAGTGCCACTGTGCAAAGAATGCGTCTGCGGCTCGCCCTTGGTCCCTTAACGTTTGTCATTAGCCTTCTGAGCTGTTCCACCGTTTGGCTTACATTTCTTGCGGTTTCCTGCAAGTGCGTATACATTTTTCTGGCGCAATTTCAAGACCCATTTCCTCCAGATCCTGGTCTATGATATTAAGCGACCATTCCACTTTTCGTTGCAGATATTCCGCATTGTGTATGGTCTTGTCTGGTCTTGTCTGGTCTTGTCTGGTCTTGTCTGGTCTTGTCTGGTCTTGTCTAGTCTTGTCTGATCTTGTCTGGTCTTGTCTGGTTTTGTCTGATCTTGTATAGTCTTGTCTGACCTTGCATGAGCCAGTCTGATTCCTGCTGACCTTATCTGGTCGTGTCTGATCTTGTCTGGCCTTTTCTGATCTTGTCAGGTTTTGTCTGGTCTTGTCGGTCTTGTCTAGTTTTCTCTGGTCTTGTCTGGTCTTGTCTCGCCTTGTCTGGTCTTACCTGGTCTTGTCTGGCCTTGTCTGGACATTCCTGGTCTTGCCTGGTCTTATCTCGTACTGTCTGTACCTGTCTGCTCCTGCCTGGTCCTATATGGTCCTTTCTGGTCTTTCCTGGTCCTGTCTGGTCTTGTCTGGTTTGTCTGGTCTTGTCTGGCCTTGCGTATATTTGTCATATCTTCTCTAGTCTTATCTGTTTACTACAGCTTCTGATTGGAAAAATATAAAATGATTACCAAACGATTCTACTTACTTCAGCTTCCCATTGAATCACCAATCCTGCAGCCACACAACGCAATAGAAACATATTTAAAGAAGACAGCAAGACGGAATTCTTTCTCAATTGCATGGCAATACGTTGTTTAACCAAATCTTCTTTCATCACCTTATAATTATGAATGACATCTTGTTCTATGTATTCACCAACTGTAAAATATCCTAGAAATGTAGACGATATAAATTTATTGTATTGCCTCATTAACTAATTTAATATATTCTCACTATTTTTATAAACTAAAATACATACATATACATACTAAAATACTAAAAATCTTGTGTTTAAACTAATATAATGTTCTATAAGAAGATCCATAGGACCTGACAATATTTAGAGAAAATATATTTTTGGTTGTTTCCCTTCATATTTTCACTTACACTGAATTACATCTATTATTAATTCATCGTTTACCTGATGGTAATCTTCCTATTGCATAACCATAAATACTTTCATTCGAACGTGCCCTCAGTTCTGCCCAAGGTAAAGCCTTATGCTTTTTATATATTTTTTTAAAGTTTTCCTAAAAATAAGAATGTTATTTCTTAATAGTAGGAGTATAAGTTAAGGAAAATAATTACTGTATAATTCGGGTATAAGTCGAAATCAGTGCTAAATGTTAACCAATCAATTTTACTGTTCGCCAAATCTGCAATTGTATTTATATCATCGCTAAAACTAAAAGAAAACAGTGAGCATGATTACTGTACTTACATTTATACGCTACTAACTCTATTAATTTAAATAGATGTTAAATCGAGCTGAATTTAAATAACAACTCTTAATTATCTTAATATTTAGATGGAAGAGTATATTTATTTTCAAGAAATGTTCTCTTTCTTTTATTGCTTTCCTGTATAACAAAATTAAAAATAACTCTAGTACATCAAGTTATTAAAGCGGAACACAGCTTGAACGTATAAATATATTCAACCTTCCCGAAACTCTATAATATTGTTAAATCTTATTAAGACTACAAAACAATTCTCGTGTTGGAACACAACAGATATTTGCGTTATTCACTAGGACTCCGTTCACTTTCGTGACACTAAAATAGAAACTAGATAAAAACATTGTTTTTAAGATCAGATCATGATATTTAATTAATCAAATAATTCTATTAACCCAAAGACAAATTTGATCTTAAAAACAGTGTTATTTATCTAGTTTATTTTTTAGTGTCACGAAAGTGAACGGAGTCCTGGTGAATAAAGCAAATATCTGTTGTGTTCTAACACGAAAATTGTTTTGTAGTGTTAATAAGATTTAATAATATTATAGAGTTTTGGAGAGGTTGAATATATTTATACATTCAAGCTGTGTTCCGCTTTAATAATTTGATGTACTAGAGTTATTTTTAATTGTGTTATACAGGAAATCAATAAAAGAGAAAGAACATTTCTTGAAAATAAATGTACTAACGCAAATATCTGTTGTGATCCAACACGAGATTTGTTTTGTAGTCTTAAAAATTCTTAAAAAGATTTAAGCTGTGTTTCGTTTTAATAAGTTGGTATGATAATATCTATAATTAGTTTAGTTTAAACTCTACATTTAACTCTCGAACAAGTTAACAAATGTAATGGAACCTAATTTATTAATTTTGCATTAATTCCATTATTTCATTTTTAAATATAAACAATGTATAATGCGTTACCTTGGCCTGACCATGGTGCTAGATATTCGCGAAGAAAAAGTAGTGGAAAATATTAGCGATAAGATTAAAGCAATCACCGAGAGGAATCTTGATGACGTCGATGTATAAGTTTTTGGAAAATCGTGAGGCTGGGACATGAATCTTGCGAATGTTGACAGAATTATACGATTTAGTACCACATTTCTCTTTCTTGAAAATCTATCAGAAGCTGAAAATCTAAAACAATTCATATGATAATAAATATAATGATGGTCCACATAATCGACTTATTTATCGCCACAGAACTGCGTTCATATACAATATGTTTATTGTTTATTTGAGAAATATATCGAAAATTGGGTTCATGAAATTCCTATCAACAAAGCCTTCAAATTCATATGCAATTAACAATATATTGTAATCCTTTGTATGGGCTTTTCGGTTGTTGTCTTCTCTTCTCTGGTCCTGACTGGTCTTGTCAGGTCTTGTCTGGTTCTGTCTGGTCCTGTCTGGTCCTGTCTGGTCCTGACTGGCCCTTTATGGTACTTTCTGTTTTGTTTTTGTCCTGTCTGCTCTACTCAGGTCTTGCCTGGACTTGTCTGGTCTTGTCTGGTATACTCTAGTCTTGTCTGGTCTTGTCTGGTCTTGTCTGGTCTTGTCTTATCTTGTCTGGTCTTGTCTGGTCTTGTCTGGTCTTGTCTGGTCTTGTCTGGCCTTGTCTCCTCTTGTCTAGTCTTGTCTGGTCTTGTCTGTTCTTGTCTGGTCTTGTCTGGTGTTTTCTGGTCTTGTCTGGTATTGTTTGATTTTGTCTGGTCTTGTCTGTTCTTGCCTGGTCTTGTTTGGTCTTGTCTGGTCTTGTCTGGTTTTATCTGGTCTTGTGTACTCGTTCAATTTAAAATTGTACTATTATCACATATTGTTCCAATTAATTATTAGTTGTTAGTTTGCATCAGCGATTACTACCTCGACAGAGTTTTATATCTACTTTTCAATATCTAATGAGATCGCTGTCATAAAAGCATTTGTAAAAAATGTGTCGAAAAAAGCTGCATTTACTTGATGTACACGCTGACGTACGCACACAGAACAATTATTGTATAACTGGATAGAAACAAGAGCCAAATGTTTTCATTGAATGCGGATATCTGTGTTAACCAGCCAGTTTGTATCCTAAAACTCGACTCGATTATTTTTTTGCCTATCGGGCAAATTTACTTACCTCGGTAAAGGAACGAGACAAGTAATACTGAAATGAACTGTAGGATGAGTAAAATCGGAATATTGGAATTTGATTGAATTTACAAACAATACTCCTAAAAATACACAATTATTACAGTAGTACAAATCAAACATAATTATAACGTTCAGTGCCACATAAGAGGAAATGCATTAATAAGGTGCCAGCAACAACAAAAACTTGGGTGTCTAGCTTTTACGCGTGATTGAAGTGAAGCTTCTTTGACGGTTAAGTATTGTTGCAAACAAATATTTCAAGTTTCGTTAACAGATAATGCTAGAAAATTTACCGCAGAATCTTCGTTGTGCATTTGCAATTATATCGTTGTTCTATTTAAATTTGGCACTGATGTGCTTACATCTAAATAGAGACAATAGGAGTAAATAGTAAGTACACTTGTTGGTCAGTCGAGAATGATTGGCCATATTTTGAAAACTATATAATTATAAGACAATCTTTCGGTGACATAATTGTTTATTAACAGTAGAAAATTCTATATTATTTTCTGTACTGAATATAACCCACAATTTTTTATAATTTAAAGTTTCGTGTATTTATTTAATTAATAAAATGACAAGACCGAGATTCTTGCAAATTTACGGCGGTTTAGACAGAACTCTACCAGAAGTGACCCTACAAGAAGTTGATTAAAACGTGATTTTTGTGCGGACTTTCGCGGATCCATTAAACATACACCCTTGAATGCTAATCAAATTATGAAAACAGAATAATGCTGAAATTTCAATTGTAGCAAAGTACTTTACGACGAGAATTGACAGTAATACATTTTCTGACGGAAACACTTAAGTTTAGTCTATATTCTGCTTACAACATTTCCGGTTTTGTCTTATAAAACAACATTTGTAAACGAATATAAAGGAAGGTTTTTTATTACCTACTGTAAATTACATTGTCAATAAATAAATAAAACTAAATTTTATTAAGTCATATTTATTTTAAGTTTAATCTTTCTAGTAATTCGCTTCACTCGTTATTTCGTTTTATTCGTTTTATTTATGCCAGACTAGACTTCCGTGCAAACTAGACAAATAAATAAACAGGTAAACATATAAATAAACAAGCAGGAACACGAACACACACACACACACAAATATATATATATATATATATATATATATATATATATATATATATATATATATAGATATATATGTATATATATATATATGTGTATATATATATATATATATATATATATATATATATATATATATAAACATACCTACCTAAACCTATATCTATTTCATCGTCGAGTACCCTTCCAAACACTCCGTATCCCGTACCATTGGGGAATATATTGCCCCAAGTTTTATTTTGATTAAAAATTATACCAGTCATGTTACATTTTTTTGAATATTCCAGCATTAATGTTAGTTCTGATCCTTTTCTTTCTTCTAAAATTTATAAATCGGACTAAATAATTTAGATAATATTAGGCTGTTACGTTTGTCTAAAAATGATTTCTAGTTATATACTCCTATATAATTTGAAGTAAGTTAAGTTTCAGCTAAGATGCAACATTTTCATTAAAAACATCACAGTTATATCGACATCAAGCGGATCGTTCACCGATAGTTTTATGAAGTGCCGGCACGTGCGCCTGGTCGGCTAGGCGATCGCCTTACGGCGCCATATTTTTAGGGCGGCAATATTTTAAGCCCAAATATGATTTTTTCTGCATGTGTTAAAATATTGAATTGCTAAATAGCTAATAAAATGAAAATAAATTCAGATTTTGAAAGCAGTCTTTTAATTAGAATTAGACGTAAAGCAAATTATTTATTTACCAATAGAAAATCTGTCTAAGAAATTTGAAGTTGAAGTTTTTAATAACCTCTTAAATATATGTACTAATTCTGTTACAGAAACCTTTATACAATTGGTAAATCATAATCAAATTTGTGAATTTGATTATGATATTTCATCATTTGCGCAAAAAAATTCAGACGAAATTCTTACAAGTTGTCAGGATTTGCAAATGTACCTAACAGACGATATATAACCTTTAAATTTGTCTAACGAATTACAATTTGTTCGAAATATATTAACAACAGGTATGACAGCGCAGGATGCAGTGAATTATACTACACGTCTCGTTCTCGATGATTTGTAGTATGCTCGTCATTGCTTACATTTCACACTTTTTAGAGTTTTAAATTTGGCGCTTAGGCTAGTGTGGACTAGCCGGCCCGGGCCTGTACAGTCATATTTGTTCGTTGTGTTTGACGTTTCACACGTACTGAGTACTTTTAGGATACAAAAATTACCAAATCTAAATAAGAATAGAAGGTTTAAATGTCAGGAGATAAGAAGAAGAGAAAATCGTGTTCACGATCACGAAAAGAGATAGGAACAAACAAAAAACGGATGGAAGACTGGAAAAAATTGGAAAACAGATCGATAACCTCAAAAACGTCATTTGTAAACTGGCAGAATTAAATAAAAACCACTGATCAAAATCAGAATGGAAATGCAGGTATCACATAAAAAGTATTTAGCCTCCTTACGAGACAATTAAAAAATGATTAAGTGTGGATTCATTCACACTTAAATATGTTTTTTATTTTTTCTTTGTACAAAAGCAACATGTACAAAAACTGTCTATATGACAGACTATCCATTCGATAAACTGTCTATGACAAACAGTTTATACGCCAAACTGTCTATATGACAAACTGTCCATACGACAGAGTGTCTGTAGAACAAAGAAGATATATGAGTTTCCATATGAAACCAGTATCACATAAAGAGTATTTAGCCTCTATACGGGACACTTACTTGAAAAATTCTTAAGTGTGTTGATTCATTCACACTTAAGTATGTCTTTGTACAGAAATAACATGTACAAAGAGCTGTCTATACGGCAAACTGTTTATACGAAAAATTGCCCATATGACGACAAACTGTCAATACGACAAACTGTCTGTAAGACAAACTGTCCATACAACAAACTGTTCATACGACTAACAGTCCATACGACAAACTGTCCATTAGACGAAGTTACAAAAATACTTACAATAAAGGTCTATATTATAAAACAATTTCATTTTTTAGAAAAAAAAAATCTGGATAAAATTAAGATAAATTTCTTCCCAAAAGCAAGAAATAGCTCTTACTGAAGACGTAGAAGCAACTAATGCTAGGAGAGCATTCTGACTCTAAAAAGGAAATTCCAATAAAAACAAAACCTCAATGAAAGAGGTACAATACGACAGAAGCATCGAGTCGGTCATCAAATCACCAGCAGCCCCTAAGGAAGTAGATGAGTCAGCAGGCAGTCTAAAATACTTTACGCAAAACTAGGAATAAATTACTTAGGATAAATTTGTCCTAGATTGTCTGAAGGGTTGTAAAATACCGTCCAGAGAAATCCATATCAAACAAAACCACTAACAGACCAAAATTGGGCTAAAAATGGTATTATAAAAAGTAGGCATGAAATAAATAAGCTCTTAGCTAAAAATGTAATAGAGCCCTGTCAAAATGAAGATAATGAATTCATTTCTTCTTTGTTCTTAGTTGACAAGCCAGATGGCTCCAGTAGATTTATTATTAATTAAAAAAAAAAAAAAAAAATTTAACACATTTATCGATACTATCCATTTTAAAAATGGAAGATATTAAGTACACCAAACACTTGATATCTATTAGATCATATATGTGTTCGATAGATCTAAAAGATATTTACTACATTATTCCTATTTTAAAAAAAAATTATTTAAGAAGCAGCTCTTCAGTTTTTTATGCCTTCCCCTTGGTTTATGCACAAGTCCTTTTGTTTATACAGACAACTAGGTATTTTATCAATTATTTACCTTGATGATCTGTTGATTGTGGGAAATTCGTATGAATCCTGTAAAAATTCATCAAATTTGGTGAAAAACCAATTGGGCCTTGTCATAAACCACCAAAAAAGTTCACAAACACCAAGTCAGATAAGCTTTTATTATAAAATCAGTAGATTTTAGACTTGTGTTGACAGACGGCAGCTTGCCCAGGGGTGGCATATGAATCTATCTACTGTAAAAGACTAGAAAGGCAAAAATAACTAGCCTTGATTTTAAGTGACAACGACTACGACAGTAGAAATTATGTTTGATATTATGCAATAAAATAATAATGGAAGATGTTTCGCGAACAAAGTATCAGACGGCAAAATTCTCTTAAGAATTGATAATACGTCTCCAATTCCTATATCAATAGGTCAGGCGTCATTCAATATCCCCACTTAAATGCATTAGTAATAGAGGTCTGGCAATGTTGCGAGAGGAGAAAAATCTGGATTTACGCGTCATACATCCCGTCAGTTATGAATAAAGAGGCTGGTTTAGCATCGAGAATCACTAGTATAGATACTGAATGGGAGCTATGTAAAGAGTCATTTGAAAAAATCAATCAAGTTTGTAATTTTCTCAATTGACCTTTTTTACATCAAGGTTGAATCAAAAATGCCCTAGATTTTCTTCTCGTTTCCCAGATCCAAACGTGATGACACTAGATGTATTTTCTATTATGTGAATCAATGAAAAATTTATGTTTTTTTTTTCTCCTTTCGCACTTACCCTTAGAACTCGCGAAAAATAATAACCGATAAAGCTGAGGGAACAGTCATGGTACCATTGTGGTCAACCAACCCTTGTAACGCGCTCTTTAAATCACTACTTACAGAACAGCGTTTAGTTAAAACCTCACAAAAATTTATTATTGTCTTCATCCAAGCAAGCAATACATCTACTGGCACACAAACTTTCATTGGTTGCAGGTAACTTGTCCGCAAAGCGCTCCTAAGTAAAGGAATAAATGAAGCATCTACAGAAATCATGATCAAGGCCATAAAACCATCAACACTCAAACAATACCAAGGTACCTTAAAGCTATGGCGGAAGGGCGGGGGGCGCCGAAAGTAGTATTCGCCTTAGGCGGCATATTTTGACGCGCCTGGTTTTATGACTAACAATAAGACCCAAAAACCAAAATTTGATCATTATTCTCTACATGTTTAGAAAACAGAGGACATTTTTTCTTCTTATACATTGGACTTTTCTTCTCACTTGAAAAAATCCGCCTGGTCATGGCCTAAACTCCTGGTCTAACCGATTGTTGAAACATTTCTGATACTAATCTATAGTTGCGAAATCGGTTAGGTTAATATCGGTTAATTTCTTTATGGAAATTATTACGCATGTATCATAGTCAATTTATTATGAATAATATCAGCTTGTCGTGCATCTCAGCTAATTCGATCGTAATTTTGTTGTATAATATCTCATTTTGCAGATGATTTAATCTAGTTTAAGCAAATGATTAACCAATATAAATATTTTTTTAATTTTCAGAGATATGAATTAACGAAATTGTTACGTATGAGCCATAGCCAGTTTTCAAAAGTCGATTGTTACTTACGTATTAATAAGACTTAGACGTATTAATGTATCAATTTAAAGCTAATTTAATCTAGATCATGGAGTCTATTAACTCATTACAAAATGACAATACCATTATATAATATTGCCATTATGATGTGGGAATATTTTAATTAGTTTTGTTTAGCTTGTACCTCAGTTAGTTCCAAATCAACTTTTATTTACAATAAAATAACTCATAGCTCAACTGTCTCAACAAATAGCGATGGGGTGTTTCATGTTTGAAGGGCCGTAAAAGCAAAAATGTTTAGGAAATTAAAAAGTTGGAAAGTTTTGTCCATAAATTCAAAACCGAAACAAATAGTTTAGGAAATCTTGTATTTGTCTGTCCCCCTAAATTTTGAAATTTCATAAAAAACATAAATGTATAAAACCGTAGATTTTAAACCTCCGGAGAGACGTTCAAAGGGATAATTTCCCTATAAATTCACTCACATTTCCCACAGAAAATTAGTTTATTTCCCAGTTCTATAGCAAAATGCCAAAATTTCGGAAACTTGATGAATACACTTCATTTTATCAGCAAATAACTATTGTATAAAAAGCTCGAAACTCAACTGCATGAACAAGAGCGATTAAAGAGCCGCAAATGCATAAGAAAAGAGCCGCATACAGCTAGCGAGCCGCGTTCTGCTGATGATAATACCTCCAAAAACAATTGCAAGAAAATATCTAAACTAACTATATTTAAGTTTATAAAGAAGTTTCAATATGTTGTCGATGCTTAGAGTTTTGGCGATTATTAACCGAAAGGAAATGATTCTTAAAATATCTTACCATTGATTAAATTTTAGTCAGAGGTTGTTAAATTGATAGGAAATCTCTATAACATGTGTACGACAGTTTAGAACTATTTTCAGTGTTAAAGTAATATGATTAACCCTTCTTTGCATGATGATGGAAATTTCAATCATAACATTTAATGCAAAAAAAGGTACACAAAACAGGTGCACTGTGAATTTATTGTTCCTGGCAAATTTTTACACGACCACTGCGCAAATAGGAACGCAGATGGCAAAAAAAAATCAAACGTCGCTGTCAAATACCAGGCTTTAAACTTTTCATTCTGCTGTAGTGGTTGGAAGAAACGAGCGATTTTATAAATTTTTTAGGAAACTAATCCGAGATTTACCTACTGAGAAAAGTGATAATGAGTGAAAAAAAGGTATGGTTTTAATGTTTATGTTAATTTATGTGCAATTTATATCGAAATATCCTAAATAAATTTCCCAAAACTATGTGACAGAAATTTACATCACTATGCAGTATCCTCAAATCTATGGCGAAAATGTTTTTTATTAAATTTTTATTTTATGTTGTTTTTGTAGAGAAAATTGAAAGACATTGGATTGGACATTGAAGCTTACTTGAGTCAATTAGAAGGCGGTTGGCTATCAGAAGATGACCTTGAAGATTCCGACGATGAGAACCGCGACGCTGATGAAATTATAAGAGTGTCGCAGGAGGAAAATGACGATGATGATGTGGTAGATGAAACTGCTGACATTGATCCTCCTCTTGTACAAGAGGTCACCATAGAAGACCAAGAATCCTCTCACTCATCATTTGACAAAATAAACTTGATGTGGAAAAAAATGAATATGGTGTATAATTAAGATAAGATTACTTTCTTGGGGAGTTCTGCTGCTCCAGATGAGATATCAAAACTGCAAACCCCATATCAGTGTTTCAAACATTTCATCACAAAGGATTTTATCAATAGATTAGTGGAGCAAACAAATTTGTATATAATACAAAGTAATCCCAGTTCATCTATAACATTTACAGAATATGATTTGAACAAGTTCTTTGGTATTCTGTTATACATGTCAGTACAAAAATTTTCTAGTACAAGATCATACTGGTCACCAAAGTTTGGTTATGCT
The DNA here is from genome assembly GCA_944588485.1 of Phosphuga atrata. NCBI lineage: Eukaryota > Metazoa > Arthropoda > Insecta > Coleoptera > Silphidae > Phosphuga > Phosphuga atrata. Next base: position 85,979,627 of record OX155892.1, on the reverse strand, counting down.
TTCTTCAACATTGCTACTGAACAAACTTGAGAAGATAAAGTTATCATTGCATTTTAACAACAATGAACTTCATAAACCTATAGGCCATCCACAACATGACAGGCTTTATAAAATCCGCCCTGTAATCATGCACATCAATGAGAGGTTTGCCACAGTGCCAATGGACCAAAGACTTTCGGTGGATGAACAGATGTGTTCTACAAAAATAGGGCACTTTCTAAAACAATATCTACCCAATAAGCCCCACAAATGGGGCTTTAAATTATATGTCCTTTGTGATTTGATGGGATATGCCTATAAGTTTGAGGTATATTCTGGACAAGAGAATTCAGAAAAATTTCTAGATGAACCAGATCTTGGTGTAACAGGAAATGTTGTAGTACGCTTGCTTCGGGGAGTGCCAAGATGGCTAAACCACATCATATACTTTGATAATTTTTATACCTCTTTGCCATTAGTATATTTTTTAGCTAAACAACGAATCCACACTGTGGGAACTGTGCAACAAAACAGGATTCCAAATAATGAACTACCAGATAAAAAAGATTTCATGAAGAAATCGGTGCAAAAGTAGTTATGAAGAGAGAGTTGCTATGCATGATGGCATAGATATGAGTTGTGTCGCTTGGAAGGATAATAAGGTAGTAACCCGGTTATCTACTTTTGCCGGAGCATTACCTGTGGCTAAAGTCAATAGATATGACAAGGCAAAAAAAGAAAAAAATGATATTACTTGCCCGTCTATTGTCCAAGATTACAATAAACACATGGGAGGAGTAGACCTCATGGATAGCTTTTTGGGCAGAAATCACATAACACTGAGGTCTAAAAAGTGGTACCTGCGTATTTTTTTTCATTTATTTGATCTCGCAGTAATAAATTCTTGGATTGTTTATAAAAAAATGCTCAGAAAAGGAGTGAACCTAAAAATAGTCTGCTTACAATGTCTCAATCCAGAAATGAATTGGCCTTTGTTCTATGCAACAAAGGAACCACCAAAGATCCTAAAAGAGGGCGTCCTAGCAGCAGTACCCTAGAACTAGATTTTTTGTCAAAAAAAAGAAAAGGTTCTCCAGCCCCTCCACCTCCGAGGAAAGATGGCTCTGAACATTGGCCAAAAGTAGGTGGGTGACTCCGGTGCAAATTTCCTAAATGCAAAGGTTATTCCACAATCTCCTGTAGTAAATGTGGAGTTAATTTGTGCCTTAATAAAAATATGAATTGTTTTTTAAATTATTATCAGCAATAAAGAATGTACAACGATATTCTATTTTTTATTTATTTAGTACTGAGCTAAACATGTAACATTGCATGATGATGGATATTTCCATCATACTGTTTTTTACTTATTTCATATTATTTATTAATACCAGGATTTTTTTAAATATTTTTCCATTAATCTAGAGCATGAATTACATCACCCTGATTTATTTCACAAAATTTTAAAAAGTCATGCAAAGAAGGATTAAGGAGTATATAAGGATTATATTTTAAAAATATATTTCTGTTGCATAAATTGATATGAAACATTTAATGTCCTCGAACTTAACCCTTGACTACCTAGCATACAAAAATATTCGCGGTTTTATATACGACAGGATCTGTGAGACGTATGGCAGGTGGTTAAGGGTTAAAATTCTCTTATTGTTAATAAAATCGAATTCTAAATTGGATTAATCTAACTGTTTGTAAACAACTTACCAACTAAACTAAATGGCTGCCAATTAATTGCCCCGATCCTAAATTTTCTTCCACCTTGTTCTTTCAGTTTATCCGGAAACAAATTGGCATTGAACAAAAAACTTTCATTCCCAACAAACCAAACGTCGAGCGCGATAAACTCGTTGTTCCCATCCAAGCCCACATACTTATGTGTGAAAAATTGGAAATACTCATCAGATTCGACCACAAACAACACATCAACAATGTAATCCAAAACCGCCGTGTCAACAACATCACCAAAAATGTTTTCTTTCAAAAAAATTATGTATTTTCTGTCATTGTATCTTGCCCGACCTGGGGTTTTTTGTAAATGTTTCTCAATATTTTCTAAAAACTCCAATGGCTTATTACATTCTAACACAAAATCTAGACAACGTTCTGAGTCTTTATAAACAATATTCGTAAAATTTTGTGGTCTAATTTGTATCGTAGGAAAATTATGTATGGAAATGTTATCTGAATCTTGTAGTAACAGCACACAGCGTTTATCGAAATAAAGATTTATCAAAAGATTCGTTAAAGTTGTTATAGGTAGATTCATTTTAGTTGGTCTCTACTTGATAGGTAAACCTGTTTTAGAACTACGTCTCGTTAAGCATTATATACAACATTCTGCTGATTATTTATTTATTTTGCTTTTAGATAATAAGGTAATATTAAAACATATTTCAGCTGAAATAAATAACAAATAATAAATAATTAAAAACCTCTGCTTCTGAAATTGGTTAATATTAAAAACAAATTTCATGTGCATTGTTAGATACTTATCAATAATAAAATGTAGGTGTGTTGAATATATTATTCTATCGGGCATTGTCAAAACTAGCATGTCGCGAAACAGAAGGCCGGTAGACTTCTGTCGAACATCAGTCATGTTAGTAACCGAATTTGCAAGTATGAAATAGTTCTCGAGTGCTTTGTGCGAAATTTCAATTGTTCTGCAGAATTTCGTGAAAAAAATGGAAAATCCAATATACATAAATTGACATATTTCTGCACCTCGATCTGGAGTACTTGAACAATTTTGCAAATAGTTCTGCAAAAATTTGAGATTTTGCCAAAAAAAATTTGAAAATTTCAAAAACTTTTGCTTAATTATTCGATTTTGTATTCAGTAGTAATCCAAAGTAAAATTCAAAATGTTGAATTCATTAGTTACATTTAAGTATAATTATTAAATATAATTACAGTTTTATTACACAATTATTAATTAACATTTTGTTGCAAATAAGTCTAGCATTTAACGAGCTTTTTTTGGACAGATTGTAATTTTTATTTTCAGATTCGGTGTAAATGATTAGTATTAGTCTTTCTGGATGACATAAGTTATGGTATTAGTAATAAAATCATCAACATAAAAAAGAATTGTCAATTCTAAATCATCAATAACAAACATTCAATTGAAAAATTCAAAAAAAATTTTAGATTATCTATTTCTGGGAATTTATGATCGCATTCGAGACAATGGTTTGAAAAAGAACTAGTGTCTTTTTTCAGACGAAAATCGCGAGAATGTTCTGAAACCCGTGTTGAAAAACTTCGTCCTGTCTGCCCTATGTACACGCTATTGCATTCGGAACAATGAATTTCGCATACGCCGGATTTTTTAATGGGATCGATTTTGTCTTTGGCATTAAACAATATGTTAGACAACTTAGAGGAGGGTTTAAATGCTACTTGAAGATTTTGCTTTCGAAGGACAATTGCGATGTGTTTGCTTGTTTTGCTAAAATTTGTCAGGGAGATGAAAGTTTTGTCTGAATTTGAGGTTTTCGGATAAATTTCGGCCATTGCGAATTGGGTTCGTTTATTATTGATAATGTTTTGGATGAGTTTTGTTGGGAAACCATTCTCTGTAGCGATTGAAATGATGGTACTTGATTCTTTGATTCTCTTTTCTGTGGAAACGGGGATTGAAAAGGATATAAGTGTGGTAAAAAACAAAGTGAATTTTTCAAACCAATGTAAGTATGGATTACCACGTAGTAACTGTCGCAACCATCCTATTCATCAATAACAAATACTAAAGCCAAATATAATATATAGTAATTAATATTGTTTTTTTAATGTGATTATATATATATATATATATATATATATATATATATATATCTGTTTTCGTGATATAATATGCATGAACTTTGTTTTCAAGTGTTGTGAGCTCATTGATCATATTATAACGTGCATTTAAAGCTGCTCTTCATTTCGTAGAGAAATCTAGTGTTTGCAATAAGGATGCAAAAAGTCCGCACAACGAAAGTTCCCTGGAAATGAGAGAGTTTCAGACTGACTACTTCCTTGCCGGATGGATACAAGATTCCCCGTTGAATATTTATGTTTGGAACTAGTCTGCTAGCCTGAAATTAAAATTTTAGACAAAATATAAATATTAATAACCATTAGATAATTGACAGATTGTGGAGTTACTTGTTTGAAAATTTGAACGCATATTATTTTTAGTTTCAAGTTTTCACAATTAGATAAATTCGAAACTAAATACAATCTGCGTTTCAATTTATTTACTGATCTTGTATTTACTGATCTGTCTGATCTTGTCTGGTATTGTCTGCCCTTGTCTGGTCTTGTCTGGTCTTGTCTGGTTTTATATGGTATTGTCTGGTCTTGTCTGGCCTTGTCTGGTCTTATCCGGCCTTGTGCGGTCTTGTCTGGTCTTGTCTAGTCTTGTCTGGCCTTGCATGGGCCTGTCTGATTCTGTCTTACCTCATCTGGTCTTTTCTGGTATTGTCTGGTTTTGTTTGGTCTTGTCTGGTTTGTTTGGTCTTGTCTGGTCTTGTTTGGTCTTGTCCGGTCTTGTATGGTCTTGTCTGGTCTTATCTGGTCTTGTCTAGTGTTGTCTGGTCTTAACTCGTCCAGTCTGCTCCTGTCTGGTCCTATATGGTCCTGTCTGGTCCTATCTGGTGTCGCCTGGTCCTGTCAGGTCTTGCCTGGTTTGTCTGGTCTTGTCTGGCCTTGTGTATATTTGTCAAATCTTGTCTAGTCTTATCTATTTACTGCAGCTTATGATCGGAAAAATATTAAATGATTACCAAACAATTCTACTAACTTCAGCTTCCCATTGAATCACCAACCCTGCATCCGCACAACGCAATAGAAACATATTTAAAGAAGACAGCAAGACGGAATTCTTTCTTAATTGCACAGCAGTATATAGTTTAACCAAATCTTCTTTCATGACCTTATAATTATGAATGACATCTGGTTCTAGGTAATCACCAACTGCTAAATATCCTAGAAATATAGACGATATAGATCTATTGTATTGCCTCATTAAAAAATGTATTATATTTACACGGTTTTTATAAACTAAAATCTATTAAAAAATCTTGTGCCTAAACTAATATAATGTTCTATAAAAAGATCCGGGGTCCAAAGGGATAGTGCATGCGTCATACACGATACTGCTTCCAGATAGCGTCGCATAGCCTCTCCTACCCAATCCCGACTCTCACCTCTCCGTGGTGGACCCTAGTAACCTGAGCAATCCTAACGGAGATCGGGTAACCAACCCCAGTGGAAGGTAGGATCAGGGCTAACGAGTGCGGAAGAAATGGCCCTCCGAAAAGGGGGTTGGGCATGGGGCTAACTACCCTATACCTATAAAAAAACCATATAATTACGAATACCCTAGTTTTGCCTCGGTTTGGACGGCTTAAAGGACGACGACTCAAGCAAAGAGATAAATACATGATTTTGGGAACATGGAATATTAGAACGCTGTACCAAGCGGGAGCCCTAGACGCGACACTTAGAGAAAATCCCAAAAAAGATATATAAGGCACAACTGGAAGGCACCAGAACCAGCGGAAGACCACGTCGTCGATGGGCGGAAAATGTCGAGAAAGATGCGGAACAAATTCTACAAAGCCGAAATTGGGAAAATGCAGCCAGAAGTAGAGAGAATTGGAGGAGAAAATTAAGAGAGGCCCGGGTCCATATAGGACTGTAGCGCCACGGAGAGAGAGAGAGAGAGAGAGATAAAGATCCATAGGACCTGATTATATTTAGAATAAATATATTCTTCGTTGTTTCCCATTATATTTTATTTTATACTAAATTACATACTACTATTTATTCATCGTTTACCTGATGGCAATCTTCCTATTGTGAAACCAAAAGTACCTTCTTTCGAACGTGCCCTCAGCTTTATCCAAGGAAAAGCCTTATGCTTTTTATATATTTGTTTTAAATTTTCCTAAAAAATAATAACGTTATTTCTTAATAGTAGGAGTATAAGTTTAGGAAAATAATTACTGTATAATTCGGGTATATGTCGAAATCAATGCTAAATGATAACCAATCAATTCTACTGTTCACCGAATATACAATTGTATTTATATCATCGCTAAAACTAAATGGAAACAGTTTACTGTACTTACATTTATACGCTACTACCTCTTTTAATGTAAATATATATTAAATCGAGCTGAATATATAATTCTATTGAATCTAAATAATTCTGTTTAATCCAAGGAAATATCTGATCCTAAAAACAAAGTTATTTATCTAGTTTTTTTTTAGTGTCACCAAAGTGAACGGAGTCCTATTGAATTACACCAATATCTGTTGTGTTCCAACACGAGATTTGTTTTGTAGTCTCAAAGAGACTTATTCATATAATATTATAGGACTCTAGAACATGTTAACAAATCTAATGGAATCTAATTTATTAATTTTGCATTAATTCATTTATTTCATTTATAAATATAAACAATGTATAATACGTTACCTTGGTATGACCATAGCGCTAGCTAGTCGAGAAGAATAAATTGTGGAAAATAGTAGAGATAAGATTAAAGCAATCACCGAGAGGAATCTTGATGACGTCGACTTATAAATAGTTGGAAAATACTGAGATTGAGACATGAATCTTGCGAATGTTGATAGAATTAGACGATTTAGTACTATATTTCTCTTTCCTGCAAATCTATCAGAAGCTAAAAATCTAAAACAATTCATTTGATAATGAATATAATTATTATGATCTACATAATTGACTTATTTATCGTTCAGACTATTCTTCGAATCCTTGCAAAATTGATGTAAAATCGCAACTGTACTGCGTTCATATACCCTAGGCATCGTTTAATTTAGAAATTTATCGAAAATTGTGTTCATGGATTTCCAGCAACAAAGTCATTTATATGTAATTAATATTATATTGTAATTTTTTGTATGGGCTTGTCTGGTCTTGTCTGATTTTGTCTGGTCTTGTCTGGTCTCATCTGGACTTATCTGGTCATGTCTGCTCTTGTCTGGTCTAATCTGGTCTTGTATGGTCTTGTCTTTTCTTGTATAAACTGCTCTGCTCTTGTCTGGTCTTGTCTGGACTTATCTGGTCTTATGTACTCCTTGAATTTTACTAATAACCCATATTGTTCAATTAATTATTACTTGTTAGTTTGCATCAGCGCTTATTACCCAGACAGAGTTATAAGTGAACTTCTCAATATGTCATCACTGACATAAAGGCATTTGTAAAAAATGAATCGAAAAAAAGCTGAATTTACTTGATGGACACGCTGACGTATGCACACAGAAGAATTATTGCATAACTGGATAGAAACAAGAGCCAAATGTTTTCATCGAATGCGGAGATCTGTTTTAACCAGCCAGTTTGTATACTAAAACTCGATTTGATTATTTTTTTGACAATCGGTCAAATTTACTTACCTCGGTAAAGGAACGAGGCAAGTAAAACTGAAATGAACTGTAGGATGAGTAAAATCTGAATATTGGAATTTGATTGAATTTACAATTCTCCTAAAAATACACAATAATAACAGTAGTACAAATCCAACATAATTATGACGTTCTGTGCCACATAAGAGGAAATGCATTAACAAGGTGCCAGCAACAACAAAAAATGAGTATGTATCTTTTGGTTGGAGTAAAGCTTCTTTGACCGTTAAGGCACGTATTCTTGCAAAAAAATATTTCAAGTGTCGTTAACAAGTAATGCTGAAAAATTTACCGCAGAATCTTCATTCTGCATTTGCAATTATTTCGTTCTATTTAAATTTGGCACTGAAATGTTAATCTAAATGGAGACAATAGGGGTAAATAGTACAGTTGTTGGTCAGTGGAGAATAATTGGCCATATTTTGAAAACTAAATAACAATATCACAATCTTTCCGTGGCATAATTGTTTATTAACAGAAGAAAATTCTGTATTCTTTTCTTTACTGGATACTGCCCACAACTTTTTTTAAACTTCGTGTGTTTATTTCATTAATAAAATGATAAAAAGACCGAAATTCTTGCAAATTTACGGCGTTTTAGACAGAAATCTACAAAAAGTGATCCTATTATATCTCGATATTTGCATGATTAAAACATGATATTGTGTGGATTTTTGAGATTTGTAAATCAATACAGGTTTAAATTATAGAAAAAAAAAGTATTTTTATAAAACTAGTACATGCGCATCGTGTTCCTTTGGACGGAAGAGTTGTTCTGGATGGAATAGTTGAATAGGGTGGAATAGTTGATGAGGGTGAAACGATTGTTGTAGATGGAATAGTTGTAATAGTGGAATAGTATGTAGAATCTTGAGGTGCCTGCCAGATGATTTTTCATGAGGATGTGGTTCCAGCAGATTTGAAAGATGTACGACTATTGAGGCGCTTTTAGTACCAACTGGATTGTGTATGTGTGAAATTAAGGGAAATTGCAAATTGAACGACTACTGATGTACAAAAATATTTTTCAAAACATGACAAAAACAAGAATGAAGTCTTACAAAACAAAAAAAAACAGCTGTGGTGTAAAAGTTACTAAAATCTAACTGTTCATAAGAGGACTTGATAGAATGATCCTTTCTCTACATATTTGTGAAATTTTATTCTTCCACGTAGTGTGAAACTTATTGAAACAATTTTTGTAACAGATCCAGACATGTCAATCATGAATTGCAACCAAATCCGAATACGAAAATATCAAAATATTCAAAAATTGACAAAATATGTATTAACCCTTCAAGGATTTCAATGAAACTTTTACTGAATGTAGGTGACCACACGAAGTACCCGCTGGCTAAATTTGAACGCTCCGCCTCCAATGGAGGCGGTGTGGGGAATTATTTTTGCTTAAGAGGATTTTTTGAAAATATCTCATCAACGCCTCAAAATATAAAATTGTGATATACGGGATCTCCGTATGTAGGACATTGGTGTCTACAAAAAGTATTCTTTGGAAACTGTGTAAAATGGTCCGGTTTAGTCAAAAAGTAAAAAATATAAAATCCATTTTTTTTCCCTGCTTTGAATTTTGTTTCTCAATTTACATGGGTTTAAATGAAGAACGTGATTAGAAGTTTGCAAAAAAAATGTGAAAATTAAAATGTGGAATTATATTTATATCCTAAAAATTTATTAAAGACAAGACTAGACAGATAAGACTAGAGAGACAGGAATAGACAGACATGACTAGACCGACAAAATTAGAAAGACAAGAGTAGACAGAGAAGACTGGACAGCATAGTTGGGCAAAAATTAATTGTGAAAACAATTAACAACTAACAATTAAATTGCCAGATTTAATTGCAACTAACAATTAAAATAATTAATGGTAATTGCAAGATAACATAATTAACAATAAATTAATTGTTAATTGTAAGATTTTGCAATTACAATTAATTAATTGTTAATTGATTGATGCATTTTTACAATTACAGTTAACAATTAATAAATGTCGGTTAGAAGTTATGTTTATTATACTCCATTGTATCACTTGCCACAATGCTTAACTGAAATAGTTACTTACATTAGAGTGCGGAAAGTTTGATTTTACAACGCGACAGCACGTTTGGTTATCCACCTTCTCCTCCACTTCCGGTCATCCATCCCCGAGTTCCCACCCCACTTCTGGTTTCAAAAATTCACCCACTTTCGGTTCCGGAACCGGAAGTGAGGGTGGGAACCGGAAACTGGCGTATGAAATGGAAATGGGGTGGGAACCGGAAGTGGGAGTGGGAGTTGGAAGTGGGTGTGGGAACCTTACATGGGTGTGAACCGGAAGTGGGGTGGAAACCGGAAGTGGCGGCGTGGTGGGGGCCGGAAGTGGAGGTGGATGGCCCATAACGACCATCTTTCCCGACTGTTTAAGTTTTTCCATCAATCAAATAGTTCACAACTGAGAACAGAACAGATCCTCATTGTTCCAACGTCCAATTTAAATGATCCCTTGCAAACGCAGACTTGCTTGACGATGAGCTGGGGTAAGTTTTAGATAAACTGCAGATGTCTTAGCAGTCAAATTACTTTCCTGAAGTCTTCGTCTTACTGCTGTTGTTGCAGTTGTACAGTATTAAGGTGACGATTTCTTAATGATTTTGACACTATAAAGAGGTTGAAAATCGTAAACTGAGCAGTTGTAAATCTCCTTCTGCCTGTACTAGGTCGTCTATGAAAGGATCTAGTAGTAACCTAGTAGAAAGGATCCTCCTAACGTTAGAACACTCTTCGAATCGCAGCACGTGTCATATCCAGTTTTCGAACTACATCTCGCTGGCTAAGTCCAATTTCGATTAGAACAAAAACTTGGGCGGATCTTTGCGGTGTAGTATGCATTAAACTAACACCCTTAAAAGCTAATCAAATTATGAAAACAGAATAATGCTGAAATTTCAATTGCAGCAAGTAAAACTACTTTACGGCGTGACTTGACAGTAATTCATTTTCCGACGGAAACACTTTAAGTAAAGTCTATATTCTGCTTGCTACGTTTCCGATTTTGAAAATGTTTTATTTTTTATAATTACATCTATACAGGGTATCCCAACGAAAATTTGACCCCCCCTATAATTGGAATACCGAATAATATTTCAAAATTCGCCGAGACCCGTCGATTTTTGTTCTTGAGGGGAGCTTTTTTGACAGTCAAGCCAACTCGATATGTTCATCCACCTAATGCCTAGCAACCCCAACTTAAAAATTTCAAATGCAACTACCCCACTTGTGGCACATCATTTTAAAGCCCTTTTCATTGCGAATACAGTGACGTACCGTTTTTAGAAATCGGTTGAGATTTGACAGAATTATTGGTTACAAACGAAAAGATGACAAACCAACTTACGAGTAGTAATTTCTACACAAATGCCCACCACTAATAAGTTTTTCATCTACTACACATGACCGCATTACCTAATTGTTATTGATGTGTCTATCAGTTTACAAAAAAGTCAGAAATGAAATAAAAAAGCTGAAGCAAATCATAAATCAGATTTATTTGATGAATTGCTCAAAATGACCCCCGTTAACTTCCAAACAATAATACAGTCTGTTTTCAAATTCTGTTCGAACATTATTAAATACATCCGCAGTTATTAATCGGCATTCTTCTACAATTCTCTGACGAGACTTGCAATGTTTCCGGCTGAGTGGCGTACACTCGTGATTTTAAATGACCCCACAGAAAAAAGTCCATAGGGGACAGATCCGGAGATCTTGGTGGCCATTCGACGGGACCTCTTCTGCCAATCCAATGCCCCGGGAAATGGTCATCCAAAAATTGTCGCACAGCAGCAGCATAGTGCGGGGGCGCACCATTTTGTTGGAAGGTTATTTCATTTTCTAGTAAATTGTCGTCACTTTCTAAAATCTCTGTTATCCTAGGATCAATTGTACTTTCCAATAATTCTAGATAGGTGTTTCCATCGAGATTACCTTGGATGAAAAATGGTTCAACAAGATGGTCGCCCAAAATGCCTGCCCAAACATTCAATTTTTGAGGTGTCTGAGTTTGAAATTCCCTGATTAAATGCGGATTAGTATCACTCCAATAACGACAATTGTGTCTATTCACTTCGCCATTCAACATGTATTGTAGAGAAGATATGGATTCAGTAGAAGTTGTTCACTAAAGTATTCGCAAAATTGGTTACGGCGATCAAAGTCATCTTCATGTAACTCTTGAACCAGCGTCATCTTAAATGGATGAAACTTTTGTTTTTTCAAAATTCGATGAACACTGGAACGGGATACGCCAGAAGCTTGAGACACAGTTGTAATCGATTGCTTATTATCCATCTGTACATGACCCAAAACTGCCACTTCAACTGCTTCATTTCGAACTGGCACAATTACTTCACGTTTCTTGTTTAAAAGCGAACCTGTTGCAACAAATTTGTCAATCAGGTGTTTAACGTACTGGTGGTTTACATTTTTTTCAGGATGATTGGCATTAAAAATTCGTGCTGTAGCTTTAGCGCAATCGTGATTTCGATAATAAATTGCAACAATTTCTACTCTTTCCGCGATAGAATAAACCATTCCGAACACACGTTAATACTTTCAATAACTGCTGAAACTAACGATTTCTTGGTCACAAGCAAAAAACACCGACTTTTTTTGTAGTACTGATTTTTTGTTATTTTCTTATTTTTTGTTATTTTTTGTTAAGGTCTGAATTCCTATAAACTTAAGAATCTTCTACTAATAACTATTTTAGTATCTAGTTTTATTTGCTTCAGCTTTTTTATTTCATTTCTGACTTTTTTGTAAACGGATAGACACATCAATAACAATTAGGTAATGCGGTCATGTGTAGTAGATGAAAAACTTATTAGTGGTGGGCATTTGTGTAGAAATTACTACGCGTAAGTTGGTTTGTCATCTTTTCGTTTGTAACCAATAATTCTGTCAAATCACAACCGATTTCTAAAAACTGTATTCGCAATGAAAAGGGCTTTAAAATGATGTGCCACAAGTGGGGTAGTTGCATTTGAAATTTTTAAGTTGGGGTTGCTAGGCATTAGGGGGATGAACATATCGAGTTGGCTTGACTGTCAAAAAAGCTCCCCCCAAGAACAAAAATCGACGGGTCTCGGCGAATTTTGAAATATTATTCGGTTTTCCAATTATAGGGGGGGTCAAATTATATATATAAATTATATTGGGATACCCTGTATAAAACCACATAGGTTTTTATTACTCGCTGTAAATTATATTATCAATAAATAAAACTAAACTTTAATAAGTTATATTTAATTTAAGTGGAAACTTTTTGTTGATTCGTGCCATAACGGCGAAGAAATTTTTACTTCAACCGTTTATGCTAGACTAGACTTCCGTGCAAACTAGACAAATAAACAGACAGGTAAACATATAAATAAACAAGCAGGAACACGAACACATATACATTTACACACGATATATACATACATACATAATATATAGATACATAATAATATAGCAACATAAACAGAAACACATACAAACAAAAATATATATTCATATGTATGTAGGTTACCCTAGTAACGGTAACAACGGGATCGTTTTAAAATTTCTCCGTAAAAAAATTGTAAAAAGTGGTAAAAGAGTGTAAGATGAGTTTATTAAATATAAATCAGTGGAAAGCGTGCGACGGAACAGTGTTGATGGTATGACTGTAGAAATATGCACCAGTCTTTGTACTAAAACTTTTGGATTAAATTTGAACAAATTTTGACATTAAGGCATGGCCAAAATGTCATAGATACGGTGATGGGTGGGTAAATTTGAAAATTTCTGGTTCGGAGGAAAATTCCGCGATAATTTGAACGTCGAATATTTTTTAACATTTTTCGGTTGAATGTGAAAATTCTCGCCTGGTGGTCTTCGAATGTCTCCCCTGGTGGCGGATAGTGGAACGCTCTCCAGATATGGGGGGTACTGAGGAAATAGGATACTCAGGGCTGACCAAAACTATCAATCAAAATCCAATTGCGCCTGCAGTGGAGACCACCGGCAGTTTGGTCAGTGACTGTTCACCCAGAGGGTGCGGCTGAAAACGTTATCCACGAACTAACAATCTCTGGTTCTAGAAAACCCAGTGGAAACATTGGACAAATTACGTGATGACAAGCAAACCATGACTCGAGCAAGTAAAGTAAATAGTACCGTAGGTGATAACCATTCCACCCATCGACAAAAGGCGGCAACCGGGATTTGGGATTCTGGGGATCCCGGGCTTACACGAACACATTGAAAATCAGAGTTCTCTTACAAACTTCCTCGTAAAACTAATACATACATCAGCACCTTCAACATCAATACGCTAATCCAACCAGGAAAGCTGCAAAACCTAACATTAGAATTAGACAAACAAATGATCCAGATCCTCGCACTACAGGAGACACGTGTCACAGATGAAGACACAGTAGACTATGGTAATTACCGTATATTCAAGAGTAAAACTGAAAAACTAGTCGGCAAAGATTCCCCTATCCTAAGAATGGCCTTTATAGTAAACAAACAATGTTTAGGATCAGTAAAAGAAATCACGCTCATCAACAACAGGCTAATGACCATGCGCATCCAGTGCGCTAACAAAAAAATACACGTTAGTCATTGACTACGCACCTACGAATGGGGACAACAAAAAAGATCCAAGGAGAACAGACATATTTTGGCAAACATTAGAGAAAATAATGAGTAAAATCCAAAGGAGGACACTACAATCCTACTAGGGGATTACAACGCACAAATTGGCAGAAAAAAAATTATCAGAAAACAGTTGGGAAATTTCACAATTAATATACATAATTTAATAATAATTCACATAAATTCACCAATAAAAATGGCTTAAGGATTATCGAACTCTGCCAACAGAACAACCTCAAAATCATGTGCACCTCCCTCAGAAAAAACACCAAAAAGCAAAAGACTTGGTAGTCTCCAATATAGTCCCTCGGTGAATACCAAATCTATCATATCGCAATCACACACCCGGTATAAAGAGAGATCCATGATTTACAAGTTAGCAGAGGTGCGAACATAGACTCGGACCTCTATCTAACAAGAATTAAAATAAAATTCACTCCAAATAGAATACATAAAAAAATACACATGCAGAAATTCGACACAAAAATGATCACAGAAACTTCCACAGGAAAATTATAAAGAAGGCAATAGAACTGATTCCACTTAAGAAGAACACAAATCACCCGTGGTGGGCATCAGAATGCGAGAAAGCACTTGAAAAACGAAAACGGCCATTCCAAATCTACAACAGAAAAAAATTACCAGGAACACAACAGAGATTTAATGAAAGAAGAAAATGAGTGGTCACAAAAATTTTCAGACAAACCAAGAGAAAATTTATGAAAGAACAGTTAATGTCCATAGAGGAAAACTTTAGGAAATACAACTTAAGTGTACAGGTAATACAACTTCTACAGAACATTCGCAGGTAAAATCAAAGGCTACACACCAATGTATGTATGTTTCAGAAGAGAAACAAAAGATATAGCAATCCCCAATCAATAAAACTGCAGAGAACTAGCAAGATATTTATCTAATCTATTAAACTGCCAAGAACCCACCTCAAGATTTCCCACAGAAAAAGTAGCAGAAAGACACCCGTATTTACCGCCACCCACACAAGAAGAAATCAATAGACACACTCAAAGGCTCAAGAACAATAGAACATCAGGAGAAGATCATTGAGAAGGTCAGAAGAGGAATCATTGCGGAACTACTGAAAAATCTAGGACCAAACTCACTACGAGAATTTACATAAATCATCCAAGAAATTTTGCAAATCGAGAAATTACTAGAAGACTGGAAATGCGCACCCATACACCCACTACATAAAAAGGGGGACAGAGCTGATGTGAACAACTACAGAGGTATCTCCCTATTACAAGTCTACAAGGTCATGTCCATGTGCCTTCTCCCAAAAGTAGAGGAACAACTAGAACACAAAATAGCAGAATATTAGGCAGGCTTCAGATCATGTCGCTCCTGCGCAGAACAGATCAGCACACTGAAAACCGTACTCAAGCACAAAGCCATCAGAAACTCACCATTTATATCCACTTTTATGGACTTCAAAAAAGCATATGACTCTCTAGACAGGCAATCACTTTTCGAAATCCTGGAAGACCAAGCCAGGCTGCGATTAAGCGTGCGTTTCTAGCGTGCCACGAAATCAAATCCAAGACAGTTTGGGACTGTCTTCAGGACCTAAAAGCTCTGGCAAAGCATAACAAGGTCACACCTGCTTGGGTGCCTAGCCACACGGGACTGGTGACGAAATGGCGGATAAGCTAGCAAAAGATGGAGCCTGCAAGGCAAACGTCTTTGCTGAAATCGGACCCTACATTACCAAGACCACGACCCGAAATAAAATCTGCATATGGGTAGCAACTAAGCACCGTCTACAGTGGGTCAATTTGAATGGTCTGACACACAGCAAACGAATGTTAGTAAACCTATCGGAAACTCTAACTGCTGAAATCCTGCAACTACCAAGGAAGCAGATCGCAATTGTTGTAGGCCTACTTACAGGACACTGCCCTCTACCAGAACACCTGCATAAAATGGGTATCTGGAAGAATGAACCTTTATGCAGGTTATGCTATGAAGAGGACAAAACCGCCGCCCAGATAATCTTCCACTGTGAAGCTATTGCACGTAGGAGACACAAGCTTGATATTACAGCTGAGGGAGTCCCCGTGAAAAACATGGCACATAGAATCCTGGACCTAATAGAGGGACTGGATCTATTTAAATGAACGAAATAATGTGGGGAAATACAATAGGCCAATGGGCCGCAGTGTTTTAAGGGCTAACCCCCCTGGATCCACATTGGTTAGAGGAAAAAAAAATTCTCGTGGAGAATGAAGCTATAGCAATCAAACAGATAGAAGTCCTCAAAGAATGCGCAGAAAAAGTTGGACTACAAATCTCAAAAAAACAGAAACTTCACAAAAACAGAATCCATTTGCACAAAAATCAACACACAAAAATTGAATACGAAATACAGTGAAATCAAAAGGGTATCCCATTTCAAATACCTTGCAGAAATTTTAGAACCTACAGGAGAAAAAATAACGCAAAAAACTAGACAATAGAAAATGACGAGGCCTTCTTCAAAACACTAGACATCTACAACAAACAATGTCTGTCACTACACACAAAATTTAAACACTACAACACTATAGTGAAACCAGAAGCACAAATGGGAGTGAGACGCTTACACTCCACTCAAAAATAAAAAAATTCTTCTCGAAAATGTTCTAAAAGAAGAAAGGAAAATCGTGAGAAAAATTTTAGGCCCAATTCAAACGGAAGAAGGATACACACTACACTCCAAGAAAACAACAGAAAAAATATCCAACCTCACTTCAGACATGGAAAAGGTGGCTCAAATTTTATTGACACCTTGACAGACTACCCGAAACTAGGATCACCAAGCGAATCCTCACATACATACAGGGAGTCAAGACGACAACTCCGTGGATAGTCCAAGTAAGAAAAGATCTGGAAGAAGCACAAATAAACAGTACAGAAAGAGAAAATAGAGAGACATACAGACAAAAGGTTAACAAATGGGAAGTGATGTCAGAGAATGAGAAGCCCAAGAAGACCGGTACAAAGTGGACGGAAGAAAGGTAGAGGATCCACGGAGAAAAAATGAGGAAAGCGTGGGAAAATAGAAGGAACATCAGAAATTGAAGTCAAGTTTTCTTTGCGTGATCCCATAGCTTACCAAAACATTTAGCTTACCTAAACCTATATCTATTTCATCGTCGATTACCCTTCCAAACACTCCGTATCCAGTACCATTGGGGAATATTTTGCCCCAAGTTTTATTTTGATTATAAATTATACCAGTCATGTTACATTTTTTGGAATATTCCAGCATTAAAATTAGTTCTGGTCCTTTTCTTTCTTCTAAAATTTATAAATCGAACTAAATAATTTAGATAATATTACGATGTAAGGATTGTCTAAAAATGATTACTAGTTATATACTCCTATATAATTTGAAGAAAGTTAAGTTTCAGCTAAGATGTGAACATTTTCATTGAAAACATCAAAGTTAACGACATCAAGCGGATCGTTCAATGATAGTTTTATGACTAACTAAACTAACTAAACATATATTAACAATGTCTCAGAAAAATCAACCCTATATGTCTGCTAAACTCTATAAAAACGTATTAGGGTCGTTGTCAAATTTTGCGCAGGTAAACTTGTTCCGAAACTATTTTATTTTTTTTTATTAGTCATAATCAAGCAATCCCTTAAAAATGTTACATTAAATACAAGATACATCGGACTAATAAATATTTATTACTAAAATAAAGACTTATTTTAGATGTGTTTAGTTCTTTTTTTAAAGTAACATTGTGGTCATTTCTGGTAACAGAGTGGTTTTCCGTACAAAATGTATGTGTCCCTGGTATCACTCCGTTATAATAAAGATCAAATAATTTCGTTTTCTACTATATCAAAGTACCTAAAATAAATAATACCATAAACAGAGTATTGTTACTCTTATAAAATATGTCTTAAAACCGGTAAGTATCAAAATGTAATACTATATTTTAAAACTTGGTCCCGCGTATAGTGTAAAAGTGTCGGACCACTCTGTTACTGACTAAATTGCAACTTAAAATAGAGATATCGCTGCTATGACTTTGTTCTAGCTTGCTTGGGAGGTCTGCATGGATCCTGGTTGATCGCTAAGTCGGGGGGTGGGATACAAGAGGTATCAACCGTCTTCGAAGCGTTGAACAGGGTGCGTATTTTTATTGTGCATCCACTCTGTTACCTACCGATTTACGTAGTAAATCAACTTATTTTTCATTATTTTACGTTCAGTATGTTGACAAGGAGGTAAATATTATAAATATGAAAGAAAAAGTGTACTTTAAGCTTCACTTTCTGACTTATGTCTTATGAAATGTAAAATTTACCACTCTGTTACTACACAATTCTGTTACTAGGGCGTAGTAACAGACTTGTTAAGATGGTAACCGAGTTGAATATGCTTATGTTCTTTAACTTAGGGCTTAAATTTTAGTAAGGTGAGACTATATAGGTCGAGACTATATAAGACTAGAAAGTGAGACTATATAGGCTATCAAATTTTGCGCAGATAAACTTTGCCCACAAATGTTTTATTTTTATTATTTTTATTTTTAATTTTGCTAAAGTTTTCTAGAATTGAAAAAGAAATTCTAAAGAAATTCTAGATTGGTAAATACAAGTTATATAGTTTATTGTTATAAATATTGAAGTTTATTGTTTATTTTGATCTCAAGCTCAACTGAATGCAATTTTGTTATGTAAGATACAAGAAAAGAAAAACTATGTTTCTGTGTTACAACTTTGTTACTTTTCTGTCCCAAAGATTAAAGAAAATATTAAAGATTTTTATAAAAAGCTAATTAAAAAAATTTGTAATATTACTGTACGTTAATTTGTTAGATATTTATACGGTCATATGTTATAATTAGGTTAGTTGTCTGTCAAAATTCTAGAACTAACAGAGTTGTTTTTTATTGTAAATTAATGATTGTTAAACTTAAAAAAATGTTGAAATTATAAATGTGGTTATAAGATAGAAGACTGTAATCAACACTACTGCCAAAATACTTGTGACTGAATTGTTTAATTTCATAATAAAAGGTGAAACATAATGGTAACAGAGTTGTATTTTTTTTTACACCCTTACCCACAAAATCATGAATTATTCATAAACCATTAGTTTAACATCCCGGCCGACTATAACAAACCAAAGTTCAGTTGTTTTAACAGACATAGACAAAAAAAAAACCGGCCAAGTGCGAGTTGTGACTCGCGCACCGAGGGTTCCGTACAAACTTGTATAGTATAGTATTATTATGTAGATTATCAACATATTATGTAGATTATAAATAAAAATTAGACGAAATATAATATATACAGGATGTTACGGGACTTGAGTATGTCGCATGTCGGTTATAAAAAAGCAAAATTTAGACATAATATATACCCTGTATATATTATGTATATAAAGCGTACGTGATGGAATGCATAACGAATATAATCAAAGAAAATTCAGAATAAACATAGAATAGGACCTAACTGTATGCAATCCATATGCTTCTGGAGCCTGACAATACCACTACGACAACATTAGTGAATTTTCATAAGTTTCAAATAGTAAATTCGCATTTTTCTTGTAATTAAACTACATATTTACGGTTTTCAGATTTTTCCCTTGACATGTGCTGTAAGACACAGCTTCTTGCCAAATTTCATGATTCTAGGTCAACGGGAAGTACCCTATAGGTTTTGATTCCCTCGTGAAATCGCAAAATATGCGACATAAACGGTCATATCTTTTGATCGCGTTGACTTACAGGTTTGATTTTTTCACAGCTGAAAGAGACCGCAGACTCGAGTATTTGATACAAATTTCAATTTGTTACCTCTACGCGTTCCTGAGAAAAATGTCTTGACAGACAGACAGACGGACAGACAGACAGACAGACAGACAGACAGACAGACAGACAGACAGACAGACAGACAGACAGACTGACAGACGGACAACAAAGTGATCCTATAAGGGTTCCGTTTTCGGTACGGAACCCTAAAAATTAGACGAAATATAGTATAGACGATATAAGTAGAGTATGTCGCATGTCGGTTATAAAAAAGCAAAATTTAGACATAATATATACCCTGTATATATTATGTATATAAAGCGTACGTGATGAAATGCATAACGAATATAAACAAAGAAAATTCAGAATAAACATAGAATAGGACCTAACTGTATGCAACCCATATGCTTCTGGAGCCTGACAATACCACTACGACAACATTAGTGAATTTTCATAAGTTTCAAATAGTAAATTCGCATTTTTCTTGTAATTAAACCACATATTTACGGTTTTCAGATTTTTCCCATGACATGTGCTGTAAGACACAGCTTCTTGCCAAATTTCATGATTCTAGGTCAACGGGAAGTACCCTATAGGTTTTGATTCCCTCGTGAAATCGCAAAATATGCGACATAAACGGTCATATCTTTTGATCGCGTTGACTTACAAGTTTGATTTTTTCACAGCTGAAAGAGACCGCAGACTCGAGTATTTGATACAAATTTCAACTTGTTAGCTCTACGCGTTCCTGAGAAAAAGGTCTTGACAGACAGACAGACGGACAGACAGACAGACAGACAGACAGACAGACAGACAGACAGACAGACAGACAGACAGACAGACAGACGGACAACAAAGTGATCCTATAAGGGTTCCGTTTTCGGTACGGAACCCTAAAAAGAGTTAAGTTTAAATATTTTTATTTTTTTTTTAATTTATAATTTTAAGTAACCTGCGCAAAATTTCACAATGACCCATTACACACATCAAACAGCTTAAAAGGGAACTTTATCGTTGGATTAATAATATTGAACCATATTCTAGACGAATTTTATTCGAATTAGAAATTTTACTTGTTAGGTATACAGTTTAATCTTTCCATACTACTAGATAATATATTAAATTTAATTTTAGTCTCCTCATATTTCTCGTGAATTCTGTTTTGTTTTCATGAATTCAGTTAACTTATTTATGTATTTTTTTCTGCTTTAACACATTTAATTTATATTACTGTACCTTAAATAATGAAATAAATGTATTTGATTTGATTTCGGAAACATGATGAAATAAATATATTATTTATATACATTTTATAAATAAATAACAATTATATAAAAAGCCGCAAATGCCTAAGAAAAGGGCCGCATACAGCTCGCAAGCCGTGGTCTTATAACCCCTATATACTTCCATAAATCATAATACCTCCAAAAACAATTGCAAGAAAATATCTAAACTAACTATATGTAAGTTTATAAAAAAGTTTAAATTTGTTGCCGATACTTGGCGTTTTGAGGATTATAAACCGAAAGGAAATAAATGTTAAAAACTCTTACTATTAAGATAGAATTGGGGAAACCATCCTACGTTATAGATAATCAAACAAACTTATAACAAACAGAACACACTCTGAATATATAAATATATTCAGTCTTTCAGTAGCTCTATAATAATTACTGAATCTTTTTAGTACTACCAAAACAAATCTCATTTGAAATTTTATTTTATTTGAAAAGTTATTTTATAGTTTTCAGTCCACTTTCGTGGCACTCAACAAAACCCATAAAAATAACATTGTTTTTAAGTTCATGTCTTTCCGATACCTTAAGTGGATAGCCATCTGTGGACGCGTTTCGAGATTTATCTCTCATCTTGTTGTTCATGGATGCAAAACTGTGCTGATGAGAGATAAATCTCGAAACGCTTCCACAGATGGCTATCCACTTAAGGCATCGGAAAGATATGACCTTAAAAACAATGTTATTTTTATGGTTTTTGTTCAGTGCCACGAAGGTGGACTGAGAGCTATAAAAAAACTTTCAAATTTCAAATGAGATTTGTTTTGGTAGTCCTAAAAAGAATCAGTAATTGTTATAGAGCTCCGGAAAGGCTGAATATATTTATATATGCAGGCTATGTTCCGTTTGTTTTAAGTTTGTCCCTTACTATTTATTGAATAAATGTTGATCAGAGGTTGTAGAAATGATTGGAAATCTCTATAACATGGCTACGACAGTTTAGAACTATTTTTCAGTGTTCAAGTAATTTATGTTAGCAGCTATTTTAAAAATATATTTCAATTGCATACATTAAAATGTGGTTTTAAAATTGTCTTAATAAAATCGTATTCTCAATTGGATTAATCGAGCTGCTTGTAAACAACTTACCAACTAAACTAAATAGCAACCAATTAATTGCCCCGATCCTAAATTTTCATCCACCTAGTTCTTTCAGTTTATCGGGAAACAAATCGGCATTGAACAAAAAACTTTCATTCCCAACAAACCAAACGTAGAGCGCGATAATCTCGTTGCTCCCATCCAAACCCCCATATTTATGTGTGAAAAATTGAAAATACTCATCAAATTCCACCACAAACAATACATCAACAATGTAATCCAAATCTCCCGTGTCAACAACATCACTAAAAATGTTTTCTTTCAGAAAAATTATGTATTTCCTATCATGTATCTTGCCCGACCTGGTGTTCGTTGTAAATGTTTCTCAATAATTTCCAAAAACTCCAATGGCTTATTAGATTCTAACACAAAATCTAGACAACGTTCTGAGTTATTATAAACAATATTCGTAAAATTTTGTGGTCTAATTTGTATCGTAGGAAAATTATGTATGGAAATGTTATCTGAATCTTATAGTAATAGCACACAGCGTTTATCGAAATAAAGATTTATCAAAAAATTCGTTAAAATTGTTATAGGTAGATTCATTTTAGTTGGTCTCACTTGATAGGTAAACCTATTTTACAACTACGTCTCGTTAAGCGTTATATACAAAATTCTGCTGATTATTCATTTTAATTTTAGATAATAAGGTAATATTCAAACATATTTCCTTTGAAATAAATAATAAAAAACCTCCCCTTCTGAAACTGCTGAAAATTATAAATAAATTTCATGTACATTGTTAGATATTTATCAATAATAAAATGTAAGTGTTGAATATATTATTGTAACGTTATAGTCAAAACTAGCATGTCGCGTCACACAAGGCCGCTTGAGTTCTGTCGAACAACAGTCCTGTGATGTTTGCAACCGAACATGAAAAAATATAATATTTCATCGAGTTCCTCGTATGTATTTAAATTCTGCAGAATTTCGCGAAAAAATCGGAAATACCAATAACGACCACAATAGCGACCACTTTTGGGAAAAACTTTGCGTTTTTGACACATTTCTGCCCTTCAACCGTAGTTCTGGAGTAATTGACCAATTTTGCAAAAAGTTCTGCAAAAATTGAGATTTTGCAAAGAAAAAGAAAGTTGCAAAAGTCCTTGCTTAATAATTCGATTTTCTTTTCAGAAATCAACCTAAATTAAATTAAAAAAGTTGCATACATTAGCTACATTTAAGTATTACGTTATTAGATATGCAAAATATTAATTAGCAATTTGTTGCAAATAAGTCTGACATTAACGAAATTATTTGGACATACTGTAATTTTAATTTTTAGATTCGGTGTAAATGATTAGTATTATTAGTCTTTCTAGATGACATAAGCTATGGTATCAGTAATAAAATGATCAACATAAAAATGAATTTTCAATACTGCATCATCAATTACAAACACAAAAGCCAAATAATTAAATTATAATATATAGGAATATAATTATATAATTATATATATATATATATATATATATATATATATATATATATATATATATATATTATAATATATATTCCTATATAATAGGAATATTGCTTTTTGTGTGAAATATATTACTGTTTCGTGATGTAATATGGATGCACTTTGTTTTCATATGTGTTATAAGTTCATTAACCATATTATAACGTGCATTAAAACCTGCTCTTCATTTCGTAGACAAATCTAGTTATTGCAATAAGTATACAAAAGGTCCACAAAATGAAAGCTCCCTGGCAATCGTAAAGTTTCAGACCGACTACTTTCTTGCCGGATGGATACAAAATTCTCCGTTGAATATTTATGTTTGGAACTAGTCTGCTAGCCTGAAATTAAAATATTAGTAAACATATGAATGTTAATGACCATTAATAATTGATTGATTATGGAGTTACTTCTTGAAACTTCATTTCAATAATAAAAATTTTAGTTTCAAATTTTCTCAATTCGATAAATTCAAAACTAAATATAACAATCCACAAAGGTGGACTCAAATAGCTTTAAGTCCACCTTCGTGGCACTCAACAAAAATAACGTTTTTAATATAATAGTGGATAGCCATCTGTGGACGCGTTTCGAGATGTATCTCTCATCAGCACAGCTTTGCCTCCATTAACAACAATTTGTAAACTACTTACTTGAAAACCCATGTGGGTGATTAGGATTAGATGTTTTTAATTTTGACATTTTGTGGGAGAGACATGGACAACTTAGAAGGTTATTGATTGAACTGATAAAATAGAATTGGAGAAACCATCCTACCTGACAGATAATTAAAGAAAATTGAAAACATCTAACCCTAAACAATCACATGTGTTTTAAAGTAAGTGGTTTACAAATTCTTGTGCTCCTGAGTTTCACCTGAGATTTGTTTTGGTAGTCCTAAAAAGACTCAGTATTTGTTAAAGAGCTCCGGAAAGGCTGGATATATTTATATATTCAGGCCGTGTCCGTGTGTAGCTTTTTTACATTACATTTAGTTTCGAATTTAATTTACCCAAATTATTAAGTAAATTATCACAATAATTAATTCAACCTTGTCTGTGTATATTGAAATATCACCATGAACTTCAAAATCAACATCTTTATTTGACTTATTAATATTTTCACAAATACTAATATTTTCTTAACTGGGTTTATTGAATATTTGAGATCCAAATTTTCCTGCTCTTAATTGGTCTTGTCAGGTCTTGTCTCGACTTGTCTGGTCTTGTATGGTCTTGTCTGGTTTTGTTTGGTCTTCTCTTTTCTGCTTTTGTCTGGTATTGTCTGGTCTTATCTGGTCTTGTCTGGCCTTGTGTCGTCCTGCCTGGTCCTGTCGGGTCCTGTCTGATTCTGTATGGTCCTGTTTGGTCCTGTGTGGCCCTGTGTGATCCTGTCTGGTCTCGCCTGGCCCTATCTGGCATTGTTTGGTAAAGTCTGGTCTGATATGTTCTTTTCTGGTGTTGTCTGTTCCTGTCTGGCCTTGCCTGGTCTTCTCTGCTCTGTCTGGTCTTGTGTAGTATTGTCTAGTCTTGTCTGGTTTTGTCTGGTCTGGCCTGGTGTTGTCTGGTTTTGTCTGGTCTTGTCTGGTCCTGCATATTCTTGTCTTGTCTTGTTTGACCTTGTCTGGTCTTGTCTGGTTTTGTCTGGTCTTTCCTGGTCTTGTCTGGTCTTGTCTAGTCGTGTCTGATCTTGTACGCTCTTATAGACTCTTGCACGCTCTTGTCCGTTCTTGTCGGCTTCTATCGGCTCTTGACCGCATTTATCGGGTCTTGTCTTGTCTTATATAGTCGTATGTAGCCTTGTGTATATTTGTTGAATCTTGCCTATACTTGTTTATTGTCTGTTACTTCAGCTACTGGTTGGGAAAATATAAAAGGATTACCAAACAATTCTACTTACTTCAGCTTCCCATTGAAACACTAACCCTGCCGCCGCACAACGCAATAGAAACATATTTAAAGGAGACAACAAAACGGAATTCTTTCTTAATTGCATGGCAGAATATTGTTTAACCAAATCTTCTTTCATCACCTTATAATTATGAATCACATCTTGTTTTATGAAATCACCAATTGCAAAATATCCTAAAAATATAAACCATATAGATCTATTGTATTGCCTCATTAACTAATTTAATATATTCTCACTGTTTCTATAAACTAAATTCTAACCAAAAATCTTGTGTCTAAACTAATAAATTGTATAAAAGATCCATAGGACATGGTAATATTTAGAGTAAACTTATTCTTGGTTGTTTCCCTTCATATTTCTTTTATATTGAATTACATACTATTATTAATTCATCGTTTACCTGATGGTAGTCTTCCTATTGAAAAACCAAAAATACTTTCTTTCGAACGTGCCCTCAGTTCTGTCCAAGGTAAAGCCTTATGCTTTTTATATATTTTTTTAAAATTATCCTAAAAAATAAGAATGTTATTTCTTAATAGTAGAAGTTTAAGTTTACGAGAGTAAATACTGTATGATTCCAGTCTAAGTCGAAATCAGTGCTAATTGTTAACCAATCAATTTTACTGTTCGCCAAATCTGCAATTGTATTTATATCATCGCTAAAACTAAAAGAACAGTGCGCATCATTACTATACTTATACGCTACACTTATACGTATATACATATACATATATATATATATATATATATATATATATATATATATATATATATATATATATATGTATATATATATATATATATATATATATATATATATATATATATATATATATATATTAGACTTGCAACGAATAGTCGGCTATTATTCGGTATTCGGCCTATTCGGTTACTTTTATCCTATTCGGCCGAATACCGAATATCTAGGTACTATTCGGCCGAATACTTTAGTAAGATGTTTTGTTGTGGTCAAATAATTGATAAAATGAAAATATTGATTTATTTTATAATAATAATTTATTTTTCTTATAATCATTAAAGTAGTTATAGTTACATAATCAACTTCCGTATTGTAAAAATTAACAAAAAGCTAGGTATTAAATAAATGTCTATGTCTATGTACTTTTTACTTCTTCGTCTTTTTAATTCTCGTAATTAAAATTTACAAGTGGAAGATTATGGTGCAGAAAGACTAATTTTTCTGCATTTTCAGGCAGTGAGAAAAGAAGAAAACTTCTTTTCTTCTCGTAAACATTCCCAGCTTCGGAGAAAAGACGCTCTGAATAAACACTACTGCCTGGCGCAGACAAATACTTTGCTGCAAGATTTACCAAACATGGAAATTTATATTTTCTTGCTTGCCACCATGTGTATGGATTGTCGTGACGTGATATGTTCTTAATACTTAAATAAAGGTATATTTCAGTTCCAACTGCATTCTTTCCTTTCGGTGTCCAGGTATGAGCTGTGTTTTTTTCTGCAACCACCTCATTGAAGCAATCGATAAAAGATGAGTGAATAGCCTGGCTTAGACTGTGCTCTTCGGTTCTCATCTTCTTGGCAGGAATAGGGGACGAATCTGCGCTATCGTCACTGCTTGTTTCACAGTTCATCTTTAGGCTATCGATCAAAATATACTGCTTTACTTTTTCTCTTTGCAGTTCACTGGTGAAAACATTCATTTTAAAGCGTGGTTCTAAAGCTGTAGCCACCAAATAATTTTTGCTTGTTGTGATGTCCTCAAATCGTTCTTGTAACCCTTGTTGTATAACAAGCCTCGCTTGGTTTAATTTGGGTGTTAGCTCTGATGTGCTCGTTTTATCGCAGTATCGCATTAATGTAACAACATTCGGAATAATTTCAGATATGCAAGCGTATCCGGAACTTGTAATTTTTGTTATTTCCTCAAATGGTTGTAATAATTTCAAAAGTTGCTCTAAAATCTCCCATTGTACAGCAGTCAGATTGGCAATATCACAGTCCGTGAGATAGAGTGAAACGGCCCGTTTTTGTTCCATTAACCTTGCAAGCATATAATAGCTGGAATTCCATCGCGTAAAGACGTTTTGCACCAATTCATGCTGCGGGAGATCCAAATCTTTTTGGATAGAATGCAGTTTAATCTGTGCAGTGCCAGAATGATTGAAATGAGTTACGATCCTTCTACCTGTTGCTATCATTTGAGTCACATTTGATTGAGCCTTCAGACAATTGTTAACAATTAATTGAAGAGTATGAATGGAACAACGCACTGAGGCAAACTCTGCATTACTAACAGCTTTTACTATGTTCCGTCCATTATCATGAACAACGACATGAATTTTTGCCAGCTGGATGTCCCACATACTTGCAATTTTCTGTAAACTAATCGCTATGTGGTGCTGTGTGTTGTCCCTCAAAATGTTGGATGCTCAATACTACATATTTAACATTGAATTCACGATCAATAAAGTGCACAGTAAAACTTAGAAAACTGTTTTGATTATGCAAGCATGTCCACATGTCGCATGTCACGGAAATATAATCAGTTTCTGAAAGTAATTTTTTAATTGTTTCAACCACCTTATGATATATTTCTGGAATTATTTTGGAATATCTGGAATATATTTTTATATAAATCTTCTAAAACCAGTTCTTTCTACGATATTTACTGGTTCATTGTCAATTGCTATCATTTCGGCAATTAAGAGATGGTATTTTTTAGCCTTGGGGTCATTAATATCCCATGATTTACGTATTTCATAACATTCTTCAAGACTCAATTGCTTTTTTGATGTCAAAGGTTGATTTACATATGTATCTTGACCCGTTATTTCTTGCCCCTTAGGAAGCGTAGTCTGCAACTTACGGTGTTTGTCGCAGTGTTTATTTTTCAAATGATTTATCATTCCTGATGTAGTCGCCTTCTTTCCAACGCCACCACGAGAAATTTTTATTTCGCAAAATTTACACACAACACTTTTCGCATTATTTTCATCGTCCTCGAAGTATGTCCAAATAGTCGATTTTTTTTTAGAAGCCATAATCGATTATTATTAGTAAGATTTTGCACAATTTTATTTAAAAAAAAAAAAAAATCGTAGAGAATACGACAAACTGTGCCTACGTATCAAACTTGTCAAAACACACAGAGCGGTAACAATTGAGAGCGCAAGACAGCGCGACGTTAGTTCAAAACAAACTTACGGGAAACAAACAAGTTTTCCCGCCACACGCCGGCCGAATACTTTTGCCAAATATTCGGCTATTCGGCTAGAAAGCCCGCAGAATATTCGGTATTCGGCGTGTGGCCGAATATACTATTCGTTGCAAGTCTAATATATATATATATATATATATATATATATATATATATATATATATATATATACACTTATACGTTACTATATTTATGTAAATAAACTAAATATATTTATGTAAATAAATGTTAAATCGAACTGAATTTAAATAACAACGCTTAATTACGTAAATATTTAGATGAAAGAGAACATTTATTTTCAAGAAATGTTCTTTTTCTTTTATTGCTTTCCTGTATAACAAAATTAATAATAATACTAGAACACCAACTTATTAAAGCGGAACAGAGCTTGAATATATAAATATGTATTCCGAAACTCTATAATATTATTTCTTTTTGAGACTACAAAACAAATCTCGTGTTGGAAGACAACAGATATTTGCTTAATAATTAACCCCCACTGTAGAAGCATAGATCATCCGCTGCCCTCCTGATATTATACAGGTACTGCCTGAGTCGACCGTAGCCGCTCAATGCTTGGGTCAGGTAGTAATTTACTCCCCGGTGATTTATTGTGCATTTCAGTCTGGTCCAGTCGGGTTTACAACGCTCTAGTTTGGTCAATGTCCCTCCAATCTAGCTCAATTCGCGGCAGCCCGGCTGAGTGGCCCAGTCCGATAAACTCCGATCGAGTTTGTTCTAGATTCTAGATCGATATAGTCTGGTGTAGTCGAGTATAGTTTAATCTGGTTTGGTCTAGTCTGGTTTAGTTCGGTCTAGTTTGGACTATTTCACTACAGTTACGTATTAGTCAGATAATTCTATTTAACCCAAAGAAAAATCTGATCTTAAAAACAATGTTCTTTATCAATTATTTTTAGTGCCACAAAAGTGAACTGAGTCCTAGTGAATTACGCAAATAAATGTTGCGTTCCAACGCGAGATTTGTTTTGTAGTCTCAAAAGACTTAATGATATTATAGAGTTTCGGAAAGGTTTAGTATATTTATATATTCAAGCTGTATTCCGCTTTAATAAGTTGGTATAATTATATCTATAATTAGTTTAGTTTCATCTCTACATTCAACTCTAGAACAAGTTAACAAACCTAATGGAATCTAGTTTATTAATTTTGCATTAATTCATTTATTTCATTTTTAAATATAAACAATGCATAATACGTTACCTTGGCTTGACCATGATGCTAGCTAGTCGCGAAGAATAAATAGTGGAAAATAGTAGAGATAAGATTAAAGCAATCACCGAGAGGAATCTTGATGACGTAGATGTATAAGTTTTTGGAAAATCCTGAGATTGAGACATGAATCTTGCGAATGTTGATAGAATTAGACGATTTAGTACCACATTTCTCTTTTCTGAAAATCTATCAGAAGCTGAAAATCTAAAACAATTATTTTGATAGTGAATATAATGATGATCTATATAATCGAGTTATTTATCGTGCAGACTATTCTTCGAATCCTTGCAAAATTGAGATTTGATCGCAGCTGTACGGCTTTCATATACATTAGGCATCGTAAATTTGAGAAATTTATCAAAAATTGGGTTCAATTTGAATTCCTATCAACAAAGTCATTCATATGTAATTAAGAAAATATTGTAATTCTTTGCATGGGCTTGTCTGGTTTTGTCTGGTATTGTCTTGTATTCTCTGGTCCTGACTGGTATTCTCTGGTCTTGTCAGGTCTTGGTTGGTCTTGTCTGGTCCTGTCTGGTCCTGTCTAGTCCTGTCTGTTTCTGTTTAGTCCTTTCTTGTCCTCTTTTGGAATATTGTCTTGTCTTCTATGGTCCTGAATGGTCTTGTCAGGTGTTGTGTGGTCCTGTCTGGTCTAGTCTGTTTTTTTATCTTTTCTTGTATTGTCTGATCTTGTCTGATCTTAACTGGTCTTGTGTACTCCTATTTAAAATTGTACTAATAACCCATATTGTTCCAATTAATTATTGGTTGTAAGTTTGCATCAGCGATTATTACCCAGACAGAGTTTTATGTGTACTTATCATTATCTAATGCATCACTGACATAAAGGCATTTGTAAAAAATGAATAGAAAAAAACTGCATTTACTTGATGGATGCACTGACGTACGCACACAGAACAATTATTGCATAACTGGATAGAAAATAGAGCCAAATGTTTCCGTCGAAAGCGGAGATCTGTGTTAACCAGCCACTTTGTATTCTAAAACTCGACTCGATTATTTTTTTGCCTATCGGGCAAATTTACTTACCTCGGTACAGGAACTAGGCAAGTAAAACTGAAATGAACTGTAGGAAGAGTAAAATCGGAATATTGAAATTTGATTGGATTTACAAACAATGTTCCTAAAAATACACAATAATTACAGTAGTACAAATCGAACATAATTATCACGTTCAGTGCAACATAAGAGGAAATGCATTAACAAGGTACCAGCAACAACAAAAATGTTGAAGTAAAGCTTCTGTGACGGTTAAGTCATGTATCCTTGCAAAAAAAAGTTTAAAGTGTCGTTAACAGTTATGGCTGGAAAATTTCATTTCATCTTCATTGTGCATTTGCAATTATGTCGTTCTATTTAAATTTGGCACTAAAGTGGTGGTCTAAACGGAGACAATAGGGGTGAATAGTTAGTTCAGTTGTTGGTCAGTCGAGAACGATTGGCCATAGTTTGAAAACTATGTAACTATAAGACAATCTTTCGGTGATATAATTGTTTATTAACACAAGAAAATTCTATATTCTTTTCAAATTATGATAACAGAATATTGCTGAAATTTCAATTGCAGCAAGTAAAACTTCTTTACGACATAACTTGACAGTAACTCATTTTCTGACGGAAACACTTTAATAATTCGTGCCATAAACGCGAAAAAAATGTTGCTTTAACCATTTATGGTAGACTAGACTTGTGCAAACTAGACAAATAAACAGCCAGGTAAACATATAAATAGACAAGCAGGAACACGCACACAAACACACACATATATATATATATATATATATATATATATATATATATATATATATATGAGAGAAAATAACAAAAATGCGCCAATTTACTTTATAAAACTGCCACATAATGGTTCCTAAACTTTACATCTACTATGCTCTCTTGAAGAGAGTCTCTCGTCGTCTTTCCTTATTTCAATATAATATTTATGTTATATTTTGCATATGTTGGGGGGTTTGAACCCCCAAAAACCCCCCTGGCTACGCCCATAATACAGAGAGATAAACAGAAATACATACAAGGGGTCACATAAATAGAAATATGTACATACATAAAAGCTAATTATTAGTTAACTTTCCTAAATGAACATAAAAGATATTAGCTTACCTAAACCAATATCTATTTCATCGTCGATTACACTTCCATACACTCCGTATCCCGTACCATTGGGGAGTATATGGCCCCAAATTTTATTTTGTGTAGAAATAATACCAGTCATGTTATATTTTTTGGAATATTCCAACATTAATATTAATTCTGATCCTTTTCTTTCTTCTAAAATTTATGAATCGGAGTAAATAATTTAGATAATATTAGGATGTAACGTTTGTCTAAAAATTATTACTAGTTATACTTCTATATAATTTTAAGTAAGTTAAGTTTCAGCTGTAACATTTTGATTAAGCGGATCGTTCACCGATAGTTTTATGACTAACAATAAGACCCAAATACCTAAAAGTGATCATTTTCCTCTATATATAGAAAACAGAGGATTTTTTCATCTTCATAAACTTTGGACTTTCTTCTCACTTGAAAAAATCCGCCGACCCCTCGCCTAACCGATTGTTGCAACAACTCTGATACTAATCTACGGTTGCAAAATTTGTTAGTAATTTTTTTTGGAAATTATTACGTATGTGCATAGTCAATTTATTACGGTTTATCTCAGTTTTATCTCAGTTTGGCTTGCATCCCAGTTAATTCGAATGTAATTTTATTATATAATATCTCATTTTGTAGGTGATTTAATCTAGTTTAAGCATATAATTAACCAATATAATGGACCAAAGGAGATAATTTCCCTATAAATTCACTCTTTTTTCCCAATGAAAGTTAATTACCTTCCCATTTCTCTACATAAATGACAAAATTTCGGCAAATTGATGAAAACGCTTCATTTTATAAATGAATAACTATTGTATAAAAAGCTCAACTGCATGAACAAAAGCGATTAAAGAGCCGCAAATGCCTAAAAAAGAGCCGCATTCATCTCGCGAGCAACGGTCTGCTAATCCCTGTAGGCAGCCATAATACCTTCAAAAACTATCTAAACAAGAAAATATCTCAACTAACTATATGTAAGTTAATAAAGAAGTTTAAATATGTTGTCGATGTTTGGCGTATTGGCGATTAATAACCGAAAGGAAATACATTTTAGAATCCCTTACTATTGATTAAATTTTAGTCAAAGGTTGTTGAAATGATTGGAAATCTCTATATAATGGGTCCGACAGTTTAGAACTGTCTTCAGTGTTAAATTAATTTGAGTAAGGAGCTATTTTAAAAATACATTTCCATTGCATATCTTTATTAAAATGGGACATTT
Organism: Phosphuga atrata; assembly: GCA_944588485.1. NCBI lineage: Eukaryota > Metazoa > Arthropoda > Insecta > Coleoptera > Silphidae > Phosphuga > Phosphuga atrata. Next base: position 85,946,176 of record OX155892.1, on the reverse strand, counting down.
AATGTGGTCGTACTTAAAATTGTCTTAATAAAATCATATTCTAAATTTGATTAATCGAACTGTTTGTAAACAACTTACCAACTAAACTAAATGGTTGCCAATTAACTGCCCCGATCCTAAATTTTCTTCCACCTTGTTCTTTCAGTTTATCCGGAAACAAATTGGCATTGAACAAAAAGCTTTCATTCCCAACAAACCAAACGTCGAGCGCGATAAACTCGTTGCTTCCATCCAAACCCCCATATTTATGTGTGAAAAATTGGAAATACTCAAAAAATTCCACCACAAACAACACATCAACAATGTAATCCAAAACTCCCGTGTCAGCAACATCACAAAAAATGTTTTCTTTCAAAAAAATGATGTATTTCCTATTATTGTATCTAGCCCGACCTGGTGTTCTTTGTAAATGTTTTTCAATAATTTCTAAAAACTCCAACGGCTCATTACATTCTAACACAAAATCTAGACAACGTTCTGAGTCTTTATAAACAACATTCGTAAAATTTTGCGGTCTAATTTGTACCGTAGCAAAATTGTGTATAGAAATGTTATCTGAATCTTGTAGTAATAACACACAGCGTTTATCGAAATAAAGATTGATCAAAAAATTCGTCAAAATTGCTATAGGTAGATTCATTTTAGTTAGTCTCACTTGAGAGGTAAAACTGTTTTAAAACTACGTCTCGTTAAGCATTATATACAACATTCTGCTGTAAATTTATTTATTTTTATTTTAGATATTAAGAGAATAATAAAACATATTTCAGTTGAAACAAATATCAAATAATGAATAATAAAAAACTTCCACTTCTAAAACTGGTGAATATTACAAACGAATTGTATGTGCATTATTATATTTATTATTGATGTTCATCAATAATAAATGTATATTATCGTAACGGGTATAATTTAAAATCAAACGAACTTACCTTAAGTGAAGCTCGATTTTATTTATATGTTGTATGATGGTTGAGTTCTGCCGAACATAAGCCCTGTGATGTTAGCAACCGAATTTTCAAAAATATAATAATTCATCACAGTTTTTGGCATGTATAAAATAGTTGTAGAGTACTTTGTGCGAAATTTCAATAGTTCTGCAGAATTTCGGGAAAAAATTGGAAAATACCAATAACGAGCTAGCAACAACCACTTTTTGAAAAAACTGTGCCTTTTTGACATATTTCTGCCCCTCGACCATAGTTTTGGAGCACTTGTCGAATTTTGCAAGAAGTTCTGCAAAAATTATGATTTTGCAATATAAAATGAATTTTGAAAATTGCAAGAACCCTTGCTAAATAATTCGATTTTGTATTCAGTAATCAACCTAAATTCAATTCAAAATGTTGAATTCATTAGTTACATTTAAGTATAAATTTACTAGATTTGCAAAATATTAAATAGCATTTTGTTGCAAATAAGTCATTTAGACATTTAACGAAATTTTTTTGGAGTGTAATTTTTATTTTTAGATTCGGTGTAAATGATTAGTACAAGTCTTGCTGCTATTAGTAATAAAATAATCAATATAAAAATGAATTTTTATTACTACATCCTACATCATCTATTACAACCACAAAAGCCATATAAAAAGCCATATTTAAATTATATGCAAGAATATTGTTTGCTTATACGAAATATATTTCTGATTTGGTGATATATTATACATGCGTTTTATTTTCAAGTGTAATTAATCATATTATAACGTGCAGTTAAAGGTGCTCTTCATTTCGTAGACAAATCTAGTGATTGCAAGAAGTATACAGAAAGTCCACAAAAGGAAAGCTCCCTGGAAATCACAAAGTTTCAGACTGATTGCTTTCCTGCCGCGTGGATACAAAATTCTCAGTTGAATATTTATGTTTGGAACTAGTCTACTAGCCTGAAATTAAATTATTAATATTAATAACCATTACATAATCGACAGATTGTTACTTGTTGAAACTTCATTTCAATAATAAAAATTGGAACGCATATTAACTTAAAACAAACGGAACACTGCCTGAATATATAAATATATTCAGCCTTTCAGGCTGTATGACAATTATTGAGTCTTTTTAGGACTACGAAAACACATATCAGTGAAATTTGTAAGTTATTTTATAGCTTTTAGTCCACCTTCGTGGCACTCAACAAAAACAATAAAAATGACCTTCTCTGTATATATTAATATATCACCATGAACTTCAAAATCAACATCTTTATTTGACTTTATTAATGAAATTATTAATGTTTTCTTAACTGGGTTGATTAATTATTTGACATCCAAACTTTTATTATTTTATTTTATTAGTCCTGTCGGATCTTGTCTCCACTTCTCTGGTATCTTGTCAGTTCTTGTCTGGTCTTGTCTGGTGTTGTCTGGTCTTGTCTGGTCTTGTCTGGTATTGTGTGGTCTTGTCTGGTCTTGTCTGGTATTGTCTTGTCTTGTCTGGTCTTGTCTGGTCTTATCTCATCTTCTACGCTCTCGTAGACACTTGTCCGCTCTTGTCTGTTCTTGTCGGCTTTTGTCTGCACTTATCCGTTCTTGTCGATTCTTGACTGCATTTATCCGGTCTTGTCTGATCTTGTTTTATATTATATAGTCATATGCATCCTTGTGTATATTTGTTAAATCTTGTCTGTTTACTTCGGCTTCTGTTAGGAAAAATATGAAAAGATTACCAAACAATTCTACTTGGTTCAGCTTCCCATTGAAACAACAATCATGCAGCTTCGCAACGCAATAGAAACATATTTAAAGAAGACGGCAAGATGGAATTCTTCCTTATTTGCAAAGCAGCATATTGTTTAAACAAATCTTCTTTCATCACCTTATAGTTATGAATCACATCTTGTTCTATGTAATCTCCAATTGCAAAATATCCTAGAAATATAGACCATAGTGATCTATTGTATTGACTTATTAACTGATTTAATACATTCTCACTCTTTCTATAAACTAAAATGTAACCAACAATTTTTAACGCATACAGTATGCGTCTAACGGTTGACCCGCACGGACGCATATATCTCTTGAAAATGGCGAATGTTAGTTCGCCGAAACGTCGAGAATCCGGTTCTTTTCAGAACCAACCCTCAACATCAACGCGGAATCCCCGAGAAAAAAAAACAACACATATATCTATCCGCGAAAACCTCAAATAATATATATATATATATATTTATTTATATACATATCGATACTTCAGTTCTATAGAGTAACAAGTTAAAAATTGAATTGAATTGAAATTGTATTGAGATAATCGCATTTAAAGAAAATCGGTTTCTTGACTTTATCATAAAATTTTTGTGTTAAGGAATTTACGGATAATAATTGGCTTACTTAGTAATTAATTTATGATTGACTTATCAATAGAAAGTATTGGTTTACACTTTTCAAAATTTCCAAAAAAATTGAGTTCTTACATACACTATTGAATTTTATATTCAGTTTGTTATAAAAACTAACAAAATTACAAAAGTTTATTCAGAAAGAATTTACATGAAATTTAAAAAAAAACATTATTTTTTCTTAGTCAGAGTCGCAATAATCACTTTCTGTGCCTGAAGCGTCATTATTTTGGTCAGTTCGTAGGTTTTCGTAAAACGACCAATATACTGGTTTAATGGCTTTTTCCTTACACAGCTCCAGCAAATTCTTCTTCTTGGCAGCATCCGCTATGCCGGCAGAGGGAGGATTTTTATAAGCAGGGTGTAATTCTAAGTTTGCTTCCAATGTCCTCTTTCTTAAATTACCTCGAACATCGATTAATTTGAAATGTTGTTGTTCGTGGATGTCTCATATGCTATAATAAAAGGTTTCCATTTTTCAACTTTTACCATTTTTTATATCATTCCAAATCACCTTATCATTGTCTTGGTTTTTGGTATAATTATTACCCAACTGCTGTGACAATCTCTTTAGGTCAAAAATATCTTTGGTGCATATTTCGTTGACTTTGTATGGGGCTCCACTCTTCTTGGTTCCTTTCACCACTGTTGCCCATTGTGCAGGGACGTAAATTGGTCCACTTTTGAGAACCCTTTTTTTTCTCTTTCAATGGTGGCATGCATACTATCCCCTTCATTTTGTGTATGCCCAACTATCAAAAACTTGTGTGTAATTGATTTTAACTTGTGTATATTTAAAACGCAAAACAGATAAAGAGCAAATATAAATTTATTTTTATTCTGGCCGACGCAGTTAGAATAAAAAAATACGTTTTCATTTTTACAGTCGCCACTTTCCAAAAAATTATAGATACAACTTCCAATCTCATTGGCCCCTCTTTTTGCCAGTCCCTCGTGCCAAAGGAAACAAAAGCCTAGTTTTTGTTTAACATCAAATATGGTAAAGTTGTAAGTGGAAAACCGTCTTTTATAATAAAAAGGATTTACTTCGCCACAGGGTGTCGATAAAACCTCCTATAAATAAAACAACAAACTTGAACATTTTCTTGTGTATTTTCAACATCGTTTGCCTTTTCAATTCTGCTCAGTTCTTTCTATTTAATATGGTTTTCATATTTATCTCTGACTTTATCTTTATTTTCTTCATTCGCGTTTTTAAAATTCTCACACACGAGCACGGGTCTTTATTTGGGATGTGAAATGCTATATTGGTTTCTGTATTCAATATCTTTGTGTACATTGAAAGTTTTGCATATTCTTTGCCGTTAGTAATACAATTTTCTTTGTACAATCGGTATAAAGTTGCCAACTTTAAACTACCGTCTAAATATTCTTTCTTAGTCCTGGCCCGAAAATAATAAGAAGCTATTTTTGCAAATGAATGAATGTGCTGTCTGATGCCATCAATAATTTCAGGTTCTAGTCTTTTCTGATGCTTTACTCTTTTATCTGACGTCAAAAAACCATGACTGTCTTTTTTAGTTCAGTTTAGTTTTTAGTTTAGTTCAGTTTAGTTCTGTTATTAATAGTAAGTGTACTTTTAAAAAATAATTTGCACACTTGGATGTTTTTGTCACCAATTTGCAACGTGTATCTCCAATTCTTCGAACGATTACTCTCGGTTTTGGTATTGCAATATGAAGGAGTAATTTGAGACAAGCGCGCGTTTATAAAATTTCTTTGCAAGTCAATACAACTTAACGTTTCAATTTTTTTTTTCTTTCTTCGTTTGTAATTTTTTTTGCACATAGTAGCCGACTGTTTTCCTTACAAGGAGGTCCCATTTCTTTCTTCTGAACTTGTTTTCCCGTCACAGTTACATATTCATTACTAGAGGTCGGACTTTATGGTAGCAAAAACTATCTATAAAAAAGGTAGGCAAAAAGGCAAATAAATTAATGAAAAAAGGCTTTAAATTTACAGTTTTAGGTCGCTAAAAAGACCATTACTTACTCAAAATTTTATTTATAAATTTTAATTTTTGTTGGAATCTAGGTCACTTATTGGGTATTTGGAACAATGATTAATACTCTTAGTCTTTTTTACAAGGTTTCGTCTATTATTTTCGGACTTCTCCAAAGAAGCTACAACATTAAGAAACTACAACATTACATTATCTTCCACTTATCGAATTATTTCTATAAAATTAAATTCACCGTCATAAAATTCAAATTATTAAATTTTGAATTTTATGACGGTGACATTTAAATAAGTTATTTATTGTGAATATGTAATATTGTAGCTTCCTTCAAGAAGTCCGAAAATAAAGGACGAAACGTCGGGAAAAAGACTAAGAGTATTAATCATTGTTTAAAATACCCAAGAACTGACCTAGATTTAAAAAAAAAATGGAACGAGAACCTGAAAACATTATAAATTTTAATTTTCATTAATTGTTATCTGTGCAGCACACCATCAGTTTTTCTAAATTATCTTCCGTCAGCCGTTGACGACGGTCAGATAATATGGTCTTGTAGATGGAAAATGACCTCTTCACATCGCACGATGTTAGTGGTGCAAATTTATAATTTGGGATGTGTGATATGGTCAATTTTTCTGGCATTTCAGCATTTTCGCCAGCCAATAATTTTGAAATATTATTCAGAAAAGCAAATCCAGTGTTTTTATTTATTACTTTTGTCAATTTTTCGTATGTTTTCGACCCACTTGTCCTGGGGTTGACATCAGGGACTCCGTTACATTTTGATAATGCCAATTTTTTCCACCAAAGGTGAGGTATTTGTTTCAAGTAGCTTTATACCATCAACAGGAATTTTGAAATTACTCTTGATATAAATTAAATCGTTTTTGATGTTCGGTTTCGCAAAGTACATTTTTGCATCTTTTATAGCCTTAGCCGCATCAGAATCAAAATCTTGTATTACCTTAAACATTTGAAATTTACTAGTAGGAATATTTTCAACAAATAGAGAATCAAGTCTTTACCTGTTTAATTGATTCAAAATTGTCGCAATAAAAGAAGGCAGCTTTCAGCCAAGTGCCCCATCGTGTTATTATTGGCTCAGGAGGCAGCGGTAGGTCATGTAAATGGTCTCTATATACTTGAATTCTTAACGGAGATTTGAGAAATACCTTTTTTGTGCTGGCAATTAGTCCGTTTACGTTTTCATATTCGTTACGTATAGCTAAGCAAGTGACATGTATAAAATTTGGGTAAAAAATCTTCAAACTTACAGCAGATTTCACCATATATGCAGCTGCATCTGAATAATATAATTTAACTTTATCATGCTGGATACCATTTGGCCATAATAATGCTAAAAAAATGTAGGTAACTACCTATAGACAAAATTTAGACTCGTACCTACTTAAATTATCGTTAATAAAACGTGATATTGTAGCATGATTTGCTTTCTCTAAAATTTTGCAGGCCAATAAATGAGCTTTTGAAGGGCCTTCATAGGTTAGTTTTCCTACTATCAAATTTGCAACATATAGTCCCATGGCATCAGTTGTTTCGTCTACGCATATGTATATATCATGGAGACCAATAGCAGTTCTTATGTTTTCAATAGACTACAAATTTTAAATATTTATAATTTTTTTATATTAGGAGCAATTTTGTCTTTTTTAAACTTTAAAGGTACCTACAGTTAAAACACAGAATTGTCCCTAACAGCAGATAATTTAATTTCATTACAGTAGAAATCAAGATTTATGTAAGTATCCTATGATTTTGTTAAAGTAATTTGCATACCTTGTCGTAACATTTAGACAAATAGTTTTTTCGTAGTCTAGATTCACTGGGTATATTCATTTTGCAATATAAATTCAGTGATTTCCAATTAAAAAAAAAGGTATATTTGCGGCCACTAAAGCTGTACATAAATCTAAATAAAACTCATTTTTCACCTGAGTTTGCTCATTTAAAGAACTTTGAGCTAATAGTGATTGCCTCAAATTTTTGGTTTTATTTTCTTTATGGAGAGATGTTTTTAAATGCTGCTCAACATGGCTACTCTTTTTAAATACCACCTACAATTATACATTTAACATCAGTAATGTTTCAGTTTGTGTTTATGGTGAAAAATTATAGAACTTACTATTTTACTGCAGGCGCTGCAAAATACACCGTCCCCATCCAATTTCAGTTCGGATATACCTGATATCCATTCTTTTACTTTTCTATTAAGGGGTGTCTTTTGTTTTGGCAGTTTGATAAAAAAACGTTCAAATTCACTTTTGCTCAACTACAACACAAGACTACAAGGGCCAAACAAACAGCAGAAACAACTGATATAAAGGCAATGACTACAGTGAGAAGGGAAGTTTTAAATATTACCTTAGTTATTCACGATCTGTAGAAGGGATAGGTTTTCAAGGATTGGCTGAGAAAATTAAAGAGTGGAGGGAATAGTTGGTTGCGTAAGTTTCGCGGTATTTTAACAAAAGAAAGGGGATGATCAAACAAATCGGTATGTGGCACCGCTAAAAGCAAAAAAAAAACAATTTTGTCTGGTGAAGGTAGGATGGCTTCTCAAAGAGTGGTCACAAATCTAATTTATGATAAATAGACCTAAATTGCATAAGAAAATGCCAAGAATACAAAATAGACACAGAAATAGGCAAATATAGGTAAAAATAAATGAAAATAGACAAAATACCTGGTAAAATAGGTGATAAAAAAAATAGTACAAAAAAGGCAAAATCAAATAGGGCTCTAATGATTCAAAATTTACTAAAACAAATTTGTGTATTATTAGAAAGTCGATGCCTGAAAAACTGACGGTAGGTGTTTTGCCTAAAATCCGATCTCTATTCATTATCCAAGTTTCTATTCCTTTTCCTAACATTTTTACCCCAATTTTCACTATTTCTGGTTCTTTTTCTTGTCAATGGTTTAGATTTATTTTTTCATGACTTATTGAATTACCTTTCCCAGATTCGTCACTGCTAGACGAATTCGGTGTATAATTTTTATCCGCAACACTGTCATCACTAGCATAGTCACTCTGAAGGTGAACAATATTGTTATCAGTGTTTTTGTCTTCAATGGATTCCACATGTATAGAAGAATTGCTCGAGTTACTCATGTAACGTTTTTGTAAGAAAGGCTGCTTTGATGTTGTTGCCTAAATTAAACAAAAATTATTAGTTAAGTCAAAAATGTTTAGGTAGTCCTGTTTTACCGGAGAAATTTTGCTTTCATACGATTTTAAATCGTTAGATTCGCAAGAGATAGATCAAACTCATACAAATATTGCTATTATAACAATAGTTTGATTTTGTAATGATCATTATTAAAAAGATATAGTTTATGTTATTCAAAAGAAACTTACATGTGAATTTTCGTTGAATCCATTGTTGCTAGTAGCTAGTCTAATCAAAAATTGAGTTCGCGTTTTAGTCACTTCTTTGCACTGTGGTCTATTATCGTTTAATCCACTCATTGTTAACACAATAGTGCAAGTACCACAACAGAACTTGTAAACTTTTCATTTAAAGCTCCGCTTCTATAATGTAACAACTGAGTTGTTGCAGTATAGAAGTGAAACTTTATTTTAAATCTGTCAAGTTTATAGTGTAACTAGTGCCATTTACAAACAATCCTTAAAAATTCCAATTGTTACTTTCTTGAATTAAATAAAATACACTTTTTGCTTTTGTATGGTGTGTTTAACACAAAAATGTTTTTTTTTACTTGTTACACTATAAAACTGGTGTATCGATATATTCCGGCTTATATCCCTTTATTTTTTCTGTTATAATAAATTGCTATTAATTCATCGTTTACCTGATGGTAATCTTTCTATTCCAAAGCCAAAAATATTTTCTTTCGAACGTGCCCTCAGTTCTGTCCAAGATAAGGTTCCTGAAAAGTAGGAGACTTATTTCTATATAGTATAAATTTAGGAAACTAAACTATATTATCCGGGAATCGGTCCCAATCAGCACTCAATGTTAGCCATTCAATTTTACTGTTTGCAAAATCTGCAACCGCATTTATATCATCGCTGTACCTAAAAGAAAATAATGTGCATAATAACTATACTTACACTTAAACACTACTAACTCTATTTATGTAAATAAATTTCAAATCGAGTGGAATTTAAATAACAACGCTTAATTACGTAAATATTTAGATGGAAGAGAACATTTATTTTCAAGAAATATTCTTTTTCTTTTATTGCTTTCCTGCATAACAAAATTAAAAATAACTATAGAACAAGTTAATAAATCTTGTTGAACCTGATTCATTAATTTTGTATTATCTCATTTTTTTCTCATTTTTTAAAATAAATGTTGTTACCTTGGCATGACCATGCTGCTAGCTAGTCGCGAAGAATAAATAGTGGAAAAGAGTAGAGATAAGATTAAAGCAATCACGGATAGGAATCTTGATGACGTCAATGTATAAGCTTTTGGAAAATCCCCAGATTGGGATATGAATCTTGCGAACGTTGATAGAATTAGACGACTTAGTACCACATTTCTATTTCCTGAATATCTATCAGAAGCTGATAATCTAGAACATTTCGTTGGATAGTGAATAATATAATGGTCCAAATAATCAACTTATTTATCGTGCAGACTATTCGTCGAATCTTCGAATTCGAGCAAAATTCGGAAACGAATTTGATCGCCACAGTATGCTTTCATATAGATTTGGCATCGTTTATTTGAGAAATTTATCGAAAATTGAGTTCATGGAATTCCTATCAACAAAGCCATTGATATTTTATTAACAATATATTGTAATTTCTTTGAATGGGCTTGCCTGGTCTTGTCTGAAATTGTCTAGTTTTCTCTGGTCCTGACAGTTCTTTTCTGGTCTTGTCAGATCTTGCCTGGTCTTGTCAGTTCTTGCCTGGTCTTGTCTGGCTCTGTCTGGTTCTGTCTGTTCCTGATTGGTCCTGTATAGTCCTTTCTGGTCCTGTCTGGTCTTTTCTGGTCTTGCCTTGTATTGTCTGGTCTTGTCTAGTCTTGTTTGGTCTTGTCTGGTCTTGCCTGGTCTTATCTGGTCTTGTCAACAATTTAAAATTGTACCATTAAGCCATATAGTTCCAATTAATTATTAGTTGTTAGTTTGTATCAGTGATTATTACCCAGACGGAATATAAAGTGTACTTCTTAAAATCTATTGAGATCACTGACATGAAAGAATTTTTTAAAATTGAATCGTAAAAAAGCTGCATTTACTTGATGGACGCGCTGACGTACGCACACAGAACAATTATTGCATAACTGGACAGAAATAAGAGCCAAATGTTTTCTTCGAATGCGGAGATCTGTGTTAACCAGCCAGTCTGTATCCCAAAACTCGACTCGATTACCTATTTGCCAATCGGGTTAATTTACTTACCTCGGTAAAGGAACGAGGCAAGTAATACTAGAATGAACTGTAGCATGAGTAAAATCCGAATATTGTAATCTGAGTGGATTTACATAAAATGCTCCTAAAAATACATAATTATTACAGTAGTACAAATCAAACGTAATTATCGCCATCACTGCCATATAAGAGAAAATGCATTACAAAAAAAAAATAGTGTGTATTTTTTACGCGCGCTTGAAGTAAAATTTCTTTGACGGTTAATATACATGCCATGCATACCAAAATATATTTCAAATGTGCTTAACATTTAATGCTGAAAAATTTACCAAGGAATCTTCATTGTGCATGACACACAAACATACATAAAAGTTATTTATTAGCTTACCTAAACCTATATCAATTTCATCGTCGACTACCCTTCCAAACACTCCGTACCCCGTACCATTGGGGTATAAATCGCCCCAAATATTATTTTCATTAGAAATCATAGCAGTCATGTTATATTTTTTGCTATATTCCAGCATTAATATTAGTTCTGTTCCTTTTCTTTCTTCTAAAATGTATAAATTGGACTAAATAATTTTGTAATGTCAAGATGTAACGTTTGTCTAAAAATGTTTACTAGTATATACTCCGATATACTTTGAACTAAGTTAAGTTTCAGTTAAGATGTAACATATTCATTGAAAACATAAAAGTTATATCGACATCAAGCGGATCCTTCACCGATAGTTTTTTTTTTATTAACAATATGGCCCAAAGACCTGTAAGTGGTCATTTTCCTCTATATGTTTAAATAACGTAGTAATTCTTTTTTCTATTTATATATTGAACTTTTGTTCTCTCTTGAAAAAATCCGCCGACTCCTAGCGTAATTGATTGCTGCAAAAATTCTGATATTGATCTACGTATGCAAAATCGGTTAGTAATTTATTTTTATAAGAAACCTACTTAGTATACGTAGAAATATTTAATGTATATGAAGAAAAGTTCAATGTATAAGAAGAACTGTTATCTAAACATATAGAGGGAAATGATCAAATTCAAATAAAAGTGCAAATTAAGCGAAGGAAATTCGAATTTATGAAACTCAAAACCATCGGTTGAAACTATGCATGGCGTCAAATACTATGTCAACTAGTTCGTATTAAACAAGTATCTCTTAATAGCACCCATGCTTATAAAGGATCTATACCAGGCATGTCAAACACGCGGGCCGCATACGGCCCGGCAATACATAGATTGCGACCCGCCGAGTCACAAATTTAAAAGTGTAAGTTGAAATACTGTAGCAAATAGTTGATGAAAAAGCCGAGTATTTGAAAAATCAGAATAATTTAATAATATCAGCATTTCATTCCTACTCTGTTGCTCAGCGGGCGGGTTTTTATTCGCGCATGCGATGTTAAGTTAAAAGTAAGTGATGAATTTTTGGAAGTCATTCCTATGCACAATACAACTATCGGAGCTGATATTTTTGTTGCGCTTATGGAAGAATTATAAGTTACCATTGGAAAAGTTGGTTTGTCTTGCAACTGCTGGTGCACCTACCATGATCAATATTACTAAGGGAGTTCAAAAGAAGCATGTAAACAGAATGGTAATAATAATTTTGAACATTATCATTGTATTAGACACTAGCAAGTAGGTACAGTGCTGCAAAATTTTAAATATCGGACATGTTTTAAAAATACTGTCACCATACATACTGTCACCAACATTGTAGATTATATTCGAGCACGTGGACTTAATCATCGTCAATTTGCTTTATTTTTGGAAGATAGAGAATGACAATACACCGATCTACAATATTAAACGGAAGTTCGATGGCTTTCAAGACATAAACTGTTAAAACGATTCTTCAAATTGCTGGACGAAATCATAATTTTCTTGGAAACTAAAAATTATGAATGGGCTGAATTGGGCATTCTAGCAATCGTATTTTATTAATTTTTTGAACAGTAAAAACATGCGGCCCCCAACTTAGTATAAAATAGATCATGTGGCCCGCAATATCATATGAGTTTGACATGCCTGATCTAGACTATACATTTACGTTTATTCATTTATTTCTTCCAACCAACACGGTTTCAGGGCAGGTAAATCTACAGCAACCAATCTTGCATCATCGTCACAACATGTTTCAGAAGTGATAGATAACAGAGGTTAAGCAGATGTAGTATATACGGACTTCTCTCGATCCTTCGATACCCTAGACCGCGACATAATACTCATGAAACTTGATGAATTTGGAGCTGCTCCAAGTCTACAACAGCTTATGAAATCCTATCTATCTCATCGTATAGCATACGTAGCTTTCTATGGTTTTCATACATTTTCAATGGATTCAAATGACGCAGGGTTCAAATTTGGGACCGCTACTCTTTATTATTTTTATTAATTCCCTGTTAAATTCCCTAAACTGTCATGTATTGGCCTATGCAGATGACATCAAACTTTTTACAAGCGTCACTTCGCCAAATGATGTTATGTTTCTTCAACATTTCATTTCAACATCATACATTTTTATTAAATTTTTTATTTCTCTAAACTTAAAGACAGCAAGGAGATAAGGGATTTGGGCATCTTATTCACCTCTGATTTAAATTTTTCTAGACATATAACTAATATTGCAATGTCTGCTTGCAGAATGTTAGGTTTTATTATGAGAATTTGTGAATCTTTCAGAGACATCGACTTCATAAAGTTATTGTATTTTGCATATGTAATAAGCAAACTCGAGTATGGGTGTCTCATTTGGTATCCATATTACTTGAATCAGATAATGACCTGGACCGTATTCACCGCAGATTTTTTAAGAATTTATCGTACAGAATAGATGGTGTCTATGCCTAACGCGGTGTGGATCAAAATATATTCTCCTGGAACGACATGGTATCGCTTCGCTGGCCACCAGAAGAGGAGAGCTTACTGCTATATTTTTATGGAAGATTCTTCATAATAAAGCGGATGCTTGATTTCTGTTGTTAAAAATAAACTTGCATATATCTTGGTGAAATTCTAGGTATATTAACACATTTTACATTCCAGGGGCCCGTACCAATTGTCTTCGGCGGGCACCACTTACTGTAATGTGTCAGAATGCGATGGGACGCTATACAGATATTTTTTAGACAAGTTGTAACGTAACCGAATTGATTTTCAAGAGTTATATATTGCTAATAGTATATTACGTAATGAGAGTTGTAAGAAGCATATTTCGTACGAGCGGAACAGTTGCGAGCGACCCACATAGCGGGGAGCGCGTAATTCCGCTAGTACGTAATTACCTTACAACTTGAATTATCACTTTATCTACGACCACACTAATTTGTTTCTGTTTAATAAGAAAAATATGTTTGATATGAGAAAAATATGTTTGGTAACACCTTCGACCTTATTTAACTTGACAGAATTGAAAATAAATACATTCTTAATGGTTACATACCTTTTTATTTAGTACTTATTTGTAGCTTTCGTTAGATTTAAGCGAGTAAAAATGAAATGAATGACAGCTTCTATTTGAATGATGTGACGTTAAGTGATTGTTTGGAAATCACCGACTACTATATTTAAAAATAGTATCAACGTGCAGCTCTCGACCAATCAACGAATCGTAAACCAAACAAGCAAGGGTGGTTTTGAATTATTACATAACATTAATCGCGGATTGTTACATAAATGTGTGGTATGATGTATTTTCATAGTCCACGAACTGTACAATAATGGGCATTTACAATTGTGGTCGTAGATAAATTAATTTATTGTTGTTTTGTAAATGGGGTTTCCTGTTGGGCAATAAAGTATATTTTTATTATAAGACTAGATTTTTATTAATATTTTAGTCTGATTAAATGGACTAGACTTGGTTTTCAAAGTTTCATCTAGACTGGATTTGAATTAATCAAGTCTGATTGTATAAAATAGACCTGCTCTACAAGGTTTCATCTAGACTATATTTTTAATAAATCAGTCTGAACGTATGGATAGACTTTGTCTTCAATATTCTGTCTAGACTAAATTTCTAATAATCTAATGATTATATAAACTAGCATTGGATATATTATTATAATTAAATTTTTGATTATAGGTTTATATAAAATAGAAAGTTTCATTTACACTACATTGTTATTAATTTAATCTGAATCTTGTTTTTCAAGATTTCATCTTTTCTAAACTCTTAATAATCTAGTTCATTTGTATAGACTAGACATGGTCTTCAATGTTTGATTACGCTTGAGTAGATTTTCAATAATGTGATGCGATTATATAGACTAGACTTAGTGTTCCTTTCATCTAGACTAAACTCGCAATTATGTAGTCTCAACGTGTAGACTAGACTTGACGTAAAATTCTGTTACATTTTATAAATATATTAAATTATTAGTTTTTCTAAAAATTGCAAATTTCCAAAATTGTTTGTTTACAAAGAAGAAACTCGCAAAAATAATAACGATTAAGAAACATCTAAATCGATACTATCTAGAACCAGATAATATAGATTTAGCTCAAAAACTTTAAGAAAATGATGAATGTTCAACATCCATATTTGAAAACAATCAGTTTAAGTGTGACTTGGTGAATAGACAAGATTAAAAGGTTTAGTATAGAATATATCCTTACTTTACTAATTTGCGCAGCGATTCTGTTTGGTAAACAGTAAATGGCTTCAAATTGGTGCGTTTGTTGGTTTCTTGGCCTTGGGGTGCAAAAAATGTAAACACGTCTGGTCTAAGCGAGCGTAATCAGTGCAAATAAGGCGAGCTTGAATACGACTCTAAACGCCTTCAGTAATTCGCGTGCTATAGTCGGGTGTGGACGAATTTTGATGTGAGAAAAAATTTTCGAATTTTAGTGAAAAATGTGCTAAAAGTTTGTGAGATTATGTACAACATTTTGTGAGTGTATTTTTGCTTGCTGGGTGAGTTTTTGCATTTATTTATTCACTTGACTTAAGGAAAATTTTGGAACTGAATTGAGAAATTCACAATTTTTCAATTTAGTTTAAGTATGAATTACCACGTAGTAACGGTCGCAACCTTCCTATTCATTAAAATTCCCGTTTGGGTATATTCGGTTTTACGGGTCTGTCTTGAAAATATGTTTGTGTACTTTTTACCTGTTGTAACTGTTGTTAATCGTCTTTGGCACTCTTTTATTAAGCTCCGCAAGCAAAAATTAAGCCTCAACGTTGTTTTTGTTGAAATTTTTTTTTGACATTTTTAAGATTGCGTATGATTGCGCATTTTTAAGTGAACGCAATTATTTGGATGTTGCCACGTTTATTCTTGCCCGTTTATATCAAAGAGGATCCGATCCTCTTTGCTTTTATATGAAAAACTAACTAAGGCAGCATATATATTATTTTAAGCGTCGTATTGAATTTGCATTCATATTTCAACCAGATTTCAAGGAACAGCTACGGTACAATGTCTCGTGTGGATTTTAATGGTGGTTTTACCTTGGTTAGATTAGGTTGTCCGCCGTGAAGCGGGAAGATAAATCAAGACAACATACGCGCGGCAGCGTGAACTTTCGGTCCAATGTAGGACAAAGTGGCAAAGGCCGTTGGTTTAACCCTGGTTAGATTAGGTTGCCCGCCGCGAAGCGGTAAGATAAATCAAGATAACATACGCGCGGCAGCGCGAACTCTCGATGCAATATAGGACAAAGTGACAAGAACCGTTGGTTTTATCTTCGTTAGATTAGGTTGTCCGCCGCGAAACGGGAAGATAAATCAAGACAACATACGCGCGACAGCGCGAACTCTCGGTCCAATGTAAGGTTTTATCTGTCTTTTTTTTTAATTTCAAAATTAAACTTGTATTTTCCAGATGGAGGATCTGGCGATTATTTTTTATTTAATTTGATGAAAATCTTAATTTATTTACATTTTTCCCTGGATATATTACTAGTTTTCCTTTTTTTTATTTCGAAGCAAATCTGTTGATAATTAGAAAAAATAATAAACGTGGCAACATCTAGTTATTTGCGTTCGCGTCGACTATCTGTCACGTTGACAATGTTTACAACTATTTCAAGAAAAACACGAATATTTATTGAACCAGATAACTTAGAAGCTTCATTTTGGCTTTCCGACCTTTGCGACCTTTCAGTTAACCCGTGACAAGGACGATTAATAACAGTTACACCAGGTAAAAAGTCCATAACACTAAATTTCAATAGACCCGTAAACTCGATAAATTCCTTTCGTTTTAATAATTTAAGTTTTTGAAGATAAATCCCATTTTGGAAAATTTTGTGAAAATTGTGGAAACTTTGTTTGAATTTGTAGGAATGTTTTGCGACATAACTACGATAAATCACAAAATTAATTTTATAAATTCGAGAAAACAAAAACAATTTCTCAAAACTAATGGGAAATTTGGCTATATTTAAGAATAAGCTCGGTAACGAATTTTGGGGAATATGCATGTAATTTAAATTTGGTTCAAATATTTTTATATGGAATCTTTATTGACCGGAAATACGAATGAAACCATTATTTTAGTAATTATCTTTTAAATTACTTAATATTAAGAAATAGAAGTACAAATTAAGCAAGGGAAATTCAAATTTGTAAAAGGCAACACCATTGGTTATAACGAAACGTGACGTCAAATACTATGTCAACACGTTTGTATTGCTTACATTCGTACGCTATTGCAGACTTTTGATTGGAAAACATAGTAATAACGAATGTCTTCTGAGATTATTTATTGTTTAAGTGTAATTTTAGCATCCTAGTAAGATTAGAAATATTAAAGAACAATTCAATTATTCTTTCAATTCCTTCATTCAATTATTTTGTTTGACGAAATAATAAAATAATTCAATTATCTTGTTTGACAAACAATAATCTTCATTGTCACCAAAAGACACAAATGTCTATCAACCATCACACAAGGTCTTTCTGCCAGTTTGTTCATTTATATATTATTATTTTTGTTATTTTACAATTTGAATTTTTTTATCATTACCTGAAGTGTGGGTGCAACATATGTTGTGTTTATACAATAAATTTGAAACTTTAATATTCAATTGCTTACATTAAAATGAAATATGGTACTTACGTATTAACACCACCACCGCTATATATTGGATCGAGAGTTCGCGGTGCCGCGCGTATGTTGTCTTTATTTATCTGTCCGCTTCGCGGCGGGCAACCTAATTTATCCGGGGTTACAAAATATTAGTATTAAATAGGTATTTTGTTTTAAAAATGTTTTCATTTTTAATAAAATGTTTTATTTTATGGTTTATCATAATAATTTTAGGTGTAGATTGGCGGCATTTAAATATGTAGCGGTGGTGTCGTTAATACGTAAGTACCGGCAACGTTTTGAGTCTTTATAAACAATATTCGTAAAATTTTCTGGTCTAATTTGTATTGTAGCAAAATTATGTATGGAAACATCTGAATCTTGTAGTAATAGTACACAGCGTTTATCGAAATAAAGATTATTAGTTTAGAGAAATAAAGAAAATTCGTTAAAATTGTTATAGACAGATTCATTTTAGTTGGTCTCACTTGACAAGTGCAACTGTTTTAGAACTACGTTTCGTTAAGCATTATATACAACATTCTGCTGATTATTTATTTATTTTTATTTTAGATAATGAGAGAATAATGAAACATATTTCAGTTGAAATAAATAACAATTAATAAATAATAAAAAAACTTTCGCTTCTGAGACTGGTGAATATTATAAACCAACTATATGTACATTTTTATCAATGTTAGATATTTATCAATAATAAAATGTAACTACTGAATATATTTTTGTAACGGCTATTCGCTCCGTGCGCAACAGCACTAGCGCCAAAGGTGACACTTTTAAGAACTTCATGACCAGTAACGTCACTATTTAGTATTTATTTGTATAAATTGACATGTATTTTGCTAAATAAAAACGGGTTTTATTATTTTACATAAACAAATGAAGTGCATAAAATGATAATGGATTCAAGGCCAAAATATAGGCTATACCTATATGTTTTTCTTCTTATATGTAACATATAAGTATATGTATATGTAACTTTAAAGCAAAATAAACTTGAAACGCGTTTTCAGCACTTCTATTTCGTTCGAGTAACCAAAAAAAATCAAGAAAAATTTTTCAACAATAATTTTCCATCATTTCGTTTGAAAAATTTGTACTTTTTCGGTTTTTTTTCATTTTTTCGAGAACGGTAAAAAACAGCGAAATCATTTTCGGCACACAGAAACTACACTACAAGACGAACAAGTTGATGTGCAAATGGTCCGGAGAGATTCAATAATTCGTTGTGAAATTTTAAACTGCAATTTACCCGAGTCTCGAGTTGCTAAGTAGATGTCTCAGAAACGGTTGCAGATAATCAAAAACAGATTGCGGCATCGTTTTCAGAAGGTCATTTTCCTGTTGATACACTAAGATTGTCTGCGTGAACTTTACGACTTTCCGAGATCTCTACTCGAGCGCCGAAATTTCTTAAAAATGTCTTTAATTCTTGCAGACGATAGTGAACTGAAAAAGCTAGCGAAATATAATTTGCATATCTGTAATCAGCAGTAAAAATGTTTTCAGAAACGTTTTTAAATTTTGTTGTAACTCAAAAGATAACGAATTTGACAAAATCGATTTTCTATCATTTCGTCATTTCCGCGGTCTAGACTCTCCGTGTCGATGGTATTTCTTAACTGAAAGCTTCCTAGGGAATATTATATATGTTTTCTGACTAATTTTTGGATGCTGAATCGATTGGTGAAGACTAGAAGTCTTTGTGGTGAGCCGTTCAAAAGTTATGACAGCGTGAAATCAGTCGGAAATGCGAGATGGTGTGCAGGGAAAAAATATATAAAACTTGTTTATTTGTAACTTTAGAGCGAAACACTTTTCAACACTTCGATTTCCTTCGGGTAACCAAAAAGAAAATCACGAAAAAATTTTCCAAAAAAATTTTCAAAAAAAATTTCCATCATTTCGTTCATAAAATATGTGTTTTTTGGTTCTTTTCGACTTTTTCGAGAACGGTAAAAACAGCAAAATCATTTTCGGCACACAGAAACTACACGACAAGAAGAACAAGTTGATGTGTAAATTGTTCGGATAGATTCAATAATTCGTTGCGAAATTTTAAACAGAAATTTACCCGATTCTCGATTTGCTAAGTAGATGTCTCAGAAACGGTTGCAGATAATCAAAAACGGATCGGGGCATCGTTTTCAGAACGTCATTTTCCTATTAATATACTAAGATTGTCCGTGGGAAATTCACAACTTTCCGAGTTCTCTACTCGAGCGCCGAAATTTCTTAAAAATGTCTTTAATTCTTGCAGACGATAGTGAACTGAAAAAGCTAGCGAAATATAATTTGCATATCTGTAATCAGCAGCAAAAACGCTTTCAGAAACGTTTATAAATTTTGCTGTAACTAAAAAAATTACGATTTTGACAAAATCGATATTCTCGCATATCGTCGTTTCCGGGGTCTAGACTCCCCGTGCCGATGGTATTTCTTAACTGAAAGCTTACTAGGGAATATTATATACGATTTCTGACTAATTTTGGAACGCTGAATCGATTGGTGAAAACTAGAAGCCCCTGTGGTGAGCCGTTCAAAAGTTATGACAGCGTGAAATCAGTCGGAAATGCGAGATAGTGTATTTTAGTGTAGGTATATATTGCATATTTTATTAAATTAATTATTAATAAAATTTAAAGATTCAGCTGTACGCACTAGGTGAAACATTATTAAAGTAATAATAAATAATAGACACTAGGCGTAAGTTTCACAAATTGATTTATTTTACACTTTATCGATTTAACACTTAATCTTCTGAAGAAGGCCTAAGAAGAC
Organism: Phosphuga atrata; assembly: GCA_944588485.1. Lineage (NCBI taxonomy): Eukaryota > Metazoa > Arthropoda > Insecta > Coleoptera > Silphidae > Phosphuga > Phosphuga atrata. The sequence continues at coordinate 85,925,644 of OX155892.1, read as the reverse complement.
GAAATCGATAAAGTGTTAAACAAATCAATTTGTGAAACTTAGGCCTAGTGTCTATTATTTATTATTAAACAAATTATTTTTTGTTTTTGTCTGTTGTTTTTATAAACTATTGTTGGAGACCAATTTGTCTTTTTGGCCACGGGTGGCGCTAAGCGCGGTTAAGCACGGAGCGAAAAAAGGCCGGTTGAATTTTGTCGAACATCAGTTCTGTGATGTAAATTTTATAATTTGCAAAAATATAATATTTTATGATAGTTCCTGGTAGATATGAAATAGGTTTTTTTAGAGTGCTTGGTGCGACATTTCAATAGTTTCGTAAAAAAAAATAAATCGTAAAAACAAATGGAAAATACCAAAATACCGAGCTAGCAACCACTTTTGGGATACAACTGTGCGTTTTTGACATATTTCTGCCCCTCGACCATAGTTTTGGAGCACTTGACCAATTTTGCAAAAAAAGTTCTGCAAAAATTAAATTTTGCAAAAAAAATTAATTTTGAAAATTGCAAAAACCCTTGATTAATAATTCGATTCTGAATTCAGTAAACAACCAAAATAGAGTTCAAAATGTTGAATTCATTAGTTATATTCAAGTATTAACTTACTGGACTAGCAAAATATTAATAAGCATTTTTTGCAAATAAGTCTAACATTTAACGATTTTTTTTTAAACATAGTGTAATTTTTATTTTAAGATTCGGTGTAAATCAGGACTGTTCAACCAGTCGATCGCGGAGTGATTTTGAGTCGATCTTTATTTTTCTCACGCTTCTATGTACTTACTTATAAATACATTTCGATAAATGTAAAGTAAAAATTAAAACACTCGTTAGCCTACGTTCTCGTTAGCCTACGTTAGCCTCTCGGTTCTCGTTAGCCTACGTTCAAATGTTGCTTCACGGACCTCACGGAGTTGGCAGGTTGTCCCACCTGTGCAACAGCTTCTAACCACTACTAAATAACTCCACACCCGCCGGTGGCGCGCTACGCATTTTGGTCGATTTGGGCAACAATATATACAAAAAAGTAGATCGCGACTACAAAAAGGTTGGACAGCCCTGGTGTAAATGATTAGTGTTTCTGGATGACATAAGTTATGGTATAAATAAAATAATCAATATAAAAATGAATTTTCAATACTACATCATCTATTACAACCACAAAAGCCATATATTTAAATTATATACACGAATATTGTTTTTTTTTATACGAAATATTTCTGTTTTCGTGATATATCATGCGTTCTATTTTCAAGTGTCATAAGTTCATTAATCTTATCACAACGTGCAGTTAAAGGTGCTCTTCATTTCGTAGACAAATCTAGTGATTGCAATAATTATACAGAAAGTCCACAAAACGAAAGCTGCCTGGAAATCGGAAAGTTTCAGACTGATTGCTTTCTTGCCGGCTGCATACAAAATTCCCCGTTGAATATTAAGCTTGGAGCTAGTCTGCTAGTCTGAAATTAAAATATTAGAAAAAATATGAATATTAATAGCCATTGGAAAATTGACTGATTGTGGAGTTACTTGAAACCTCATTTCAATAATAAAAATTGGAACGCATATTGTTTTTAGTTTAAAATTTTCACAATTTAATAAACTCGAAACTTAAAACAACGCAGATTTAATTTATTTCGTTATTAATAAACATTTATATCAGTATTGCAAATATTAATTAACATTTGAAACTTCAAATAAAATAATGTAGTTATTATTGTGTTAACAATTTTATTTTGAAACAAACATTCCAACTTTTATTTTAGAGGAAAAAATAATTTCCCGTAGCTCTTTTTTACATTTACATTCAGTTTAGAGTTTGAGGTACCCAAATTATTCAGCAAATTATGACAATAATTACTTCGACCTTGTCTGTATATATTAAAATGTCACCATGAACTTCAAAATCAACATATTTATTTGACCTGCAATTATTAATGTTTTCTTAACTATGTTAATTGAATATTTGAGATCCAAACTTCTCTCCCTTTGACTGGTCTTGTCTGATCTTTTCTCGACTTGTCTGGTATTGTCTGGTCTGGTACGGTCTTGTCTGGTTTTGTCTGGTCTTGTCTGGTTCTGTCTAGTCTTGTCTGGTCTTGCCTGGACTTGTATGGACTTGTTCGGTCTTATCTGGTCTTGTATGGTCTTGCTGGTCTTGTATGGTCTTGCTGAGTCTTGTCTGGTCTTGCTTGCTCTTGTCTGGTATTGTATTCAGAAGCTAATTATATTTGCTCTTATACTTAATTGTTATGAAATCATCATTTACCTGATGGTAATCTTTCTATTCCAAAACCAAAATTATTTTCTTTCGAACGTGCCCTCAGTTCTGTCCAAGATAAAGCCTTATGTTTTTTATATATTTTTTTAAAAGGCTCCTGAAAAATACGAGAATTATTTCTAAATAGTATAAATTTAGGAAACTAAATACTATATCATCCGGGAATGGGTTCCAATCACCACTCAATGATAAACAATCAATTTTACTGTTTGCCAAATCTGTAACCGTATTTATATCATCGCAAAAACTAAAAGAACATAATGTGCATAATAACTGTACTTGCATTTAAACGCTACTAACTCTATTTATGTAAATAAATTTTAAATCGAGCGAAATTTAAATAATAACTCTTAATTACGTAAATACATAGATGGAAGAGAACATTTATTTTCAGGATATATTTTTTTCTTTTACTTTCTTTTTCTTTTATTGCTTTCCTGTATATCAAAATTAAAAATAACGATAGAACAAGTTAATAATTCTTGTTGAACCTGATTTATTAATTTTTTATTCTCTCATTTTTGTTCATTATTAAAAATAAATTTTGTTACCTTGGCATGACCATGCTGCTAGCTAGTCGTGAAGAATAAATAGTGGAAAAGAGGTGAGAAAAGATTAAAGCAATCACCGAGAGGAATCTTCATGACGACGATGTATAAGTTTTTGGAAAATCCTGAGAGTGGGACATGAATCTTGCGAATGTTGATAGAATTAGACGATTTAGTACCACATTTCTCATTCCTGCAAATCTATCAGAAGCTGCAAATCTAAAACAATTCTTTTGATAGTGAATATAATGGGCCACATAATCTACTTATTTATCGTGCAGACAATTCGTCGAATCTTTGCAAAATTCGGAAACGAATTTGATCGCCACAGTACTGCGTTCATATACATTAGGCCATTATATCGTAATTCTTTGTATATATAGGCTTTTATGGTATTGTTTAGTCTTCTCTGGTCATGACTGGTCTTGTCTGGTCTTGTCAAGTCTTGTCTGGTCTTGTATCACCCTGTCTGGTCCTGTCTGGTTCTAACTAGTCCTGTATAGTCCTGCCCGGTACTGTCTGCTATCGTCTGGTCTTTACTAGTCTTGTCTTGTATTGTCTGGTTTTATCTAGTCTTGTCTGGTCTATTCGTTCAATTTAAAGTTGCATTTCGTTCAATCTAATTGTCTACTCGTTCAATTTAAAGTTGTACTATTAACCCATATAGTTCCAATTAATTGTTAGTTTGCATAAGCGATTATTACCCATAGTTTTAAATGTGCTTCTCAATATCTAATGAGATCACCGACATAAAAGCATTTTGAAAAAAATTAATAGTAAAAAAGCTGCATTTAATATTGAACAATTATTGCATAACTGGACGGATATAAGAGCCAAATGTTTTCTTCGAATGCGGAGATCTGTGTTAACCAGCCAGTCTGTAACCTAAATTACCTAAATATTAAATATTTAGGTTATTACCTAAATAAAATAACCTAAGACTCGACTACATTTTTGCCTATCGGGTAAATTTACTTGCCTCGGTAAAGGAACTAGGCAAGTAATACTTGAATGAACTGTATGTAGCATGAATAAAATCCGAATATTGTAATCTGAGTGGATTTACATACAATGATCCTAAAAATTTACAATTATTACAGTAGTACAAATCAAACATAATTATCGCGTTCACTGCCATGTAAGAGAAAATGCATTAACAAGGTGCCAGCAACAACAACAAAAATGAGTGTGTAACTTTTACGTGCGGTTGAAGTAAAATTTCTTTGACGGTTAAGTCACATATGCATCCAAAAAAATATTTCAAATGTCGTTAGCAGGTGATGATGAAAAATTTACCAAAGAATCTTCATTTTGCATGACTAGGGTTGCCAACCATACTTCATAAAAACGTATCCTACTTTATTTTCGATAAATATACTTTATAATTTTGCATATAAATAAAGTATGCGATAATATTTTATTTTCAATCTTCACTGTGATGTGTAAAACGAAACACTCATATGGGTAATTACTGAACTATCTATCTATACAAGATTATAGCTGAAATAAAGAAAACATCTGGTGCATTACAAAATTTCCTTTCCTTTTATAATCGCATGGATTTCGCGAATAAATTAAGTAAAACTTTATATCCAGAATCCAAGATAGCCAATAGAGATTCTAGCTTGGATAGAACGCAAATGGAAGCTTTAGTGACGGAAGTATTTTATAATTTTAAGTCATTTTAGGATAAGTGGTTGTCCAATAAACATACAGAAATTATTAAAGTGACCAACAGGATCTAGAAGTTGTTGAAATTTATCTACACTTTACATTTTTGGAAGTCGTTGATGGATTAAAACAGGTCAGGGTTTGCCCGTAATGGCTAAAATTGTTAAGTGGAAAGGCGAAAAGCAAAGGCGGATCAGGGTAGTCTAAGTGTGGCTGGAGAAATGTAATGTGAAAAAAAAATTGTTTATTATGTTGATTGTCTAGCTTGTAAGGTCTAATGTTTGTTAAGTGTTTGTGTTTAAAATACCAGGTTTATATATATATATATATATATATATATATATATATATATATATATATATATATATATATAGATATATACACTTTGTATCATTAACTAATATTTTCAAATTAACTCTTTGTATTCCATTAGAAATATATTTTTGAGTACTTACGCTACACGCTAAGGTTAAAGCCTGAGTGCCCGCTCAAACAGAGCGTGGAGCGGGGCGTGGCGTGCAGCGTGCATCTCAAACACATGGTCTTAGTAGCAGGCGTCCTGAGTAAGTAAGTGAGCGGGGCGTTTGGGTTTGCGTGTAGCGGGGCGGGCAGCGTGGCGTGCACGCTCATTTCAAATCAGTTTGTGTTTAGCGTTCGTCTACAACGTGCAGTATGTCGTTTGAAGAAATTATTTCCATTATTCAGGCTAAACCAGAAATTTGGTTATCGAGTCATCCGCTCTTTAAAAATATGAAGCACAAAGCAAAAGTTTGGAGAGAATTGGCAGTAAAACTAAAATTTGAAGGTAATTTTCAATTATTTATTATTATTTATTTATTATTAAATATAAATTTAGTGAGAGTAAATAAAAATTACATTTATTATATTATTTTGTTTGCTTATTTTTAATAAAGAATTTTCCTATAAAAACATGTCAAAAACGTCATAAGATGCCATGATGGTAAATCAACCACGACAACGTTGTCTATGGAACTGATTTCTTGAGACTTGAGCTAGGCTAGGTCGCTGAGATGAGTGGGAGACCGTCGCGTCGGATGCAGCCGCACGCTGCAGGCCCCGCTCAAAACTCAGGCCAGACATTGGACGCCCATTGCCCGCTTCAACTGCACGCTGCGCTCGCCGCTCAACGCACAACGCACTCAGGCCTTATCCTAACACGTTACACACGTTAAGAATTTTTTGTTGATAACGGTATTGATCATTTCAGTTGATTTTCCTCATTCTTTGTAATATAACTTTCGATTCATAACAACGTAAGTAGTAAAGGGTCATCATCATCAACCATAGAAATATTTTTTTTAAATTCTTTTCTACAAGCAGTCACACAAAAATGATGAATGTACATAAAAACAATATTTTCTATATCACAAATGAAGTAGCCTATAGCAAGTTTCACTATCTTATGAACAAATATGTGTATAACAGTTGTCTTTTATTAGACTTCTTTTTGAATATACGTATACTATGAGTGGTGAATGCTATAATTAGCATTGCAATTGTCTGCACTGAGTCCTGATAATTTAAATAATAGGTATAATATATATAAAATAATAAATATAATCATTACATTATTCTCTTTGATCGAATATATTTCAGCAAATAATGGGATCCAAAATAAAATAACAATGGTATGTTTGAAGCTGGTGGAGTCTATCGCTTCTTACAACCTTATTATCTTATTATTTCAATTATCAGGACTCAGTGCAGACAATTGCAATGCTAATTATAGCATTCACCACTCATAGTATACGTATATTCAAAAAGAAGTCTAATAAAAGACAACTGTTATACACATATTTGTTCATAAGATAGTGAAACTTGCTATAGGCTACTTCATTTGTGATATAGAAAATATTGTTTTTATGTACATTCATCATTTTTGTGTGACTGCTTGTAGAAAAGAATTTAAAAAAAATATTTCTATGGTTGATGATGATGACCCTTTACTACTTACGTTGTTATGAATCGAAAGTTATATTACAAAGAATGAGGAAAATCAACTGAAATGATCAATACCGTTATCAACAAAAAATTCTTAACGTGTGTAACGTGTTAGGATAAGGCCTGAGTGCGTTGTGCGTTGAGCGGCGAGCGCAGCGTGCAGTTGAAGCGGGCAATGGGCGTCCAATGTCTGGCCTGAGTTTTGAGCGGGGCCTGCAGCGTGCGGCTGCATCCGACGCGACGGTCTCCCACTCATCTCAGCGACCTAGCCTAGCTCAAGTCTCAAGAAATCAGTTCCATAGACAACGTTGTCGTGGTTGATTTACCATCATGGCATCTTATGACGTTTTTGACATGTTTTTATAGGAAAATTCTTTATTAAAAATAAGCAAACAAAATAATATAATAAATGTAATTTTTATTTACTCTCACTAAATTTATATTTAATAATAAATAAATAATAATAAATAATTGAAAATTACCTTCAAATTTTAGTTTTACTGCCAATTCTCTCCAAACTTTTGCTTTGTGCTTCATATTTTTAAAGAGCGGATGACTCGATAACCAAATTTCTGGTTTAGCCTGAATAATGGAAATAATTACTTCAAACGACATACTGCACGTTGTAGACGAACGCTAAACACAAACTGATTTGAAATGAGCGTGCACGCCACGCTGTCCGCCCCGCTGCACGCAAACCCAAACGCCCCGCTCACTTACTTACTCAGGACGCCTGCTACTAAGACCATGTGTTTGAGATGCACGCTGCACGCCACGCCCCGCTCCACGCTCTGTTTGAGCGGGCACTCAGGCTTTAACCTTAGCGTGTAGCGTAAGTACTCAAAAATATATTTCTAATGGAATACAAAGAGTTAATTTGAAAATATTAGTTAATGATACAAGTGTGTGAAAAAGGGCTTTCGTGCAAGAGTTGCGATGCAACATAAAGCCCGAGCCGAAGCCGAGTGGTTTAATCGCAATGAGTGCAGAAAATCCTTTCTCACACATGTGTCATACATTATTTTGTCTACGAAGCATGTTAAAATACTGTTGAATCTACAAAAGAAATAATTCTTTCTTACCAATAATATTGTAAAAATTGTAATTTTGACAGAAAAATTCTTCAAATCATCGACACTATAAGGTTATAACGTTCAACTAGTAAAAACGCACAGTGACGGGAACACTATTTAGTCGTTGTCGATGTAAACTAGGTTAACCTAGATTTAATCTAGATTAGGTTATGGTTAGGTCAAGTTATTTAGTTTCAATCAGAAAATTTATTTTCACTACGTCTATGTTTTTTGTATAGTGACGCGAACTATAGTAATAACAAACAGAAATCGTTTAATAATGATCTACATTGGACTTTTACGCACGATTTTGATACTTTTACACACGATTATAATAATGGCGTCCTTCACATACAATAATGTATTTTTTAATTTGTTCATTTTGGTGTGTGAGTAGATAAAAACTTGGAGTATTTTTTTCTTCCATATACTTTATTTTTTCTTACCAAATAATTTGATACGTTATTTTTCTCAAAAAAAGTTAGCAACCCTATGCATGATACACAAACAGACATACAAGTTATTTATTAGCTTACCTAAAGCAAACCTATAACTATTTCATCGTCGACTACCCTTCCAAACACTCCGTACCCCGTACCATTGGGGTATATATCACCCCAAATAATATTTTCATTAGAAATCATAGCAGTCATGTTACATTTTTTTAAATATTCCAGCGTTAATATTAGTTTTGTTCCTTTTCTTTCTTCTAAAATTTATAAAGTGGACTAAATAATTTTGATAATATTAGAATGTAACGTTTGTCTAAAAATGATTACTAGTATATACTCGTATAAACTTTGAAGTAAGTTAAGTTGTTCATTGACAATACCAAAATTATATCAAGCGGATCGTTCATTGATATTTTTTTACTAACTATATGACCCAAAGACTATGTGAACATTTTCCCTCTATATGTTTAGATAATGGAGAATATTTTTTTTTCTTGTGCATTAAACTTTTCTTCTTAAAAAAGGCGGCCGAGCCCTGGCGTAACAGATGTTTGCAACAATTCTGATACTGATCTACGTATGCCAAATCGGTTAGTAATTTATTTTTGGAAAAAACTGACTATGTATATGAATATTTTATGTATATGAAGAAAAGTGCAATGTTTAAGAAGAAAAAATGTCCTCCGTTATCTAAACATATATGAAATGATCAAATTCAAATGACTTCATGTGGTGCACATGCCGCTCAACAAAAAACTGCACATGGCGACGTTCTCCACGTCTACTTCTGACCGTCATGCGACCATTGTGCATTCCCAAGCAGAATCCGGATTTTTTTCGTCACTGAAAACCTTTTTATGCCATTCTACGTTCCAATCCAGTCCCAAACGTTGCTGTCGATGACGAGCTCTCAGCGGAAGTAAAAGATGTGGACGGTAAGACAGCATGCCGAAAGCTCTAATTCGTCTGAAAATCCACTGAAACATCCGGAACATTCACCTGGGGCTGAAAATCCTGGACGTCCAAAAAACGTCGTTTTTGTGGCGTCGGGACTCCATCTTCAACACAATAGGGATTAAATTCCCTAACAAACTAACAGGTTTTGTGGCGGTCTCGTACCGATCCGTCAATTGGTTCGGACGTTCTAGGTACCACCGCAAAAGGCCTCTGGTTTTTTTTTCACTTTTTGCCCAATTTTCTCTTTAAACTGCCGCGGATTTGCAAAAAGGCAGCACAGTTTAAAAATTCTGTCGAAATAGCTGCGCGCAAGTGTTCTGAAGAGAACGAACCCAACCGGCGACCTGGAAGCCGTTTAATAAGTGTAGGGCGTTCGTGAAAGTGATTGCAAAATCGGCAAAACAAAAATTGCATTTTCTCTTGCACCAGGTGAACGGGAAGGCGCAGGATGGCACGCGAGGGGCTCTAAAAACGTTGCGTGACGGTAGCTAAAGCGTCCGGGAAGAATTTTCGAGATCCGACGCAAAATGCGCCTCGAAGGTAAAAAAATCGTGATTTTGGGTTTCGGTCTGGTGCGTCCGAACCTGAGGGGGTTGAGTCGCGAAAATGGCACCGCTCGACGCGCCTCTCAGTTATACACTAGAAAAATGTACACTCCCATTTTGCGTCGCCGCCTCCGCTTCCGTCGGGCCGTTTTCGCAAAAACCTCGATTTTCGGGGGGGTTTTGAACCTCTGGAGGGGGGCACCAGAACGGAGGACGATACCTGGGGATGCGCAATGTTGCGGACATTCGCAGTTAAATCATCGAAGACGCGCGGTTAAACCAGCGAAGATCTGAAGCCTCCGGCGGAATAAAAAAGCCGAATTTGACCTTTTCAAAAATCCACGTGGTACGGCCCCCCAGGTGAAATTCTGGAAACTTTCTGGTCAGTCGTTTCAGAATTGATTGAAATTTGCGATTCCGTCGTGACCTGACGATTCGGGCCGAACGTATGCCCATACACAGACCCCAAAAGTTTGCATTACAAAAATTACCACTTTTACGGAGGTCACGGAGATGTCCGGGGAAAATGAATATGTCGGCGATGTTATTTACATTTTTATGTGAATCCGGGTCCTCTGACACAAACGCCGCCTATGGCGGCGGTGCATCGGATTCTTATAGACAAATAATAGACAAGGATCGCGTCACTTAGTCGTCCAAAAATGACGATTTTTTTTTTCAAGAAAATGTGAGTTTTTCGCACGTCCCACAAATTTTAAGTAAAAATGTTGGAAAGTGAGGCGACAGTCGGATGGACGGCGACGATCCGGACACATCAACGCCGAAACCGCGTCCGTGCGAGGAAAACTGTCCGAGTTGTGTGTGAAAAAGTTAAAAACCTGGAAAAAGTCGCCCAGCCGCTCCCGAAGACGGCAGGTCGGTGAAATTATTTTCAAAAATACCAGATTCTTTTGCAAATCGGTTGTGCGAGATTTCCAATCGTTGCGTAATATTAAGTATTTTTTGGTAAGTATTTTTTAAGAAATTTGCAAAAAAATCGCGATTTCTCCACTTTTAAGTTCAGTGACGGCTCGTTACTCGTTTAGTAATCCAGCACAAAACTAGATGGCGCTGGTAAAAAAAAAAGAAACGATGGGCTACAACGCCCAGGACGCCGCTGTATAAATTCAGGGCCGCGGGTCACATCTTCCGGAATGGCGGTGAAAGGGTTAAAATAAGTAATATGACATATAACAATATAACAATAACGAAGTTATTTTGAGTTACTCTCATTTGACATTTTGATTTGACGTATAACTATGACATTTTAAAAAGTTGTCATATAAATTTATGAATATCAAATTGCTAAATGTTTCTTAGAATTCTAAACATGTATCAAATGCGTTATAAATTCTGACAGAAATATTTTATACGACTTCACTTCACTTCACCATTGATAATAATGTTTGACAAACTATTTAAAAATATTATTTTAATACATCAAATTGGCTGATATAATATTATATTACTGTCTATATTAATATAGGTGATATAGTCATATGACATTTTGAATGACTGTCAAAGGACATATAAACTATTCCTATATGAAATTGTGTTATTCATCTACAGTAGAATTAACCAAACAAATATTTGTTTGTGTAAAATGGTTTGTGAATTATGACATGACAATATTATTATATACCTACACTAGATAAAATAATCACTACATCATATGTGACAAACTTCGATTCAGAAAAAAAAACTTTGCAAATTTTTTCATTTTAAGCAAATTAAACGAGGGAAATTCGAATTTGTAAAACGCAAAACCATTGGTAAAACGATACATGACGTCAAATACTATGTCAACTAGTTCGTATCCAACAAGTATCTCTTGATAGCACCCATTCTTATAAAGGAACTGGACTAGATTTTTTATAATAAATTAGTCTGATTGAATGGACTAGACTTGGTTTTCAAGGTTTCATCTAAACTGGATTTGATTTAATCAAGTCTGATTGTATAACATAGACAAGGTTTCATCTGGACTATATTTTTAATAATTTAATCAGAATGTATGTATAGACTTTGTCTTCAATATTCCATATAGACTAAATTTCTAATAATCTAGTCTGATTATATAAACTAGACTTGGCCTTGAAAGTTTCATTTACACTACATTTTTATTAATTTAATCTGAATCTTGTTTTTCAAGATTTCATCTTTTCTAAGCTCTTAATAATCTAGTCCATTTGTATAGACTAGACATGGTCTTCAATGTTTCATCTTGATTAGATATTAAATAATGGGATCCGATTATATAGACTAGACTTAGTCTTGCTCCATCTAGACTAAACTCGCAAAAATCTAGTCTGATCATGTAGACTAGACGTGGCATAAAATTCTGTTACATTTTATAAATATATTAAATTATTAGTTTTTGTAAAAATTGCAAATTTCCAAAATTTTTTGTTTACAAAGACGAAACGCAAAAATAATAACGATTAAGAAATTTTGAAATTAAAAAACTTCATCAGTTAAAGTGTGACTTGGTGAATAGACAAGATTAGGTTTAGTATAGAATATGTCCTTACTTTACTAATTTGGGCAGCGATTCTGTTTGGTAAACAGTAAATGGCTTCAAATTGGTGCGTTTGTTGGTTTCTTGACCTTGGGGTGCAAAAAATGTAAACACGTCCGATCTAAGCGAGCGTAATCAGTGCAAATAAGGCGAGTTTGAATACGACTCTAAACGCCTTCAGCAATTCGCGTGCGATAGTCGGGTGTGGATGAATTTTGTTGTGAGAAAAAATTGCCGAATTTTAGTGAAAAATGTGCTAAAAATTTGTGAGATTGTGTACAACATTTTGTGAGTGTATTTTTGCTTGCTGGGTGAGTGTTTGCATTGATTTATTTACTAGATTTAAGGAAAATTTTGAAACTGAACTGAGAAATTTACAATTTTTAAATTCAGTGATAGTATGAATTACCATGTAGTAACGGTCGCAACCTTCCTATTCATTAACCTTTTGGAAGTTTTTGAAGAAAAATTCCATTTTGAAGAAAATTTTGTGAACATTGAGGAAACTTTGTATGAATTTGTGGGAATGTGTTTCGACATAACTACGACATAACTAGAAATTAATTTTATAAATTTCTCAAAACTAATGGGAAATTTGGCTATATTTAAGAATACGGTCAGTTACGAATATTGGGGAATTTGCATGTTATTTAAATTAGGTTCACATATTTTTATCTCGAATCTTTATTGACCGGACATTTGAACTAAACCATTATTTTAGTAATTAATATTTTTTTAATAACTTAAAATTAATAAATAAAAGTACAAATTAAACGAGGGAAATTCAAATTTGTAAAACGCAACACCATTGGTTAAACAGAAAAGTGATGTCAAATACTATGTCAACACGTTCGTTTAGCTTACATTCCTACGGCGTTGTAGACTATTGATTAGAAAAGATAGTAATAGCGTGTGTCTTGTGAGATTATTTATTGTTTAAGTATAATTTTATCATCCTAGTAAGAATAGAAATATTAATGAACAATTCAATTATTCTTTCAATTCATTCATTCAATTATATTGTTTGGTTAGATAAAAGACAAAATATTATTTTTTTTCAAAATAATAAAATAATTTACTTATTTTGTTTGACAAAATAATGTTTGACATTGTATATTTAATAATATTAATAATCTTTATTACATTGAATTGAAAAATTTACTATTTTCACGTTTTCACGTATTTACCACACTTTACAAGTGTGGTAAAAACATAGCGAATTTTTCAATTCAATGTATGTATGAATTACCACAAAGTAACTGTCGCAACCATCCTATTTATATAATCTTCATTGTCACCAAATAAAATAAATGGCTATCGACCACATGGTCTTTCTGCCAGCTTGTTTATTTATTGATTAATATTATTGTTTTTTGTCAATTTGAATTTGTATATCATTACCTGAAGAACCCACAGTGTTTGTGAAACATATATGTTGTGTATATACAATAAATTTGAAACAATAATATCTAATTGCTTGCATTATTTAATAATATTGTCGTACTTAAAATTGCCTTAATAAAATCATATTTTAAATTGGATTAATCGAACTGTTTGTAAACAACTTACCAACTAAACTATATGGCATATAATTAAGAGCCCCGTACCTAAATTTTCTCCCACATTGTTCTTTCAGTTTATCCGGAAACAAATTGGCATTGAACAAAAAACTTTCATTCCCAACAAACCAAACGTCCAGTGCGATAAACTCGTTGCTCCCATCTAAACCTCCATATTTATGTGTGAAAAATTGGAAATACTCATTAAATTCCACCACAAACAACATATCGACAATGTAATCCAAAACTCCCATGTCCACATCACCAAAAATGTTATCTTTAAAAAAAATGATGTATTTCCTATCATTGTACCTTTCCCCCCTGGTTGTCTGTGTACATGTTTCTCAATAATTTGTAGAAACTGCAATGGCTTATTACTTTCTAACACAAAATCTAGACAACGTTAGTCTTTATAAACAATATTCGTAAAATTTTCTGGTCTAATTTGTATCGTAGCAAAATTATGTAAGAAATGTTATCTGAATCTTGTAGTAATAACACACAGCGTTTATCGAAATAAAGATTTAAAAAAAAATTGCTAAAATTGTTATAGGTAGATTCATTATATATATTATATATATATATATATATATATATATATATATATATATATATATATATATATATATATATATATATATATATATTATAGGTATAGGTGCAACTGTTTTAGAACTACGTTTCGTTAAGCATTAAATACAACATTCTGCTGATTATTTTTTTTTAATTTTAGGTAATCAGGCCTGATATTAAAACATATTTCAGCTGAAATAAATGACTAATAATAAATGATAAAAAACTAATGAGACTTAAACAAATTTTATGTTCATTATTAGATATTTATCAATAATGAATTGTTGATTGTGTTGAACATATTTAACATGAATAAGAATTTTCAATAGTACATTATCAATTACATCCACAAAAGTTACAAGCATATATTGAAATTATATGACTACATCAATATTGTTTTCTTTATGTGAAATATATTTCTGTTTTCGTGTATTATTAGGCATGCGTTTTGTTTTCAAGTGTTATAAATTCATTTATCATATTATAACGCGCATTTAAAGTTGCTCTTCATTTCGTAGACAAATCTAGTGATTGCAATAAGTATACAGAGAGCCCACAAAACGAAAGCTCCCTGGAAATCAGAAAGTTTCAGACTGAATGCTTTCTTGCCGGGTGGATACAAAATTCTCCGTTGAATATTTATGTTTGGAACTAGTCTACTAGCCTGAAATTAAAATATTAGAAAAAGTATGAATATTAATAACCATTAGATAGTTGACAGATTGTGGAGTTACTTGATGAAACTTCATTTCAATAATAAAAATTGGAACGCAAATTGTTTTTAGTTTCAATTTTTCACAGTTTGATAAATTAGAAACTAAAAACAACGCAGATTTAATTTATATAATTATTGATAAAGATTTATTACAGTCTTGCAAATATTAATTAATATTTGAAACTTAAAATAAAAAATAATGTAGTCATTATTGTGTTGTCAACTTTATTTTGCAAACCAATATTCCAACTTTTGTTTTTGAGGAAAGAAGTATTTCTTCCCTTCGTCGCTTTTTTAGATTTACATTAAGTTCCTGGTCTTGTACATTCTTGTCTGGTCTAGTTTGTTCATGCCTGGCCCTGTCTGGTTTCCCCTGGTATCCCCTGGTCGTATCTGGTCTTCTCTGGTCTTGTCTCGTGTTATTTAGTCGTATGTTGCCTTGTGTATATTTGTTGGTTCTTGCCTTGTCTTGTCTCTTTACTTCAGCTTCTGATTGGAAAAATATAAAGAGAATACCAGGCAATTCTACTTACTTCAGCTTCCCATTGAAACAACAAACCTGCAGCCTCACAACGCAATAAAAACATATTTAAAGACGACAGCAAGACGGAATTCTTTCTTAATTGCATCGCAGTATAATGTTTAACCAAATCTTCTTTCATCACCTTATAATTATGAATCACATCTTGTTTTATGTAATCACCAATTGCAAAATATCCTAGAAATATATATCTATTGATCATATAGATCTATTGCATTGAATTATTAACTGATTTAATATATTGTCGCTCTTTCTATAAACTAATATCTAAACAAAAATCTTTGTGTAAAAACTATATAATGTTCTATAAGGAGATCCATAGGACCGAATAATATTTAAAGTAATCATATTCTTGCTTATATCTCTTAATGTTTCTATTATATTAAATTCATCGTTTACCTGATGGTAATCTTTGTATTCCAAAACCAAAAATATTTTCTTTCGAACGTGCCCTCAGTTCTTTCCAAGATAAAGCCTTATGTTTTTTATATATTGTTTTAAAAAGTTCCTAAAAAATAAGAAATTTATTTCTTAATAGCAGGAGGAAAGTTTAGGAAAGTAAATACTGAATAATTCGGGAATAAGTGCACATCAGTGCTAAATGTTAACCAATCAATTTTGCTATTCGCCAAATCTGCAACCGTCTTTATATCATCGCTAAAACTAAAAGAAAATAATGTGCATCATTACTGTACTTACATTTAAACGCTACTAATTCTAATTATGTAAATAAATTTTCTTAATTACGTAAATATTTAGATGGAAGAGAACACTTTTTTTTTCAAGAAATGTTCTTTTTCTTTTATTGCTTTCATGTATAACAAAATTAAAAATAGCTGTAGCACAAATTAGTAAATCTTATCTTATGGAAGTAAATCAGGTTCCATTTATTAATTTTGCATTAATTTATTTATTTTATTTTTAAATAAAAACACTTTATAATTCGTTACCTCGGCACGACCATTCTGCTAGCTAGTCGCGTAGAATAAATAGTGGAAAAGAGTAATGATAAGATTAAAGCAATCACCGAGAGGAATCTTGATGACGCCGATGCATAAGTTTTTGGAAAATCCAGACCTTGGGACGTGAATCTTGCGAATGTTGATAGAATTAGACGATTTAGTACCACATTTCTTTTTCCTGAAAATCTATCGGAAGCTGAAAATCTAAAACATTTCATTTAATGGTGAATATAATGGTTCACATAATCGACTTATTTATCGTGCAGACTATTCGTAGAATCATTGAAAAATTCGGAAACGAATTTGATCGCCACAGTACTGCGGTCGCATATATTAGGCCTCGATTATTTGAGAAATTTATCGAAAATTGGGTTCATGGAATTCATATCAACAAAGTCATGGATATGTTATTAAAAATATATTGTAATTCTTTTATGAGCTTGTCTGGTCTTGTCTGATATTGTCTAGCCTTCTCTGGTTTTGTCTTGTCTTGTCAGATCTTGTCTGGTCTTGATTGTTCTTGTCTGACCCTGTCTGGTCCTATCTGGTTCTGTCTGGTCCTGACTGGTCCTCTATAGTCCTGTCTGATGCTGCCTGGTTTAGTCTGGGTTTTTCTGGTCTTCTCTTGTACTGTTTGGTGTTGTCTAGTCTTGTCTGTTCTTAACTAGTTTTGTGTACTCGTTCAATCTAAAATTGCACTATTAACCCTTATAATTCCAATTAATTATTAGTTTGCATCAGCGATTATTACTCAGAAATAGTTTTAAGTGTACTTCTCAATATCTAATGAGATCACTGACATTCAAGCATTTGAAAAAACTGCATTTACTTGATGGACGCGCTGACGTACGCACACAGAACAATTATTACGTAACTGGACAGAAACAAGAGCCAAATGTTTTCATCGAATGCAGAGATCTGTGTTAACCAGCCAGTCTGTATCCTAAAACTCGACTCGATTATTTTGTTGCCTATTGTGTAAATTTACTTACCTCGGTAAAGGAACGAGGCAAGTAATACTAAAATGAACTGTAGCATGAGTAAGGTCGAAATATTGTAATTTGATTGGATTTACATGCAATGACCCTAAAAATAAACAATTATTACAGTAGTACAAATCAGATAAAATTATCACGTTTAGTGCCACATGAATTAACAAAGTGCAAGCAAGAACAAGAAAATGAGTGTATAGCTTTTACGCGTGGTTGAAGTAAAGCTTTTTTGACGATTAAGGCATATCTGCATAATCTCTATGACTGAAAATATGACGCATTTTTATAATGTCGCAAAACAGCTACTGCTGTCACTTTTTATGACATTTACCTAATTACTATTTTTTTCAAATTGGCATTTGGGAAAAAATTGACAAATTTAATTTGATTATTAAGTTTTTATAAAGATAAATCTAATTATCTCTGAAATAACTGATTGCCGGACTTGAACATATGAGCTTACTTTGCTAATTTTTGCTTCCTGGACATTTCTTTAAAATAATTCCTCTTCCTCCCGAATCACCCTGTATATTCATACATAATATATGCACAATAATACAGCCACATAAACAAAAACACATACATACATAATTATTATTATTATTATCGATAATTCCCCTTTAAGGAGAGCGCTAAAACACAATCAATTAACATGTAGTTTTTTCTGCCTTTTTCTTTCTGCCCAGAAACCTCTCATATATTCACTGGGTTTCTTTTTCATCTCTTCTGTCCGCTTCTTTCCTGTTTTCTTCTCTTTGGGAGTTTGTTCAAACTTCTGTTTTCTGATTTTTTCTCTGTATTTTTTCCTGTCAGTCATGTCTTCTGTGGAGATGTTGAGTATCTTGAGGTCTTCCAAGGTTTCCTTTACCCAGTTGGTTTTTACTGTATTAGTCATCACTATTTTCAAAATTTTCTTGGTCCGTCTGTTTTCATTCATCCTATTTATGTGTCCATACAATTTTGCCCTTCTTTTCCTGATGTTGTTTGTAACCGTCTCTGTCTGTTCGTACAGTAATTTTGTTGGTCTCTTTATCCAGATCCCCTCTTTCTTAACCGGCCATACATCTTTCTTAGTATTTTCGTCCCTTGATTACCATTGTTTCTGAGACATACAAGGCCTCTGGTAGAACTACTGTATTGTAGTGTCTTAATTTAGCATTGATAGAGATACTCCTTTTGTTGTAGTGGTTCCATGGAAGTCTGTATGCTTGTTGTAGTTTTTTTACCCTTTCTTCATTGGATTTTGTGTTCAGTCCTGTTTTCTGTATTATCTCTCCCAGGTA
Source organism: Phosphuga atrata (assembly GCA_944588485.1). NCBI lineage: Eukaryota > Metazoa > Arthropoda > Insecta > Coleoptera > Silphidae > Phosphuga > Phosphuga atrata. The sequence goes on along the minus strand of OX155892.1, from coordinate 85,907,013 downwards.
TTTGAAACTGTCTACTTTTGTTGTCTTTCCGTACTTAGTTTGAGTGGGTGTTTGTCTGTAGATTTTGTGTCCATGTACTGCGTTTTTTCGTAGGAGATTTGTAGCCCTGCTTTGGATGAGATTTCGCGGAGTGTCTCTAGAGCTACTTTAGCTTCTTTTCTCCTATTTGTTATGATGGCTATATCATCAGCCAATGCCAAACATTTTATGTTTACGATTCTATCCTTGTGTCTCCCATCTTTACCCCACTGACTCCTTTTTCCCATGTCCTGATTATTTTCTCTAAAACTGAATTAAATAGAATGGGTGAGAGGCCATCTCCCTGTCTCACTCCTGTCTTGATTTCAAATGGTTCTGAGACCTCTTCCATGAACTTCAATTTTGATGTGGTATTTGTTAGTGTTTCCTGGATTAGATTTCTTGTCTTGTTGTCCACCTTCATTTCTTCCAATGTGTTGAAGAGTGTTTTTCTATCTATGGAGTCGTAGGCCTTTTTGAAGTCGAATATTACTGTGGTGTTCCTTATCTTTCTCGTTGTTAGTATTGTTTTCAAGCACCAGATCTGAAGTGTTGAAGTCCTCTTCTATCTCCTTCAACATGTTGTTTTCATAACCTCTTTTTTCTCTGCGAATTATTTTGGAGGAGGCCTACTGTATCTTGTTAAATTCTTCCCATTTTTCGGGTGTTCTGTGGCTGTTAATTTTTTTCCAGGCTTCTGTTCTGTCTTCTATAGCTCTGTCGCATGTCATGTTCCACCATCTGTGTTTCCTTTTTCTCGGTGGTTGCCCCAATTTTAACAATTGTTTCATTTTTCCTGACAGTTCTGTCCAATTGTTACTCTCAATTTTCTTAATTTTTTCTGTAATTTCTTTCTTGTTTAATTGTAGGTACTCCGGGTCTGTTCTGAAAGTTCTGTTGGTTCTCTTGATTTGTCTGTAGGGTATAAATTTCATTTTGATTTGTAGGAGATGATGATCGGATTCGAAAAATCCTTTCCTTGTCCTAACATTCATAATTTCTCTGCTGTTTTTCTTGGATGTCGCTATGTGGTCAATCAGAAATTCTCCTAGGGCGTTGGTGGGAGATTTACAAGTTCGTTGTTTGTTGTGTGGTTTCTGGAATTGCGTTGACATGATTTTGAGGTCGAAATTTCTGCCGAAGTTTATTAAGTTCTCTCCATTCTTATTTGTCCTCTTGTGGGCCGTGTGTTTTCCTGTTGTGTCTCTGAATTTTCTTTCCCTGCCTAATTGGGCATTAAAATCTCCTATTGACACTTTTACCTGCTTCGTGGGGATTTTGTTCGTGGTTTCTTCCAGATCTTCCCAGAATCATCTGTGGGTTTTTCTTGTTGTAGTTATTTGTGGGGGCATGTGCGTTGATCAGTGCATAAGCTTTGTTCCCAAATCGAATCGTAAGTGTTGATATTTTTTTGATTATGAGGTAAAATCCATTACAGAATCCAGTATCGATTTGTGTACTACAAATCCTGTTGCTTCCCTTTGTATATTCTGTAGTTTTCCGAGTGAAAGTGGTTCTCATCTGAGAATCGTGTTTCCTGTATTGCCAGTATTTTGATTTTGAATTTATCCATGACGTTCGTCAGTTGTTTCAATTTACCTACTTTCAGTAGTGTGTTCGTGTTGAGTGTTCCCATGTAAAATATTCTCTTAGTCTTGAGTGTTTTTGATAGGCTCCGATTCTTCTCTTCATGACATGCCTGATCCCCTGGAATCCGATGATCAGGCCTATTACCCAGCCTTTTGGACTGGGGCCCAGGGTAGTGGATTATTTCCCGTTGTTCTGACATGATTACTTGTTTGTGTTGAGGTTTTGGAGGTGAAATCCAAACGGATCTCACAAAATTTCGACTGAAGTTTTGAGTTCCAGAAGGTTCAATCACAGCCGAGCTCACAGAGCCAACAAACGCTGACCCGAGTACCGGTGGTTCCCACACATACGTGTTTGGATTTTCACCTGCAACCCTAGGCAGGGGCTCTCACAGGGTGCTACCATCCGGAGCCAGATGGACCCAGGTTTTTTATTGAGGTGTTACTCCTTTCCCTTCTTTAAAAATTATTCAATCCAAATAACAAAAAAAAGAATGTTTATCACACAAATGTTAAAAAAAAACGTTTAACTACCGCGGAATATTTCTCCGAACCAGAAATTTTGAAACTTCCCCACCCATCACAGTAACTATGAAATTTTGGCGGTTCTTAAATGTCAAAATTTTTTCAAATTTATACATACATAATATATACATAATAATACATTAACATATACAGAACTATATATAAAGAGACACATAAATAGAAATACATAGAAACAGACATAAATGCTATTTATTAGCTTACCTAAACCTATATCTGTTTCATCGTCCATCACCCTTCCAAACACTCCGTATCCCGTACCATTGGGGTATATATCGCCCCAATTATAATTTTCATTAGAAATTATACCAGTCAGGTTACATTTTCTTGAATATTCCATCGTTAATAAGAGTTCAGTTCCTTTTCTTTCTTCTAAAATTTATAAATTGGACTAAATAGTTTTGATAATATTAAGATGTAACGTTTGTCTAAAAATGGTTAGTTGTTATATACTACAATATAATTTAAACTAACAATAAGTTAAGTTTCAGCTAAGATGTAACATTTTCATTGAAAACATAGAAGTAATATCGACGTCAAGCGTATCGCTCACCGATAGTTTTATGACTAACAATAGAACCCAAACATTTAAAAGTGATCATTTCCTCTATATGTTTAGAAAACAGGGAACATTTTTCTTCTGATACATTGAACTTTTCTTCTCACTGGAAACATCCCGCCGACCCCTGGCCTAACCGATTAATGTAACAATTCTCATACTGAACTTAGTAATTTATTTTTGGAAATTATTACGTATGTGTCATTGTCAATTTTCATATGTCGATTATTACCTACGCATTATCTCAGTTTTAACCCAGTTGATCTTATATCTCAGTTAATTCGAACGTAATTATATTGTATAATATTTAATTTTATAGGTAATTTAATCTAGTTTAAACACATGATTAACAAATATAAATATTTTTTAAATTTTCGGAGATATAAAGAATTTACGAAATATTTACGTATGTGCCATAGTTAGTTTTCAAATGTCGATTGTTACTTACGTATTAATAAAACAGACGTATTAATGTATCATTTTAAAGCGAATTTAATCTATTTCATTGAGTCTAATAACTCGTTACAAAATGATAATACCGATATACTATATTGCGATTTTCCTGTGAGAATGTTTTAAATAGTTTTGTTTAGCTTGTACCTCAGTTACTTTCCAATCAACTGTTACGTGTAATATCTCATTTTGTAGACAATTTAATCTAGTTTTAACAAGTGATAATTACTTTAAACAATAATTGCTAATTTAAGAATTATTTACAATAAAATAACTCGAATACAAATATCAACAGTCTGAACAAAGAGCGATGGAGAGCGCTTCATGTTTGATGGGCCGCAATAGCAAAAATATTTAGGAAATTTTAGTAAAATAGTTGGAAAGTTTTGTCCATAAATTCATAACCAAAACAAATAGTTTGTAAAATATTGTATTAGTCTGTCCCCCTAAATTTTGGAAATTTCCTAAGAAACTTTAATTTATATAACCGCAGATTTAAAACCATAGCAAATATTTTGGAAACTCTGGCCATTCTTTGTTTGTTCAAATTTTGTAAACGTCCAAAGGAAATTATTTCCCTACAAATTCACTCAAATTTCCCCTTGAAAATTAATTTTTTCCCCCGTTCTCGCAGATAAACTGCATGAATTTAAGCGATTAAAGAACCGCAACTGCCTAAAAAAGAGCCGCATACGGTTCGCGAAACGCAGTCTGCTGACCCCTATAGGCAAACCTAATACCTCCAAAAACTATTCCAATAAAATATTGAAACTAATCTAATGTAAGTTTATAAAAATGTTTAAATATCTTATTGATGCTTGGCGTTTTGACGATTATGAACCGAACGGAAATAAATGTTAAAATCCCTTACTATTGATTAAATTTTAGTCGGAGGTTGTTGAAATGATTAGAAATCTCTATAACATTGATCCGAGAGTTTAGAACCGTTTTCAATGTTAAAGTGATATGAGTAATGAGCAATTTTAATAATATACATCGATTGCATACATTAAAATGGAACATTTAATGTGCTCGTACTTAAAATTGTCTTAATAAAATCATATTGTAAATTTGATTAATCGAATTGTTTGTAAAAAAATTACCAACTAAACTATATGGCACAAAATTGAGTGCCCCGATCCTAAATTTTCTTCCACCTTGTTCTTTCAGTTTATCCGGAAACAAATTGGCATTGAACAAAAAACTTTCATTTCCTACAAACCAAACGTCCAGTGCGATAAACTCGTTGCTCCCATTCAGACCCCCATATTTATGTGTGAAAAATTGGAAATAGTCATCAAATTCCACAACAAACAACACATCAACAATGTAATCCAAAACTCCCGTGTCAACATCACCAAAAATGTTTTCCTTCAAAAAAATTATATATTTCCTATCATTGTATCTTGCCCGACCTGGTGTTCTTTGTAAATGTTTTTCAATATTTTCTAAAAGTTTCCATGGCTTATTACTTTCTAACACAAAATCTAGACAACGTTCTGAGTCTTTATAAACAATATTCGTAAAATTTTGTGGTCTAATTTGTATCGTAGCAAAATTATGTATAGAAATGGTATCTGAATCTTGCAGTAATAACACACAGCGTCTATCGAAATAAAGATTTATCAAAAAATTCGTTAAAATTGTTATAGGTAGATTCATTTTATTGGTCTCACTTGATAGGTAAAACTGTATTAGAACTACGTCTCGCGTTAAGCATTATATACAAAATTCTGCTGATTATTTATTTATTTTTATTTTAGGTAATGAGGGTAATGACATATTTCAGCTGACATAAATAACTAATAATAAACAATAAAAAACTTTCGCTTCTGACACTGGTGAATATTATAAACACATTTTATATTCATTGTTAGATATTTATCAATAATAAATTGTAAGTGTTGAATATATTGAATATGAATAAGAATGTTTAAGTACATCATCAATTACAACCACAAAAGCCATATGTTGAAATTATATACACGAATGTTTTCTTTATGTGAAATATATTTCTGTTTTCGTAATGTATTATGAATGCGTTTTATTTTCAAGTGTTATAAATTCATTTATCATATTATAACGTGCATTTTAAGTTGATCTTCATATCGTAGACAAATCTAGTGATTGCAGTAAGTATACAGAGAGCCCACAAAACGAAAGCTCACTGGAAATCAGAAAGTTTCCGACTGATTGCTTTCTTGCCGAGTAGATACAGTATTCTCCGTTGAATATTGATGTTTGGAACTAGTCTACTATCCTGCAATTAAAATATTAGAAAATTATGAATTAATAATAACCATTAGATAGTTGACAGATTGTGGAGTTACTTGTTGAAACTTCATTTCAATAATAAAATTTGGAACGCATATTGTTTTTAGTTTAAAATTTTCACAATTTGATAAACTCGAAACTAAAAACAACGCAGATTTAATTTATTTCATTATTAATAAACATTTATTACAGTATTGCAAATATTAATTAACATTTGAAACTTCAAAAAAATAATGTAGTCATTATTGTGTTAACAGTTTTATTTTGAAACAAACATTCCAACTTTTATTTTTGAGGAAAAAATAATTTCCCGTCGCTCTTTTTTACATTTACATTTAGTTTAGAGTTTGAGGTGCCCAAATTATTCAGCAAATTATCACAATAATTACTTCGACCTTGTCCGTGTATATTAAAATGTCACCATGAACTTCAAAATCAACATATTTATTTGACCTGCAATTATTAATGGTTTCTTAACTAGGTTGATTGAATATTTGAGATCCAAACTTCTCTCCTTTTGACTGGCCTTGTCTGGTCTTGTCTCGACTTGTCTGGTATTGTCTAGTATTGTCTGGTCTTGTCTCGTCTTGTATGCTCTGGTCTGGTCTTGTTTGGTATTGTCTGATCTTGTCTGGTGATGTATGGTATTGTCTGGTCTTGTCTGGTCTTGTCTGGTCTTGTCTGATCTTGTCTGGTCCTGTCTGGTCTTGTCTGGCGTTGTCTGGCCTTGTTTGGTCTTGTCTGGTTTTGTTCTGCTCTTGTTCGGGGCTTGTCTTTTCTCGTCTGGTCTCGTTTGGTCTTGTCTAATCTTGTCAGGTCTTACCTTGTTTTATCTGGTCTTGTCTGGTCTTATCGGGTGTTGTCTGGTCTTGTCAATAGATCAATAACAATAGATGAATAGCCATGCTCTAATGGCAAACGGTATTTAAATATAACAATGCATTCTCTGGAGGATAGTTATAAATTAGGCCTTGTTGCCATACAAGGTTCATGCGATGCTTACTGGGTTCAGTCACTAGTTGAACAAAAATTGAGGGAATACGGTATTAATCTGCGTCATATTTTGGCATCAACGCAAGATGGAGCCAGTATTATGAAAAAATACGCACAATTAAACGAAACAGAAAATCAATTTTGCATCAGCCATGCAATTCACTTGGCTGTTGTAGATACATTTTACAACAAAAATTATGTAGTCAACGAAAGTTCAGATTCTGAGAGTACTGATGAGGAAGCTGAAATTTATTTTAATTTATTTGCTGGCGACCTAAATTTAAATATTGATAATAATATCTTTAACAGTAAATACGATTTAGAAGATACTAACCTTAATGAAATACTGCAAAACTTTGGAAAGACTGTCAGATTTTTTAGAAAATCGCCAGTAACAAATGACATACTGCAAAGATATGTTGAAGAATAAGAGGGCAAAGCACTTAAATTTATCTTGGACTGTAAAACTAGATGGAACTAGCTTATACCTATGATGGAGAGATTAGTGCTACTTTAAGTTTGCATAAAAAAAAACATTGGAAGAAATCGGGCGTGAGGATTTATACAAAGAAAATGACTATACAATTTTAGTACATTTAATTGACATATTAAAGCCGACAAAATTAGCAGTAAAAGAACTAAGCAAAAATACTTCAACTTTACTGACTGCAGAAGGAGTGTTGACCTTTTTATTTGCACAATTGAAACAAAACATTACTACTTTGTGGAAAAAAAATTATAATTGTTTAAAAATAAGATTTTCAGAAAGGCGGAATTGACGTTATATAAATTCTTACAAAGTGGAACTTTTCCACAAACGGACATGGTGGAACTTCCATATTCGTCGAAAGCACATAATTGGTTGGTAAATTTTAGCAACGACCTTGGCTATAAGGCTATTTGACGATCCACCAGTTCAGGAATTATTTGCTGAAAATAAAGAAGAGATTGCTGAAAGAGAATTGGAACCTATACCGTCCGGATCGGCATATTTACTTGAGCAAATTTAGAATTCCATTTCTATATGTGTTAAAAAATGTGTTAAAGGAATGTACCACCGCCAACGTGGGCAGTTTTGAATCATCCTTCAAAAAATAATTAAAAACGTTCAGCATCTCTTAGACAAAATCGATGGTGATCGAAAATTTAGATCGAGAAAAATTTAGATTTGGTGATCGAGAGTCTTTTCGGTCGGCGGTAATTTCTGTACAAAATTTCGATCGTCAATGAAATATCTTAGATGCGTTAATTTTCCTGAAATATAATTTTATTGAAAAACAAACATTATAATTTGTGTTTTTATTATCATAAAATAAGAAAATTAGGTATTTTTTAATATACTTTAATAGGAATTCTTTTAAATCCTTTTTTATTCTTTACGTAACTATAATGTACTATAACTATATAACTATTACGTAACTATAAATTAAATAATTATAAATGGTGAATAAATATTTATTTTATTTGGATGCCCTAATTAGGCCTCGTTTATTTGAGAAATTTATCGATAATTTGGTTCATTGAATTCCTATCAACAAAGCCAAATTTGATATGTTATTTAAAACAATATATCGTAATTCTTTGTATGGGCTTTTCTGGTCTTGTATAATATTTTCTAGTCTTCTCTGGTCCTGACTGGTCTTGTCTGGTCCTGTCTGGTCCTAACTGGTCCTGTATAGTCCTGTCTGGTACTGTCTCGTTTCGTCTGGTCTTTTCTAGTCTTGTCTTGTATTGTCTGGTCTTGTCTAGTCTTGTCTGGTCTATTCGTTCAATTTAAAGTTGCATTTCGTTCAATTTAAATGTCTACTCGTTCAATTGAAAGTTGTACTATTAACCTATATAGTTAACCCAATTAATTGTTAGTTTGCATAAGCGATTATTACCCAGACAGAGTTTTAAGTGTGCTTCTCAATATCTAATGAGATCACCGACATTTTGCATTTTGCATTTTGAAAAAATTAATTGTAAAAAAAAGCTGCATTTACTTCATGGATGCACTGACGTACGCACACAGAACAATTATTGCATAACTGGAGAGAAATAAGAGCCAAATGTTTTCTTCGAATGCGGAGATCTGTGTTAACCAGCCAGCCAGTCTGTAACCTAAAACTCGACTCGATTACATTTTTGCCTATCGGGTAAATTTGCTTAACTCAGTAAAGGAACTAGGCTAGTAATACTTGCATGAACTGTAGCATGAGTAAAATCCGAATATTGTAATCTGAGTGGATTTTTACATACAATGTTCCACAAAATACAGAATTATAACAGTAGTACAAATCAAACATAATTATCGCGTTCACTGCCATCCATGTAAGAGGAAATGCATTAACAAGGTGCCAGCAACAACAAAAAAAAATGAGTGTGTAACTTTTACGCGGGGTTGAAGTAAAATTTCTTTAACGGTTAAGGCACGTATGCATGCAAAAATATATTTCAAATATCGTTAGCAGGTGATGCTGAAATGTTTACCAACGAATCTTGATTGTGCATGGCACACAAACAGACATAAAATTTATTTATTAGCTTACCTAAACCTATATCTATTTCATCGTCGACTACCCTTCTAAACACTCCGTGCCCCGTTCCATTGGGGTATATATCTCCCCAAATATTATTTTCATTAGAAATCATAGCAGTCAAGTTACATTTTTTTGTATATTCCAGCGTTAATATTAGTTCTGTTCCTTTTCTTTCTAAATTGACTAAATAATTTTGATAATATTAGGATGACGTTTGTCTAAAAATGATTACTCGTATATACTTTGAAGTAAGTTAAGTTTCGGTTAACATGTAACATTTTCATTGACAATATCAAAATTATATCAAGCGGATCGTTCACCGATATTTTTTTAACTAACTATATGACCCAAAAACTTGTGAGTGATCATTTCCCTCTATATGTTTAGATAATGGAGAATATTTCTTTTTCTTCTTCTACATTGAACTTTTTTTCTTACTTGAAAAAGGCCGCCGAGCCCTGGCGTAACAGATTTTTGCAACAATTCAGATACTGGTTCACGTATGCCAAATCGGTTAGTATTTTCTTTTTGGAACAAACTATGTATATGAAAATTGTATGTATATGAAAGAAGGTGCAATGTATAAGAAGAAAAAATCTCCTCCGTTATCTAAACTTATAGAGGGAAATGATCAAATTCAAAAAAAAGCAAAATAAACGAGGGAAATTGGATTTTGTAAAACGCAAAACCATTGGTAAAACGATACATGACGTCAAATGCTATGTCAACTAGTTCGTATCCAACAAGTATCTCTTGATCACCCATTCTTATAAAGGAACTGGACTAGATTTTTTATAATAATTTAGTCTGATTAAATGGACTAGACTTGGTTTTCAAGGCTTCATCTAGACTGGATTTGATTTAATCCCGTCTGATTGTATAAGATGGACCTGATCTTTAAGGTTTCATCTAGACTATCTTTTTAATAAATTATTCCGAATGTATATATAGACTTTATCTTCAATATTCCATATAGACTAAATTTCTAATAATCTAGTCTGATAATATAAACTAGACTTGGTCTTGAAAGTTTCATTTACACTACATTTTTATTAATTTAATCTGAATCTTGTTTTTCAAGATTTCATCTTTTCTAAGCTCTTAATAATCTAGTCCATTTGTATAGACTAGACATGGTCTTCAATGTTTCATCTTGCTATTAGATTTTAAATAATGGGATCCGATTATATAGACTAGAATTAGTCTTGCTTCCATCTAGACTAAACTCGCAATAATCTAGTCTAATCATGTAGACTAGACTTGGCATAACATTCTGTTACATTTTATAAATATATTAAATTATTAGTTTTTGTAAAAATTGCAAATTTCCAAAATTTTTTGTTTACAAAGACGAAACTTGAAAAAATAATAACGATTAAGAAATTTTTAAATTAAAAAACTTTAAGAAAATTAATGAATGCTCAACATTCATATTTGAAAACAATCTGTGTTTAAGTGTGACTTGGTGAATAGACAAGATTAGAAGGTTTAGTAAGAATATGTCCTTACTTTACTAATTTGGGCAGCGATTCTGTTTGGTAAACAGTAAATGGCTTCAAATTGGTGCGTTTGTTGGTTTCTTGGTCTTAGGGTGCAAAAAATGTAAACACGTCTGATCTAAGCGAGCGTAATCAGTACAAATAAGGCGAGTTTGGATACGACTCTAAACGCCTTCAGTAATTCGCGTGCGATAGACGGGTGTGGATGAATTTTGTTGTGAGAAAAAATTGCCGAATTTTAGTGAAAAATGTGCTAAAAGTTTGTGAGATTGTGTACAACATTTTGTGAGTGTATCTTTGCTTGCTGGGTGAGTTTTTGCATTTATTTATTCACTAGATTTAAGGAAAATTTTGGAACTGAACTGAGAAATTCACAAATTTTAACGTAGTAAAGATCGCAAGCTTAAAATTTTGATAAAATTGTTTTAAATTATGGAAAATTTGGTGAAAACTGGGGAAACTTTGTTTGAATTTATGGGAATGTGTTGCGACATAACTTCGATAATAATTCTGAAAATTAATTTTATAAATCCGAGAAATCAATTACATTTTCTTAAAACTAATGAGAAATTTAGCTATATTTAAGAATACCTGCCAATTACGAATTTTGGCGAATATGCATGCAATTTAAATTAGGTTCAAATATTTTTATCTCGAATCTTTATTACCGGACATTTGAACTAAACCATTATTTTAGTAATTAATATCGTTTTAATGAGGTACTTTAATTTAATAAATAGAAGTACAAATTAAGCGAGGGAAATTTAAATTTTTAAAACGTAACCCTATTGGATAAATCAAGACGTGACGTAAAATAATATGTCAACACGTTCGTGTTGCTTACATTCGTACGGCATTGCAGACTATTGATTAGAAAACATAGTAATAACGTGTGTATTATGAGATTATTTATTGTTAAATTGTAATTTTAGCATCTTAGCAAGAATAGAAACATTAAAGAACAATTCAATTATTCTTTCAATTCATTCATTCAATTATTTTGTTTGACAAAATAATAAAATAATTCAATAATGTTTGACGTTGTTTATTACATAATAATAATAATCTTTGTTACATTGAAGTCAATAATTCATAATGTTTTTACCACACGTTACAAGTGTGGTAAAAACATATTGAATTTTTCAATTCAATGTAAGTATGAATTACCACGTAGTATCTGTCTCAACCTCCTATTCATATAATCTTTATTGTCACCAAAAGGAATATATGGCTATCGACCATAAGGCCTTTCGGCCAGTTTGTTTATTTATTTATAATTATTTTTGTTGGTTCTTACGTATTAACGCCACCACCGCTATATTTTTAAATGCCGCCAATCTACACCTAAAATTTGTATGATTATTCATAAAATAAAACATTTTATTTAAAATTAAAACATTTTTAAAACTCAAAATTCTTTATTTTTAACCCCGGTTAGATTAGGTTGCCCGGCGCGAAGCGGACAGATAAATCAAAACATACGCGCGGCAGCGTCAACTCTCGATCCAATATATAGCCGTGGTGGCGTTATTATATGGTGGCGAATTTGTATATCATTATCTGAAGATACCAGATTGTTGGTGACACATATATTATGTGTATACAAAAAACTTGAAACATTAATATTTTATTGCTTACTTTATTTATTAATATTGTCGTACGTTAATACGTACGTTAATTCGTACGTTAATATTGCCTTAATAAAATCAAATTCTAAATTGGATTAATCGAACTGTTTGTAAACAACTTACCAACTAAACTATATGGCATATAATTAAGTGCCCCGATCCTAAATTTTCTTCACCTTGTTCTTTCAGTTTATCCGGAAACAAACTGGCATTGAACAAAAAACTTTCATTTCCAATGACCCAAACATCGAGCGCGACAACCTCCTTGCTCCCATCCAAACCCCCATATTTATGTGTGAAAACATGGAAATACTCAAGAAATTCCACCACAATCAATACATCAACAAGGTGATCCAAAGCTCGCATGTCAACAACTCCAAAAATGTTTTCTTTCAAAAAAAAATTTATATTTCCTATTATTGTATCCTTGTCCCACGTGGTGTTCTGTGTAAATGTTTCTCAATAATTTCTAATAACTCCAATGGCTTATTACTTTCTAACACAAAATCTAGACAACGTTCTGAGTCTTTATAAACAATATTCGTAAAATTGTGTGGTCTAATTTGTATCGTAGCAAAATTATGTATAGAAATGTTATCTGAATCTTGTAGTAATAACACACAGCGTTTATCGAAATAAAGATTTATCAAGAAATTCGTTAAAATTGTTATAGGTAAATTCATTTTAGTTGGTTTTACTTTATAGATGAAACTATTTTAGAACTGCGTCTCGATAAGCATTAAATACAACATTGTGCTGATTACTTATTTATTAGTATTTTAGATAATGAGGGAAGATAAAAACATATTTCAGTTGAAATAAATATTAATTCAAAAACTTTTGCTTCTGAAAATGGTGTGTATTACAAACAAATTTTATGTGCATTATAAAAAAGTTTTGTTAAGTGTAATATTTATGATAAGGCTAGACAAAAAGTATATTTAATGTAAATTACAATACATAGTGTATAGTGTATTACAACATAAATGTTCTTTTTCTTTTATTGCTTTCCTGTATAGCAAAATTAAAAAAAAACTGTAGAACAAGTTCCTAATGGAACCTGGTTTATTAATTTTGCATTAATTAATTTATTTCATTTTTAAATATAAAAACTGGATAATACATTACCTCGGCATGACCATGCTACTAGCTAGTCGCGAAGAATAAATAGTGGAAAAGAGTAGTGATAAGATTAAAGCAATCACCGAGAGGAATTTTGATGACGTCGATCTATAAGTTTTTGGAAAATCCTGTGATTGGGACATGAATTTTACGAATGTTTATAGAATTATAAGATTTAGTACCATATTTCTCTTTCCTGAAAATCTATTGAAAGCTGAAAATCTAAAACATTTCATTTGATACTGAATTTAGTGGACTTAATGGACTTAATCGACCACATAATCGACTTATTTATCGCACAGACCATCCGTCGAACCTATACAAAATTCAAAATATTGCAAAAGAATATCGTAAAGGAATTTGATCGCCACAATCCTCCGTTCATATACATTAGGCCTCGTTTATTTCAGAAATTTATCGAAAATTTGGTTCATGGGATTCCTATCAACAAAGTCATTGATATGTTATTAACAATGTATTGTAATTCTGTAATGGGCTTATCTGATAATATCGTAAATACAGGGTATCCCAACGAAAATTTGACCTCCCCCTATAATTGGAAAACCGAATAATATTTCAAAATTCGCCGAGACCCGTCGATTTTTGTTCTTGGGGGGAGCTTTTTTGACAGCCAAGCCAACTCGATATGTTCATCCCCCTAATGCCTAGCAACCCCATCTTAAAAATTTCAATTGCAACTACCCCACTTGTGGCACATCATTTTAAAGCCATTTTCATTGCGAATACAGTGACGTTCCGTTTTTAGAAATCGGTTGAGTTTTGACAGAATTATTGGTTACAAACGAAAAGATGACAAACTTACGCGTAGTAATTTCTACATAAATGCCCACCACTAATAAGTTTTTCATCTACTACACATGACCGCATTACCTAATTGTTATTGATGTGCCCATCAGTTTACAAAAAAGTCAGAAATGAAATAAAAAAGCTTAAGCAAATAAAACTAGATACTAAAATAGTTATTAGTAGAAGATACTTAAGTTTATGGGAATTCAGACCTTTTCAAAATAACAAAAAATCAGTACTACAAAATAAGTCGGTGTTTTTTGCTTGTGACAAAGAAATCGTTAGTTTCAGCCGTTATTGAAAGTATTAACGTGTGTTCGAAATGGTTTATTCTATCGCGGAAAGAGTAGAAATTGTTGCAATTTATTATCGAAATCACGATTGCGCTAAAGCTACAGCACGAATTTTTAATGCCAATCATCCTGAAAAAAATGTAAACCACCAGTACGTTAAACACCTGATTGACAAATTTGTTGCAACAGGTTCGCTTTTAAACAAGAAACGTGAAGTAATTGGGCCAGTTCCAGAAGTAATTGGGCCAGAAATGAAGCAGTTGACGTGGCAGTTTTGGGTCATGTACAGGTGGATAATAAGCAATCGATTACAACTGTGTCTCAAGCTTCTGGCGTATCCCGTTCCAGTGTTCATCGAATTTTGAAAAAACACAAGTTTCATCGATTTAAGATGACGCTGATTCAAGAGTTACATGAAGATGACTTTGATCGCCGTAACCAATTTTGCGAATACTTTAGTGAACAACTTCTACTGAATCCATATCTTCTCTACAATACATGTTTCTCCGACGAATGCACATTTATGTTGAATGGCGAAGTGAATAGACACAATTGTCGTTATTGGAGTGATACTAATCCGCATTTAATCAGGGAATTTCAAACTCAGACACCTCAAAAATTGAATGTTTGGGCAGGCATTTTGGGCGACCATCTTGTTGGACCATTTTTCATCTAAGGTAATCTCGATGGAAACACCTATCTAGAATTATTGGAAAGTACAATTGATCCTAGGATAACAGATATTTTAGAAAGTGACGACAATTTACTAGAAAATGAAATAACCTTCCAACAAGATGGTGCGCCCCCGCACTATGCTGCTGCTGTTCGACAATTTTTGGATAACCATTTCCCGGGGCATTGGATTGGCAGAAGAGGTCCCGTCGAATGGCCACCAAGATCTCCGGATCTGTCCCCCTTGGACTTTTGTCTGTGAGGTCATGGAATCTATAAACTCAATACAAAATGAGTTTTATTTTCAACAATATTTTGTTGTGAGAATATTTTGTGAGAATTAGTTTTGTTTAGCTCGTGTAATATCTCATTTCGTAGATAATTTAATGTAGTTCTAACAATTGATAATTATTTTAAACAAATTATTGCAAATAACTGAAGGATTAAACATAAGTTATTAAAAAAATATTAATTACAAATAAAAGTTATTTTATGTATGACCTACATCTTGTGCACTGACACATTAAATCGTAAATTCTTTTTACAATATATTGATTATTGCAAATTTACGAATTATTTAAAATATAATAACTAGTTCAACTATCCGAACAGAGAGCTGTGGAACGTTTCATGTTTAAAGTAAAAATATTGTAAAGTTTTGTCCATAAATTTAAAACCAAAGCAAATAGTTTGGAAAATCTTGTAATAGTCAGTTCCCCTAAATTTTGGAAATTTCCTAAGAAATTATATTTAAAAATCGTAGATTTAGAAACATAGCATATAATTTGGAAATTTTAGCAATTCCTTGTCTGTCCATATTTTTTCCAAAGGTGATAATTCCCCTACAAATTCAGTCATATTTCCCCTTGAAAATTTATTCATTACCCAGTTCTCTACACAATCGCCAAAATTTCGGAAACTTGATGAAAACACTTCATTTTATAAATAAAAAACTAATGTACAAGCGATTAAAGAGCGTCAATTGCCGAAAAGGGCCAAATAAAAGAGCCGCTTACGGCTCGCGACTCGCGAGCTGCGGTCTGTTGACCCTTTTTATAAAAAAGTTTAAATATGTTGTCGATGCTTGGCGTTTTGACCATAATTAACCGAGAGGAAATAAATGTCACAATTCCTTACTATTGATTAAATTTTAGTAAGAGGTTCTTGAAACGATTGGAAATCTCTATATGGAACATTTAATGTCGTACTTAAAGTTCTCTTAATAAAATCATATTTTGTATTGGATTAATCGAACTGTTTGTAAACAACTTACCAACTAAACTAAATTGCAACCAATTAATTGCCCCGATCCTTAATTGTCTTCCACCTTGTTCTTTCAGTTTACACCGAAACAAATTGAACAAAAAATTTTCATTCCCAACAAACCAAACGTCGAGCGCGATAAACTCGTTGCTCCCATCCAAGCCCCCATACTTATGTGTGAAAAATTGGAAATACTCATCAAATTTCACCACAAACAACACATCAACAATGTAATCCAAAACTCCTGTGTCAACAACATCACCAAAAATGTTTTCTTTCAAAAAAATGATGTATTTCCTATCATTGTATCTTGCCCGACCTGATGCTCTTTGTAAATGTTTCTCAATAATTTCTGAAAACTCCAACGGCTTATTACATTCTAACACAAGATCTAGGCAACGTTCTGAGTCTTTATAAAATATATTTTTAAAATTTTGTAGCAAAATTATGTATAGAATTGTTATCTGAATCTTGTAGTAATAGCACGCAGTGTTTATCAAAATAAAGATTTATCAACAAATTCGTTAAAATTGTTATTGGTAAATTCATTTTAGTTGGTCTAACTTGATATGTGAGAAACTGTTTTAGACCTACGTCTCGTTTAGCATTATATACAACATTCTGCCGATTATTTATTTTTGTTATAGATAATGAGGGGATATTAAAACATATTTCAGTTGAAATAAATAACAAATAATGAATAATAAAAAACTTCCGATTTTTAAACGAGTGAATATTTTAAACAAATTTTATGTGCATTGTTAGATATTTATCAATAATAAAATGTATGTGTTGAATATATTATTATAACGGGTATAATTTAAAATCAAACGAACTTACCTTAAGTGAAGTTCGATAGTAATTTTATTATATGAGAGTCTCGTTCGAGATGATTACATTGTAGTACCACTACTTTCTACTAGATTCAACCACAAGTTCAGAGTTCCAAAATTTTCGGGCTTCATATAGTTTAAAGCTTATTTTACTCATTAATCGGGTTGGGAAAACTTTTACGTGAGGAAAAGGCGGGAGGGGTGTAACCATCTCGAACGAGACTCTCATATAATTACAATCGAACTTCACTTAAGTTAAGTTCATTCGATTTTGAATTATATTTCGCGAGTCTCGTTCGTCAAGATTACATTGTGGATGTTTAGACCAAATTGTCTTTATAATTCAATGTATTATAATTATTATCATTTAAATCCTTTTATAATGGATTATAAAAGCGAGCTTAATTCCAACTATTTTTATATAGATTATATTATATAGATTTTTAATAGATTACCAATACATTTTTGCAGAAATATTTGAATTTTGCAACCAACCTGCAGTGCATTTAATTATGCTTACATCTATGCCTTTTTGCTGAGTTTCAATGATCTGGTTTAAACCTTTAAGATTCAATATAAATCTTTTAGTTCCATCAGGTTTTGAAACAAGGAAGTATGCTGATAAACATTGGCATACCACAAGTTCACATTCGACATTATTGCTTCTATAGCTAATAATTTTTCAAATTCAAACTCTCACAATCTTTCATCTACCAATGAAAATTGTACATCCTTAGTAAAGCTCAGAGGTTGAGGAGGATAGGTTTTTTTATAGGTATAGGTTTATTATTAGGTTTTATAGGTATTTCATACTATGAAATTAGAAATAAATGCATCACTGAGTGATATTTTTCAATTCCTTGCAGTAAGTCTTTCATAGGCTTACAAGGGACTGAAGAAATAAATGCCCTTCTAGCTGATGAGATCTGATCATGCAATTGTGATACAAGTTTTCCTGTATCGGAAATCGGAAAAATATGTGGTTTCGTCTAGCACAAAGAACGTTATGAAGTGTGGCCGGTAATGCAGAGAGCCCGAAAATTTTGGGACTCTGAACTTGTGGTTGAATCTAGTAGAAAGTATCGGTACTACAATGTAATCTCGAAGAACGAGACTCGAAATATAAAAAAAACTAGAATGGTCGCGTCACACAACGCCGGTTGAGTTCTGTCGAACATCAATCGTGTGATGTTAGCAACAGAATTTGCAAAAATATAATATTTCCTCAGAGTTCCTGGTAGATATGAAATAGTACTAGAATAGGTACTTTGTGCGATATTTCAGTAGTTCTGCAGAATTTCGCGAAAAAACGGAAAGTACCAATAACGCAAGTTCTCTTGGGAAATGTTGTGCGTTTTGAACATATTTCTGCCCCTCGACCATACTTCTGGAGTACTTGACCAATTTTGCAAGAAGTTCTGCAAAAATTGAATTTGAAAAATTTGAAAAATTCGATTTAGTATTCAGTAACCAACCGAAATAAAATTTAAAATATTGAATTCATTAGTTACATTTAAGTATTACATTATTAGATATTCAAAATATTAATTAACAATTTGTTGCAAATAAGTCTAATAATAACGAAATTTTTTGGAAAGAGTGTAATTTAAATTTTTAGATTCGGCGTAAATGATTAGTATTAGTCTTTCTGGATGATATAAGCTACGATATTAGTAAAAAACCGGCCAAGTGCGAGTTGTGACTCGCGCACCGAGGGTTCCGTACAAACTTGTATAGTATAGTATTATTATGTAGATTATCAACATATTATGTAGATTATAAAGAAAAATTAGACGAAATATAATATATACAGGATGTTACGGGACTTGAGTATGTCGCATGTCGGTTATAAACAAGCAAAATTTAGACATAATATATACCCTGTATATATTATGTATATAAAGCGTACGTGATGAAATGCATAACGAATATAAACAAAGAAAATTTAGAATAAACAGCTTAGTGCCGACACATACTTTTTACACAAATATATAATGAAAAGTTTTTACCGTTATGAATAAAATATCGGGAAGAGTAACTCTTATCACAAATTGAATACATTCTTAAAAACACTGATTTTAAAAATTCGGTATGTTTTTACCACAAATAATAATAAGTGTGATATATAAGTAAAATAAAGTTTTATCATAATTAGGGTTTATACAAAAACCGACTTTTTGAAATTTCGATTTTCGAATTTTGATTTTCCGAAAAAACGGTTTTAGCCGGTTTTCGAATTTTTGTCAAAAAAAAATAGAATAGGGAAAAATATTTTATATAATTTATATAAAATAACAAAGAACTAAATCAATATCAAAGCCATAATATAAAAAAAATAAGGATTGCACATTACTTACAGAAAATAACGAAAGCTTAAACAAAAATTCAAATGGTATTTATATTTATTTCACTAAATTTAATTTCTCCTAAGAAAATAGGATTTTAAAAAACAGAAAATATCCACTGAACGGTCGCAAAGTCTTGTTCTTATTTTGGACACAATATTGCCTGAAATTGAGAATACTCGTTCACTAGCTACTGAGCTTGGTTTTATAGTTTTCAGAGCATCAAATGCCAAATCTAAGTTATTGGTTCTTTTATTCGTTGACAAACTAATAGACACACCAAGACACACTAATACTGAGTTTTAGAAGAACCCTCATCATAGCACTGAAAATATTTACCCAAATGCAAATAAACAATCGGCCGTAAATTTCGAATTTACATTTATTATCGTGTTGCTAGCAAATACCATAAAAGTGTCGGCTGCGGTGGGAGGAAAGAGGAGAGAGAAGAATCATAACATCGTACGGAACATAAACGGACTGCGAAGTAAATTCGCATTTTTCTTGTAATTAAACTACATATTTACGGTTTTCAGATTTTTCCCTTTACATGTGCTGTAAGACACTGCTTCTTGCCAAATTTCATGATTCTAGGTCAACGGGAAGTACCCTATAGGTTTTGATTCCCTTGTGAAATCGCAAAATATGCGACATAAACGGTCATATCTTTTGATCGCGTTGACTTACAAGTTTGTTTTTTTCACAGCTGAAAGAGACCGCAGACCCGAGTATTTGGTACAAATTTCAACTTGTTACCTCTACGCGTTCCTGAGAAAATGGTCTTGACAGACAGACAGACGGACAGACAGACAGACAGACAGACAGACAGACAGACAGACGGACAACAAAGTGATCCTATAAGGGTTCCGTTTTCGGTACGGAACCCTAATAAAATGATCAACATAAAAATGATTTTTCAGTAATAGGGGAGACTGGGGCTGGTTGAGACAGGGGTAAGTAGTTACAGCAACAACGGTGATTAAACAGAGAATTATAATGACGTTACACAGAGAGAAATGATCATATCACCATCGGCCGACACGACGCGCGAGCCAGGGACGCTGGCGTATTTCTAAGTGCAACTCGTGCATGGTGCCCCAAAACCGTAGGTTTGCAACTTCTTTGTGTTTTAGAAATATTGGTCTACTATTAAAAAACCTATTTTGAATAAATGTGATACGTGTGTCTGTTATGATATTTATACCCCAGTGCTTATGTTTTGCAATAAATCCACGTTTATACAGTTATACTTAATTCCGTTTTTACTACGTAACCTTAAAAGTTCAGTTTTGGAGTTGGGGCTAAAAGTGACATTTGCTCGGGGCAGCTTATGATTTGTCACTCCCTGCCCCGTAGTGCTTCTTGCCGGCTGGTATAATTTGAGCTACATAAATTGTTATTTATGGTAGGATTAGGACGTATAAAAGAAAAACTGAGTGGTATTGTATCATTTAATAATGATATTTTTCAAGATGATGACTTCTTATCTGCTTTTGTTACTGACAGACCAATATTCCAAACGGCTAGCTCAAACCTAGAAAATACCCCTGTTACAACACAGAACACTCCAATTCATTTCGCTGGGACTCCATCTCCGCCTGCTCAACATTCTTCAATAGAGAATGCTATACCTTCTATTCCCAAGTTTATCGAAAATGCTTCTGAAGTAATAGATGCCGTAGCAGAATACGAGACCTACATTTATACCATCGCAGTTGCTAGTTCTAGCAGGGATCTGATTCACAATGAATGAAATGTTTCTCCCGAGATCATTCGGCCTTATCCAGATATTCTCGGCCTCCCAAGAAAACGCGAAACTTTTGCAAATTAGCTATTTTAACTGATTCTCCGGTGAAAAATGCATTGCCACTGAAACAGAGCATTAAAAAGGAAAATACATCTACAAAAGGAAAGATAACTAAGAAAGGAAAGTCAACTCTGCCAGGAAATATAAGTAATCAAGGAAATGCAGGTAAGGAAAGAAAATCAGTTAAGGGAACAGGAAAGATTGCTGTAAAGAGGAACATGACTCTGTTACATGACTCTGACGAAGAAAGTGTGGAGGATGATTCTTTTTGCCTGATATGTTGTGAACCGTTTGATCAGAGTCGGGCGGGTGAGGAATGGGTACATGTACATTTGCTAAGAGAAATGTTCTAACCCACATATGTTTGAATTACGAAAGTAATTGTTCAGACTATAGTGACTGAACTGCTTTGTTTAGCTTATAGGATCTGGTTGATTTTTTTTAAGAGAGGCATAGCTAATTTATTTTTTGTTGATGAAACATAATGTATGTTTTCTCATTTCATACTTTTTCAATTTTTTGTTTAATAAAGAGGTTTATAATTTTCTTCTAGGTAGGAATTTACCTATATTTTATATTTATGAGGCATAAGACCAAAAAATGAGATTTTAATTTTATTTAAATTTAGAAGTTACCATGTTTTTGTTTCAATGAAGAAGAAGACTGCACTGCAATACATAGATATAATCAATATTTTATTTTGATTTAAATTAAGAAAAGGAACTGTAATTGTTATTAATAAAAAGTCTTAAAGATTACGTTCGTTTTTTGTTGTAACATTTTGCCCCTTGCAGTATAACAAGTCTGGTACCTAAAATTGTTTTTAAATTGAATTCCTCAATAGTTACTTAATCAAACAAACCTATATTCATGTAAAACAATCAAACAAACAAAAAATGGTGACACATTATAAAAAAAATGTCACAACCAGCCCCAGTCTCCCCTACATACATCATCAATTCAAACGCAAAAGCCACATATTTAAATTATATATAGAAATATTGTTTATTTATGTGAAATATATTTCTGTTTTGTGATCTAATATGCATGCACTTTGTTTTCAAGTGTTATAAGTTTATATTATAACGTGCATTTAAAGCTGCTCTTCATTTCATAGACAAATCTAGTGATTGCAATAAGTATACAAAAAGTCCACAAAACGAAAGCTCCCTGGAAATCAGAAAGTTTCAGACTGATTGGTTTCTTGCCGGGTGGATATAAAAGTGGTCGTTGAATATTTATATTTGGAACTAGTCTACTAGCCTGAAATTAAAATATTAAACAAAATATTAATATTAATAACCATAAGATAATTGACAGATTGTGGAGCTACTGTTGAAACTTCATTTAAATTATAAAAATTGCATATTGTTATTAACGCATATTGTTTTTAGTTTCAAATTTTCACAATTCTATAAATTCGACACTAAAAACAATGTGTGTTTTAATTCATTTAATTATTAATAAACACTAATTAACATATGATACTTAAGATAAAAAATAATGCAGTCATTATTGTTTTATCAATTTTAATTTGCAAATCAATATTCCAACTTTTATTTTTGAGGAGAGAATGATTTTGGGTTGTTTTTTTTATATTTACATTTAGTTTAAGATTTTAAGCACCCACATTATTAAGTAAATTATAACAATCATTATTTCGACATTGTATGTGTATATTAAAATATCACCATGAAACTCAAAATCAACAACTTTATTTGACCTGCAATTATTTAAGTTTTTTTAACTGGATTGATTGAATATTTGAGATTGATCCAAACGTCTGTTCTTCTCTGATCTTGTATGGTCTTGTCTCGACTCGTCTGGCTTTGTCTGGTCTTGTCTCGACTGGTCTGGTTTTTTATCATCTTGTCTAGCCTTGTCTGGTTCTGTCTGGTCTTGTTGGTCTTGTCTGGTATTGTAAAGTCTTGTCTGGTTTTGTCTGGTCTTCTCTCAATTCGTCTGGTCTTGGCTCTATTCGTCTGGTCTTGGCTCTATTCGTCTGGTCTTGTATTCGTCTGGTCTATGTCTCTGATCTTGTATGGTCTTGTCTGCTCTTATTTGGTCTTGTCTGGTCTTGTCTGGTCTTGTCTGGTCTTGTCTGGTCTTGTCTGGTCTTGTCTGGTCTTGTCTGGTCTTGTCTGGTCTTGTCTCGACTCGTCTGGCCTTCTCTGTCTTCGTCTGGACTTATCTGGTTTTGTCTTGTCTCGACTGGTCTGGTCTGGTCTTGTCTGGTCTTGTCTGGTCTTGTCTGGTCTGGTCTGGTCTTGTCTGGCCATGAGTAGGGAAATATAGTTCCTTTCGATTGATAGCAAGGAGTGAGGAGGTTCCAGAAGGAGCTATCTTTCCGTTCTGTCATGTATGGTCTTGCCTATCATATATGGTCTTATCTGGTATTGTCGGGTCTTGTCTGATCTTGTGTTGTCTAGCCTTATCTAGCTTTGTATATATTTGTAGACTCTTGTCTAATCTTGTCGGTTTACTTTAGCTTGTAACTGGAAAACTATTAAAAGGTTACCAAACAATTCTACCTACTTCAGCTTCCCATTGAAACAGCAATCCTGCAGCCTCACAACGCAATAGAAACATATTTAAAGAAGGCAGCAAGACGGAATTCTTTCTTAATTGCATGGCAGTATATTGTTTAAACAAATCTTCTTTCATCACCTTATAATTATGAATCACTTCTTGTTCTATGTAACCACCAATTGCAAAATATCCTAGAAATATAGACCATATGGATAAATTGAATTGGCACATTAATTAATTTAATATATGCTCACTGTCTCTATAAACTAAAATGTAACCAAAAGTTTTGTGTCTAAACTAATATAGTGTTCTATATAAAGATCCATAGGACCTGATAATATTTAGAGTAAACATATTCTTGGCTATTTCCCTTCATATTTTCTCTTATATTGAATTACATACTATTAATAATTCATCGTTTACCTGATGGTAATCTTTCTATTGTAAAGCCAAAAATATTTTCTTTCGAGCGTGCCCCCAGTTCTGACCAAGATAAAGCCTTATGTTTTTTATATACTTTTCTAAAAAGTTCCTAAAAAAAAAGGAAGTAATTTCTAAATAGCAGGAGTATAAGTTTAGGAAAATAAATACTGTGTTGTTTGGAAATAGGTCGATCTCAGTGCTAAATGTTAACCAAGAAATTTTACTGTTCGCCAAATCTGCAACCGTATTTATATCATCGCTAAAACTAAAAGAAAATAGTGTCATCATTACTGTACTTACATGTAAACGCTACTAACTCTATTTGTTTAAATAAATTTTAAATCGAACTTAATTTAAATAGCAACGCTTAATTATGTAAACATTTACATGGAAAAGAACATTTATTTTCCAGAAATGTTTTTTTTTCTTTTATTGCTTTCCTGCATAACAAATTTAAAAATAACTGTAGAACGGATTAATAACTCTAATGGAACTTTATTAATTTTTCATTAATTCAATTTTTTCATTTTTAAACACTGTATATGCGTTACCTTGGCATGGCCATGCTGCAAGCTAGTCGCGAAGAATAAATAGTGGAAAACAGTAGAGATAAGATTAATGCAATCATCGAGAGCAATCTTGATGACGTCGATGTATAAGCTTTTGGAAACTCCCCAGATTGGGACATGAATCTTGCGAATGTTGATAGAATTAGACGATTTAGTACCACATTTCTCTTTCCTGAAAATCCATCTGAAGCTGATAATCTAAAACATTTAATTTGATATTGACTATAATGGTCCACATAATAGACTTATTTCTCGGGCAGACTATTAGTCGATAGGGCTTCACATGAGACGATAGGGCTAGAGTTTAAAAAATCTTGTCTCGCTCTCGTTTATTGTGTAAAACATTACTCTCCTCTCAGTCTCGCTCTTGGAACCGTTAGTCTCGTCTCGAACTCGTAACCGTTAGTCTCGTCTCGCTCTCGTAACCGTTAGTCTCGTCTCGCTCTCGTCACCCTTTGTCTCGTCTCGTTTAATCTCGCCAAATATCGTTCTTGCTAGAACTTATTGTTAAGATAGTCCAAAACGAGGTAATCATTCATTTTATTGTAAACTACTCACTGTCTCATTACATAAATTTTCTATTTGGTTACTATTAATATCTTCTAATTTCGCTTTGTTCTATCCACATGAAAATGTAGCGATAACACACCATAAATGTCTGTTTATATAAACCTTCTATTTTGTTGACGATTTAAAATTAATAACAAAAAAATGAACTAAATTGGAATTGTCTGCGACATATAATTTCATATTACGAAATCTACTCTTTTAATTGTTATATAATGAAATGTAACTTACCCCAGCCCGCAGTTCAAATTTATGCAAGATAATATTACGGATGCCCGTATTAGAATCAAAGATTGAAGAAGAAGTATGACCGGGATCGGAAACGAGACTCTTGTGTCTCGCGAGAACGAGACCACATGCGCTGTCGCTCTCGCGAGAGCGAGACCACATACGTTCTCGCTCACGCGAGAGCGAGACCACATACGTTCTCGCTCTCGCGAGAGCAAGACCACATACGTTCTCGCTCTCGCGAGAGCGAGACCACCTACGTTATCGCTCATGCAGTGACACCACATGCGGCCTCGTCTCGTCCTCGTCTCGCTTTTACGAGACGAGAAGAGACGAGACGAGAAAAATATCGTTCTCGTGTGAAGCCCTATTCGCCGAATCGTTGCAAAAGGCGGAAACGAATTTGATCCCCACAGTACTGCGTTTGATATGTTATTAACAATATATTGTAATTCTTTGTATGGCCTTGTCTGGTGATGTCTGATATTGTCTAGTCTTCTCTGGTCCTGACTGGTCTTGTTTGGTTTTGTTTGGCCCTGTCTGGTGCTGTCTGGTCCTGCCTGGTCTTGTCTTGTCTTGTATTGTCTGATCTTGCCTGGTCTTGTCTTGCATTGTGTGATCTTTTCTAGTCTTGTCTGTTTTTGTCTACTCGTTCAATTAAAAATTGTACTATTAACCCATATAGTTCCAATTAATTAATAGTTGTTACAGAGACAGAGTTTTTAGTGTACTTCTCATCTTCTCAATATCTAATGGCATCACAGACTTAAAAAAAGCATTTGTAAAAAATGAATCGAAAAAAAGGTGGATTTACTTGATGGATGCGCTGATGTACGCACACAGAACAATTATTGCATAACTGGCCAGAAACAAGAGCCAAATATTTTCATTGAATGCGGAGATCTGTGTTAACCAGCCAGTTTGTATCCTAAAATTCGACTCGATTATTGTTTTACCTATCGGGCAAATTTACTTACCTCGGTAAAGGAACGATGCAAGTAACACCAGAATGAACTGTAGCATGAGTAAAATCGGAATATTGTAATTTGATTGGATTTACAAACAAAGATCCTAAAAATACACAATTATTACAGTTGTACTAATCAAACAGAATCACCACGTCCAGTGCCACATATGAGCAAATGCATTAACAAAGTGCCAGCAACAACAACAAAAATTAGTGTGTAGCTTTTACGCGTCTTTGAAGTAAAGCTTTTTTGACGCTAAAGGTATATATGCAAAATCTGCAAGACTGAAAATATGAGGCATTTTTATAATCTCGTAAAACAACTACTGTCACTTTTTATGACATTTACTAATTACTATCTAATTTCAAATAGGGAATATGCAAGAAATTTCAATTTACTTGATTTTTATGATCTTTACATTACACCTATACCATTATTTTCGCATTTAGTTTCTATTTAATTCCAAAAAATTAAATCAAAAAGTCCAAAATATGATAGCGAAATAAAAATTTGCGAAACGCATCACCATTGGGGTCATGTGTTATGTGTCGTGCAAGTCATGTGTCATGTGTTATGTGTAGGGTGGACTATACACCTCGATAGGGACTTTATCAAACACTTTATCTGTTGTACTTATAAAAGTGTTTTTGCATTCCGGTACTATACAATATCTATAAAACGGATTTTTTTTAGCTTATACCATTATCGAAATAGCAAATTCAAACTGAAAATCCTTAACTGTCTATGCAAATATACTATGCAACTCTGAATGTCATGTGTTATTCGACGTCATCCAAAGCGCGCGAGAAATGTTTAATCAGGTCAAATTTAATCGGTGTTTTATATATATTTTTTGAAATTAATTGAAACACTTTCAACAGTATTTATATTTTTTTCTATGTTAAAACGAAGTAAAAAGTGAGTTACGATAAAAAAAACGTTGTCTTTAACTTGATTAACTTTTTAAAAAGGAAAACCTAATTATCTCTGAAACAAATGAAAATTTAACTTCAGCATATGAGTTAATTTTGCTAACTTTTGCATCCTGGTGAAATCTTTAA
This sequence comes from Phosphuga atrata, assembly GCA_944588485.1. Taxonomy (NCBI): domain Eukaryota; kingdom Metazoa; phylum Arthropoda; class Insecta; order Coleoptera; family Silphidae; genus Phosphuga; species Phosphuga atrata. The sequence continues at coordinate 85,879,448 of OX155892.1, read as the reverse complement.
AATATTTTCACTCCCTCCCGAATCACCCTGTATATAATATTTACATAATAATACAGTCTCATAAACTGAAATACATACAAGGAGTCACATAAATAGAAATACATACAAACGGACATAATAGTATATTAAAGAACGAGTTCAATAAGCGCGGTTTTGCAGCACGTGTCCATGTTTACAAAACGACGAGCGTAGCGAGGAATTTTCTAATGGCAAGTGCGAAAAACGCCTTATGAACGGGTTTTTTTTATACTATTTTGCTCCCTTTTATGGCATTTCTAAATAAAAAGATACATATTGAGAAAATTATATCACACTCGGCGAGCCATAACCGCATGCATATGAGTGATGTTGTGATGTTGTCAGACGTAAAATAGAAAAAGCTATTTAGTAGCTTACCTAAACCTATATCTATTTCATCGTCGATTACTCTTCCAAACACTCCGTATCCCGTACCATTGGGGAATATATCGCCCCAAATATTATTTTCGTTAGAAATCATACCAGTCATGTTACATTTTTTTGTATATTCCAGCACTAACATTAGTTCTGTTCCTTTTCTTTCATCTAAAATTTATAAATTGTACTAAATAATTTAGATAATATTAGGATGTAACGTTTGTCTAAAAATGATTACTAGTTATATACTTCTATATAATTTGAGCTAAGCTAAGTTTCAGCTAATATGTATTTTCATTGAAAACATCAAAGTTATATCGACATCAAGCGGATCGTTACCAATAGTTTTATGACTAACAATAGGACGCAAACGCCTAAGGCTCGCTACACACGTACCATGTGGATGTATCCGGCGCAGGCCCGGCACCGGGTTGAACACCTTACACACATGCCGGATGGATTTGTCCGGAACCGGCCCGATGGCCCACGAGGTCGAGCTACGAGCAGTGTATTTATTTGACTTTAGTACAAAATGGATCGCGAAAGAGTTATTTGTATGTGGTTACTTTATCGGCGGTTACTTCGCAAGAAAAAAAACACAAAGAAAACATTGGGTGCACCCACTCGACAAGTGAAGACGGTCGACTGCCGGACCGGCATGTGTGCAAGCATCAATACAGTTCCATAGCCCACCACAGCCGAGCCGGTACCCGGCAGCCGAATGGCCGGTGGGGACCGGTCGGTGACAACCCGACAATATGAGTCGGCTCGGCGCCGGATGGACTCACGCGGCACGTCTGAACTCTTCCATGCTAGACTATGCAACACCACCCCCTCCACCCGGTGCCGGGTCTGCGCCGGATACTTCCACACGGTACGTGTGTAGCGAGCCTAAAAGTGATCATTTCCTCTATATGCTTAGAAAACAGAGGACATTTTTTTCTTCTTCTGATATATTGGACTTTTCTTCTCACATAAAAAAATCCGCCGACCCCTGGCCTAACCGATTATTGTCGCTTAGTAATTTCTTTTTGGAAATTATTACGTATGCGTCAGTCAATTTTCATATGTCCAGTTTGGCTTATATTTCAATTAATTCGAACGTAATTTTATTGTATAATATCTCATTTTGTAGGAAATATAATCTAGTTTAAGCGCATGATTAAAGTACCTACAAAATGAGATATTATACAATAAAATTACGTTCGAATTAATTGATATATAAGCCAAACTGGGATAAAATTGAGATAAAGCGTAGGTAATAATCAACAAATTAAATTTGACTATGACGAATACGTAATAATTTTCAAAAAGAAAAATTATCCAAAATAACTAATTTGATAATTTTTAGAGATATGAAGAATTTACGACATTGTTGTGTGTGTGTGCCGTAGTCAGTTTTCCAAAGTCGATTGTTACTCATGTATTAATAAGACTTAGACGTAATAATGTATCATTTTAAAGCGAATTTACTATTAACTCGTTACAAAATGACAATACCAATATACAATATTGACATTTTTCTGTTTTTCTATTTTCATTTTTCTTTTAATCGGTTTGGTTTAGCGTGTACCTTAGTTAGTTGAAAATCAACTGTTACGTATAATATATCGTTTTAACAAATGATAATTACTTTAAACTAATATTGCAAATTTGCGAATTATTTACAATAAAATAACTCGAAGCTCAACTGGCTGAACAAAGAACGATGGAGCGTTTCATGTTTGAAGGGCCATAAAAGCATGAAATTTTAGTAAAATAAATTCAAAATCAAAACAAATAGTTTGGAAAATCTTGTTTTAGTTTAATTTATGAAACCGTATATTTAAAACCATAGCAAATACTTTGGAAATTCTAACAATTCTTTGTCTGTCCAAATTATGGAATCGTCCAAAGGAGATCATTTTCCTATAAATTCACTCATATTTCCCCCTGAAAATGAATTACTTTCCCAATTCTCTACACAAACGTCAAAATTTCGGAAACTTGATGAAAACACTTCATTTTATAAATAAAAAACTAATCTTTAAAAAGCTCAAAACTCAACTGCATGAACGAAAGGGATTAAAGAGTCGCAAATGAGGCAGTCATATACCTCCAAAACTATTGCAAAAAAATATCTAAACTAACTAAATGCAGGTGTATGAAAAAGTTTAAATATTTTGTCCATGCTTCACTTTTTGACGATTATTAACCGAAAGGAGATAAATGTTAAAATCCCTTACTAATGATAAATTTTATCAGAGGTTGTTGAAATGATTGGAAATCTCCATAACGTGGATCCGAGTTTGAAACTGCTTTCAGTCTTGAAGTAATTTGAGTAAGGAGCTATTTTTAAAAAAATATTTCAATTGCATACATTAAAATGGAATATTTAATATGGTCTTAAGTGCGATTTGTTAATTGTCTTAATAAAATCATATTCTAAATTGGATTAATCGAACTGTTTCTAAACAACTTACCAACTAAACTATATGGCATATAATTAAGTGCCCCGATCCTAAATTTTCTTCCACCTTGTTCATTCAATTTATCCGGAAACAAATTGGCATTGAACAAAAAACTTTCAGTCCCAACAAACCAAACGTCGAGCGCGATAAACTCGTTGCTCCCATCCAAACCCCCATATTTATGTGTGTAAAATTGGAAATACTCTTCATATTGCACCACAAACAGCACATTAACAATGTTATCCAAAACTCCCGTGTCAACATTACCAAAAATGTTTTCTTTCAAAAAAATTATGTATTTCCTCTCATTGTATCTTGCCCGACCTGGTGTTCTTTGTAAATGTTTCTCAATAATTTCTAGAAACTCAAATGGCTTATTGCATTCTAACACAAAATCGAGACAACGTTCTGAGTCTCTATAAACAATATTCGTAAAATTTTGTGGTCTAATTTGTATAACAGCAAAATTATGTATAGAAATATTATCTGAATCTTGTAGTAATAGCACACAGCGTTTATCGAAATAAAGATTTATCAAAAGGTTTGTTAAAATTGTTATAGGTAGATTCATTTTAGTTGATCTCACTTGTTGTGAGTTGGATAGGTAAAACTGTTTTATAACTACGTCTCGTTAAGCATTATATACAATATTCTGCTGATTATTTATTTATTTTTATTTTGAATGACAGAATAATGATACTTTTCAGTTGAAATAAATAACAATTAATAAATAATAAAAGAGCAATAATAAACCAAATGTATGTGCATTGTTAGATCTTTATCAATAAAGTGTATTTGTTTAAAATATTATTGTAACGGGTATAAACAAAACTAGCGTCACACAAGGCCAGTTGAATTATGTCGAACACCAGTCCAATGATGTAAATTTTATAATTTGCAAAAATATAATATTTCATCAGAGTTCTAGGCAGACATGAAATAGCACATGAGTGCTTTGTGCGAATTTTCAATAGTTCTGCAGAATTTCGTGAAAAAAGCTCGAAAGTGAAGCAATACCGGAAACATCGAGACTGATGAACGAAAAGGGTTTTCTTATTCAGACTGATTAATATTTTGTTGGTGGGTAAGTACTAAAGTTATAAGATCCCAAGGATAGACATTTAAGTACTGATAAGGTGAGACTGCCAAACCGAGTAGAATAAGAGAAATTGTTTATATTATAAAAGTTGATTTTAAAATAATTTTATTAAAACTTTAAATACTTTAATACCTTATAAAAGCAGATATTTACCTACTAAAATAGTGTTTTAATTATACCCTAGGTATAGATAGATATTTCTTATAAGAACCTATAAAAAAAACTATCTCCTACTTTAATTATATGCCAATAATTAGACTAGTAGATGCCAATATTGAAATGTCTATGCCAATAATAGGATTTTCTGTAGTCTTTTAGATTTAAGTGTAAAATGTTTTTTCAATACTATTCAATCACATAAAAACGGTAATAAAAATTAAACAAAAATTAAAGTATTTTCTTCGATACTGGCACATGTTTTGTCTACTAGCTCTTTTAAATGAAATTTTATGGTAATTTAATTTCAGACTGACACGAAGCTCACTCTTAAAGTGCCAATAATTGGGTGGTTTACCCAACTATATTATCCGGAAATAGCTTCCAATCACCACTCAATATTAACCAATCAATTTTACTGTTCGCCAAATCTGCAACCGTACTTATAGCATCGCTATAACTAAAAGAAAATAGTGTGCATCAATCATTACTGTACTAACATTTAAACGCTACTAACTCCATTGAATTGAAAAATTCACTATGTTTTTACAACACTTATGCTATGTAAAAATGTTATACAACTTGTTGTTCCCAGTAATATAAATTTCTACACATACCACGACTTAAGTTTCGACATTTGACGGTCATTTTCAAGTGGCTTAACAAATTGATGATGTTGAATATATAACCCTATAATTTTGTTTGGGAGGGGGGTTGTTTGTCTGTAGTTGAGGGCTTATCTGTCGGGGATTGGGTAGGATTAAATTTTACCAACTTTTTAATCGTACCCAATCCCCGACAGATAAGCCCTCAACTACAGACAAACAACCCCCCTCCCAAACAAAATTATAGGGTTTTTTTAGGGATTAGGTCCGTTTGCTCGTTAAGGAGATTAACCAAGGGATTATGGGTGGTTTTGAAGATTTCTAATGACTCTAGCAGATTAAGCTTTGGGCCTTTGTTGCAGTTATGCAAGATTTTTTGATTAGATATTTCGGGGAATTTGTGATTATATTCTAGACAATGGTTAGAGAATGAACTTGTGTCTTTTTTAAGACGGAATGCACGGGAGTGTTCCGAAAAACGAGTTATGCTTCGTCCTGTCTTTCCTACGTAGACGCTATTGCATTCCGAACACCGAATCTCATAAACGCCAGATTTTTTGAGTGGGTCGATTCTGTTTTTTAGCATTAAATAATGTGTGCGATAATTTTGACGAAGGCTTAAAGGCCACTTGTAGATTTTGTTCTCTCAAAACGTTAGGTTTTTAGGTTTTTCGCTAGTTTTGCCAAAGTACGTGAGGGAAACGAAAGTTTTATCTGAGATGGGCGTTCTCGGGTATATTTGGGACTTTGTGAATTGGCTCCATTTTTTATTTATTACCTTTTGGATGAGAGTTATTGGGAAGCCATTCTCTGAGGCAATTGATTTGATGGTGTTTAACTCTTTTGCTCGGTTGTCAGCAGTGGGAGGGCTCGATGTATCATGGAATGATACGCAGCTAGTTTATGTGATAGTGGGTGATTTGATGGAAAGGGTATTGTACAGTTGACGCTAGTCGGCTTTCTATATATATATATATATATATATATATATATATATATATATATATATATATATATATATATATCGAATTCAATCTTGTTGTTTTTATGAATTAAGGCTAGATCTAAGAAGTTTATTTGGTTGTTGTTTTCTACCTCGAGAGTGAACTTAATTTTTGGATGTATGGTGTTGATCAAATTTAGAAATTAATTCAGTTGTCTTTCCGTCCCATTGAAACACGCTAACACGTCATCTACATACCTATACTAAAACGAAATATGTTTTCTAGCAAAATCTGATTTGAATATGTGTTCTTCAATATGTGCCATGAATATATCGGCCAGTAGTGGACTCAATGGAGATCCCATTGCTAGACCTGTGGTTTGCTGGAAGACTTTGTTATTGAATGTAAAATAATTATGGTTGACACAGGTTTCTAGACATTCATAAAGTTCGGTTTTTAGCAGGTGGTTGCAATTGACTTTATCGAGCAAGTTTCTAATGATTTGGAGGAATTCTTCAGTGAGTATATTAGAGAACATACTACTAACATCAAAGGATACAAGCTTTGAATTGATCGGGGTTGTTTTTTGATTTAAGGAGTTCGGATAAAGCGAGTGAATTTTTTACCGAATATTTTGGAATAAATTTGGTGTGTTTCTTAAACAGGGTATTTAGTTTTATTGCTAAAACTATTAATGTACGAGACAACTGGTCTGATTGGGGAAACGGGTTTATGGGTTTTTATGAAACCGTAGAGCCTGGAATGTATGGGATTTTGATTTATAATTTTTAATTTTTCAAAATCTGTGAACAGCGTCGTAATATTTTTTAGGAGGTTTCTAATTTGTGTTTGAAAGTTTGCTGTGGGGTCCTTATTCAAAAGAGTTAAGTTTTCTTATGTGATGAAATAGTTCATTTTATTGATGTACTGTTCTCTTTCTAGAACGACAATCGAGTCGGATTTATCTGCTTTAGTAAGTACCTACTAAAGAATGGGACTCTATTTTGGATTTTATTGCTTTGATTATTGTGGAGTCTTTAGCAAAATTACGAGCGTAGGATTTTATGTGCTCTGCTATTTTGGCTCGAGGTATTAGAGGTTCCGTCAATTTTCTTAGCGCAATTTCTGCTTCTACAATTATTGTGGACTTATCGCATTTGTTTTTGATGAATGGGATGTAGTTGGGGTTTTGGGAAAGGAATGCTTCTTCGATGGGACTGAATGTAGCTTTCGAGAAGTTGATGAATGTAGCGACTAGATTTACTTTGGAACTCACTTTTTGGGGTGCTGCATTTTTATTCTCGATGAGAACGGATAATTTCTTTTTTAACCTTGAATATTTTATGTGATTAACTTGACTGACATTTTCTCGAACAAAATCATCCAAGATGATGAATTCTACTGGATGTAATTTAAACGTTAACATCTCTTCTCCGATGAAGATTTTGAATTTTGGATCTAATCCAAGTTTTTTGGGAAGATTTTATGGCTGCTTTTGCGGCCGAAGACGTGGAGCGGGTTTTAATATGGACATAGTTGGGTACGACTTTGGACCGAAGACATTCTGAATTGAACCAGATATCTTGTGAAATGAGACGGTATTTTTTCATCAATTTGTTGTACAATTTGCTACTAACTCTATTTATGTAAGCAAATGTTAAATCGAGCTAAATTTAAATAGCAACGCTTAATTACGTAAATATTTAGATGGAAGAGAACATTTATTTTCAAGAAATATTCTTTTTATTTCATTGCTTTCCTGCATAACAAAATTAAAAATAACTATAGAACAAGTTAATAAATCTAGTTGAACCTGATTTATTAATTTTGCATTATTGCATTTTTTCATTTTTAAAAATAAACTTTGTATAATGTTTTACCTCGGCATGACCATGCGGTTACCTAGTCGCGAAGAATAAATAGTGGAAAAGAGTTTTGATTGGGACATGAATCTTGCGAATGTTGATAGAATTAGACGATTTAGTACCACATTTCTCTTTCCTGCAAATCTCTCAGAAACTGAAAATCTAAAACATTTCATTTGATATTGAATATATTCCATCTATTCGACTTATTTATCTTGCAGACTATTCGTCGAATCTTTGCAAAATTCCAAAACGAATTTGATCGTTTATTTGAGAAACTTATCGAAAATTGGGTTCATGGAATTCCTATCAACAAAGCCATTGATATGTTATTAACAATGTATTCTAATTCTTTGTATGGGCTTATCTGGTCTTGTCTGATATTGCCTAGTCTTCTCTGGTCCTGACTGGTCTTGTCTGGTCTTCTCTGGTCTTTTCTGGTCTTGTCAGGCCCTGCCTAGTCCTGTCTGGTTCTGTCTGTTCTTGTCTGGTGCTGTCTGTTTCTGTCTATTCCTGCATGTGCATGTCCGTTCCTGCCGGTTCATGTCCGGTACTGTCTGGTCTTGTATTTTGAAGAAAGTGGGAGATACTATGAGGAAGAGAAAGGTGAGCTTCTATGCCCATTTGAAAAGAATAAATGATGAAAGGCTGACCTAGAAAATATTCATCTTTTTTGACAAAAACCCCAGAACCCAAATCACATGGTTCAAAGAAGTCGAAGCAGACTTAGTTGAGATGGGTATTGGAGAAGAAGGCATGGCAAACAGAGTCCTGATGAGAGATAAAATTCTCAATTTTGAAGGATTTGAGTCTTAGAAGAGAAAAACTGAGGAACAGTGTAGACAGAAGACCGAAGCGAACAGCAAAGAGAGAGTATGAAGATACATTGGCAAAAGAGAAAAGAGGATGAGCGCAATAGGAGAAATGTACACTGAACAATAGTTGTTTTGCGCAGTCCCTAGACGGCCAAGATCAAAACAAAAATTATCAAATAGTAAAATAATAGTTTGGATATTTCCAATGAAACTTTAATTCATTGCTCTTTTGTACTAATCCACTCTTTATAAATTTCTTCGGTGGTAATTGTTTGCCCATTTGATAAATTAATGTAATTTTATTCACATTAGATCAACGAGGTGTGCTTAGGTTTATTTCTCTTTTGAGTCGCATGTACATCTGCATGTCCAAAGGGATGTTCGACAGAACTCACCCGGCGCGGCGTTGTATGACGCTGCAGGTCTCTTTGTTGATCATAATATTATGTTGCTGGTTACAATAATATATTAATTAATCTAATATTCCCAATTCCGAGGACGAAATCAACTTCTCGTAATTTAAGTGCGCGGAAAATTAATTTATCTGCGCAAATTTTAAAATGTCAATAAAACTACTGCGCATCCTCGCAGCTTACATTGGTCTGGTCTAGTCTTGTCCTGTCTTGTATTGTCTGGACTTGTCTATTCTTGCCTGGTCTTGTCTGGTTTTGTCTGGTCTTTTCTGGTCTTGTCTACTCGTTCAATTTAAAATTGTAATATTAACCCAGATAGTTCCAATTAATAATTATCAGTTGTTAGTTTGTATCAGCGATTACTACCCAAACAGAGTTTAAAGTGTACTTCTCAATATCTAATGAGAAATGACATAAAAGCATTTGTAAAAAATGAATCGAAAACAAGCTGCATTTACTTGATGACGCGCTGACGTACGCACACAGAACAATTATTGCATAACTGGACAGAAATAAGAGCCAAAAGTTTTCTTCGAATGCGGAGATCTGTGTTAGCCACCCAGTCTGTATACTAAAACTCAACTTGATTGCTTCTTTGCCTATCGGGTAAATTTACTTACCTCGGTAAAGGAACGAGGCAAGTAATACTAGAATGAACTGTAGCATGAGTAAAATCCGAATATTGTAATCTGGTGGCTTTACATACAATGATCCTAAAAATACAAAATTATTACAGAATTACAAATCAAAAATAATTATCACGTTTAGTGCCACATAAGAGGAAATGCAATAACAAGGTGCCAGCAACTACAAAAACTATGATTGTGTAACTTTTACGCGCGGTTGAAGTAAAACTTCTTCGACGGTCAAGACACGTATTCTTGCAAAAAATATTTCAAGCGTCGTTATCAGGTAATGCAGGAAAATTTACCACAGAATCTTCATTGTGCCAAATGCACAAAATAATAATTTATTGAAATTAAAAATTATTCAATTTGAATGAAAGATTATTATTCATAATCGACTTAAAAAATCAGTTCACAGATTCGAAATAAAGTAAAACTTCTTTAGACCTGACTTGGGAATATCTCAGAACTGTTTTCAATTGACTGACGGAAATAAGGTTATGTTAACTCTAATTCTGAATTCTGAATCTTTATAAACAACATCCGTTAAATTTTGTGGTCTAATTTGTATCGTATCAAAATTATGTATGGAAATGTTATCTGAATCTTGTAGTAATAACACACAGCGTTTATCGAAATAAAGATTGATAAAAAAATTCGTTACAATTGTTATAGGTAGATTCATTCAGTTGATCTAGTTGGTCGGACTTGATAGGTAAAACTCTCTTAGAACTACGTCTCATTAAGCATTAAATGGAACATTCTGCTGATTACTTATTTATTTTTAATTTAGGTAATGAAGGAATATTAAAACATATTTCGGTTGAAACAAATAATAAATAATAAAAACTTCCGCTTCTGAAATTGGTGAATTTTATAAACAAATATTATGTGCAATGTTAAATATTTAACAATAATAAAATGTAAGTGTTATAGCATATATTATTGTAACGGGTATAATCAAAACTAGTATGTCGCGTCACACAAGGCCGGTTGAGTTCTGTACATCAGTTCTGTGAAGTTAGCAACCGAATTTTCAAAAATATAATTTTCATCAGAGTTCCTGGTAGAAATGAAGTAGTTCGTTCTAGAGTGCTTTGTGCGAAATTTCAATAGTTCTGCATAATTTTGCGAAAAAGAATGGAAAACGAGCTTGCAACCACTTTTGGGTAAAACTGTGCGTTTTTTGCCATATTCCTCCCCTCGACCATAGTTCTGGAGTTCTGGGATTTTGCAAAAAAAAATAGAATTTTGAAACTTGCAAAAACCTTAGCTTATTAATTCGATGTTGTATTCAGTAGTCAACCTAAATAATATTCAAATTGTTGAATTCATTAGTTGCACTTATTACGCCACTGTATACGCCACTAAATACATATTAATTAGTATTTTGTTGTAAATAAGTCTAACATTTAAAGAATTTTTTTTTAGTGTAATTTTTATTCTTAGGTTCGGTGTAAATGATTAGTATAAGTCTTTCTGGATGAAAGGATCCATCTTTCTGGATACCATAAGCTATGGTATCAGTAATAAAATGATCAACGTAAAAATGAATTTTCAATACAACATCATCAATTACAAACACAAGAGCCATATAATTAAATAATGTACACGAACAATGTTTTTTTTTTATGTGAAAGATATTTCGTTTTCTTTATGTATTTTGTATGCGTTTTGCTTTCATGTGTTACAAGTTCATTAATAATATTATAACGTGCATTTAAAGGTGCTCTTCATTTCGTAGACAAATCTAGTGATTGCAATAAGTATACAGAAAGTCCACAAAACGAAAGCTCCCTGGAAATCAGAAAGTTTCAGACTGATTGCTTTCTTGTCGGCTGGATATAAAATTGGCCGTTGAATATTTATGTTTGGAACTAGTCTGCTAGTCTGAAATTGAAATATTAGAAAAAGTATGAATATTAATAACCATTAGATAGTTGACAAATTGTGGAGTTACTTGTTGAAACTTCATTTCAATAATAAAAATTGGAACTCGTATTGTTCTTAGTTTCATATTTTCGCAATTCGGTAAATTCAAAACTAAAAACAACCCATTTAATTTATTTAACTATTAATAAACATATATTACAGTATTGCATATATTAATTAACATTTGAAACTTCAAATAAAACATATTTATTGATTATTGTGTTATTAATTTTAATTTGCAAATCAATAGTCAAATTATCAATCAAAAAAGTATATAAAAAAATCAATAGTCAAAAACAATTTTTGTTTTGAGTAAAAAGTGAGTCCTTTCGCTTTTTTACATTTACATTTAGTTTAGAGTTTGAAGTACTCACATTATTAAGTAAATAAGCTCATTATTAAGCTCACATTATTAAGTAAATTTAAAAAAGTCACCATGAACTTCAAAATCAACATCTATATTTGACTTGCAATTATGTATTAATATTTTCTAGACTGGGTTGATTGCATATTTGAGATCCAAACTTGTCTCCTCTTGATTGGCCTTGTCAGGTCTTGTCACGTCTTGTCTGGTCTTGTCTAGTCTTGGCTGGCCGTGTATGGTCTTGTCTGGTCTTGTCTGGTCTTGTCTGGTCTCGTCTGGTCTTGTCTGATCTTGTCTGGTCTTGTCTGGTCTTGTCTGGTCTCGTCTGGGCTTTTCTGGCCTTGTCTGGCCTTGTCTAGCCTTGTGTGGTGTTTTCTTGTCTTGTCTGGTCTTGCCTGGTCTTGTCTGGTCTTGTTTGGTCTTGTCTGGTTTTGTCTGATCTTGTCCGCTCCTGTCTGTTCTGTTCGGCTCTTGTCTGCACTTATCGGTTCTTATCGGCTCTTGAATACAAGTATCCGCTCTTGTGTGATCTTGTCTTGCCTTTATAGTCATATTCAATCTTATGTATATTTGTTAAATCTTGACTAGTCTTATCTGTTTACTACAGCTACTGATTGGAAAAATATAAAAAGGTTACCATACAATTCTACTTACTTCAGCTTCCCATTGAAACACCAATCCTGCAGCCTCACAACGCAATAGAAACATATTTAAAGAAGACAACAAGACGGAATTCTTTCTTAATTGCAAGGCAGTATAATGTTTAACCAAATCTTCTTTCATCACCTTATAATTATGAATCACATCTTGTTTTATGTAATCACCAATTGCAAAATATCCTGGAAATATAGACCATATAGGTTTATTGTATTGCCGCATTGACTAATTTAATATATTCTCACTGTTTCTATAAACTAAAATCTAACCAAAAATCTTGTTTTTTTTAAACAAATAGAATGTTCTATAAAAAGATCCATAGGCCATTATAATATTTAGAGTAAAACATAATCTTGCTTGTTTCCTTTCATATTTTCTCTTATACTGAATTAGATCGTATTATTATTTATTTCATCGTTTACCTGAAGGTAATCTTTCTATTCCAAAACCAAAAATATTTTCTTTTGAACATGCCCTCAGTTCTGTCCAAGATAAAGCCTTATGTTTTTGATATATTTTATTAAAAATTTCCTAAAAAATAAGAAAGTTATTTCTTAATAGTATAAGTATATGTTTACGAAAGTGAATACTGTATTATTCGGGATTACTTCGAAATCAGTGCTAAATGTTAACCAATCAATTTTACTATTGGCCAAATCTGCAACCGTCTTTATATCATCGCTAAAACTAAAAGAAAATAATTTGCATCATTACTGTACTTACATTTAAACGCTACTAACTCTAATTATGTAAAGAAATTTTAAATCGATCGGAATTTAAATATCAACGCTTAATTACGAAAATATTTAGATGGAAGAGATCTTTTTTTTCAAGAAATGTTCTTTTCATTTTATTGCTTTCATGTATAACAAAATTAAAAATAACTTTAAAACAAATTAATATATTGACTTGAAAATGACCGTCAAACGTCGAAACTCGAGTCGTGATATGTGTAGAAATTTATATAACTGTGAATAATAAGTTATATAACATTTTTACATAATATAAGTGTGGTAAAAAACAAAGTGAATTTTTCAATTCAATGTAAGTATGGATTACCACGTAGTAACTGTCGCAACCATCCTATTCATAAATTAATATATCTTATGGAATCTGATTTATTTATTTTGCATTAATTCATTTTTAAATACAAACACTGTATAATTCGTTACCTCGGCACGACCATGCTGCTAGCTAGTCGCGAAGAATAAATAGTGGAAAAGAGTAGAGATAAGATTAAAGTAATCATCGAGAGGAATCTTGATGACGTCGATGTATAAGTTTTTGGAATATCATGAGATTGGGATATGAATCTTGCGAATGTTGATAGAATTAGAAGATTTAGTACCGCATTTCTCTTGCCTGAAAATCTATCAGAAGCTGAAAATCTAAAACATGTTATTTGCTAGTTAATATAATGGTCCACATATTGCACTGATTTATGGTGCGGACTACTCGAATCTTTGCAATATTCATATACATTGTGGTCCTGTGGGCCTGTGTCATATATTCTAGACTGGTCCTTACTGGTCTTGTCTGGTCTTGTCAGGTCTTGTCTGGCCCTATCTGGTCTTGTCTGGTCCTGCCTGGTTATGACTGGTCCTGAATAGTTCTGTCTGGTCCTGTCTGGTTTAGTCTGTTTTTTTTTTCTTGTCTTCTCTTGTATTGTCTGGTCTTGTTTAGTCTTGTCTGGACTTAACTGGCCTTGTGTACTCGTTCAATTTAAAATTGTACTATTCACCCATATAATTCCAATTAACTATTAGTTGTTAGTTTGCATCAGCGATTATTACTCCGACATAGTTTTAAGTGTACTTGTCAATATCTAATGAGATCACTGACATACAAGCATTTGAAAAAAATGAATCGAAAAAAAGCTGCATTTACTTGATGGACGCGCTGACGTATGCACACAGTACAATTATTACATAACTGGACAGAAACAAGAGCCAAATGTTTTCGTCGAATGCGGAGATCTGTGTTAACCAGCCAGTCTGTATCCTAAAACTCGACTCGATTATTTTCTTGCCTATCGGGTAAATTTACTTACCTCGGTAAAGGAACGAGGCAAGTAATACTAGAATGAACTGTTGCATAAGTAAAATCGGAATATTGTAATTTGATTGGATTTACATACAATGACCCTAAAAATACATAGTTATTACAGAAGTACAAATCAAACATAGTTTTCACGTTCAGTGCCATATAAGAGAAAATGCATTAACAAGGTGCCAGCAACAACAAAAAAAAGAGTGTGTAGCTTTTATACGTAGTTGAAATAAAGCTTTTTGATGATTAATGCATATCTGCATAATCTCTATGACTGAAAATATGTGGCATTTTTATAATCTCGCAAAACAACTAAAGGTCTCACTTTTTATGACATTTACCTAATTACTATTTTGTTTCAAATTTGGCATTTAGGACAAGGTTGTCAAATTTAATTTAATTAACTTTTTAAAAAGAAAAACCTAATTATCTCTGTAACAAATGTAAGTCGGACTTGAACATATGAGCCAATTTTGCCAATTTTTTGTTTCCTGGACATGTGTCTTTTAAATAATTCCACTTCCTCCCGAATCACCCTGTATATATAATATATACACAATACAACTACATTAACAGAAACACATGCATAAATAATATATACATAATACATTTACATAAACAGAACATATAAAGTGTCACATAAATAGAAACAGACATAAAAACATAGAAACAGACATAAACGCTATTTATTAGCTTACCTAAACCTATATCTCTTTCATCGTTGACTACTCTTCCAAACACTCCGTATCCCGTACCATTGGGGTATATATCGCCCCAAATATTATTTTCATTAGAAATCATACCAGTCATGTTACATTTTTTTGAATATTCCAAGGTTAATATGAGTTCTGTTCCTTTTCTTTCTTCTAAAATTAAAAAATTAGACTAAATAATTTTGATAATATTAGGATGTTACGTTTGTCTAAAAATGGTTACTAGTTATATACTCCAATATAATCCAATATAATAACATTTTCATTGAAAACATAGAAATTATATCGACGTCAAGCGTATCGTTCACCGATTGTTTTATGACTAACAATAGGACCCAAACAACTAAAAGTGATCATTTTCCTCTATATGTTTATAAAACAGAGGACATTTTTCTTCTGATACATTAAACATTTCTTCTCACTTGAAATAGCTCGCCGACCCCTGGCCAAACAGATTGTTGCAACAATTCTGATACTGAACTACGAATGCCAAATCGGTTAGTAATTTATTTTTGGAAATTATTACGTAGGTGTCATAGTCAATTTTCATATGTCGATTGTTACCTATGCATTATCTTAGTTTAATCTCAGGTTAGCATATATCTCAGTTAATTCGAACGTAATTATAATGTAATTATAATATCTCATTTTGTAGGTAATTTGATCTAGTTTAACAAAACCAATTTAGATAGTTTAAATATTTTCAGAGATATAAAGAGTTTACGAAATTTTTTCTTATGTGCCATAGTCAGTTTTCAAAAGTCTATTGTTACTTATGTATTAATAAGACTTAGACGTATCATTGTATCATTTTAAAGCGAATTCAATCTAGTTCATAGAGTCTGTTAATTCGTTACAAAATTACAATACCAATATACAATATTGCCATTTCTCTGTGAGAATATTTTAATTAGTTTTGTTTAGCTTGTACCTCAGTTACTTCCAAATCAACTATTACGTGTAATATCTCTTTTTGTGGATAATTTAATCTAGTTTTAACAAATGATAATTACTTTAAAAGATTAATCCAAATTTAAAAAAATAACTCGAAGCTCAATTGTCTGAACAAAGAGCGATGGAATGTTTGGAGGACCTCAGAAGCAAAAATATTTAGGAAATTTTACTAAGATAGTTGGAAAGTTTTGTCCATAAATTAAAAACCAAACTAAATAGTTAGATCTTAAAATAGAGATAGAAAAATCTTGTATTAGTCTTTCCCCTTAAATTTTGGAAATTTCCTAAGAAACTTTATAAAACCGCAGATTTAAAACCATAGCAAATATTTTGGAAATTCTAGCCATTTCTTGTCTGTTCAAGCTTTGTAAACGTCCAAAGGAGATAATTTTCTCATAAATTCTCGTCTTTCCCCCTGAAAATTAATTACTTCCCCAATTCTCTACACAAACGTCAAAATTCCGGAAACTTAATGAAAACACTTCATTTTATAAATAAAAAACTATAATAAGCTCGAAACTCAACCGCATAAACGAAGCCGATTGAAGAGCCGCAAATGCCTAAAAAAGAGCCGCATACGGCCCGCGAGCAGAGGTCTGCTGACCCTTATAGGCAGTGACAATACTTCTAAAAACAATTGCAAAAATTTTTCTAAACTAACTAAATGTGAGTTTATAAAAAAGTTTAAATATGTTGTGGATGCTTGACGTTTTGACGATTATTAACCGAAAGGAAATAAATGTTAAAATAAATAAATAAATGTAAAACCTTACTATTGATTAAATTTTAGCCAGAGGTTGCTGAAATGATTGGAAATCTTTATAACATGGGTCCTACAGTTTAGAACTATTTTCAGTGTTATTACAGAAATTTGAGTTAGGAGCTATTTTAAAAATATATTAGGTACATTAAAATGGAATATTTAATGTGATCGCACTTAAAATTGTCTTAATAAAATCATATTCTAAATTGGATTAATCGAATTCTTTGTAAACAACTTACCAACTAAACTAAATGGCAAATAATTAAGTGCCCCGATCCTAAATTTTCTTCCACCTTGTTGTTTCAGTTTATCCGGAAACAAATTGGCATTGAACAAAAAACTTTCATTCCCAACAAACCAAACGTCCAGTGCGATAAACTCGTTGCTCCCATCTAAACCTCCATATTTATGAGTGAAAAATTGGAAATACTCATCAAATTCCACCACAAACAACACATCAACAATGTAATCCAAAACTCTAGTGTCAACAACATTACCAAAAATGTTTTCTTTCAAAAAAATTATGTATTTCCTATCATTGTATCTTGCTCGACCTGGTGTTCTTTTTAAATGTTTCTCAATAATTTCTAAAAACTCCAATGGCTTATTACATTCTAACACAAAACCTATACAACGTTCTGAGTCTTTATAAACAATATTCGTAAAATTTTGTGGTCTAATTTGTATGGTAGCAAAATCATTTATGGAAATTTTATCTGAATCTTGTAGTAATAGCACACAGCGTTTATCGAAATAAAGATTTATCAAAAAATTGGTTAAAATTGTTATAGGTAGATTCATTTTAGTTGGTCTAACTTTATAGCTAAAACTGTTTTAGAACTACGTCTCGTTAAGCATTATATTCAAATTTCTGCTGATTATTTATTTATTTTTATTTTAGATAATAAGGGAAGATTAAAACATATTTCAGTTGAAATAAATATTAATTCAAAAACTTTCGCTTCTGAAACGGGTGTGTATTATAAACAAATTTGATGTACATTATAAAAAGTTTTATAAAGTTTAATATCTCTGATAAGACTGGACAAAAAATATATTTAATGTAAATTAAAATACATAGTGTATCGATTCATGCAATGTGTAAATTAATAATAGTTATTTATTTACACAAGCGGAAATTAAGGTTTATCGTGGGAATTGCTACAAAGCTGAATTAATTTCGCTAGTTAAACCTTAATTTTATCCGCTTGTGTAATAAATAACTAATATTACTTACATTATATTAATTTTTTCTGATGATTTAACAAACTAAATTCAAAGAAAAGTTTTCTGTTTTTTTTTCGAGAAGCATGTCTGGGCATGATTGTATTGTTGTCATGACAACGATAAAATTGTTGATTCGTACGTCAAAATTTTGTTTAGAGCATATTGTTTAATTAATTTGTGTTTTATTTACCATACATGTATACATCCGAAAAATAAAGGTAGAGACACACTGGTCCCACGTACGCAACGTATTAGATGCAACGTGGGAGAATTGATGTGCACCCTCGTCCCGCGTATGCAACGTAAATTTTGCATCAGACACTGTTGTAATTTCTCAGAAGGTGCACTAGTGCGTTTATAAGTCAGGTTTTCTGATTCTGATAGCGAGTTTGAGAATGATTTATTGAGTTTACTATTCGTAAATGAATATTTCCGCCCTACAAAAACAAAACCTAAAGTTAAGAAGAGAAGATATTTTGTTCATGAGATAAATAAACAAAGAGTAAAACTTTGAGAATACGATACATTAATGCAGAAACTGGAATATGACGAAGAACGATTCTTTATGTTCTTTCGCATGTCTAAAATACAGTTTGAGGAGACCGCTTGCATAAAATGTATTTGTTTATGACGTGCTACGCATATGTTCTAGAAACGCACTGATCAGACGCGTGGATAGCGTACGAACATCCCCTCCACCTTCCCACGCCGATCTGGACATCCCAGATCGACGTTGCGTGTGAGGCGTGTGATTGCGTTGCATTCGATAAGTGTGTTTTTATGGCATAATTTTTCATCTAAAACCCGGATCTAAAGTCCGGATATCGTAATGCGTTGCATACGTTGCGTACGCGGGACCAATGTGTTTCTACCTTTATTATTAGATGGTGACTCAATTTCGGAAAGATTACCCCTGCGGAAATCAAGAGATCTATACAAAAATATGTATAAAACGTTTTGTGATTGGCGATCAAAAAAAGAACATCAGCTAAGTCAAAATTTAGGGTTATTTTTACGGAGCCCGTCAAGTTATTTTGATATGCTACCATGGGTACTTATTTTTCACTAGAGAAATATTTTTTTTTTGCGCGAGTGAATAGACTACTGTTTTATTGATCTAAGGAATTAATAAGGCAAAATTGAATAAAATACGTTTCTCTTGAACATTTTGACTACATAAAAGGCTTATGTTTAGTTGATCAGTAAGATTGACCAATTTACAAGTTAAAAAATAAACATATTTCAAGTAGAAAATTTAATTTTATCAGCACGTCTTGCCCGGATAAAAATTGATCCTTGACTGGTAAAAAAATACCCTATATCATAGGTTCCCAACCTGGGGTACATGTACCCCTGGTGGTACATTGCGTTGTTGCAAGGGGTACAATAGAAATTTCAAGAAATTGCTTATGAAGAGCGTAATTTCAAATAGCTTATTAATGTAGTGCACCCAAACATCAGACTTCTCTTCAGCACCAGTTATCAATTTGTTGTAGTTATCGAATAGCATATTCGTGTTTTTTTTTTGTATATGCATGATGCCTCTTTTATCTTTTTATATAAGTTAAAATCATCGTGCAAGTTTTGGAGCCTCTCTATTTCCGAGCATTCTTGTTCAAGCCAGGTGTTTTTTGCTTGTCGAATTTTGGATTCTTTACAGACTGTTGTACTTTGCACCATCTTTGTTCTTGTAGACTCGTTTTTCATACATTAATTCAAGGATTTCGTCAGTTATCCATTTAGTTTTAGCCTGATATCTTCTAGTAGGGAGTTCTTTAATGCGCATTTTAAAATTTCGACTGTTTGACTCCACAATTCCAGATGGCTTATGTTCTGACAATCAAGCTCGTTCAACTTGTTGATTTTCCTTGAAATATTTGGTTGAATATTTGTATTTTTCAGTTGTTCAATATCAATTTTTTGTTTGGTTCGTGTTTCGCCTTCTTATGTAATCTTAGTTCTGAGTTTCGCTTTCAGTGGG
Source organism: Phosphuga atrata (assembly GCA_944588485.1). Taxonomy (NCBI): domain Eukaryota; kingdom Metazoa; phylum Arthropoda; class Insecta; order Coleoptera; family Silphidae; genus Phosphuga; species Phosphuga atrata. Next base: position 85,859,439 of record OX155892.1, on the reverse strand, counting down.
GTGTGATCTGAAGGCACGTCAGCTCCTGGATATGTGCATGCTCTGATTATTGATGAAGCAAATCTTTGATTTATTAATATGTAATCGATTTGGTTACGTGCACTATGTTGTTGGTTGTCTTGTGGAGATTTCGAGTTGTATTGTCTTCTAGGCGGGAGCTGGAACCAGGTATTGCTTATCTTGAAGTTCTTTTCCTGTCAGAATTGTATTAATTTGGCTCCTCTTTCGTTTCTATCTCTTAGTCCAAATGCACCAACTATTCCTTCTATTTTATCAGATTCAACTTTTGCGTTAAAATCTCCTATAATCATGGTCAGTTCGTGCGATTTTGTGTGTTGTAATAATTCGGAGATATGGGAATAAAATTCTTCGATTTCATTCTCACTCGATTCCGAAGTTAGAGCATACACCTATATGATGTTCATAGAGAAGGATTTTGCCATTATTTTTAAGAGCATTGCTCTATCTGTGTTTGGTATAAAAGCAGTTATAGAATCAGCTATGTAGTTTGATAGAATTATACCAACACCTCTTCTATGCCTATGAGTATCATTTCCTGAGTAAAATATAGTTTTCTTTTCTGATTGAAATTTACCTGAAAACGGCCAGAATGTTTCGCTTACTCCAAGAATGTCAATGTTCAATCTTTCCATTTCTCGGATGGTGTTTGCGAGTTTACCTGCTTCGTAAAGGCTGCGGACATTCCATGTCCCGATTTAGATGTGGTTTTTTGTTTTACCTCCGGGGATTCTTAGCACCCTCGATGAGCCGGAGACTGAGGGCCGTGTATTAGTTGTAACTTCCAAGTGACTTTGCGTGAGATATTGCTTCAGTGGTTTCCCGTTGCCTTCTGAGGGATTTATAGTTTTATTTTATAATCATAATTTATGTGTATTATAATTATAATGTGTATTATAATGTTTTATCATAAGATTATTTTATGTTATTTTTTTAGCCTAAACATATTAAAACTTTTTTTCCCTTACCTCTAGAAAAAGGGGAGGGGTACAGAATTTTTACCAGTTCATTTTAGGAGGTACAATTTTTCAAAAGGTTGGGAACCACTGCCCTATATGATATGTAGAAATACTATTTGATCAGATATTCTGTTTGGGAATAAATTTGAATCTCGATTCTTAAAAAAAACTTGTTTAATACAAGTTTATGATATGAATTTTTAATTCAATATGATCAGGAATAATAGTGAAATTGAAATGCAAATGATAAATTAATTACCTTACAGATATACCATAATATACCGAACAACATGTACCGGCATAGATCATGTTCTTTAGTCCGGTTCTTTAATTTCATGCACTAGTCTCTAAAATAAGGAATTTTAAATAAGTAACATTAGAACAACAGCAGTTATGGTATAATTTATTTGAAAATGTAAACGATAAAATAAACCAGAAAAATAATTTTCAAACTTAAAAAGCTGCTTTTAAAACTAAAAAATATTGTCAGAAGTAGATATACCGTAAAGTTCTATCCTATGTAGTATTACTATTGTACAATAAGAGCTGTTTTTGGCTTAGATGGACGTCCTCTCTTACATTTGCCTTGAATACTTCTATTTCGCGCTTCTGGTGGTGTTTTGACGTATTTAAGGCCATCCCAATAATATGTTTATACATAAAAATACATAAAAAAAGGACAATTACAATTTCCTTTAATCAACTGGCTTATAATTTTCAGTCCACTGATAAGCAGATGTCCAAAGGGGCAGGGGTAATTATCGGTATTTTAAAAAAAAAATTCAACTCAGTTTTGTAGTCGTTCGACCATTGTTCAACGCTTTCAAGAACCACCGATAGAAAATGGTTCAATGGAAGGCGTTCCCGAAGGATATTAGTGCATTTTGTAACTTTATTAAATGCTTATAAGGCGTATTAGTACTTGTTTCATGTTTCATTACACCTTGGTACCAATTACTATACCAATTATCGGACAGCCACTTTCTTTAGAAATAATTCAAAAAAGTTTGCTTCACATTACATTTTTTTAAATTTAACAGCTTTTTCGAAAATATCTGGAGATGAAGAAAGTTGAAGAGTGTTTTTACTCTTATTTTCTCAATTACTCAGAATTACGTTTTTTTCTCCTCATCATGCTCTACACGCTTCTAAACATTTTTTTCGTATGGGCCCAGCACATGATTACCCACTTATAAGCTCCGAAAATCTCTTTGAAGGCGTTCCGAATACTTTTTGAATACTTTCAAATTTCTTATCAAATAATTTCTCTGATGTGGCAACTAACGCTCTAAAGAGATACTCGAAATATTCCTTCTTCTCATTAGTACAAACTGAAAGACCAAAAGGGTGAAAATGTGTATCCAAAATTGTATTACCCACTATAAGAAGAGGAAAACCTTACCACAAGAATGTGTGGGTCTCATCAGCATGAATTTTGGAACTGTTGGCACAAATATTCATTAAAAATCTAGTTACAAAAAATCGAGAAATGGTTTCTTCTTCCTCAGTCTTTAAATCCTATTGTACGAGGAAAGGAATATGCCAGTCTTCTGAAATAACAGAATTTATGAGTAGTCATGCTTCTAATTCTCCAACACTTATTTGTGATGGGCCTTATTTGGATTCTCGCAACTGTTGCAAGTAGTTTAGTCTAATTGTCTTTTTGAGGAAACTTTCCTGATATAACTATTCTTGGACAATTCTATTAAAATGGCCAAATTGGCCATATAAGAATTACAATTCTATTAAATTGGCTTTAACTTTACGGCAAAAAGTTTTTGAATTTCCAACTTTTGGGTCAATCCCAAGAACGCCATTTGTTTCAATAGAGTCCTGACCATGTTCTGATTTTGTCTTGAATAAATGTACTTCATGCGTTGTTGCGTCAACCTGAAGATAAACAAACTTTGCAACATTGTGTGTAAAAATCTAATTTCGCTGGACCTATACACGATGTTAAAGCTATCTTTACAATTCAGGAGCCCAAAAATGTACATTGAAGTTGTTGTTACTTATCAAATCGTATTTTTATCAACAAAATTGATCAAATGCTGCGTAAATTTGATTTATATTAGCATAAAATTAATTCATATTAACTATTGAATTTATCGATCTATTTAATGAATTAACCTTTATTTTTTCACTTATTTTAAATATGTGATTTATGTAGATTAAATCATTAATATGACATAAACTATAGGAATGGAAATGTATCTACTTCAGGCGTTTGTATACAGTAAACATAAATCCATCGAATGTTTCAGGTTAAAATACAAGGAATTAAAATAGTTGGCACTGGTGCTACACTAAAGAGATAAGTCACAGTTCATAAAATAGAAATCAATAAAAGTGATTAATAGCAGTTTTAGTGGAAAATAAAAGTATTTTTTATTCGTTTTTGAATTTTTGGCAGTGTCGGAATATATGTTGAGTAACGGTCATTCGGAAATAATTATTTAGTCATTTGTTTATAACGAGAAAAGATATCAAAATAAAGTTATTTTAAGGTTAAATTAGATTAAATATTACACAAGCGAGTCGGAAATACTAACAAATGTCTATTTTGTGTTGTTAATCAATTTTTATTTTAATAAAACCCAAACGAGTGAAACCTTGATTTAAATTGCCATAATACATAAATCTTGTGATGGTTTTATAGGTCGCATTTTTATCGTGACGCAATTTACAATAAATTTCTATTTTAAACTTTTATTCTGTTTTTTTACTATTTGTTTGTTTAAATTATGAAAATACTTCGCGAATATTTTTATAAATATAGAATAATTATGAGTATTAATAATTTGCTATTTTTAGATTATTAAAGTTAAATACTTCTTAAAATCATCTTAAATTGATCTAATAAAAACATAAAATGATTTAGAAAAATTAAAAAATGTCTATATAGATATCCTCATTGGTTGGCTAAAAATAATTGCGATTTTTCCTTAGAAATAAAATGCAAATTTTCAAAGGGAAACAAAAACGTTATGGGGACGCATCCCTCGTCCAAACGGAAATCCTCGCGAAATGAGAAATGATATATTTACTAAAGCATCCCTTTAGTAGATTTAATCCTTCCTCTGGTGGTATTTCAAGAGTATTTTATTATCCCTCCCTTAACGCAATTAATTCATACCGTGTAATACTGAAATCGCTTTATTAGAAACTCTGAATTAATAAATAAGAATAATCTCTAAATAAGTACAAATATACATCTAAATAAGTACAAATAACTTAATGTAATAGTTTATTTTTATTTATGTTTATTAGTTTATAATTATAAATTGAGGGGACCTCACTATTTGTACTTACATTTAAATAAACATAATAATGCGAAAGATTATCTTCCAGCTATTTTTCGTATTATTATGTTTATTCATTAGTTTATATGAGATAATTTCAGTTTAATTAGACAATTTATAAATACTGTTTGTCAATGCTAATCTCCTAAATCAGGTTTGAATCCTCCCCTAAATCCCCTAGCGACAATTTACGCCGCCTACGAAGCATTTTATAATTTACTTTATTAAAATTTACTTAATTAAAAAAATATATCTATGTATAATATGTATAAACAATTTAGTTTACAAAAAAAAATAGGTTGGTTTCGTGATCGTCTCGTGCCCAAATATTACATCACTGAGAAAGCAATTACAAATTTACCTATACATAGTACCCACAAATCATTCATTGTGGGCTTTGTCAACATAATTTATATTCCAACATAGACATAACTACAAAAAATCCTGAAAGTATGTCTATGCCCACTGCCACTACCTTCAAATCTTCTTCTTTAGCCATTAGGTCCATCGTTGGGCACAGGCCTTTCTCAATTCTTTTCATCTTTCTCTAGTCTGTGCTAGTTGAATCCATGCTAGTTCGGCTGTTCTTATGAGGTCATCATACTATCTTATTCTATGATCTCCATTCTATGATTCGCCTGCTCCATCTCATCCCATCACTTCTTACAATGTAACCTGCGCCTTCATTTGAGGATTGCATTTTTTTCTCCAATATTGCTGACTTTAGTTATTTATTGCTCGTATTCTTGCGTTTCGCTCTCAGTATCTTTTTGTATTCCCCATCATTGACATATGCCATATGTCATCACAGGTAAAATGCACTGTTCAAAAACTCTTGATTTAGATGTTGAGCTATTTTTAGGGTTCCGTACCGAAAACGGAACCCTTATAGGATCACTTTGTTGTCTGTCTGTTTGTCTGTATGTCTGTCTGTCTGTCTGTCTGTCTGTGTGTCTGTGTGTCTGTCAAGACCAAACTTGTAAGTAAACGCGATAAAAAGATATGACCGTTTATGTCGCATATTTTGCGATTTCACAAGGGAATCAAAACCTATAGGGTACTTTCCGTTGACCTAGAATCATGAAATTTAGCAAGAAGCGGTGTCTTACAGCACATGTAAAGGGAACAATCTGAAAACCGTAAATATGTAGTTTAATTACAAGCAAAATGCGAATTTACTATTATAAACTTATGAAAATACACTAATGTTGTCGTATATACAGGGTATTTATTATGTCTAAATTTTGCATGTTTATAACCGACATGCGACATACTCAAGTCCCGTAACATCCTGTATATATTATATTTAGTCTAATTTTTCTTCATAATCCACATATACTTAAATCACGTACTCCCTATATTTTTTGGTAGTCAATTGCCCAAAAGCAGTCAATTGAACAACTGACTGTTAAGAGTTTCGAAATAGCTCTAGAAATAGTTAATATATTAGTTTATATTAGATCTAGAAATAGTTAGATCTTAATATAAGTTAGTGAATAAGTGTAGTACTAAAATAAAGTTTTCTTTTTATAAGTTTAAAAATATTCGCGTTATTTAAAAAAAATACCCGTTTACCTTTATATAGGGTATATAGGTATACAGGCAAAATTGAGCAGAAAAACAGATAGTGAAGTTCCAGAACCCCTAAACACTCATAGTGAATGGGGGATGTATGGTAATAAAATATAGGGTAGAATTCCATCGTACGACAGCGACATCTTGATGTTATGCTTGCAGCGGTACTAAGATGGTCGTGATTTTAGGAGGGCCACTTGTCAAGTTAACTGAATGTGCTTGCTACGTCCTCCACAAAAATAAAGATACCTTACTTACAAGTTTTTACGGAACCCTCGGTGCGCGAGTCACAACTCGCACTTATTATCGCTTATTGGCGATAGCCACTCATCCTAGCCTTATTCTCCTTCTTATTTTTTTCCTTCTATTTGGTTTGGTTGAGAGTAAATTTCTGTTCTGGATACATGTATTCTTCTACCTTTTGTCCTTTTGTCCTCCCACTATTATTGGTTTTTCTGCTAGTATGCGTTGTTGAATTTTCTGTTTGATATCATTTTCACTGTTGATTTGGGATCCTAGATATTTGACTTGTTGCAGTACTTCGAAGTTGTTATCTCCTATTGTGTAATTATGGCCAAGTTTTCTTCTTGGTTTCATCGGCAGTAGTTTGGTCTTTGTTTCATTGACCTGCAATCCGATTTTACTAGCCTGTGTTTCCAGTTTGCTGAATATTTTATTGATTTCCCGTTCTGTTCTGCCCACTAAATTAATATCGTCTGCGTAGGTAATTATTTGATGTAAATTATTTGATTGTATATTATTCTGCTGTTGAAGTTATCACTGGTGTTTCTTATTGCCTTCTCTAATGCAATATTGAATAGCATCGGTGCAAGTCCATCTCCCTGCCGCACTCCTTTAGTGGTTGAGAGTATGTCTGTCATTTGGTCTTGTATTCTCACTACAGCCTTTGAGTCTATCATTGTTGTTCTGGTTAATCTTGCTAGCTTGCTTGGTATGCTAAAAGCTTCCATTATATCATATTGCCTGTTTCTGTCTATACTGTCGCAGGCTTCCTTGAAGTCAATGAATAGCACATATATTGGTACATTATACTCCCATCATTTTTCTAGTATTTGTTGGGTGGTGAAGATCTGGTCAATAGTTGATCGTCCTTCTCTGAAACCTGCCTGATGCTCCCCTATGATTTCCGTTCCAATTTCTGCTATTCTTTGGCGTAGTATACTTGTGAATATTTTATAAGTTATACAGAGCAGCGGTATTCCTCTGTAGTTGTTACAGTTATGTTTGTCACTTTTTTTTTAAATGGGACATATGATCGCCCTGTTCTATTCTTCTGGGATTCTTTCTTCTTTCCATATCTCGATGATCAGTTGGTGTATTTGTTTGGCTAGTGTTTCCCCTCCGTTTCTTATTAATTCTGCCGGAATATGTTTGCTCTTGGATCCCAATAAAAAAATTGTCCTTTTGGTCACCATTAACACATTGCAGTTGACGTATCAATACTAGAGTTTTTCGGGTCCGAATACCCGGACCCGGACTCGACGAGTCCAAGGGTAAATACCCGGACCCGATACCCGATCTAAGACTCGACGAGTCTCAGATCTTGAATGTTTGGGATTGTCTAGTACACCGCGTCGTAAAGAAGATCGACGATTTAGCATTACACTTGATATCAATTTGCATGCAGTTGACTCTGAAGTGTGTAATCTGGGTTTATTGAGAATTGTTAACTAATGTACTGCTATACAATTATAGTCGAAAAAGTAGAACAACACCTAAACACAATTAACATAAATTTATAAAAATATATAGTTGATTCAACCGGCGGCGGTGCAAGTGTAATGATGAAATTTGGACGAGAATCTTCTAGTCTTTATAATTTCTGTTTGAATCACACTATACACTTATCTGTTTGTGATGTAGTATATATAAAAAGAAAAATATTACCGGATTGAAAGATGAAGATGACCTTGGTCTATATCATGGCTGTCAACCCTTTTCTAGTGGCGATCTACTTTTTGGTATATATTGTTGCCAAGATCGACCAAAACGCGTAACACCACCGAGTGTCTGGGGTCATGGAGTGCACCCCCATGGTGGACAAAATTTTGATAAAATGCATAACATATTGCCATTTAAAAGCTGTTTTTCATGTAAAAATAACCTTATACGAAAATCGGAATTAATTTTTTTATGTAGATCATTATTCTGATACTTTTATAAATCCATTGCAGTCACTTATCTCGCTTTAGCAAACATGAGCGATTGCGCTGGCGGCTAGTTTTAGCGCGTTTTATAGTTTTGATTGTTTGAGGGTTAAGGTGGTCCTAAATTTATGAAAGGAAGAATCTATTATATAATGTTTATTCATTAAACATTTCAACAGTATTGTAGTAGTATTGAAATTTATATTATATCTGATATAAAATAACAAAATTAGAAATGTAGCAAATACATCGAATACATCAGCAAATACATCCGCCAAATACGTCGAGCCAAAGCAATCAATTTTTGTGCCGCATTTGTCAAGATTGGGTATTTCTCTTATCTTAATCCAAAGATTGTGTTTGGAAATACACTAATCTTTGGAATTCAAAAAACAAATCTTTTTGAAGTTTGATTATTTCCAATTCTAGTTTATCCTGATTTGCTTCAAATATTGTAGATATTTGACTTGCAATTTCTTCAATGTTGATATCTTTTTGAAACACATTTGAAAAAAACAGTGCAATATTTACAATATTACCAAAATCTTCAAATTTTGTCTGAAATTGTTTTTCAATAACTTAAATTTCGAAAATTATTTTAGGGTTGAATTGAGTAATGTTTATTGCGCATCGGCATTCAACGGAAGCTGTCGTACTTGTCGTACTGGTGGGGATGCGGCCGACTTGAGGTCCATGTAGCAATATTTGAACGTAGGCTAGCGAGAAGCGTTTTTTAATTTTTACTTTATATTTATAAAGATCGACTCAAAATCACTCCGCGATCGACCGGTGGATCGCGATCGACTGGTTGGACAGCCCTAGTCTAGATGGTATTGATGACGATCAATATGAAACTTATTATTCTGACGAGAGCGTCTATGATGTCGAAGAATACAGACAAGTTGAATTAACTTTAGACAATTTAGAAGGAAATTCATCCATTTGCCTTCCGCTCTGAGCCTCTTGTGGAGTTTTCTTTTATTTGCTTATTTACTATAAATATTTACTATTTACATTCTCCAAATCCCTTGTTTATCTAAGTCCCACTTAACTTAATCGGCAACTTCGTACAGTATCGCTTGCTTTACCATATGCGTGAACATGAAAAATCCTTTCTTGTTTTTGTTTAAATTGCGAGACAGATTAGACCCGGACCGGAACCCGGACCCGAACAATCGGATTCGAACTCGACTCGGACTCGCCGAGTCTAAAAAGACCGGGTATTCCCAAACCCTAATCAATAAGTTCTTTTATTTAAAAGTTTGAAACCAACGATGTAGTATTACGTCAATTTATAATCAAAGTATAGGATCCGTTGACGCACTATTACGTTTTTTTATTTACCTTTATAAACCTTTCCTGGAAAAAAGCCGTCTGAAGATTTTCGGCAGTTTTCAATTACTTCCTCGAATGGTTGGAAGAAAAGTAAATGGAAAATCGAAAGTAAATGGTTTGGTTTTTGGTCCAGACCATGAGGAACTGATGAGGTTAGGAGATTTTTGGAGAAATCTATACTTACAGTTTAGATCAAACCATGAGGAACAGATTATAGAAAAATTTTAAATTTCGCCTTGATTTTGAACCAAATTAAGGAAAGTGCAGTTTATACTAGATTTTCAGAAATATCGTTATATGAATTAAGGACCACACCTTGGAAAACTGAAAAAGTTGTTGGAACAGTTTCCCCTCGATTTTTGGAAATATTGATGCTTAGCTTTTGAACGACGAAGAACAGAAGAAATTTGTCAGAAAATTCTTATTTCTTTTTTATAACTACAGCTTTTTTATAACTACAGGAATCTTGGAACGAGCCTTGCGGAACTGAAGACTTTTTCGAAAAATTTCGTTTTATCCAGGGCGTTTTGGACGGCTACTCGCGAAACTAGAAAGGAAATTGGGGTTTGGGAACTGTTGACGGTCGGATTTGAGATTTGAATCATTTGACCAGAGGAACAAAAAATTCCTTAAAAAGACCCTCGGGAAAAACTCGAATTTGGAAAATTTACCTTCGATAAAACTAACCCCTAGCAGTATTTTAAACCGGAAAATTTTACCAAGTTTCCATTTAAAAACGTCTTATATATTTCTTTTTTTTATATATTTTGTATTTTTCACAATAGTAATTGTTATAAATAAACTTTAATAAAAAAGGGAAGCAGGCCTCTGGTGATATGCAGTTTTGTTCAGTTCGCCGTCTGTACAGTGTTAATGCCATTTTGTACCTGTTAGTTGATCTCGTAAAATGTTTTCAAAATAAAATCGTTCCACGGCTATTTTTCATCTACGATTATACCTAGATTCTTGCCCCTTACTTTTAATTGATCGTTGCTTAATATTGGAAGCTCCAGACCCTTTCTCATTATTGTAAAAGGCTATAGAGTAGATTTTTGAGAATTTATCAGAAGTCTACCCCATTACACCTATCTCGCTTTACCGGCACACCTCACCTTTTTAGCTTTTTACATAAGATCTGATATTGTACAAAGAAATTTCCCCATTATGAAAATGACCTATATGAACCTGATATACTTGATTGTAAGTTGATGTAAGGTGACCAAACGTCCCGATTTTTTAGGGCGAATTAACTTCATAAAAGATATAATTTAATTATGAGGAAACAAACTTTTATCACGGGCGCACAAGCGTGTATTGTTGATCTCTGAATTAGATAATATGTAAATATGAAGTAAAAGCTAGGCAATAAAGATAACAACAATGTATCTAGTTTATTTGCAATATTAAATTGTACATTATAAGCTTCTAATGGTTTATAATCTCATAGATAAATCTAATTGTTGCAATAGTTAGCCCAAAAGTCCATAAAGCGAAAGCTCCCTTTACGCTTGAAAACTTTAATCTCATTGCTCCCTGCTTGGATGGATATAATACTCTTCGTTGAATATTTATATTTGGAGCTAGTCTACTAGTCTGAAATTAAAAAATCATAACAAATTAACAAATCCGTGGGATAAGGACCTTTGATCACTAGCCAGTTATATAATATATAAACATAATTTAATTTGCTCGATAAACATTGCTATTATTATTATTAAATCCAATTTACTAATTATACTGGGTGTAAACATGCGACAAAATTTTCAGGGGTTGTTCCTTGGCCTATTCTAAGAATATTTTGTCGTAAGATTCCTGAAAAACCCTTTGTTTCGAAGAACAGGGTGAAAAAAATTTGCAACAGTAACAACGTTCTATTATCAAAAAGTAAATGTAAAGTTGACCAACCTACAATAAATGTTCGAAATCACTTCCTCCAGCTTGGATACAAGCATTCAATCTTCTCGCCATTGAGTGCTGAACTTTTTCAAACACGCCAGGGTTGTTTATAATTGAATTACACCCAGCAATTATCGGATTTCACAATTCGTCAAAATTCTCCACTTCTTCTTTGCGTGCCTTATCCCTTCGGGAGGTTGGCGATCAACATAGCAATTTCCGCTCTATCTACAGCCTGTCTGAAAAGTTGTGTGGAAGTGAGCGAGAACCACTGCCTCAAGTTTCCTAGCCACGAGTTTCTTCTTCTACCTGCTCCTCTGTGTCCATCTACTCTTCCTTGCAGAACCAGCTGTAGTAAGCGGTATTTCTGGTTTCTTATTATATGGCCAAGATAGCCAGTTTTTATCTTCTTGATTGTGTTCAGAACTTGCCTCTGCGTGCTTATTCTTTGCATTACCACCTCATTCGTAATCTGATCCCGCCAGGATATGCGGAGCAGCTTTCTATATACCTAGAGCTCGAATGCCTCTATCTTCCTTTCTGTTGCTTCCGTTAGCGTCCATGCTTCTGCGCCGTACAACAGAACAGAGAAAACGTAACACCTGACCATTTGGACCTTTAGTTGTAATGTCAGGTCGCTGCTGCATAGCATTGAGTTTATTAAATGCCGCTCTAGCCTTCTCTATTCTGCAGTGCAACTCTACGGAGTGCTCCCAGTTGTCGTTGACAATAGTTCCCAGGTAAAGGTACTCGTTCGATGATCTCTCCTTCTAGCATCAATGCGCTGGGATCTGAAGCATTTCGGCTTATTAGCATGTGTTTTGTTTTGCTTTTGTTGAGCTTGAGGCCATATTCCGGGCTAGTGGTGTGAATCTTGGTCATTAATTCTTGTAAGCCTTCCAAACTGCTAGCAAGTACGATGGTATCGTCGGCGTATCGGATGTTGTTTATAAGCTCCCCATTCATCTTGATGCCTTCGCTGGTGTCTTTGAGCGCTTCTTTTTTTCGATTTTCTCCGAATACAGGTTGAATATAGTCGAAGGTAATACGCATCCCCGTCGTACGCCTCTGCGGATGTTAATCTTTGCGGATTTATTGTCATCTACTTTTACAGACGCTGTCTGATTCCAATACATGTTGGCTATTATTCTGATGTCTTTTGTATCTATGCCTGTTTCCTGTAATACCTCGATCATTTTATCCTGCTGTACATTATCGAAGGCTTTGGAGAAATCTATGAAACAGGCATGTACATCACGGCCCATATCCCTGCATCTCTGAATCTGAATGCAAATCAGAATCAGGACTGTAAAAAATAGCCTCTCTTGTTCCCAGTGCGTTCTTGAAGCCGCATTGGCTTTCACCTAGATATTCTTCGCATTTTTTATAGATTCTAGCATGTATGATTTTAAGAAAGGTTTTAACTATATGGTTCATTAGGCTTATTAATCTGTGTTCGTCGCAGTTCTTTGCAGTTGGTCTCTTGGGTATCGTGAGGAATATGGAGTGCAACCAGTCCTCTGGCATATTTCCTGTGTTATAGATATTATTAAAGAGAGCAGTTAGGATGTCTAGATAATCGTTCCCAGTGTTCGCATTACACATTACCTTTAACATTTCGGTGTTGTTGTCTGGACCTGCGGATTTATTATTCTTTGCTAGTTCTATGGCTTAACTTACTTCGTCTTTTGTGATTTCTGGACCGCTTTCTGTCGTGTTGTTATTGTTATTTGGGTGCTCTGAGCGAGAAGTGTCGTTAAATAGGGTTTCAATGTATTCCTGCCATACCTCTAGTTTGTGCGAGGTTTCCGTGACCAGTTTACCGTTCTTATCAGCCAGACTCGTTCGTGGATCGTGTGTGAAGTGATCGTGGATGCGGTCTAGCTTTTCTATTTCGTCACATTTGGCCGATAGCCAGCCTTCTTTGGCTTCTCTGATTTTTGGTTCTTATATCTTTGTTTATTTCACGGTAACTGGTACCGTCGGTTTGTTTCATTTTCCTTTATTGTTCCATTAGGTTCAGAATATCTTGTGTCATCCACTCTTGTTTGGCTATCTTTACTTGTTTTAGGTATCTTTGAGAGGCGTTGCAAATTAGTTTTTTTATTGCGTTCCATTTTCCTTCCGGTTCCGATATTTCTTTTATAGTACTTACGCCTTCATCGAAGCATTTCTGTAATCTTTCTTTAACTGTGTCATCATTTATTCTTCTCATGTCCAACCTTGGTGTACGTGTAATTTTGCATACTTTCTTTAGTTTTAGTTTAAGTTTACATATTAAAGGGTTGTGATCCGAATTTACGTCTGCTCCAGGATAAGTTTTTATGGATTTGACTGGAATTACGGTATCTCTTTTTAATCGTCATGTAGTCGATTTGGTTCCTTACTATCTTGGTATGTGTGTCGGCTGGCGACTTCCATGTATATAGTCTCCTAGGGGGTAGTTTGTAGAAGGTGTTGGTAAGTATAAGATCATTTCCTTTGCAGAATTCTATAAGGCGGTCACCTTTCTCGTTCCTCGTTCCCAATCCGTGCTGGCCAACGATGCGGTCCACTTTTCTTTGCCCGACCTTTGCGTTGAAATCACTTAGTACAATCGTCAGTTCGTTGTTTTTTGTGTACTTCATGACGGATGTAATTTGATCATAAAAGTCTTCGATTACTTCAACCTTCTTATCTGCTGTTGGGGCGTAGACCTGTATAATGTTTACGTATACTGAGCTTGCTTTTAGCTGTAGCAGCATGACTCTGTCTGAGTGGGGTACAAAGTTCTTCACTGACATATTTACTTCCTTTGTTAGAATGATTCCAACACCATTTCTGTGGTGTTTGCCGGTGTTGCCTGAATAATATATTGTATGGTCACCAAATCTACACTTCCCAGTTCCTATCCATCGCATCTCACTTATTCCTAAGATAGTTGCGTCCAGTCTAGTAATTTCTCGGACAACATTGTGTGTCTTTCCTTCAAACATGCTTCTCACATTCCATGTGCCTATCTTCGTAGCTGACCCGGTGATTCTTAGCACCCTCTGCGCATTTAAGAGCTGCCGGTACTCAGAGCTATTGTTTGTTTTGTCAGCCATGTTGATTGTTCTAGGAATTTCTCTATGACGTAGTTTTCCATTGCTTTCCTCATCGCAGTACTCTTGCCGCTTCGGCTATATGTGCCCCACGCCTTGAGCTCCTCAAGATGTAGCTGTACCGATCATTTTGATCTCCACCTTCATCTGGTAATGTCAGAGCTGTTGCCCTCTGCCATGTCTGTTGGTTCGCGGGAGGTATATTACTTCCCTCCTACCCATCAGTTCTCTCACCGGTTGGTGAGATCTGACAGTTCCCCTATCCACCACCTGAGGACGCGCTCCTTAGGGGTTTTAGACTCCCCATTTCTCGAAACCTTCGTTCTTCATCAAAAATTTTCAAATTGTCCTGAACCTCCGCGATAAAAGTCAAAATTCCGCTGTTGACTCGACCTCATCGCACCGTAATCAATATAACGATCACCATGCACCATTTGGTGTTTGAGCTTGAAATTTATACGGATTTTTTTCAAATTGCTGAATAAATGATTCATTTTAAATCGATTTTTGGAGCAGAAAAAATTTTACTTTTCAGTTTGGCTTTCAAGGCCAACCTATTACTATTAATAACAACCTAATACTCCACTGGAGTAACGTAAACTAATGACTTCAAATAGCCCCATAAGAAATAATCTAGGGGGTTTAAGTATGTGGATCGAGCAGGCCATGTGTGTAGCCCACCTCGCCTAATTCAGCGATGTCCGTATGTTGGTGTTAAAATCTCACGAGCAACCAAACTGAAATGTGGTGGTGCACCATCGTGCATAAACCACATTGCAATTCTCGACGCCAAAAACTCGGGCAGAGTTTCTTCCAAAAAGTTGCGATACATCTCGCAAGTAAGTCTTGCTGGTAGAAATACCGGTTCAATTAGATAGTCACTCACAATTCCAACACAAACATTCAAGGAGAACTGATGTTGAAATCGATCTTCACCTACCTCATGCGGATTTTCATCAGCCCATACATGGTTATTATGGAAATTCCTTATTGCATTTCTTGAGAAACTGGCTTCATCGGTGAAAAGAATCTGTGTTAGGAATTGAGGGATTAGAACTAATGCAAAGAGAAAAGAAAAGTAGAAGAAAAATATAACCATGCAAAAGCCATTGACATAATGCAATAAGTGGACGATAATCCGCAGGTCGTGGTGCCTAAACATTGCCTTTAAGATTTTTCGAAACTGTCCAATGACTAGCATTCAAAGTATTAGCAATTTATCGCGTGGAAGTGCTTGGATCTATCACGTATCTTGGATTATGTTCCAGTTGTACCGTTCTTATTGATTATTGTGCCCGATTTTTCTGTCGGGGATATTACGGCTAGGAAACCGTTCAATGTACAAAATCGTCTATCTTGTAATAATTGTCATCAGCAAGTTCATACATGAAATGCATCTCACTTATCTCGGTGTTCGTATACATGGTACTTGGACATACTTGTACATGGACTTCACTAACTATTAATGACACGTCAAACAGCCAAACATCACGTCAACTGAAATCCACTTGTACCTTAGTAGATAACATGATGATAACCAAGTTATCATCAACAATTTTTTATACTTGATAAACTCATTGGCGTACGCCATATTTTTATTTACCTTAATGATTTCAACAAGTATGGAATATGGTTGTCGCAAATTTTGATTCAGGACAAAATATTCTTATAATAGGCCAAGGAATAACCCTTTGAATTTTTGCCGCATGTTTACCTAACACCCAATATATTATACTACTAAGTTATATTTAAACCCATCATCCCATTCTACCCATTTATTATATGAAAAAGATGAACTTCTCCTAATTATAAGGAAACATAGTTTACAATTCCAATTTGAGTTGCACAAATTGTAACGATAATTATTATGTCCTTGTCCATGTCTATTTTAAAATATTATCATGAACTTCAAAATCGTTTTAATTAGAACCAACACGTTTTTCTATTACTTTCTTTTTCTTTATTTCATTCTTACTTTTAGTGATCCGTATCAAATAAATAAAGGTCATATTTATCGAATAATTATACGCCACGATTAGTAAAGCTATAGCTTGTACATAGGATTATAACAAAACATGCTTCATTGCCAAAGCCGATCTCAATTATTTACGCTTATTGGGATTGTTTCAAAATGATTGTCACAAAAAATGCAATCTCATCTTAAACTAAATCTTTTATTCTACTCTCAAAAATTTCCTAGTTTTATTAATAATTCTCGGTGTTAACTGGTATTATTGTAGGTGTTAACTGAGTCTAAATAGTATATTTAGTTCTAATAATTATTATTATTGTAGATGTTGACTAATCGTGCGTCTAAATAGTATATTCTAATTATTTTCTATTGCGAGTTTGTATGTAGTCCTATACTTTATTTCTGGACGATTACGTTTTTACTTTGTTTAACGAAATCTCAACAATTTCATGTTTTTACATTTTTTTAGACTACGCTCTTGTAGCGTATAAGTATATGCCAATCCACTATTCCTCACACTTTCTCTCACAAGCTTTCGAGTAAAAATTCTAGAATACAATCGGGTTTGCGTGAGGGGAGATTGCGTGAGGGATTACATAAGCATCCAGGATGGAATTTGGGATTTTTATGGGCACACATATATACTTGTACTCGTTTTATACAATTTTTAGACAATGCACCACAAGAGCTTATTAGTATATGCCAATCCACAATTCTTCACACTTTCTCTAACACGCTTTCGAGTAAAAATTCTGGAATACAATCGGGATTGTGTGATGGGAGATTGCTTGAGGGATTACATAAGCATCCAGGATTGAAGAGTGATTTAAAGTAAAACGATCACGAGACGTTCGAAAAATATGAAGTAGAACATCTTGAAACAGTGGCAATAGCATTAAATTTGCCGTTTTCTTATTGAAATGTCTACACGCTTTCGTGTAGACATTTTTGAATGCCATAGGGATTTCGTGGTAGAAAGCGTGAGGGATTACGTAAGCGGAAACATCCAGGATTGCATTTGGAACTTTTATTGGCTCAAATATACTTGTACTCGCTCGCACTCGCTCACGCTTTACGTTGAAAGATATAAACTAGAACAATAAGCGTTGAAATATTTGAAGTAGAACATATTGATACGTTAAACCGCTAGGTCCCCCATATCGAATCTTAGTGCTGAGGTTGATATGTGGCAGAGAAGAGGCCGGTGCCCAGCAGTGGGACATAAAAAGGCTAATGATGATGATGATGATGATGTTGATATTGATACAATGGCATTAGCATCAAATTTGGCTTATTTTCTTATTGAAAATATATAAGATTGAGCTCCTAATCTTCGCCCAAATACTACCCATTCACGGATCTATTGGGTAAGACAGTTGGTGATGAATGGTTAAACGATTGTAAAACTAGTGATAAATGTAGAAATCTATATAACTGTGAAAAATAAGTTATATCACATTTTTGCATATTATAAATGTGGTTAAAACATAGTGAATTTTTCAATTCAATGTAATGGTAAAACGCTTTGAATTGTAAAACTGCTTTACACATTACCCATTACCCAAACATTCTTTGTTTCTCAAACAGAGCGTGCACTCGAAGAAAAAATATTGTGTGTTTGAACGAAAGCGTGCGCGAAAGCGTTTGTGACTGATAGTGCAAATGCGTAGATTATGCGTGTGCAGAACTACTTGCACTTTCACGAGTAGGTAGGCGATTTATTCTTCCAAGCCTCATTTAAAGCTTCATTACATTTGCGATTGTACTATACGTGTACGTGTAACGTCTGTACGTGTAACTCAAGAATCTCCAAAATAGTTTGCATTTGAAACCTGTGCTTGCCAGTGTGGTGTATAATATACTGAAGAAATATGCAAAGTATATTTAATATTCTTATTTAAGGACTTATATTCATATTAGTTTTACTTACTTCGGCTTCCCATTGCAACAATAATCCCGCGGCCTCACATCGCAGTAGAAACATATTTAGAGAATGCAACAGAATGGAATTCTTTCGTAGCTGCATCGAAGTATATTGCTTATACAAATATTCGCTCATTACCTTATAATTATGAATCACATCTAACTTTATGTAATCACCAATTGCATAATATCCTAGAAATATATAACAGCTCTACAATGATGACGGTTCCTTGTCTCATACTTTAGTCTTTTACATACAAAATTTAAAACCAAAATACAAGCTGCAATATATAGAATATATTAGATTTCTAGGTCTGTGTTCCCTATGATGCGCTGAAATGACGTTTAAATAATTGGGGTCTAATAATAATTGGAGTCCAAATAACTGAGGTATAATATGAATTAGGGTCTAAATAACTCATTAAATATAGTTTGTTACTCCTATATATATGTATATATATATATATATATATATATATATATATATATATATATATATATATATATATATATATACATATTTATATATATATATATATATATATATATATATATATAAATATGTATATATATATACACATATATATATATATATATATATATATATATATATATATATATATATATATATATATATGTTGTATTTGAGGTTTTCGCTGATAGATACCTGTGTTGTATTGTTTTCTCGGGGATTGCGCGTTGATGCTGAGGGTTGGCTCTGAAAAGAACCGGATTCTCGACGTTTCGGCGAACTAACATTCGCCATTCTCAAGAGATATATGCGTCCGTGCGGGTCAACCGTTAGACGCATACTGAGAGCTCGTTCGTGCGATGCGACTACTTATAGCTGTCTGGCTTCGGGTCATGCGCGTTGTGTGCGGTGCACACAACGCATGACCCGAAGCGCATGACCCGAAGCCAGACAGCTATAAGTAGTCGCATCGCACGAACGAGCTCTCAGTATGCTTCGGGTCATGCGTTGTGTGCACCGCACACAACGCGCATGACCCGAAGCCAGACAGCTATAAGTAGTCGCATCGCACGAACGAGCTCGCAGTATGCGTCTAACGGTTGACCCGCACGGACGCATATATCTCTTGAGAATGGCGAATGTTAGTTCGCCGAAACGTCGAGAATCCGGTTCTTTTCAGAGCCAACCCTCAGCATCAACGCGGAATCCCCGAGAAAACAATACAACACACATATATATATATATATATATATATATATATATATATATATATATATATATATATATATATATATATATATATATATATATATATATATATATATATATAATATAGTATATATATATATATATACATATAAATATATATATATATATATTGGGTTTTTTAGTAGGGACGACGCGTTTCGTTTTTGGCATTTCTCGAATAGGAGTGAAGTTGGCTTCGCAATTCTTTCATATTTTAAAACGCCAGTCTATGACATTTTTTCATAGAGTGATACACGTTTCAACAACGTTTACAAATCCTTAAACTTGTTTATCTAACCTCTAGCCCCCTTGGCCCTGTCAACTCGTCATCACCGATTAGGCCCAAATTTACAGTATAGGTAGGGCTTGACTATAAATGAAAGTGACGCAAGCGAGAGCGTCAGATGGACAAGCGTTAAAAAACTCATAAGCAACGACAACTCATAAGCCGCTTTGTTAGCTTAAATTTCAATGGCCGGTCAGGACAGCGGTAAGAGCTCGGGTTCATAGTGCGAGGATCGCTGGTTCGATTCCACGTGGGGTCGCTTATTTTTTATTTACAAAATATATTAATACTAATAGAATAAAGTTAAACAATGATAAATAATAATAATAAAGGAAAGTCATTTTAAAAATTGTAAATAAAAGAAAAAAGCGTCCCCACGGGGAATCGAACGAGCGATCCTCGTACTATGAACCCTAGCTCTTACCGCTGCGCTGACCGGCCATTGAAATTTATGCTAACATAGCGGGCTTATGAGTTGTCGTTGCTTTAGAGTTTTTTAACGCTTGGCCATCTGGCCCTCCCGCTTGCGTCACTTTCATTTATAGTCAAGCCCTACATACACTGTAAATTTGGGCTAAATCGGTGATGACGAGTTGACAGAGTTCCCTTGTAAGTTCACGTTCTATCGCGAATACGTTGCACGTGCTTACGCCAACTTTCTGCTACAAGTGCCTGTGTCTGTGCGACATCGTAATGCTCGAAGTGAAGAAAATATCGTTGCCGTTCGAGAGAGTGTGCATGAGCAGTCAAGGATGTCGATCACTTTGTGGCGAATTTTGCTGAAGGATTTGGCTCTCCGCCCGTACGAGATTGCGTTGACTCAAGAACAGTAGCTATGGTCAGTATAAGCGTCGCACATTCGCTAATTGGGCTCTGGACCAGATGCAAACTGACGACAATATCTCGACGCTATGGACTTGGACGATATGTGGCATTATGTGGTTCCAACAGGGACGGCGCAAGGTGCAATACAACGTACGATACAATCGAATTATTGATGACCAAGTGCAGTGAGCGATTTGTCTCATGCAACGATCGTCGCGAATGGCAGGCTCGATCGTGCTATTTAGGCGTAGGCCGTATTAGGCCTAGACCGCATTACGGCTAAACAGCCGCGGTTTTTAATCGTGTGATTTTGTGAGTCAAGTAAGCTAATACAAGCGGCCTCACTTGTTTTTTTTTTTCCACGACTGATTTTAATAGCGTAGTGTGTGTTTCTCGAGCGGTTTTGGGGTTATAAAGGCTAACCGTTGACTGGTAAAAAACGTAGTGCGGCCTCTGCCTTAACGCCCTTGGACTTTTTTCTTTGGGTTACATTAAATCGCTGGTGTATGCCAACAAGCCAGCAACGTTCGAGGAGCTACAGGCGAAGATCGAACGCTAAATTCCTGGTATTTCGGCCGATTTGTGTGCTCGAGTCATGGAAAATTGGCTCCAGCGAATTGATTCGTGCCAACGCTTCCGCGGCGGACATTTGACCGATGTCGTATTCCATAATTAATGGCATCGATTGTACTTTCATTTGAAATATAAATCATTTCCATAACTAAACCACAAGTCTTTTAATTAACAAAATGCGTCGCTCTTAATGAAAAAACCATTAGTTTGTTATTATGTTGTTTATTGCCACTCTTTGAAGATCCAATTTTTGTCTGTATGCTGTCATTATACAAAACAAAATAAAAGCTACCGTTTTATCTGTCGTTCCAATTGGTAAACCCTACAGATTAATGTGAATAATGTCCCAGTGCCTGTGCGACAACGTAATGCTCGAAGTGAAGAAAATATCCTTATATATTATACTCACAATCAGAAGATTATACTCAGAATGTTTAGCACATTTGTTATTGTACACATTTGCTATGTGACTTTTATAAGATATATTCCCTTCTTATATGTTGTTATTATTATTATTACTTTGTTACCTGAAGGTAATTTTTCAATGCCAAACGCAAAGTTATTCTCTTCGGAACGTTCTCTCAATTCTTTCCAAGATAAAGCCCTGAATTTTTTAAAAAGCTTTTCTGTGTCGTCCTAGAAAATTAGAGGAAGATAAGCTGCTAGAAATATTAAACATTGAAGTGATTGAATACATTGAGACCGGTTTCGAGGGGTAGTACCCAATCCACGGCCAGTTCGCCCCAATCTATGTTGCTATCCGCCAAATCTCTAACCGAATCTATGTCATCGATGTAACTAAAAGCAGAACAAATTGCTGAAATTAAAAATATTTTAAATTCGTTTTAATTAAACTTAAATTGACTGTTTTTTATAATATAGCAATAGATAAATGTAAAAATTAAAAATTAGATGTCATGGTTAATAATAGAATTGAAAGTAGGAGATTATCATTACATAACTTCAAATCTGTTAATAGCTGGAATTTTTTATTCTAGCTATTGAGAGATTTGAAGATATCTTAATGATAATCTTCTACTTTCAATTCCATTTGTAAAAATATTTTTGAAAATCAACCTATTATTAAAATTTACTTTTTATACTTTAATTTGTCAAATTAAACAACAAATAAATAAAAATATTTTTTTACTCATACGCGAAATGTACTTATACACACGTTTTTTAATACGAGAAAAGCCACTTCTCGTTATGTTTCCACATAACCTGGGTAACGCACGCAAATATTCAATATCGCTAGGTTACATTAAAAAAAAGACACAATCAAGACCTCAATATTAAAAAAGTGACGTGAAAGTGTCAGAATTGTTTTTCCTTACAAAATTAGAATAAAAATTAAATAAAACGTTTGAAAATGAGTGTAAATTCTATGGTGATACCGGAGACTGAGTTCTTATGACGAATCCACACCACCGGAGACAATTGAAAAAGCAAATTCTTCATTTTTTGTTCCATTTTTTTGGAAGGCCCCTGGATCCCAAACTTGTAAGATACATTCCGTCGCATGAGTAATAAAAAATATTGTTTGTAACACGTGCGGTATTTCAATTGCTCTCGAGATAATGCATCCACTCACTACGATTGTTTGCCCAATTTCGCTCTGGCGTCAAATTGACAACTTACCGCCCTTGTTACAAAATACAGTGTAAACTCTATATAGCGACACTGAAGGGACTGTGCATTTATGGCGTTATAGACAGTTGTCGTTAAATGGACAGAAAAAAAAATGAATAATATTTTACTATTATAATATTATTTACTTACTAATAATGTATACAATTTACAAACAACAAACAAATTAATATTGATACAAATAGCGCGTATAGTCTTCCACATAACATTCTTCCACATAACTGTTATCTTCGTTTGATGTTTTTTGCTGCACCAGTATTTCATTTGAATTTTATCATGTATTTTATTCATGTCTTGGGATACTGTGGGATCAACTTGGTTATACAAAAAGTATTTTTCTAATAATTTCGCTGCATCGAGTGCTTGTTTAATGCTTGGTGGGGGCTCAGGATCATCCGTCTCATCCTCTTTATCCCCTTGTTGCTGTTCCTCGGTTTTTCTCACCGAATCCAGAATTTCTTCATCTGTAAGTGAAGCTTTTGTAGCCAGGCTGTCGTCTACTTCTATGTAGGTTTGTATATTTTCAGTGAAATTCTGTGGCATGTTGAACTGTTGAACCCACTCAGTTAATGGAAGGTCATCTTCACTTTCAAACTCTTGTCTCGCTTCCACTTCGGCACTCGCAGAACTGGTCGCAGAAAAGTTCAGCATGACGAAAAGGGTGCTGTATAGTTGTTGCTGTCACTTCTTCCCAGGCTTTGGATAAAAAATTTACTGCATCTAGCATATTAATAGAAGTTTTATCCTCAGATTGGACCAGCTCAATCAATAGTTTCTTTCTGTAGTGACCCTTGAGACTTTTAATCACGCTTTGATCCATTGGTTGTAAGACACTAGTCGTGTTTGGTTGGTTAGAAGGTTTGAAGGTTAGATATATGAGGGTGAGCAGAGCAGTTGTCGACAAGAAGCAAGATTTTTCGTTCCTTTAATTCTGCATCCCACCTTCGCAATTCTCCTTCAAACAGTTGACTTGTCATCCAGGCTGATTTATTAGCTTTATATGTGACTGGAAATTGATTATTGTTCTTAAAACACCGCGGATTTTTTTATTTGCCTATTATCACTAGCTCCTTTTTTCTGTGCCATTCATATTAGCAGCTACAAACACCGTAATACGCTCTTTGGAGATTTTTCCTCCTACACACTTTTCTCCTTTAAATTTCTTTTAAAGTTTTATCTAGAGTCAACCTAAAGAAAAAATTCCGGCTTCATCAGCATTAAAAATGTCACTCGTGGTGTGGCCAATGGTGTGGCCAAATGTTGGCCACACTCTATTAATCCAGTCATAATATTCGTATCAACACTTCGTGCTTCTCCATTAATTTTACCATAGTTGATATGGTGACGTTGCTTGAACTTTCCGAGCCATCCTTCTAATGCTTTCAAAGCCGTTAAGCCAAGGTCTTCAGAAAATTTCTCTGCCTTAGCTTTCACGATCGGGAGAGACAGGCAAGTTATTCAGGCGCTGTCTGTGAAACCATGATAGCATAGCTTGATCCAAATCTTCGTATTTAGGTTTCTTTAATATCTTACAAGATTTTCCATACTCCTCTGCTTGTAGAATATTTTCTTTGTTTTTCCATATTGCAGACACGGTAGGGCGACTAAATCCAAAGCGTTTTCCAACATCACTTATCTTTTCTTCCGCCTCTATTGCACATATTAATAAAACTTTTTCGTTAATACACAAAGATTTTCTCTTACTCGCCATGTTCACAGTTTGAAAGTTTGTGAACAACTAAAAATATGATAACGAATATATAATATAATGCATAACAACCTAAAAACAGTCTAGCAGCCGAGGTAAACACGTGCAAGATAATTACAATAAACAAACAAACGAATTTCTTAAAATCTTCGATACGTATGATGCCGACAGTCGAGGTAAATACGGGCTAGACAATAAAGCAATATAATAATAAACACAAGAACGTACACAGCTGCAGTTATTATTAATTTTAGCAACTTAGAAAAATCTGTTTATGGCTTAATAATTACGTATTGTTGTCGTTATGTAGAGTGGCTATGATGCTACATAGAGTGTATCATTCTATGGACAACAAGGTAAACCAACCAAAGTCAAGTAATTTCGACGTTTTAGGGAGTTTGTCGTTAAATCGAGTGACGTTACATCGAGTTTACACTGTATAATATTTTTTTAGTTTCCATGAAGTTTTAAAACATGTTGTACTTATTCTTGTATTGGACTTGAAATATTGCATAATATAATATAATAATAAATATTGCATAATATATTACCTTGGTACGACCATGCTGCTTGCTAGCCTCGAGGAATAAGTAATCGAAAAGAGTAAAGATAAGATTAAGGTAACTGTCGTGAGTAATCTTGATGATATCGATGTTTGACTCCTTGGTAAATGCTGAGATTGGGAGACAAATCTCGCAAACGTTGATAGAATTAGACGATTTAGTGTCACGCGTTTCTTTCCTGAAAATCTAATAAAAACTACAAAATATTTTATTTTTTTGGTGATTGACTATTGGACAAATAGATAATACCAAATATACCATAAGCAGAGCAGTAACTAGGATTTTCTACCCATATGGCCATGAATAAAAATTGCGCCTAATTTATACTTATTTGAATAAAAATGGAAATGGAATATTTATTTTTGATAGATATGTTCGTTGAATTTACAGATTATAAATAATATATAAAGATGAAAACTGAAATTAGACATCGCCGAAATTAGAAGCTAGTAACAAATTAATTAATTTGTTTTACTGTCTCAACGTAACCAGTTCAAAAATGTTCCAAGCTGTATATAATATATAAATAAAAATAAATTTTTTTGTTATTAATTTCGAATAGATATTATTCCGAAACTTCTCATTTAGGCGCTTTTATTAAATCGGCGCCTATTGCGGAGGCTACATTAGCCATACCCTAGTTACAGCTCTCAATATAATTTTAATTGACAATATTAGTTAATTAAAATATGCTACCCGTTATCATATGCTATTTAATTAAAAAATATAAGATTTGTATAGCTAAATCGATTTATATAGCGAAATAGAATAAATCGATTTTATGAGTAAATTTGCATTACATTTCAAAACATTTACACAATCCACTCATAAACTACATACTCCTAATAAATTATTGATATCTATTTGGCATAAACTATTACCAGTATAAAAGAGACATGAGTGCATTTCATAATGTTTCATGACATCACTGACACGAAAACAGATTTAAAAATCACTAAGAAAAAAGAATATATCGAGAGCAAAAGAAAGCTAGCATTTACTTGATTGATGTGCCGATGTACGCACACAGAATAATCGTTGCATAACTAGAGAGAAACAAAAGCCAAATGTAGTGTTCGAAGACGGAGATGGGCGTCAACCATCCACTGTGCATCCTAAAACTCGACCATTATTTTATTCACTTATTGTTAGCCGACAAGTTTACTTACCTCGGCACAGGAACAAGGCACGTAACCTTAGAGTAAACTGTTGCTTGGGTAAAGTCTGAATACTTGATTCTATGTGGTACTGCAAACAGTGCTCCTAAAAACAGTTCTAGTTCATTAAAGATGTCCAAAATTACGTTTTTGTGGAATCCTGTAGAACACGAATTCGTATAACGCGACGAAAAAATTGTCACTACTACTCATATAGCGTGGTAAACGTCTAACGTCTAGTCTCGTATAACGCGTGCGATAAATTTAACATATTCACATAGTTTCTAATTTTTTGTTTAAAAAAGCAAATGTATACACTTATCTTCTGCTTATATATGAACAATAATATAGAACAGGGGTTCTTAAACTTATGTAGTCCGAGGACCCCCTTTTGAACAATTTTTATTTGCGGACCCCCTCTTGAACAACTTTGTTTTTTCGGACCCCCATAGCAACCTTAGGTATTTCAATTCACATCGTACTTGAGACTAAATTTCTTGCTCGATAATCTCATATAGGCACATAGGCAGTACATTATAATAAATATTGGTAAAAATGTATCGCGAGTTATTATAATAAATGGACATTTTTATTAGGACATTTTTCTTAGAATATAGAAAAAAAATACATACATAGATAGAAAATAGTTTGTTTTAGTGTCTCAACGTAAAGTTGTAAATAACAAATAAAGAGTTGTAAAAAGAGCTAAAAAGTGTACAATATATCATCGTCTTTTTGAATTGTTTCCAACCATTTTTTTATATCTCGCGGACCCTCAGCAATGACTACGCAGATCCCAGTTTAAGCACCTCTGATATACAAACATGCTAGAACTCGCACAAATTGGTCTGATAATGTGTGGCCCATAAAACGCGATTTCCTATTAGGTGGAACGTATTCCCAGCGTTGTACAGAAGTCTACTGTACTTGTGAGAGAAAAATAGGAACAATAGGTATATATATAATTTATTATATATTTTATTTTATATACTCGCACACTAAAATGAAGATATTAATAAGTAAATTGTTGTATGTGAAGGATGCCACTATTATAATCGTATGTAATAGTATCCAAATCGTGTGTAATAGTATCCAAATCGTGCATCAAAGACCGATGTAAATAAAATGCAGTTTCATTATTAAACGATTTCTGTTTGTTGTTACTATGGCAACAACTCACGTCACTGAACAAAAAAAGTGAAAATAAATTTTCTGACTTGACGAAATTGAATTAATTTTTCTTATATTTGTAAAAATTATAAAGTCGAACCCACTGTAGGTAATAGGTTCATTTTATAATTTTTACAAATTTAATCAAAAAAACCCATTTTGAGTTATGGATCGTTTCACCTTTTATAATTTTTCTTATATTGAACCAAGAAGTGTTGGCTTCTCAATCTGGATTTATCTAGCTCTAATATAACTTAACCTAACCATAACCTAATCTAGATTAAATCTAGCTTAACATAGATTACATCGACAACAATCAAATAATTTTCCCATCACTTTGCGTTTTTACTAGTTTACTAGCAATTTTTGCCACGAAGGTGCTGAACGTTCTAACCTAATTGTGTCAGTGATTTGAAACAGTTTTTCTGTCTAAATTACAAATTTTCAAACTTATCGGTAAGAAACAATTCTTTTTTTGTAGATTCAACAACAATATTTTGATATGCTTAGTAGATAAAATAATATATGATACACGTGTGTGAAAGGCTTTTGTGCACTCATTGCGATTAAAGCACTCGCCTTCGACTCATGTTTTAAACTTCGCAACTCATGCACAAAAGCCCTTGTTCACACACTTGTATCACAAACTACAAGTATATAATTTGAATTTATATTTCAAAAATGCCAACCTTGCTAACCTTGCCAAACTTGCCAAATGCCAACATTTTTTGGGACTATTTGACTAATTAGCATTATTTCTTCGAGTAATTAGTCGAAATAGCGTAGAGGGGCGCGTATTGGTTTCATAAATAAGAAATTGGGCAGGGTAATAATTTTCATAGAAGGTGAAAGCCGGCACTGTACGCTGTACCTGGCCCGCGGGCTGCAGGTTGGCTATGCCTGATCTAAATTAAATAAAAATGCCATTTTACCGGAATAATGTGCAAGATCTATCCGAAAAAGATCTTTTCGACGACATAAGGGTTCTAAAAACCTATTCCTTAAGGTACAATATAGAATAGAATATAAAATAGAATTTTTTGATTCATTATTATTATTAGAACATGTCAAAAACAAAAATATTTTTATACAAATTACATTACTTACACTAGTTCTTGGATAGATATAACATATAACTGAAGCCAGACTGGAATCATTATAAATTTGAAATATTCAAAATACCTAATTAGTGGCGGATCCAGAAAATACGCAAGGGGGCGGTCACAAGGAAAATTAAGCAGCACATTTTTTCGAAAGGAAATCTCCTTTAAAGAGAATCAAGTAATTCTGATAACAAATAATAAATTGAGAAATTAAAAAAAATATTTATGAAGTTTAGCGTTTAAATTTAAATAATAAATTAAAGTTTTCGCTTTTGCGAATTTGCAAACCTATCAATAACGTTTTCAGTGTCTATAGAAATAGCTTGATGAACGTGTAATAACGCCAATCCCGTCAATCTATCCTCAGAAATCCTATTTCGAATCCAGGTTTTTAACCTACGAAGAGCTGCAGTAGCTACACTAACTGGCAACGTAAGTAAAATGTTTAATAGAATGCTACAATTCGGATAACTTTCGCGGTCACAATGTTCAGAATATACACGAAGAAGTTGTAGAAACTTATTTCCTCCGAGTTCTACTAAACGAAAACATTTAGCGCGCCATAAGTTTAATTCGGCTCCAAATATTGACTTCGAATTTAAATTTTGAACTTTCTGAAATATAGTCTCATATTTTTTCCATAAAATTTAAACTTTTTTTCATAAAAAACAGTTAAATTTTGAAAGTTTTCATTATCCAATTTAATTAAGTTTTGAGGTAGTAATTTACTCAAATGAAAAGCATCAATAGTATCTCAAGAAAATCTAGTACTCACATCATTTAAAATAAAATCTAACAAAGGAATAAAAATACATCTTCTGAAATATTCTTCGGCGCTACTTGCTGGTTGATTGTCGCTATTTGTTTGTTTTCGTGCAATTCTGGGCATATTTTTGTTCACTTGCTAATTTCTCAATGTTTTTCCAAATGCTATTGAAAATATTTTCCACATTATTTGTTTCAGAAGTGAGTACTAAGATAAGATATTTTATACCCGCAGCGGCTGTACTTATATCAAATGTCTCTTTTTAAAATATTCTACTGAACGGTAACGTTAAGGCAAAAATATGATTAACACATTTTAATGAAACAATTAACTTAAATTAAAGTGTCAATAATGAGGAATTCAATATGTTAGCTTTCGATGATGATATGTCATCGTCCCATACACTAATACTGTTCAATGATTCTAAAATTGCCGCAAAATCTTGGTCAAACGCTAGCGTTGTTGTGTGTCTTTCAACCCACCGAGTGTCACATAAAGTACCCAATGATGTTTTAGCCATAGAATTTTTTAGTACAAAAGACCGTTTTGCAGACGCATTAAAAAATGAAAGCACTTCGCGAATTATCCCAATACAGTTCCTAATACTTTTGACTTCTATGCATTTTCATATGGTTAAATTAAGAGAATGCTTATGACATGGTACCCAGACTGCACATTCAGTATATTTCATAATTTCTGCAACCGCTCCACGTTGCTTAGATGACAAAATATTACAGGTATCTGTACAGGTGCCGACTCAATTTTTCAAATTGAATTCATGTTTCTGCAGAATTTTCTTTACCGAATCTCCAAGTACTTTTCCACTTAAAACCGGTTCAGCATTAGAATATTCTCCAAAGTTTAATTGATGCAAATCAAAAAATCCCACAAAGTCTTCTCTTATTGCATCTTCTACCACATATCTTATCAAGATGCTTAGTTGAGATATTGTGGATACGTCTGTCGTCTCGTCAAACATTATGGAATATAAACCAGCTAAGTTTACATTAAATTTAATTTTACTCACAATTTCATCATCGCAAAATTTAATTAAACTATTTTGAGTTGTTTTGGATATATAAGTTGCTTTCGCAGATGAATTTTGTAGATGCTCCTTCAATGTTGTATCGCCGGATCTTGCTAACAATTTCTAAATTGCCCTAAAATTGCCCTCGTCGTAATACATCCAGAAAAGTTATTAGGAAAGTCATCTAACGAGCCGTCATCTCGATGACCTCTAAATGCAATGTTTTGTGGGCCGATTGTTATGATTACGTCTAAGATATGAGCTAGTCGATTCCGGTTATCATGAATTTGAATCAAACGTTGAGATGATAACATATTTTCAATTTGATTTTCTGGCTTATCATAATTCTGCAAAAACATATTGCAAATTTCAATGGCGTTTTTATGATAGCTTGCACGTTAACGTTTCTCCAAATATCCTTCTGCTCCCAGCAGTTTAGCAAATTTTCTCACAGCTTTAGTTGTTAAAGCACCAGCTTCTACTTTGCATTTTTCACTGCCTTCAGATGTTGGACGTTGTATGAAGCAATATTTGCAGAATATTCTTTGCAGTTTTGGTAAATACACTAACCAAGGATATTTTGTTAAATGGCTTTGTTTCAAATAGCGTTTTTCAATGTTTCCCTTTCTTTATGTTCTGAGTATGGGAACACATAATTATTTGGAGGTGTAAAAGAATTTTGTAGCAGTTCCTTTTTCAAATATTTACTTATGGGTTTATTGATAAAATTTCCAATATCTTTGGGAGAATTATCCACATCTTCGATCTACCTATTTTGAATTGTTGATGTCGTTGGTGAGTCAATTGTTTCTGAAATTTTGCTTGTTTTGCTTAGAATTTGTTCATCAACTGTCAATGTTTTTGGTTTTTTATGAAAAAAATTGCAATAGTATAGTTTCGACGTTTTTTAGACATTTTACACCTGCACAAATTAAAATATCAATTAATAAATATACCTGATACTTATAATAATGAAATTACATATATGAAAGTATAGTATCAAGTATAATATAGTTTTAAAGACGGCAATATTCATTATTTTTTTTGTGGAAGGTTGAGCCGAATTCGCTTCCTACCTACTCGTTCATACTGTTCATCTGTCCCATAACACAGAGATATTGCCGGCTTTGATGTGATGCGATTCGAATTCAAAATAATTTATTGTTGCATTAATACTGCAGCAGAAATTTATTTGTATTTAACAATTTATAACAATTTTAAGTGAAACCTGCTGCTACTCACTTTAATAATTTGTAGATGAATTTATTAATTTTTGGATTATAATGATTGTTCACTTTAATAACCTCAAACGTTCACCACAAACAGAAAAAGCTTTAAAAAGAGACCGAATTTTTTAACAAAATTTCAGTCGCACATGAGCGTAGCTAGGCGGTGCGGTGCGGTGCGTAGCTACCTATGGCAATATTAGTAAAACTGCAATGCGCGCTGCATGAAGCCAATTTTCAAACCACAGATTCAGACGGATTTTTTAAATTTGCGGGAAAATTATGCTTGCTGTAATATTTTTTTTTCGGTACAGCCAATACTTAAGGAGTTCGAAATCGAGTTTTATGGATTTTCATAATGATGAGTATTATTTTTTCATTAGGAAGTCCAATGGGAGTGGGCAATCGCCCCTATCTTCTCCCCAGGATCCGCCAGTTTACCTAATATACATAAAGGAAGTAAAAAGAATGACGACTTGTATATAATTTTTTTTTTTAAATTTATTTTTATTTATTTTTATTTAACCAGAATAAGATTATACAGTTATTTACATAGACCGTATCCCATAGAGGTAAACTAGTTACCTGAACATTAGCTGGTTGGTTTTTAAAAAAGAAACTTATTATAAACTTATTATAAACTTATAATGACTAATTATAGACTATGACCAGAATGAAATAAACCTAAACATTTACATATATAGATTTAAAAAGAATTTTTTTATTTATACTCCAGTTATTAGCCAGTTTATAAGTTTTTTCCGTATTAATTTTTTATTAACATTTAGAGATTTAAGATTGTCTGGTAGCATATTAAAGTTTTTTATTGCTACAATATGAGAGTTTTTGAATGCAATACTTTTATTGATTTTCGGTAAATTTATTGCCTTATTTCTAGTTTTACCTTGGTAATCATTAAATGACTTTTTACAATTTTCATAGTGAAAACATAGGGAGTCAATTATGAAAGTATCTTTACTATTCAAAATGTAATTGTTCGTTTGTTCTGTTATTATATTAATGAGTTTATTTTGTGTACTAGTTAATTTTTTCATAACATTTTTATAGCATCCTCCCCATACAATTATCCCATAATTAACTATACTTTCAAATAGTGTATGATAGATTATTTTAAGTGAATTTTTGTTTACACTCCTCTTCAATTTATAGAAGATAAATAGGAAAAATTTAGTTTTATTTATTAAATCTTTTATATGCTCGCCCCATCTCATATTACAGTCAAACTTTATGCCTAGATATTTACAACTGTTAACTCTTTTTATTTTCTGATTATAAATAAAAATTTCCAAATTTGCTGGAATACTATCGCTATAAGAACCAAAAGTTATAAATGTAGTTTTATCTATATTTATTGACAGATAATTATCAAAAAACCATTTCCCTAATTTATCTAAATAACCGTTAATTTTGTGTTGAACGTCAGGCCATGGATTACCAATACACTTTACAACAGTGTCGTTAGCATAAGCAGCTATTGAGTTTGCTTCTAAAATTTTAAAAATATAATTTAAATATAGAATGAACAGTAATGGACCTAGACTAGGACTAGAACACCAATTTTTACCTTTCTTTTCATACTCTTAATTTTATTAATTCTTACAACCTGTAGTCTATTGGTTAAATAATTTTCAAATAAATCAGAAGCAACACCTCTAATTCTAAACTTATACAATTTCTGTATTAATATTTTATGGTCCACCGTGTCAAAGGCCTTAGCTAAGTCTAAAAAGCGACTACTGTAGGGTTGTTCTTATCCATATTCGTATAAATAAACTCCGAAATAGATGCAAGAGCATCCTTTGTGCCCCTGTTTTTGAGAAAACCAAATTGTTCCTGTGCAATAATTTTATATTTAGTAATAAAATCATAGAGCCTTTTTTGAATGATTTTTTCGAAAACTTTCGCGATGTTAGATATAAGGGAGATAGGACGATAGTTTGTTGCCTGATGTCTATCACCCGTTTTAAAAATTGGAATGATTTCCACACATTTTAATGCATTAGGCCAGATACCCCTTAACATACAGTTATTAAATATATACTCAAGCGGTTTACTAATATAATTATTAATAACTTTGAGTGCTCTAGAATTTATGCCATCTGTCCCTCCTGCTTTGTCTTTTAGGTTTGTTATAATTTCTTCTATTTCACTACAATTTGTTGGATTTAAAAAAATAGAGTTAGAATTTTGATTTATGTTGATATTACTTTGACTATAATTTTTGTTTCCTATTTTTTCAGCGAGCTTTACCGCAATATTGCTGAAAAAATCTACAAATTCATTAGCAATTTTTTGTGGATCAATGATCTTTTGATGTTCTTTACTTAAATAATCAATATTTTCATTAAATTTTATTTTTTTTCCAAGCTTTTCATTGATAAATTGCCACATTTTTTTACTATCGGTACATTTATAATTAAATTCCCTACTGTTATGGTTATATTTTGCTATTTTTATTAATTTATCTAACTTTTTACGATAGTTAATATAATTTAATTTTAATTTAATATTAGTTATATTTTGCTTCCATTTATTATATAGTTTTTCTTTAGTGTGACAAGATTTTATGATACCAGAGGTAATCCAATTTTTACGCGGCTTTTGCTTTTTATAGATACTAGATTTTGCTTTTGACACATTTATGAAATAATTCAATTAATGGGTATTCGTTCATTGAAAGATTCGGTGAGGCTATAAAAGGCTTTAGACGCAAGACTTTATTTTCAACCTTTGTTATATGTTTTTCGTCTAGGTTCCTTAATGATATAAGAATTTTATTCCATATTTTTGTAAAAGTATAAATTAATGAATTACTACGTTTCAATTCACTCATGACTTGTAAATATATAAATATAATTGCAAGTACAATTTGGTTTTCGTGCACTTTCGGGCCATTGGATAATAATGTGGGTAGCTAAAAACACTATAACCTGATAAAAATTAATAATAATGAACGCGTCTATGAATATTCATCTCGTGGCACGAAAGTGCAGAAAAACCAAATTGTACTTGTAATTATATTTATATATTTACAAGTCATGAGTGAATCGAAACGTAGTAATTCATTAATTTATACTTTTACAAAAATATGGAATAAAATTCTTATATCATTAAGGAACCTAGACGAAAAACATATAAAAAAGGTTGAAAATAAAGTTTTCGTCAAAAGCCTTTAATAGCCTCACCGAACCTGTTAATGAACATACCCATCAATTGAATTGTCATCAATGTGTCAAAAGTGAATTGTATAGAGAATTAATTGTGTCATGAGTGAATCAAAACGTAGTAATTCATTGATTGATATAATTTTATTTTTGAAGATTCACATAGTAATTGCTCCCAAAATTTCAATATTTTTATGTTCACATTTTTCTGAACAAAACTGTATTTTGTTCTGTGTACCCGTATATCATGTTTATTTCTTGTTGTATAGTTATGACTAGGGCAACCAAAAATATGCAAATGCGTATATTTTCTCATTCTACTTATAAAGAATGGACAAGCCAGAAATGTGTTTCTGACTAAACTATGAATTTTGAATATTAAATAGATTTATAAATAAGCCGACCAATCAGCATGGTGTAAATAGACAAGAGACAATGGTTGTTGCTATTAAAAATTCTAATCGAATATGGGTTTTAGCATACGTCCCGCTTTGAAAGGTCTTGGATAGATTTAAATAGGATTAAAATAGGAAGATTACAATTAAGCCCATTGTTGAGTTTTAACAGACTTGTTTTGAGAGACCCCACTTCAGAACCGATATGATGGGTTAGAAATAAAATAAATTAAAGGCAGAATTGGTAACTTTTGAATCAGTAAGATCAATTTTCTAAAACCCTTTTTATTTTGAGTCTACGACATCGAAGTTCGAAATACTGTAGTGCTAGACAAGCAAAACACAGACAGCACTATTGCAAGACTTTTTGATGATTCAATAAAAATTCTGGGTGAAAGTTTCAATCGAAATTCCCTCAAATTATGGATTCCTTAGCGCATCAATAAATTCGCTTGAAACGTCTGGGTTACTGCTTGCTAAACAGATTGAGGTAATAGAACATGCTCAGGATGTAATTAATGGCGTTAACAGTTAAACAGCAAACTTTTTCAAAAACCATGGTTTTTCGAGTTTAAAGGAAATTTCAATAAATTTGTCTAGGTCTAGATCTAGGGGTTCTACAACAATAGACAATAAATATAGTATTATTGAAGCAATGGCTTAAATTTGCGCCTATAACTTCGGTTAAAGTGGATCGAAGTTTTTCAATGTACAAAAATGGCCTACGATCAAAAAAGAATAGTTTTCTTTTAGATAACTTAAATGAGATGTTTGTCCTTTCAAGGACCACGTTCCAATTTCAATTCCTAATTCTTTGTTCTTTTCTTTTCTTCCAATATTCTTTCATCTGTTCACTATGTTTTTTCTTTCTGTGATCAGACCATTTTGAACCCGTTTTCTTAGCAGCCCTGCGTTGGAATCCTCCCATTTTCAATATTTTTTCCCGAAAGGCTTCTCTGTTGTATATAGTATAGTGTATAATGTATATAGTTGGTATTGTAAAAGTTTTAAAATTAAAATTGTCCTTTATTGTAATAAAAATGTAATTCAAGGTTCTGTGGACTATTTAAGGATTATTATTGGAAAAGAAATTAAAAATAACTACTACACCAACTATTATGGATGAACGTATAAAGATCACAGTTTTCTAAAGCACTTATATTTAGTTATTACGTACACTTTAAACCATTATAATATAAAGTTTGAAGACCTTTGCGTGTACGATTATAGTCCAATTTTATATAGAGTCTTCCAATAAGAGGTATCATTTACTATAGCCCGCCATGTTTACAGTTGTCATGAATCAACCTGAAACTATTTAACAGATGACAAGTATGAACTACACCATTAATAAAAAGGGAACGATATACGCTTCAAAAAAGCATTGAAATTATTAAAATTCTCTACAAAAATGGAGAGAATTTTGCGGACACAATTCGCAAAGTACCTTCTCGGTCAGCAATAAGGAATATGCATCAAGTTTTTTAATTTGTTTAATTCACTATTTACTTCGTTTTAACATAGCATAAATTATAAATACTGTTGAAAGTGTTTCAATTAATTTTTAAAATGAAATATAAAAAACCGATTAAATTTGACATGTTTGAATGGTCCCTTTGACATTCAGTGTGGTTTACTATTTTCATAGGCAGTTAAGGATTTTCAGTTCAGTGAATTTGCTATTTCGATAATGGAAAAACCTAAAAAAACATTTTTTTCTATTTTGCGTCTATAATGCACTCATATGGGTTCGTTAATGGCTCGCCGAGTGTTTTAATAATTTAATTTTTCAAGGTTGCCACCGTTGAAATTCAGAGCTATCAATCTGTAAGAAGTGTCAAATTTTCTGCGAGATAGTTTTGAGGTTATGTTATGTGTGGAAAGGGGCCATTCAAGTATTACGAAAGCATTACAGAGGGGAGGGGAGATCTTTTCTTATTTTTGGTGGCTTTTCTTATTTTGGTTCTTCTAAATTTTGGTGACATGGTATTGGTGGAGTCTGGATGGTGATTACGTCAGCAATATTTTTTTTACTTTTTCGGATTTTCTACAAAATTTAGTTTTTTTGATCTAAACATATATATGGCAACCCTAAGTTGTCTATGCTCGAAAACGAATAAAATTGCATAGTTTTTGTTTTGCCATCTGATACACTTTCGTCAAAGTTGAATGAATAAAAATGTCATTTAATATAGACAAATCCAAGTTATACCAAGGATATTGCTTTACTTGGGAATGCAGCAGTAAAAACTCTTGATGAAGTCACACAAGAATTACATAAAATAGAATTAAAGTAAGACATATCTTCGTTTGCTTCAAAGAAAATCAAATTCCCCAGAGGGACGAAGACATGTATCGACAGTTCCTGTTAAGTTCACTCGGATACAGACTAATCAGCACAAAAGCCAATTAGATAGCAGTTTCGCTGAAACATCGATCCATTATTTGGAGACCATAGCATCAATACTTGGACCAGATTAAGTTTTTTTTTTATCTCAAAATGATAAAGCTCGGGTCAATTTCGAGTTTGCTGCAAA
The DNA here is from genome assembly GCA_944588485.1 of Phosphuga atrata. Classification (NCBI taxonomy): domain Eukaryota; kingdom Metazoa; phylum Arthropoda; class Insecta; order Coleoptera; family Silphidae; genus Phosphuga; species Phosphuga atrata. The sequence continues at coordinate 85,821,818 of OX155892.1, read as the reverse complement.
TGTATTAGCAGAGGTATGGAGTTCCATGGAAATTGATGGTTATCATGTTACTGCAAAATATGTTGGGTCGAGCGAACCAGATCTTCCTGATTTTCCAGATATTAAATGGTTTTGCTGCAAATGTATTAGCAGAGGTATGGAGTTCCATGGAAATTGATGGTTATCATGTTACTGCAAAATATGTTGGGTCGAGCGAACCAGATCTTCCTGATTTTCCAGATATTAAATGGTTTTCAGAACATGTGCGTGAAACCCAATACTTGCTTCCAATGGTAAAATGTAGAAACACAGAATGCTGTCGTCCAAGAAGTGGTTTATTTAGATTACTAAAGAACAGGTTTCGCTTACCACCAGTAAAAGTACAGTAGACAGTTGATGACTTGGGTTTGGATGATTAGTCCAATGACCATTTAGTTCTACATTTGAATTCTTCACTCAAAGATTATCTGCAAATGCCGTACGATTTTGTCCCACGGTAAAATTAAAACTATCAAGTCGAACATGTCAAATTTTTGGTCTTTATCATGCTTCCGTCAAGTCATTAAATCGTCACGTCGAGGAGGTTCATAAAAAAGTAAACACGTACACCGAAACGAAAGCAAGGCTTTAAGAGTGGCTGCTCGTCGTGCTACCGAATTGATGAGTATAATACAAAATTTAGAAGAGTACCAGGATGTTGAATGGCTCAAAGAGAACGGTGTCGATATTCCAAAATCAGACGAAAGTGAGCCGACACAGAACATCGAGCAGCAAACATCAAATGTCATCGAAATCTTAGAGTCATGGATTCATGTATCATGGACTGAGGACTGCTAATTTGACTTTATATACCTAAATTTTGGAAAGAACAAAACAAATGAACGTGTTAATCGTTAATATATTAAGATTGAATATAATAATAGGAGATAATATTTGAATATCATGTCAATAATTTGCTTGAATAAATATTATGTGCTTTAAATTCCTGTATTCTAAGCCTATACTTAACAGCTACAGGAATCAATAAAGAAACCAGAACAGATTGAAAAATATATGTCCAATGTTTACGTAAGCATGGGAGGGAGGATAAGAGCTTTGCTTACTTTTGCTGACGTGGGGTATGGGAGGTTAATAATTGCAAAAATCTACTTACGTAATACTTGAACGGCCCCAAATCCCAAATAAACAAATTTAATTAATTGGTAATTGGTAATTAATTAGTTTAAATGGTAATAAACACATATTTGATTTACTTGATGACTTTCAGTCATTGTTCTTGATAATTTATAATCTCCCTCTATACCAAAATCGCACTAGTTAATGGAAAACACTACAGAAATATTTCACAACAAAACAGAACAGAGAATAAATAAATGTCATAACGTGCACGTCACATATCATCGAATTTCGCAAATTTGAATTTCACTCGTATATTTTGACTCGACTTTTTTATTTAAGTTTTATAGAATTAAATACAAGATAAAGGACAAAATAATGGTATAGGTGTATTTATCGGTGGTTAAAAATCAAGTAAAATTAAATCACTTGCATATTCCCTATTGTGAAACTGGTGCAAAAGTTTGAACTGTTGGGAAAAGTTAGTGATATGAAGATGAAGAAAACCGAACTCGTGCACATCGCTCAAGAACAACTGAGAATATTGCTGTTGTAGACCATAGCGTTGAGGAAAACCCAGGTTTGTCCATTTCTCGTCAATCTTTGGAATTGGGCGTTCCACAAATGACATTACACCGTGTTTTGCATACAGATTTACGTCTTAAGGCTTTTAGAGTTGGGTTAACACAAGAACTTACGCCTACCCACCATCAACAACGTCGTGTCTTTGCTGATTGGGTCCTTGAAATGCATAAAACTGATCCGGAATTTCATCGAAAAATCATCTTGAGTGATGAGGCCTATTTTCACCTCGGAGACTACGTTAACAAGCAGAATTGTCGCATTTGGAGCTCGGAAAACCCAATTATTATTGCTGAACGCCTCGCCATCAACGTGTGACTGTTTGGAGCGGTTTTTGGTCTTGCAGGGTCATTGAATCTTACTTTTTCGAAAATGAGGCTGGAGCAACTGTTGTGGCTCGCGTACACCTAAACCGTCATCGGCCGAAGTTTCGAACACTTGTCATCGGTCGAACACTTGTAAAAGAATGAGAGCGCGTAGACAAACACGACTGATCACGATGATCCGAACTTGTTGGGATTTATCGCCAGACTGCTGGGCGTCTACAGTGCAAATTGAGAGTATTTATAGTTAAATTTTGTTGTTATCTACCTAAACGACTATGGATATTGAAATTATTAAATATTATTGAATATTTAAATTAAAAAGTTGTGTTTATAATAGGGGGTTGGTCTGACACAACTTATGTGGGATAAACATTACAAAAATTCCAATAATCGACAGGATAGCACTGATGGTAACACTGGTGGTAACACTGTTGCAGTCTCAAACTCAAACTCTTGCAAACTCGTCCGGGTAGTTCTGTCCGCCATCAGCCGATAAAATCGGTTTTGATGTACGCTTAGCATTACGGTGAATGGCGCTACCGAACGATGGATATTGCTTTTGTGCGGACGGAATTGGAAGATATTGATGTGGACGACGTTTATTTTCAGCAAGACGGCGCTACGTGCCACACAAGTGGTATCGTTACCGCTCTTTTGCGCGAAAAGTTTCCCGAGCATGTGATTTCTCGAAGACGCAATCACAATTGGCCACCGAGTTCTTGTGATTTAACACAAGAACTAATTTCTTTGGGGCTACGTGAAAGATAAGGTCTATGCCAACGACCCACAATCGATTCAAGACTTTAAAAATGAAATTCGTGAAGTTATTGAGGACACACAGCCGTAAATGTGCGAAATAGTGATGGAAAATTTCAAGAAAATAGTATGGTCCTGCAAGCGTAGCCGTGGCGGCCATTTGGCTACTATTGTTTTCCATTAATAATGACATACCCTCCTCTTTATAATTAAGTAAACATCCGATGATTTCGCTTAAACATACTCTTTTACATATCAAAATGAAACCTCTTATTGGAAGACCCGGTATTACAATCGGTGCAAATGAATAAGAGAAGGAGTTTGAACAAAGTCTGTTTTGTATTTTGATAATTTTATTGTTAATAAGTTTTAAGTGATAAGTTTGGTTTTGATTAATTTTTTGCATTTTTAATTAATAATTAATAGTAGCACCTATATTCAAGCAACCAATGACCTACGAGGCCTTAACTATTACATAATAATAATTTATTAACATCCATTGACGCTTGCATTCGACCGGGCTAGATTCAAACTACTATTTCACTTAAAGTATATAGAGATAGAATATTTATTGTAGTTAGTACACAAAGGGCTACCGACCACAGAGTCCTTCTGCTCAAATAAATTATATTTATTTATTACTTAGTATGGTTCTCAATTTATATTCGTAGTAGTATGTAGTAGCTTACCTAAACTTATATCCAACTGATCTTCAACTAAGCTTCCAAGCACTCCGTTCCCCGTCCAATTGTTGTAAATTACGCCCCAATTGTATTTTTCACTAGAGATTAAGGCTGTCATGTTACATCTCTTTGAATATTCCAATATTAATAATAGTTCTGTTCCTTTCCTTTTTTCTAAAATTTTGACACTATCGTGAATGACATTAACAATGGACTAGACAAAATTTGCTTGCGGTAAAGTTTACAAATGTTGTAAACTTTCTGAGAATTGCTGTGTTCCAGAAAAATCTATTTCTCTACAAAAAATTATTTAAGAATGCATCCCTGAATGGAACACATTTGATAAACTACTCAGGCTGTTTTACAACTGCAAAGCAAAGACACTGCAATGCAAAATAACATAACAACTGAAGAAAAGCTAGTTGCATATGATCTCTCGTAGTTGCGAGAAGCATGACCGGATTGACTCTAACGATTATAATCATGATGCTGTAAGGATTCGGATCATGATGGCAATAATGCATGGATTCTAAGCCTTTTATACTGCCATCTAATTTTGATTAGGAAAATTTGGGGTTAATTCACTTTTTCCCGATATATTTGGTAAAATAAAATACATTAATGGTAGGCAACGAAAGGCAAATTCAGAAAAAATCCCTTTTGCGCTCAGTGTTTCATACATAAATTAAAATCTGTTGCCTGAATATATTTAGTTTTCATATTTTTTAAATATTATAATTCTGGTCTGCTTCCTTATATTAAATTAACAAAAAAACATGTAACATTTTCAATTGATATAACTAACCAACATAACTATACGGGAGATACTGGACTGCTCCAATCCTAAAACGTCTTCCAGCCTGATCTTTCAGTTTATCCGGAAACAAATTGACATCGTACAAGAAACTTTGATTCCCTACAAACCAAACATCCAGATAGATGAATTTGTTACTCCCATCCACACCGACATATCTATGTGTAAAGAATTGGAAAAACTCATGAAATTCCACCACGAACAACACATCAGCAATGTAGTCTAAAACGCCGGAATCAAAAGCGCCACCGAGAATGTTTTCCTTCAAGAAAACTATATATTTCCTTGCATTATATCTTGCTTTTTGCTGTTTCCTTCGTAGATGTTCTTCGAAAATTCCCAGAAATTCTAACGGTTTATTACTAGCTATTATAAAACCTAAACAACGTTCTGCGTCGTTATAAACAATATCTGTTAAATTTTCTGGCTTAATTTGAATCGTAGGAAAATTGTGTATGCAAATGTCAGCCGAATCTTGCAATAACAATATGCAATTTTTTTCAAAATAACGATTTATCAAAACGTTCGTCAAAATTGTTATAGGTAGAATCATTTTATTTGCTTTGACACGTTAAATAAAACTGACCCTATGAGTACCGATACGCACTAACAATAAGTGTAATATTATTGATCCTATTTATTAACAGTTAATTAGAGCTTATTATTTATGCCAAAACAAAAAACGTGTAGCTATAAAGTTAAAAGAATATCGTTGTTTGATATCACGAACGAATGGTTATTAAAAACTAATTTAAGTTTTATCCATTAGAAAATGTTTACCAATAAAAGCAATTTGTTTTAATGACTAAAACAAATAGTGAAACAATTATTATGCTACAATGTCCTAAAAAGAATAGAAAAATGTAACTTTTCGACTAGAGTAGATAGTTTTGTGTGTAGAGTAGGAATGCAACATCGTTCATAAAAAACGTCGATGTTAAAACATCGATGTTTTCAAAAGTAAAATATCGATGTCGAAAACATCGATGTTTATGAACGATATATCGATATTATTTCGATGTTTTGAAAAAAAAACACATAGGAATGTTCAAAATGTTTATTAGTTAATTATTTCGCAAAATAGAGTTTAAAAATAAAAATTTTGACAATCTTGTGCCTAGTAAGCGGTTTCTTTCTTGAGTAATCGTAGCCCCAGCTTCTGAAAACAGCCGCTCACTGGGCACCGACGTTGCTACGATAGGCAAATGTATCATCGCCAGTTTATACAAGCCAGGAAATAAACCTTTGATGTCATCCCACATTTCTAAAGCATCTGCTTTTATAGGAGTTACAGGAGACGACATAAACATGTGAAATTCTGATTCTGCTTTTGTTTTATTTTTTATGTTGTTGTGTGTTAATTGTTTGTGTTAACTCCATATGTCACGTTCGGATTCATTATTTTCATCCCTTTCAGATTCGTCAGAAGAATCAGTTAATAAAACTGCTGCTTGCATATTAGTTAAGTAATTATTTATATAACTGATGACTTTATTCTTAGCAGTCTCATCTTTGAAATGAAAGAGTTTGAAGCGTGGATCTAGAGCGGTTGCTATAGTCAGGGAAGAGCAATGTTCTAGTTTATCAAAGCGTTTTGATACCTCTTTTTCAATTTCTGCTTTTAATGAAACCGTGCTTTCAAATGTTAGTGAGAATTTTTCTAACATACCCCGCAGGCAGCTTACAAGTGGAATAACCTTACTGTAACATAATTTTCGGCAGAAATTTCTTTAGTTAATCTTTCAAAGGGCTGTAAAAGTTGTACCATTTCGCGCAGACAGCCCACTTCATTAGAAGTTATCATTGCTTTTTCCGCAATCCGTCGCTGGCATTGACACTACGTTTTATGAATTTTACAATCTCGCGCACTTTGCTGACGATCATTGATGCAGTTTTAGCTTTATCCAATAAGTTTATGACAACTAAATTCAATGTGTGGGCGAAGCACGGTATTTTTTTTTTTCACCAAACACGTCTCTATTTACCTTGATAACCGTGCTGTCATTGTCAGTAACTACAGCAGTAACTGCATCGGTAGTAATATTCCATTCGTCGAAGATATCTGAAAGTCTGTTTTGTATGTACTCTGCTGTATGTCTTTCGATCAACTCAAAGACTCCCAAAGTTCCACTCATAAGTTTGGATTTTTCCAATATTTTTTAAAAATTTCTGCCATAGCCTCATATTTTTCATCTATACGTTTTTTTAACGTCTCTCTAGAAGGAATTTTGTACAAGGGTACCAGTTCCTTTATTAACTGTGTAAATCCGTTTCCTTCCACAATTGAAAATGGTTTATGGTCCATAATAATGAAATTCACTATTGCTTCAGTTATTTTTTTATATTTGTTACCTTCAACATTTGTTATACTTTTAATATTACTGAACAATTCCTTGATATTTTGTTGAGCGTTTTGTTGAGTATCAGTTGAGTATCGTTGATTTTAACTTTGGAACTGCAACCAGATGAGCTAGCTTGTTTCTTAGAATAATCAACATCTATTCCATCAATAACAGGTTGATGATTTTGAACCTCCTTGTTTGTCTCGTCACTGTAATTTGGTTTTTTTTTTACTGGCTCCTCTGCTATTAACTCTTGAACAACATCTACGTGTAATTTCTCCAGATGACCCCGAAGATAATAAGTGGTATTTCCCGATGTTTTCAGGCATTTATTGCAAAATTTGCAAATTGCTTCTCTGTCATTATTACTTTTTTTAAAATAATTCAATATTTTACTTTTTTTTCTATTAGGTGGCATTTTATCTGAAAAAAGAGTAATGGTAATGTGGGTGATAAGGGTTAAGAATAAATTTATCACTCACGTTTTGTGATAGGAGAAAATATATTTGAATCGGTCATTTCAAAAACCGCATAAGTCACACAATTAGAATTTTTCAGAAATCAATAAAAACTGAATTATTTACAGATAAACGAGTTTTAAATGACTTTTTTGAGCTCAGTATAGTGTTACTTGAAGAGGAAGAAATGTATTGACTGACGTGATTTATACCCAGAATACGCATCTCCCTTTAAGGAAGCGTTTACAACAACAAAAGCATGTTACAAAAAAATGTGACTTATGTGGTTTTTGAAATGACCGATTCATTTACAATACTTATAAACACTAAATAACACAATAACAACGGATTCGCGAAGCTTCAACTTACTATAACTTGTTGGCGTGACTGTAGGTCGAGTTAACTGGGTGAACTTATAGACTGAACTGTTCCGGTGAACTTCGACTGAAGTGAAGTGATCGACTTGACGTGTGAATGATCGACTTGACGGTGAATCATCGACTGACTTGTTTTTCGGGGGTGCGCGTATTTATATGTCCCTTCAGGTATCTGGACCGGTTTTATTGGGGATTGTTTTCTTCATTACTTTCGTAAACTAATCATTCTTCGTAAACGTATCGTTCGCAGATTGTAATAACAATCCTACCATAAAACACAATATTAAATCTTTTAGAAATTACTGTAATGACCCTGTCATAAAATATTCAACGAAATATTTATGAAAACCGTTCGGGTGATTACAGTATTAACCCTATAATAAAACAGACAAAAAATTTCTAGACTTTGTTCGAGGATTATAGCAACGACCTTATCGTAAAAGTAATTTCTAATTTCTAAGAAAATATCGTTAATAAAACATCGTTCATAGAAGTATCGATGTATCGTCGATGTTAGGAGTTCTAACATCGATGTTAAAACATCGATGTTTATGAACGATACATCGATGTATCGTTTGCATCCCTAGTGTAGAGTAGATATATTAGAATAAAAGTACTAGAATCAACACGCATTTTCAAAGAATTATAATACATTTTATACTAGAAACAGCTTTTATACTTTAAATTAAGTTTGCTATTCCCTGCATTTAAGTCTTGTTTACAAGTTCTTACTCCATGTTCAAACAAATTTATAAATAAATAACTTTTATAATAATTAATATAAATTGGCAATATATTATCATTTAGGTATTTTTGAAAGTACCCAATTGGCTAAAGTTACTAAAATAATTAAATGAAAGTTTCTGGCGAAAATGGTATCCGAAACGTTCACAGCATTCGTTTCACCGCGGAATCTTCACCCTAGGAACTTTCACCGCAGGAACGTTCACCGCTGAGCAGTTTCACCTCTGCGAAGTTTCAAAGCCCACGTTTCACCGTTCGGCAAATTCACCGCATCCAATTAAGAAAATACACAAACAAAAATATGGGAAGATAAATTGATGCAGGTGAAACTGCTCAGTCCTCCTCGGTAGTGTAGTTGACAACATACCCGCCTTTCAATGCGGGAGACCCGGGTTCGAATCCTGGTCGGGAAGGCGAAAACTAGGGCGGTTTTCATTAACTGTCCGGGCTGCCCACCCTGAATGAATGCAAAATATGCGATACCTGGGTGATGCATACTAAAAGCCAAAGTGGAATAGGGGGTTTAGTGAGAGCTTCCCCCGAACCACTATAAATAGAAAAAAAAAGGTGAAACTGCTCAGCGGTGAACCTTCCTGCTGTGAAGATTTCGCGATGAAACCAATGCGGTGAAAGTTCACTAAACCGGCGTAAATATGTCTGTACTCCTCATAGTTTAAAAAGGGTATCCGCGGTTCACCGCGGAATCTTCAGCTTTCACCGCGGAATCTTTCACCGCAGGAACTTTCACCGCTGAGCAGTTTCACCTCTGCGAAGTTTCACCGCCCACGTTTCACCGTTCGACAATTTCACCGTATGCAATTAAATATACATAAACAAAAATATAGGAAAATTAATTGAATCTGCTGAACGGTGAAAGTTCTTGCAGTGAAAGTTCCTACGGTGAAGATTCCGCGGTGAAACTTAAGCGGTGAAAATTCACTGAACCTTTAAAAACAGACTATATTCAAACAAAACCGAACAGATGTAAGCTAATAAAGAGCTTGGGCTATCTCTAAATCAAACACAATTTTATAGGGTTGTTTGAAAAGTAATTTCGTTTTTTTCGCGAGCGCCATTTATTACATTTAAAGTGATATTAAAAAAGATGGAAATTGAAGCTAATTAGCGCAAATTAAAAGCAATAGTTGAAGCAAACCGAAACGTTGGGAGAAGATTGAATTCCTCCAATTTAGTCCTTTATAAAACCACATTAGTTTCGAAATTAGATATATGGGCATCACATGTTCTCAAAGAAAGTAATTTGCATCGTTAACATCTATTATTTGCTACTCTAGCTTGATCCATTGATCCATAATTAACCATTTCTGAATGCTGGACAATTGCAGATTATCTAAATTATAGAGCAGAAGAGATCCTATCATTGTATAGTGAAGCTTCAAGGAATTTCCTTTGTTTTAAGGCTTCTTCGAAACAATTCTACAACTAATTTAAAAGTGTACTACCACCAGCAGGACAAATTTAGTGATTGCATCAACAGAAGAGACAAGAATAGATTCAGAGAAAAAGCTTGTGCTTCAGCATGATAACGCAAAACCTTTTACTAGATTGTTGACAGGCCAGAAGCTATTACAACTTAGATGGGATGTGATCACCTACCATATTCGCAAATTTGATCCCCTCGTTTATTATTTATTTCGGTTCTTATAGAACTCTCGAGACGAAGTAAGATTTAGTTCAAATAGGGAGGAAAATCGCATTTTCTGTTTATTTGTAAGCAAAGACTAGAAATTCTACGAGCGCTAAATTATTCTGCTACACGAAAGACGGCAACATATTTTTTACTAAAATAGTAAATATAACATTTGAGTAATAGTTCAGACCAGGAGAAATGGAAAGTACTGAAATGAGATCAAGTACTTGGCATCGAACAAAATACCCTGGAGTCATAGGAAGTAATGTATAATAGTTTATAATTTAAAATGCAAATTGAAAATATAAATGTAAATGGTTTGTTGACTCGACATACAGCCGTACTACTGTAGGCGACGGATTGTGCCTATTCCTGATGCTATCTTAACGTTATGTGCGGAAGTCAGAATCTAGATAAAGAAGTACATGAACAATTAGTTGATAGCGTTGAAAACTGTGATAAACCCTCTACATTGTGCATTGATTGTGATGATAATAATAACCCAGTGTCATTGCATATTTATAAGTTTTGGTTTGGTTTTTATTACAAGTAACACATCAGACAAAATTATTTTAAATCTCTCTTATCCTTCTTCCCTTTTTTTTTCTCCTTTTTTTCGTATCTTCGACTGGCTTCTCGACCGGTTCTGGTTCCATTGCGCAAATAGCTACAACAAACGGAAAAATTTCCACGATCATCAAAGCACAAGCTTAACCGCTTAACCTACTAAACCTTGACGAAGTGTATTTACACAATCGACCAGGTTGAATAAGATTTGAAAATTGTTACGGGAGATCAAATTGAGAGCGGATCTGGCCCGTGGACCTGAAAAAATCGAGATCAAAGTTTGGAGTGTCTAAATAATTGTCGAATGGTTTCATCGAAAATGTGAGAGGTTTATTCTCCTACAAGTATCACACATAGTTTCTATATGCAATTAATTTAGAATAATTTGGAAAAAGATTCAGTCAATTTAGACTATTTTGGAACAAGTTTCACGCAAAAATTCAAACGTACGCTGTTTTGTGCGTCTGTATAATCGGTAATTTCAGGCTTACGTTTCACCGAAACAGAAAAAGAATATTGGTTGTTTGTTCTACATAAAATTTTGCGTCTTTTGATTTATTATATGCCTATATCCATGACATGTTAAAATTCGCGATATCAAAGAAAGAGTAAAATCGCGATTTTCGACACCACTCCAATTTTTACTTGTAATATTTACAGCCATATCTTAAAAAAGAATAGATGAAGTGAAATTTTCTTTAGATTTTCTGAAAGCGTATAAAAACCTCCAAATTTTGAAGTATAATTTATAAATATTGTTTGAAATTAACACTGTTTGAAAACGACGTCGAAATTTAGAAAATCTGTCTGCAATAAGCAATAACGGAAACCAACCTGTGAGTTACATCCAAACGTATTATCATTTTGAACTTAATTCATAGTAATAAGTATGCGAAGTTTGATTAGAATCCATAGAAAAATGTTGGCGAAAATAAGTTATGCAAATATTTATTTTATTTCATCATCATTTTATCCGGCCCTCTTAACAATTTTCAAATCTTACTTACAGTATATCTTAATATTAGTCTTCATATTACTCACAAGAAAATCAATATTTTGAAAACATAGCTGTCCTGCATTAAGTTGACTGATATAAAAATCCACGCGACCGAAGCCGTGGTCGATAACTAGTGTATATGTCATAGTCATATAGTGTAATCCGTCAGATTGTGTAAAACAGAGTCATTTCATATACAGTTCATGCATTTTTCAATACAGTTCATGTATTACGCGATATGACTAGCCAGGTCATGAAAGAGCAACTTATTTTTAATAATAATAATAATATGATCATCACTCAAAAGTATGGGTACAACACCATGGATGAAAGAAGTACAAAAAGACATGCGAACGGCTAACATAACCGACACATGAGACAAAGACTCACTCCTTCCGTAACAAAGTGAACAACTGAGAAGTCCAACCAGAGCGAGCAAAACCTAAAGCTTGCAGACCTAAATGGTCTGACGAAAGAAAATTGGCATTCTCTAACAGAATAAAACAATACTGGCGAAATGAGTCAAAGAAAATTACCAATATTTGGAAAATACGCTGTTAATAAATAAATATATAAATAATATAATAATAATGGTAATGTTCAAATTGACAGCGATGTATACAGTCACATAGACAATGTATACTCAAAATTGAAAAGTGATAATAGCATCCACTTTGGGACAGCTTTACTAATTAAATCAAGGGAGGGACACGGAAATCTTCTGTTACTCTAGCACACAGCGCTCAAGATGCATTGTGTGAGCCTTTCGCTACGTCAAGGCAAGTAATGAGAAAGGTCAAGACCTAATATGTCAAGGACTGAAGGCCATAGATTTACGTACTAGTAAAGTAACATAAGATAATTTGTGTAACCTCACTCCTTAGGTAAAATTGTTCGTGAGTTCTTCAGCAATTCCTCATCATCGGACCATTTGTAGTATCGTGTACAAACCAAACAAAGGTATCGTATATTATGCATACGTCAGAAAATTGGGCAACAATCGTGTCTCGTTATCTAACGTTGTACACGGGACCCATGCAAAGCTTGCGGAAATACAACACACAATCATCCATAATAAATGGAATGATTTAATTAGTGCGGAAGTAAATATGTCAATTTGAACATTATTATTTGCTTCCGTACAAAATAAATCATTCCCTTTCTTATGGATGATTGTGTGTTGTATTTCCACAAGTTTGGCATGGGTCCCGTGTGCAACGTTAGATAACGAGACACGATTGTTGTCTGTTGTCAATTTTATACGATTCCTTTGTTTAGTTTGTACACGATACTACAAATGATCCGGTGACGAGGAATTTCAGAAGAACTCACGGACAAAGGTGAGGTTTCTCGTTTTACCTAAGGAGTAAGGTTACACAAATTATAATTATCTTATGTTACTTTACTAGTACATAAACCTATGGCTTTCAGCACCTGACATATTTGGTCTTGACCTTTCTCCTAACTTGCTTTGACGTAGCGAAAGGCTCACACAATGCATATTGAGCGCTGTGTGCTAAAGAGTAACAGAAGATTTCCGTGTTCCTCCCTTGATTTAATTAGTAAAGCTGTCCCAAAGTGGATGTTATTATCACTTCTCAATTTATAAAAAGTTTTTGTTTTTCTGTTAAAAAAAAAATTCATTTTCCAATGTCAACACACGATTTAAAACCTTTTCTTGTGGCAACCACCACAATTCGGTATGAAGAAGTAAACACTCATAATCTGCTTCCATCGATGAACTAAGTTGCTTGAAAATTCGGTTCTTCGTCGGTCTCATTTTAATAAAATTAACCATGGCAACTACTTGGTCAAATATCTTCTTATGACAAGTACTTCTCGGTGCAAGAAACAATGATGAAATATTATATTTTAATTTATGGTTTTTGCTAAAGTCACAAATTCATTGATCTTGTCATGGACGCTGCTCCATTGCGCATCGGTACAATTACTGACACAATGATCCCATGAATATACTTTTAAAGCATTTAAATACTTTCAAAGCGTTTCTATTGCATCAAAGAAGTCTTGACCAGTTTTATGGTCCAAAACTTCCTTGCAGCATAAACATTGATTTATTATCTCTTGTTCATAAATAAATCGTACAAAGCCTAAGAGCTGGCCTTGCCACTTATATTAGCTGATTCGTCTATTTGTAATGCAAAAAACATATTAACAACCTAGAACATCTGCGTCTGTTCTTTCAATGTTGCAGGACATGCCATTAAATCTTTAATATCGGATCAGACACCGGAATCTTCAAAATTTCCTTCTTTACTTCTTCCCCAAACATAATTGCCACACACTATTTCACAGCAGGCAGGCAAATGAGAGATTCTGCTATTGTGTGTGGCTCCAATTTAGTGCTACTAACTCGGCAGTTTTATACGACGCAAGTTGAACTTTATCACTGACTTTTATTGTTTTTTCAATTTATTTTCTTTGTTTGCCTTGCATTTCCAAAAGTCTAATCAAATATTCTTTGTTTTTGTTATTAGATTTTTTAAATTTAGTTTTTTATATTCAGTTTTGAAATGACGCCTTAATTTAGCGGGAGCCATCACGCTGTTGGCAAGTTTCTTTCAGCATACAATGCAGAGAGGTGTTCATCAATCTGTATTTCTGGTCCAGGTAAATCCAAATTTTAGTTATTCATCGTCATACAAACGATTGACATTTCGAATTGATTTCACAATTTTTTCTATTTTCTTCATTATCTTCAATTCTACCAACGCTACCAGTAGCATTACTAGAAATTAAAAAAAAATAGCAATAAAAAACGATATTATATAGAAAAAGATGTAATTAAATTCGTCAAAAGCCGATTCTACAATTGGAGTCTTGCGTAGTTGTGAATCTCGGGCCTACTGCATGCTTCATGCACCCTAATAATAATATTGCTATTACTAACGTTTGTTAAACTGTCATAGCAAAGAATATGTCAAAGCTCAACTCATTCGTCATAGGGGATTCCCCGTAGCCCTAGCCGCTAGGGGGAGGGCGTTGTGAATTGATGAATTGTGACCCTTTAAGGCGCAGACCTATTTTTGACTTTTTTAATAAAACTTTTGTGTTTTATATTTCTTTGTGTTTATTAAGAGAAAAAAATATTTAAAAAAATCAAGGACTTTTACTAAGGTCCTGGGGGTGTGGTTAATACACTAACCACAGATCATTTAGGACTACATGTAAATTCACGGGAGCTGTGGTTTATAAAATGATCACATTTTGAACAATAATTTATTGAAGCAAAACTTATGATCAAATTATTATTATTCTTCATGAAAAGGCGCATAACAATCACGACATAAAGCTACATTACATTTTTTACAAATTGTTGTCGAGCGAACAGGTTTTGCGGCAGTACTACATCGGGCACAACGTCGAATTGTTCCCTTTATTAGCAAGTGTTCCCCACAATTCGAACGTCTTGTAGAACTATCCACGCCAACTGATCGTCCAGTTGGTTTCTTCATTTTATTGCTGCCCATAACTAGTGTTGGTGCAGGCCGCTTACGGCAGCAGAATTTCTTTATTAATTCATCTGCCAACGTACTACGGAATAGTAAGTATAGTAATAGTTTTTTCTGGCAGTTTTTGCCGATGTTTTGTGACATATGAAACTATTTACTATAGCAGCATCTAGCAAGTAATAAAATAGTTTCATCCACCAGCGACGACTCTTCCATGCTATATTATAATACGACATATATTGGTCGAATGTATCGACAGCACCCATATTTCTATTGTAATCATAGATAGGTATGGGACAATTTATTCTATCCTTCCTCCCTTCTTTGTTAGTTCTCGTAACTATAACGGTATCTTCGGGGTTATGGAAAGAACTTACGACTATAAGGCTCTTTTTCCCTCTGTCCTTCCATTTACAAACAGAATTGTCTTACCATACTTTCATCTACTGTCAAATTTTTTGATGGCAGAAACGAATCGTGAAACTGTTTTTGTAGATTGGAAAGGAGTGGTCTTACTTTGAACAAAATGAATTGTGTCTCTATCAGGAGCCTTCGTATTGTCGTTTATATGAATAAAACGTAAGAGTTTTAGAAATCTCCTTTGAGTCATTACGTTAGCTATTCGATGAACCCGGAAATTTTCATTGATCGCCAATATAGTTTTATAGTTGGTAATTGGTGAAAACTCATAAGTACAAGAATCTCCATAAAAGCTTTAAACTCTGCTAAGGTCAGGTTTAAATCTTTCCCACTTTGTGCTGCATATTTATTAGACTCTAAAATAATGTGCGCCATTATTTCATTGTCAAAAAAGTGCTCCAAAATTGTAACAGGGTTAAAATGAGGAATTTGAGCCAGTTTATCGTCAATGAGTTCATCCTCGGAAGAAATAATTGGTGAGGTGTGCAGTATATTTGTATTGTTTTTATCATGTACTGTGTAGTCGGGATCACGTATGGAATCATCACTGCCATAAAATTCCTCACTATGTTGTTCTTCAAACACTTCTTTGCGATGTATTGTAGGCCTAGAAGTTGATGGTGTAATAGAATATTTTTCTTGGTTGATCTCAGTTGACCTGGAAGTACCTTCGCCGGATCTTGTATTTCTCTTAGCACCTGTAATTGCACCTGTAATAGCGTCTTCTGCATCGCTGTTTCCTCCATACTCAGAATCCTCCGCATGTTCCTCGCTGATACTGTCTATCAATTCATAAGCTTGCTTATGTATAGCTTGCTTAAAATATGTGTACGCCTACATACCAGTGATCAAACAAGTAACCATTTTTCAAACTTCGTCGTACAGCTTTCGAAACTGATCACATATTTGACCACAGCGTGTTTTGTTGTTGATATATATATTCTATAAGGACTATAATCCATTATTTTTTGTAGTAATTACATTAGGGACATGGTCTTTATGAACGTGGTTAAAAATTAACCACAGCACCCTAAAGGGTCAAATGTGCTGAACACCAGTGTTCCGCGGAACACGCTTTGAGAACTCCTACGTTAAGGAATCATTATTCAATGATTCTTTTATTTTAGGTTCCATTTTATCATTAAATTTAAATTTATTTTTTCCGATAATTTCCGATAATTTCCGATAATTATTCCTTTAAATCTACATATAATGGCTATTCACTGGTTGTTATTATCTACTTTTTTTCTTTGTTTATATTGCTTTTTGGCATTAATGGAAATACCTTGTATAAATTGTAAGAGAAGATATTGAGGAAGAGATCATACTGACAATTCGCATCCTTGCAATTTAACACATTACTACAATTGCTAAGACCTTGCTAACAATTTTTTAAGATAATTCATACTCTGTGTATTACCAAGTTGCCAAGACTTACCTGCATTTTGCCAAGTCTTACCTGATTGTTTTATTTCAATCACCTTATTTTGAATATTATAGCTGCATAGTCGGACCATTTTACATCAGTTACTTTCGCTTCGAAATTTTCAATTTCGTTCGAAATAAAGAAATTGTCGGTACTTACGTACTAATGCCACCGCAGCTACAGATTTGAACAAAATGGATGGTTAGATTAGGTTATAACGGAGTAGATAAATCCAGATGTCTAGATTCTAATAAAAAAAATATTGCATAGGAGTTAGATTAGGTTATATTAGAGCAGATAAATCCAGACCACATATCGCGCGGTAGCGCGACCACTCGCTGCGGTGGCATTAATTCCTAAGTACCAAATTGTTTTTGTTTGAACAGTTTTTGAACAGTTTTTCAACTGGTTGTATACCAGTTTTCAACCAGTTTTTCAACTGGTTTTATACTATCAAATGATTGCAATTAGTTATTTCGTGAAACGTCAAATGGTAAGTAATTCAGATTGCTTAATCGTAGTTAAATATAATGTTAAAAAAAATCGGTGGTGTAATGAATTAAATGATCTGCCGTCAGATCTTAAAATGACTCTGTTTTATACAATCTGACGGATTTCACTATGTGACTACATATATAAAACAATCGTCCGTTCAGTTTAATGAATAAAAGAAAATTACTTTCGGAACGACACAGAGATATGGAAGATTATGAAATTTGAATTATATTTTTATTACTCATTTTAAATGTTTATTTAGTGTAGTTAAATTTTAGTATAAAGTAAATATGCGAAATTGCGAAAATAATGTTATAAAATATTTCTAGAATGTTTGAGGTTTTATTGGTAAGGAATTAAAATAGTTGGCAGCGGTAAACGCATACTAAATAGATAAGTCACAGTTTATAAAATATAAAAGTTTTCTAATGATTAATAGCTGTTTTACAGAAAAATAAAAGAAATTCATTTGCGGGTTTTTTTTTTCTGACAGCATCAAATATTAAGCAACGTTCTTCATTCAGATATAATTATTCAGTCATTCGTGTCTAGTGAGAAAAGGATATCGAAATAACGATATTCGATATTTTAAGAAGGTTGTTTAAATTACAATAAATATTACTTAAACGAGCCAAAAAATATTAGAATATTTAAATGCTGTCTCATTAATGGGATTTATATGAGACCTTGATTTAAATTTCCATAAAAAAATATTATAACTCTGAGAAAATAAAATATTATATTTTATAGGTCGCATTTTATGGTGACGCAATTGGCATTTCTTTTATTTTTGTAAATATTTCTCGCGATTTGTTTGTTTTCATTAGGCATTTAAACGCTATGAAGAAAGGTTTATAAATAGTGAATAGTAATAAAAAAAAAATGTGAATGCTTCCATATAATTATAAATAGGAAACTATAACATCTTTTAAAACGAAAAGTAAAATATGTTATAAATATAACATTATTCGATATTAGATACATTTTTAAATACATTAGAGTTGTCATAACATTTTCCGATTCTCGATCATCTTTTGACTTTTGCGACGTATCGCATTCCTAAGTGGCACAAAAGTCATCATTCATCATCTATTTTTTATTAGCGTATAACTTTGGTTTTAAATTATAAAAAGGTGGTTTATAAACCTTATATGACATTTCTCAGGCTGTATAACCCTTCAGTCCCAAATTGAAACCTAGAAATGACCATTTTTCGATCAGCATTTGCGACTTACGTATCGTATTATAAGTGGATCAAAAGTCATCATCTATTTTTATTATCTAATCTATAATTTTGGTTTTAAATTATAGAAAATGTTGCCTTATAAGTCTTGTATGACATTTCTTGTGCTGCCTAACCATTCTATCTTAAATTAAGATCTAGAAAAAACCATTTTTCGTTCAGCATTTGCGACTAAAATATCGTATTTTAGGTGACTCAAAAGTATTCATCTATTTTAATTAGCGTATAACTTTGGTTTTAAATTATAAAAAAGGTGCTTTATAAATCTTATATGACATTTATCACGCTGTTTAAGAAATCTAGATGATACCTAGACCATTTTTCTATTAGCATTTGCGACTTAAGTTTTGTATTGTAAGTGACTCAAAGGTGATTATCTATTTTTATTAGCCTGTAACTTTGGTTTTAAATTATAGAAAATGTTATCTTATAAACCATGTATGACATTTCTTGAGCTGTCTAGCCATTCAGTCTCAAATTAAAACCTAGAAAAGACCATTTCTCCATCAGCAATTGCGACTTACGTATCGTATTCTGTCACAAAAGTCATCATGTATTTTTATTAGCCTATAATTTTTGCTTTAAGTTATAGAAAATGTTGTCTTATAAGGCTTGTATGACATTTCTTTTGCTGTCTAACCATTCAATCTTAAATTAAGATCTAGAAAACACAATTTTTCGATCAACATTTGCGACTAAACTATCATATTTTAGGTGGCTCAAAAGCCATCATCTATTTTTATTACCGTATAACTTTGGTATTGAATTATAAAAAAAGGTGGTTTATAAATCTCATATAACATTTCTCGTGCTGTGTAATCATTCAGTCTAAAATTAAAACGTAGAAAAGACCAGTTTTCGATCAGCATTTGCGACTTACGTATCATATTCTAAGTGTCTCAAAAGTCATAATCTATTTTTATTAGCCTATAACTTTGGTTTTGAATTACAAAAAATGTTCTCTTAGAAATCTTATATGACATGTCTCGTTACTGTCCAATCATTAAGTCTCAATTTGAGAATTAGAAGAGACTTAGATGCTCATAATAGATGGCTCATCAACGGCTGTATACCTGAATGATAGCTAATTTAAGCAAATCAATAAGTTAATATGTCTCGGCTTAATACTGCATAAGAAGATATTAGACGGTGAATAGACAAACTGCTACTACCTTCGGTTCCCTAAACTGATGCTTGAAGGCAATCTCTGTACACACGAAAATATATTTAGGGCATTCGTTCAATCAATCCTATGTGGATAACCTATGTGAACTTTACTATAAGCATATAGTGTACCGAAAGTAAATTGTAGGTTGTCAGATGCGTTACCCGAGGCATATCCTAGACATCAGTTTAAAGAACCGTATCCGAAATGTTGATAAATGATAATTTTGATAAAGTACCAAAATTCCATAAATAAAACAAAATTAAATAAAAAATACTTTAACGTAGAGCAATAATTAAGTTAAACAGAAAGTAGACACACAAGAAGAATTGGAGAAAACAAACTCAAATAAAATTATATGTATTTGTTCCTATTATACTTTCCCAGCCGTAAAACACTTTAGGAATTCAGTGCCTTCTCGAAAAGATCATTTATATTATTGACTAAGGAATTAGGTGAAAGCTCTTCGATTTAGCCCAAAGCAAACAAATAATACCACCAATTACTATTTGCTTCGTAAAATTACATACAATGATTCGTCCGTTATTTCATTTTTAATTTAAACCCTTCGGATCTTGCGCTGAACACGAGGCGAAATTGTAAAAACTTGATGGAATTATCAATAGTAAATAAATCAGGTAAAAAAAGCGGCAAAATAGCTAATAAAGACCTTACAGTTTTGTTAATAGCAAGTTGTTAAGATTAAGCTAATAAATCAAAATATTTTGAGAAAAAATAAATCATGATAGGAATATTATGATTTGGTTTCCATAAAAAAAAATATTTAGAGTAAACACCCCAGTAGATGGACACTTGTTATGTCATCATGTTTTTCAGTGTTGGCCTCAAAGTTTCCTACCAAATTTAATGGATGAAGCATTATATGCTAGTTTAAAAACTATAATTAATTAAAATTATTAATTATGAATGATTGATGCATCAATTAAAAAAATAAATTTAAAAAAACAACTAGCAATTATTTGGCTAGTAGTTGCCCACTTGGAAATAATGAAAAATCAGTAATTGGCCATATTTGCACCAGTAATTGGCCACCGAGATCTAAGGTGATCTTTTGAATGAAAAAATTCTTTTCCCCAGGTTTACTGAGGAAGAGGGTAAGAAATATTAGGGTTATAATAAATCATCAATTATCATGTGTAATAAATCAAGTGCAAAAAGAGTGTTTTATTCAAATAAAAAAGACAATTATGGCACATTGTACAAATTTCTTGTTTTACTTGATTTTTTCGGCTCGTTTATGCCAGCCACAACTGCTTCCAACGGATATTCCAATTCTTCAGGACGCTCCTGTCATTTTTATAGTCTACCCGTTGCTTGCCTGGTAGAAACGGTAGCTATTGTTGAGGACGCTTTCACGACCACTCCGGGACTATATTTGGCATGATACTTAACAATGACGTATTCCCCATTGATTTCTTGGATGTGTCCAAGAATTATCACCAATGTTTTCGACTTCCTCCTCTACATTCATTACACTTTCCCCAGAAGAAACATTTACCATTGAGACACAACTGGTTGAAGAGACGCTGAGCCTTTTCTTAATTTTCTTCACCTTTTTCTTTTCTTCTTCCTTACGGAGCTTGATTGCTTCTCTTTCCACTTTCTTTGGCTTTTTCCAACTTGATCTGCTCGTTTTCTTTCAATTTTTTTTTTAAATACTCATGGTACTGCTTTCCCGAAACAATTGCCTTTGATGATATTGATTTTAGTAATTGGCCAACCTAAACACTAGTAGTTGGCCACTCGGCCCACTACTAGAATAAAGCGACCAAATGCAATAATTCTTAGGCCATTTCTCTATTTTTTTCTCTCGGCCCTAAATACAAGTTTTTAAATAAAAAATGAACAACACAGACCTAAACAACTGGGACAAACTGAAGGAGACTCTTGTCAAGGCGGCCAATGAACTCGGCCGCTAGAAGAGGGAAGCATCCGTGGTGGACTGAAGACTGTGACAATGCAATAACCCAAAGACAGATAGCCTGGGTGAAGTGGAATTCCAAAAAGACCAAGGAAAATTGGCATAAATTTTTTGAACAAAGAAAGGTTACAGCCAAGATAATTCGAGGAACCAAACGAACCTTCACACAAAACCAACTAACCCAAATCGAAGAGAGCTTTGCTAAGAATAATTCCAGAGATTTCCTTGGAACATTTAAGCAGACACTCAGAAAATACGCACCGCCAAGCCTCCACTTCAGAAATTCACAAGGCAAACTGGCTTATAACGATAAAGACAACTGCCACCTTTTAGCTCACTACTTTAAAAATCTACTCAACTGTGACCCACTCAGCGAAGACTTCGACTATAAACAAACCACACCATACCCAGACTCGCTTCACCCTTCATTGGAAGAAGTTGGGTTATCTGACTAAGTTGGGTTGGACTGACTAAGAACACCTACAACAAGAAATGCCTGTCACGCATCCTGAAAGCACTACACATCAGTCTTGCGACCAGAAGCCCTGTATGCCATGGAATGTCTTTCCTTGAACCGATGGGGTCTAGTAGAGAAATTGGAAATCAGAGAGAGGAGAATCCTCAGGAAGATCCTAGGCCCGGTAAAGGAAGATGGGGAATTCCGAAGGCGGCATAACTCTGAGCTCTACGAACATATTGAGGTTTTCTCTGACTGTGCAAGGAAAAGAAGGGTAGCTTTCTATGGTCACGTTGCAAGATTGCCTCCAAACCGACTAACCAACCGTCAAGACCAACCAAAACAAGAAGCTTCGTACCACTTGGTTGACAGAGACCCAGAAGCATATTAAAGAACTGGGAATAACAGATAAGTCAGAAACAGACAGTCTGTGAGACGCACCCGGAAGTCCGTGGATTTCAGAAAAAACCTCGAAGAAAAGGTACCCCCTGGACAGAAGAGAGAAAGGAGTTACACCGGCAGAAGATGCGACAATACTGGGCCAAGGTCAAAGCCCAACAGTTGAACAAGCGTAGTCCAAAGTAGGCCTATTCGAAAGAAGAAAAAGAAGAACAAGAATGACAAATAATATAGTAGTTGCCACACCGGCCATTTACTATTTTTTTTTTAACTAGGTCACCCCCACACTAGCACATCAAAGCAAAATTTAATATTTTTAAATTCTAAATTATATCAGTAAGTTCTTAACATTATAGTTAATGAATATGCCTACAAAACCTAGGCTTACAAGGCCCCGGCGAAATTGAAGTCAAATTTAACAGTCGAAGAAGAGTCTTTCTCAGACAACATGATCTCCTCGAGCTAACGTCTGTCGAAGTCTATGTTGCTCCTAGGATGAGATCATGGCAGCCCTTCAGATAATTGCCAATGATGCAAATGAAAAACCATCTACGCGCTCTGAGGCTTCAGTCTTCGGTCTTCGGAATTCATTAGACTCTATGGAAACTTGCTTTTTGTAACTTCTCTGGAATGACATATTGGAAAGGTTCAACAAAGTAAGCAAACCTCGCGCAACTGTTAACATCGAATTGGGTACGATCGTTGAACTGTATCAGTCTTTGGAAACATACCTAGAACACTTAAGGAAACCCAGTAGCTGTACCTTTGATCATTATGAGTCTCAAAATCAGAAGTTATTGAAAAAGCGTGTGAAAATAGCTATGCAAATGACATGCAGAGGAGACGTAAGCGTCCAAGTCCAGTTCGACGAAGTAAAAGGAAACGAGACCGAACTCTCTGGCAGGGACAGATTCATAGTTACCATTTTTAACGTCATTATAGATAGACTAATTACGGAACTACGGAGACGCGGATCTGCATATGAGGAGTTAAGTAAAAAGTTAGACTTTCTTACGAAATTACATCGTTTAGAATTTAAAGACATCCGTGAAGGAGCCACATTATAACTTTTTTATCCGGGTTTGGATAGGACTTTGGAAAACGACTGTCTGCACCTGCAAACTCATTTGTCGTCGAATGATGAAATTATGAAGGTATCGTTACTGAAGCTTTGCAAATACTTATCAGAAAAGGCTTTTCGCAAATGTCAAGTTCCTAGGGGCCCTGGGCCTCTTAAGTCCGGGCCTGTATATATTATAATTTTTTGTTCGGAGTTTCTTACGAGTTTTCTTAAGGAATTAACAAAAAATAACAAATGACGAGAACACTCGAATGGGAAATTTTTTGTGATGGATGCATCAATACAGCGCATGCGCTGATGCTCGAAATAGATGCGCAGAAGACAAAACTAGTTTATGTACATGAAATCATTTCACAATATCCCGCTGAATTCTTATTTTTTTATCTTCTTTCCTAAATGTCCAACTATTGGGGTGTTTACCTTAATTCTTCAATAAAATTCTTCGTTCAAAAATCATAAATGTCATACCATTGTCATTCTTCAAATACTTCAGATTGATCCGTTATCAAACAAGACATTCCTCCAACAACTTAATTATTACTTGAGCTTTGTTTGTTTATTTTTATAAATCATTATTCAGCATCAACTTCTAGAGACCGGTCAAAACTAGAGACGGTGTTAGGTTAGTTTTATATAGTCATCGATTAGTATATATGAAGGATTTCAACAATGACAATGATATGGTAATTAAGATTTTTGAACGACGAATTTTATACAATGTTATACTCCTACATATTTGCAACCACTCGTTACACCAACAAACTCTTAAAATTCCTTTCGTCTGGTGAGTATGAGCATTTGCCTCTCCTGTTAATTTCCTCACGTGGCTCGGTATAAAATCTTTCTGCTCCATGCCTCTATCTTTAGATCTTTAATGTTCTCCCATCTGCTTTTCGGTCTCGCTCTTCCTCTGCTAATCTCTGGGGCTCCACTGTGTTATCATCTTTACCACTCTGCTGTATTCCATTCGACTTACTGACCATACCAGCGG
Source organism: Phosphuga atrata (assembly GCA_944588485.1). Taxonomy (NCBI): domain Eukaryota; kingdom Metazoa; phylum Arthropoda; class Insecta; order Coleoptera; family Silphidae; genus Phosphuga; species Phosphuga atrata. The sequence goes on along the minus strand of OX155892.1, from coordinate 85,797,334 downwards.
AGTTTTTATACTTTTATGGACAATATTTTCTCCTTCTATTATGATTTGTATTTCGGAGTTCATTAGTCTTCTGTGTTCCCCTAAAGAAATTCATTTTAAGCCATATATTCTTCTAATAATGTTCCTTTCGAAGATTCTTAGCTATCCCTATTTAACGTTTTTTAGGTTCATCTTCTCTGCCCTATACCTCACCACTGGTCTGATTGCTGTTCTGTGCAACTTCATTTTTGTATTTGTGCTTCTGCTCTTGCTTTTCATGATGCTTTTGTATTTGTAGTACGCTCTATATCCCGCCTGCACTCTGTGGTTTATCTCTATCCTTCCTTTTATTTTTATTCCTTTTTTTATTATTCCTAGGTTTATTATTATTCCTAGGTATTTGAAGTCGTCTACTATTTTGAACTTGAAATTTCTTATGTGCACTAGCTTGTTAGATGTGGTTTTGTTATCTCTGCTTACTTCCATGAACTTGCTTTTTTCCTGGTTTATTTTTAGAATTCTTTTCTTTATTTCTTGTTCACAATTCTAAATGCTTCTACCATACTTCTCCTGTCTCTGACTAGCATTGTGATGTCATCTACGTAGGCCATTACATTAAATTATCATTTAATTGAATAAGGTTCCTTTGACTCTCTAATTGCAGCATCCAGTACCAAAATGAATAATGTCGTTGATAACCCGTCACACTGTCTTACGCCAACATTAATTTCGAACTCTTCGGTTATGCCCTCCTCTGTCCTTTCCTCTGCTTTCGAGTTCTTCATCGTCATTCTGTTAGCCTCACTAGCTTCTTTGTATTTGTGTCTTTCATGGCTTTTATTACTTGATCACGCTTCATACTGTCAAATGCTTGTTTAAAGTCAATAAACATTATTTGTAATCCTATACCATGTTCGTAACACTTTTCCGTTAACTGGCTCACTATGCGTACAGCGTCGATGATTGATCTTCCACTCCCCGTGTTGGTAGTCACCCATTTGTGTCTCTGTATATTTTATTAGTTTTTTTTATTTACTAACGTGGTTAGACTCTTGTATACTGTGTTGAGCAGAGTGATTCCCTATAGTTTGAACATATTTTAATATATTTAGAGCGTATCGTCTGGTCCTGATTTTCCAGTAGCTTCTTTTCCTGACTTTGGGAATTTCAGGATGTGAGTGGATTTTAAGGATTGCAAATCCTTTACGTTTAAGTAATGAGATCACATCAAGTGGAACCTGACTTTGGGAATTTCAGGATGTGGGTGGTTTTTAAGGATTGCAAATCCTTTACGTTTAAGTAATGAGATCACATCAAGTGGATCACATCCTTTACATTCCCTTATAGATCAATGCTCTGCAGTCCTTGAGAAGATCTGCAATTGTCATTTTCCTAAGTTTGCAGTGCTCCATCAGTACTCCTGCCAGGATTCTAAGCTTGTTCCTGTTTAGTTTTAGGAAAGCTTCTTTTCTCTTTAAAGGATCCTAGAATTTCTTTGGATTGTATTAGCTGGAAGTTCTCTCCAGGTTTTCTTTTAGTTTCAGGATTCTCCAGTTCTAAGCTTTTTTGGACGATGCAGGGTTTCGGATCTATAAAGGGTTTACTGGATCCCTTATTTGCTAGGTTCCAGTATGTTTTGGTACCCAGTATAGTGATACTTTATTATCTCTGCCAAACTTGTCAAAGTTCCACTCTACTACACAATCCAGATCAGCTTGGATCAGTTTGGATGAGCTAATAGCCTTGATGTCTGCATAACTGTCAGACACGATAGCAATTCGATTTTTGCGAGTTTCTATTGAGGTTAAATTGCGCACATCTTTCGATTGCATGCACCTCTGCTTGGAAGACACTTGAGTAGATTTTCATGGATTTGAAGTATTTTGTACAAGGTCAAAATACTCGTGCACCACTGCCTTCCTTTATTTTCGAGCCTTCCTTTGTTTTCGAGCCTTCCTTTGTTTTCGAGCCTTCCTTTGTTTATCGTTTGAACATGCGTTCCGGTTTCCCTTCTTGTGTATTGGTACTGTTGTCCCTTTTTCCCAGTCCGAAGGCATCTTTCTTTTGCCTGACTTATGAGAGTAATTTGAATATTCTTCGTCTTAGTTGTTCCCCTCCATGTTTTACCAGCTCGTTGACGATACTATCGCTACACCCCGCTTTGTTCCTTTTGAGCTGTGCTAGTATTTCATTAATTTCTTCTTCAGTGAGAGTGGCCGTATTCTTCTCTGTTGTGTTTTTGCGTAGACTTTTTTTGTCTTTCGCTGTTTCTTCCGTCAGTTCATGGATTCTTAAAGTGATTTCTCCATTTTATGTCGCGTATATTTGTGGTCGTTCTTTTGCAGTTTTGTTTCTTTATGTGTCTGTATAGTTTTGTGTTATTTTTATTATCTCTCTCTCCCTCTATCTCTTCCTCTCTCTCTCCCCCTTCCCCCTCTCTCTCCCTCACCCTCCCTCTCTCTCTCCCTCTCCCCCCCTTCCCCCGCTCTCTCCCTCACCCACGCTCTCCCTCTCTCTTCACTGGCACCACAGCCCTGCTTGGGCCCTGGCCTTCCTCAGCTTCTTCCTCCACTCTTCCTTATTCATTGCATCTCTTTCTCACTCTCAAGTGTTTAGCAGATTTCCGGCATCCTCTTTAACTGCATCTTCCCACCGTTTTCTTGATCGTGATCGACCGTCTTCTCATATGGTGTGTGACTTGGTGTCTTTAATACCCTTACCTATCCATCTTGTTTCTTGTATTGTAGTAATGGACAGTTTATGCTTTTGTACTTCTTCCGGTAAGGTGTTTTGACCTCCTGGTTTGTATAATGTTCTTTTGTTCCATGTTTCAATCGAAAGTTACAAATATTCGTCTACCGGTGTCATTTTAAGTTATGATCAATCCGATTCCGAGGTTTCAATGTGGGCTTCGCAGTATGAGGTTGTTTTTCAGAGGGCTAATGGCCTACCGCCCAAACTTCCTTTATTCGGGCTTGGGACCGGCAAGGATAAGTTCGGGCTACTCAGTTCACTCGGGCCTCCCCAGCCGGAGTTTACTTTTTTTATTATCCTTCTCGATTATGTTCATTACTTCCTCCAGCCATCTTGTCTTCTTTGTTTTTATTAGTTTCGTGCTCTCTTTCCTGGTTGTCTGATATTTCCTATAGTCTGTCCGACTTCCTGTTCTTAACCATATGATTCACGCGAATTCTTTTTACAGTAGAAGCCTCTTGCAGTCTTCTTCGAACCATACCTTCTCTTTTCTGTAGTTTTTATCCCCAGGAATTTGTCTGCGACTTCTTCCATGACTGTTTCATGTATACACCATTCTTCTTCTATATTTTTCTTTTCTGTTTTTTTTATATAAGATTTGTTAGCTCCTCCTCATACTGCTGCTTCTTTCCTATTATCCCTTCGGTCTTCCATTTCTTCCTACCTGTATGCATTTTCTTTCCACCTACTATTCTTAGGTTTAGCTAGGGTTTCTGAATTTCCGCACTTTTTCAAAACCGCGGCTTTCGGTTTTTGAAAATTAAAAACCGCGGTTTCGGTTTGGGTTTTTAAGAACTTTTGGTAGTAGTGTCAGATATTTAAACGAAATCTTAGTTTTGTACAAAAGTTGCTGCTTAGGGAAAATGATCTTTCGGCGTAGGTGGATGTAGCTTTAATTGTAGAGAGTGCTTGAAACAAAATATTTAATCTTTTTGTTCTCTCAGAAATTCTTTTATATTTAGGAGACTCCTGTTTCATAGAATTAGTAGAGCGACTTGTTTGCATATAAGTATTTTTGTTTAATACTTCTTGAATAGCTTTTTGGACTTCGTTTCATAAGGAATAGTTTGGATTGGTTACTTCTTCTAATTCCTCTAAATTTGCCGAATATTTACCTTCAGCTTCAACCTTATTGTTGTCTGGATAAAGTCGTTCAAAAAGATTTTCGGCCAATATTAAAACAGTCTTTGTTGGAACTTTCGAAGGATCTACTAAGCATCTAGCCAATACTGCTAATTCTAGATTTTCATGGGTGCAATAGAAGGCCAGCTTGTCTTGATGTCCATTGCTAATTCAAATTCCTTTAGAGATAAACGAAAAAAAATAAGTTTACTTACCATTTGTAAATTACTGTTAATTCCATCTTCTTCGACGTAATAATTCGATTCTTCAGGAAATAAATCATCATCTTCACTTTTGCAGCTGTTTTCTAATTGAGATGATTTCTTGTAAAAAGTGTCGCGAACAGCGAGATGAATGGTATGGTTAATGCAAATTGTGATTCAGCAGGACAATCTGTACCATAGTTTTGAATTACTGGGGCACCGTGTGTACTACACCATGTGTACTTCCCACAATATCATTTCTGATACCAAATGAATCTAAATGTTTTTCAACACTTTTTACGATATTATTTGTAGAACACGTTCCTTCAATTCGCAGCAAGCTAAACTGCAATTAAATTATCTTCTGTATGAATATTAATGTTTAAGTATCATCGGCGTCTCAAACTAGTCCACTCATCTAGCGTAATACTAATTTTTTTTCCATTTGCTTTTTATCCCTGAAACTTTAAAATCGTTTATTTCTTCCTTTCTTTCTTCGTATTCCTTTTCAATTAAGTTCATAACACCTGAAGGACATTTTGGTTGGTATTCAACAAGGCTTGTTTGCAGTTCTATGAAGTATTCTTCACAAAACCAACGATAAACTGTCACTAAATCTTTCTTCGTTTGCAAACAGTACGTTTCATTACTAAGAAGAATGGGCCAGTTCCCGTCTCTATATCTTCTTAATATATTTAAATGATGCAAACTAAAGTAAACAAAAATAAATTGTCATAAAAGTCTCTATACCGCAACGTGAGCAAATGTATAAAACCTAACCTAGCAAATACATATGTTTAGACTTTTAGAGCTTGTAAACATTGTAGTTCGAAAGAGCATTAATTCAATATATATTATTTTTAGGTATTTGTAGACAAACCCGAAAACCGCGGTTCTTTATTACGGTTATGAATTTTCGGTTTTTGCAGAGAAAACCGCGGCTTTGCGGTTCGGATATATCCGAACCAGAAACCCTAGGTTTAGCTTAGCTATTACTAGTAGGTGGTCTGATCCCACGTCTGCGCCGCTGAACGATCTCTCGCCTTGTATCCATTTGTACCTTCTCTTGGTAAGAATATGGTCTATCTGTTTTCCTGTATTTCTACCAGGGATTAGCCATGACACTTTCTGTTGTCTTTTATGTTTGTATTTTATGCTAACTATGTACATATCAATTCTGTTGCTAGATTTCCCAATCTCATCCCTATTTCCCAATCAACGACGAATTAGAATGACGAATTACGTATTTGTTTTTTTTTGATAGTTTGTCAATAATTATGGAAGTCAATAAATATAATAAGTCAAATAATAAATATATAGTCATTTGGATGACAAAATATTTTTTCTGTAAATAAAGACATCTTAAATCACTTGATTCAACTATTGCAATCAAAGATTATATATTCTTCGAGGGCAGAATCGTGCTACTATCAGAAAAATTGAAGACAGAATGAATTGAACCAAAATGGTCAATACACCGATTGATAAAATGGCTACACACTATAATGCTGCATTCATGTATGCGTGTGTACATTGTATGGGACACTTCAATAATTAAATAAAATATTTATATACTCATATATAATATAAAATAATGTATAATTATAAATAAAATTGTCGTGCATTTTTATGAAAACAAACAAAATTACTTTCAAAACAACAAATTTCATTACCGACAAGAATGTGTCTAATCTACTCCATCAACTAATTCATCGTAATTATATCTAATCGTAATTATATCTAATAATTATATATATATGTTCTGGGTATGTCAAATCTCGGTCTATCAAGTCGAAACATGCAGTTGTTAAAACATTTAATAATTTACGCACGGTTTTTGAAACACTTTTTTAGAGCAGAAATAAATTTCATAAGATGATATTTCTATTAACATATTGAGAAATTTTAAATAGTCCGACTGGAATGTTTCGCGTATCGTTTTGTAAGATACGGCCCGAGAGCAAGAAAGAGTGTTTTGATTTAAAAGGTTTTGAAGTGTGCACAATTTGCACATCTTCAAAACATAACAAACAATCTTTTTATAATGCGTTTTGGCACACACCGCGCCTAAAAACTCTTAATACTCCTCCAGCAACATCTTGTGTAAACAGTTAACGCATGCATAAAACATCATTTTATGCCGAATCAATAACACATTAATTATCTTTTTTTACTTTAATCGATCTCTTTGAAAAAAAAACTCTTTGTGCAAAGAAACACAACAATGCAATCACAGAGAACGCCGGCGACAGTTTTAGGTCATCTCAATTGCACATCGAACATAATCCTCATTTATATATTTATACAATTTCAATAAAAGAAGCGACTCTGCCGATTAATTTGTAATCGACGCACTTCAGTTTCTTATTAAAAATAAAACATAAAAATTATCGTTTCAATAACAACAATAACCATTCATGTCACTTATAAATAAATTATATTCAATGAAATACACATAACTCAAAAATAAATTGGCATATAACTATTGGCAAGAGTGTGCACACTAAATGAAGCAAGGATAGACAAGATTAAGTAAATAAGAGTAGGCAGGCAAGATTATAGAGACAAGATTAGACAGACAAAACTAGACAGACAAGACTAGATAGATAAGACTAGACAGACAAAACTAAACAAACAAAACTAAACAGACAAGACTAAACATACAACACTAGAGAGACAAAACTAGAAAGACAAGACTAGACAGACTAGACAGACAAGACTAGACAGAAAAGACAAAACAGACAAGACTGGACATACAAGACTAGACAGACAAGACTAGACAGACTAGAATAGACAGACAAGACTAGACAGACAAGACTAGACAGACAAGACTAGACAGACAAGACTAGACAGACAAGACTAGACAGACAAGAGTAGACAGACAAGACTAGACAGACAAGACTAGACAGACAAGACTAGACAGACAAGACTAGACAGACAAGACTAGACAGACAAGACTAGACAGACAAGACTAGACAGACAAGACTAGACAGACAAGACTAGACAGACAAGACTAGACAGACAAGACTAGACAGACAAGACTAGACAGACAAGACTAGACAGACAAGACTAGACAGACAAGACTAGACAGACAAGACTAGACAGACAAGACTAGACAGACAAGACTAGACAAATAAGACTAGACAGACAGCACTAAAGAGACAAGACTAGACAGACAAAACTAGACGGACAAGACTAGACGGACAAGACTAGTCGGACAAGACTAGACAGACAAGACTAGACAGACAAGACTAGACAGACAAGACTAGACAGACAAGACTAGACAGACAAGACTAGACAGACAAGACTAGACAGACAAGACTAGACAGACAAGACTAGACAGACAAGACTAGACAGACAAGACTAGACAGACAAGACTAGACAGACAAGACTAGACAGACAAGACTAGACAGACAAGACTAGACAGACAAGACTAGACAGACAAGACTAGACAGACAAGACTAGACAGACAAGACTAGACAGACAAGACTAGACAGACAAGACTAGACAGACAAGACTAGACAGACAAGACTAGACAGACAAGACTAGACAGACAAGACTAGACAGACAAGACTAGACAGACAAGACTAGACAGACAAGACTAGACAGACAAGACTAGACAGACAAGACTAGACAGACAAGACTAGACAGACAAGACTAGACAGACAAGACTAGACAGACAAGACTAGACAGACAAGACTAGACAGACAAGACTAGACAGACAAGACTAGACAGACAAGACTAGACAGACAAGACTAGACAGACAAGACTAGACAGACAAGACTAGACAGACAAGACTAGACAGACAAGACTAGACAGACAAGACTAGACAGACAAGACTAGACAGACAAGACTAGACAGACAAGACTAGACAGACAAGACTAGACAGACAAGACTAGACAGACAAGACTAGACAGACAAGACTAGACAGACAAGACTAGACAGACAAGACTAGACAGACAAGACTAGACAGACAAGACTAGACAGACAAGACTAGACAGACAAGACTAGACAGACAAGACTAGACAGACAAGACTAGACAGACAAGACTAGACAGACAAGACTAGACAGACAAGACTAGACAGACAAGACTAGACAGACAAGACTAGACAGACAAGACTAGACAGACAAGACTAGACAGACAAGACTAGACAGACAAGACTAGACAGACAAGACTAGACAGACAAGACTAGACAGACAAGACTAGACAGACAAGACTAGACAGACAAGACTAGACAGACAAGACTAGACAGACAAGACTAGACAGACAAGACTAGACAGACAAGACTAGACAGACAAGACTAGACAGACAAGACTAGACAGACAAGACTAGACAGACAAGACTAGACAGACAAGACTAGACAGACAAGACTAGACAGACAAGACTAGACAGACAAGACTAGACAGACAAGACTAGACAGACAAGACTAGACAGACAAGACTAGACAGACAAGACTAGACAGACAAGACTAGACAGACAAGACTAGACAGACAAGACTAGACAGACAAGACTAGACAGACAAGACTAGACAGACAAGACTAGACAGACAAGACTAGACAGACAAGACTAGACAGACAAGACTAGACAGACAAGACTAGACAGACAAGACTAGACAGACAAGACTAGACAGACAAGACTAGACAGACAAGACTAGACAGACAAGACTAGACAGACAAGACTAGACAGACAAGACTAGACAGACAAGACTAGACAGACAAGACTAGACAGACAAGACTAGACAGACAAGACTAGACAGACAAGACTAGACAGACAAGACTAGACAGACAAGACTAGACAGACAAGACTAGACAGACAAGACTAGACAGACAAGACTAGACAGACAAGACTAGACAGACAAGACTAGACAGACAAGACTAGACAGACAAGACTAGACAGACAAGACTAGACAGACAAGACTAGACAGACAAGACTAGACAGACAAGACTAGACAGACAAGACTAGACAGACAAGACTAGACAGACAAGACTAGACAGACAAGACTAGACAGACAAGACTAGACAGACAAGACTAGACAAACAAGACTAGAAAGACAAGACTAGAAAGACAAGACTAGACAGACAAGACTAGACAGACAACACTAGACAGACAATACTATACAGACAAGACTATACAGACAAGACTAGACAGACAAGACTAGACAGACAAGACTAGACAGACAAGACTAGACAGACAAGACTAGACAGACAAGACTAGACAGACAAGACTAGACAGACAAGACTAGACAGACAAGAGTAGACAGACAAGACTAGACAGACAAGACTAGACAGACAAGACTAGACAGACAAGACTAGACAGACAAGACTAGACAGACAAGACTAGACAGACAAGACTAGACAGACAAGACTAGACAGACAAGACTAGACAGACAAGACTAGACAGACAAGACTAGACAGACAAGACTAGACAGACAAGACTAGACAGACAAGACTAGACAGACAAGACTAGACAGACAAGACTAGACAGACAAGACTAGACAGACAAGACTAGACAGACAAGACTAGACAGACAAGACTAGACAGACAAGACTAGACAGACAAGACTAGACAGACAAGACTAGACAGACAAGACTAGACAGACAAGACTAGACAGACAAGACTAGACAGACAAGACTAGACAGACAAGACTAGACAGACAAGACTAGACAGACAAGACTAGACAGACAAGACTAGACAGACAAGACTAGACAGACAAGACTAGACAGACAAGACTAGACAGACAAGACTAGACAGACAAGACTAGACAGACAAGACTAGACAGACAAGACTAGACAGACAAGACTAGACAGACAAGACTAGACAGACAAGACTAGACAGACAAGACTAGACAGACAAGACTAGACAGACAAGACTAGACAGACAAGACTAGACAGACAAGACTAGACAGACAAGACTAGACAGACAAGACTAGACAGACAAGACTAGACAGACAAGACTAGACAGACAAGACTAGACAGACAAGACTAGACAGACAAGACTAGACAGACAAGACTAGACAGACAAGACTAGACAGACAAGACTAGACAGACAAGACTAGACAGACAAGACTAGACAGACAAGACTAGACAGACAAGACTAGACAGACAAGACTAGACAGACAAGACTAGACAGACAAGACTAGACAGACAAGACTAGACAGACAAGACTAGACAGACAAGACTAGACAGACAAGACTAGACAGACAAGACTAGACAGACAAGACTAGACAGACAAGACTAGACAGACAAGACTAGACAGACAAGACTAGACAGACAAGACTAGACAGACAAGACTAGACAGACAAGACTAGACAGACAAGACTAGACAGACAAGACTAGACAGACAAGACTAGACAGACAAGACTAGACAGACAAGACTAGACAGACAAGACTAGACAGACAAGACTAGACAGACAAGACTAGACAGACAAGACTAGACAGACAAGACTAGACAGACAAGACTAGACAGACAAGACTAGACAGACAAGACTAGACAGACAAGACTAGACAGACAAGACTAGACAGACAAGACTAGACAGACAAGACTAGACAGACAAGACTAGACAGACAAGACTAGACAGACAAGACTAGACAGACAAGACTAGACAGACAAGACTAGACAGACAAGACTAGACAGACAAGACTAGACAGACAAGACTAGACAGACAAGACTAGACAGACAAGACTAGACAGACAAGACTAGACAGACAAGACTAGACAGACAAGACTAGACAGACAAGACTAGACAGACAAGACTAGACAGACAAGACTAGACAGACAAGACTAGACAGACAAGACTAGACAGACAAGACTAGACAGACAAGACTAGACAGACAAGACTAGACAGACAAGACTAGACAGACAAGACTAGACAGACAAGACTAGACAGACAAGACTAGACAGACAAGACTAGACAGACAAGACTAGACAGACAAGACTAGACTGACAAGACTAGACAGACAAGACTAGACAGACAAGACTAGACAGACAAGACTAGACAGACAAGACTAGACAGACAAGACTAGACAGACAAGACTAGACAGACAAGACTAGACAGACAAGACTAGACAGACAAGACTAGACAGACAAGACAAGACAGTCGCGGTCGAACCGCGAGAGCGTGAACATCAAATCAAGCGTGAGAGAAAACTATCTCCTTAATCCACTCTAAGTGAATTTAATATATTTGTTTGCAATATGCCAAGAGAATTACGTTCTAACGCTAATCCAGATGCAAATGGTGACCCTGTGATATTGTACCTTCAAAGTCCCTATTTCAAGGACATGATTACTGGAGCCATAAGGAGTGAATTAGAGTCGATGAGATCATCAATCATGGATAATATCCAGGACCGTGTGAAAAAGGAACTACGGGAACTTACGCAACAAGTAAGAAATCTACAAACCCAAAATTCTATGCTTTTAGAAAAAATGGCCACTTCAGATCAATTGTTTAATTCTGCGGGTAAAATCTTATCCGAACCTGCGAAAGAATGCGAAGCAGATAAAAACACAGGTGAAGTATTATCTTGTTCCGATAAGTCCAATTCGCAAGATACGAAGCAGCAAGGACCTTCGAGAAAGGAAAAACCAATCGTGCACGATAAAACCGATACTCGTGAGAGCGGTTTTAAAAAAACACAACTTGATAAAAATATAAACAACGATACGTGGCAATTTCAAAATAAAAAGAAAAGGAATAATAGAAGATCAAATATAATAATTGGCACAAACTCCGAGAATTCCGCAATTAGGGCGGTGAAGAATTATGCTCACCTTCATGTCTACCGTCTGGATCCAGAACTCAACGAGGATGATGTAATCAAATATCTTAACAGTAAACAGTTCGACAACATACAGTGTACTAAACTTCCTTCTAAGTTTCCCAAAGAATACTCATCTTTTAAGGTCTCTGTCCCAATGGATAAACTTGAAGATGTGCAAAACCCGGAAACCTGGCCGCAATACACAAGAGTTAATCGTTTTTTCTTCCCAAACCCTCACAAACTGAGAGTAACCAACTAAATCTTCCGAATTCAGGGCCAATTTTACTTCACTCTCCATCGAAAAATAACTGCAAAAATAGTACCAAACCTATTAACAATCTGATATTATTCATTAATGCTCAAAGTATTAAACAGAAACTCCTTCAACTGGAGCTTTTAACATCTGAGCACTCGCCACACTTTTTATGTCTAGCAGAAACGTGGCTGACGGATGAGCTAATGTCTTACATAAATATACCTAATTATAAATCGATTGCCTCCTATTCACGAACGCAGTCTATTGGCGGAGGAGTTGCAATTTGGGTTAAACACACATATTTCGATAACTGCCACACTCTAGAAATCTCCAGTAAATCCATTGAAAAACAAGTTGAGTTGTGTGGGGTTGTATGGAAGTCGGGTACTAATTCTGTGGTTATTATAACTGTATATCGACCGCCTACGGGGTGTGTCACCACTTTCATGATAATTCTCGAAGAGGTACTTGACTGTGTGTTTCTTAAATATGATGACATTTTTATTGTAGGTGACTTTAATATACACTTTGATAAACATTCCAAAGATAAAACCAATCTAACCAACATGCTGCTATCATATGGTCTAGATCACAGAGTAAAGGTTCCCACTAGGGTAACTAACACCTCACAGAGCACAATTGACAATCTTTTTGTCAGACTAAATCGCCCAGCTCCAATCACTGTTGGGGACAACACTCTCTCTGATCACAGATTCTTACTGGTTGCCAATGTAGTATTTCCTAATAAATCTAAACAAGATTTTTATTTTGCTCGAAACTTCTGTGCAGCCAATAAACTTCGCCTTCAAGAAGCTCTACAAAAAGAATCCTGGGCAGATATTTTCTCAACGAAGGACTGCGAGAGAAAGGTCAACTCGTTTATCCAACTGATGCAATTTTATATTTTTAAATATTGTCCATTAAAGAAAATAACAATTAATCCCACTTCTTGGATAACCAAAGAAATTAAAATCTCAAGCAGAAAGTTAAAGGACCTGTATATTTTACAAAAGCAGCACCCTGACTTGAAAGAAATTTACTTGGCACACAAGAAAACGCACCTGAATCTCCTTATCTCTACTAAAAGAAATTACTTTAGAAACAAAATTGGAAAATCATCTAATAAACAACGTACTCTTTGGAAGACAGTAGATGAACTGTCCAACAAAGTACGGAGTAAACAAGACATTTACCTATTAGAGAATGAAAGACTTGTAGAAACCCCTGAAGCGGTAGCTTCACTTTTTAATGACTTCTTTACCTCAGCACCTGAAAGGATTATAGAAAACATTCCGTCAACCTACTTAGACAATAGCCACATTCTCCGAAACGAAAAATCTATTTATCTCGAAGATTTCTCTCCTAGCGAAATGTCCTTAGTCTTCAAAAAAATTAAAAATAAACCAACCCAGGGCCCAGACTCCTTGCCTGCTAGTATCATTAAGGAATTCGAAAGTGAACTGATAGAGCCTATTACCGATATTATCAATTGCTCGTTCGCTTCTGAAAAGGTACCTGATGCTCTAAAAATCGCAGTAGTTTCACCTATATTCAAGAAAGGAGACAGAATTGATAGGAACAATTACAGACCGATCTCGCTCGCATCGGTTCTGGCAAAGATCCTTGAATATTCTATGGAAAGGCGATTAATGCCTTTCATTACGCGACATCATCTAATTCCTCGCCAGCAACATGGATTCTGCAAACAAAAATCCACCTCCACAGCAATCAGTGAATTCTACAACAAAATCGTTAATGAGGTAGACGAAGGGAAATGTCCAGTGGGAATTTTTTGCGACCTGTCAAAAGCCTTTGACTGCGTCGCACATGAAATTCTCCTGGACAAACTATATTCCTATGGAATTAGAGGAAAGGCTGGTCGTTGGTTCGAGTCCTACTTAAATAATAGAAGACAATACGTCAGAATAAATTCAAGAGGGAGGACAGGATACTCTAATACTAAAGTTCTCAGAATAGGGTTGCCGCAAGGTAGTATCTTAGCGCCGATTCTGTTTTCTCTCTATACAGCTGACATGATTCATTTTATCGGCCCTTATCACTGCACCCTGTATGCGGATGATTCGAGTATCCTAATTTCGGAACGTTCACTTGAAGCAACGGCAACACAACTGAACATTATCCTGTTAAAACTATACACATGGTTCTGTGCCAATAACTTACACCTTAATATTGGAAAAACAAGCTATGTTATTTTTCAATGCAGTCGAAGAAATCCCACTGATGACATTCCTCTCAAAATTGGCAACTGCAAGCTAACTCGCCAGGAAAAAGTAAAATTTCTAGGTATATACCTAGAGGAACACCTGACATGGACTGCAACCACTGATGCAATAATTCATAAGCTGCACAGTAAATCGTATCTGTTAAGAAAAGTAAGACAAACGGTGGGTGAAGATGTTCTTCTCAGCGTATACCATGCCGAAATTCATTCGGTTCTGGCTTATGGCATTTTAGTCTGGGGAGCTGCTTCACTTAGTCAAGGAGTATTTCTTGCACAAAAAAGGGTAATACGAACAATAGCAGGCATCACAAGAACCACCTCTTGCAGATCATACTTTAAAAATCTTAACATCCTCACCGTTCCATGTATTTATATATGGGAGTTAGCATGTCATATTTTTAAAAATAGGAATGTAATTGGAGTAAGAGATGACCGCCATGGATATGATACCAGAAATTATTTGAACCTAAGACCGGTGAAAAGTAATCTCACCATTTGCAAAGGTGCTCCTAATCGAATAGGTATTCAAATCTATAACCAGTTACCGTTGGCTATTAAGGAGTTAGCCAGTTATAGAAGCTTCCGAATACGCCTTAAAACTTACCTCCTAGATAAATGCTATTATACTGTCAGTGATTTTTTTAATGATGTCTAATATTTATTTTTTTAATTTTTAACTTTATGTGCTTATGTATTCTTGTACTCTATTTATTTCTATGTATTCTAACTTTGACCTGTCTAATATGTATAATTATTACATCTATAGATTAATAAACTGAATTTGAATTTGAATTTGAATTTGACTAGACAGACAAGACTAGACAGACAAGACTAGACAGACAAGACTAGACAGACAAGACTAGACAGACAAGACTAGACAGACAAGACTAGACAGACAAGACTAGACAGACAAGACTAGACAGACAAGACTAGACAGACAAGACTAGACAGACAAGACTAGACAGACCAGACCGCACAAACAAGACTAGACAGACAAGATTTTTTTTTCATTAATTGACAAAAAACCTTGTCACCCTGGGACCGCTTGTAGCATTACATTCAGGGTGTCAGATGTCATAACATTTTAAAAATACATGTGCTTGTTGTTTTATTCAGTTCTACGTGGGATTTTGGGGGTACGATTTCGGTGGTGTCCCTCTTTTTCCAGTGGCCGTTCATTAGATTCTTTCTCTGATATTATTTTGTTGACCATACTGTTGATGATGTCCCAATCTTCTTGGGATTGTAGCATCTGTTCAATTATGTTTCTTGGGTTAAGGTTCGGTATTGCTGCTTCCATCGTTCCTTGTGTCATCCCGGGATATCATAGGCTGTGTAGGGTTACGCTGTCTGCTTGTACGCAATAGACGCAGTCTATATCCGGTGTCCTCCCAATGTTGTGTAGGATTTCTTTGAAACACCCATGAGCCATTAGCAGCTGGGTTAAGTGATAATTTTCTTCTCTCTGTTGTAGTTGGTACCAAGTCTCTATATTGTGGCTTAGTATCCTTGTCCACTTGCCTATAGTTGTCGTATTCCAAGCTTCCTGCCATTCCCTTATGAGCTCTTCGTTTCTTGTTGATTTGTCTTTGGCAGCATCATATTGGTGTTTTCTCTGCTTAATCTGTAGTTCAATTGGCGGAATGTCTGCGATTACTAGGGCAGCATCTCTTGGTACGGTTTGATAAGCACTGCATACCCATAGGGCTAGCTTTCTCTGGTAGGCTGCTAGTTTCCCGATTTTGTTTCTGTTTACAGTCTCTGCCCAAATTGAAGCACCGTATAGCATTGTAGAAAGGGCAACTGTGCTGAGCAGCCTACGTTTGCTGCTCCTCGGACCTGCGACATTGGGCATGAGTTTTTTGAGTGCAGACGTGGTTTTCATTGCTCGCTCTGACGCCATTTTAAAGTGTTCTCTGAACTAGAGACTCTTACCGATAGTAATCCGTAGGTATTTGATGTGGGGCTTAGGTTTAATTTCAGTATGCATCACTTTGAATGATATGTGGGCCAGTTTCCTGTATCCGGTCAGCAGAATTGCTTCGGTCTTTTCCGGTGCTTTATGCAGTGATTTTGATTCCCTCTAGCAGATAATTTGATCGATCGCCTGATTGGCCCTTTGCATGATTCCCTTTTCCTTTTTTCCGACAATGGTTAGTGCAGGGTCGTCGGCAAAGCCTATTAGCTTAGTTCCTTCAGGTAGTTTCAGCCGAAATACTAAGTCGTAAAGTATGTTCCACATGGTTGGTCCTATTACAGAGCCCTGTGGGGCACCGCTAGTGACCTTGTAGGGTATCGTGGAGTAAGACACTGCGGTCCTCGAAGTAGGATTTTTTCTTGTTAGCTCATCCAAGATGTGTTGACAGGCGGCTGAGTTGAACGCGTTCCGGATATCTATCGTTACTAGTGCACATATTTTCCTAGTTCTTATGGTGCCTGCTTTGGCCTTTTTTGCGATGTCCATTACGTGGTTTATCGCATCTATAGTTGATCTGCTCTCAGGACAGACAAGACTAGACAGACAAGACTAGATAGACAAGACTAGACAGACAAGACTAGACAGACAAAACTAGACAGACAAAACTAGACAGACAAGACTAGGCAGACTAGACAGACAAGACTCGAGTTGACGTTCAGCGAGAGTTGACGTTCGACAAGCTATTGAATTTTAAAGTTAAAGTGAAGTTAAAAGTATTGTGAAGCTTTCTTTCTACATACTACATTTGATAATGGCTAGGGAATTACGATCGAACATACCCTCGACTAAGCAGTTTGAAATATTAACAATTTTTCTCGAAAGCCCTAATTTTGAGAACCTTATTACGGGTATAATTAAAAAGGAAATTGAGCCAAAGCATGTTTTTATTGGAGATCTATCGAATCAAATCAAAATATTGACAGAGAAAAATGAAAATCTAATAAAATCAGTGAGTGCTACTGCGTGTGAAAATCCAATTATTCCGCATAAATCAACACAAAACGAGCCAGCTACACCGTATATCTGTGATAGTGGCTCTACTAATCGGCCCGATAAAGAGAAAAAAGCAAACTCTGTCAAAAACAAATGAAAACAAGGACAAGTGGGAAACACAACGTTACAAGAAGAGGAGATATCGAACATCAAATATAATACAGGGAACTAACGATGATACTACACAAATAAAGGCTGCTACCAGATATTACCATCTGCACGTTTTCCGGTTGCAGCCAGGTTTGTCTACAAAGGACCTGACAGAATATCTAATTAACAAAAAAATTTATAATGTCACGTGTAAAAAGCTGACGTCGAAACACCCTGATGAATACTCTTCTATTTAATACTTATTTATTTAAGGTAACGGTTCCATTTGAATGTCTCGATGACATTATGAAACCAGAGACTTGGCCTAGAAACACATGTATAAATCCTTTTTTATTAAGGCTAGAGACGCCCCAGAATGTCAATACCCACATATAAAATCAGTAAAAAAAAGAAATCTATTAATGAAGAACTCAGCAGCCGGAAATCAATGTACGTTAATAAATCAAAATGTGCAGTCTCTAGGAAATTCTATTGATAAAAATAAAAAACTTCAATCTGTCCTCATATTTCTGCAGAGCAGAAGGATTATACGGAGGATCTGCTATCTACTGTAAAAATGATACAACATTCACAATTAGGGAGGACATCAATAAAATGGCTGAGGAGCATGTGTTTGAGTGTACAGCTATAGAAGTTGTGAAAGACAAGAAGGAACTAATAATCGTTGGATTATATAGAGCTCCGCAATCAAATATTAAATATTTTATGGACAAGCTGCATCAACTTCTACTATTGCTCTCAAGGAATACTAAGCAATACATATTATCAGGAGATTTTAACATAAATATTTTAAATTTAACAAATACTAGTCAACAGTTCCTGTCTCTGCTAGAATCTTTTTAATGCGGTACCGACTTTAAAAGAAGTAAGTCATCCATCGTCTGGCACGTGTATTAACAATATTATAACAAACCTCGATTTAATGTACAGCACGGAAACTCGAGACTACCATCTATCTGACCACTCTGCACAGTTACTAACCACGATTTGTGAGAAGGAAGACATTCTAAATATAAACTTACTAGGATTTTTAACAGTGACAATATGCACAAATTTAAGTATCTAATGGAGGAGGTAGTGTGGGACGAACTCCTTGAAATCGATTGCGATGAAATAGATAACCAGTGGACGTTTTTCATGGAAATCTTCAACAAACACTTCAACGAAGCCTTCCCCAAAGAACTGATTAACACCAGACCGGCAGTTCGACGGGTTTTTGCAAATCCTGATTTGAAACGGATGGAAAAGGATCTGGGAGTAGCCCAATTACTATGTAGATTTTCTCCAAACTGCAAGAAACTCTACAATAATCTGCGAAGAAACTTCACAAATCTGTTAAGAAAACAAAGAAAATTTAAATAATCAGTTAATAGAATCTTCAAATCTTCAAAAAACAACTTGGAGAATTATTCGTGATTTAACGAATTTTAAAAAGAAAAATACCACCTACTATAACCGTAATGAGGATCCACAAACCAGTGCTACAAAGATAAATAATTTCTTCGTAGACAGGGCAAAGCTATTGTTTAATACTATACCGACGTTAGATTTCAATGACAATATAACAGCGATTAACAATTCGATATTTCTAACACCAGTAACAAGAAACTCCAGTGAAGAACTATATAGTACAATTATAAATTTAAAAAATAAGAAAAGTGCGGGTCAAGACGAGATTCCTTCAATCGTGCTAAAACATGTGTTCCTATCGATTTTGACGCCAATAAAGTCCATCATAAATATGTAAATGAATAACTCCTTCACTGTTGGCAAATTCCCAGAGAAACTTAAAGTAGCCATAATAACTCCAATTCACAAAAGCGGAAATATAAGTGATGTGGGAAATTACAGACCAATAAGTATCCTTTCAGTTTTTTCAAAAGTGTTCGAAAAACTCATCTGTACTAGAATAATACCATTCCTTGAAAAATATCAAACAATAAGCCCACAGCAACACGGATTCATCAAAGGAAAGAATATCGATACTGCCTGCTATGAATTCATCAAGGATATTATGAATAATCTAGAAGCTAAGAATATCCCACTAGGTTTGCTAATTGATTTATCCAAGGCATATGATCTAGTGGATCACACTATTCTACAAAACAAATTAAACAAATACGGCATCAGAGGGGTTGCACTAGAATTGTTAAAATCGTACCTTACAAACAGATCACAAATAACAAGTTTAGACACTCCGAATGGTTGCGTAATGTCCAGCGAAAGGAGTATCAGCATGAGTATCCCACAGGGGAGCACTATTGGTCCATTGCTCTTCACCATTTTTTTTAATTACCTCCCCAAAACGCATATCATCCCTCAATATACCATGGTTATCTATGCGGACGACACTACCCTTTTAATAATAAATAAGTCAATGCTAGATATTAACGGAAACGCTAACCTAGCAATGTCTTCACTAACTACTTGGTTCTCAGAGAACAGTCTGATATTAAATCAGAACAAAACAAAAATTATTATATTTCAAACTAAAAGATGCACTACAGATTATCCACGAGCTATTGGAATAGGTAATGGGTTGATAGATGTACAACAATCCGGGAGACTATTGGGATTATACATTGATAATACTCTGGACTGGACATCCCATATAAATCATGTTACCAAGAGCCTCAATAAAGCAGTATTTGCCATGCGATCCCTCCAAAGATATGTCGACAAGAAAGTTCTGAGACTCCTTTATTTTTCCAATTTTTACTCTCATTTAAGATTTGGAATCATATTCTGGGGCAATGGAATTAATGTTCAAAGGGTATTTAGAATACAAAAGCAAGCCATTCTATGTATGGCTAATGGCTATGTATTAAGTATTCTATGCAATTTAAAATACCGAGAGTCCTGTAGAGGCCATTTCCGTAGAGCAGAAATATTAACAACTACGGGCACATATATCTACGAAAGCATTTTATTTGTATTCAAACATAAACATTTATTTGAATGTTTTAATAAGCCCAAAGAACGAGAAACTAGATATAACAGAGATCTTTATCAGTTACCTAAACATATGTTAACAATGTCTCAGAAAAATCAACCCTATATGTCTGCTAAACTCTACAACAAACTGCCTAGCGAAATTAAACGTATTACACACATCAAACAGCTTAAAAGGGAACTTTATCGTTGCATTAATAATATTGAGCCGTATTCTATAGACGAATTTTATTCGAATTAGAAATTTTAGTGTATTAGTAATTTAATTTTATTATTTAGTAATTTAATTTTAGTTTTTTGTCATATTTCTCGTCAATTCTGTTTTTGTTTTCATGAATTCAGTTAACTTATTTATGTATTTTTTTTCCTGTTTTGACATATTTCATTTAGATTTGTATCTTAAATAATGAAATAAATGTATTTGATTTGATTTGACTAGACAAACAAGACTAGACAGACAAGACTAAACAGACAAGACTAGACAGAAAAGATTAGACAGGCAAGACTAGAGACACAAGACTAGACAGATAATTTTTATAGCATATTGAATTGTTATATTATTTTGTTTTATAAGTTATACAATCTTATTTAATTGTTAATAACCTGTATTAACCTACCATAATAACCTTATTGATATAATTGTTTTTTTTTGTATCAATGTCACTGTTAATTGAGTGTAATATATGTAGCTCAGAAGGTTCTTATTTATTATACAACAATGGAAATATTGAGAATATTAATTGTTCTACAATCTCTCTTTGACCTATTTAGCTATAATCGCAAAGCAGCTATCTATTTAGGCATGAAAACGTGCATATAATATGCATCACCCAACGTAATCGAATGAGATCACACAATAGTTGCGTACGCTGAACAAACAGTCCGAATGCAAAAATCTGTTTACACGGAATGCATATTCGCATATTTAAAGTGTGCAGTCACCACTAGACACGTGGGATTTTTTAATTTTATTAAAAGTAAAACTGAATTGTTTGTTATTGAGGTGTTACTTTATTTTTATTGTTCTTGTTCGTTTCCATGGTCAAATGAAAGACGTGTGACCAGACCAGACGCGTGGTATTTTGCTTCTCAAATTCAAATTTTACCAAATATGTATTTCAGCAGTCCATTTTTAAGTTATAACGCAAAACTTGAAGAAATATAATTATTCCTTATCAGTGTGTTTAAATAAATATCTTATAATCAATATAATTAGTATCAATATAGTTAATATATTAGTATACGTTATAATATATTAGTATATGTTATCATTACAAATTTGAGTGCCCTAGATACCCGAATTTAGCACACCTAAATAACGAAACTACCAAAATTTGCATTCCTCATAATACATAATACAGAATGACATAAATATTAAAAAGCTCCCTGTCTCTAACAATAAGTGAATTATTCGCCTTTATATATGCGGTCTCGAGCTGCAGCCCTAAACACCCCTATAATTATAGCAACTCTAGTTATATTTATTTTTAATATGTAACTTACATAACTTTTAAAATTATCAAGCTATCAGAACTCCTGAAACTTTAATCAGAACTTCTTCTTCTTCTTTTGGCCCTACAGCCCTAAATGGGCTCTGGCCTAACCTCCTCTATCTTAATCAGAACTATTCACATAAAATATATTCATCATGCGACTGAAAGACCGCAGGTTGATGGCCAAATGTTATATTTGTATTTATTTATAACAAAAAAGATGTTTTATTATTATCATTATATATTAATCAGCGGAGAGTTTATTGTAAGATACAAATATAAGTACAAATATTTTCAATAAAATAATACCAAGTTATATATTATAAATAAAACTGCTAACATTTTATTTGCTTTATTAACATTCTAACAGGTTTCCTGCAACACTTACATACGATCACATTTAAATTCAAATTTTGTTCAAATTTTCTGCTGAAGGGACGAGATGCCTATGTTGTTGTAGACATACGAAAACTAAGCCTGGTCATACATAAAACTCGAACTCGTGTCTTATAGTTACTTCCGTGGATATAGGAAATATATTATAAATATATATATATATATATATATATATATATATATATATATATATATATATATATATATATATATATATTATTCACTGGACATAACTGGCCAATCGACATATAAATATGGTACTTAATATAATGCATTAATTTCCCATATAATAACAATATCTGTAAAAATTATTAGGGTAAAATAAAACTCTAATTAAGACATGTCTGTCTGACATGTATGGTCCTGTCTGCTCTGGTCTTGTTTGGTCCTGTTTGATCTTGTCTGGTATTGTCTGCTTTTAACTGGTCTTGTCTGGTCTTGTCTAGTCTTGTCTAGTCTTATCTAGCCTTGTCTGCTTTTGACTAGTCTTGTCTGGTCTTGTCTAGTCTTATCTAGTCTTGTCTGATCCTGTCTGGGTTTGTTCGGCCTTGTCCGGTCTTATATGATCTTGTATGGTCTGGTCTTGCCTGGTATTGTCTGGTTCTTTATGATTTTGTCTTGTCTTCTCTGATCTTGTCTAATCTTGTCTAATTTTCTCTAGTTAGGACTACCCTTATATAACCTTATCTAAATAATCAGATAGTAATAATTCTATCGCATTCGCAATATACCTTTAACTGCTTTTGTTATTTTTTACGCTTAACACAATTACAAATATTCTATAGACCAAATATTATAATATATGATATGTGTAATAATATATGTGTCAAAAGACAAACATAAATCACAAGGCTTTCGTAGTAAATATTCTCTTTCGATTACTTCCTTATACTTTCAAATCTTGTAGATCTTATCCGAGTAATAAGTGTAATCTTTTAGTAATTCTTTTGTATGTATTTTATATACCACGAGGATCTCTAAACAAAATAAAACAGATTTGAACAGCACGAGCAGAATTATGTCATTTACTAAATATAATTCTAGCTAGAAAAACCATTTGTTCTTCGTGTTCTTATATAATAAATCGGAATGAATATAGTTCACAACCTTTCCATCTCCATCTACCAGCATAACAGTACTTGTAGATTTTTTCCTGAAGGCAAGTACAGTACACGTTATACATTTTTTCCATTTTGTTCAATCTCTCCTCTGCTTACCTCCTTCTGCCTGATTTATCGCGCTCCGTTTAGTAAAGCGGCGGAAACGTGGTTACGTTTTAGTAACAGACCAAGAGTTTCCTAGTCTACTTTCCAATCGGGATTCATTTTTTTAGATTTACGTTTGGTTTGTATTGATTTATTTTGTATTTTTGTTGCATGTACCCATTGAATGGTGTCGTAAATTCTTGAATTTCACTTGTTTATTGGGTAACTTGCGGTATTGGAAGGATTTATAGAAGAAAACAAATAAGTCTTAAAAATGGATTTTCTCGGGTAACGACTTTTATGTTTGTCACCTACGTAAATGTCGTCTGTATTTATTTTTATGGTGAAATATTAACTGCATGAGTGTTTTACAAGCTGAATCTTATTACTTTATACTTTTAAGGTAATTACACGTCTATTTGCAGACATTTTACGGTGACTACGTTAAATATTTTATGGTACAGAAAATTTCTTCAAAATTTTAACTTAAAACTTCAAACATAGTATATAATAATAATAATATTCTTTATTGCTACAAATTTTAATAAAAGGCTATCGACCACGAGGTCTTTATGCCAGCAAAAATAGTATAAACCTATTGTTATAAATACTTGAATAATTTCAAAGTTCAAAATAATATCATAGTTTTTTATTAATCATAATTATGTATATATAAGAATACTCCAATTATGTTTTCAAGTTAGGAATGAATTCTGGTAAACAAATTTGCGATATTTGTTTGTAAAGCATCTGAAATGATGATGGTAATGGAAATGGGGTAGTAATGATCATATAGATTCTTTCGCGTATTCTTATTCTTTTTCTATTTAAAATCTATTAAATAATCATAAAATGTTTGAATTGAACATAACAAATTCTAGAATCTCTATTTTACTATTAATTGTATTTAGCCTCAGAGTATAATTATGCAATCAATTACAATGTAGCTCATAAGCATTTTTTTAATTTCGTTCATAACACTATTAAAAATTTAATATATTCACCCACCTAAGGATGTACCATATGCGTTACCTATATTTAGTGGCTATATATTCTAAGGTTATAAGCACTTAAGATAGGCAATACATAGATCATCTAAAATTTGCAGAAAGTATTCTTTATGTAGTTTAATTCTCTTTTTTATTATAAGCACCAAATATAGGCAACACATATTTAAATTATGCCTCTGAGACAACCAAAGACAAATATCTAAAGAAGCAACGTTGATAATTACAATAAGGTAGCCTATTTTTATCTATTTCTTGGCCTATATTTAGTTGTCATAGACAAAACATTTAAGATTTACAAAAAATATACTTTTTAGGGTTCCGTACCGAAAACGGAACCCTTATAGGATCACTTTGTTGTCCGTCTGTCTGTCTGTCCGTCTGTCCGTCCGTATGTCTGTCTGTCAAGACCATTTTTCTCAGGAACGCGTAGAGGCAACAAGTTGAAATTTGTATCAAATACTCGGACAGGGCCGTAGCTAGAGCTAATTCTAAGGTAGGGCAGCAGTGATTTCAGGTAGGGCGGAAGTAAAAATGTTTATCTTAAATTATTGTACTGGGGGTGAGTGGGAAAGTACTTAGTTAGGGAGAATAAAAGCAAAAAATCATTTTGTAGGTGAAAAATGGTGTGTAATAAGTCTTTAAATAATAATAAAAAGGCCTTCTTTAATAAAGCTGAATTCTTCGATTCGCCAAACTATTAAAAATGCGAAGAACTTCATTCAGATCAACTGACTACGTTTTTTTCTTTTCGAAGGTCTAGAAATACCATGCCTGCCATTCTTTCATGACCCATTGACAGCCTCTTAGGCCGATTGATTGCGGTCAACGTTGAAAATGTAGATTCGCATACAGCAGTGGTTGCCACAGATCCTATTATACACAGATCCTATATATATATATTGATCCTATGGTTGCCACAGAGGCAAAAAGTTCGTAGGTATCTTTAAATGCCTCTCGTTGCCTGTACAAAACTTACAACTTACAAAACTTTTCTGTTTCCTCCTCGCGACGACTCAAATAAGCTTTGATCACAGTGACCTCTTCCCTTGATGGAATTTTTAGACCTGAAAAATAAGTTTAAGTGGTGAATTGGACATAAATAACATTTATATTTTATAAGCAGTGATATAGTTTAATAGTTTTATTTAATTTTCTCACACTTACCTACATTTTTCAGCGGTTCCATTTTTTCTACATCCAACTCATCAAGACTCGCTAATGAATTCAGTAGATCATCGTTGTCCGAAAATCTTCTTTGCAATTCAGCAATTAACATGTCCAAGGTTTCAAAGTACTCAGATTTAAATGGCTCAGTGTCAGCGTCCTGGTCTTCTATATTTTGTCTCGCGGAGGAATAGGAAGGACTATACATTAAATAGTCCTCCATTGATTTTGATTTTTTAACTTGCCTCCTCTGAGTCGCGATACTATTTTCAGAATCGCCGCTTGCCGTAGACTTAGCTTCTTCCAAAATTTGATGATAGATTTTGTCTGATTTCAGTTTCTTAATTTCATTTTGGACGCATTTTACGATTGTTATGGCGTCTTTCAATCCTGCGCTTCGGGCCTGTAAAGCTACGTCTGCAGGCTGAAGCATGGATAAGATTTTTTTGGCCACAACCATTGCGATTCGGAATTCCATGCTGAGCATACCTTTTTTAATTCCTATACTTTTAGCAACGCCGTGGCCGTTCAATCTGTCATTTTTAATTTCATCTAAAGTCGTCAGAATGGATGAATAATTATCGTTTACAACTTTTGTTACAGCCAAGTGCCCTGACCAACGCTGCTCGAGGAGCCGGCTAATCCTTTTTCCGCCATACAAGGCAGCTATTTTGCCGTGGTGAAAGAATTCATGTAACATAATGCATTGATCAAAAAATAAACGAATGAAAGTCATTTCTAAGATAGTCCTGATGACTATCAAATGCAAGCGATAGTTGTAGCAGTGGACGTATGGAATTTTCCGGCCCAATTTTTTTTCTATTCTGGTCGCAACGCCCGAAACTTTTCCACTCATTACACTAGCGCCATCATAGCATTGGCTCAGCATACGAGAAAGGTCAATGTTATTTTCCGTAAGGGTATTTAAGGTTAATTCCGTAAAAGTGGCTGCATTAAGGTTTTTAGTAGTTGTAACTGCCAGCAACGACTCATTGACGATTCCGTCCTTAACGTAACGTATTGCTATTGCAATATTTTCACGGTTATTTTTATCTCTCGTCCCATCTTCCTTTAAAGTAAATCAATTTACGTCAGATTCCATAATATCTTTAACAATGGAACTTCGTACTGCTTGAACCATTGCCTGAATTTTTTGATTTTGAATTTCAGGTGAACGATATGTTGCATTTTGTGGTATATGACTGAGAGCCTCTTTCAAAATTGGATCTTTCAGGCAAGTGTATTCAAACAAATTCTGAAATAATCCTTGTTCTTTTTCTTCCTCAAAAATATAATTTCCACGTAAGCTAATTCGTTGATAACTAGAAATTGTATTATTTCAATTATAGACTTCACATAATACCTGTTTCATAAGACGTTTTGATATAACAACGTTTCAACACTGCTAGTTGTAGATATTCAATGTAATTTTTCCTGCCACATCGCCATGGCTTGTATATGAGAAATAGATTTTTCGTGTTTTGGAAAACCAGTTTTTGAATCAGTGGCATTTTTCCAGTTTCTGAATCCTGTGGGAGTGTATGAAGTCTGTTTGCTTCCATGAGGTAAAAATTGCTGGCAAGCATAGCAAAAAGCAGCATCTTTCTCGACAGAATACTGCAACCATTTAAACCGCTTGAACCAGTCGACTACAAAAGCCCTATTATTTTCTTTTGGGTATATGTCTAAAATAACTTGCTTTATCGGTTTTCCTATTTGTGCAATATCAGAAGGAATACCGCAGCTAAAATTGCCCACATGTCTAACTGAATCTGTTTCCTTAGAACTTGTAGGAGTAACAATTGTATCGTGTGCTTCTATTCGTTTTGAGGAATGTGGTTCTTCTATAGGTCAGTTTCCTCTTCAAATCTTCGTTTTTTATTAAAGAAAGCCCGTATATCCATCGCGAAATTAATAAATTTACAACAATAGTTAATTCTTAGTTCCACAACAGTCTTCAGTTCACAACAATATGACAAATAGTGGTTAATTCGGAATTGTTTAAATAGATGTCTGTTGAGTCGCGGTGGTTGTTTGTCTTGGGACAAACGTTCGCGTGATCGAATCTAAGGCGGTTAATTTAGGATTGCCAATAGATTGGATCGGCACTGAAAATTTAATGTTTGGGTGAAATAAAACTTCCTACGCCTCGATAACATTTGTTTATTTAATTATTATTAAAACACTTATGACGACGTGCACTGCCGGAGTTTGGAATTTCTTCTTAGTATCTTGGTGGCAAGAAGGTTACAATTTAACTGAGTATGACAACATATTTTTTAAATCAGGAAAGCTCAATTCCCGCTCCTGTTTGCCAGCCCCCACTGAACCAAAAAGAGTTCCAACCCCAAGTGCACGTGGTCACTTCTTTATTTAATCTTTAAAACTACTAGAATACTAAAAATCCTTAAATATAAACATTACATTGTAAGGGTGCATTTAAAACTATTTATCTAAAAACCATTAGTGGTAATAAATAGTTTCCAAAACCGTAGCGGTCTTAACCCCTAACCACCTGGCATACGTCTCTCAGACCCAAAGTAGCAGTAATTTTCTCACCTGAGACGTATGGCAGGTGGTTAACGGTTAAACAGCTTTAAGACGCATTTAGAAACTATTCACGACACTACTACCAGATGTTGGGACCTTTTGGTCGCTTATCCGTAATCTTAATCCATTTTAGAAAATAAAATTAAAATGATTTAAGACACAATAAAAAATAAAATTGTTAGGTCTTAACAATGTCGTTAGTAGTAAATGAATAGTTTTTTTATAATTTTCTTATCATTTCATACTATGAGAAAACAATTTACTTATCATATTATACCTTAGTTTATGGTATATTTTAAGGAAGGGCATTGCCCCACATTGCCCCCCCCCTAGCTACGGCCCCGTACTCGGGTCTGCGGTCTCTTTCAGCTGTGAAAATATCAAACTTGTAAGTCAATGCGATCAAAGGATAAGACCGTTTATGTCGAATATTTTGCGATTTCACAAGGGAATCAAAACCTATAGGGTACTTCCCGCTGACCCAGAATCATGAAATTTGGCAAGAAGCGGTGTCTTACAGCACATGTAAAGGGAAAAATCTGAAAACCGTAAATATGTAGTTTAATTACAAGAAAAATGCGAATTTACTATTATAAACTTATGAAAATACACTAATGTGTTGCGTGGTATTGTCAGACACCAGAAGCATATGGGTTGCATACAGTTAGGTCCTCCTAAAGATACCTTACTTACAAGTTTGTACGGAACCCTCGGTGCGCGAGTCACAACTCGCACTTGGCCGGTTTTTTGTAGTTTATGTAGCTCATATTTGGCCTATTTTTAGCCTATATTTGATAGTTACAACCAGGGGTGGGCTGGAGCCGGTTCGGTCCGGCTCGCGCGAGCCGGTTCTTAAATTACCCCTAAAACCAAAAAATAAGCCATTTCGATAATATGTTTATCAAACACACTCGCCAACACACTCGCCAACATATCATGTGCGCAACACACTACACACATCATGTGCGTACGTAATATGGATTTAATAAAAATTACAAAGAAATAATTACAAAGAAATCTCATAGAATTCTGTTCAGGTACATCGACAATATCAGGAAGAAAATCTGGAGTAGCCACAAAATTAACTGAAATGTGTCCAAATATAATCGTGTGGCATAATAGTGTGGATAATGATGATAAGAATGAGAACAAAGACAATTATTGCCTGCTTCAAGCTCTCGCGGAGTTACTTCGGCGGGGATCCTCGCCGAAGTTGTTCGAAGCGAGGAACTACACGGAGGAGGCATCTCCACCCTCGCCTTACTTCGCGAGGACCTCAGTGCCATGACCGACACCGAACAGGCAGTAGCTGCTGCTGCAGCTATTTGTGCTTTTAATTATTATAATTATGTTATCCCAATAACTGATCCCCAAATAACTGGTTCCCTTTGAAAAGCCTCAAGGAATTGGAACTGTAGTTCTTCGGACCAATCGCTCATGATTTTTGATATTATTTAAATTAATATTAGATAAAATTTAATAATATTAAATAAAAATATTTTTAGTTTTTAATCGTTCAAGAAACGGTTGTGAACTGACTCGCCTGCATACAGTTGACTAAATTAAAAGACGAGTCAACACGAGAATGTAGACGTGATGCTCTCCCTTCCTCGTACTCGCGCCTCGTGTCCCTTTGACTCGGGTATGAAAAACCGCTTCTGGAGCGAAGTTGGCCAAGGCGAGGCGAGGAAGCACAAGGCGGACCGAGTAAAGTAGCACGGAGTTGAACGAGGAACGAGAGTGTAGTCAGGACACTCTCGTTCCTCGCTCAACTCCGTGTTACTTCGCGAGAGTGTGTAACGCAGCTCTTTGAGATTTTATATCCTACTACCTGGTCATTAGATAAAATTATGTTACAATGGCTAGAAGGTGAATAAATGGTTAGAAAATTAACATCTACAACTGAAAAATGTTCAGTTACCTAATTCAATTTTAAGGACTAAAAAATAGCAACCACAATTGCTATTAGCAGTTCATCTGAATTATACTGTACAAAAATAAAAGAAGACAATGTACCCATTTACCGTTTTTTTTTCTTCTTCGAAATAATAGCGAGCCGGTTGTTCAAAATTTGGCAGTCCACCCCTGGTTATAACCTAACCTAAACCTAATATATAGAATTTGCAAAAAATATACTTTATGTAATTTAGGTTGATATTACGTAAGTATGTTTTAATAAGAAACTTAAATTATTTCTTCATTCAACAATTAGGGATCATTTGTTTTTCAAATTTGGTTGCTCACCAATATTTTTTTTTCATTTGGAACTACAATTTTAAATTTTTCAAAATTATGTATAATTGAATATAACCACCTAAGATCGGCAAACCGTACATCATCTAAGATTTGTTGAAAATATACTTTAAATAATTCATAAATTACAAGTATTTTTTTAAAGTTTTCTAAATTTTGTTATTAATCGTTTCATCATGAAGAAAATACTATACTTATTAAAACTAGTCTTAACTAAACTAATCATTAATTTTTCTCTAATCTACAATATTACGGCGCGTAATTTAGTGTTCACCCACTGGTGTCCAAAAGTTTTCACTAGTCGTTCCAGGAACATCACACATCACATTCTCAACTCTTAAGTCCTCGCACTATACTAGTTCGTGAGATTTATGTCTTTTCAGTCTTCTTATTCTTTTCAGTTTTCTTATTCCAATTGTATCCAGGAGTTGGATCGCTTCAGCGTTGACGTGGTTGTGGAGCCTTAGTTCGTGGTTAGCAGCAAGTCTTTTAATCGCACTAGCAACATCTTCGATGCCAAGGTGCCGACTAATGTCGCTATTTCGTGCATACCACGGTGCATTAACAATATTTCCTAGAACCTTGTTTTGGAATCGCTGAATTTTGTTTATGTGACATGATTTGGCACACCACCAGAGTTGAATGCCATAAGTCCACAATGGTTTTAAAGTCCGGTTATATACTAACACTTTGTTGTATATTGACAATTTTGAGTTGCGATTTAATATTTTTTATTTTTTATACCTAATGCTTCCAATTTTGTCTTTACATCTTCTTTCCAAAGATGTTTTGTATCTATTACACCTAGGTACATTGCTGTGTTTGAGTATGGTTTA
Organism: Phosphuga atrata; assembly: GCA_944588485.1. NCBI lineage: Eukaryota > Metazoa > Arthropoda > Insecta > Coleoptera > Silphidae > Phosphuga > Phosphuga atrata. The sequence goes on along the minus strand of OX155892.1, from coordinate 85,766,075 downwards.
ATGTTAATGGTTAAGGGTCTTTGGTCCCTGATTTTCTTGTTGGTAAAGTTGGTATGAGTAGATTTGGTTTCATTCAGCTTTATCTTCCAGTTTTGCATCCATTTGGATATCTTATTAGTAGCTTGTTGAAGTTTTTCTGTACCTTCAGTTGCATTATCTGCAACTGCCATAAGTGCAGTATCATCTGTAAATGTTGGTGTGGAGATGTTTTCAAGTATAGGACCCAGCACACTACCTTGCGGGACACATGCTTGTATTTCTTTTAGCTCAGTGTAATCATTTTCCTGTTTTATAAGTAACATTCTAAAAAATATGGCAAAAATCGTTCTTAATCGAAATTTCAAAAATAGCTGTAGATATTAAGTATATAAATCGCCATTTCAAATTATTCTTCTTGCAAGATAAACTAAAAGATAACAAAACTAATAAGAGTGAAGCCAAAGCTTTAATTTTAAGTAGTATCAGTATATTTAGTCTAGACCAGGAGTTCCCTAACTTATTTATGACGCGTCCCCTTTCTACAAAGAAAAAATATCCGCGCCCCCTGCCAAGATAATATAATTTTAAGTTACTATCATAGATTACACACATTCAATCAATCAATCCATGATACATCGACATTACAAAAAAAAAACTGTTCAAACATTAAAGTTGTTTATTGCTTATTAAAGTTACAAAAATATTATACAAAAAGGCTACTTAACTAATTAATACCTAATTATTCGAATATAATGGATGAGCTTGCATGTTTTTTACTATGAGTTTGCATAGATTTCCGATTCTTCGCTTAACCACAGAAATCGCACAGCGCAAATCACTAGCAATCAAGTTTATTTCTGTACTTGGATTTTATTGCTACAACAGCTAAAAATCCTCTTTTGGTCAAATATATACTGAAAATCGATAGTTACAAATGATGTTTAAGAAGAAATTTAAAATTATTCTTCTTGAAAGATAAGCTTAAAGATGACAACATTAATACACAGTGAAGCCAAAACTTGAATTTTATTGGTATATTAGTAATATCAGTTTATTTATTCTAGACCAGGGGTTCCCTAACTTATTTATGACGCGCAACTTCTAAAAATAGTGTTGCTTTCGCTTATCTTTCAAGAAGAATAATTTGAAATTGCTTCTTAAATCTCATTTGTATTTATCCATTTCCAGTACATATTTGACCGAAATTACCAAATGAAGTGATTTCTGTGCAATTTTGGGATAAATTGGGAAATATTTGACGCAATGTTTTACCCTTTTTGTCGAAACCGTATTTGGCAGCAGAACAATTTTTAATTTCCAGTGCTTCCTCTTGCATTGTTCTGGCAGGGCATCTGTCGCCAATCGATAAACGTCATCATCACTCGAGCTAGGGAAGTAACAGTAACTCATCAGTAAGGCGCTGCCAATGATTCGATTTTTTTGTGTTGGTTTGAGCATCCTCAAAAAATTTCTTATAACGCGTTTTTTCGGAAATACTGCATAATTTGGGAAAACATGAGTAATTAGCGGGCTCTGCTAACGCGTTCAAGTTTGCACGCGTTCAAGTTTGGTTCAGACGTTAGTTCAGACACAAAATAGAAAAAAGTCTAGATGACAATTGTAATTATATATCAGTAAGAATTAACGAAGTTACGAATCAAATACATCGGATAAATAAGCCAACAATACTGGGACACTTGGCCTCTTGAATTTATTGTACAACTCGCTTTGGTTTACTAAAAATAGTGTTACTTCGTTGCGATGTTTAAATAATCTTCGGTCAAAAAATAAGGTCCTTAACTATGCTGGTGTCCCGCGCCCCCCTTTTCTGGCCTCTGCGCCCCCGCTTGTGTGGCGCGACCCCATTTTGAAAACCCCTGGTCTAGACTATATAGGGATAACCAAAATTATTCCGTTTTTTTATCAGACATTTATTTTACTTTCATTGAGTAACAAAATTATATTAATTTATTATGTATTCACCACTTTTATCTATAACCTTCTCCCATCTTTCTGGCAGTTTATGAATTCCTTCCTTGTAAAATGTGGTTGGTTTGCACTGGAAGAAGTTTTTGCCTGCTCTTCAGAATTGAAGGTTTTTCCATACAAAAAGTTTTGTAAGGAACAGAAAAGGTATAGTAGTCTGTTGGAGCAAGATCCGAGGAGTAAGATGGATGTGGAAAAACAGACCAACCGATAATTTTTTCTTGGGTCACCCTTGCTGTATGTGGTTGCGCATTGTCGTGTAAAAGAATGACGATTTTGCAATTGACGAGTGCACGACGCTTTTCATGTAGTTTTTCTTGCACTCTTTGCATCTACTGAACATATCTATCTGCAGTAGTCGTTAAATTTTACTTCTTACTAAACGATTCTACTTAGCTGCATCGGAAGTTACTTATGACTCGACCTAATAAATGTCTGAAATATATTATTTTGTAAATTAGTTATTAAACCCTGAATTGAAAAATTCCAATAACTACCACTAAGCATTTTTACCACTAATTTTTGTAAAAATATTGTATAACTTGTGTAGTTATATAAATCTACACTTTACACGACTCTAGTTTCGACTGTTGAAGGTATTTTTTTTAATTTGATATATCGCACATCAGGAGCAACATGGACACAACTGCAAAGAAATGTAAAACTAACTTAACCCTTAACCACCTGCCATACGTCTCAGGTGAGAATATTACTGCTACCTTGGATCTGAGAGACGTATGTCAGGTGGTTAGGTGTTAAATATACCAAATTATTCCTTTATTCATTTTACGTTTGGAGTGAAAGAGTCAATCGGGCGAATGCCCGGGGCCCACGGTCTAGGGGGGGGGGGGCAATAAGCCACCTTATTTTAATCAACAATACAGACGATTTGAAATGAGGAGGTAACTTTTAAACCACGTTATTTAACTCTTATTTTAGTTTTATTTTTCTCTTTTAATGGCTTTATGGTAACTTGCAGATAGATTTCTTAATGTTGTGCCATTGTTAACCATTCTACCATGTTGGTACATTAAAAAATAAAATATTCGAATTAATAACGTAAGGGCAAGGATTTACAAAAAAAATGTAGAATAATTATTAAAAATTCGAATTTTTATTTCAAAATTTGTATTCAAACTATACGTTAGTTTATAAACAACTGTGTTTTATATTTTTTTTGTAAGAAATAATAAATAATGTAACTTATGCCTTGAAGCATTTTCACACTTTCCTAATTTATTAACACCCTGTACATTTCATCTAAAATTTTCTTATCGTCCATTCATTTTTTCCACAAGCAGAACTTTTGGTCGTAAAATGAAAAGTTTACGATTTTTGCCCTATTGGGTACCTCAATCCGCGCACACACTATATATGTGTTCATTTCTTGTATGTATTAAAAATTAAAGAATTTATTTGTATAATCACTTTTTTATTTACTGGGGGCCCCACTCCTCGATATTTATGCCCGGGGCCTCAAAATTCAAACGACGACACTGATTATAAGTAAAGTATTATATATTACAAGCCGTTGTGGAAATATAATCACTTATTCACAAATATATCACTTCTTATACATTTTTTTCTTCAAACTTGCCCAGTCTAGATTACAAATTTATTTAACACTTTGTATCCCGTTGACATAGAAATACGTTTTCTTAATTTGAAACCTGCTAGCCGACGACGTATAAATGCGTGTATTTGTAATCAAAGTAGGTATACGAGCCGTTGAAGACAGTATTTTTTAGCCGTACAAGAACGTAATTTTTTATTTGAAACTTAGGTGTAACAACCAACTTTGGTTTTGTGGGAATTTGGAGTGTTTCCTCTATATTCGGGAAAACTGTTACTTGGGCTTTGGACAATACCTTGGGGAACTGAAAAAGTTTGAAGATTTCTTGTAATTTTCAGAAAAATCTTGACTTTACAGACCATGAGGAACAGAAGACGTTATTGGAAAATTTTAAGTTTTGCTTTGTTTGTGATCCAGACTAGGTGGAGTTCTTACTAGATTTTCATATCGTTATATTGATTGTGGACCAAACATTTTATAAAGTTGTTTTTAAGATTTGGACTTTTCCTTTGATTTTCGGAAAAAGATTGGATTGGATTTTGAACCAGAACGGAACCAGATTGGATTTTGAACCAGACGATGAAAAACGCAAAAAATTGTCAGAAAATTCTTAATAGCGTCCTGGTATTTGAAAAACTTATAGCTAGGATCTTGGACCGAGCCTTGCGAAACTAAAGAGTTTCCCGACAAAAATCGCTTTTCCTCAATTGGAGTTTGCACGGGAAATCGCGAAACAAAATAGGAATTGGGTTTTGGAAGCCGTAACGGTTGAATTTTAGATTTGGATCCTGATCAGAGGAATAGAAAGTTGGACTCTCAAAAAACCTCGAATTTGGAAAATTTTCAATTCATTCTTTCGGAAAAATTAGCCCTTGCTGTGTGAATTTTGAACCAGAAAATTTATAATTTTTTCAACTTTCCTTTGAAAACTCTTTTGTCTTTTTCTTATTTTGTTTTATTCACAATTATTTACAAACTTATTTTATTGCTTCTTAAAAAGGGGGCAGCCTAGCAGTGCTCCCCTTTATAAACGCGTGGCCTGCATAGTGTTAAATAATAAATTTATGAAATAAGATATTATAAATTTGCAGTTGTGTCAGTATTACTCCGGATGTGCGATATATAGAAAACAGACTAGTGTCACCTATAGATGTTGTAGATTGCAGTTTCGACTGTTGAAGGTCATTTATCGAATTTGATATATTGTACATCCGGAGCAACATGACACATCTGCCAAGATGTCTAGATGTCAAACTGTCTAGATGTTGTAGATTGTAGATTTCGGTGGTAATTTACACTGCGACCTTGTATCCCATCCACCCTCTTCCTCTAATCGTTGGTATACTTACCCATTTAGAGCACCTCCACTAGTCCTGATTCCTTCAGGAATTTCAGGATCTGGGTGGAATTCACGGACTGCAACTCCTCGGTTTTCAAGCAGTGGGCCGAAGGTACATATGTAGCGGAGTTGTGCTCCGTAGTCTTTGAGCAGTTGTATGTAGGTTTCTTCTGTTGAGCCGCAGAATCTGCATCTGTCATCCTCCTCTAGGCCTATGACCCTGAGGTGTTTTTTAAGTCTGTTGTGTTCCGTCAGGACTTCCGTCAGATTTCTAAGCATGTTCATGTTTAGTTTCATGCATGCTTTTGTAATTTTCTGGTTAAAAGATCCCAGCATAAGTGTCAATTGTACAATCACAACAAATCACCCAATATCACATAAACTAGCTGCTTATCAATCCATGATACATCGAGCCTTTTCCATCCCTCTTATTGCGGACAAGAGAGCTAAAGAATTAAACACATGTCAATTGCCACAAGAATGGTTTTCCAATTACACTACAAAATTGATGTGCAAAATTTCATAAATAAATCGGAGACGGAACCAAATCACATTGACACATATATACCAGAAAACGCCAAATTTAGATAAAACTTCCAATTCTCTCATATATTTTGGCAAAACAAGCAAACAAATAACTAACGTTCTGCAAAATCTACAAGTAGCATTTAAACCTTATTCAAAATTATCGCACATGATATTTAATGCTAAAAACAAAATCGACCTCAAAGTACGACGTACGTACGTATATGAGCTTCATTGTTGGGAATATAATAGCGTGTACGTTGGTCAGAAAGGACGGGACGAAGTATTTCAACTGGCTTTTCAGAACATTTTTGTGCCTTTCGTTAATTTTCTAACCATTGTTTAGAAGGTAATCATAAATTCCCAGAAATAGATAATCCAAAAATCTTGCATAATTGCTACAAAAACCCGAAGCTTAATCTCCTGAAGCCATTATAATTTTTTAAACAAAGCCGTAATATATAAGTAAATCTCCTTAATGAGCAAATGGACCTAATCTTTTCACAACTTCTTAATCCAACGCAATCGTCTCTAGATAAGTCCCCAACTATAGACAGACCTCCCCCCTCCTCCACCAAAACTCTTAGTCAATCTCATCTATTTGTAAGCCTCTTGAAAATGACCTTCAACAGTCAATACTCAAGTCATGTAAAGTGTTTTCATTTATATAACTTCACAAGTTATATAATATTTTCACAAAAATTAGTAGTAAAAACATAGTGAATTTTTCAATACAGAATAAGTATGGATTACCAACTAATAACGGTCTCAACCATCCTTTTTATAGTTATTAAACAATTATCAACATTGAAATTTAAAATATTATATCAAGTTAGGCAACTACAAAATCTCGTAATTTATTATCTACTTGCAAGTGCCATCTTGTACGATGTAGTTAAACTATTGTAAGTTACAATTTAGAGAAAGTTCTCTACAGACAATTTGAAATAAGAAATTTCGATCGTTTGAAAACGTCTGCGTATATAAAACCAAAACCGGAGGCATCGAACCGACAGAACATGGCTGACGGCGTGACCACGCTTCTGACATCCCATAAGAAAATTCGCTTTCGTGTTTTTCTTCTCAGTCCGTCGCAGCTGTGTTTTTGAGACCTTCCAGTTCAATAACACACAGAACTAACTTCCATATTAAATCGGTAAGACAACAATTCGTTTTACTTCAAGCTTACATACAATGTTTTATTGTGTTTTTTATTATTTATTTGAGCTATAAAGCGCGCGTGACATATGTATCATATCTGTATATCTGCACAATTGATTTTGAAATCAATTAGCGGATAATTTGGAATGTTTTAAACAAATATCATTTTTTTTCATTCAAAAAAGTAGAAAAATTTCAATGAATTGTCATTCTAACTAATGCGTTTCAATTTTTATTTTGAATTAATATTTGATTCAACTTTTAATCATTTATTTATTAATGCACATTTAATCATTTTCATACAGTTTAATGTTTCAATATGTAAATATAGGTGTTGTTTGTGCGTCTTCTTTAGTGGAGGGAATCTGGTTAGTAAAATCTCGAGCGCGTTTAACGGCTGCCATTTATCATTTTTAATGCATGTTGGATGTTTGTGTATGCATATTATAGTAAACGGCTTTCAATACGTTTCATCTCATTTCCTTTGATGAATTGGAATTATCCGAAGATAAACACTAACAAATATATTTACATTTTCAAGAGAATATTGTCTTAATTTATTTCAATAAGTAGGGTGCAATAAAAAATGAAAATATAATAAAAGGAGTAGACAAAATGAATATTATGTAAAAATATACAGGAAAAAAAGCTGTCGATAAGTATTATATAAACAAGATAAAAATGCTTAAAAGAATGTGTTTGCTTTTATATTATCTTCAAAGATAATTATCCTCTATAGCTATCATGAGAGTATCTTCCTAGATAGATAGTATTACGATTGTGTACTACAATAAATATATATGTCTGACACATATACCATAGAATCGGACGTAGGAAGGAACAAAAAAAACGTTGGATTATTTCCAGGTAGAATTTAAAACCTTTTGACGTATATTGTTCGAGAAACGAACGTTAGGAATTACATTGTTACTAAAGAATTTCTTCACTTTGTATAAAACATTTGATTGTAAGAAGATTAAGTTCATAAATTTTGTATGGCATATGAAATATTATTGCAAAATAATACCAAACTTTGTGTAAGACACCGATTGTCATTAAAACTAAATGTCTATATGTAAACCATGTTAGTTTGTAAACTTTTATTTTCCAAATATTTACATTTACAATGCATTCAATGGCATAATATATGGGATCACAGTAACAAAAACTATATAGTGCATTATTTTTCCAACCTATTTGTATTATTCATTGAGTTAGTTAGGTCCAAGACAAACAAGACTAGACAGGCAAGGTTACTCAGACAAGACTAGACAGAAGAGACTAGACAGACAAGACTAGACAGACAAGACTAGACAGACAAGACTAGACAGACAAGACTAGACAGACAAGACTAGACAGACAAGACTAGACAGACAAGACTAGACAGACAAGACTAGACAGACAAGACTAGACAGACAAGACTAGACAGACAAGACTAGACAGACAAGACTCGACAGACAAGACTCGACAGACAAGACTAGACAGACAAGACTAGACAGACAAGACTAGACAGACAAGACTAGACAGACAAGACTAGACAGACAAGACTAGACAGACAAGACTAGACAGACAACACTAGACAGACAAGACTAGACAGACAAGACTAGACAGACAAGACTAGACAGACAAGACTAGACAGACAAGACTAGACAGACAAGACTAGACAGACAAGACTAGACAGACAAGACTAGACAGACAAGACTAGACAGACAAGACTAGACAGACAAGACTAGACAGACAAGACTAGACAGACAAGACTAGACAGACAAGACTAGACAGACAAGACTAGGCAGACAAGACTAGACAGACAAGACTAGACAGACAAGACTAGACAGACAAGACTAGACAGACAAGACTAGACAGACAAGACTAGACAGACAAGACTAGACAGACAAGACTAGGCAGACAAGACTAGACAGACAAGACTAGACAGACAAGACTAGACAGACTAGACAGACAAGACTAGACAGACAAGACTAGACAGACAAGACTAGACAGACAAGACTAGACAGACAAGACTAGACACACAAGACTAGACAGACAAGACTAGACAGACAAGACTAGACAGACAAGACTAGACAGACAAGTCTAGACAGACAAGACTAGACAGACAAGACTAGACAGACAAGATTAGACAGACAAGACTAGACAGACAAGACTAGACAGACAAGACTAGACAGACAAGACTAGACAGACAAGACTAGACAGACAAGACTAGGCAGACAAGACTAGACAGACAAGACTAGACAGACAAGACTAGACAGACAAGACTAGACAGACAAGACTAGACAGACAAGACTAGACAGACAAGACTAGACAAACAAGACTAGACAGACAAGACTAGACAGACAAGACTAGACAGACAAGACTAGACTAGCAAAACCAGACTGACCAGACGAAATGTTAAATTTCAAGTTCATAAAAAGCAAGTTAAAATCAATAAAATATATAATAATATATATATATATATATATATATATATATATATATATATATATATATATATATATATATATATATATATATATATATATCCTGTCCTGTCATAATAAAAGAAGCGTCTATGGCTAAACAAACGATGAAGAACTACCACAAACCAGCAACCAGCTCCCGAGGAAACTCAATGCTTCCATCGCCGAAGGCTTCATCCCTCTAGCCGCTCTATATTTCCAATGGCTTGGAATCGAATTCTACAACCCCAACTTCCGTTCTCCGTTCGACGAAGAAGATGACTTAGAAGAAGTCAAAATGCAAAATTTAACAGCCGGCACGGACGCCATGCTCCTCTTTTTCCCCGGCTTTAGCAAAACCGGGAACGTATTACTCAAAGAACACGAGTCTTCCTTCTTCTTTAACACCTAACCACCTGACATACGTCTCTCAGACTCAGAGTAGCAGTAATTTTCTCACCTGAGACGTATGGCAGGTGGTTAAGGGTTCAGTGTCGTGACCGCTTCGATCGTTGAAAATGCTGTAGGCTAATAAGTTCAGGATTTTAACTTTGTCGACTGCTGCACGAAACAGCTGGGCTGTTGTTTTGCTATACCATGTCCTTAGATTTTTTAACCATAATGTAGTCCTTCGTCCTACACTCCTTTTTCCCATTGTCTTTCCCTGAATGATAAGATGCAGAAGAGCATATTTTTCCGGATGCCGCATAACGTGTCCAAAATATTCGAGTTTCCGACTTTTGATGATGTTCCCTAGTTCCTTAGTTTTATTTAGTCTTTATAGGATTTCTACGTTCCTCACTCTGTCTACCCAAATGACTTTTAATATCCTCCGATAGGCCCACATTTCAAATGCTTCGACTTTTTTCATTACTTTGTCTGTTATCGGCCAGGATTCAACCCCGAACAGTAATACCGCGAATATTTAGCACTTGAGCATTTTTTTCGCTGGGATCCCATTTTTCGTTAATTAAGCTTCCCAGATATATCAATTTATTTACTGTTTCAAGTTGATTACCGTTTACGAGTATGCTTGCATCATATATTTCGTCTTGTTGATGTTCAGTTTTAATCCTTATCTCTCACTACTTTGAGAGATTCTGTTCATTACATTCTGCAGTTGAATTTCAGAGCTGGTCAGGATAAGAGTGTCATCGGCGTATCTGATGTTGTTTATAATTCTTCCGTTGATTAACACGCCATCATTAGAGTTTTCTAAAGCCTCATTGCATATGTGTTCTGGATACGGGTTGAAAATCAACGGTGAGAGTATGCAGCCTTATCGTACCCCACGTTTTATTTCTATATCGTTTGTCGTTTTTTCTCCTATACGAGTCTTCCAGTACCACCGAAATCACCAAATTCCTTGTCGGCCAAAAAGCTGACTTCAGAGGGATGAAGAAAGATGAAGTAAATTGTTACCAAAGGATAAAAAGTTGGATTCTGTGCATGAAATGCAAGAGGAGAAGAATCCAAATGAAACGGATATTTCGTTTTGTATGGCACGAAATGCTGAAAGACCTTCAAGTTCTTAAATTGAACATTATGATGATGAAGAAGATGAATCGGAGAGATCAACGCATACCAAAAGGAGAAAGAAGAAGTCTGATGTGAAGCTGTGATTTGTAAAATAGATTGAGTTTGTTTGTCCAAGACAGACAAGACTAGACAGGCAAGACAACCCAGGCAAGTCTATTAGATAGACATGTCAGGGCAAGCAAGACTAAAGAAAGTTGTGAAACTTGAAAGTTGTGTGAAACTAGACTAACAAGACTAGACTGACCAGACTGAAAAATTTCAAATTTCAAGTTCATAAAAAGCTAGTGAAAATCAATAGTATGTCTAATAAAAAATGGTCAAACAGAACAAAGTACAACCACAAACCAGCAACTTTAAAATCAAAAATGGCAAACTGACCAGCTCCCGAGGAAACTCCAAACTATCAAGTTCCCAATGCTTGCAGCGTCGAAGGCTTCATCCCTCTAGCTGTTTCTAGCTCCCTCGAGATTTCCAATGGGTTGGAATCGAATTCTACAACTCCAACTTACGTTCCCTGTTCGACGAAAAAGACGACGTAGAAGATGTCGAATTGTAAAATTTAGTAGTCCTCATCCCTTTCCCAGGCCTCAGCAAAACCGGGAACGTATTACTCAAAGAACACTATATATGGGATCACAGTAACAAAAACTACATAGTGCACTATTTTTCCAACCTATTTGTATTATACATTGAATTAGTTAGGTCCAGGATAGTAACAACTAGTCTTCAAGCACCACCGAATACACCAAACTCCTTGTCTGTCAAAAGGAGGACGTCAGAGGTATGAAGAAAGATGAAGTAAATTGTTACCAACGGATAAAAAGTTGGATTCTCTCCAGGAAATGAAACAGGAGGAGAATCCAAGTGAAACGGATATTTCGTTTTGTAGGGCGCGAAATACTTCAAGTATTCAATATATCTTCAAGTTCTGAAATTACATGACCATTATGATGATGAAGAAGATGAACCGAAGAGAGCAACGCATACCGAAAGGAGAAAGAAGAAGTCTGATGTGAAGCTGGAAAGTGTAGTTAGTAGCATGACTGCTCTTGAAGTGAAGAAGAAATCCCGTAAAATCCGCAGTGAGAACTTGAAGGCGAGAAAATGCGAATTGAGTGGCCAATGTAGTTTTTCAGACGATCAGAGGCTTTACACGGCTGGTTTCATCGAAGATGAGAAGAAACGAAAAAGGAAATTGTATGGAAAGGTCGTTTTTTAAGTTTTAATAAATCAATTTGCAAGGAGATGTTTGTATTGATAGAAACGCAATATACGAAGACTAGAGTGACGCGGCTAAACTTGCCCGACTAGACTGACCATACTAAACGGGCCTGACTAGACTGACCATACCTAACGGACTTGAGCATGTGTGTGGAATGTGCATGTGTCGTGCTCCGAACTAACTCGAGTTTTCGCTTGCATTTAGAAGGAATTAATTTCTAAAATTTGCACAGTGCATAGATATAAGGTTAGTGCATATATGAATGGAATAATTTTTTAACTATCTATTGAAACATCGTGTAAAAACCATATAAATTCATATAAATTAAAATCGTCAATATATTGTTTCTCAAAATAGGAGACGAATTATCTACTGATAACTTTTTGCTGCCCGGTACTCGCAAAATCTGCGACTCACATTCATCGTTTTTGTTCACCTAATTATTTCCCGGGTTTGTTTATTTAAAATAAAAATTCTTACCTCTGTTCTCTACTGTTAACCCTTCCGTGGTCTGCTTTTATTCTGTTTTACTGTTAGTCACTCTGACAGACCCCTGAGTGTGAAAAAACTGTGTCCCTGAAATTTTCCTTTACTGGTATTTTTATATTTTAGTAACATTTTTTATAATCATGAATCGCTGTGCGTGCTGCAGTAAAGAGTCTGAGACACACAAACTTGTTACATGCTGTGTTTGTAATAAGTCGTATAATATCAATTGTGCTGACATAACGACCTCTGAGGCTCGAAAGATTCATTTAAAATCGGGACTTAAATGGAATTGCCGTGATTGCGATAAAATCGGCAGCGATTTAATCTCTCTCAAAGCGGCAATTATAAATCTTCAAAACGAAATTTTCGCCCTTAAAAGTTCAAAACAGGTTGAAGACCCTAATAAATTACATTCTACGCCAATTGTAATGGAGAAAATTATATATGAAATATCAGAAAGAGATAAAAGGTCCGGTAATTTACTTATATTTGGAATTAAGGAAAATAATACGGAATCTAAGCAACAACAAATGGTGTCGGACTCAAAGTCTGCGGAAAATCTGTTAGCAGATATTGGTGTACGTGTAAATAACATAAAGACTGAACGTCTCGGTAAATATGATCCCTCCAAATCACAGTCTCGCCCAATAAGATTTAAAGTTCCGTCCCTTGAAATCATGGCTACAACTATGAAAAATATAAATAAATTAAAAACAATTAATAAATGGAAAGGCATACATCTCTCTAGAGATCGCACTCCTATGCAGAGGGAATTATACAGAACGACTAAAGAAGAGTTAAATACACGCTTAGCGAATGGTGAAACTAATTTACATATAAAATATGTGAATGGGATTCCTACTATTACTGAAAATTTAAACTAGCCAAGCCTAACCGATCCCCCATTTTATTAAATATTTTCTATCAAAATACCCGAGGATTATGTTCTAAAACACAAGAATTTTATATCAGCTGCTGCAACTCATCCTATGAAATTATTTGTTTATCTGAAACCTGGTTAAATGATTCGATTCAAAACTCGGAACTCTTCCCTCCAAACTATAATGTTATTCGTTGTGACAGGAAATTTAACTCGGTGGGGCGCACCAAAGGTGGAGGAGTGTTAATCGCAATCGACAACGACATTCAATATGAAATAGTAGATACAACTTTATTAACTAATAGTGTTCCACTAATTGATGTTCTATTAAGTAAATGTATTCTTAACGGTGCTATCTTTTTTATTTGTACATTATACATTCCACCCGATACAACAGTAGATGACCTGGAATTATTCTTCAATTCTTTGGAACTTTTAATAATGGATCAGCAAATAATAGTTATAGGTGATTTCAATTTACCTAATCTCTATCATACAAATATTTCGTGTTCCAAATGTCTTTCATTTCACTGTTTTTGTAACATGCTTGATCTTTCTCAATACAATACATGTTCAAACATTAACAATAAAATTCTTGATCTCGTCGTGTCGAACTTAAGCTCTCCCATTTTAGTCAAGCGTGCTGATACTTCAATGGTGATTGAAGATCTACACCACCCATCATTATCTATTCAATTTGAACTAAGGGCAATCTCTGATAATAGTAGGTTTCCCTCAAATACTAATACTCGATATAACTTTAAAAGAGCTAATTTTGTCACACTGTATAGTGAACTGTGCAATATGGACTGGTCATTCTTAAGCAAATATACTGATGTGAATAAAGCTTTGGATATGTTTTATACGAATCTATACAACATTTTTAATAAATCGATCCCCCTTTCCCATAGTAGCAGATCTAAGTTCCCTGTATGGTTCACTTTTGAAATAAAAAGGAACTTAAAAACTAAGGCATATTATAGACAAAAATGGCTATCAAGTAAGAAACAAGTATATCATAATGAATTTAAAAGGCTCAGATCACTCACTAAACGGCAAATCAGTGAAACATATCAGTTGTATCTTAAAGAACTAGAAGACAATATCAAATCAAATCCGACCGGATTATGGACTTATGCTCATATGAAACAAGGTACTACAAGAATACCTAGCAGAATTACCGATGAAAGTCAGGAGTATTCTACACCAAGTGACATCGTTAACGGTTTTGCCTCACTATTTTCTAAAAGTTATAAACCTGCTAACGCCACTAATTTGTCTGACAATCATAGTAATTGTCTGTCTTATACCTTAAACTCAATCTCAGAAAATGATTTAATAAGCATTATGGCGCGTTTACCTAATAAATTATCAGCTGGAGATGACTCTGTTCCTTCCTTCCTAATTAAAGATTGTAGATTCATATTTGCTAAGCCCCTTCATATTATTATAAATCTTGCTATTAGCACGTGCATGTTTCCTTCAAGGTGGAAGTTGGCTAAAATTACTCCGGTATATAAAAAGGGAGAAAAAGATGTTCTGAGAAATTATCGTCCAATTGCTTTATTAAGTAATTTTTCAAAAATATTCGAGCAGGTTATTTATTCAACTATTTTCAAAAATGTTTATTCATTTATTTCTTCCAACCAACACGGTTTCATGCCAGGTAAATCTACAACAACCAATCTTGCATCATTCTCGCAATTTGTTTCGGAAGTGATAGATAACAGAGGTCAAGTAGACGTAGTATATACGGACTTTTCTCGAGCCTTCGATACCCTTGACCACGACATAATACTCATCAAACTTGCTGAACTTGGAGCTGCTCCAAGTCTACAACAGCTTATGAAATCATATTTATCTGATCGTCAAGCATACGTAGCTTTTCATGGTTTTCACTCGTACAAATTTTCAATGGATTCTGGTGTTCCGCAGGGTTCAAATTTGGGGCCGCTACTTTTTAATATTGTTATTAATTCCCTCTTAAAATCCTTAAACTGTCATGTACTGGCCTATGCAGATGACATCAAACTTTTTACAAGCGTCACTTCGCCAAATGATGTTATGTTTCTTCAACATAACATCAACAAATTAGTATCCTGGTGTGAAACTCATAAACTGTACCTTAATGTTGATAAATGCTGCTCCATGTCATATTCCCGGAAATCTAACCATTTCACAACATCATACACAATGAATGAATTACAACTTAAATGCTGCGTGGAGATAAGGGATTTAGGCATCTTATTCACCTCTGATTTAAATTTCACTAGACATATAACTAATATTGCAATGTCTGCTTCCAGAATGTTAGGTTTTATTATGAGAATTTGTGCATCTTTCAGAGACATTGACCTCATAAAGTCATTGTATTTTGCATATGTAATAAGCAAACTTGAGTATGGGTGTCTTATTTGGTATCCATATTACATGAATCAGATAATGCCGCTGGACCGTATCCACCGCAGATTCTTAAAGTATTTGTCGTACAGAGTAGATGGTGTCTATCCCGATCGCAGTGTGGATCAAAATATTCTCTTGGACCAACATGGTATCGCTTCGCTGGCCGCCCGAAGAGAAGAGCTTACTGCTAAGTTTTTATGGAAGATTCTTCATAATAAAGTGGATGCTTCATTTCTGTTGTCAAAAATAAACTTCCATATACCCAGGTCAAGTTCTAGGTATATTAACACATTTTACATCCCAGGGGCTCGTACCAATTGTCTTCGGCGGGCACCAGTAACTGTAATGTGTCAGAATGCGATGGCACGCTATAAAGATATTTTTTTTGACAAGTTATAACTTAAACCAATACATTTTCATTATTTATATATTGTTAAATTTATTGTTGTCTTGTAAATGGGGTTTCCTGTTGGGCAATAAAGTATATTATTATTATTATTATTATTATTATTATTGAGTAACCAGACTAAACTAACTAGACTGACAAGGCTACATTAACAAGGCTAGACTAACAAGACTAAACTAACCACACTAAACTGACCAGACTAAACTGACCTGACCAGACTACACTGACAAACCTAGACTGACAAGAATGAACACACAAGACTGGACTGACAAACCTAGACTGACAAGAATGAACACACAAGACTGGACTGACAAGACTAGACTGATAAGACTTTCCACCTTGGCTTTAAGTATGCGCCACCCTGGTATCGCAAATTTTGCATTCATTCAGGGTGGGCAGCCCGGACGGTTAGTGAAAACCGCCCTAATTGTTGTCTCCCCGACCAGAATTCGAACCCGGGTCTCCCGCATTGAAAGGCGGGTATTTTGTCAACTACACCACCGAGGAGGACAGACTGACAAGACTAGACAGACAAGACTGGACGGGCAATTCTAGACGACTAGACAAGAGGCACTAAACTAGATGGACAAGACTAAACTGACAAGACTAAACTGATCAGACAAAACTTACCTGAAAGAGTAGACAGACTAGACTGTCAAGACTATGTAGTACATCTCGGTTCAATTAACGGAAAGAAATATAGCGCCATATCTACTAAGAATGATACGTAGCTACCTCTGCGACCGTCGCATCATCCTTCGTATTGAAAAAGAAGTTGAAACGTCAGTAGTGTTGTTCCACAGAGCTCTGTAATCGGACCAACCCTGTGTAACGTACGCTACGATGGTTTCCTTAGGCTGAAGGTACTCGAGAGTTAACATAATCGGTTTTGCGGACGATCTGGCACTCAATGTAGTGGAAAAGAATGAAAGAGGTACTATGCTCAGAGCTAACTTGGCCATTTAACAAATTACTAAATGGATGTCATTAAAATCCCTCCACCTAGCGCCCGAAAAGTCCGAAGCGGTCCTGTTAACGGGATATAGAAAGTTGGCTCCTATATATTTCAAAGTGATGGGTGTGAACATTAAACAAAAAGACTCTCTAAAATACCATCATAATCGACAAAAGACTGTCTTTTACAGAGCACATAAAAAAAGCAGCGGAAATTCCCATGAAAATTACTGCGTCACTGGAAAAACTAATTCCCAATTCGGGCGGACCTAGATACAGCAAACGCAGGCTCCTAAGCACTGTGGCCCACTCTGCTATGCTCTATGGAACTCCCATATGCGTACAGGCCCTTAACAAAGCTAGAATAACCAAATCAGCTGTATTTCAGAGGAAAATGGCCTTGGGAGTCTGCAGGGCCTACCGTACAGTATCGCGTCATGCAGTTTTGGTTATTGCAGGTATCCCTGCCATAGAACTGGCAAAGCATAGAAATTCTCGATATGAGGCAAACAAGAACAAAACATGTAGACATGAGACCGATACGAAACTCACTCAAAATTGGCAGGAATGGTGGAATAACGCCATAAAAGGTCAGTAGACGATTATCCCTATCCCGGACATTGACACCTTGACTACTCGACGACACGGAGAAGTTTCATACTATCTCACTCAGGTACTTACGGGCCACGGTTGTTTCCGAGATTAGAGTATTGCGTATAGTGTGGGTTGGCAGATAGTGTTACCCATACTATATTTGAGTGTCCGAGATGTGACAACGAGAGGGAAATGTTCGAGAACGGCAAACTCGATCCCCAAAGTATGATGGCGCACCTATTAGGATCGCAGGCAGGATGGAACAATATCCAGAAAATGCTAACAAAAATAATAACAGAAAAGGAAAATGACGAAAGAAAAATAAAACTCAAAAATCGAACTCCTAATCGCACACAGTGCGGAAGGTGGAAGTAGATAGTATACGTCTAAGAACAGCTCATCCAACACCCTGAAGAAACGTTAGTTTCTGGGGACTCACTTGCATGGTTAACCGAAAGGTACCATTTACACCCCATAAAAAAAGACTGAACAGACAACACTGAATTGACAAGACTATACAGACAATACAAGACGAACAAGACCAGACGGACAAGACTTCCAAGCCCTGGCTGGATGGTTAGTGCCGCCCTGATTGAAAATAGCTCTATGTCTGCGGGGAATCGAACTCAGGTCTCTCGCTTGTCAGGAGGGTATGTTGTCCATTACACTACCGAGGAGGACAGACGGACAAAACTAGACAGACCAGACTAGACGAAGAAGACTAAACCGATATTACTAGACGGACAAGACTAGACAGACAAGAGGTAGGCAGACCAGATTAGACAGAGAAAACTTTATAGACACGACTATACCAACAAGAGTAGATTAACAATAGAAGGCACACAATACTAAAATAGAAAGATCAAACTGGTGATGCAAGACTAAATAAACAAGTCTAGACAGTAAAGATTTACAAAATAAACAAGTTCGCTAAATGAAATCTCTTATAGTTATTAAATAAAATTTCCCAATGCACTTTAATTGAATTAAAATGTTTAATCATAGCAAATATTTAGCAATAATTTCTATTTAAATTTTATGGTCTTGTTATTTGTGATTTTGAGCAAAGATAAATATTTTTACTTCATAAATGTCTTGCCCAATGGAAGATTTACTTAATTTCGACGACCAGACAATTAGATTTCTTTTAGGAAACAAAGCTATTCGTTTACACATCAATTAAACATCACAAAATATTCGTTTTTACATCAATATCAATAATCCAATTATATTTTTATAATTTTTTCTCATTTCATACAAGGATTTCTTGGACTATAAATAAATGTATTAAATCCATAGTAAGTCATTTAATTAAATGCATAGTAAATCATTTAAAAAAATTAATGGAGAACATTTTAGAACATTGGTATTGAATGTTGTATTAATAGTCTAATATTGTCTAAATATAGAATTTATTGAATAAATTCCGTTTAGAAGTTACTCACGTAGCAATTATGTTTGAGTTCAATTCGCTGACGATTAATCGAATAATGCGTAATTCACGCTTATCCAGCAATGCGTAAAATTCTAATTTCATTTTTCATTGTGGTCGGTTAAAGTTTGAATAGCAATTAATACATCCAAACTACTTGACCGTCCCCATCTGGCACATTAATCTAAAATAATTTACACAACGTATATGAGTGCCTTTTTAATAGAAAGAACATCTGCATTATGCCAAAAAAGTTTCAACTATGTAAACAAGTAAATGAAGTGAATAATAATATATAAATAACAAGAATCAAACAAAGGTTATATTATATTTATTAACAAGAAAAAAACAATCAGTGAATGTTTGGACCCTTGGAAAACTGGCCCAACGAACTTTGTTATTTATTATAATCCTAAAACGGTGGTAAAGGACATTTTTACTGATGGCTTAAAATTAATGCTTCTTCTTCTTTTATGTCCACATAGGATCACTTTAGTCAGTCAATTAACTAAGTCTCTTTGAGGGGATTGTTCGAGCATTGCGGTCCTCGAAGTACTTTTTCATACGTTTTGATCTTCGTGCCCGTTCTTCAATTGAAAATACCCGTGTTGTGAATTTCTTCTTTGAGTGGGAAACGGAGATTTGTATCCTTGAGTTTTTGGTTTAATTTTATCCTGTCTGTGCTGTCTTCTGGTGTAAGCAGTGTTCCCTATAATTTGTATTAGTGCTGCGCGGTCCAAAACCGAGTGTGAGCAAAAAAAAAATTAAATTAAAAACGAATTGCGCAATTTTTTTATACATTTATTTATGGAAACCATAATATCAAATGGCAAATAATAGTTTTGGATATTTCTAATGTAAAGTTTCATTTATTTGTCTTTCGTACTAACCCACTCTTTATAAACTTCTTCGGTGTTTTCCCATTTGATAAATGCAATTTTATTCTCATTAGATCAGGTGTTCATATTGCAGTTATGTTGCGATATTTTCTTTTAATGGAATTCATGATTGAAAATCCCAGTTGGCAATCCGCACCGGACGCTTGAAAGGTACCCATGATATTGTAAAGAATAGCGAGATTAGAAAATTCTGAATGGGTTAATACAATAGTTAATGAACCGTCGAATGTTTTGAAGAATCCATGTTTACTTTTCTCCATTAGTGTAAATCTCATTTCAGAATATTCATCCCATATTTATCAATGTCAATATTTTGATTTAATACGATATTTAATACTCTTCTAATACGTCTTAGAGGGCAAAAATTGCTACCCGATATTGGGAATCTGTCAGAATTTTTACGCAATATTTACAGATAGGACTATTCAAGGAATATTCAATTAGAACATCGTAATTTTTGACAAAAGTACTAACTGCGAAATATCTGGATACCGCCTAATTTCATTAATTGGTATAAATGATATCAAATCTATATAATGTTCAGTTACTTGAGCTAAATCTTCGATTTAGCATTATATTTTTCATACTCGATCGGTGAAACATTGTGTACGCAGTTCTGAGTAAAGTTTCTATGTTCTGCATAACAGGTACAGTCTTCCATGCATCGTAGATATTCAGATCTTCTCGATGTGCAACACAGCGTTGCTCGGTTAAATGCTATATATCCTTTTTAAGAACCGTAGGTACTCCATTTTTCTTTCCAAGGATGACATTGGCTCCATCAGATGTAAATATTATCATTTTTGGATATTTAATTTATGTTCAACATAATTTTTTTAAATTTTTTCTACAATTGACTTTTGGTGTCACAATTTTCATGTTTCAAAATACCACCAAATACAGTTTTCTAATTTATGCCATTATCACGATATTTAAAATACAAAATTATTACTTTTTGTACTGAAATATCGGTGCTTTCGTCTAGAATTAATGCATGGAAGGTTTAATTTTTTATTTCGTTAAAAATATTTGTTTCCGGGATATTGCTTACTTATAGATACATTCGGTGAATTCAAAAGTATAATTTTTACTTCGCCAATTTTGTGGCAACTGAATAAATTTTTCCATATGCTTATGGAATTCAGGAGCGCAATTCATTAATGAATTAATACGTATGGCCAATATTACAATATCGATTAATAAATTATCTTTCTCAAAATCAGACGTCACGTTCTTCAGATGTTTCCATTAACATTTTTCAAATTGTGCCTTTTTTCAATATATGTAGTTTATGAACAGCTTCCCTGTGTTGTTTTTGAATGTTTTGAATGAATTTAAATAATCTCTTATCCTTCAAACATGCATTCATCCCATTTTTTTCGGTACTAAATTCCCCTGGAATATTTTTACCTCTGCACCAAATGTGCACGTCACGTTTTCAGATTCCTCATTATATTGTAAAAATCGTTTAATTTTATACTTTGTTTTTTGTCCTGTGAAGTTAGCAACCGAATTTGCAAAAATTTAATATTTCATCAGAGTTCCGGATAGATATGAAATAGTTCTAGAGTACGTGCAAAAATTTTTTAATTCTGCAGAATTTCTCGGAAAAAAATGGCAAATACCAATGACGAGCTAGCAACAACTTTTGTGAAAACTGGGCGTTTTATTACATATTTGCAGTTTCCGGTAAAACTCTTAGTTTATAATATAAACTAATTATAGTTTAAATCGCGCAATAGATTTTTTAGGAAACCTAATCCCTTTACACACAAAATCAACGTCTCGTAATTTATGTGCGCGGAAAATAAATTTATCTGCGCAAATTTTACAATGTCACGAAAACTACTGCGCATTTGCTCACCTTATAGGGAACATTGGGTGTAAGCCCAATTTCTTTCAGATCCTTTCTTATTTCTCTAATCCATCTGTACCCTGTTTGTGGTATTTTTGGACTTGAGATTGTATTGTAAAAGTGTTTCAGAAGTCTCTAATCTGGAATCCTCATTATGTGCCCAAAGAACCCCAGACTTTTACATATAGTGTCAGTAATGGGTTCTAGCTCTGTACACGACTCTGCCACGCTCCGTCTTTCTGGAATTTTTTCTTGATGCAAATTCTTCCAATTCTTATTTCGATCTTCTGAAGTTTCTCGGTCTTTGATTGTTCATTTAAGTGAAATATGTGTTTCAGCTGCATATGTGGCTTCCCATTTTATAACTTTGTTGTATTGTTTCATTTTTTAATTTATGGATAGGCAATTTTTCTGTAGATGTCCCTGGTTAATTTTTGTGCTTAAGCTAGCTTGTTTGTTCTTATTTGGATCGAAGTTTTTTTCATTTAGATTGTTAATTATTTCTCCAAGGTATTTCAGAATTTGGATTGGGCTACAATTTTGACTTTATTGCCATTTATGTTTATTTCTTTCAATGCTGTTTATTTTTGAGGCATAATAATAAACTGTTTTTTCAAATAATATTTGGAGGCCAATTTTCAGCCAATCAAAAGTTTTTGCTTCATCTATGTCGTTTGCTAGTAGTGCAAAGTCGTCAGCAAAACCAAGACAGTTTGTTTTAATCTTTCTGTCTATTTTTATTTTTAGGGGGTATTGTTTAAAACAGTCCATCATTACAATTTCTAGAGCGCATTTGAACAGTAGCGGTGAGAGTCCATCATCCTGTTTTTATCTCGAATGGTTCCGATAATTCGCCCCTGAACTTCACTTTTGACTTGGTGTTTGTGAGGGTCAGTTTAACATGTTTATTAATTTGGAGTGCATTTGAATTTTCAGTAGGGATTCCCTGTGGATGCAATCATATGCTTTCTGGAAGTCTATAAATGTGTAAATCACCACCATATCTCTATTTCTCAGAAAATTAATACTATATAATATAGGATATAGCAAACATAAGATTTGTTGTCTCTTAATATTTAGAAATTTAGAACATCGCTTGATAAATGTATTAGCAGCCATCGGTGATAAGCTCTCTCACAAAAAACTCCAATAGGCCACATTTGGCCAGCCTCCGCTGCAAAATATATTTACTAATAGTTCTTAGTTTTTCTTCGTAAAGCAGATCTTTTATCTAATTTAAATCAGATTTATATTGAAATAGTTTCGCAGGGCAAATACTTATTGAACAATATTCAACTTCATTTTTCGAAATTCTTTGTTCTTCTTTATAAATCAGATCTTTTATCTAATTTACACTACATTTATATTAAAATGGTTAATAAAGTCAAATAAACGTATGCACATAGAATCGACCTACTGTAAACTTTTGACTTTGACCATTTTTTGAAACTATTTATGAGATGAAATAAAGTAATATGCCGTTTGAAAAACAATTTAATATACTTGAATATGAGTTTAAATTGATCAAGAACGCTCATCGCTTATAGGCGTAGGAAACGGCAATCAAAGACGAACGTATTTATGTGGTGGTTATAACGAGAATAACAAACTTGTGAAATATTGTAATTATTGCCTTTGCAATTGAAATTGAAATTTAGCTGCTTTTTGTTTTACAATTAGTTTATTTATTTTCACGAAAACGTAAAATATAACTAAATAAAATAAAATCGACATTATTTAATAAATTAATTGGTTGCAAAAATACATTATATTTTGATACTTTCTGGGAATATATCAAACTATTCTTGGAAGAAACAATTAAAAACAAATAACGTCCCAAAATGCCGCGACTTGCGAGAGAACACAAACTTAAATTATTTTGATTTTAATTGTAATAAACTAGTACTTATCTACTAGTAGTTATCATTTACGAGTTGACTATTTCTTGAGATTTCATAAGTTAGAACATGTAAACGCATTTCTGATGTCATTGTCGCTTTTTCGATTTTTTGCTTTTCTGTAAGCAGGAATATGACGCCTCTTGTGACGACATACAAGTGTGAAGCAGTCTTTTCAACACCGGTTTTTCTTAAAAACATATTTAGAAATCGATTAGACTTAGAACCAGATTTAAGAATAAAATTGTCATCCTTTTCTCAGCAACACTATAATTTTTATTTTTTATTATACATTAATATTTATTTTATTTATAAATACTTATATATTTTTTGTAATGCTGTTTAGCATTGTTTGCGTGCAATCTGTGTTGGAGGTACTTTTGTATCTTCTTTCATTTTAACAAAAACAAAAAATTTTAAAAAACAACCGGGTTACGAAGAAAGAAAGTTTGGGAAACTCTGGTTTAATGTATAGTACAGTGCAAAATATGACACGCGCCGCGGTTCAAACAGTATTCCAACTTTATGGGGAGACTGGATCCTTTCATAGACGACCTAGTACAGGCAGAAGGAGATTTACAACGGGCCGCGATGACCGCTTTATTGTGTCAACATCATTAAGGAATTGTCCCCTTAATGCTGTTCAAGTGCAACAACAGTTGCAGTTGCTGTTCAACTGTAACTCCGTGAAGTACGAAGAGTGGCTATTAGTGGACAGTAAGACGAAGACTCCGCTGCAAAATATATTTACTAATAGTTCTTAGTTTTTCTTCGTAAAGCAGATCTTTTATCTAATTTAAATCAGATTTATATTGAAATAGTTTCGCAGGGCAAATACTTATTGAACAATATTCAACTTCATTTTTCGAAATTCTTTGTTCTTCTTTATAAATCAGATCTTTTATCTAATTTACACTACATTTATATTAAAATGGTTAATAAAGTCAAATAAACGTATGCACATAGAATCGACCTACTGTAAACTTTTGACTTTGACCATTTTTTGAAACTATTTATGAGATGAAATAAAGTAATATGCCGTTTGAAAAACAATTTAATATACTTGAATATGAGTTTAAATTGATCAAGAACGCTCATCGCTTATAGGCGTAGGAAACGGCAATCAAAGACGAACGTATTTATGTGGTGGTTATAACGAGAATAACAAACTTGTGACGACCTAGTACAGGCAGAAGGAGATTTACAACGGGCCGCGATGACCGCTTTATTGTGTCAACATCATTAAGGAATTGTCCCCTTAATGCTGTTCAAGTGCAACAACAGTTGCAGTTGCTGTTCAACTGTAACTCCGTGAAGTACGAAGAGTGGCTATTAGTGGACAGTAAGACGAAGACTCTTCTTCTTCTTAGAGTGCGTATCCGTTCCGGATGTTAGCTATCATGTTGGCTATTCGAACTTTGTTAACAGCAGCGCGGAAAAGCTAAGTGGTTGATTGGTTGAACCACGTTCTTAAATTTTTCAACCACGATATTCTCCTTCTGCCCACTCCTCTAGCTCCATATACTTGCCTTGGAGGATCTTCTACAAAGGACATATCGGCTCTCGTTACACAATATATGTATTCAGGACTTCTTTTTCCTTTCCCATCCTTCTCAGTACATCTGTATTGGTTATTCTCTCTGTGAAAGATATTCGTTGGATTCTTCGGTACAGCCACATTTCAAATGCCTCAAGTTTTTTGGAGGAGGCCTCCGTAAGCGTCCACGATCCGATCCCATAACAAAAGGTCGAAAACACTGGGTAGGGTATTTTATTGGTAAGACGGAGACTGCAGGAAAGTAACTTGACCCTTAGTAACTTATAACCCTATATAACACCTGCAGTTTGTCAAAATCTTACCCCAGCTGATCGTCGCCGGCGTTTTGCAAGGCATCATTTAAATTGAGCTAAAATCCGAGATTGTATCCAGAAGAACCAAATGCCATATCTATAGGAGCCTAATAAGACCTGTACTGATATACGCAGCCGAAACCTGGACCCTAACCAAGGAGTAAAAAAGTTTGGGATGTTTCGAGAGAGGGATTATAGAGAGATTCTAAGACATATATAAATGCATACAGGAAAACGGAGAATGTAGACGGCGATACAACCATGAGCTTGTGTACCACCATAACCATGTACCACCTTTACGAACACCCGAATGTAGTTCGTACTATAAAAATAGCTAGATTAAGATGGATAGGATATATCGAGCGGATGAAGGATTAAGAGTCAACAAAACTTATTACACGCCAAAGACCAGTAGGGAACAGGACACGGGACAGGCCAAAAACAAGATATCTGGACCAAGTGCAGGAGATCATGTGCAGGAGCAATCTAATAGCAATGAAGCTGACTGGCTGGAAAACTAAGGCCCGGAATATATTGGAATGGAAAAAACTTCTAGCTGAGGCCAAGACCCTTAATGGGTTGTGCAGCCAAAGCTCATGATGATGATTTAAATTGGGCGTTGGAACAATAGGGTTCTGTTTTCAGATGAGACCAGAATATGCCGCTATGGTAGCAACCGAAGAAGAAAACCGGAGGTACCGGAGACCAAGCAAACGATTTGCAAAATGCTGCATTGAAAAGCGGACTGCTTATGGAGGTGGTTCCTGCATGATCTGGAGTGCAATTTCCCTTCCTTTTTGACCCTGCTTTCATCATTAGTGGCGACCATGGTCACGGTTCATGTGTTACTTTACGTCGACTACATTGGAGAAGAATTTATCTGTATGCATGACAATGCGAAGCCAAGAATCGTGCAAGATTACATTACAGAAATCGGTTTTCGGGTTATGGAGTGGCCAGCATGCCGAACTAAATCCGATAGAACATTTATGGGATGAGCTTAACCGAAGAATTCGAGCTAGGCTTCGTGCCCCAACCTCGATCCCAGAGCTTATTGTTGCAGTAGAAGAAGAGTGAATTAACCCTTAACTACCTGCCATACGTCTCAGGTGAGAAAATTACTGCTACTTTGGGTCTGAGAGACGTATGTCAGGTGGTTAGGTGTTAACATTCCACAAGAAACAATAGCGAATTTAATTAGATGTTTGCCCAATCGTATGAGAGATTTTATTAGGGCAAGAGGGGGTCAAATCCATTATTAAAAATTAAGTGTTAATTTAGATAATTGTCAATTTCTTTTAGTATATAAAAAGTTAATTTGTTTCATGAGTCAATTTTACTAATTTAAACACATGAAACCGAAATAAATTTTAATAAAACAAAACTCATATTAAAGCATATTTCTTTATTTCATTTCATATATAGTTTCTAAAAAAAAAAATTAAACTCAAAAGTTTACAGTGGACCGATTTCTATGCACGCAAGTTTACTTCAATATTTATTCACCATTCATTTTCGAAATTGAAATACACGAAACAATATAGAGTCGAGTCGAGTCGGAGCAATATAGCCGACTTATTCAAACTCACAATCAGTGTACTCGTCCGCTGCAAAATGTTATTAATCGCTGAACTACATTATTCTCGGTATGTTAGTTTATTGTTTTACATATCTTAATAACTCTTTGAATATATACTACATAGAGTTACAATAAATAAACAGATAAAATAATATTTAATTTTATAAATGGCGTTGTAAATAGCGTGCAGTGTTGACGGGATTTTTCATCCACATGTAACTTCATCTCCGAAAGGTGTAAAACGCGGAATAAATAGGGGCTATAAAAATGGTACGTTCGGGCAAGAAGACGCATAAGAGGTAAATTACATAATAAATATTAAAATAGAAATAGTTTAGAAAATGTGGTTTATGTTTTTGCGTCATCGCACAATATCTATGTAAATAAACAGATTTTTTTCCATTTTTAACTCGACTTACAATCGGCCCAATTCGGTAAGGGAGGCGTTAAAAGTTAATTGAAAAGACGCCGTTAATTTTTTTTTATTTTCGCTAATTTATTAAAAATATTAAAAATAAATAAACAAAATACTAAGTAGAGACTAATATCTATATTATTTTATTTATTTATTTTTGTTATTAGCGGAAATAGAAAAATATTAACGACTACTTTTCTTTAACGTTTCTCTTACAGAATAGGCCCGAATAACAACATAAAATCTTCCTATGTGGTTAGATACTATAAATATAGGTAAATTGATATTACTATGTATTTAGTTTATGGTACCTATATAAAAAATATATTATATAAATATAATTATAAATCGCAATTAAACAAGTACATCATAAAATTGGCGATTTCATGAGCTATACTACCTGCCGGCCAGTGTTAGCAGCCTGAAAGGTGGCGCTGATCGTACCAGGGGTGTAAAATTATCGTACTTTTGTAAAAATTATCGTACATTTCCATATATTAACCCATCTTTGGCCAAGCATAAAAATAGATGATATTTTAGATTTGTTTTAAATAAAACGCATTAGAATGGTGTTCATCAAGAAAGTTTTAATAAAAAAAATTTAAAAAAAAAAATTGAGTGGTTCGTATACGCACCGTTGGCGAATAGGGGTATAAAAAATTAAATATATTTGTTAAAACAGATTTCTGAGTGCAGATGCACATTACATTTTTTGCACATGTAAATTGTGTTTGATTGGCACCCTTTACATCTTAGCCGCTTTTTCGTTTCATGCACAATAATTAAACATTATCTTTGCGCACTTCCAATGGCACTGCTACCTATATTTGCAATAGTAACTAATGGGAAAAATGTATTTAATCTACATGTAAATTAAGTTTATTGTGTTTACTCTTAGAAGCACCAACAAAAAATTGAATTATACAATAAAAAGTTATTAAATAATGGTGCATTTTGAGATGGTTCGTATACGCACCGTTGGTCAAAGATGGGTTTAAAAAACGATGTTTCTTAGAAAATAGTATATTTTACAACGAGAGAGGCGGTTTTTTGGTGAGGTGAGAGTTTGCTCAAGAGCGCCGGCGAGTTAACAATCACATCAAACCAAAAAACGATTTCATCTCGAGTAGTAAATGCAATTTTTTCTACTGATATTCGGTTGCAGAATCCATAATTCGACTTTAATAAAACCAATTCGAAACGAACTATGGGAACTGTTATTACAAATGTAGTAATATTATTGCATTTTCATAGAAGGTGATTCTTTTCAAGTCAAATGTCCTAATTTTATTTCGGTTTTTTAAATAGTTTTAGGCTCGTTTTACGTTTGTACATAAAATATTCCATTGACATTGATGTAATTAATAAGAAAGTGAATGCAAATTTGGTTAGTTTAGTGTTTTAATCGAGAAAATCATAAATTTAAAATGATCATTTTCATCTTTTGATGTGAAAATATTTTCATCTCTAAAATGAAAAAATGTCACTTTCATGTAAGGTAAGCCGTGGAAAAATGCCATTTTCACATATATCAGTAGAAAAAAATATTAAATTGATGTTATTGTGAACATATATTGCACTCAACATCATTTTTTATCATTTAATATTTACTCACGTATGTGATATACACGGCGCGAAAATTCATACTTTTGGATTGGCGAAATATACATTTTTTATTAATCGAAATATACAATATTCTGCCTATCTCCTAATAATCTAATAGTAGAAAATTCCAAATAAACGGATCGTAGCACTTTAATTGCATAATTGCATGCCAACTATTAGAATTTCAATTTGTTTTGAAATAAACCAATGACGACTACAAATAAAGACATTAAATGATTACATTTTTACTCGTGACTGTAACAAAATGAAAACAAATCTTCCACACAAATATAAAATCTGTTAAATTTTTTAATAATTTAAAAATTATTTTTTGGTAGACATATTAAAAAGATAATAAATAAATTATCAAACTCATTAACATCGTCATCATTATAAAGTTTGAGAATATTTCCGCTAGGATTTTCTATCATCCACTCCTTTTTAGTGTTCCGTACCGAAAACGGAACCCTTATAGGATCTCTTTGTTGTCCGTCTGTCTGTCTGTTCGTCTGTCCGTCCGTCTGTCTGTCTGTCAAGACCATTTTTCTCAGGAACTCGTAGAGGTAACAAGTTGAAATTTGTATCAAATACTCGGGTCTACGGTCTCTTTTAGCTGTGAAAAAACTTGTAAGTCAACGCGATCAAAAGATATAACCGTTTATGTCGCATATTTTGTGATTTCACAAGGATATCGAAACCTATAGGGTACTTCCCGTTGACCTAGAATCATGAAATTTGGCAAGAAGCGGTGTCTTACAGCACATGTAAAGGGAAAAATCTGAAAACCGTAAATATGTAGTTTAATTACAAGAAAAATGCGAATTTACTATTAGAAACTTATGAAAATATACTAATGTGTTGCGTGGTATTGTCAGGCACCAGAAGCATGTGGGTGCATACAGTTAGGTCCTCCTAAAGATACCTTACTTACAAGTTTGTACGGAACCCTCGGTGCGCGAGTCACAACTCGCACTTGGCCAGTTTTTTTGTACATTAAAGCGTTTGTCATACGACTATATTGTCCTTCGGTTGGTTCAAACGCCGTGCAATCACCCTTATTGCTTTTAATCTTTTGCTTTGCTAAAATTATACCGTTGACTATGGACCGTGTAACCAGCTTGTTTCTTGATTTAGTTTTTATTAAATTAATCTGACTAAATGAAGAAGAGAAATATCGTCGAAAACGAACTTCGAGAGATTTTTAAGTCGCTGGTCTCTTTCATCGCAGTTCATTAATTTTGAGCAATATTCATTGACATCAGCATTAATATCATTATAACCAGGGTGCTCGAAAAATTTTCTGATATTTGTCAGTAGATACAATATGAAGAACTGCCTCCAACAATCGAAGTAAGCTGGGCGTGGTATCTCTCCTTTTCCTGAGCTTTGCTTTAGAAGGATGGAGGTTTGAGCTTCAATACAGGATCTTCAAAATTTAATCGCATTTCTTCAAAACCTGTTATTAAAAAATCTACGGTTGTTGTGAAATCGGATTTTAGTCGTTGATTATGACGAATATCGAAAAGTTTAACTTATCCATAACTTTAACACCAAAATATATCTGTTCTGAACGTAAACGCCGTTCTTCATTCGCTGGATCGATTTTGTTGAAATCTGTTTGATAAATGTACTTCTTACATAGGTATGACTCTATTTTTTTTTTATAATTTCGACACATGAAGGCTTATTAGAACAAAATATTCAGACTGAAATAATTCGTTTAGTTTTGTTAATTTTGGTAAGACCCAATGGAAAGGTTGAGTATATTTATATATTCAAGCTTTGTTCCGTCTTTATTAAGTTTAACAAATAATACAGTTTGATAATTGGATTATTAATTAAAAAAATATTACTTGTCCAGCGAAATATAATTGTAAAACATGCCACTGCTCGATTATTCTCGAAAAAACAGCTCTCAAAGATGACTAATGGGTTTGCGAAGGGCGGAGAATTTGGTGTTTGGATGTCCAAGAAGCTTTGAAATTGTTGAAAATTATGTTGACTTTTAGCACTGTTCTTGAACTTGAACAAATTTTTGAAAATCTTTAAAAATTCATTTTGTTTAATGAAAAAAACACATTTTTTTCGATTTTTAATTATTATCGTACGTATCCTACAATATGTAAATATTATCGTATATTTACATACGATAGTCAGTCGCTATCGTACATCGTACGGTAGCACGAAATTACCGATAACGTACAAGTACGATAATTATCGTACGGATGGCAACGCTGCTGCCGACAGATCATGAAATGATTCAGTTTTACAGAATCTGACAATCTGAAATCGTCGATTTTATAAGGCACTTGTTTAATTGGGATTTACACTATATTACTTACCTACTTACCGATTCAACTTGCAATCATCGGCGAGTATAAAGCTACTTGTCTTAATTATCAGACCTATTTATAAAGAAATATACAAAGAAACATCTGTAAGATGGTTTCATAAACTACCCATACTCAACCCGGCGAGAGAATGCATTTCGTCTTGACGAGTATAGCATTGTTCTGCGCATTCCCCCACATTATTTCGAGTACGCGGCCTTTAGTTGTCCGTGTTTGAAAAACTGATGCATATTTCTTCACTCAAACTAACCAGCGCGTACGCCGCGCCGCGTACCTCGGCGCGTCCCTTGCCCCTCATACCACGGCGCAGTACAGCTGCATTCTCTCGCCGGTACGAGTATAGTCATATCGTGTAGTTCAAATAGAATACACAAACTGCCGACAGATCATACAAAGACTAGATTTTCTACAATCTGACGGATTTCGCTTTAAGACTACGACATATATCTATGGAGTATGTAGTCCTATTTATTCATCTACTGCAGTGTTTCCAAAGCTTCCCAAACCAAACTTTCTATCCACGTGTACCCCTTTCAAATATTTTTTAACACTTCGTACCCCTTAGTAGAAAATTTCTAAGATATGTTATTAAAAACAACAACTGTACTTGTCTTTTTTACGTAATATACAGTCTCCAGATTGGGGTTTCGAAGATAAAAATATAGTTATTTATTATACAAGCCGATAAAATTAAGGTTAGATTTTATTTAAACTCGCGAGTTAAAGCTAGTGCATAGAAACTTTAAATTAATTTTGCTTTTCAGTTAACAAGTTGAATTCAAAGAAAAGTTCCATTTTGTTTTTTTAAGAGAAGCATCGAAGTCGTCCGCCCATTATTGTATTATTGTCATGACAACGATAAAATTGTTGATTCGTACGTCAAAATATTGTTTAGTGTTTAATTAATTTCTGTTTCGTTAATCATAAATGGATACATCCTAAGAATTGTTAAATGGTGACGCAATTGCGGAAAGATTACTCCCGCGGAAATCAAGACATTAATACAAAAAATGTGTAATAAGTTTTGTGATTGGGGATCAAAAAAGAATATCAGCGAAGTCAACATTTAGGGTTGTGTTTACGTAGCCCATCAGTGAATTATTTTGATGGGTTGGTTATGGACACTTTTATTTCACTAGCGAAATACAATTTTTATTTCATTAGTGAATAAACCACTGTTTTTTTGATCCGCATCCAAGGAATTAAACATGACTTCTTAAGGTAAAATCACATCAAAATTATTACAAATCTTAGGAAAAGTGTTATTCTTTATGATTTCACTTTGTCTCTTGACTTGTCTTTATATACGTAAAAACAATCTGCAATCATTTTATCGTGTGCAGTTAGTAAAATAATATATTGGTTACATTATTTATGTATTTGACCATCTTGAAGTTTGATATTTTTGTTTTGTTATCTTATACTTTATTTACTTTAAGAATAATAATAATAACTATTATTACCTAATAGTTATTATTAATATTTTTCAAGTAAATAAAGTATAAGATAACAAAACAAAAATATATTGGTTGTATTGTATTAATTAATTATCAAAGATGATGAAGCTGAATTATTTTTAGCTTTCAAACACTTTATAAAAGTAATGTTTGATGAAGATTTCTACTATTTTTTTTATTTAATTTAAATATTGTTATTTTTATTACTCATGCGGGATAAGTACTATTTTGGCGCCCATTTTTGGGTGCGACAAATGACCGTTTTTGTCAATTCAAATTCAAATTATACTTCGCACACGCTAATATTCAATAAAATCGATAAGTTACATAAAAACAATTGAATAAATAAAATAAACACAATCAAAACCATAATATTAAAAAAGTGACGTGAAAGTTACATTTTTTTCATTACAAAATAAAAATTAAAGAAAACGTTTTAAAATGACTATAAATTCTATGGTTATACCGGAGACTGAGGAGAGTTCTTATGACGAATTCACACCAACGGAGACAATTAAATAATCAGATTCTTCATTTTACTTCGTTTTTTTTTTGATGGCCCCTGGACCCCAATCTTGTAAGATACGTCCTCTCGCATGAGTAATAAAAAATATTATCTGCAACTCGTGCGGTATTGTCAATTGCGAAAAACGAGAGCTCTCACTTCGTTCGTGAGCCCAATTTTGACAACTTATCGCCCTAGTTGCACAATGTACTATTTTCATCTTATATACACTTTGGCACACATAAAAAAATGAATATTTTGGAACATCGTTTCAAACCATTCCCCCCCGCGTACCCCCTTGGGGTACGCGTGCCACACTTTGGGAAACACTGATCTACTGCAAAATAGTATTATACTAATTAAATGGGTTCATATAGGATTTAGCTAGGATGTAGCTCAATATTTATTATATAAACACCTATAAACTCAAACAAATGAAAATTTACGGATCCTTAATGGACCTTACATATACTATCTGGAGGAGCTATAAAAATATCGATTAAAATAATATTTAGTTTTGCAAATATTGGCTGAAACAATTCTTACAAAAATTACTCGTAATGTTGGTTCTTATCATCCCTAGTATTCATTATTTGTTTTGTTATTGGGAATGGGATATTATGAAAAAGCTTTTTATAACATTTATATTTATTTGCCTGACAAGTTTCGGTGGTTTTCTGTCACCTTAATCATAGGCTATAGGAAGTATACAAAATTTAGTTTTTGTGTACATTTCACACTTTGCAAGCGATCTTTTTTTTTAGCATCGGACTTCTATACAAAATTAATTTATATTCTACAAATAAAACAATTACTAGAAGATACCACTAAATAAGTTATTTTTGATTAAAGAGATAAATTAAAAAGCACCAGGTTTTTTAACGTTTTGAGAAGTGACAATAAATAGTATTTTGTGCAACTAGTGCGGCAAGTTGTCAATTACACACGAGAGCGAAATTGGGCGCACGAACAAAGTGAGTGCGCTCATTCGCTCGAGAAGGCAATTGACAATACCGCACGAGTTACTCATGCGAAAAAATATGTCTTAAAAGATTGGGGTCCAGGAGCCATCAATCAAAAATGAATAATTTGTTTTTTCAATTATATCTCCGGCCGGCGGTGTGGATTCGTCATAAGAACTCTCATCAGTCTCCAGTATCACCATAGAATTGTACACTCATTCTAAAACTTATTTAGTTACAATTTTTTAATAAAAAAAAAATTCATGTCACTGACGAGTGACGTGAAACTCTTTTAATATTGATTTTGATTGTTTTTTTTTTATAAGTTACCCATTCGATTTTTATAGAAAATTTGCGTGCGCCAAGCATAATTTGCGTGCGACAAGTATACTTGTCGCACGGAAATAATTCAATTGAAAAACAGCCATTTGTCGCAATAAATTACGGGCGCCAGAATAGTACTTGTTCCGCATGAGTAATAAAAAATAATTTAAATCAATTGTGCGATTAAATTCAATAAATAAACAAATTGAACCGGTCATTTCGAGAAGGGCACGACACTTTGAAATATCACTTTTTTACGCCATTCTATTCATTGAAGCGTTTTACATATTCCATGCGAAAAGAGTACAGTGCGAAAGAGTGCGTGTATGTTTTTTATTTAACAACCTCTATATTCAGTTTCTTCAGCTTTCTTTCAATTACTTTTTTAATAAAAAACATATTTGTTGATTCTGAAAAGTTTTAATTCATGGACTTATGCCCTTTTCGAAATGACGGGTTCAACAAAATGTAATAATCTCTAGAAACAATTTTTATATCAAAATAAATGGTTTTTGGTTTTGACTTTCTTTGTCAAAATGTTAATTTGAAAATGTTGCTTCAGTTTAAACACTTTAGCTAATTTTATAACTTGGTAAGTTTGTATGATTGTATCTATAATTAGTATGGTTTCACCAATATTTAATTATCATTTAAATCAATCACCTGCAACTAAGTTCTTGTCTTTCTACACAAACGTCAATTTAAAACCTAACCTCGCCAGTCATGTACGAGTTGTTCAAGTAAGTGTATTCCAATTTATAATGAAAAACGGCAAAGCTGCACTGATGAGAGATAAATCTCAAAACGCGTCTGAGATGGCTATTCACTTAATTTAAATAGAAAGAAATGAACTTGAAAACAATGTTATTTCTCTATTTCTGTTAGTGCCATAAAAATGGACTGGGACTAGCAATAACGTGCAAATGCCTTTTGTAGAACTTATTCTGCGATCTATCGAAGGCATTCGACTATGTATCTCACAGTCTTTTTCTGGACAAGGTCTTCAATTATGGAATAAGAGGCAAATCCGCCAGATGGTTTAAGTCCTTCGTGGAAAATCGTCAGAAACTTGTGCAAGTCAAATCGGGGACGGTAGTTGGCCGGTACGGTACGTACGGTAGTGGACGGTAGTTGGTAAGTTTACAAATATGGATGTTCCTCAAGGAAGTGTCCTCGCTCCAACACTTTTCCTACTATACATTTCAGACTTGGCTAGCTTCATAAATGAACATCACTGCACACTGTATGCAGACGACGCCAGTTTTATCGTCTCTGAACATACTGGGACTGACAACCCACCTCGAGCCAATATACTTCTGGAAAAACTTGTTTCTCAGCAAACTGTCTTTACCTCAACAGAGATAAAACTGAATATATAATATTTCGGACTACACGCAGTTCTCGTGCCAAAGGCTTTCTTAAATTAAATAACGACACCATCAAGAGAGTTAATGTAACCAAATTTCTTGGTATTTATTTAAAGGAAAACTGCACTGGAATATCACCATTCAATAAATTTGCAGCAAACGACACAAGATATTTCAAATCAGGTACCTCCTGTCTCCTGACAGTTTTTACGGAACGAAGATTTTCTAACATATTATTTTGCTGCAGTACAGTCATTACATATATATGGAATACTGCTATGGGGATCCTCACCGCAGGTAGAGACAATCTTACTGGCACAAGAAAGAATGATCAGAACCATTAGAGGTATCAATAAAACTACTTCATGTAGGCCATATTTCATGGAATTAGGCATTCTAACAATCACGTGCCTTTACATACTGAAAATCACCAGCTATATCCATAAGAATAAACACCGTTTCCAAAAGAAATCTGATATTCACCACCACCACACAAGGGCAAAACATCTTTTATACAAGCCCAAGACCAAGCCCAAAACCAAAGATCAAATTACGATTTGTGGAAAAGGACCAAATAATCAAGGAGTTGTTATTTATAACCACTTACCAACCAACTTAACTGAAGAAAAGTCCCATAAAAAAATTAGAAAAAGACTGAAAGAACTGCTAGTCACTAAAACAATTTACAGTCTAGAATAATTTAATTTTTGAATATTTAATTAACCTTACTCTTGTATTGTCTTAATTCTCTGTATATTTTTGTTTTGACAAACCCTATAGATTTTATATCTCATTGGAAATAAATATTTTGATTTGATTTTGAACTACGAACAGGTTGAATATATTTATAAATTCAAGCTATATTTCGCCTTAGTAAGTTTGTATAATTTTATATCATTTAACTTTTGTCGTTGTTAAATTATTTATTATTGTAATATATATTTTACTCAAGTTATTTGTGTCTTCTCTAAAATTCATCGTGTTTTTGATTTTTAAAATTCATATTGTGTTTAAATAAGTTTGTTTCGAAGTCTATAATTTTGTAGTTTTCAATATCTGGACGGTGTCCATGCGTAAAGTTGTGTTTGGTTAAAGCCGTTTTACACGTGTTCGGGACGGCATTGGATTTTTGACCACCCTCGAAACTTGTCAGGCAAATAAATATAAATGTTATAAAAAGCCTGCTAATAATATCCCATTCCCAATAACAAAACAAATAATTACGCGTAATTTTCTTCTACAACTGATAAGACAAATGTTTATAATAATAAGTCTTGTCAGTAAAATATACGAACAATTTTCTATATATATATATATATATATATATATATATATATATATATATATATATATATATATATATGTATGTATGTATGTATATATATATATATATATATATATTTATATATATATAAATATGTCAAATCGCATACAAAACATTTTAAAAAACAGGGGTGTCCAAATTGTTTTTCGACATAAGCAATTTGTTTCAAGAAACTATGATATTGTTAGAATTCCTTTTTTTAATTTATTGATAAAATTAAATGATATATTTGTTATTATTTTCGTTTTAACTAGTCTTAAATGTTCTGAGTTTTGTTTTTCTTGTCAATTTGGTTTTTGGAGCTCTGGACTTTTATTATCCCGATCATGGATTTACTATTTACTTAATTTGGGTATTAAATACCCAAATATATCCCTTAAAAATATAAATTTAACTCTTGAAAATGACCATCACCGTGAATTACACTTGAAAATGACCGTCAAACGTCGAAACTCGAGTCGTGATATGTGTAGAAATTTATATAACTGTGAATAATAAGTTATATAATATTTTTACATAATATAAGTGTGGTAAAAAACAAAGTGAATTTTTCAATTCAATGTAAGTATGGATTACCACGTAGTAACTGTCGCAACCATCCTATTCTTAAGTTCAGTAATTAAATTCAAAAATAATTATCTTACTTTCTATGTGTACAGCTAGGAACTACTTATTTATTAATATTTTGTTTTAAATTGTCCACTTTTCAATTGTCCACCAATTAATGGTCCACTTAAGGTTCTTTGCCGTTACGGAAACTCGAGTTCTTAGAAACAAACTCATAAAATGCCGAAAATACAGAGTGCGGACTGCAATGTTTGCAGCCCACGATATACATATTGCAAAAACGTATATCGCGGGTGGGGGTAACCAGATCAATACACTAACTACGCGGCGAGACTCGATCTGCACTGACTGCAGCCCGAGATATGAATATACAACCGCACTAAATTACACAATACACATATACCGAGGGCCTATCGAGGTATTTATTACTTACAATTCAAAAAATAAATATACTACGAACGGAAAAATATGTTTTTGTAAAATAATTATACTAATGGTATAAGTTTATAATAATTAAAAAAATGTATGGCCGAGCCGCCACTGGCTTTTATGCAGGAAAAGACAGTCAATCAAATACGCGAAACGGTTTCAACAAAAATGTAACAGAAATATCCAGATATGGAAAGATATTGTTTTTCATCAGTGCAATCAACCAAACCACTTACATCATTAGTAACTCGCCAGGAATTATTGGAAATTATTGCTCGACTTCGTATATTCCGGACAACCTACTAGTTAAGTAAAGCAAACGTATTCCAAATGAATACTTTAATACTAACGGGAAACTTTTTATTGATCATTAATTTATCTACGAAAATTACATGCTGTTTTTGTAAAAAACCAATTTGTAGTATTCCATTCCCTAGATATTATTTATTTATGCTAACTCCAAGTAACAAAGCAAAAAACTATATCAAAAGGTCATAAGTCTCGATTCCTAAAAAAATGTATCAATAATTAATAATGTGTATCGTGTGGAATGAAACTTTTATTGACAAATAAATACAAAGAAACTAGTGTAAACAAGACATATTAATCTTGTCTACGTGTACCATTTGTTTACTGTGTATGAAAGTGTATTTTATAATGATTCATGGGTTTATTATATCTTCAAAAAAACATTTGTCATAGCTTAAATTATATTTTCTATAAAAAGCAAACAGATTTCATTTAATCCTAATATAACTAAATTTAATGAGAAACGTGCACGTCCGCTCCTACTAAACCACAAAGTGAAGAGCCGGATTTAATTTAATATAAATCTATTTAGAACCTTGTTTATGTTGAATATATTCAGCGCTACAAAGATTTCCATACCCTCGTAACACAATAATCCTTGAAGTTCTGATAATTCTCTTAATTCATTTTTCCAGTGTCACCGACAAGACAAAACAGACCAGCCTAGACAGCAATGACTAGACAGACAAGGCTAGACAGACAAGACTAAACAGACAAGACTAGATAGACAAGACTAGACAGACAAGACCAGACAGACAATACTATAAAGACAAGACTAGATAGACAAGTCTTTTTTTTTCTTGTGGTTTTGGGGAACCTCTCGCTAAACCCCCTTTTTCCTTTTCTTGGTTTGTAATATGCTCCACCAAGGTATCGCACATTTCGCATTTATTCAGGTTGGGCTCTGGTTAAAAATGCGTCCTCGGCTGGGAATCTAACCCCAGTCTCCCGCTTGTCAGACAGGTATGTTCGCCACTAGACTACTGAGGAGGACGATTCAAGGCAGATAAGTCTAGACCAGTGGTTCTCAAACTGGTTGCCGGGAGCGTATGCCTGGGGTGCCGCAGCAATAATCAAGATATGTAAAAAATGTTAAAAGGAAATTACATCAGGAAGTAAACGAATTTGGGTTCCTACTTTTAGTACCGACGTTGCGGGACTTGCTGTTTTTCTTGTGTTTGTAAGGTATCCATTTGAAATGCAAATAGAAGAACTATTGATGAATGAATTGCTTGAAACTTGCACCACTGGCGAGGAAATTTTCAAAGTTATCAACAAATATATACAGCAAAATGATTTGAAATGGAGCAATTGTGTTGATATTTGCAGCGATGGAGCAGCTGCAATGGTTGGAAAAGTGAAGAGAGCTGTTTCTAGTACGTAGCAACTGGCAGACAATGCCACAATGTTGCATTCTCTACATACGCTTACATTAAAAACGGGTACAGGAGCAAACTCTCTGTATCGAGTGATTTGAGGGTGAAATTAACCAAACTTCCAATAAACTTAAAGGAAATAATAAAAGAATCTTCCAAACAATTTAATTCATTCCATTAAAGACAATTAATTGAACATTAAATTTGTATTGGTTTTTTTATTTCCCTAAGGTTTCAAACCGGTTTTATTATTTCGTAGCTGTACTGCCAAATTTTTGTAACCCCACAAGGGTGCCGCGAGATTTTTTTAGCTCGATAAGGGTGCCGCGGCAAAAAAAAGTTTGAGAACCTCTGGTCTAGACAGACAACACTAGACAATCAAGACTAGACAGTTATGAGTAGATAAACAATTTGCAATAATTTAATGAAAAGACGTTCAATATCATTATAATAAGTCCTCGTTATTCTACTAATCAGTTTTTCCATTGAAATATAAAGCTACGATCCATATTGGGTCTTTGGGGAAATGTTTTTTTTAGCCATTGGTCCTTCAATTAGTGTTTTGATAGTAAGTAGTCTAATATTGTAAGTGTCGGGATATATCAAATTCGTCTTCATTAAAAATAGTTTCAATCAATTCCAGTTTATCAAAACATGCGTCATTTGTGCTTCTTCAATAGAATGCAATGTAAACAAAACAGTATCGTGTAATATGTTTGCACATTCGAAACCGTGAAAATCTTTGAATGTGGGAACAAACTCAATATTCTTGTGATAAAACTGAGTTGTTTTTTGAAAAATCAAAGAAATTGGAATTTCTAGACAAACTAATCGGTTTTTTTAATAACCGACACAGTTAAATTAAAACTTTTTTAGTTGTTCTAGTAAATAGCGTACCAATATCTGTTGTGTTTTAACATGAGATTTGTTTTGTAGACATAAAAAGACTTAATAAAGTCGGAACCCAGCCTGAATATATAAATATATTTAACCTTTCCGGAGCTCTATAACACAATTGAGTCTTTTTAGGACTACCAAAAACAAATCTCATGTGAAATTTGCCATGTCCATGTGCTAATTACTAGCTTTCATCGTGACACTCAACGAAAACCAAAAAAACATTGTTTTCCATAAGATCATGTCTTTCTATTAACTTAAGTGAATAGCCATCTGCAGACGAGATTCATCTCTCATCAGTGCAGCTTTGCTTTATATGAATAATATTTTTAAACCACTTATTTGAAACTCACGTGGATTACTGGGGTTAGCTATTTTTTATTTTACATTTCGTGAGAGAGACATGAACTTGGCAGGTTATTGATGATAATGAAACTTGGAAAACTAAAGATTGTCATTTCATTTTTCATCAATTGTGTTATAGAGCTCCGGAAAGGTTGAATATATTTATATCTATAATGTAGTTTCACAAATATTAAAATTATCATTTAAATCAATTTATAAAATATCTAACCCAAGGCATTCACGTGGGTTTCAAGTAAGTGGTTTACAAATTATTATTCCTAAAAAGCAAAGCTGCACTGATGTGAAATAAATTTCGAAACGCGTCTGCAGATGGATATCCACTTAAGTTAATAGAAAGACATGATCTTAAAAAACAATGTT
Source organism: Phosphuga atrata (assembly GCA_944588485.1). Classification (NCBI taxonomy): domain Eukaryota; kingdom Metazoa; phylum Arthropoda; class Insecta; order Coleoptera; family Silphidae; genus Phosphuga; species Phosphuga atrata. Next base: position 85,724,447 of record OX155892.1, on the reverse strand, counting down.
ATTTTTCTGGTTTTCGTTTAGTGCCACGAAGGTGGACTGAATGCTAATAAATAGCTGGCAAATTTCACATGAGATTTCTTTTGGTAGTACTAAGACTCGATTGTGTTGTAGAGCTCTGTAAAGGTTGAGTATATTTATGCCTGCTCCACACTCTCGCGGAGACACCAAACAGGTTGTAGCTGCTGCTGCAGCTATTTGTGCTTTTAATTATTTCAAAGGCAAACCATATTGGTTTATAAACATCCCACGACGCTCCAGATTTATTAGTGCCCGTAATTTATTAATTATTTGGTCATTAATGTCCGCTTTGGTCATTAATTAATATTTTTTGCATTTTAATTCTTTGACTGGTTTGCCAATTTCAGCTTCAATTCTACTCCAGGCGTCGTGAATCTTTTTTTCTATCTTTGTAACATGTTTGGGATCCCAACTAACTGGTTCCATTTGAAAAGCCTCAAGGCATTGTAACTGGAGTTCTTGGGACTAATCGCTCATAATTTTTGATATTATTTAAATTAATATTAGATAAAATTTAATAATATTAAATAAAAATATCGTGTCTCTTTGACTCGGCTACGAAAACGGGTGTTATATATTCAGGCAGAGCAAAAGTGAGGCCCCTTAAATTATGATTCCCATGGCAACTGCCTTTAATAATATTATAGAGATTCGGAAATGTTGAATATATTTATATCTTCCTGCTGTATTCCGCTTTAATAAGTTGGTTAACTATTCTAGTTTATCTCAATTTGGTTTATCAATAAGCAAACTCAATTCCAAAACAGACCAACCAAATTTTCAAATTACAAGCTTGTAATAATTATTCTAGTTTGTCTCATTTTATTCCGGATATATCAGCAATCAATCTCAAATTTGAATTTCTGGAAAAAAAAATCAAATTACAGACAGACAAACTTATATCAACCAATGTAGTTTATCTCAATTTGTCCTTGTCCTGTGGTACCAGACAAACTCAAATTTATTTTTTTGAACAGATCTGATACATTTTCAAATTACATTGTAACAAAAAATCAATAACTATTTTTGTTTAGACAATTTGTTTCTGATTTGTCAACAAACAAACCTAAATTTGAATTTATAGACAGAGTAGTCTGATTTACATGCAAGGTTACAGAAACTTACAGTTCTACTTTGTCTCAATTTCTTGGTTCCTTAGCAGAGAAAATTAATTGTGAATTTCTAAGCAAACGAAATTTTCAAATTACGAATGAAGGGAATGTTTTGATTTGTGCTTATTGACAATCTAAATTTGAATTTCTAGATAGACCACTCACATTTTCGAATCAATGATATTTGTTTATTTTGGTTTTACTTACAATTACTCTTAATCATTCTAATGATTCTCATAAAAATATCTGAAAATAGAAGTTGTTTTTCTTGGCAAGGTTTCATTCAATATTTTCATTCAAAGATTGTTGAGTTGAGTGAGTCACTTTTGTGCTATGTTTTTAAGTTATTGTCAAACTGAAAATGGTTGTTCTGTTTTGACTAAACTTCTTCTTGGTATATTAGCAAACAAACTCAATTGGGTTTTTGAATAAAAAAAATAATTTCATAAGTCGAAAGATCATATAAGTTTTCTAAAATATTCTTGTTTTTTATATAATTAAGAAGTTATAACAAATTGAAAATTTGAGAACTCAATACCGATAACAGGCTGACATTTTCGGAGCGCGTGTGACGTCTACATTTGAATTTCTACTCGTCTTTACGTGCAGTTGATACAGAGCTTTAAGTTTTCATGAAGTAAATCTTGTTATTATCGTCAATATGTTAATACATTTTATCTACTCACACCAAAATGAACACATTAATAAATACATTATTGTATGTGAAGATGCCATTATTATAATCGTGTAAAAGTATCATGCCATTATCAAAATCGTGCGTAAAAATCCAATGTAAATCAAATGGAGTTTCATTTTTAAAAGATTTCTATTTTTTGTTATTATGGCAACAACTTGCGTCACTAAACAAAAACATAGACGTATTAAAATTATTTTTTCTTATTTTAAAATCAAGAAGACTCGGCCTTTCAGTTTGAATTTATCTGGCTCTAAAATAATTTAACCTAACCATAACCTAATCTACATTGAATTTAGGTTAACCTTGATTACATCGACAACGACCAAATAGTGTTCCCCTTACTGTGCGTTTTTACTAGTTAGCATTTTTTTCCACGAAAGCGCTGAACGTTCTAACCTTATTGTGTCAGTGATTTGAAGTATGTGTGAAGTGTTGTCTGTTAAAATTACAATTTTTACAATACTATCGGTAAGAAACATTTTTTTTTGTTTGTAGATTCAACAGTATTTTGAAATGCTTCGTAGATAAAATAATGTATGACACTCGTGTGTGAAAGAGAGGCTTTTGTGCACATTTGTATCATAAACTACTATATTAGAGTTGTCAAATCTTAAAACGGTATTATTCTATTATTGAGGAATTGTTGTTGAACCACTCTGACGACACAAACTTAGCCGTCTTGTTTGGAGTCACGTGGTTCTTTTGAAAATTTTATCACTTAAATTGTTAATAATTAATTGAAAAAAATGTTGTTCAATTTTTTCGTATCAACTATCAAAATTATTTATAATAAGGTTTTAAAACCTTATTATAAATTATTTTAAAATACATTTAAAAAATCGATAATTTTTCAACAACCCTATTGTAAATTTCTAAACAAACCAAATTTACGAATTACAGAGGAACAAACGTTTTTAATTTGTCAATAAACAAACTAAAATTCGAGTAAAATTTACCCCAAATTATTAAAAGTTGTTCCTGTTATATAGACATGCAAGCACAAATTTTATTTTCTGGACTGATTATAAATTCAAGAAAGTTTCAACAATGGTGCAACATATTCTAATTATCCCTCGAAATATACAAATTGTCCCGCAGTGTGGCGTGGGGCCCACGTTGTGAAACACCGATCTAGATTCAAGAATCGATAAATTCTACATATTGCAGACTATATAGATCTTTTATAAACTAGTTTATTATTCACTAATTATACGTGACTATAAATAACACGAGTTTATTTATGAACAGTCGTTGACAGATAGAATTCATTAATATTTCCAATACACAAAAGCATTATAACTAGTATGTATGTTGAAGTATCTGCGTTCAAAATCTATTATTAAAAATGTGTTGTGTAAGAAACTATATTAGGAACTATATATTTAAGCCATTTACAATAAATTGCAATGTCAAAACTAGTCAAGTCTTACGATTCGATATAAGATATCAATAAGATTTTCGATACAAATTTCGATATAAGTTCAAATTTGTGGTCCACGAAAAAGTATGTAAAGGTGGAATGAGACAGTTAATTTTACGTCATTTTCGTTCGGCACTTTTCACTCGAAATTAAATGTTTGGTGTAACACAAAATGAAAAGAGTTCGTAATGAATTCATTAATGAATCGATTCCACGATGTTGGATATTGGCATTCGGTATCTTTCACTCCACTCCGAATGAACGAAAAATGAACAGTCCAAACATAGAGAGAACGTTCACTCGGATTCGGCCACTTTGTCACTGTATCTGAGTCCTGTAGCAGAAGCACGTCATGTCGAACGTCGTGGCAAAATTATATTCGAACGATCAAAACAAGTTCCTGTTTTTCTTCTTCTTGTAGTGCCATGACCGTTCAACGATCGTTGGTTATCATGTTAGCCCATACCACTGCCTCAAGTTCTGTAACCACGATGTTCTCCTTCTTCTTGGGCCCCGCTTGCCTGGTATTTCTCCATCTATAATAAGGTGTAGCATTTCATATTTTTCCCATGTTAGCCCATACCACTGCCTCAAGTTCTGTAACCACGATGTTCTCCTTCTTCTTGAGCCCCGCTTGCCTGGTATTTCTCCATCTATAATAAGGTGTAGCATTTCATATTTTTCCGGGTGCCTTATAAAAGGACCAAAATATTCTAAATTGCGCCGTTTGATAGTTTTGACTATTTCCAGATCTTTTTAAAAAATATTTTCTAAAAATTGTTTCTAAAAAAGTTTCTAAAAATCAAAAGTGTTAACCATCTCAAAAGAGCCCAGAAGATGTAAATTGGCTATATACAATAAATCTGTAAAACAGGTTATGAATTTCAAATATCTCGGCGTCAACATAACGAGCAGCAGAGCTCCAAGAAGAAGTAAAGGCTCAAGCGACCAAAGCAACTTTAATATCAGGATTCTTCAGATATCTAATATGGCGAAACAAGCACATGTCCATTGAAAGCAAAGTCCGCATATATAAGACCTGTGTGAGACCCGTTATGACCTACGTTGTAGAAACAAGAGCCGAAAACTCCACAACAAAAATGATTATCCGTACAGCAGAGATGAGGTCTCTAAGATCCATAGCAGTCTACACACTAAGGGACCACAAAAGAAACGAAGACATCCGAGAGCTTCGCGATATCCAAGACATAGTGAGATGGTCCCTAAACATACGTCGCGAATGGAGAGATCATGTTGAACGGATGGACGACCACAGATTGCCGAAAATTGCAAGGATGGTCTCCTAAGATCCAGGAGACCACCAGGACGTCCACCCATACGTTGGTATGAAAGCTGAAAAACACAACTCTAAGAAATTAGAGAACAAGTGTTGAGTACAAAAAGGAAGAAGAACAAGAGATCTTTTTCCATGTGATTGAGAAATCTATTACTGTTGACTTTGTCCACCCAACTGATCTTTAGTAATCGTCGGTACACCCACATTTCGAATGAGTCGAGGCGTTTAAGCATTACTTCCGTGAGTGTCCCGGCCTCCATGTTTCTGTTTTTGGAGAACTTTAAAAATCATTAATGCCTTTGGAAACAGCACTTCGAAAATATTAGCAACGAAGAATTTGCGCATCTGCCACTACCAGCTTCGGATACCATACTTGGTCTAATACCAGCCATCACGGTTGCCGAAGTTGAGACCGCTATGAAGAAAATTAAAAATAGAAAGGCAACTGGACCGGATGATCTTCCATCGTAGGTGTGGAAGATGCTAGGGCCACAAGCAGCTGAGTTTCTAGCAAATATCTTCAACAAGATCCGAAGCTCCTCTAACTTAGCTCAGCAGTGTAACAATACCAATTTGGCGAGGTAAAGGAGATGTGCACAACTGCTCAAATTATCGACCGATTCGCCCGCTTTGCCACACTATGAACATATTTTAGAGTATCGTGGCTACACGCCTTCGTGACATAATCAAGATGGCTTCAAGCCAATATGGTTTTATGATAGATACAGGGACAATCGATGCTATTCACGCCACTCGTCTTTTGATGTGAATGCACTTAGAATAGAGTAAACCACTCCATATAGCCTTCTTGGATCTTGAAAAGGCGTTCGACAGGGTACCTCGTGACCTAATATGGTATGCACTACTACAGCATGGGGTTCCAGAAGCATATGTTCAGTGGGTTGTTTCTTTATGAAAATGTAACCAGCTATGTCCGATGTGCTCAAGGAAACTCCGCAACTTTTCCAATCAGAGTTGATGTTCATCAGGAGTCAGCTTTGACCCCGCTCCTGTTCATCATCTGTCTTGACAGCATCGCAGCCGAACTACTGCAACCACATCCCTGGACCTTGCTCTATGCTGACAATATCATTGTAGCCTGCAAGTCTCGCCAAAAATTGGAACAATATGTTCAATGTTAGGAAACTGCACCAGACACCCATGGCCTACGACTGGGAAGACTGAGTATATGGAGTGTGGAGTACCAAGTGAAGGATCTATTCACATTGATGGCACTGAACTCTGAAAATCATCTGTATTCAAATACTTGGGTACGCTAATCTGTTCAAATGGCCAAACACGAGATGCACGAAACAGAGTCAAATGCAGCGTTGACTGAAAAAAGCGCTGAAATGGCGCCAAGTCTCTGGAGTCCTTTTTAACCGGAATGTGCCACATATCTGAAGTCAAAAATTTACAGAACCATCTTTCGAACAGTATCACTCTATGGTACTGAATGCTGGCCAGTAACAAAGAGACATTAACAACAACTACATGTCGTGGAGCTGAAGATGATTCGCTGGATACACTGGACTTCGCTGGACTTACTAGACAGGTCCGCAACAGGAATGATAATGTTCAAGCTACATTTGGTGTGGCTCCACTCCCTGAACAAATGCGGAAGAGCCGTCTACGTTGGTATGGCCATGTACTTCGTAGCAATCACCCTTCAGTCGCCAGAACTGCACTTGGCATCAGTCCAGAAGCCGACGACCACGAGGGCAACCGAAAAAGTGCTGGCTGCATACTATGCGGGAGGACATGGGACTAGTAAATGCTACAACTAGAGATGCTCAAGATCGATCAGTATGGAAGAAAAAGTGCAGAAAAGCAGACCCTCCAATAAAGCGGGATTAATGCTAAGAAGATTATGAGGAATGCCTGGAACCATAAACTTGATGAATATAAAGACAGAACAATACGGGCAAACGTTATTACATCTCTAATTATTGATTTAAACTTAGAGATTACTAATGAAGGCATTAAACATAAAATAAAGACGCCGTTAAAAGACGCGTTTTTTTTTGTTAATTCCTTAATTAAATGATCACAAATTAAACAAATTCCAAAACGCACGACTTCATTGGACGACATATTGAAGAGGAAGACCTAAGCCGTGTGAACATGGAATGAAAGAAAAATGAAGCAGCGGAGCGTTAGCAGATTAGCAGATTGTCCAACTTGAACGAATTTGGACATTATTTGCAATTTTTAGGGTTCCGTTGTTATCATCAACGAACCCTTATAGTTTCGATATGTCCGTCCGTCCGTCTGTCCGCAGTTTAGCTCAGAGAGATTAGAAATATAAAGCTGTAATTTGGCATGGATATACAGATTAGTCACGCCGACAAAGTGGTAAAATAAAATCATGAAAATAAAACATTTTTACCTTCTCAACTCGTAAAGTGGGGACATGTTTTTTTTTCTCGTCTACCCCATGGTGTGGGGTGTCGTTGGATAGGTCTTTCAAAAATATTATAGGTATGTGCAAATAATATTTCGATTAAGTCATCCGTTTGTGAAATATTAAGCTTTAAAGTGCTAATTTTTGTTAAGTCAAGTTTCTTGATTTATTAATCTTCGAAATCACCGATGCAGTTTGGTTCAATACCTTATTACCTTTATTATTCAATAACCTTGAAGAGAGCTCCGCGCTTTGTGTTAAAATTATGTTTTTCGAGGTTCATGGGGTCCCAACGGTTTACGATCACTTTACTAGATTATATTAAAACAAGTCCCCTTTATGGAATACAAGACCCCTTTATGGATTATTTAAGTAAACTACTTTTGTGTCGCATTAGATAACCTTCAATTTTTAGTATATCAAAAGGTCAAAGTTACTAACTAAAAAAATATTGATAAAACGAACTGATTTTACCTTTATGTAATAAACTGTCTAATATTAAATTTGCTTGTCCGGTCTATATATATATATATATATATATATATATATATATATATATATATATATATATATATATATATATATATATATATATATATTTAGCTAACAATAAGTAAGTGTATCCTTAACTAATAAATTAAGTTTACGTCGTCCCTTCTGCTTCAAAGTAAATGTTTATTATAATAATTTAATTTGCTTTATTGATTAGATTCTATTAAGCAAGTAAACTAAATATATTTCAAACCGTGTGATATTGAGATTTTGCTATCAAATTATTATTTTTTTGCTTTTTATCAAGATGACTTGCTTGAATATAGAAAAAAATTCAAATAAATTTTAATATTGTCGACGATATGAAGATTTTTAATGACGTGCGTAAAATTATGAAAATATATTGGCTTAAATGAATGCAAATAAATGAGATAACCCGAAAATAATCACAAAATTGCAAATTTTTCCACGAGGCGCGTAAAAATCTATAAATCTTGATAAACCATAAATTTAAACCACAAGTTTAAAATGTTTGAGTTATTATTGTCTTTTCTTTATAATAGATATATTTACTGGTAAAACCACGTTTTAATTGCGGATAAGGACGTCGCAAAAATATCACCTTGAATTCAATAAAACCAAAAAATGAAAACATGCTATATAACCTGATTTTTTACTAATCATAATAATTGTTATTGAGGTCTGCGGTTTTTTTTTTTCGCCTACAACTGTAACCCAATATTAATTTCATATCCATTATTATTTAAGTTTTGCATAAGACCTTGATACACAATACTTATATTAAAATTATCTTCGTGATATTGTTCATTAGAGCATTGTACATATTTCATTCATAGATAGATAAAATGAGATACTACAAAAATCGACGACGCATATTGTGTTATGTATTTATTGTATATCATCGGCTATTTGACAAGTTTAAGCTCGACATAGGTTTATTGGCTTACATTTATATAATATTAGCTCACTAGTTCTACCCAAACACGAAATAAAGGGTGGGCCAGCTAACTTTTGGAAATTGATTCGACTAAAAAAATGAATGAATATTTTTTCCAAATTATGAATTTATTTGAAATATTGGACATTTTCATTTAAGAAATGTCTCATTCTAATGACATTTTGCCACAGCTGGTTTGACAGTACTCCATCCGATCAACGAAATTTTTAAAATTTTAGCAACTTCAATTTCGTGTATCAAAACATAATTCGTCTCTGGACGGTTAGCGTAATACTTATCCTTAAGGGCTCCGGGGTCAAATCACAGCTCTTAGGCGACCAATAGGGAATATGCATGTTTTTTTTTTAATATTTTTAATTCACTGTTTTCGCCGTTATAACATAGTAAAAAATATAAATACTGCTTAAAAATGCTGTAATTAAGTTTAAAAAAATATTTAAAATTGAGAAAAATTTTGAGCTGTTCAAACGCCGCCATTTTCGCGCGGTCTGTTGATGACGTCAATTACCACTGACAGTTCAGTCCATTGTTTACTAAAGTTGTTTTCATTTTTAACTTGACGTTTTTGACGTTTGTTTTCTAACCAAAACACTGCAATGACATACAAATGTAAAAAATACGGACTTGTTTATATGGTATGTTACGTCACTTTCGTTTTAACCAATGGTGTTGCATTTTACAAATTTTCCCTCTCTTAATTTGCACTTTTATTTATTAATTTTAAGTATTTAAAAATATATTAATTGCAAAAATACCGGTTTACTTTAAGTGTCCGGTCAATAAAAATTCGGAAAAAAATATTTGAACCGAAACCGAAAATTTCATGAATATTCCCTATTGTAATCAGCATTTCGGCTGATTATTGAATTTCCAAAAACGGTGCGCAAAGGATCGATGGTTACGTTGGGTGTGTAGCAAGTAGCCCCTTCCTGTTGAAACAAAATGTCATCCATGCCATACTCTTCAATTTTTTTAAAGAAAAAATCGTTTTGGTGCCATACAAAACGAATTTTTCTTTCAAAAAATTGAAGAGTATGGCATGGATGACATTTGGTTTCAACAGGAAGGGGCTACTTGCTACACACCCAGTAACGTCCGCTATTGACTGAAAAATTGGGTTGATCTAATGGGGTAGTTTTTTTTATAGCCGATTCAAATTCCAAACATTAGATGGCCCACCCAGTAATAGCGCGATCACCATATCAATTTCTGACTGGCTTTAACAAAACAAATAAAAGGAAGCTTTTCAACAGATTTGGCTATTTTGTTGTGTTAGTTGTTGAAACTTCTAAACCTTTGGGCTAATAACGAATGTTAACTATACATTTGTTGATATGTTAACATCATTAACATCTAGTGATATTTATACCAAGGGAAATATAGTTGCCAGAACAACTTCAAATGTAATGAAAAACCTTTTAGAATGGATTCTGAAATAGAAAGGAAAGAAATAACAAACTGTGATTTATATTCTTGAGGACATTTATTTCGATTAGCCATTAAACTGTCATTTTTCAAACGCGCTGTCCACCCTATTTTAAGTAATTTCAAACTCTTCATATGCTGACGTTTAATGATGGTTTTTTTTCATATTCTTTCGCTGGGGAAACATTTTTTGAATATCTTATATTTTGAATAACAATTTTTTTGAATAACCTAATTACATTCTTAACCCTTTAACTACTGGTATTTTCACAAATATGTCTGTCTAAACGCAAGACAAAACAAACAGAAAGTGTTGTACATATGCTGATCTCCATTTCATATCTATATGAGATGATATGTACATAAAAATTGCAAAATTAGTGGGGGTAAGCGGGGTAAATAGCCCTTCTTTTTAGAGCAATTACATATCATAAAAAACGTTTGCTGGGACTCTGAGACCCTCTAAGCTTGTCGTACACATATTTGTATATATTATAATACAACCACCCTTTCATAATCAGGGATTGTGTGTCACATTTATCAATCAAGCGCATATTTTGAGAATAGTCTATTATACAATCTGGTTTCCAAATATGCTCGCCAGTTCTGTGATCCGCATTTGGTCATGATTCCTTTATGAAATGTTGAAAGCATTAACACGTCCCGTTTGTCTTTCCATCTAAGAGCAACTACATTTCCGCTCTTTTTGCGTTCGCACGTTCTGCGTGCCACCGGTTGTAAAAATTTGGGAAAATGTTTTCTATTTTTTTTTTGCAGTGCCACATATACAGGTATTCTGCTGGTCCAAGCAAAGTGCCAGTTTAGGGCAGGTATACTAATTATCGGTATAAGGGTGATTCGGGAGGAAATGGAAATATTTTAAAGACATGTCCAGGAAGCAAAAATTATCAAAATAAGCTCATATGTTCCAGTTCGATTTTCATTTGTTTCAGAGATAAATAGGTTTTTCTTCTTAAAAAGTCAATCAAGTTAAATTGAACAATGTCGTAAATGCCACTCTCAAACAATATATTGATTAGGTAAATGTCATAAAAAGTGACAGTAATAGTTGTTTTACGAAATTATAAAAATGCCTCATATTTACAGTCATAGATAATATGTAGATATGGTGTTTGTTTATGGATTTTGTAATGGTTATTCTGTTCGTTCCACAGAAGAGTTTCGATGGCGTTTACCGAATCGAAGCATTCCTAATAGGCAAGTATTTTAAACTGTTTACACGAGCTAGCGAAACTGAAATGTTCCCAGGTTTATCAAGTATTGGCTCGGATTGTAACTTAATATTCTGGATGTTGTAGAAATATCTGAAAATTTTCTGGTTGTTGTAGAAAATAATCCGTGGATAAATAAATACAAGGTGCATTGCAATACAATTTAAAATTCTACAAACAATGCTTTAAGAAACATTAAAACGGCAAGGTTTAAACGCTTTTCACCTGCAGAAAGTACAAAACCTCCAGGAAGGCGATTCTCCATTAAGACTACAATTTTGTCAATGGATTCGTGAAAATAGGAGATTGCTCAAATGCATTTTATTTACTGATGAAGCTCATTTTACTCAAGCTGGAATTAATAATTGCCATAATAATCATCGATGGTCGAACGAAAACCTCCATGCCACGGAAGAACACAATTTTCCACATCGGTTTAGTATTAATGTATGGTGCGGCCTTCTAAAAGATTAATTGTTGGGTCCTTTTGCTTTGGATGGCCGACTTACTGGGGAAGGTTATTTACATTTTTTGCAAGACCATTTAGAGGAAATATTTTAAGAAGTACCTTTGAATATTCGAAGTCGTATTATTTTCAAACATGATGAAGCACCTCATCACGCAAATATAGTGAGAATTTTTGTAAATACCCATTTCGGCGATGGCTGGATTGGCAGACTAGGCCTGTACACTTGGCCACCGATATCACCGATTCTCACTCCCCTAGACTTTTGTCTTTGAGGATGGATGAAGTTGTTAGTATATGCTGTGAAAGTGGACCCTAGGGATGCGCTTCTCGCATTCTTAATGCCGCGGCGTTAATTAGAGCGAATCATCGTACACTGAAACTAGGCTACCAGGTCCATTTATAAACGCGCAAATAAATTTATCGAAGTTATTGGTGGAGTTTTCCAAAATTTAACGTGAATTAATGCTGCTTATTTTTTTTTGTAATTTTAATGATACATTTTCCTTTAATTTTATAAATTACTATTGTTCAAAATATCTATGAAACCAATGAAAATCAGACTTGAACATATCAGCTTATTTTGCTTATTTTTGCTTCGTGGACATGTCTGTAAAATATTTCCATTTCCTCCCGAATCACCCTGTATAACCGATGCCCTTTTTTTCTTAGTTCACCATTACTTTTTGTATCACTGCACCTGAAACACCTAACGGGTCATTTCTAGGAATGTCAATTTCTGATCCGGTATACACTAACAACTGTAGTATTCCCGTTTTAATTACCGTCTTACAATCACACAACACAAAAGTTTTTATTCCAAAACGATGTTTCTTTTATGGAATATATTGCTTGAAGTGCAACCTGCCTTTGAACAATATCAGGGATTCATCAATGACCAGCTTTTGAAAAGGATGGAAAAATGTTGAATATCTTCTATTCCTTTCTTCAAATATAGATCGTATTTTCCACAATTTATCATTATTGTCCGGTGGCGGAGGGTTGTTATTATCAGCAAAATGTATATAACGCAACAATTTTGTAAATTTATCTCTTGTCATGTATTTACTAATAAAATTACTGGCAATAAGAGGATCTGTTGACCAATAATCCGAACTAAATATCCGAAACTATACATTTCATTTACGTCTGTGAGCACCCATAATTTTCTTTTTGGAGCAAGATCGTTTTCGGCACTGTACTGGTGGTATCTATTAGTTTCGTTCACAATTGTCGTCATCATTTGCCTAACAAAATATTTTACAAAGTATTCGTACTCGTTATCTACATTTTCAATTTCAAACGCAACCGAGATGTCAGAATTTTTGTGGTCAAAATGGTATCTTGTTGGATTGAAAATATCGCAATTTTGCCAACCTAAATCTCGTACAACAGTTTCTTCATCAGAATTACTATTTGAGTCATTGTCTCTTTCAAGACCATCACTTGCACTATCCAAGTCACTAAGTGAAAGAATTTCTTCATCACTATATATGTCATTGTCACTCAATTCTGTTCTTGGACGCTTTGAACCGCTAGTACCACGAGATGTTTATGGTAAATCCATTTTCCATAATATATAGTGGCAAATAAAAATATTTCTAGATCAAAAAATATAAAATGCAGCTAGACACACTGAATGTTACTGCTAAATTGGCATTTCTTATGCGATTTCGTAAATATGGGCTCTAAGAGGAAGAATACATGCCGTATATAAAGTGGTGTTTATTATACATTTGATACCCAACGAACGAAATATAAACACACTACGCAGTTGTCCCATCATTACATACATGATAAGAAAAATAAAAGTACATAAGCGACGCCCGTTCCAGGCAAAATTCATCGAATCGTTTATTTAAGACAGCCGGAGTTAAAGGGTTAAGGATATTTGTTGCGATCAACCATTGAATTCTCATTTTTCTAACGCGCTGTCCACTTTTTAAAGAAATTTCAAACTAATCATATAGGGTCTTCCAATAGAGACTTCCGAACAGCTGGTAGCGGCCGTAATGTTGAAGCCACACCTGTCGAATTGGCTGTCATTCATTCAGTCTGTTTTTCCAAATCACAATGGACGGATATAGCGTTTAACAACACGTGCAAATTATAATATTGTCTTAACAAAATGGGTGTTCTGTTCGGACAACGTTCCACGCGCTGTGCCCATTTTACGGTCGCCATAATCGTCCTACCGAGAGAACTATTCGCAGTGTGGTGGAAAAATTTAAAACCGAAACCGTAGATCTGCCGAAAACATTGTCGCTCTCCGTGAGGGTGTGCAGGAGAATCCGAGGCAATCGATTTCGCGTCGCTCATAAGGACTCGGCCTTTCGCAGGCCACAACTTTGCGAATTTTGCGTCGTAACTTGAGTCTGTACCCGTACAAAATTCAACTGATCCAGGAGCTAAAGGCAAACGACCATAGATAATGACGTGTATTCGTTGAATGGGCCCTGCAGCAGTTGGAAACTTACCCTAATTTTAATTAAAAAAATCATCTCGTCAATAAACCATATTGTCGTCTTTTGGGACGATACCAATCCATATGAGATCCAACAGCGTCCAATAATTCCCGAAAAAGTCACTGTTTGGTGTGGATTTTGAACTTGCGACGTCCTCTGTATTTCTTTGAGAACCAGGCTATCCCTTTGTTGGCCAGGTTATCACCGTCAACGGCTAGCGCTATAAGCCGATTATTACACGGAAAAAAGTACACTTTAAAATTACAGTTTAAATAGTAGTATAGGCCTTACAAATACAAATTTGTAAAGATTACAGTCGCACACTCTAATATTTAAAATTTATTTACTAATAATATCGTAAACTGTAATTTTAACAAAAGCAATTTGTAGTTTTTACAGTTTCAAATTCGTAAGGCCGCTGCTACTATTTGAAACTGTAATTTCTTAAGTGTATTTTTTCCGTGTAGCAACTTCTTTTGGTCTGAATTAGATAATATGAACACCAACCAACGACAGTGGTTTTAACAGGTCCAAATATGCTACATGATGCCACACAGCTCTTGCCACATTGGACATTCTCTTAAGTCACATGTCTATGCGAATAAGCCACAAACAGCGGCCTTCAAAGCCAACATAACTCTTGCCATCGGTCAAATTCAGCCTGATTGATTCACCCAGAGTCACAGAAAATTGGACGTTTCGGATGCGCGCCGGATATTATATTCCATACATAATGACATCGATATGCGTTTCAAACAAATAAAATATCTCGTTGATATCTCACACACACTTTGTTTTATTTAAATTTAAAGATAGGAAGCGCTTAATGAAAGACCCTATAGATGTGGAGTTCCAAATGATGAACTTTGTTGAAAATTTTTTATTTTTTTTCCCAGCCGAAAATCAATAAAATATTTTCCCTTAACAACTGGATACTGAAATTCTTTAATGCTGCTGCTTGGTCGTAATGATAAACTCAAGATTGAACACCACATCCTCCACTAAAGTTTGCACTACATTTATACTATGAGATTATTGACCTTACTTATCAATCAATCAACTCTTATCTATAATGAATGTGCAACCTGTACCACATAAGCATTTTGACACATTGAAATATGCTATTATTTATAACTTAAATATCCTACACGGAAAAAAGTACACTCTAAAAATTACAGTTTAAATAATAGCAGCGGCCTTACGAATACAGATTTGTAAAGATTGCAGTCGCATACTGTAATTTTTAAAACTTATTTACTAATAATACCGGAAAACATAAGTTTCAAATTCGTAAGGCCGATGCTACTATTTAAACTGTAATTTTTAGAGTGTACTTTTTTCCGTGTATTCAATAAATTCAAGGGATCTCGACTGCTAATGTACTGTATCATATGTAATGTATCATATCCGGAGACGCAACTAAATGTTTTTGTAGTTAAACAACTGTTTAACAAATAGGATGGTTTCGACTTACTACGTGGTAATCCATCAATTCAGTGTAACTGTTTAACACAATACAATATGCTATTATTTATATATTAAATATGCTATTTAATATATTCAAGGGGTTTCAACTCATAATCATATCAATATTCTTTATAGTTAAACAATTGATAATTTCTTTCATTCACAGTAAAAAAGAACAGTGAGCGATTCGTTCAAGAAAGTTCAAGATCGAACGGCTAGGAAGGACGAGTTTGTTGCATATAATTGTTTAAAAAAATATGTTCGTTTGAATAATGCATGATTCCAATCATTATTTGTTGTAACAGTTCAAGGAATTACATCATATAAAGAAATCAATGCACGTCAATCAAACATTAAGAATTATCTCATACCATTACTGTACTATGAAGTAGGATCTAAGATCAACGAATTATATGTGCCCATAATTATGAAGTGGTGTAAGTCAAAATTAAAAAAGAAAATAGTTTATCAGTTATTTCGCACAGCATTATTTTAAACTAAATTTATTCAATGTAATTTTTACGATATCGTCAATAATGAACCATTAGGTAGTGGTTGTAATTTCAGAATGGAATTCATTTAGTGTTAATAATGTGGTGTGAAATAACTATTTTTTTTTTATTTTGACTAGACCACTTTCATAATTATGGGCACATATAGTTATAGTATATCAACGTTTCTCAACCTGGGGTACGCGTACCTCCAGCGGTACGTGAAATGATCTCCGGGGGTACGCAGAAGAAATTATGTATTGGCGGACTTTGATAGATAATTTGATCATGAAAGAAAAGATAAAAACTAAGAAAAGATAAGAACATCAAAAGATGTTACTAAACTAATTCTCCGAACTGTCTTCTTTCATTTTTATTGCTCGTTATATATTGAACAAGTTTTACATCGTTATTATACATAATGGGGGTAGGGTTGGGGTACCTGGATTAGCGATGATAGGTGAAGGGGTGCGTAAGTAAAAAAAGGTTGAAAAGCGCTGGTATATATCATAATATAGTATAGTAGGAGTCAACAACCTTATATTCTGTATATTATCTTGTTTGAATACTCGAATATTATGTACATTTACCGCTAATTAAAATAGCAGGATTTCTAAATATAATTCTTAAATTCCTAAAAATACGCGCTTTACGTCTTATATTAACCTGTTAAATTCATTAGTTAAACTTCATTCGGTGTTTAATGTTTAATTACATTCGTTTGTAATATTTAAATTTAAAATTAAATAGTATGTCATAGTAAGAATGTGCAACATTTTTAGCAGATTTAAATAGCTGCTTATCATTAACTAAAACCGGTTAAAATTGGATAATCGAACAGATTCACTTCCTTTAAAAAACAATAATTAATTGATTAGCACTTTTATATTTTGTATATTATCTTACAATAAGTATTTATATCACATTAGTGCGTATATTGTGTATACATAAGAATTATTTTTATTCAAATCTAATTTGTTTAAACTTCTTTGTGTTGCAAAGTAGTTTCGTAATTTCCTTTAAAAACTACGATTATTATCTAGATAGAAAGACAAGACTAGACAGACAACACTACACAGACAAGAATAGACAGACTAGACTAGACAGATAAGACTACACAAGCAAGACTTTTTTATATAAGTGGTTTGGGGGAAGCTCTCACTAAACCACCTATTCCACTTTGGCTTTTAATATGTGCCACCCCGGTATCGCATATTTTGCATTCATTTAGGGTGGGCTAGTGAAAACCTCCCTAGTTGTCGCCTACCCGACCAGGATTCGAGCCCGGGTAGACAGACAAGACTGGACACACAAAACTAGACAACGAAGACAGACACGACTGGATTGTTTTATTTTTAAAAATAAGACAAATTTCCTCAAAAATAGTGATCCACACTCACATAACACTAGAAACAAGAATATGATACAAACACCATTTGCCAACTTATCACTGTGTACCAAAGCTCCCTGGCATATTGAAATTCAAATCTTCAACAGCTTACTCATTAATTTAAAAGAAGAAGCATCATATAAGTTATTCCGTAATAATCTAAAAGACTACTTACTTAATCAATAAAACTTTGTACAACATCGATGATCTTTAACGTTGCTTGTATGTATTAATGCACATCTCAATAACCAATAAATGATTAGACTAAACTGACGAGACTAGACAAACAAAACTAGACAGACAAGACTAGACAAACGAGGCTAGACAGACAAGACTAGACAAACGAAACTTGACAGACAAGACTAAACTGACGAGACTAGACAGACAAGACTTTTTTTTGGGGCGTAGCTGGCGGCTTTCGCCGTTACATACAAGTGATGCCCCTGAAAAGACCACAACCGTTCACTCTGGAACCGCTTATAGCATAACCTGTGAATGGCGGGTGAACTGGTAGAGTTAGATTTGCTGTTTTCGGCTTTTTCTTTGTTGCTCAACATTTTACAAACGTAGGGGAGAGCAGGGGAGAAATAGAAGCCTTCTAAGGCAAAGTTTTGAAAGAACCTCATTTGTTAATATTCTTATAATTTTTAATTAGTAGCTCTTTCCTTGATTATTAAAGTATATTTTAATCACAGTTATATCAATTGCAGACATATATTAAGATACAATAACGAATTAACAAAAAAAGTCAGTGGCTCCCATTACCCGACACATGGGGTACTGGGACAAATGGGCTACAGGGGTAATGAGAGCCTATTTAACGCCCATATGGTAAATGAGAGCCAGAATGTCTACTCTTTCCCGAAAATTTAACTATACACACTTTAAATGACATCTCTTATTAATTTTATTGTATTATATAATTGTATTATATTATATTTCATTAGCATTATAAAAGCAGAAATATAACAATCTAGACTATCACTGCCAGAACATTCTTCATGGGTTTTTTCTCCAGTTTCCGCAACTTCTGCATCGGTACCACATCTCCCCACTTTTTCCCGTGTTTAAACAAAATGCATATAAAGCTTCTTCTTCTGAATATTCTGACTCATCGTCGCAAATTGCATTTTCGTCTACTTGATCAGTAGATGAATCTTCATCATCACTATTAAATTTTTTTTAGCCTTTTTAGCCATTTTGTTTCTGGTTGTAGTCTCCTTGCTTTTAGCCCCCTTATCTTTGGTAAGTTTCCGTTTGTTACATATTCCTTTGGTACATTTTCTCTTGGCACAATTTTCTTTATTACAGTTTCCTTTATTTTTCGTAATTCTCTTTGCCTTATTCTTTTTCAGTAATTTTCCTCTTCTTTTCTTCAAATACTGCTTTCATTAGTGCGTTAACATTTCAGAATGCTGTTTGTTCCTCAACGTTCTGTCTTTATTAGAGATGATTTGTTGTGGCAGTGGGTTTAAAATGGAGATAACATTGGCAAAGTCAATATTTATCAATATAGATCGTTATCAGTATTGGACTCATTTGATTTGGACGGAGTTGCGATAGATCTGACGGTATGTGCCTACTGAATAGCAGGCCTTTCTGGTGTTGCACATGATGTGGTTGGAATCGGAGCTGGGCGTACAGCAGCTTCCACCAGAACCACTTCTGGTTGAATTTCCATATCACAAAAAATAGATGGACTTGGCAGGTCTAGCATATGGTTGCTCATTAACTGTCTGCTTTGATGTGGATGGAATAGGAGTGGCGTTAGTTGGCTGCTGTTGGGCTTCAACTATAGACACAAATATGGCTTCCTCATCAATGAAGTCATCATCACAAAACACTCCAGGATTCATGGGGAATATTCCTGTTGCTTTAAAGCTTGACATTCCTTTTTCTATAGAAGCTACTCTAGTGTAGGCTTTATTAAAGAATCATGCAATGTCGTAAGGTGTAATTTTTATCAAATTTCTAGATTTTATGTACAAGTTGAACTCTTTGTTGTAAGCTTTTTCAAGGGGGGCGACTAAAAAGCAACGTCAAAAGGTTGTAGACGGTGGGATGAATGTCGTGAAATGCTAATCATTATGACATAGTTCTCTTGCCAATTCCCAAGTTTCGAGAGTAGCATGACTATTGTGATTACCCAAAACTACCAAAATGGATGTTTCAGCAGTAGGTTTGATGTATATAGTAATATGACGTAGCCGTAAAATAAATATATTTTCGTTGGTCCAGCCATTATGAGAACATGTGTAAACAGCTCTTAGTGGTCCATCTTTTTCCAGCTGAAGTAACTCACCAAAAAATTAAAATTGCGCGACGGATTAGACCCGAACCCGAAAAATAATCGTAAAAAAGATCGGGTATTCCCAAACCCTAGTGGTGAGTGACGTTGTCGCTTCCATTACCCGACCGCTCTCATTACCCCACGCTCCCGTACTCCCGTGGATCTTGTTGTCTTCATTTTCCAACATTTGCTTTACAAGGCTTATTGGGCCGATATTTATTCATCTGCGTTTCAACTGTTTGTCTTTCATCCTGCCAACGGCAGCAGTCAAAAACTGTGTGGCTCACACTATCACGCACTCCGCAATACACGCACAGATCGTCAGATGCTCGTTCCAGATTGTACAGATAGTCTCTGAAGCAGCCATCACCTGTTAGCACTTGGGTTAGGTAGTAACTCGTTTCGCCGCGCTTTCTGTTTACCCATGTGACTAGGTTTGGAATAAGGACTTTTGTCCATTGCCCCCTTCTCGCTGGACTCCATCGTTCCTGTCAATCTTTCCGCTTCTTCTCTAACCCGTGTTTTTCAAGTGTGGCTTTTGTTGTGGCCAGCCTCTTAAAGCTTTTTCCGGTCCTTTAGCACTAGATCGATCGGCAGGATTCTGGAAATAACCAAGGCGGCTTCTCCAGAGGCTGTTCGATATGTGCTACACACACGGAGTGCGTGTAGCGCACTTTCTTTTTTTGTGTGCGTTACTTTCTTTCCGAAGGTCATTGGCCCAGATTTGGGCACCGTACGTCATAGCAGACTGGACAACCAAGTCCAGCAACCTTCGTTTACCATTTTTAGTTCCCCCGCGTTAGGCATTAATCTTTTCATAGCTGCCATCGTCTTCATTCCCTTCGCTGCTGCTTCTGCTATGTGCGCTGAGAAAGAGAGTCTTTTGTCTATTAATATTCCCAGGTAGTTAATCTGCTCTTTTGGGAATATTAATGCATTTTCTAACGAAAAGTTGATAGGGCTGTGCTTCCTGAGGCCAATCAAGACTGCCAATCATCACTGCCTCGGTTTTTTCTGGGCTATACATACGTTTTTAGATTTCATCCAATCGTATTCTAATATATCATAACTATACATCATGGAACAAGTATGGAAAAAGAGGAACAACAGAACATCTTCAAAAAAACATCCATCGTTAACTCTTGTATAAGCTGTTAATAGATGATGTGATAATGTAGACTCTTGTAGAAGCGATTAATATGTTAGATTTATCTATTTTGTGCTTATATTTTCGTTATCGTTTGCTATGTAATTACCAGGGCCGAAACACTTAGGGTCGATAGCCTTTTATACAAATTCTATAATAAAGATATTATTATATGTGTATTGAAGGGCTCGATTAATTGCAACTACTTCTGGATAAAAATTGAGCAATATTCTGCTAATCTGAAGGTTTCGTGGTGTACCTCCTCGACGTCACGATATACGACAACAGCTGCTCTTACACCCGATTCTGCTTTTGAGCCATCTGTGTAATGTGTGAAGCGATGTGTGTTGTTGGTTGTCCAGTGGTATGTGATGCGAGTTGATTGTGGCGGGGTGACTTATTTGCTCCAGATGTTGTTGCTTTTCCATAAGTTCAGGGATTATGTCAAGTCCATTAGCTTCTCCAAATTTTATTTCATCCATTTCTCTGCCATTTAGGTAGTGCGATACTTCTTTAAGGCGCAGGTCGATTGGGAGAAGTCCCGATATGACACAGACGGCCTCGGTCGACCCAGTTCGGTAGGCTTTGGCGGCTCGTAGGGTGCAGAATCGCTGCGTCCCCAGCAACTTTGCTCTTTCTCGTACGCCGCAGGATTTATATCAAATCAAGGCGCCGTACGATATGCCTGGTTCAATTGCGCCGCTGTAAAGTGTGGATTTCCCAAGTCCCCATTCTTTTCTTGCGACTAGCCCCAATCTTAAACTATACTGTTTGGCCTTAGCACAGGCGTTTGGCTTAGCATGTGCCGTTTAAAGTTGAGCCAAGACAAGACAAGCAAGACTAGACAGACAAAACGGGACTGACAAGACTGGATAGGCAAGACTGGAGAGACAAGACTGGGCAGACAAGACTGGACAGGCGAGACTGGACAGACAGGACCGGGCAGACAAGACTAGACAGACAACTGTCCACATCTTCAGAATATCAGAGGTTGATCACTATGTGTAACAATTTGTCCTCAACTTCAATCCTTGATTTCAGAAAAACCCAAATCGTCCAATCTTTCTCTTCCCGTTTGTTGTGCCATACTAATATTCTGCGAGTATTCATTTCAGGTTATTTCTGATAAAAATAAAAAAACAATATTCATAATCCATAATTTTTTATAATATATCTATTCCGATTTTATATATAACATGTAATAGTGACACGTATTTTCCACTTCAATCAAATTTATAGTCGAGTATTCCGTAAACAGAGTTTAATTTTTACGGCCTGCTTAATCAACGCATACTTGACAAGTCCCACATAATTTATCGCGAGGATCGATCGCTGTTAACAAGATTCGTTTTCAGCTCGCACGTAAGACGAAGAGGTTCTAAATATAGTCTAAATGTGCGTACTAAAAGGATTATATGTTTGATATATTTAGTCTGAACGTATATATCTTAATAAAAAGAGTGGTGACATTGGTTTTCTCTTGTTACAGATATAATTCGTCTCAAAGTTTACGCTGCAAGATGATGATGACCACGACAATGGCAACTCCAAACGGTAAATATAATGTTATTTAAAACTAGATTGCCTAAGATATTATTACTAATATTGTTGTTAGTACTGTAATAATGGAAGAGCGTAGTTTGTTTAGTTTTTAATTACGATAAAGAATAAACTTCAGAGAGACATCTGAGGACATTTTGCTTTAAAAAATTTAGCTAAGAAAATTATTTACAAGTGCGCAAAATAATTCATTATTAGTTAGGTCCGATGCTACTAGAGAAAAAACAATAAATTGATCGCTTGCAAAGTGTGAAATTACCCAAAATATAAGCTATTACAAAACTCATTATTAGTTTATTACAAACGTTGCAGGAATGAATGCGTAATAATATGTTTAAGGACTAGTTCAGTAAGCGCGATTTTACAGCACGCGACCAATTTTGGAAAACTACGAGCGTAGCGAGGAGTTTTCTAATGGACAAGTGCTGAAAAACGCCTTACGAACGAGTTTTTTATAGTATTTTTTCATTTTTGCACCCTTTTATGCATGCAATTATTAAATAAAAAAATCGCTGATACATATTGAGAAAATTGTATCGCACTCGGCGAGCCATAACCGCACGCATATGAGCGCTGTTGTAAGTCCATTACAGACGCAGAATAGAAAAAAGGATTTACAAGTTCCTTGAATATAGCTGTTGCCAATTGATCCTTCTCGACAATCATTGCGTTTTGAAAAATCGATAAAGGTGTATTTTACTCTTATTATTCCATAAATACAAACCAGACTATTAATCAAGAGTTGCGTAGTTTATTATTACCTGATTACATTTATTGTCATTTGAATAAATTTTAACAGTATGACCAGGAATGTAATGTATCCGCTAATTGAATGCTATAAATAAACTGGATGTGTAGAGCTATTCAAAGAACGCGAGCTATTCAAGAACGAATTCAAAATGAGCTTCGGTTAAAAGCTTATATTTTTGTTTTCCCTCGAACTAGGTTGACATAACATAACAAACGTGCACACAAAGAGTACAAAACTGTTAGCCATTTAATGGTGAAATTCTCGATAACACAAAATACAATGCAAAATTTATCGTCAATTGCAAGCTTAAATAATAATATGATTTCTAAAACAATAAATCGGTGGTATCCGGTATAATATATTTAACCAAACAAAGAATAAGAGTTTTTAGAAACTGCAAAGATCTTATCAGGTGCATGTTATTCCAAATCATTATCTTAATCGTTATTAGTTTAAATAGGAATATTGTTAAATTAAAACAATAATTTAAATCGTTTGCATATTTTGTGCATTTGTTCATTATCAGTAATTTTATAATAAGAATAATATAAAATATGCTTTCTATGCTGTCTTGCACCGACAAAATTGTCTGTATGGAAATATGTTTAACGCTAGAAAAATAAACATTTAAGACGCATTTTATATAGATAACGTTAACATTCAAAACAACATCACACCTAAGATAAGATAACGCAGCATCGGAAGAAGATAACAATAAATAAAGTATGCTACTCGAGTAGTCTTAACTAGTTCTGTCTGGGCGGGGGACAAAATATTCGTACAGCTCCGAGTCGGATCGATATCGCCGACTGGAAATGGCGACGTATTTAAAAGGAAATAAAAACAATGCAGGGTTTGAGGCGTCGAGACGCCGCACGTACATTGGCTACATTTTAAATTGTATTTTTTATACGTCGTAAATGTTGTTTTTGACGCAGTCTACGAGGCCAATTAGTGCGAATTGTTATGATTGTTAATCAAAAAAAAAATATTTTGAATCAAATTTAATATGTCTGCTATCTGCTAATTGAATAATATATTTATCAACAAGACAAATAAATATGTGTATTAAAACTCGAGACGTAGTAAATAAGTAACGATTTAGAGCACGTGCTTTGTGTGAATTTACTATAAGATAAGGGCGATAATCTTTTTGTAATACAAGCTACAGTTATTTTGTGGTATTTCCGTTCATTTTCGTTTTATCTCCCAGTTCGAGTTCGATAGGTCGCCCTTCGTAAATATCGAAGGATAAATGTATTTTCATTATTATTTGCGCCCAGTAAAATTCCTTTCTGTTGTCCCAACCAATAAATCATTTTGCTATAAATATCGTATTTATCTATAATTCCGCATGAAATAATGTACAAATCGATTTTCCTCAAACAACTCCAGTTAGAATAACAGAAATATGGACCGACTTGTATTCAAAGACACGAGAGCAGCATCAATTATTTTGAAGGTGGTTTGGCCTACAGGAGCATGCCCTCAAATTTTGCTACAAATCTTAGTTGTCTTTAAGCAATAATAGACAACTATCAATATCAATCAATCAATAAAAGAATTATCGGTCATTTATCAACATATAATTTTAATCCTCATCCATTATCTAGAGAAAGCACTCCACAAGTAATACATGTAATATTTATTGATGTACGTTAGATAGTTAAACAAGAATCTCCGATTTACAAAAATCCGGAGTGTTCAATTTTACATCTCCCACGAATGTTCACAGATTAAAAAAAAAACAGGGGCTTAATAGGGCTACAATATAATATAGATATACTATACAAATTTTCTCAAGTCTATACTATATAGATCTTGTCTATTCTATACTACCGGGTGTCTTGAAAAAATGTACTAAAACTTAAAATGACAACTTATTTTTACATAACACAACTTTACATAAAAACTTTATTTATGAACATAGAGAGAATTTGAATGGCTTCAAATACAGAAGACAAACGTATTTGAAGAATCATGTTCGCAAATGTTAAAATTGATTAATATAATTAATTGTGCAGACAACGCTGATAACGCTCACCAAGGGATTCGCAAAAGTCACGAAACAGGTCATTTGGAACATCGTAATATTGCCTTTCAATTTCCAATTTCAATTCATCAGCTGTTCTTGGTTTGTTGCCATAAACTCTATCCTTGAGGTGTCCCTACAAAAAGAAGTCTAGGGGCGTGAGGTCTGGAGAACGCGCAAGGTATTCAATGCCACCCCTTCCTCCAATGCATAAGTCTCGAAAAGCTGCAGCGAGGGGAGCTCGTACATCGCGATGGTAGTTTGGAGGTGCTCCATCTTGCTGAAAGTATATCTCGTCGTCATCACCAAACATCTCTATAATGTGTGGACCGACAAACTTCTACAGCAAGGTAGGTTTTTACGTCAAACGTAACTCTCACCAGTGACAGTTCCGTTAAAAAAAAATGTTAATATGATGCCCAAAGCGTATATCCCACACCACACTGTTGCTCCTGATAAGTTTAAATGCTATTCAACTGTTACATGAGGATTTATAGGACCAGTACGTGCAATTATGGTGATTAATGGAGCCATTTAATGGATAATAGGAGGAGGATAATGGGGAGGCATCATCGCTCCACACAATTTTTTGTGGAAACCCTGCATATTCAGCATATTTTGCCAGGTAGCATTCACAGAATTCCCTGGTCAGGATCGTCTTCGTTGAGAGCATGGATTAGTGTTGCAATGTAGCATTTCCAGCGCAAACTCTTTTTCGATTTGACACTTTGACGCGATTGACGCTATCTTTTAAGATGTGGGTCTCCCGAGCAGATTTTCTAAGAGATTTTTGTCGGGATTATTTCTTGCATCTGCTCTACTTTTCCAGAGCTTGTGGATGTTGTCCATGGTCGTCCAGAACGTTTCTGGTTGACGTTGTGAACGGTTCCATCTGCTTCAAATTTATCTCTGATGCGAGTAATAGTCCGGTGCGTTGATGGCACTCTAAACCATCTTTGAACTTCCATGGCGTTTTCGCCATGCTTTAACATTAATTACACCTGCAAAAACACAAAAGGCAGCATGTTAGCGACAGTCAAAGTCTTAGTACATTTTTTGAGACAACCTGTATATAGATCGTGTCTAGTCTATACTATATACATATCGTCTACTCTGTATAATATAGATCTTGTCTATTCTATATTATATAGATCTTGTCTAGTCTATACTATATGGATTTGTCTAGTCTATACTATATCGATCTTGTCTAGCTTATACTATATCGATCTTGTCTTGTCTATACTATATAGATATTCTCTAGTCTATACTAATAGTTTCTTGTTTAGTCTAACTAGTTTTACTTAAAAATAGTATATTTTGTAACTAGGGCACAAAATAGTATATTTTGTAATTAACTAGGTTGTTAATTGGACACGAGAGCGAAATTGGTCAAATCTCGAGCGACTTGGGCATACGCTCGAGAGGGCAATTGACAAAATGCACGCCCCTGGTGCAAACAATATTTTTTATTACTCATGCGAGGGGACGTATCTTACAAGTTTGGGATCCAGGTGTTATTCAAAGAAAATAGAATAAAAAATGAAGATTTTGCGTTTTCAATTGTCTCCGGTGGTGTGGATTCGTCATAAGAACTCTCCTCAGTCTCCGGTCTCCTCAATCATCATAGAATTTACACTCATTTTAAAACGGTTTTTTATTATTTTTATTTTGTAATGAATTAAAATGTCTATCACTTCACGTCACTTTTTTAATATTGAGCTCTTGATTGTGTTTTTTTTTTTTTTTAATGTAACCTAGCGATATTGAATTATGGTAATACAACAAGTTTTGTGGTAATACAACCAAAAGTGGCATTTCTCGTAATAAAAAACGTGCGCCAAGATAGTACTTTAATGCACGAGTAATAAAAAATACTACCTCCGTTCCACAATAAGTGAAATTTATTGAACTGTAATAACATATTTTTTTTTAATTTTAACTATAAACGTATAGTGTTTCGTACTACACTTCGAACATAGTCAGCTATGAAATTTTTTCATTAGTTACAAAGCTGATTGAAATTACTAGAGTAAGTTACAAAACCAAGTTGCCTGAAAAAGTGATTCCCGCTATTAAACAAAAGTCCAAATGATACAAAATATAACATCATCATTCAACATGATAATGCACGGCCCCATTCAAACATTCCGGACAAATTTATTACAAAAGAATGTCATATGAATCATTGTAACATTTCGTTTCGTTACCAACCTCCTAACAGTCCTGATCTGAATGTTTTAGTTCTGAGATATTTTACTTCTATACAATCATTGCAGTACCAACATGCACCCAAAAATATTAATGACCTTATCCATGTAGTAGAAGATTATTTCAGATCTATATCGAGAATCGCTTTAGACAACATTTTTTTGACATTACAAATGACTATGGAGTGCATAATAGAATAGGGAGGTAACAGCAACTACACATTGAAACATATGTCTAAAGAAAAACTTCGTTGGGAAGTTTCCTCTTAGTATCAATTGCAACACCGATATCATTAATAGATATCATAATAACCGATATCATAATAAAAAATTGCAGAATTCTCTTTAAACCACTAGTAAATTTGTTCTGCATAATTGTACTTAATACATGTGTAGTTGAATCAGAATAATTCATTAAAAATGTTTCCATTGTTGAAGTTCTTTTTCTTTTATTTAATTTTTCTGAATAACTCACTTATTTTGGAATTTCTAAATAGGTAGCTTAACTTATTGTGGAACGGAGTTACTACGTTTTTAGACGATTTTTGACGAAAAAAAACATTTTTTTGTTTATAAACAAATACGAATAGCTCCTTAAATTATATAGATATGTATTTGTAAATATTCTTCAAGATTCTGATGGGTTTTTGTAAGATGCGTAATTTAAAGCATTATTAAATAGGAACTATTTTATAAAGGAGATTTATGACGCACAACTTTTGTAGGAAACATTTTTCTATCATTCTTATCTTACCATTCAAAGAAAAATAATTAAAAAATAATCGACTTTTTAAATAATTTCTAATTGCTAAAAAACAACGAGGAAGTTTACGAAAACTTGAGGGAATAGATGTTATCTTCCCTATTATTCATAATTGTTTTTGGGAATGGGGATTATTGGGAATGGGCTTCTGTAACAATCGCATTTAATCGCCTGAAAAGATTGTTATAATATTTTTTCAATAATTCCCATTCGCAAGAACAAATACATAAAAGGAATGAAGGAATTGAAGGAATGTTCATGTACGTCCAAGAATCCTACAAAAAAATTGCTGTTCTTGTGTCTTTAAATAGGTCTCATGTCTATTTCTACTGGACTATTCCAGTTGGGATAAGATGTGAAAATATAAATAAAATCACACACTGCCTGTGCTCCAATGTATTAAATATTTGTTTCGTTCTTATTTTATGTCGTAACAAAACCAATCAAGATTTCACGGACAAAGCCATGTTATGATACAAAATGTACATAAAAATATAGAAATAAACTAAAGATAAAACAACTACCCTTCAAACACTGCGGCCAAGTGGCCTATTGTATTTTGCGCCTATTTTTCATTGCGTAGGCCCAGAAACCTAGGTATTATTTTTCGGGAGTTTATTAGGGATGTTCTCTCTCAAAGCGTTTATTAATTACACATTTGTCTTCTGGTATAAATGCGACCGACACTCGCTCCCGGGATCGAACCCGAAAGTTCAACTTTAATTAGATCATTATTTCTAGACAGAAATGATTTTGTCGCCAATGTTCCTTGACTGTATAATCATGAGAAATGACTATACGTATAGAATAAGCAGTTTACGTTAATACTAATTACCTTCAGTCATGTTTACGGGAGCTGCTGATGTGTGTGGTTTTGCTTTTGTCATTTCATACTTGATGAATAATTGTTATCTTCAATAAAATTGTGGTTGTGTTTAGAACATAAAATCTATCTCAAAGAATTGTGCTTCTAATAACGACGAATGACACGGCGTGCTCTGGAATGTGCACGGGTGTTGCGATCCAGGCGGCGAACAGATATGACGCGTGCTGATCCTCAGTTCTATCTCGTATAAGTCGCTAGTCGATGTAAAATCACTCGTACTGAGAGTAGATCTACTCTTAATCTCGGGAATACCGCTGACAAATAGACTGGTTATTCACCGATAGACAGAGATAGGTCGTGAATTAGGATTCGGGTCTATATTAATTAAATAAACACATAATACCGAAAGTTGGTCTTTTATTGAAGACACTTGTATGCTTAACGCTAAAATAATTAGAACAAATATAGAATAATCAGTTTATATTAATTAAAAAAAAACCTTCTGGTTATGGGAGCTGTTCGTGTATGTGGTTTAGTTAGTGTCATACTTGATCAATAAGTGTTGTTTTTATTAAAATTATTATTGTGCTTATAATGCAATATTTATCTCAAAGAATTGTGCTTCTCATAACTTCCACTTTCGAGTTATGGTTAACAATATGGTATATGCATCCATTTGTTTTATTTGTTTAATTCACTTTTTACTTCGTAATAACTTAGTAAAAAATATAAACACTGTTGAAAGTGTTTAAATTAATTTTTAAAATAATATATAAAATACCGATTAAATTTGATCTGTTTGAACGCTCCCATTTTTCGCGCGCTTTGGATGACATCACATAGCACGTTAGTATTGCTTAATGTATGCATAGACAGTTATTAGTTAAAGGTTTTCAGTTCTATTCGCTATTTCTATAATGGAAAAAACTACAAAACCATTTTATAGATATTGTCTAGTACTGGAATGCCAACATCGAGAATAACAAAGATTGTTTCCCAATTTCATAAATGGTTAGAGCTAAATTTATCCATATTAAGTAACTTTATTGCTTTCTATTAATCGATAGAGTTTAATGATGGCTTTGAATATGGGAATGACCTACAATTAGTTGTTTTACTAATATTGGACAAAACTGGTCAAAATTGGATAAATGTAGACATGGTTAAAATCGTTATATTTAGACTTGATCATCAAGATTAGATAGTATTGGATGCAAGAGGTGACCTGGTCATGGACTGCCTAGCTGAACTGGACTTACTTATACAAAATGTTGGTGACACTCCTACCTTCGAACGAAGAGAGTTCAAATTTATCATAGACTTCACTCTTATCGCGGACCAACTTATTGACAAGGTTTACAGGTGGCAAGTACTGGACAGAGAAACACTTAGTGATCATAGATACATCTTCTATAACCTGCAGAGCCAAAGTAAAAACTATGTAAACCTACAAACGACATATAAGGGATGGTCAACTAAATCCTGGAAGGAGGATAAGCGTCAATTAAAAATGGAAGTAGAAAAAACCTCTGAAAACATAGCAGAGGAAATATCTATGATCATTAGATGTGTAATGCGACGCTACCAAAAAGAGATGCTACCAGGAAACGACAAGTATATTGGTGGAGTGAAGATATTGCCAACCTAAGGAAAGTATGTGTTTCCACGAGACGGCAACTCCAAAGGAAAGGCAAGAAAAACTTAGATGCATGCACCAAAGAACAGCTCAGAGGTGCATATTCTCAATCTAAAAAAGCTCTCAACAGAGCAATTAACAAATCGAAAAGGGAACACTGCGAAGCATTGTGCAGGAAAATTGACGACGACTCCTGGGGCGATGCTTATGCAATAGCCACTAGAAACCTGAAAAGCCAACCAAGACACCCAATTACGAAAATACCCCTGGAAAAAATAGAAGAGTTGGTTGACAAACGATTCCCCATCCATCAAGAACCAAGATGGAAGCAGCCTCTAGTAACGGAGATAGTACCATTCACACAAGACGAACTTAAAATGGCTTGTGAGCGCCTCAATAGCGGCAGAGCCCCAGAACCAGACGGAATTCCACCAGAGGTACTAAAAATTGTTGTCAGAAATTCTCCCGAGTATGTTATTGGAGTAATGAACAACCTACTAAAAGAAGGCAACTTTCCAGCACAATGGAAAAAGGCTAAACTAGTCCTCCTGAGAAAAGGAGATAAACCCCTTAATGAAGCTTCTTCGTACAGGCCACTAAACTGCTTGAGCAACTGCTGGTAGACCGAATCAAAGGAGCGCTTCGAACTAGGACTGATCTCTCTGAAAAGCAATATGGATTCAGAGAAGGAAAATCCACTACCGACGCCATTAAGAAGGTCATTGAAACTACAGAGGAAGCTAGAGCTGACACACGTAAAAACAGAAAAATCTGTGCCCTGGTAACACTTGATGTGCGCAAGGCATTTAATTCGGCTTGTTGGCAAAACATTCTCGATGAGACGACATCACGAGGTTTCCCCCCATACCTATTACGTATGTTACGCAGCTACCTGTCTGAGAGGAAAATTAATATGGAAGGAGACAATAAATTAGTGGAGCGCGAGGTCTACAGCGGTGTTCCACAGGTCTCAGTGATAGGCCCTACAATGTGGAACATTGTACATGATGGAGTGCTTCGCCTTAAACTCCAGGAAGAGGTAGCGATTGTCGGTTTCGCGGACGACCTTGCGCTCGTGGTTTGTGGGAAAAGGGTCTAAACCAAATGAAGCTATAAAAATAGTGGATGAGTGGATGATAGGGAAGCAACTGCAGTTGGTCCCTGAGAAAACGGAGGCTGCACTTATGACGGGCTAGAGGCATATAAAGCCAATTTCTTTCGAAATAAGGAATCAATGGAATCAACAATCACCCCAAAAGTTTATTTAAAATACCTAGGCGTTGTAATCGACAAGAGCATATCTTTCAAACAGCATATTAGTAAAGCTTGCGACAAAGCGCTAAACACGGCTGCAGCACTGGAGAGACTGATGCCAAATGTAAGGGGACCCAGAAGTAGTAAGCGGAGACTTATTTTCTAGGTTGTCCACTCTGCTATGTTATATGGAGCCCCGATATGGGCCAAGGCAATGAAGACAAAAACCTTAAGAGATAAGCTGGCATCGGTACAGCGGAAGCTAGCATTGAGGGTGTGCAGCGCGTACTGAACAGTGTCCAGAGAAGCGGCTCTAGTAATTGCTGGAATTGTTCCAATTGAATTAATGGCACGTGAGAGATTACACATATACACGACGCAACGAAACGGCGACATACGCACAAGGACTGAAAGGAAAAAAGCTGCAAAATCTAATGACAAAAATCCTGGGACACAACAACAAACGGACAATGGGCAAGAAAATTAATTAGGGATGTGAAAATTTGGACGACGAGGGAACACGGCTAAGTGAACTAATATGTAACCCAGGTACTTAGTGGCCACGGGTGCTATAGGGATTACCTCCATAGAATTGGTAAAGTAACAGACAGTCTCTGCGAATACAGCGGAGAGGAGGACGGGGTTGCTCACACCATCTTCGAGTGCAACAGGTGGCATGTGGAGCGCGAAAAAATAGAAGTACGGTCCATTCAGCAACAATGGTACAGTACATGCTCGAGTCCGAAGAACAGTGGCAAGTAATGGATAGTATAATATACAATATCATATCGCAGAAAGTATGCGACGATGTGCGCGATGCAGAGGGTCGACATATGTTATCCACCACCATATTTATGTATGTATGTTGTGTTTTAATAAATGTTAAAGCTTAAAAAAAAAGATAGTATTAGGCAAGACTACACAAGATTAGATACGGCTAAACTAGACTAGATAAGGTTAAATAAGACTAAACAAAACCATCTATTTCATATATGATTAAAGCTGAATTTAGCCATATTAACCAACATAACTAATGTCTATTTATCGACATAAATAAATAACAAGTAAATAAATAAGAAAATAATAGTAGGTAAAGTAGATAAATAAATGAATAATAGAAGGCTAAAGAAGCTTAGTTTTGTTTATCCACGAATTAGCAGAAGAATAGGCAAGATTGGAGCTAAACAAAACTAGACAAGGCCAAAGAGGAGAGAACAAGACGAGACAAGACTAAAGAAAACTAACAATATGATATCGGATAAGATTCAAACAGGCAGAATAAAGGAGCGATATCGAGCAAGACATTATAAAACACAAAGCTTTGATAAAATCACTTTGTCGTTGCTTTTGATGATTTCTAATGCCACGATTATACCAAAATTGCACTAGATAATGTAGAAATATAAATAAAAACAAATTTCAAACACGACTAGCACAGTTTGAATGTTGACGCCGATAAATCTCATACCAAGTGACGTCATGGTTCGATTCGACCAATGGTAATGCGTTTCGTAAATTTGAATTTCGCTCGTTTATTTTTGCACGTTTTGATTAAAGTTTTATAGAATTAAATATAAATTATATTAGAAAATAATGGTTTAGGTGTAATGTCAATACCATAAAGTAGCGGACATAAAAAAATCAAATAAATTTAAATCACTTACATAATCCCTATTAGACAAGATCTTTATCGGCGAGATAAAGATCTTGTCTAATAAAGAGATTTATCGGCGTCCTATTCAAACTGTGCTCGTCGTATTTGAAATATTTATATTTCTTTTACATTATGTTTTACATTACATAGTGCAATTTTGGTATATAGTGGCATTATAAATTATCAAGAACAACGACTGAAAGTGGTTTAGAACTAATTCATAGCGGGGCGAGTTGCAACATTTGTTCATACCTATAAAAGAAAGCAATGTAAACTAGATTGTACAAATTTAATAATATCTTGGCAGAGTATAAATAATTTCACATAGAAATTCTACTCGTCCACTAAAATGTTCATTATTTCAAAACTTGAAAAGTAATTAACGTAGCAAAGTAATCATTATAACAAACGAATAATTGCACCTCGTATAAACATGCACACGCAATTCGTCATTATTTAGAGTGAAAACCGTATTGAATATTTTTATAGTTTTCTTGAGTGTTCCTTTATTGAGTTTTTGTATTTGTCGATAAATACTCGGTAGAGGGCAGAAGGACCTTGTGGTCGATAGCCCTTTGTATAATGCATACAGTATACAATAAATATATTCTCTCTCTCTACTCGGTAGCCCTTTGTTAACTTTTTTGTTTTCAATAAATATTACTGTGTGTGTGTGTTCGAATACACGTGACAACTAAACAATTGGATTATTAAGCGATCGCATTAGAAGTGGGTTACGTGACGGTGAAACGTAAAGAAATTACTGGATTACTACGACGGACTGCGGCATTGACAGACTTTAACTCGATCAAACGCGATGCGGATTATACGATCAATTACAAAATGAATTCGGATCCAGATTTAGTTTAGTCATCTATAGAGTTTCGATGGATGCATACAGATGTAAGTTATTAGAAGCAATTATTTAAGATTAGATGTTGTTATTAGTTTCTGATTATTAATTTATCAAATCTATTTTAATGAGGAGTTTGATGCCAGAGTGGGCCGAGACTAATCGCTTTTAAATGGAGCTAAATTCATTTTAAGTTTACAAAGTAAAACAATTTTAGAATTTGGATTTTGTGCTACTCTAGAGACTAAACAAAATTTTCCAATGAATGGCTTTTCTGTGGCATTTTTTAAATTAATCTCAGTCCACTCTAGCACTTAAAACTTCATTTAATCCTACCGCCTTTTTACAAAAATGTGAGATAGCTCTCATTCTGGCAACAACCGCCTCATGTTTTCTAATTTGTTAGCGGTAAATATTTGAATATTTAATTAATAATCTTAATATTTATTATAAATAAGATTCGATTTTATTACAAGTTTGAAACTATTAATTTATGAACGCTGTTTTAATATATTCTAATTTGTTAGAAGAAAATATTCTAATATTTTTGGTTTTACACAACTAGTTCTAAATTTGTAATAAAATATTATTTGTTAAACTTATTAAAGACGAAATATAGCTTGAATAATAAATAAATTGAAGAAAAAATAAATATATCCAACCTGTTCGTAGCTCTATAATATTATGTCTTATTAAGATTATGAACAAATCCCATGTAGAAACTAGTACTTCCTTCCTGGCTAATATCACACAGGATATTGAATTATACAACAGACATTTCCATGTCTACTAGTCTAGTCTACTAGTGTACTAGTACTGGTGTACTAGTACTAGTCTACTAGTGAAATTATTCGAAGTACCTTTTCATGTCACTAACAGCAGTAGACAAATAACATTGTGATTTTTTTCTATTTAAATTAAGTGAATAGCCATCTGCAGACGCGTTTCGAGATCTATCTCTCATCAGTGCAGCTTTGCTTTTTTGAATTATAAATTGGAATACACTTACATTAGCTTGACCACCTCGTGCATGACTGGCGAGGTTAGGTTTTTTTTTTTTTATTTGACATTTGTGTAGAAAGACATGAACTTAGTTTATTGTTATTGGTTTACGGTTATTGATTTAAGTGATAATTGAATATTTGTGAAACCATACTAATAAAATCATACAATCTTATTAAAAAAGAAATACAGAATATTACATAAATTTCCAACAGAAATTCTAGGGCGTGTTCTATAGCCCAAAATAAGAAAAAAAAGTCCCTATAACGTGTCCGAAAAAGCCCTCACACAACATTTTTTCAAATATCTCGGCCGCATCTAATGATAATTGATTCAAATTGTGTGTGTACACGTTACTGGTGCTGACCTACCGTTTAATTATTTTCGTCTTGATAAGCGACTAGTGGCGGTACACGGGGGACGACCTTACGCAAAAAAGATATATAGCAAAAATACGCTTAAAAAAATATATTGCAAAAATACGCTAAAAGTTCAATCAATATATAGAGCCCAGCCTAGCATTATTATACTAGCGGGCCCGGCAGACGTTCTCTTGCCTTGAAAATAAAACAAAAATCTTGGAATCTGATCGCAACACCACCTCCTGGGCCCAATTGTAAATCCATACTATCTAGATTCACACTCAAACACACAGAAAAAAATCATCAAAATCAGTAAATCCGTTTAGGAGAAGTATAGTGACAAACACACGTACAGAAGAATTTTTTTATAAAATAATATTCTACGTTTCCTCTTTTAACATACAATTTGTAAGAAGGAAAACCTTGTAATTGCTGTAAGATCCAACATTCTTCCAAGCGTTATTTTAATACAAAATAATAACATGCTTGTTGCAAAAAAATCAAGCACAAAACCCACAATTTAAGAAGCTCTAAATTAGGCTACAGTTCTGAATAAGTAACTAAAGTACACTCCTAATTTTTTTATCGTGAGTTTTATTAACTTTTTTTGTGAAACGTAAGTGGTTTGAAACTAACTACGATAAAGTTTGCCTTAATTAAAAGGCTAATGAGAATAATTATAGTAGACACATAAATATATTATTAGCGATCGAACGTCAATCATATTGTTAAAATTATCCCAATTAATGAAGTTTAAGTTACGCAAGTACTTTAATTTGCGTGTAAATTAAAAACCTAGAGAATTTAATTATTTTTTCAACAATATTTTAATGTGTTCCCGAATATTTTAATGTCCACCCGCTACTTATGCCAAAAGAAAGTTTAAAAAAAGTTTCAATGAAACCAGCTGTTGACATATAAATCTAAACCTGGCACCTTAATCTTCCTTATACAAACGTTTCTAGTTTCTAATAATACAACTGTTCATAATTCTTTAAGTATTTAATAAGTTTAATATTTAAAAAATAAAACAATGTCAGTCTAGTCTTGTCTATCTGGTCGTTTATTCAATTTTGTTTTTATGTTAAATTCAATGAGAAGTTGGCCATGATTGTTTTGTTGTCATGACAAGGATAAAATTTGTTGATTCGTACGCCTAAATTATTTTTAAGAGTATTGTGTTTAATTAATTTGTGTTTTATTGATCATAAATGGATCCGTAGATTTTTTGTTAGATTGTGATGCAGTTGCGGAAATATTGAAAATTTACTCTGTTGCACTTGAAAATGACACACGTCGAAACTTGAGTCGTGAAGGTAAATGTAGAAATTTATATAACTGTGAATAATAAGTTATATAACATTTTTACATATTATAAGTGTGGTAAAAACATAGTGAATTTTACAATTCAATGTCAGTTGCGGAAAATTACTCCCGCAGAAATCAAGAGGTTTATACAAAAAAATGTATAAGTTTTTTGAAATGTATAAGCGAAGTCAACATATAGGGTTATGTTTACGGAGCCCGTAAGTGAGTTATTTTGATGTGTTGCCATGGATACTTTTATTTCACTAGCGAAATAAAGTTTTTATTTCACTAGTGAATAAGCCACAGTTTTATTGATCCGTATTCAAGAAATTTAACATGACTATATAAGGCAAATTTGAATAAATAATAGTAATCTTGATACCTCAAGCGTAAAATTGGTAAATTAATTGTAAAATTTTTAAGAACCGGTAATTTTTTAAGTTTTAAGAACCGGTAATGATTTAACGAATTGTCAAAATATAATTTATTGAATAGGATTGTTGCGACCATTACTACCTGGTAATTCATACTTACACTGAATTGAAAAATATAATTTATTAAGAATAATTTAAATATTTAAATAAGATTATTGTTTATTATAGAAGAAATATTAAAAACGTTAATAATCCGCACTGCTACTATTTTATGTAATACTTTGGTAACTTCTTGAGAGTTTCTATAAACAGTGCTTCCGTATCGTTTTCTGGAACTTGATAGAATTTATAATGAGTTAAAACTTTTGCTTGCATGCACGGAAATATACGATTACCGCAGAAATGTATTGTGACAAAAGTTGTACAAACAGCACACATGAAAATTTAATGAAACACATTCGATATCTCTAAATTTATATTTGTTTTGCCTTGAGATATATTTTATATATTTTTCGAGATAACGAATTTACAAATTTTCAAGGACACTGCAAATTATATTTATATAAGAAATTAAATTATAAGGAAAACCATTTATTTAGTAATTTCGGAGTTACCCACAAAACAATCACATTAACAACATTTTTTTGTCAATTTATTTTGCCTGGAAATACATATATATATATATATATATATATATATATATATATATATATATATATATATATATATATATATGTGTATATATATATATATATATATAAATATATATATTTATATATATATTTATTTATATATATATATATATATATATATATATATATATATATATATATATATATATATATATAATAGAGATAATGAATTTGCAAATTTTCGAGGACACTGAAAATTAATTATATCGTATAAGAAACTAAAATAAAAGGAAAACCCATTTGTAAACTTATTTCGTAGTTACATTGGTTTTCAATTAACAAAGAAGAAAAAACCAAATAACAAAATATAAAAACAAAATATACGTCTTGTGGTACTTAAATATTACTTTTGATTTTTTTAAATTTTATCTAACAATTCAATTAAATATATTTTTGAAGTAATATTGAAAACATTCAAAATTATTTCCAAACTTTGCATTTTCATTTTGCATTTTACATAATCTGGCAATAAGAAATACAATGGACATACATTTATTTATATATAAGTGAAAACATTATAATTTACACAAGGTTCATAATAAATAGTTTTTGTTAAATTTTGCAAATACATATTATATACAAATAGAAAACAGAAAAACAAAATTATTTGTATAACATACACAACATTTTATATTTTCTTCAATAAAATTGGAAACAAATATTTATGTTTTTGGTTAGTTTTATTTCTTTTTAATAAACAGTTTTCATTGCCACCCTTTATACAATAATATACGAATTTATTCATTTACAAGGTTTCACAAAAACTGTATAAATATTTGGTGTTCTTCCAACATCTTTATAATATTTGTTGTAATGTAAACAATTTTCTGAATTCTAAAGATTTTTCTAAAATATAACGTTCTAATATAAGGCTTTGATGAACCTAACCTAACTATCAACTGTTTATAATGGCAAAAGTGTCCAAATAGACATTTTCATAATTTGAATTTTTTGTGCGCAAATGTAAATTTCCGCGCAATGTGTCATGTTATTCGTCAAAAAGTGCCCGAAACTTTCATACTCCCGCCTTTCAAACTTGGCGAATGCGCATTATGTTTGTTTCTGTGTCAGTAAGAGAGCGGTGGGAATTGTCTGACGCTTTACACGGTATAAACACTATAACGATGTTGGGCTCACCCTCACAACTTAACGATGTTGGGCTCACGCTCTTTTTCTGCCTCCAGCTACGAAACAAAAGATCGTTTATAATATTTTCTTTTATTTGTAATTCGTTTATGGAACTGTAATAAAGCATGACGATCAGTAGAAAAGGAAGAAAATAAAAAGATTAAGGGAGACAACTTATAATTTTCCAGGCCTTGCTCCAGGAATTGATTCCTGAGTGGGTTTCAATATTAGGTAACAAAAGAACCGACACAAACACAAGTCTAATTGTAAGCAAAATGCTTGGACAGACAATTGCGCTTACAGATGTATTGAATGATTTTAATATAATATATTTCCTTGATTTTGTATTACATTCAATATTTTTATATTTTAATAACAATCATACTTGGAAATTTCCTGATGTATTTAAAACGTTTCTTCCTCTTCCAAAGACTTTGGCATTTTGATATAAGTGCATGTCTTGCAAGAGCATCTGCAAATTCGCCATACTGTAGCCTGGCTAAGTTCATGCAGATTAGGGATGTTGCGGATGCAGATTTTTTCACATCGGCGGACGCGGATGCGGATATTTGAAGGTTCACATCTGCGTATGCGGATCTTAAGATATTTTATAAAAACTGTATGGTGAAATAAAATAATAAAATAATAAGATAGTATTTTTGAATATTTTTATTAAGTTAAGTTATTAGTAATTAAAGTTAAAAATTGGAGCATTATATTTAATAAAAATTAATATTGTCGCCATTTAGGAGTCAATCCTGTTACGCAGAGCTTCATAAATTAAACCGGTGCTACTGAACAATTGTTCGCTAGTAACACTGGCTGGTGGTGTCGATAAAAATCTACGTGCTATTGGTAATAATAATTTAAATTCTTTTCGATGAACGCCGCACCATTTAAGAGGATTCTCGTCTACATTGGCCCTTTTTTAATAAGGTATAAGCAATTCCTTTTTTAGCACAGCTTCAACGCTACCATTTTCTGGTGTTTCTTGACTCTCATCTTCACTTGACGAATCCAACATCATAGCAAGATCGTCCTTTAAGCATGGCTTTCTGACAAAACCGGACGTCCACGGTCCTAGTTGTTCCATATCTTTTTCCGAGGAATCTGTCATTCTCATTCTTTTAGCCCCCATAGAATTAAAAGAACCCTCATTTTAATTATTTCGCATTCTCATAATAAAAATGTCTTCTTTAATGTTTCCTCAGTCACTGGTGTAAAAACTTGTGTTAATAGCAAGGGTGTAAGTAGGTGGCGATGTTATATAAATTGTTCTCTACCAAATTAGGAAACTTTTCAGAATCGTGACGGCCTGCCGGATTGGATCAAAATCTTGTGTCCTGTTAAACAGTCATCATATTTTTTTAAGCATTTGAATTATTGGAATTACAGATGAAATAAGGGCAAGAGAGCTGCTTAGTTCCCGTGTGGCTTCCTCAAAGGGTTTGAACAACTCAAAACAACTTTAAATTATCTTCCTCTCTTCTGGCAAAATAGGATTAATCTCACTGTGATTGATGTAAAGACTTAAGACATCTTTTACCTTTGAAAAACGCTCGATGTAAAGGCCGGTCCAGACGCTCCGTTTTGCATAACGTTTTGTCTGCGCAGTTCAACACGTTGCAGATAAAACGTTGCGTGTGGACAGGAAAACTGCGCAGTTTTGAGAACTGCGTGGAGACGGTACAGTTGCAGCGATAACTGAGCTAAAGAGCATAGATATCCATGAACTGTGCTGACAAGTCGGCGCCTGTGGACGGTAGCTCCGTTTTCCGATTCATTTTGTTCCTCCGTTTCTTTGTACGTGTTTATTTAATATATTATTATTAATATATTATATCTCTATAAAGAGCACCTTATATTATTATTAATAAATTATATCTCTATGTTAAGACCCAACAATTTTATTTTATTTTATTTGGTCTTAACGCCATTTTTTAAATTTTTTTTCTAAAAGTAGATAATATTAAATTACATTAAGATTATGCTAAACAGTTTCTTAACAACATAGCATGCCAAAATTAACCAGAGTAGTACCTCCTCCATGACGATGTCATTTAAACTGTGCGAAATATACAGATATAACTGCACCATGTGTACGCTCTAGAAATTACAACGTTTTCATTCCGTCTTAAGACTGCGCAGACAAAACGTTGTGCAAAACGGAGCGTCTGGAACGGCGCAGCGGTCATAAAGAGCTTTAAAACGCACTTAAAAATCATTCACGACACCACGGCCAGATGTTGGTTCCTACTAAACTAAACTGACCTATTGGTCGCTTTACCGTACTCTTAATCCCTTTAAAAACCTTTCGAAACTAAAATTAAAATTATTACGTTTAAGACCACAATAAAAATAAAATCCGCATGAACATCCGCAATGATTATTGCGGATGCAGATGCCCAAATCGATGCGGAAGCTCCGAAATTGCTAATGCGAATATTCGCAACATCCCTAATGCAGATTACCAACATCATCTTCGACCTTTTACACAAAGAGATTTCTTATATTTCAGGTAAAATACTTGTTACTAACTTCTCTCCAACTACTAAATAGTAAATAAAAATTAAATAGTACTAACTTCTCTCCAACCCCAGCACCGCAAAGGCACAACCACTTGTAACTTTGGTGAAGTTCCAACAACCCTTTTATCTAGCTTTTATTAAATTTGTTATTTTTTCAACAACTCTTTTGAAAAAGCGGTACCTCATCTTGAATTTTAGTTCAGGCAATAAAAAGGGTTCAGTTCGTTCCCTTAACGTTTTGCCTTGCGGCACATCCTTCTAGGTGTACTATTGAAGACATCTATGCAAAAATAAATTTGCAATGTGTATTTTCAATGAAAAAATCGAGGCAGAGGACTTACTAATTATAACAATCAATCCTATTACCTCAATTACAACCATTTTTTCTTTTACAATTAACCCTTTGGGTAGATTTGACGGCTGAGGCTCGTCATGCATAGGTTTCACTTGTCTTCACCATCCTCTAAATAAATACGTACCCAAAGGGTTAATAAACTTGGAAATTTCTATGGAACATTTTAGATATTTGTCTCTGGCCACTAGTTTCTAGGTTAAAATA
The DNA here is from genome assembly GCA_944588485.1 of Phosphuga atrata. Lineage (NCBI taxonomy): Eukaryota > Metazoa > Arthropoda > Insecta > Coleoptera > Silphidae > Phosphuga > Phosphuga atrata. The sequence continues at coordinate 85,682,166 of OX155892.1, read as the reverse complement.
TGATTATATAAGGTAAAACAGCATTATAAAATTTGACATTTTACGTTTAACGTTATAATACGTTGATGAATCATGTTTTTGGTAAAATGCATTTTAAACGCTTTATAAGTTTTTATGAATTAGACCGTAAAGATTTTTCTAAACAAACTGTTCTGTCTAGTTTTCGAATAATTTGTCCAAAATCGAAAATGAATCTGATTCTGAGCGTCCTCGACCCCAATTAAATTATTTGTCATGAAGATTAAATATTTTAATAATTAATTCCAGCGGTTCTAAACCTGTCGTACCTACGGCTACCACATGTAATACGCGAGCGACTTCTAGTTGGTACGCGAGAAGTTAAGAACTTATGTTAAATTATATTTAATTAAAATAGCTACAATAAAATAAAAGACTTGGCAAAAATATTTCAAAATCTGGGCAAGTGGTAAAATGAGGAAGTCAAATCCTCAAACATGCCCTATTGAATATTCCACTTGTATATAGTATTATATCTAAAATGTAACCATATAATAGATGATATATAATATAAAAATACTAACCAACTGTCTGTTCACCTTCTGCCAGAACAAGAGGTTTCGTACCACTTGGTTGACAGAAACCGAGAAGGATATTAAAGAACTGACTTCTGGAATAACATATCTCCAAAACAGACAGTCTATGAGACGCACCCTGAAGGAAGTCCGTGGATTTCAGGGAAAACCGCGAAGGAAAGGTACCCCCTGGACAGAAGAGAGAAAGGAGTTACACCGGCAGAAGATGCGACAATACTGGGCAATGATCAAAGCCCGACAGTTGAACAAGCGTGGTCCAAAGTAGGCCTATTCGAAAGAAGAAGAAGAAGATGATATGCAATAAATGCTTTAAAGTAAAAAAATCGAATTTCTGTTCAAGCACTTGCTGAGATGCTGAAAAAATACTTGAAACACAACCACGTACCTAAAATGTACGGAGCATTATATATGGGCAATATCGTTTTTTGAACTGGATTTTTGAACATCGTTCATTTTTCTGGCCTATTTTTTGCTACTGGTTTTTTGTAAAAGTCCAAATCTAGAAGTAACGAAAGCAACTAAATGAAAATTGATTATGATACCTAATGGACGGAAACCGACTCGAATCCATACAGCAGGGATTTGTAAAATTATAGTTTGTAAATTTTGTAATATGTAACATAAGGGTACATACCACTGTTGAAATAATATTCAACATAGGACTAAAGACCACAACGTACAATATTTATTTTACATACATTTTATTAATTCATTGGAGTAACATATTACAAAACCAGTAATATCAGGAAACTAGATAGAGACTCAAAAACAAAAAAACAATGAAAGGAAGAAAATGAAAAATCATTAGATTAGTGTAAAGCAGGGGTGACAAACCACTGCCCGGAAACGATTTTTATGTGTCCACGACACAATTCCCTATTATGGATGGATTTTAATTCAAATTATTTTAATTTATCGGGAATTGTGTCGTGGGCACATAACAAATCGTTTCCGGGCAGTGGTTTGTCACCCCTGCTTTACACTAATCTAATGATTTTTCATTTTCTTCCTTTCATTGTTTTTTTGTTTTTGAGTCTCTTATCTAGTTTCCTGATATTACTGGTTTTGTAATATGTTACTCCAATGAATTAATAAAATGTATGTAAAATAAATATTGTACGTTGTGGTCTTTAGTCCTATGTTGAATATTATTTCAACAGTGGTATGTACCCTTATGTTACATATTACAAAATTTATAAACTATAATTTTACAAATCCCTGCTGTATGGATTCGAGTCGGTTTCCGTCCATTAGGTATCATAATCAATTTTCATTTAGTTGCTTTCGTTACTTCTAGATTTGGACTTTTACAAAAAACCAGTAGCAAAAAATAGGCCAGAAAAATGAACGATGTTCAAAAATCCAGTTCAAAAAACGATATTGCCCATATATAATGCTCCGTACATTTTAGGTACGTGGTTGTGTTTCAAGTATGGTGGTCTTTAGTCCTATGATGAATATTATTTCAATAGTGGTCTTTAGCCCTATGTTACATATTACAAAATGTACAAACTATAATTCTATAAATCCCTGCTGTATGGATTCGAGTCGGTTTCCGTTCATTAGGTCTCATAATCAGTTTTCGTTTAGTTGGTTTCGTTACTTCTAGATTTGGACTTTTACAGAAAACCAGTTGCAAAAAGTAGGCCAGAAAGATTCTTACGCCTTTTCCACACAAAATTCCATTAAATGTCGAAAATATTTCTAGAAAATCGTTTGGATTCTCGAACGTATGTTGATTATCTAACAAAATTAAATAATGAGCTTAATGAAAGATTTCACGACTTAGAATCAATTTTATTTTTCTTTCAAATTCCCATGATTAATGTTGATTTACATTACTAAGTTCAGAAATAAACGGATTTTATGCAACAAATTTAGAAAAATATGCTGCTGAGTCTGATTCCGCTACACCTTGTGGAGGAGACCGCTCGATCGGCTATAGTAAGATTCAACAAAGAAGGAATAGGTAGAGCAAAAATAATCCAGAGCTGAAACCGGAAATGTCTTGCTGCCAAGTTCCACGGGCTGGAAGACCGAAATGGTATGCAAATACCATTTCGAGAAAAACTACAGCCATGTGTAGTAGTAAAGCCGAACGGAGCGACGAATCCTCAGCATACCACATTGAGTAGTGCCATCAAATAGTATACAGATCGATCGATCGTTGACTAAGGAAGGCTAGTGCAGGAGTATTTGGATCTCGTACCAAGTTCTTCAAATCCATGGGAATCTACACATGTAGCTTCCAAGCAGAGAAATACATACAGCTTATTTGTTTATTTACATAGGGGTGGCTTATGTGCTCCATCCCGACACTATGCTGGTATCATAGCTATTTGAATTAAGTTTTTATTAGCTTTTTACATTACATTTACATTAGCTATTTAATTACATTTACGTTGTATTATTCTTTACACTTCAGACGATAAGTTAAATTTGAGTGATTAAGGTCGTGATCAAATCTTTTTAATCTAGCGCAGTTTGTGCAAAGGTTGCGCAGACAAACAAGCCAGCCTATTTGTTTGAACACTATATATGAACACTATTGATCGGCACTCCGTCAATAAGACGCTAGCGGTACAGCTTGTAGACTCTCTTGGAGAGTTTGAGACTCATTACCAGGTTTTTTTCAATTAGCATGATCGACTCTCTGTAGTTGTTTAGTTCGTTGATCAAATAGTTCCCACTAATTTTTTGTTTTTCGCGGCGCTTGTTACGGTTTCTTCATTTTTGTGATGTCCATTTTAAGCAAGTTATAAACTGAGGAATTGAATATTTTGGTCCATATGCTTGTTCTCGCAGCCTCCCATCTTGTTTGTCATTCTTTCTGGAAATATGAACTGTGTCTGGACTTGATCGATTAGCTGGGTATCTTGTGGAATGAGCTGGGTATGTTATAAACGTCTTCGTCCAAATGATCGGTAGCTGACTGCGACTCCAGCATATGATTCTCCTAATGCCATTGTAGTTTTACCCTCTCAGAAATTTCTCTTACGGCTTCCCATCTCTCTACGACTAGTTCAGTAGGGCTCATCATGTTTTTCAGGGCGTCGAGCACTGAAAGACTATTAGAAATTATTGAATAATCGTCTACGTCGGTATTGGTTCGTATGTGCTGTAGACCTCGCTTTCGTGCCAAAAGTTCCGCCTGGAATGTTTCACAGTAAGTTTCGTTGCCTTCTCTGTAAAACCATAAAAGCTGAGAAATACAAACATGCATGTACATGAAATCAAGAAATATGCACAATTTAACTTCCTCCCGGAACTATCGCAAAAAACGAATTGCTATCATGTCAGATAGTCAAGCGGGTGTGTATGTTAAGGCATCACATACACCATCTGACTGCGTGAGAAAGCTAAACAAGCTTGGCAGAGACAATAAAGTAAACTATACTGGATACACACCGGTATAGAGGGAAATGAAGAAGCCTATCGTCGTAGTCGGGATTTCTTCGTTACCGAAGATCCTTCCCTCATTGCCATTGCCGCCTCCGCCTATGGGCCTGTTGGTGGCTCCAGAGACCATAATATACAATTGTCTTGATGCCGCCTAATCTTATGGTGGTGTTGCGTGTAGGGAATCATCATATGTACTTTGTTGGTGAAGAAGGGGTGGGGCTGGTGAATGAAGGTGACTGTGCACAGAGTAACAGGGGGCTTGCACGTAATACCCCGCCTGCTGCTACAGGTACAGGCTCCGATAATAGTGGCACAGGTAGCTGAGACAACTAGTGAGAGTTCCCCTATGTAGAAAGGACAGAACGCCGCCGTACTTTTGAGACCCTATCTCATTCCGCAGCCGTCCATAGAGTAGGTAGAAGAAGCCTATAACCTGGCAAACAAGGGATCTAGTAATCCCTTTATAGGTCCAGAATTCTTTTGCGGTATGAGCACCGTCCACAAAATCTTATAAGTATGTAGAAAGAAGGACACAATGGATAAAAACTTGGAAAGAGCTTCCAGGGTTAAAACAATCCAAAATAAAGCTGGGATGATTTAACCAGGTTAAGAACAAATGCTTGCCTGATACTAAACAGGTACCAGCTTAGAATTTCAACAGGAATCCTGACGGGGCACTGCAGACTTAGAAAACACCTCAAGACGTAGAGGAAGAAGACATTTGAGTATTGTGCAGGTCAGCAGAGGGAACCCCATAGATATGCTCAAAATTGACTGGACTCGATTTGATTAGTTTCGATTCGATGCGAGTAGTCGTGCCAGAATAAGCTCTGAATTGAAATATTGAAAATAATAGTAAAAAATTGTTTAATAGTAGTTTATGATATATATTTAATAGTAGTTATATGATACAAGTGTGTGAAGAAGGGCTTTTGTGCTTGAGTTGCGAATTTTAAAGCACGAGCCGAAGGTGAGTGTTTTAATCACAATGAATGCACAAAAGCCTTTCACACACTTGTGTCATACATTATTTTATCTACGAATCATGTTAAAATACTGTTGAATCTACAGAAAAAAAATCTTACCGATAATGTTGGGTTGAATTGTGGGAAATAATTGATTTCAATTATAAATAATCAAAATGATGACACGAGGTAAAGCCTGTGCGGCGAATTTCGATCAGTAAAACATTAAATTGTATTCCGCACGCGATACTTGCCAAAGCGAAATGTTATGCAACACGCCGAATTCCCCAATCGGCCAGGAATTATGTTTATGTTAACGAAATGACGAACACGTTCTACGAATACTGTTCAATAGAGTAAACACGTTGTGACTTATTAATGCAAATATCGCCGGTTAATTGTCCATGAAAATTTAACTAACATTTTATTTATTCAAACAGAACAGACAACAATTTTTTTTGGTGTGTTTGTCGTCCTAAATTTTATATTTTCAAACGTGTTAGAGGAGGAAAAAGTACACACGGTGCTGGAAAACAGAACAACTGCTAACCCCAGCAGACTACTTGAATAGAGTTAACGAGAGCACACAACAGATGTATATCGTATATAAGGAACACCTATTTCCTTACCTTGAAATTGAACTATCTAGTACTAAGATTAAAATTGTCATGTTATTGTTTTAAGATTAAATGTACTGGAATTATATTACTTTACAAATGCGCAAAATGGAAATCTGTTTACATATTTTCCCATGTCGCTCATGTTATTTATTTTCAAAGTACCTTTGATATTTTTTTTACATTTTCACTATATTTTCTCCTTTTTCTAAAAGGGCATAAAAACTAGGCAAAAAAAACTAGAAAGACAAGACTAAGCAGACAAGAATAGATAGAGAAGACTAGAGAGACACGACTAGACAGACAAGACTAGACACACAACACTAGACAGACAAGACTAGACATACAAGACTAGACAGACAAAACTAAACCCACAAGACTAGACAGACAAGACTAGAGAGACAAGATTAGACTGACAAGACTAGACAGACAAGACTAGACAGACAAGACTAGACAGACAAGACTAGAGAGACAAGACTAGACAGACAAGACTAGACAGACAAGACTAGACAGACAAGACTAGACAGACAAGACTAGACAGACAAGACTAGACAGACAAGACTAGACAGACTAGACAGACAAGACTAGACAGACAAGACTAGACAGACAAGACTAGACAGACAAGACTAGACAGACAAGACTAGACAGACAAGACTAGACAGACAAGACTAGACAGACAAGACTAGACAGACAAGACTAGACAGACAAGACTAGACAGACAAGACTAGACAGACAAGACTAGACAGACAAGACTAGACAGACAAGACTAGACAGACAAGACTAGACAGACAAGACTAGACAGACAAGACTAGACAGACAAGACTAGACAGACAAGACTAGACAGACAAGACTAGACAGACAAGACTAGACAGACAAGACTAGACAGACAAGACTAGACAGACAAGACTAGACAGACAAGACTAGACAGACAAGACTAGACAGACAAGACTAGACAGACAAGACTAGACAGACAAGACTAGACAGACAAGACTAGACAGACAAGACTAGACAGACAAGACTAGACAGACAAGACTAGACAGACAAGACTAGACAGACAAGACTAGAGAGACAAGACTAGACAGACAAGACTAGACAGACTAGACAGACAAGACTAGACAGACAAGACTAGACAGACAAGACTAGACAGACAAGACTAGACAGACAAGACTAGACAGACAAGACTAGACAGACAAGACTAGACAGACAAGACTAGACATACAAGACTAGACAGACAAGACTAGACAGACAAGACAGACAAGACTAGACAGACAAGACTAGACAGACAAGACTAGACAGACAAGACTAGACAGACAAGACTAGACAGACAAGACTAGACAGACAAGACTAGACAGACAAGACTAGACAGACAAGACTAGACAGACAAGACTAGACAGACAAGACTAGACAGACAAGACTAGACAGACAAGACTAGACAGACAAGACTAGACAGACAAGACTAGACAGACAAGACTAGACAGACAAGACTAGACAGACAAGACTAGACAGACAAGACTAGACAGACAAGACTAGACAGACAAGACTAGACAGACAAGACTAGACAGACAAGACTAGACAGACAAGACTAGACAGACAAGACTAGACAGACAAGACTAGACAGACAAGACTAGACAGACAAGACTAGACAGACAAGACTAGACAGACAAGACTAGATAGGCAACACTTTTTTTGTGAGGAGGTAGCAAGCACGATAGACGTTAACTTGTCAAGTGTCCCCCTCCTGAATCACGAGCATCTTGATACCGCTATTAACATTTCCTCAAGATGTCGGTGTATATGTTTCAAAGTGTCCATTCTTACATCCCCCATTCACATCAGTGTTTAGAGGTTCAGAATTTGTTCCTATGTACTTTAGGGTGGAGCGAAACTTTTTTTGTGGGTTGTGAGTGATCTAATAGTGAAAAATCGGTGCCTTTTACACTCAAATTAATCCATACAATACATTATTTGATTTGGTTTATAGTAATAGCCTCCGCAACGTCATTGAATTTTTGAAAAAATATTGTTTTTAGACTTATTTAAATTTTAATGAACAGACGTATTTTATTCCCAGAAATTATTATAACTACAGTTTATTTTCTATACAAAAAAAAATGCATGATCTTAAGTTTATAATATAAAATAAGGGAAGTGAGGGAGCGCAGGAGGGGACAATTAGAACACTTGTCGCGTCGTCAGTGGACTATTGGTTTTTGCTCAAATTAGACTTGCGATAGTAATTTAACAAGTAACCTAAAACGTAAAAAATATGCGAAGATTACGAAGTGTTAATTGTCATATTTTTGGTAATATTTGTGAGATAAAAGACAATATTCTACCTCCTTACGAAGATGTAATAAAATACAAAGAATAGACAAGACATCAACTAAAGTTGCAATTGGAAACTTGCTGATATAGTGACATCCAGAATTGAAAATATATGGCAAACTGCATCTATTCCGATAGTAACACCAACAAAGGTGTAAAAATTGTAATTTTGACAGACAACAGAAATCACTGAGTTGACTAAATAAGTTTAGCGCCTCCGTGGAAAAAATTGCTAATTAGTAAAAACGTACAGTGACCGGAACACTATTTGGTCGTTGTTGATGTAATCTAGGTTTACCTAGATTTAATCTAGATTAGGTTATAGTTAGGTTAAGTAATAATAAGAGCAAGTTAAATCCAGACTGAGAGGCAGAGACTTCTTGATTCAAAATAAAAAAAATTAATTCAATTTTAATATACGTCATAAAATTTATTTATATAAGTATATGTTTTTTGTTTAGTGACGCAAATTGTTGCCATAGTAACAACAAACAGAAATCGTTTAAAAATGAAACTCCGTTTGATTTACATTAGACTTTTACACACGATTATAATAATGGCATCCTTCACATACAATAATGTAGTTTCACATATAATAATTTATTCAGTTTTGGTGTGTGAGTAGATAAAAGTATTTTATAGTATTTTACTTATATTAATATACATGTCGATGGAACTTCGTTCCAAAACTATTGAAGGGCATAACGAAAAAGTAATTGATTACCTAGCTAGTCCGGCTTTTAATGACTTGATATCCGGAATAATAAACAAAGATGTGGATATAATTGAAAACAATTAAAATGCTACAATTACCTAACTAATTCTAAAAATTGAAAAATTAATGAAAATAAATTAAGCGTGTCAAACAATTTTCACGTACTTCTAAATTAACCGAAGATTTAAATATGTTTCGAAAACCTGTCGGTGTATATGAGACAAAAGATAACGTTCCAAGGCCCTAGGCCTAGAGGAAGATAACATTTAAGGATTCTGCAGGTCAGCAGAGTGAACTGCAATTGAAGAGGAATTGCAATCCTTGAATCCCACCTAGATCCTAAATTTCCTAAAGGAATTAGGAGTAAATGAGGCGCTGTAAATGGGTAAATACATCAACGATAAGAGGAAGAGGGTGTAATAAAATATATCTATAAAGGTCGTAGTACAACAGGTCATCACCGAATCTACAATCTACATGTAACGTACATCCTATTAGTAATATGTTGTATGGGTTAAATTGAACGTTGCCTTACAACGTTCGAATCTTGGTTGTATTGGAAAATTGTTCGTAACGATTTTGTAAATGTGCGGATCAGTCGAATGCGCAAATATGTAAATGAAAGGGTCCGTAAAGTAAGTAAGGTAAGGAAATCGCGCCCTCGCTGTTCAATATTACCTTTGGGAAGTCAAACATGATTTGTGAACAAAAACATTGTGAACATGATTTGTGAAACAGTGACAAAACAACTGATTTATTTTTTAATTATTACTTAGCGCTTTGGAAATTTATTTCATTTTATTTTATAATAAATTAATCTCAAGGAAGAAATTTTATTTACGTAATAAGAAGTTTATTTAACGACTTATAATTTATTCACCACAAGGAAGTTCACCACAAAATTGTTTTGCGGTCCTATACAACGCCACATAGTATTAAACGTAGCTAGCTAATGTAACACATATTGCACCTTGTGTTTATATATTCTGATTATATATATATATATATATATATATGTTTATATATCTGAAATGACGTATTTTACACCAAAGCGGTGCGTTTTAACGTCTTATCTATGTAACATAAATCAATAAAAAATGGAAAATAAAAAAAAAATGTAGGACTCCTGACAGTTTAAATATCACTTAACTATAACTCTTTAATATATTTGTATTATACTTATGCTAGTATAATTATTATGCAATATTAAATCATATTTTCAGTAAAATATAAAAGGAAATTACGTATGATTTATAATGCGCAAAATCGTATTGTAGGCAGTTTTGAGTCGCAATATTATATTAAGTGTACTTTTTCTTTTGCAACAATCATCCTTGAACACGAACCTTCCTAGTTGATTATCAACATACAAAAATATATTAAATACGAATATTAACATTGATTAAAAACACATTCTGCAAAACGAATAGATTGTTACGTCATATAAAAATAATTTGCGCAAAAAAAGAAAAATTGAATCCGAATCTAATGCAGCTATCTAACAATATCCTATAAATTTTCTGTGAGCCGTCGACCGCAAATTGCGCAATATTTATTTTCGCGACCTCGAAGTTTGGCGATAAACAAACCCACCTAGTACTAATCAAATTACGCGAATGATTAGTGCGAATGAATCGACGAGGAATTTCATTCATTTTCTTCCAACGAAATGCGTATGTGATCTTTTTGGTATTGTTGGGAATGTGCGTCGGGACAACTGACTGGCTCAATGCCAAAGACCGTTGGAGAGGGAAATGGGGTCAACGGGATCCGATCGATGTCGGATTGAATACGGCCATGAGGGGTGCAACATTTGCGCATTACACTATAGAAGTAACCCTGGATAGGATATTACGATTTAAATTTATCCACATAAAGTGTTTTACTACAATAAAAAATATTAATTATTAACAATCTCATTCATTACATGATTACTCTTCATTACTCGGGTATTTACGGTTCATTACTCTTTGTAATTTTGTTTATTTTGAAAGTGGCGTAAATCAATTTTCAAAAATAAAAAAACTAACTACATATAGGGTTTTTCCAATGTTACGCGTCAACTTTGATATTGAATTCGGTGAATGGTTCGGTTTTGAAGCGCTGTGTTGTTATTCAACTACGTTTGTATTTTGCTATAGTTCCCATGGCAAAATGCAAAGGTACACGCTTCAAGAACGCACACAAATTTATTATCAATATTTGTGCTCTGTAAAGGCCGGTCCAGACGCTCCGTTTTGCACAACGTTTTGTCTGTCCAGTTTTAAAACGGAATGAAAACGTTGCAATTTGTAGAGCGCCACGGTGCAGTTATATCTGCATATTTCGCACAGTTTTAGTGACATCGTCATAGAGGAGATACTACTGTGGTCAATTTTGGCATGCTGTGTTGTTAAGACACTATTTAGCATAATTTTAATGTAATTTAATATTATCTACTTTAAGAAACAAAATTTAAAAAATGGTTTTAAAGCCAAATAAAATAAAATAAAATTGTTGGGTCTTAACATAGAGATATAATTTATTAATAATAATATAAGTTGCTCTTTATAGAGATATAATATATTAATAAAAATAATATATTAAATAAACACGTACAAAGAATCTGAGGAACAAAATGAATCGGAAAACGGAGCTACCGTCCACATGGGCCGACTTGTCTGCACAGTTATATGCTCTTTAGCTCAGTTATCGGTGCAACTGTACCGTCTCCGCGCAGTTCTCAAAACTGCGCGGTTTTCCTGTCCACACGCAACGTTTTATCTGCAACGTGTTGAATTGCGCAGACAGAACATTGTGCAAAACGGAGCGTCTGAACCGGCCTTTAGTCAGACGCTACTTCGTGATGTTTACGGTCTTACTGATGGTTCATTGAACATGAAAGCTTGGCGAAGAGATTTGAAGAAACTGGGTCGGATTGTGATCGAGTAAAGACTATACGTGATTGTCCCAGGCGTTCGACCGAAAACATTGCTGCAGTCGCTGAAAGTGTGTCTGAAGATCGAAATTTGTCCATTTTTCGTCGTTCACAACAACTTGGACTTTCTGAGACCACAACTTGGCGAATTTTGCGGAAAGACTTGTGCCATCTTAAGACTTGTACTTGTAAAATCTGTACCCGTATAAGATCCAATTGGTACCAGAATTGAAGGCACGATACCACGGCTCCCAGCGCACGTTTGCAGACTGGGCTTTGGATTAACTGGAACCGGATCCTTGTTTGGCTAAAAAATCATCTTCAGCGGCGAAGCTCATTTTTTGCTAAATGGATACGTAAATAAACACAACTGCCGCATTCGGGTCGGCACCCATCCACGGAAGATGCTGGAGGCTCACTTGAATCCTGAGAAACTGACTGTTTGATGCGGATTGTGCATGGACGGAATCATTGCCCGTACATCTTTCAAAGCGAAAGAGATTAAGGCGGTGTTAACGGCGAACGCTATAAAACCGTGATAAGAAACTTTTTGTGGCCCGCAGTGGACGATATGACGCGGTTCATATGATTCCAACAAGGCCACGTGTCACACAGCTGGTGGTTGGCGTGAGTTACTGCAAGAGAAGTTTCCGGGGAGCATTAATTCGAAAACGCTGACGTCGCGTGGCCATCAATATCGTGCGATCTAACGTCCTTAGACTTTTTTCTTTGGGGCTACGTTAAGTCGTTGGTCTAGGGCAATAAACCAACAACTCTTGCCCAATTGGAGAACAATATTAATCGAATCATTGCGGAAATCCAGTCTATCTTACTGAAGAAAGTCATCCAAAATTGGGCTCGCGGATAGACCAATGCAAATGCATCCGTGATGTTCTGAAACTTTTTGTCGCCAGTCGTGGACGATATGAGCATAGGCGACATGTGATTCCAACAAGATGGTACCACATCTCGGCACATGTCACACAGCGGGTTGTTCGCGTGAGTTATTGCAAGAGAAATTTCCGGAGCGCGTTATTTCGAAAATGCTGACTTGGAGTGGCCACCAAGATCGTGCGATCTAACGCCCTTAGACTTTTTTCTTTGGGGCCACGTTAAGTCGTTGGTCTACGCCAGCCGTGGCGAACCTAGAGCACGCGTGTCACAGCTGACACGTTGGAAGTTTTTATTGGCACGCGGGAGTTAAAATGTGGTGCTTGATGAACAAAGACCGTCAGGAAGAGGATGTACATTGAACATCGCTCGTAATATTTTTTGGGGGATTTTAAATACTGCATCAATATTTGCTGCCGACCCCAAAATATCAGACCGTATAACAAGCTAGACTGAACCATGGCATGGTAATATATTTGCAGAACTTTATTTATTCAATGAACTTTTACACATTCTCTTAGCTTTCAGATAACACACAGTACTACATGTTAGTACAATGTGATTGCCCCATTTTAGCTGAAATTTAGAAGAATTTTTTTGAAGGAATCTATAATTAGCTCCTAACGTTTCCGCTTTTAAATTGCTACTTTTAATTAAATCGTGTATGTCTGGGTTAGATTCTGGGTTAGATATTAAAATGTAGATATCGTCAGCGTACAAAATGTAATTGCATTGACCGTTCTCTGTTTGCGCCAGATCATTAAAAAATATCAAGAATAGAGTTTGTCCCATTAGAAAGCCTTGGGGTACCACCCACTTCTTTAGTTTTCATTCCGATTTTTAACCGTTTACGATTACTGTTCGTCCTCTTTGATGCAAAGAAGATTTTAGTTATTGGCGACGCCTCTAACTGCAATTTCTTCAATTTTTTGTGGAAGGAGCTTGTGATCAAAAGAATCAAATGCTTTATTTAGAACGTAAAATAAAGCAAGAACTTGATTGCAATTTAGAACACTATCCAACAGAGCAGTATCAGTTGAGCTACTTTTCCAGAAGTTGTTTTGACTATTTGCCAGCTTTCCAAGAAAGTTACTTATAGGCATCTCGCTGTGACCTTATTTTTGTAAATCGGGATGGACTTCAAACATCATATTCAAGCTAATACGGTATTATATTATATCCAGGCTAATACGGTAAATGATATTCAGGCAAAGTTCTCAAGAACGTCAGCATTTCATAATGTAGAAACTTAAGAAAAATGGCACGCGGTCATAAAAAGGTTCGCCATCCCTGGTCTACGCCAATAAACCAACAACTCTTGCCCAACTGGTAAACAACATTAATAGAACCACCGGAAATCCACTCTGACTTACTGAAGAAATTCATCCAAAATTGGACCTCGCGGATCGACCAATGCAAACGCAGCCGTGGAGACTTTCATGATTCATATACATGATGTACTTCTAAAAAATAATGGTATCGAATGTTTTTTTGCAAATAATAAAAATGTTACAAAAATATGACGTGCGCTTGTTGAAAGACCCGTTAATTTACATATCTGAAAATTACAAGGTCTGAGTTATCTTCTCATTTTGAATAAACTTATCGCCAAATATATTTAAAATCACCAATTATTTAAATATATTTGACAATTTTCTTTAAAATGATAAAATAACGTAGAAATGTAAAAATAAGGTAAGGTGAAGTGGGGTAAGTGCACCCCAGTTTTTAGTAAGTTTGACTTTTAAGCTATATATCTTTAATTTGTTTAATAATGCTTTAACATTTATTGAAATTAACGAATACTTGAGTTAATACGCTTTAATTAACATTGACAAAAATGCCAACTGTGCACTTGCCCCGAAAATGGGGCATGTCCATAATCGACAATTAAAACCGATTTGGAAGCTTATATCATATGCTACGATCATAACTATTGAAATGTTTGCTTTAAAATGCTTTTTACCGCATTCAAATATTTTGTTTTGTTTTGGAGTAACCTGGACGTGCTCTTTACATGTGGTGCTTTCGAACTGATTAGCATAAATCGTGGATTTCCCTCATTAATTCGGCGACATCTCTCTGAGTAGATGATTATATATTAGATATCGAAATATCCCTCATTTTATGTTAATAAGAGTCCGTTTATGCACTTACCCCGTTTATGCACTTGGCCCGTTTATGCACTTACCCCGTTTACACACTTACCAAGTTAACCCACTTCACCTTACTTCCTTTTTTTTATTTTTGAAAATTGACTTGACCAATAAAAAATAAACGGCTCACATATCAATGATATTTTCAGAATAGTTTGTTATCTTATGCGGATGATACGGCTATTCTCTGCTCAGACAATATCTGAATAGTAGCACAAAATATTATAAATAATAGGTTGTATATAGTTTGTGCTTGTTTAAAGATCAATCAATTGTCGCTAAAAGTGGTTAAACTCTTTTTATTTCTCATGCGGGGTAAGTACTATCCTGGCGCCCGTTTTTTAGTGCGACATATGGCTGTTTGTCCTAGTTGCACAATATACTATTATATAATTTTTTGTTGTTATAATGACAGTTTCACAACAAATATTACTCTACACATTGACAAAACTAAAATTAAAAAAGGCAATTTCTCAAAGCTTAAATTATTGAATCCAAACCGAGATCTTCACAGACGCAGATGTTGTACGTAGCTAAACGGACAGCGCCAGCGCTCCAATTAATCGTCAAAATCCGACACTAACAATCCATTCGAAATCTCTCTACATGATCTACATTGTAACAATTCGCCGTCTCTTATAAACAGATTACATAATTTCATGCTAAAATTTACAATCAAGTTAGTTTTTCATAATTATGTTTTATCTACTCGCACACCTAAATGAACACATTAATATGTAAATGTTATTACATGTGAAGGATGCTATTATTATAATAGTGTGTAAAAGTTTGCAAATCGTGCGTAAAAGTCCAATGTAAATCAAATGGAGTTTAATTATTAAGCCATTTCTGTTTATTACTATGACAACAACTCGCATCAATAAACAAAAACCATAGACGTAGTGAAAATAAATTTTCTGACGTATATTAAAATTGAATTATTTGTTCTTATTTTGAATCAAGAAGACGCGGCCTCTCAATGTGGATTAGTCACTGTGCGTTTTTACTAGTTAGCAATTTTTGCCACGGAGGCGCTGAACGTTCTAACCTTATTGTGTCAGCGATTTGAAGTATGCTGTCTGTCCAAATTAATATATTGTGCAACTAGGGCGGTAAGTTGTCAGTTGTCCGCGAGAGCGAAATTGGACGCGCAAACGAAGTGCGCTCATTCGCACGAGAGGCAATTGACAATACCGCACGTTACAGATAATATTTTTGATTACTCGTGCGAGGGCACGTATCTTGCAAGTTTGGGGTCCAGGGGTCATCCACAAAAAATAGAACCAAAAATGAATAATTTGCTTTTTCAATTGTCTCCGGTAGTAGGGATTCGTCAAAAGAACTCTCATCAGTCTCAC
This sequence comes from Phosphuga atrata, assembly GCA_944588485.1. Lineage (NCBI taxonomy): Eukaryota > Metazoa > Arthropoda > Insecta > Coleoptera > Silphidae > Phosphuga > Phosphuga atrata. The sequence goes on along the minus strand of OX155892.1, from coordinate 85,666,266 downwards.
TTTTTTAATATTGAGGTTCTGATTGTGTTTAGTTTATCAATTCAATAGGTTTTTTAAATGTAACTTATTGTTAGCAATTTTTATTGCATGTATTACCCAAGTTATGTGGTAATACCGCCAAAAAAAGCCATTTGTCCCACTAAAAAACGGGCGCCAAGATAGTACTTATCCCGCATGAGTAATAAAATACAATTTTTCAATATTATCGGTAAGAAAGAATTTTTTTTTTGTAGATTCAACAGTATTTTAACATGTTTCGTAGATAAAATAATATATGATACACGTGTATGAAAAGCTTTTGTGCACTTGTACCATAAACAACTATTTATGTTCATGTAATTTTTACAATTGAGATGTAATTATTTTTGCAAACTTGCCAATTTTTACTACATAATTCTTTGGTGCCTAATGTTTGTCTTGTGAGTTATTTTATTCTGTTACGCATGGTTTTACTGGCAATATACAAAAATATGTTAATAATTTTGATTGATAATGTTATACGCCTATATTTCAATATAGTTTATGATAAAACATCATAAAATATTTTACTATCCATAAATAAAAATCATTCGCGATTTTTTTAAATATTTTTTAGATTATAAATATTGGTTAGATATTTGCTCAGAACTTTCCGAGATTCAGAACTCTTATCACAAATCTTGTTTTTTTTATTACTCATTCGCGCGAATTACTTCCTTACGCAGGTTTTTTAATACGAGAAATGCCACTTCGCATTGTCTTTCCACATAACCTATCTAACGCACGCAAATATTCAATATCACTAGGTTACATTAAAAAAAAAACAAATAAAAACAATCAAGACCTCGATATTAAAAAAGTGACGTGAAGTGTCAGAAATTTTTGTCATTACAAAATAAATGTTTTAAAATGAGTGTAAATTCTATTATCGATACCGGAGACTGAGGAGAGAAATCTTATGACGAATCCACACCACTGGAGACAATTGAAAAAACAAATTTTTCATTTTTTATTCCATTTTTTTTGGATGGCCTCTGAATGCCAAACTTGTAAGATTCCCTCGCATGGTCAATTGCCCTCTCGAGCGAATGTGCGCCCAATTTCGCTCTCGCGTGAAATTGACAACATTCCGCCCTAGTTACAAAATATACTATCTTTTCTTCATCATATTTATCTTCATATATATTATTTTCATCGAACGTTTTTTATAAATAAATTTATATATATTGATTAAAAAAAAAGTCTCTAATAGGCATTGATTGCTTATCTGCTGTAGAATCATCATCGGAAACCGGAAACCGTTATCAGAATTGTTTTTAATTTTTCAAAATCTAACACAATTTTGCTAAAAAAAACTATATGCATTATCCATTGAAAACTCTACAACCCTGTATAAAGAACTGAAATATTACATCAGAATTATTTTTCCTGAAAAAAGGGGGTTGCGTGAAGTTTATGATGCTGGCCCCCAAATTGTTTTTCTCGATTTCTGCCCGAAATTTCCCGGAACTAGTGCAATTTTCAAGCAAGTACTCTAAAACTAGTCTCTAGAACTAAAATCTTGCCAGAACTCAATAAAAAAAATTTCGTTTGTAAATAAAGTTTTCAAAATTTTCAACTTCACGCGAATATAAAAATCTATATTTTTAACTTTGATAAATAAAAAATAATTTACATGATTTTCTTAAAAATGTAATTTTTATAGTTTCATTCAATTGAAATGTTTGTTTTAGATGTTGGAAATTATCATTCGAATGGTATAGATGAGATGGAAATGGAGGAAGTGGAAGACACATATCCGTTGATATTCACCGACGACAAGCTCCAGATGAACACTTTGTCGGCTCTGAATATGATGCGAAAAAACCGACGGTTTTGTGACGTTGTCCTTCACGTATGTGCACTGACTGTACAAGAATTTAATTCCACGATTTTCCAATGAAACCACATACTAATCAAGTGAAATTGTGAGATATGTAAAATGTTATGTGGTTTAATTGGAAGGTGTGTAGAATTAGTTCGGTCAGATACACTACTGCGTGTCCTTTCTTCAATAATGTGTTTGAGCAGTAGTGAGTAGATTTTAAGTACATTTTTAAATAGATCGCGGGAAAAGAGAAAATTGAAAGAAAGTTTTTCGAAAGTTTTTGCAGTAATCCATATTTACAGCCGTTTTCAAAAAATGTACTTAAAAGCTGTAAGTACGGATTCAAAGTTCAATTAATGCTTTCTATAATTTGCAGAATATTATATATCGAATCGGCCTTGTTTAGGTAAAACAAAACCATTTATTCTTTTATTTATACCAAAAAAAAGAGCAAAACCAAATCAAAAATAGAACTTTTTTAATTTTCCTGTTTTTACAGAAACAATTTTCTATCCAACGGTAAACGATTTTACTTACTATTCTTCCCATATTTATAATTTTTTCCCATCAAACAAGTTACTGCAATTTTCTAATCTTCAATCATTTCTTTTATTAGGTTGGAAATATGGAGATACACGCGCATCGCGCTATCCTAGCAAGCGTCTCACCCTATCTCTTCGAACTTTTCTCAAACGAAGAAGACCAAAAACGAACAGAAAACGTCATCACCTATAAATTAAACGGCGGATTCGACCGCAAAGCTCTCCAACTTCTCATCGACTATGCATATACAGCATCCTTAGAAGTTCCTTTCGATCAAGTAAATAACAAACATAAACCGAGAAAGGTTTTTCGACATTAATAAGATTTGTTGTTCTTTCCCTTTCAGGTAAAAGCAGTTTATTTAGCAGCGTGCCATTTAAAAATTTATAGAGTTGCCAAACGGTGCGCCCAGCACCTCATCAAACATCTATCCACAGAAAATTGTATTGAGATTCGATCTTTGCCTGGTATTGCTCGCAACAGGGAATTCGTTCTGCAAGTTGATTCATACATTGCTAAAGAGGTAATCTTATAGTAATTTATATAATTATATAATTTATTATATAATGTATTATATAATTATAATTTATTATTATTATATAATTTATTAATAATTGATTTGTAAAATTGTCACAACATGTGTACGTTATAAGGATTTTGCGACATTTATAGGATGATTTTGTGCGTATTCAAATTAACTAAATTATCTGTCAGCATTGTTCAAGAGTAAATATTTCTGAAGTGAAACTTCTTTAGGCGGACGTCACAGTAACTCGGATCAGGAAATGATATTGACTGACGGAAATAAAGTTACGTTTAGTTATATGTACATTGCCGTACACAGTTATATGTACATAGATGCCGCTCTTTAACAGTTCCAACACGCGTTTACTCAAACGTAACCTTATATAAATGTCAAAAATAAAAAAATAGATAAAACTTCTTTAAGCTTTTGGCTTCTTAATTGCGACTTAAGAGTAATAACTTATGGTCTGCTTACACAGTTACCGTTTTTTACAATTTTTAATTTTGTAGAAATTGATCAATAGATCGCCTAATAGTATATTTTGCAACTAAGGCGGTAAGTTGTCAATTGGTCACGAGAGCGAAATTTGGCGCACGAACGAAGTGAGCGAGCGCGCACATTCGCTCGAGAGGGCAATTGACAATACCGCCCGTTTTGCAGATAATATTTTTTTATTACTCATGCGAGGGGACGTATCTTACAAGTTTGGTATCCGGGGCCATCCAAAAAAATAATAGAATCAATAATTAAGAATATGCTTTTTCAATTGTCTCCGGTGGTGTGGATTCGTCATAAGAACTCTCATCAGTCTCCGGTATCACCATAGAATTTACACTCATTTTTAAACGTTTTCTTTCATTTTTATTTTGTAATGAAAAAAAAATCTGTCACTTTCACATCACTTTTTAATATTGAGGTCTTGATTGTGTTTATTTTATTTTTATTACTCATGCGTTAAAAGGTACTATCTTGGCGCACGGTTTTTAGTGCGGAAAATGACATTTTTGGATGTATACATACTTTGGGTATCGCACGCAAATATTCAATATCGCTAAGTTACATTAAAAAAAAGCAATTAAATAAAATTAACATAATCAAGACCTCAATATTAAAAAAGGGACGTGAAAGTGACATACTTTTTTTTCATTACAAATTAAAAAATAAATAAAACGTTTGGGTGAAACGAATAAACCGGTGGTGTGGTAGTGTGGACACTCATTTTAGAGTGTCCACACTACCACACCACCGGAGACAATTGAAAAAGCAAATTCTTCATTTTATTTTTTTTTTTGTGGTCCCTGGATCCCAAACATGTAAGATACGTCCCGTCGCATGAGTAATAAAAAATATTATCTGCAACACGGGCGGTATTTACCGTGCTTACTGCCTTACTTGCAAAATATACTATTATTTAATTGTTTTTTTTTAATGTAACTTAGCGAAAATGGCATTTGTCGCACTAAAAAACGTGCGCCAAGTACTTTTAACGCATGAGTAATAAAAAATATAAATGTGTTTTTGGCCTCCTGTATTGTAAAGCTAGCTTTGACATCGTGTATACGTCAAGCTAAACTAGTTGAAAACGAAAATGTTGCAAAGTACGGCTACTATGCGATAAAGTCACTTTACCGCATAGTAGCCATTCTTTGCACCATTGTGCCAAAAAAATTCCAATATTGTAAATAATCTAAATCTATTTGTTTCTTAAATAATAATTGTCGGCCAAAATTTTTTTTACAAATTTCGTGCGTAAATGATTTTTAATAATAAAAATCTACTTTTCCGCACTCGAATGTAATTAACTATATCATTTCTTCTTTAAACGCAACTTGAAGTAACTCACATCTTTTTTTTTTCTGACGGAAATAACGTTCGGTAAAGTCTACAGTCTGCTTACCATAAATTTGTTACTTATTAATGAATATGGTTCAATAAAAAGTATTGTCTAGTCTTGACTATCTTGTCTAGAAGTAATGAGTTTTGTCTAGTTTTTTTGTCGAGTCTTCTTTAGTCTTATTCACTATTCTAGTCTTGTCAAGTATTATCTAGTCTTGGAATATTTCTTGTATAGTATTAACCAGTTTTGTCCAGTCTTGTCTAATAGGCATGACTAGTAGTCTTGTCAATTCTAATGTTATCCAAGTATTATCTTACCTAGTATTATCTAATATTGTATATATCTTATCTATATCTACAATCTAGTCATGCCTAGTTTTATCCAAACTGGTCTTGTTAATAAATAAATAGCCTGCGGAGAGCAAATTGTTCATCTATATAACTTCTAGAATTATATCTAATATATACAAATTAATTATCCGATCATCCGTTTATCCGATTGCGATAAAACGTTGCCAAATTATTGCGCGAGTGTTACAATTATTAGTACAATTAGTATATAGTACAATTATTAGCATTTATTTTGAACACAATCAGATTTACAAACAAATCTTGCGCTTGATCGAACTCTTAAAGATTTACGATCAAATGCACAACCGCTTGGGGGCACTTTCATTCCATTATCTGGCGACTTTCGACGAACTCTTCCAGTTCGATTCCTGAATCAATACCAGAAGATGAGCCCAATTCTTGCCTCAAAGCATCGCATCTTTGGATACATGTACGAAAACTCACATTTAAAACCAATATGCGCGTACATTTGCTACACGATTTGTCAGTAGATACATTCTCAAAAGTTATTAAGGCCGAAATGTAGCAATATGTGTGAATATCTAAATATATTCAACCTGTTCGTAGCTCTTTAAGTAATATTATAGAGCTATTCACTTTAATTAAATGAAAAGAAATGATCTTAAAAAGAACGTAATTTATCTAGTACTCGTTTTGTGATATGTATGTACGGGGGCTGGTAATAACTTGCAATTGCCTGTTGTATAACTCATTCAGAAACTTTTCTGCTAATTGTCACCGATTATAAAAATCATAAATGGCTTGGCTAACGTGCTTTTTTTGGACCAAAAAACAACGACATCAATGCGAAACTGTGAAATTCAAGGAAAAATTCCTGACGATCCTCTTACCTACAAATCGATTCATAGCGTCATAAATGCCGATGAAGCTATAGACTATCCAATTTCAATGCTTGAGACCCGGGTTCTAATCCCGGTCGGGGAGGCGACAACTAGGGCGGCATTCATTAACCGCCCATTCTGCCCACCCTGAATGATGCCCACCTGAATGCCCACCTGAATGCAAAATATGCGATACCGGGATGGCGCATAGTAAAAAAGCCAAAGTGGAATATGGGGTTTAGTGAGACTATCCAATCGAGTTTTTAAATTGTTGAATCTTCCTGGTGTGGCTGAAATTGTCCCTCAAAGTCGGCGTGCCAATTATTCTCTTGCAGAACATTAATCCACTCCGATTGTGGAATGGAACAAGACTCGCTGTATAGAAACTGATGCCGAATGTTATCGGTTCAATTATTCTTAACGAAAAGTCGAATGGAAAAAATGTGCTAATTCCACACATTTCCATTATTCCTAACTACATGCCTTTTCATTTGAAAGGTCTGCAGTTTCGCATGCGACTTGAATTATCGATGACCATCAACAAAGCACAAGGTCAATTTGTCAAGCACCATCAACAAAACAAAAGGTCAACACTTGAAGTGTGCGTATTGAACCTAGAAAATGCATGTTTTTCGCATGGCCAGTTTGGATGCTCACGAGTAGGACAGTCAAGATTTTTTTTTTTTTATGAAAACGGAAAAACAAAGATATTGTCTTCCCTAAAGCACTTGAATAAGTCACGCATGTTTTACCCTACACACTATACGAAGCATAAGGTATGTAGTGTGTAGGGAAAACACCCGCAGATCCTTTATAGGTAGTAAAATAAATAAACAAATATAACTATGTATGCATTTATTTAATTTAAATTGTTTAATTAGACATCTGGAGCAAGTAATAGCTAAAAGAATTGCCCAAGAGATAAAGGCGAAAGGGGATTCAGCAGATACTCAGTATGGATTCCGGGAGAAGCAGTCCACCATCGGCGCAGCCAGAAAGGTGCTTCAAATTGCAGATGGAGAAACCAAAAAGACATTAAAAATAATAAAGCTTTGCGCATTGGTGACTAGATGTCAAAAATGCATTCAACACCGTGCCATGGACGGCTATACTAGATGCGCTGGACAGAAGACGAGTAACACCCAACTTAATACATATAGTACGAAGCTACCTCGAGAACAGGAATATCGAAATAGACCCTGGGGTCACAATTCAGGTAACAGCAGTCGTCCTGCAGGGATCTGTCTTAGGACTCCTACTATGGAATATATTTGACCATCAAACTATAAAATAAAAAATGCCCCCAGGGGTAACGATAACAGCTTATGCGGACGACATTGCGGTAGCGGTTACGCCGAAACAGGAAAGAGAACTAGTATTAATAAACAACGAGGCACTTGACCGAATAGCCACCTATATACAAATCAAGGGACTGGAAATAGCTATGGACAAACGGAAGCGGTTATGCTTGTGGGAAGGAAAAGATATGGGCATGTGGCCTTTGAAATGCCGCGGAAAGAAGTTTATCTGCAAAGGAGCCTATAATACCTAGGCATAATATTCGATGAAAGAATCAGCTTTGTGCCACAAGTGGATTATGCTGTAACTAAAGCCGAAAATGCAGTTAAAGCGCTTACCAGGCTGATGCCGACAGTGGAAGATGCGTCGGAAAATAAACGAAAACATGGTTGTTGAATCAACGCTCAACATGGTTGTTGAATCGATGCTACTCTATGGAGCACCCATATGGGGAAAGGCTGGAGGATGCATAAAATATAAGGACAAGCTAGGATAAATCCAGCGGAAGATGGGGATACGAATCGCCAAAGCGTTTCTAACTTAACCTATTACACTATTTTGAAAGTAATTTTATAGGATCTTCAGCAAAACGTTTTATGACGTTTTCCATGAAAGTATCGCCAATAATATTTACAACTTTTTTATATACACTGAGCATACAAAGGCCCATTTAATCTAAAGTGACCACATTTTCATTGAGACAAAGCGGGACAATAGCAATACCAAGCGGGACAAATGGGATGGGATGATAATATATAATGAATAATTTGAATATAAAATTGTGAAAAAATTACTATGATATAATAAGAAAATAATTTAAAAATTACCATGTTCTCTAATTCACTCATGACTTATAAAATAAATAAATATAATTACAAGTACGATTTGGTTTCCTTCGAAAGAAAGTGCAGGAAACCAAATTGTACCTATAATTATATTTATTTATTTTATAGTCATGAGTGAATCAACATTATGGTTTTTAAATAATTTAAATTTTTGTATTAAAAAAAAATGTTTTTCTTTCACAGTCATATTTTTTATCTTAGTGAATACTGAATATTTACTGAATATTTATATTCGGATCATTTAATAAAATGTGAAATTTCTCATTATTGGTCAAATTATTTTTTACGCATAATATAGATTTTAAAGTTTAATGTTCAACTGTGTTTTTTCTGTTGTCTATATTTTATTGATACTACAAAAAACTCTCATTTTAAAACAAATTCCAATTCTCATTTTAAAGCGAATAATATTCCTTATCAAAATATTTTGATAATATTATACTGTTTAAAATGAAGGAATAACTCCGTCCACTTTTTGTTTGTTTCCACATTTGCAGACAACCAACATTTAACTTTTTTTTTTAATAATAACTTTTTATATATATATATATATATATATATATATATATATTATTAAAATCTTATTTCTTTACTAAGAACTCCTCATCAAAAAGATCATTTTCGGAAATATTCTATATCTTCGGAAAATGTTTACTAATATATTCAAAAGATTTTTCCACATATTCCCATAAAATCTCCTTTTTTAATGTCACCCAATGAAAATTTCAGAACAAGGTGCCATTAAACGACGGCTTTTCTGAAAGAAGTCAGAAATTTTTATAATAACTGCTTGGAATATCTTCAAAAATGGATATTTCAATTCGAGGATATTCAATATTTTCATTGGATTACATTTAAAAAGGAGATTTTTTGGGAATATGTGGAAAAATATTATATTATATATTACAGTACATTAAAAATAAGAAATACAGATATTTTCTAAAAAGCGGGACATTTATAAAAATCGTCGGGACGCGGACATGCCTCCAAAAAGCGGGACTGTCCCGCCAAGATCGGGACATGTGGTCACCCTAATTTAATCTGCCTTCGATCATTGTTGAAATCAGCCATGTTTTACATGTCTGATTGTACTGAATGACCTTTAAATTGTAGCCGTAAAATAAGGCATTTCCAATAAAATTTCTAGCGCTGTTTTCATCTTTGGATAAACATACTCAGCTTATTGAATAAATTCTGCAATCTCCAAAGTTCCAAAGTCCTCCTGCTTGTTTATCCAAAAAGTCATAGCTTACTTCCTATATGCATTATATACTTCCTGCCTACATTTTTGTATTAATTTTGGAGCTGTAATTTGTGTTATCTGAACAGGGTGTAACAATGAAAGAGCAAACCTTGGTGACCTTTGTGGCCTTTGACGAACCTGGCGTCTAAGATGATAACGATTCCAAATAGGGCGCGTATAGCAGGCAACGAAAATAATCGCTTAACGAATCAGTTGGATGATTTACTTAACGAACCAGTTGGATGTTATTTTTGGCAACTTACACCCCTTGAAAGACGGAGTCTAGCTTAGCAATTTCATTAGCTGATTCTAATAATTCTTAGGGCAAAACGCCTGTCTTATGCAACTGCAGTTGTTATGATTTGGATGTGCTCTACACATTTAATTGTCCAGGGTTTTGGACTGCAATGTGTTTGTGACCGGTTGCAGCAGGGAATTGTACCTGTTTATAATATAGGTACTAGCTAATGAGGCGAAGTTCGCATCATCTCGGAATCTATAATCAATAAAAAAGAACTTATTGGCTGATTTAAAGTCATGTTTCGCGTAGCGAAATCTGGAAATATATTTGTACACGATTATATTAACAGATGTGAATATAATCGTGTCTGTCCTCTCCCTCGCAAACGGAACGCCTTATAAGTCCAAAAGCCCGAAATACAAAAGTTAAAAATCAAAACTTCAAAAGCCCAAAATCCATAAATTCAAAATATAAATGCCCAAAATTCCAGATGTCCAAAATTCCAAAAATGTCCAAAATACAAAACCCCAAATACAAAAATCCAAACGCCCAAAAGTCAAAAAGGCCAAAATCGAAAAGTGCAAAAATTTAAAATATAAAAGCCCAAAATTCAATGTACAAATGCCCAAAATCCATAAGTTCAAAATATAAAAGTACAAAATCCAGAAGTTCAAAATCCAAAAGCCCAAAATCCAAATATCAAAATGCCTAAAATCCAGAAGTCCAAAATCCAGTCGATTACCATCATTGAAGCACCTTGTGATTCACGACATTTTTCGTTTTATTGTCTGGCTCGAGAATGAACAAAGCGGATAGTTTGCCGACACATGAATATGCTACGTACAATTGACCGTGAAAATCAACATTGATTCTCGAGATTCAAGGCACAAACACTCAAGCATTGACCTTGTGATTTGTTGATCGTCGTGGCAAATGCAAGACGAATTGGAAATTGAATTCGTTTAAACTCGAATGGCATATGGATTGGGATCATCGGAATTATCTGAATGAGAACTTCCTCACTTTTGAATTTTCTTAACTTTAAGTATCGCATGATGACTACTGAACCAAACTTCAGTTGTGAATTGCGCGGTAGCAAGCCAGGCAGATCCAATGAGTTTAAAAATTCTATTGGATAGTTGGTTGCCTCGTCTTCATTTGTAACAGTGTCGATAGAGTTTAAAGAATGCAGTGGACCAACGACTTTATTATGAATTATAATGTTGTAAATGATTCACATATTTGTTCTTTGTCGCTAGAATTGCTCGTTCACTCAACCAATTGTAATTTTTGGAATTATCAATGATGTTCGGGAACGCTTTGTTGACGAGCTCGTCCTTAGTTGATACGAAATTGCAAAAATTATGCGGAAACGAAATCAATCCGTTCGATTCGTCGACGGGAAGACGGCCATTAACGGTTTACAACAGTTGCTTGGAGAAATCTTCTGCGGATGGATCGTTTAGCAATGCAACTCGCATGTTTGTCGTCAGCTGAAGTTTCTTAATATAGCGCCACACAGTAGATGATTTGAAACCACAAGTTTATTTCATCGGCAGCGGTGGATCTTGGAATTACTGGTAGTGCTTGCCGGCAATCGCCAGAAGTAGAATCATTGCGCCTCCAAAACATCTAAACCCATAAAAAAAAAAAAAATGAGTGGTTCGTATACGCACCGTTGGCGAATAGGGGTATATAAAATTAAATATATTTGTTAAAACATTCCGAGTGCAGATGCACATTACATTTTTTGCACATATAAATTGTGTTTGATTGGCACACTTTACATCTTAGCCGCTTTTTCGTTTCATGCACAATAATCAAACTTTACCTTTGCGCACTTCCAATGGCACTGCTACCTATATTTGCAATAGTAACTAATGGGAAAATTTTATTTAATGTACATGTAAATTAAGTTTAGTAAATTAAGTTTAGAGTTATTGTGTTTACTCTTAGAAGCACCAACAAAAAATTTAATTATACAATAAAAAGTTAAAAAAGTTAATAAATTAATTAATGGTGCATTTTGAGATGGTACGTATACGCACCGTTGGTCAAAGATGGGTTAAGTCATTGCGCAGATCTTTCATGGTTCGATTTAGTGCTTACAATGAACGTTTGTGCTCCATTGTGCATTCATCCCATATGATAATTTTACTTGCTATCAAAACTTGATCATTGCCGAATGTTTCGCAATGTTCATGTGGGTGTTTCAGTCGTTTGAAGGTTTAATCAGGTAATTTCAACGCTGAATGAGCCGTGTTGGAGTCGACACCAATGTAATGCATACAACGCCATAGCTTAAGTTTAGTTCGTCTGTGCAAAACTATATTGTCGGTCCAGATGAACAGGGTATTAACTCAAAAAAGCCTGGAGAGCGATTTGAAGTTTTCAAATCAATATATTAGTTCCATTTCCATTGATAACGTTTTTGTTCACTTCATGGCTTTTTGTCAATTTTGCTATTACTGAGAAAAAAAAGAAATTCTACAGGCAAGAACATAATGAGTTAATACCCTATTCATCCAAACGAACGATATGGTGTTAAAAAAAAAATGAGTTAATGAATTATTTTGATTATTTCCATTGTTCGTGAATTTTTCCCATATTTTAGTTATTATAGTAGTAGTTCCTACTATAGTAGTAGTTTTATAGTAGTAGTTATTTTAGTTATTATAATTATTATGATAGTAGGGATGGATAGTAGAGAAGTCCAACAAATCAAAAATCGGTCCAGCCGTTCTTGAGTTTTGAAACTTCAAACCCGACTTTGTTTCATATATTAAGATAAGGCCAATATGAATGCAGTTTGCCCAACTGTAGATAACAACTGGAAGGCTACTTTTCTTGTCTCAGAATTCCCTTCCTGAGAAAGCTTTTCCAAACTTACCACAATTTCAACAAAATGCTTCTTAAACATCGAAATAATGAGACCACCTTGTCTCATAACATAACTTTTATCAACAACACTATTCTCGGACCGGCGAGAGAATGCAGCTGTACTGCGCCGTGGTATAAAGGTCAAGGGATACGCCTAGGTACGCGCAGATTAGTTTGAGTTAATAAATATGCGTCAGTTTTTCAAATACGGACAACTAAACACCGTATGCACCGGGGTATGCGTAGAACGCAGAACGATGCAAAACTCATCGAGACGAGATGCATTCTCTCGCCGGTACGAGTATAGGTACATTGGCATACAAACTACGGTCAGCTGTCCTTCTCTTGTTTCGAATAAAAACTATGTTATTACTTATATCACGATAATATTAAGATTTCTAAATTAATCTAAATAAAAATATCATATATAGCTGCGCCATCAAGAAAATCATGTTAATTTGATTTAAATTTTTTTTTCCAGTTTGATAAAATCAGCACCAATCCATCTCTCTTAAATCTCGCATGTACTAGGATAGAGATACTAAACCAATCCAAACAGGAAATGTCGCTCATAAACCACAATTCTCTGTGCCGATTGGTCTTGGACTGGATACGAAAGCAACTCGGAGAAGATCTCCAAGTTTCCCAACTACCAGAAAGAACACACATGTTATATTTGGCTATTGATAACTCTCTACAAGATTGTAGTAGCCTTCCAACAGGTATTTTTTTTAATGAAGAAGAAACTATTGTTAACTAAATTAATGCATTCTGATAATAAAAATCTTGAAAATGGTCTTCACTCGGGGTTTGGGGCAGACGTGCATTGTTGCAATGCGAAAGTGTCAGCTTATATATGTCGTAGTTATGTAGTGAAATCAATCAGATTGTGTTAAACTGAACCATTGCATGATCTGTCGGCAGTTCGTGTAGTTTATCTAATTCGTGTAGCTCATGAAATCGCCGATTTTAATCGCGAGGCACTTGTTTGACTGGGATTTACACTATCTTACTTACCGATTCGACGCTTAATACCGATAATATAAAGCTACTTGTCTTAATTATCAGACCAGAGATAAATAAATAAACATATTTGGGGTGGTTTCATGAACTAGCTAGTCATATCGAGTAGTTGAAATAGAATCCACGAACGGTCGGCAGATCATGTAATGACTCGGTTTTACACAATCCGACGGATTTAACTATATGACTACGACATATACAGACACTAAATTGATAAATTTACTTTGTTTTAAACAGTTAAATATTTTTTTTAAATATTATAGAACTTGTTATTCACAGTTATATAAATTTGGACACTTATCACGACTCGAGTTTCCACTGTTCAAGGTCATTTTCAAATCTCAAGTATCAAAACCTTCAACAGTCGAAACTCGAGTCGTGATAAGTGTCCAAATTTATATAATTGTGCATAACAAGTTATATAATATTTTTATATATTATAAGTGTGGTTACAACATAGTGAAGTTATCAATTTAGTATAAGTATGTATTACCACGTAGCAACGGTCGCAACCATCGTATTCATTATATACAAACTTTATTATAAGGCCTAGGCCGCACTACGGCTAAACCGCCGCGGTTTTTAATGGCGTGATTTTGTGACTCAAGTAAGCTAATACAAGCGGCCTCACTTGCGATTTTTTGCCGCTACTGATTTTTTCCATAGCGTACTGTATGTTTCTCGAGCGGCTTCACGGTTACCGCTCGCGGTAAAAAACCGTAGTGCGGCCTCGGCCTAAATTGACTGCCTAGATTTTATACAGATTTAACAAATTTTCTAATAAGAGAACATATACCAAGTTATTAGTCAGTCCATTATATCCATATTATATATTTTCTCTTATATTTTTAGGGGATGTGTGTGATACTGATATCGTTCAAGATTACAAAAAAATGTCTTTGAAGAACGTTGTAAATGGCAATTCAAAGTCTAAGAGGAAATCGTTGGTGCAACCAAGTAAACCTCGAGTATTAATTTATTCCAGAGAAATAGGCGAAGATCTGGAGTCTGAAACGGAACCCGATTGGAACTTGATTGCGTCAGCTAAAGTGGCTGAACATACATTCCTTGCTCTTGTTACAATCGCCGGGAAATTAGCTACGCTGTCTGTCCATCTGAGGTAATTTTCTCGAGCTAATATTTGTATTGTCTTTAAAATGTTTATTTCAGATTAAACATGCCTAGCACACCTTCCCCAATTTCAACTCCAAACTTGAGCAGAAGTACAAGTGAGGAAAAACCTGACTTGTATTGCGCTTTGGCCAAAATGTCTAAATCTCGTTGTGCTGTTGGCTGCGGAAATCTCAATAACAGTCTCATTGTTTGCGGTATAATTTTTAATTTTAAAACATTAATTTCTTTTTAACCATTCAGATTTACTTCAAATATTATTATCGATTGATAAACACTTGGTTGTGAAGTTTATATCTTTTTAAGTTTATTGTTATATTTTCTTAAATATTCGATAATATATGGAATTTATTTCTATTTTAGGTGGTTATGATAGTTTTGGATGCTTGAAAACGGCCGAACAATACAATCCAGATAGCAATACCTGGACTGCTCTTCCTCAAATGAAGGACCACAGGGGCCGTTTCCAAATCGCTGTACTCGATGGTAAAATTTATGCGATCGGCGGAAGTAATGGAAGAACGGAGGTCGATACCGTCGAAATGCTGGATCTCGCCATCGGAAAGTGGATAGCTTTGCCCAAGTTACCTTTGGCTAAAAGCACACCTGGCGTATGTGATTTGGATGGCTTGATCTATTGCGTCGGCGGTTGGAGTGGCAAAGCTGGAACAAAGCAGAGCGATGTCTTTGATCCCATTACGAAAACATGGTCTCCGATTGCCCCATTAAATATTGGTAAATAACTTTATTTTTTTAAATTAAAAAAGTACAGGTTTAACCCTTTTAGTGCCGGAGGTCGATATATCGGCTCTCGCTGCACTGGCGATAAGTGCCAGAGCCGATATATCGACCTTGCAGCGCTTTACTATTCGTTTTGCGAGAGATCTCTATCTCAAAATAAATTTAGAATACGTTATAAATGGTCTAATTTCATTACGAGAGAATTAAAATAAACAATTTTTCGGCTTAACATTCCCTTATATTCTATGCCAGTTGATGTTGCTTATTTATATGCAAGAGAGCGATACGGTAGAAATTCAACGCGGGGGCCTGCGCGGCGTCGTTGGACCCTTATCGTAATCCAAATTTATGATAAAAAGATGACTTTTCCTATGTGCAATTACGTTTTGAAACAGAGAACTCAACTCTTTTGTTTTATCACTTATACCTTTGCTATTTATATAATTTTCATAGCGTCAGTGTTTTATTCTATATTTTGTCCTTAATACACTGCTTTTTGAATTATGTAAATATTGTTTTTCGTTTAGTTTTTATAAGCCTTTTTCCAAATCCTAGTAATATAGTAAAATTCGGCCGGTTATCTTCGCATAAGCATAGGCCGAGGGCTAATGTTTTTTTTTTGTCTGGGGGTCGTTTGGCTGCAAAGCCTTTCTGCACTGCGACCAACTTGATCTATTGTGCTTGACCCTACTACAATTACTCTCCCAGGAATTCAACTTCTTGAACGAAGTCTAAGATATTCCTGAGAGGCCTGCTACTCAGCTCCAAGGTGGTCAATCTTGCGACCCCAAAGTGGGCAAGCCTTTTGGGCACATTATGTGTTCAGCGGTTTCTTCATCTGATTCACATAATCTACAGGCAACTTCCTCTGCCTTTCCCATTTTGTGTAGGTGATATCTCACCGTACAATGTCCTGTGAGTATGCCTACCAAAGTTCTGATTTATCTTCTAGAGAAGCTTAGCATCTGCTGCGTTATTGCGGCAGAATAGTTGATGACCATTTTAGCTTGTCTCTGTCATGGCGTGTTTTCTGTCCCATTTCTTAGCCCCCTGTCTTAAGTGAGTCTTTGTAAGCCCACAAGTTGGCTCCAGGCCCAAGAAGGGAGGCTCGGCCCCGCTTTTGGAGAGTGCGTCGGCCATTTCATTCCCATATATGCCCTGGTGACCCGGTGACCACATTAGCGTGAGTCTGTTACCTTTCACCTAATGTTGGGGCTAATGTTGAAGTTGTTTTTGTTGGTAATAAATTATATGCTTTTTCGCCCGGCACTAAAAGGGTTAAAATGTAACAAGAAAATAAAAGAATTTAACAAAATTCATGTTCTTATATCAGGAAACTATCCAATCACTTTTATGCCGAAAACATATAAAAATGAATGTTTCTAAAATCATTGACTGTGATTTTGAAACCTCAAAGAAAAGCACAGTTTGCAGTTTTAGAGTGCACCCTGCACATTTATGGAGATATTTCTGTATCGGGGGGCCCGACAGAAGTGGCGATCAGTTTTTTAAATTCCCGCATCTATCCTGCGCGATGCGAACCCAATTTCGCCGATGACCGTCGAACTCGCAAATTGCTGGCTAAAAAGGCGGTTGCGGATTTTTCTTTTCAGCATTTCGGACGCACCGGGTGAAGGGAGCGACGCAGAGAGCCGCAAGTGGTACCGAAATACGCGTATCAACGGGCGGCATCGCTTCGTGTCGCAAAAGTAGGTTTCGACCGCGCGGCGAGGATGATAAATGTAAAAAAATCGTGCAAAAAAAAAGAGTGATATTTTCCAACGTCGGCAGCTCGACAGAGGCGACTCGGATCGCGAATTCATAATCCGAATCGAAATGCATCGCGTGCAGTTTCGAGTCGCTGCGCGCAGAAACGGCGAAACTCTAGCGGTCAGGCTGACCGCACCTTCCTGTAAAGGAGAGCCGATACGTTCCGAACTGTGGCGGGCGACTCCGTGGTCGCAGGGACGCGGCGCCGCTACCAAAATGCGCGGCTCGGCGGGGCCTACGTGCTGGTCAATTGGAATTGGAATTTCAAAAACGCGACATCCTGGTGCCCCAAATCGACATTCAAGTTTTTGTCTGTACAGATTAAAGGTTCTCACAGACCGGCGCGGAAGTTTATGTGGCGGCTTATGCAAGTGTTGAGATCAACAGGCACGATTTCCGTCATAGCCGCGGTAGTGCAGCGTTGCACGACAAGAACGCTGCATGCGCGGTCAGTTTCGCTGTCGCCGTGTTTTAAAATGGCGATTACACAGAAGTTGATTCATAATTTTAGAAAATATCCTATATTTTATGACCTGCATGATGAAAACTATAAAAATATAACGAGAAAAGACAAAATTTGTAAGCGCCTAATGTATTAGAATTGGAAGAAAATGGCGAGATTTGAAAATGTTGAAAATTGAAAAAAAAAAAAGTGTTGATTTTATGAACCCAGATAATTTTTCTTTTATTTCTTAAATGAGTTAGGTGTTTTAGAAATTAAAAACAAATAAAAAATAACAAACTGACCGATTTTCTTCTTCTGTTGTTGGAATAATTTTTTTTTTTGCCAAACTATAATTCATTTGTTTTGCAGTGAGACAATATATCAAATTTTTGCAAATTTATTAAGCTTTAATAATCTGTTAAAACCATTTTTGTAGCTTTTTTGGTTTTGAAGTAACAACCAAAAATGTAAAGACAGTTTTGGAATCCATTGTTTTTTTGGCAAAACTGTAATTCATTTGTTTTTGCAGCGAGACAAAGAAGTTATATATCAGATTTTTGCTAATTTATTAAGCTTTAATAATCTGTTAAAACCATTTTTGTAGCTTTTGTGGTTTTTCAGTTACATCCAAAAATGTAAGGATAGTTTTGGAATTCATTTTATTTTGGCAAAACTGCAATTCATTTGTTTTTGCAGTGCGACAAAGAAGATATATATCAATTTTTTGCAAATTTATTAAGCTTTAATAATCTGTTGAAACCATTTTTCTAGCTTTTTTTGGTTTTGCAGTTACAACTAAAAATGTAAAGACTGTTTTAGAATTCATATTTTTGGCAAACCTTGTAATTCATTTTTTTTTCAGTGAGACAAAGAAGTTATATATCAGATTTTTGTAGATTTATTAAGTTTTAATAATCTGTTAAAACCATTTCTGTAGCTTTTTTAGTTTTGATGTTACAACCAAAAATGTAAAGACTGTTTTGGCATATATTTTTTTTCAAAACTGTACAGTTTGCAATACTAATATTAGCAGAGCTTCTTCCGTTGAGGAACTCATGACTATACACCTAACAATCGCGTTTTGGTGTGGGCATGACAATTTCGCTGCCGCGCCGCTAGCGATTTTTTCGCTGCGTAAATTTCGCGACGCAAACGCTCCGCGTCGGTCTGAAGGAGCCTTAAAGGTGCTCACAGACCGGCATGAAAGTTTCGTCGCCGCTACCGCTGCGACAACAGGGTGGATCGATTGATACGGCGACTTATGTACATGTTCAGACCAACAAGCGCGATTTCCGACGCTTGTTGGTCTGTGAGATCCTTTAAGGTGCTCACAGACCGGAGCGGAAGTTTCGCTGCCGCAAGCGGTGCGATATCGCGGCGGACCGACTGACACGGCGGCTTTTATGTACATGTTCAGATCAAAAAGCGCGATTTCCGTCATAGTCGCGGTAGTGCAGCGTTGCACGACAAGGACGCTGCATTCGCGGTTAGTTTCGCTGCCGCTGAAGTTTTGAAATAGCGATCTATTTATTCACATTGATTTTATGAACCCATGTTTAATTCTGAAATGAGTTTTAGTGTTTTAGAAATTCAAAATAAATACAAAATAACATATTTCATCTTATGCAATCAATGCTTAAAATAGCATAGCTTCTTGCACTGAGGACATCATGACTATTATATACACGTAAAAGTCGCGATTTTATATTGGCATTGCATTTCGCTGCCGCGCCGCCAGCGATTTTTTCGTTGCGGAATTTTCGCAACGCATACGCTCCGCGCCGGTCTGAAGGAGCCTTAACAGTCATAAGTGGGCGTCGCGATTCGGCGATGTCCAATTATAGGTGCGGAAAACCAAAGCACCATTCTACAATCCACTAAAAAATCCAGAACATTCACTGGGAGGCTAAAAAAATATGGACGTTTTACTTTCGTCTCAAACGAAACAGCGCGATGCCGCTTGCACTAAAAGATAAAGCATTCAATTCTTTGCCGAAATTCTCGCGCGAAACCGTTCGCGTAGAGCTTATGTTGGCGATTCTGCGGGAGTTTTCCTGGACGTTCAAAAAACGTCGTTTTTTATGTCGTCGCGACGCCATCTTCGACGCAATCGGGTTTAAACTCGGGTTGACCCTCTGGAGGAGTGCGATAGAACAGAGGACGAAACCTGTGGATGCGCAACGTGCGGACGAACATTCGCAGATAAGAAATTCTACATATATAAATGTGCAAATTTATTGCTCAGCGACAAAGTGGTAATTTATATGCCTAGGCAAGAAAGTGAAGCATATAACTTACCAATAACATAACAAGACATATTGTTACGTCTTTTTAAAGTTCGTGTTTGAATTTGTGAATAATCTTCAAAATCTGCTCTATTCCAATAACATTTTCTCACACTAACTCTTCTTCTTATATCCCTTCTGTTTATTTTGTTTCCTCCGTTGCAATTGACTTTGTCATTTGTCAATTCACTTCATGGTCATTTGTCAATTGACTTCATGGTCATTTGTCAATTGACTTCATGGTCATTTGTCAATTGACTTCATGGTCATTTGTCAATTGACTTCATGGTCATTTGTCAATTGACTTCATGATCATTTATCACAACATTTTTTGAAAGTGAAAAGACGTTTGTATTTCTATATATTATAAGATTATTATATTATAAACTGTATAATTTCAATAAGAGAAATATATTATTTTATTGCAAATGATTAATTTATTTTTATAGGAAGATATCAGGCCGGTGTAACATCGTATGGAAAGCTGATCTACGCAATCGGCGGAGGTGAGTCGTGGAATTGTCTGAATTCCGTGGAGGTGTACGACCCGAAAGAGAATGTTTGGACGCTGTCCAAGCCGATAATTACGGCGCGTCGAGGTTGCGGCGTCGCCGTGTTCAATAATCGTCTCTACGTCGTCGGAGGTTCGGACGGCTCGTATTCGCTGAGTTCCACCGAAATCTTCGATGCGGACACCGAAACTTGGGTAGTTGGACCCTCGATGACCACCCCGAGGGCTAATGTTGAAGTTGTTGTTGTTGGTAATAGATTATATGCTGTTGGAGGATTCTCAGGTACAAACAAATAATAGATGTTATGATGAAATTTATTAGATAAGATGAAACAGAATTTTTAAGGAAAATAGAATTTAAATTTTATAATTTAAATATAGGTATAATCAATAGTACTATCTTGGTGCATGTTTTTTAGTGCGATAAATTGTCAATATTAGTTGTATTAAGTTAAAAATCAGCAGGCATGGTTTGAACCAAATTAATGATTAAGTTAGTTATAAAATAATAGTTAGTAATAACATAAGAAAGTAGGAGATTATCATTACGATATCTTCGAATCTGTCAACAGCTGGAACTACACATCTTCTGTTACTCTTTGGCACACTTTGCTCAACATACGTTGTGTGAGCCGTTCGCTACGTCAAAGCAAGTAACGGGAACGGTCAAGACCAACTTTTGTCAGGGGCTGAAGGCCAACACGTATCATAAAAGAGTAAATTTACTCATACAAATTTATAACCTTTCGCCCTAGTTACAAAATCTACTTTTATGGTCAGTTTTTGCATGAAAAAATGAAAAACTATATTTCTAGGGATCAATAATATACAGGGTGTTAGGTAAACATGCGGCAAAAATTCAAGGGGTTATTCCTTGGTCTATTCTAACATTATTTTGTCCTATGATGATTTCTGAAAAAACCCTTTGTTTCGAAGATGCAGGGCGAACAACTTTGCGACAACCATATTCGATATTTGTTGAAATCATTGCAATGAAACATCATGATGTAAATAATAGTATGGCATACCCCAATGAGTTTATCAAGTATAAAAAATTGTTGACGATAACTTGGAACGGCTGTTTTATCTACTAACTTACATGTGGATTTCAGTTGAATACGTCTCGTCAGTGATCATCAATTGTATAAGTCGCATTTGTTTACATTTAGTGACGTTTGGCTGTTATACGACGTGTCTTTAATAGTTAGTGAAGTCCTCTACTATGTATACGAACGCCGAGATGACTGACATGAATTTCATGTAAGGACTTGCTAATGGCAATGCATTACAAGCTAGACGATTGTACATTGAACAGTTTTCTAGCCGTAATATCCCGACAATCTGCGTTTTCGTCAAACAAATTGTCAATACTTTGAATGCAAGTCATTGGACAGTTTGGAAAATTCTTAAGGGCAATTTGTTGTATCCATACCACATTCAACGTATTCATGCACTACTATATGCTGATTATCGTCCACGTATTGCGTTATCTCAATAGCTTTTGCAAACATTAGTTCTAATCCCTCAAGAGATGGAATCAAATACCATGTTCGGAATCTTTTTTTTTTCTGTTGATTTCCTCATGTGTAATGTAGTAAATCGATTTGAATTTGTATTAATTTTGTTGAAGCATGTTAAATTTAAATAGTATCTTTAATATGTGTCATTTTGATATTGCAGGAAAAATATTTTTGAATACAATCGAGTATCTGGATGAGAATTCAAACGAGTGGACAACGTTTGTTCCAAAAGATTACGAGTACAGGCGTAGCCGTACGAGTTCGAGGATAAGTATTTCAGAGTGCTGTGAAGAAAAGAAGAATGGAGATTTATTGAATGGAACTGAGAACGGGCAAACCGTCTAAACAACTATATCACTCTCCTCATCCTATTCCCTTATACTATATATAAATATTATATATATTAAACTGAGTAATCTTTTTTATAACGACATATATACTATACCATTTTTTGTAGAGTTGATTTTTTGGACATATCTCTCTTGTCTCTCGATTGTAGTAGATTCGTTTCCGAAATCTTTATATAATTCCTGTTTTGGGCATTTATGGATAAAAATACTATATTTTAATAAAAAGAATATCCGACGTCAAAAAGGCTGGCATTTTATAATATTAATGAAGAAAATATTTAAAAAAAAAACACAGATCGCGGAAGAAACAAAAAATAATATAATATATTTTGCATACTCTTTTTATCACTCGCAATAATTAAAAATACAAGAAACAATGAAAATGTTTTGAAAAAAAGAAAAATTCTATTTATTCTCCATAGAATTTTTGTTCCCTAATTTCTTACCTTTTTTTTGATTTTTCTAAGAGTTGAAAAAAATATTGTATGTTAGTAGAAGAATATATTAGGCCTATTTTTGGCTTCAAAGTGAAAGAATTGTTAAGTTTTATCCTTTATTAATTGTAAAATCCTTTTCGGAGGTTTGAAAAAAAAGACCTGCTGTCATATTACAAAATGAAAATAATAATTATTCATTGATTGTACTTTATGAATTTATAATAAATGTTTATTTGTAATAAATGTTTGTGTCCTGTGAGTGTAAATTCAAATATTTCCTATTTGGCAATTGCTTAAATCCATTTTTGTAAACCTTTTAATCATTATTTTTATTATTATTAATTATATTATATTTTTTATTATATTAATAGATTGAAAATTACATATTTATAGTAGTACAGGGGGGTGGACAAGTAGTACTGGCCCATTGAAAACGAAACACAGGGATTTTCGGATAGTTAAAGATTAATTTTCCAAAAAAGCTCGGACACGTCAACTTTGGGAGGTTTCTTGTAAAAGGGACACCATTTACAAGAAATTTTTTAGCCAAATCACTTAACCCCTTCACGCTGGGACCACAACCCCTATAATTTTCAATGGCAAGATGGAGTAAGTGATACCTCATTTGAAAGCCCTTTTTGCCCTGAATACTAAACTGTTAATATTTTCCAAATTTATCGATTTGTTGTCGAAATTATTTAATTGCAAGTTACGAACGCGTTCTTCGTTTATGTCGTTGAAAGGACGTCCAATTGTTCAATCTGTCCTTACAAAAACACAATTCAACTCCCAAAAAAAAAGGTATTAGTTTAACAAATGCTCAAATAGTGCGCCACCAAATTCAATACAAATTCCGCTCGAAACGTTTTCTAACATTTTGGGAGGATCTGTGGTGAAATTTGACGGCATTCTTCAATAATGCGTCGGCGTCTCTTCCAGAGACTCTGGTTCTTTTGCATAAATTCTACTCTTTAGATCACCCAAGAAAAAATCAAGAGGACTTAAATCAGGTGAGGTTTTTCAGGGCCGGCCATTCCATAGCACCTGTTCGTCCATTCCATTGTTCCGGGAAAACTCTGTCCAGAAACTCCCGAACAGCCTGCGTATAATGTGGTGGCGCTCCATCTTGTTGAAAAGTCAAATGGTCTTCTAATGAACGATCACCATTTTCTTTCAACGACATAAACTAAAAATGCATTCATAACTGAAATTATCTCGAAAACAAATCGATAGATTTAGAAAATGTAAGCCGTTTAGTATTCAGGGCTAAACGGGCTTTCAAATGAGGTAAACTTACCCCACCGTGCCATTTAAAATTTTAGGGGTTGTAGTTTCAGCGCGAAGGGGTTAAGTGATTGGGCTACAAATTTTCTTGTAAAAGGTGTCCCCCTCACAAACAAAATTGACGTGTCCGAGCGTTTTTTGAGAAACCATCTTTAACTATCCGAAAATCCCTCTGTTTCGTTTTTAATGGCCCACCTTGTATATACAATACACATTTATAGCAGTGCTATACTGAACTCCATTACAGCCCTCTACAACAAATGCTTACACCAAGGCAGAATACCTAAAGAGTGGCTAGATGCAGATGTTATACTAATATTCAAGAAAGGAGACATGACCAACATAGATAACTACAGACCGATCAGTCTATTATCCCACGTCTATAAACTCTTTACAAAGATAATAACCAACAGATGAACAACTAAATTTAACGAGTATCAATCTGTAGAACAAGTTGGATTCCGAAAGGGCTTTAGCACAACCGACCATCTACAAACGATTCGAAATCTTATTGAAAAAACCACCAAATACAACTTACCCATTCATATGGCCTTCATTTACTTCCACAAAGCCTTGGACGCAGTCGAAACTTGGAACATGGAAAAACATGGAAAATACACGAATTGACTCCAGATACGTAGCAATCATCGAGCACATATACACAAACGCCCTACACTACACGTAAGAATAAACGAAGCAGACTTTACCAATATCATCAAAGTGAAACGAAGAGTAAAACAAGTAGACACAATCTCTTCGAAATTGTTCACCATGGAAGATGTTTTCAAAAGACTCACATGAGAGAATAAAGTAATCAAAATTGACGGAATATACCTGAGCCACCTACGCTTTGCAGACTACATTATACTGCAATCAGAAGACTAGACTAGACCAACTCACTGAAATGCTTGAAGAACTCCACCAGGCATCAGAGACGATAGGGTTAAAGATAAACTACAACAAAACGAAAATAGTCCCGAGAACACACTTGTACTCATAAATAATATCGTGATTGAAAATGTTACCGAATACAACTATCTGGACCTAATAGTGTTGGGGAAGGAGAACCGATGAAAGGAAATGACCCAACAACCCCCCGCCACCCCCCCCCCCCTCTTGCTCATTCTCGGGTATTGAATGTTCGGCATAGTCTGAATGTTTTTAAACATCATCATCTTCCTTCTCAAGCCGCTTCCCCATTTTCTCCTGTCTAAAATCCTAACCTAACCTAATAGTGTTTAGGAAGGAGAACCGATCAAAGGAAATGACCGAACAACACCGCCCCACCCCCTTCCCCCCTAGCTACGCCCATTACGATACTCGACGTTTCTCGGGTATTGAATGTTCGGCCTTGTCTGAATGTTTTTAAACATCAGCATCTTCCTTCTCAAGCCGCTTCCCCATTTTCTCTCTCCTATCCCCAAATACAACCCATTACCTTGTTTGCTTTTCTGTCTAACTGGTGAGAGAGTGCGCTTTATCCGTTCAATGTGGATGTGGACGAGTTTATGCCCTCTCGTTCAATGTGTAGCATAGGTACTTAAACTCTCTTACTCGCTCTATTGTTCCCCCCCTCCCACTTATTTTCCTTCTCCTCGTTCTTCCTCTTTCTCTTACCACCAATTCTCCATCATTTTCGTTTTCTCCACATTCACTTCTATTTTTCTTCCTCACATACCTCCCTAGGCTTTTTTATTATTAAATCATTTATTGTCCTCTACACAAAGAAATATACAATCTGATTTACACATTAAATACAAATATACAGAAATAGAATTGAATGGAGAACAAAAGGACTTATTCAAGAATTTCTCAATATTCCATAAGCGCTTTTTGTAATGTTTAGGTAAACCTTACACCGACTAACACAGGAAAAATTGTTTCCATCATTTCTTTCATCTCCCTTTCGCTCTTTGCCACTACCACATCATCCGCGAAAGCCAGGCTACATACTTTATCTCTGCCTATCACACACCCTCCCGCTTGCGCCTTCTTTAACATTCTTTCCATATCGGCCATATATATCGTAAATAATAAGGGGCTAAGGGAACAACCTTGTTTTACTTCAACAGGTGGGTGGAGCATTTCTCCGAACTCCTAAGCTCAGATAACCAAGAAGCAGAAGAGCTAGAAGAATTAAATGATGACCTGGTCGAACCGCCTAACTTGCAGGAAATCCAGGATGCCATAAAGAAGCTGAACAACCACAAATCTCCTGGAAAAGATACTATCACAACAGAACTCATCCAAGCTGGTGGAGAAGTATTGGAAGAAACCATCCCAAAAGTCTGGCGTGAAAAACAACTGTCAGAAGAGTGGAACGTTATATAAGGGGTTATATGCCCTTTACACAAAAACGGTGATCAGTTGGAATGCATTAACTATCGAGCTATTACACTACTAAACACTGCTTATAAAATACTGTCAAGTACAACGACGTACGCAGAACTTAATGGACAATACCAATGCGGATTCCGAATTGGTCGATCGACAACAGACCAGATTTTCGTACTACGCCAGATGCTCGAGAAATGCTACGAATACAATATCGACACGTTCCACCTTTTCATTGACTTTAAGGCAGCTTATGATAACTCGTTCTAAGACCAAAGTTATACCAAGCTGTGAATGAGCTACACATTCCAAAAACCTTGATTGAATTGACAAAAACGACAATGTCAAAAGTTGTGTGCCACGTACACATACAGAATGAAACCTCAGATTCCTTCGAAACAACTGTAGGCGTGAGACAGGGTGACGCGCTGGCGTGTCTCCTGTTTAAGATAGCACTAGAAAAAGTAGTTCGAGATGCGGAACTGGATACTAGAGTTACTATCTTTAATAAGTCATCACAGGCGCAGGCATACGCAGACGACATGGACCTGACCTCTAGAACCCTTCGAAAAGCAAAAGAAATCTTTGTAAATTTTGAGAATGCCGCAAGAAATATGGGATTACAAATAAATGCAAATAAGACAAAGTTTATGGCTGCCACAAAAGAACGCAGGGCGAGAGACGAGGGTCAAAATATCACAATTGGAGAATATAGCATCGAAGCAGTGGATGAGTTCATAAATCTAGGAGCCTTGATAAACCCGAGTAATGATGTCAGCAAAGAAATAAAAAGAAATAAGAACATAATACTTGCCAATCGCTGTTATTTTGAGGTGTCAAAATACTTACGTCAATCGAGCCTTTCGAGAAACACAAAGTTCTGAATCTATAAGACGTTAATTGTATCAGTTTTAATCTATGGCTTGGAAACCTGGACCCTAACAAAAGCAGATGAGACATTACTATATCAACATTTGAACGAAAAATCCTAAGAAAGATTTATGGTGCTGTCCAAGAGAATAACATCTGGAGAAGAAGATCTAATTTTGAGCTTTATAACTTATACAGAGGGTCAGGAATCAGAGACATAATAACAACAATCAAGATTGGCAGGTTAAGATGGGCAGGACATGTAGCACGCTATGACAACATGCCAACACGAAGAAACTTTGAGGCCACACCAACCGGCAGTAGAGGCAGAGGGAGACCAAGGCTGAGATGGAAAGACGTCGTTTCTAAAGATGCCAGAAAAATTGGTGCAGCTCACTGGAAGGCCCATGCCAGAGACCGGAAAAGACATCGGACAAGGCTAGAGAAAGTCGAGGCCCTGTAGGGATATAGCACTACTGATGATGATGGTGATGAAGGGGGGTGGTAAAAATTTGCTAAAAACATCACGCGAATAATGGACGACCCCTATAGGCAACGAGTTGACAGAATAGTAATCCTCACTTCTTCAAAATCTATGTTTTTTAGTATATTATTCCTTGGTTCCTTAAGGCTCCATAATTAGGACAAGATTTTTAGAAGCGAATTTTCAAAATTATGTCTTGGTTCCACAAGGTTTCATAATTAGGACACGAATTTTCAAAATTATGTCTTGGTTCCTCAAGGCTCCATAATTAGAATATGATTTTGATACGCGAATTCTCAAAATTTTGTCTTGGTTCCTTAAGGCTCAATAATTAGAACATGATTTTGAAACGCGAATTTTCAAAATTTTGTCTTGGTTTCTCAAGGCTCCATAATTAGGACAAGATTTTGAAACGCGAATTTTCAAAATTATATTTTGGTTCCTCAAGGTTCCATAATTAGGACACGATTTTGAAACGCGAATTTTCAAAATTTTGTCTTGATTCCTCAAGGCATCACAACTAAGAGACACGATTTTAAAACGCGAATTTTCAAAATTTTGTCTTGGTTCCTCAAGGTTCTATAATTAGGACACGATTTTGAAACGCAAATTTTCAAAATTTTGTCTTGATTTCTCAAGGCATAACAACTAAGAGACACGATTTTAAAACGCGCATTTTAAAAATTTTCTTTTGGTTCCTCAAGGCTGCTTAATTAGAACATGATTTTGAGACGCGAATTTTCAAAATTTTGTCTTGGTTCCTCAAGGCAGGGGTTCTCAAACTTTTCGATGTCGGGGAACACTAATCTCTGATATATTTTTAAGCGGAACATCTACAATCTACAATATACTATAAACATTAAGACAGGGGGCGCGGGTAGCTAACCTTTTTGAAGCCATAAGAGTAGTAGCAAGCAGAATAATGTTCGCCAAAAACACTTTGATATTATAGAGCAAAAAAAGAAACAGAATCGTATCTCAGCGTGTGATTGGCAACCCCCTTTGGTTTGGGGTTTCAACTTTGAACTGGACAAAGACTTGGAAGAAGTAGGGATCACATGGGCAGATATTCAAGAACGTAAAACACATAAGATGAAGCTGAAATCATTCCTACCTACGTTTGTTGTTATTTATTAATTAAAGCTGTCATAGCAAAGAATATGTCATAGCTCAAATCATTCGTCGGAGGGGATTCCCCGCAGCCCTAGCCGCTAGGGGGAAGGCCTAGCGAAGGCCGAACGAATTTTGATAACTGTAATAATATTTTTTAATATTGATTTAACACTTAAATGTGCATCGCGGAACACGCTATGAGAACCCCTGGCTCAAGGCACCGCAACTAACACACGATTTCGACACGCAAATTTTCAAAATTTAATCCTGGTGCCTCAAGGCGCCATAATTAGAATATTATTTCGATACGCGTATTCTCAAAATTTTGTCTTGGTTCCTCAAGGCTCAATAATTAGAATATAATTTTGAGACGCGAATTTTCTAAATTTTGTATTGGTTCCTCAAGGCTCCATAATTAGAACACGATTTTGAAATTGCGAATTTTCAAAATTTTGTCTTGGTTCTTCAAGCTACCTTAGTACACGAAAGTTTTTCACCGCAACTTCAAAAATATTTTGGAAGTACTTAAATTGGTTTATTTGTTCAAATTTTGGGAAATTCCTGAGAAAATTTATCTGTCAACAAATTCAAAGCCAAATCAAATATTTTGGAAATTCTTGAAATTGTTTGTCTGTACAAATTTTGGTAACTTCCTAAAAAAAATGGTCTGTCAACAAATTCAAACTATACTTGTGTCCATGTCCTGGTCAGTAGCACCAGTGAAAGGAAGGAAAAGAACAAATTCAAAGCCAAATAATAATAATAGTTTTTGATCATTCAATTCATCCTCTTTCTCAATATCAGTGTCTTTTAATGCCATTATTTTATCAAATGCCTTTTCCATATTCTTTTCTTTCGCACTATTGGAAAAAAGAGCTACGACAAAAATTGCTTCTTTTAAGTTCAAACATTTCCAAAACCCCATGAACTCATATTTAACAATTGGAGCATACGGTCTTTCCTTTAAAGTCTCTCTGTGGCCTCTATAACACATTGGTCCATTGACTGGGCAATACATGTAACATTCGGAATGGACATCAGCGACAAACTGACTCATTTTTTCAATTTGGAGAAGGAAGGGGAAGGAAAGGCTCCACTTGGTTATCATTTGAACGATTCCTGCAGAAGTGCAGTTATTTACCATCAAGCTTAAAAATATTTTGAATGCGATTTCTACATTTGGAAATGTATCTTCAATTTTGTTTTCTTTCAAAAGATGATATATTTCCTAAATACTATTAGTTCCTTCATTTTCAATATATTTCCAAGTATTCTGTTAAATTCAGACATTCAATTTCCAACTCTTTCTCGTTAATAGATTTCAGCAAATTTTTTGCAACTTTGTCTCAACTCGTTTAGGCATTGAATTTATCTTTTCCATTCACTTGGGCTGACGGCACAGAGCCGTCAAAAAAATCTGACTTGAGCTTCTACGTCTTATTCTTTGAGATAGGTCTTTGTAGTCAGATTCAGTATCGCTTGATTTTTCCGAATTAAATATTTATTTTCGGTAATAAATATCGGTTATCATTTAGTGATCTGGCAGGAACTAGGGGACTAGTTCCTGCCCCGAGTGGGATGCCTAGTGGGATTGAAGGCCCTGTATATTTTGAATATGTTTTTTATTGTGACGGCTGATACCAAAGTCTAAGAAATTTATAGAAACGTTTTCATCTAATTCGATGTTGAATTTTATTGAATTATGTAGTGTATTGATGAAATTTAATAGTTGGTTTAACTGTCTATTGGTTCCTGACCAACAGATATATATTTCAGTGGTACCAGTATTTGATTTGGGGAATACACTGAAATATATACTAACTATAATATTAGTATATATTTCAGTGGCGGAATATGAAGAGATTTTGTTTCCTCTGTGCTAATGCATCTCTAAGATTTACCATAGTCTCATAAGTATCTAAAATTGTTATGCAATTGCCTTCTAAACATTTTACAGCTTTATTAAATAAATTTAACATGGGGCTACAAAAATGGATATAAATTTCAATCATATCATTTTCAGTGTTGTTGAGCATCAATAAGTTTTGTAAAACCATGGGACAGTTGTCTAAACTTATTCACAAAAGTTTAGATGAAGAAATAAGAGGACAATGGATGAAAACCTGGAAAGAACTTCCAGGGCAAACTCAATCCAAAGTAATGCTTTTAATCAGATCTTTTAACCAGAAAAGAACAAAATCTTGCAGAAAATAAATCTTGAAAGAAAAATCTTGAAAGTAAACAGGAACAAGCTTAGAATTCTGGCAGGACAATGCAGACTTAGAAAACACCTCAAGACCCTAGGCTTAGAGGAAGAGTTCAGATACAGATTCTGTGGATCAGCAGAGGAAACCCCCATACATCTGCTCAAACACTGCAGAGCACTGCTCCACAAGTGGCAGATGTAACTTGGGGCCCACTACTTAAAGGATTTAACAACGCAAAGGAGTTGCAATCTTTGAATCCCACTCAAATCCTGAAATTCCTAAAGGATCAAGATTAGAGGAGGCGCTTTAAATGGGTAAGTATACCAACGATTAGGAGGATGGGTACAATAGATATAAGAAGGTCGCAGTACAAGTCACCATCGAAATCTACAAATCTATTTCAAGTTATAGATTTGTAGATTTCGATGGTGACTTGTACTGCAACCTTCTTATATCTATTGTACGCACCCTTTGAAACCCACACATTGTAATAAATCATGATATTTAAATTATTAATTTTGAAAATAACATTAAACTTAATATTGTACTAAAAATAAATAAAGAATTTGCACATAAAGTATGTTATTATCATGGTTCCTCAAGGTTCCATAATTAGGACACAATTTTTAAAATAACATTAAACTTAATATTGTACTAACAATAAATAAAGAATTTGCACATAAAGTATGTTATTACTATTTTTTATTATTATTTACCTTTATTGGCATTATATTATCACATAAAGTTATTACATATAGTATGTATAATCAACATTATCACCTTTAAATAAACACAACTCGTAAAGCAACCATTAAAGTAATTCACAAAAGAATATTAATTTTAATATAAACAGTAACCCAGAAATAAACAAAAGAATATTATTATAATTTCTCTCATAACTTACTGTTCACTTCTTTGAAAACAGCACTGTGGTAATATACAGTGTAAGTATTTTTTAGGTAATCGATGTATTCCATGATTACGGTCAATTTTAATTTGATCGTTTTTGTTATCCAAGTATTTTTTAACAAAGAATTTATAAGCACCACGAATGCCTGGGTGGGAAAGATAATCACTTATTGCCATCCATTTGCATGCAAGAATCTCTGTGTTGTCTTTTTGGATGTTAGTTGTGATTGGTTTAAGACAGACTACTGTGTAAAGGTCTGAACATCCGAATTGACCAAAAAGTGCATGTTCAGAGCACAAAATACTGCTGAATTCTGTTTGTATATGGGTTTCTTCAAAAACTTCTCTCATTGCAGCATCTTCCAAATTTTCTCCTAATAACAAATATTGTCAAAATCAATGATAATTATTAAACAATGCTTCTTTATTTACCAACTTCGACGTACCCTCCAGGTAATTTCCAACGACTGCTTTCACAGAACCTTTCTTTAACAACTAAAACTTCTTTTTTGTCATTAATGACAACAGCTCCAACTCCTAGCAAAGTGTGTGCGTATGGGGGGATGTTATTTTCCTCATGTTTTGGTAACCATTTATACATCATTACGAACTCTGTTTTGGCATGATGATACTTAAATCCATGCTTTAACATTTAACAGATGAAATATAAGCTATGTTTAGATGATATAAGCTAAGTTTTAAATACCTTGGCCAAGATGGGTATCCGATCAGCTTGTTTTAAGTTGACTTTAAACCAAACTGCTCTTTTATTTTCCTGTGACCAAACCTTCAAAGACTCTTAAACCAAGTATATTAAACACCAACTTTAAGTAGTTTTAGTTACCTACCTTCTAATTTATCATTGAAATTTTCTACATTATTTTCTTCATGCAATACAACTGTAACTCCATCATACTGATCAGTGGTAGCTTGGAAGATCATTGCAATACTACACAAACTAAAATAGAGGTTAAAAGTTTTTGGAGGTTCTGAATAGTGGCGAGGGACATTTAATTGATGTTTGTGGAATAGAGAACTTGTTATCTAAGGATTTCATGATTGCTACAATTTGCATTAGAGAATGGGCGTAGCCAGGGGGGGGGGGAGGGGGTCTGCGGGTTCAACCCCCCCGAAATATCCGAAATATTAAATAAATCCCTTAAATATTATATTGAAATAAGGAGAGACGTGGAGAAACGACTCTCCTCGAGAGAGCATGGTAAATATGGAGTATATGTGCAGTTTTAGAAAGTAAATTGGCGCATTTCTGTTATTGTATTTACTTCAAACCCCCTTGAATTTAAATGCAAAATATTTGGAAAAAACTCATGTGTTTCTTGATGCGCTTCAGTTGCTGTTTGGGGGAGATGTTGTCTACCACTTCATAGCTCCTTCCAAAGAGTTATTTCTCCCGATAGCCAGAGAGGATGAGGTAATTCGTCAGTGTAAACGCGTGCAGCTGCTACTAGCGGGGTCAGATTTTCTGTGTTTACGATGGCACTTGGTAGAAGGTGGAACAGATCGAGAATCGAAGAGTGCTCTGCTCTCGAAATGCGACTCGTCAACTGTCCCAACACAAATTCTATGAAAGGGAGGAAAACATTTAATCTAAAACAATACACGATAAGATAAAAATGTGCTTTTTCGGTTTTTTTCGATTTTCTCAAGAACGCTGAACAGTAGCGAAATCATTGTCAGCACACATAAACTACTCGACAAGACGAACAATTATATGTGTAAATTGTTCGGAAGGATTCAATAGTTCTTCTAGAAATTTCAAACTGAAATTTTACGATTCTCGATTTCCCAAGTCGATTTCTCGGAAACGGTTACATATAATCAAAAATCGATTGCGGAATCGTTTTCGAGAGGTCATTTTTCTATCAACACACACAGATTTTCCGCGGGAAATTCATTACATTCCAAGATCTTTACTCGAGCAGTGGAATTTCTTAAAAATTTCTTCAATTTCAGCAGGCGGAAGTGAACGAAAGGTGTTAGCAAAATATAATGTTCATATTCGTAATCAGCAGCAAAAATGCTATCAGAAAGGTTTTTAAATTTTGCTGCAACTCAAAAAATAACGATTTTGGTAAAATCGATTTTCTCGCATTTCGTCGTTTCCGCGGTCTAGACTTCCCGTGACGATGGTATTTCTTAATCGACAGCTCCCCAAGGAATATTATATACGTATTCCGACAAATTTTGGGACGCTGAATCGATTGGAGAAGACTAGAAGTCTCTGTGATAAGTCGTTCAAAAGTTACGACGTTGTGAAATCGGTCGAAAATGCGAGATGGTGTAATGCGTGGAACTGTACATCGTGTTTATTTTTAATTTTAGAGCGAAATAAACTAGAAAATCGTTTTCAGCAGTTCGATTTCCTTCGGGCAACGAAAAAAAAAACCAAGAG
Organism: Phosphuga atrata; assembly: GCA_944588485.1. Taxonomy (NCBI): domain Eukaryota; kingdom Metazoa; phylum Arthropoda; class Insecta; order Coleoptera; family Silphidae; genus Phosphuga; species Phosphuga atrata. The sequence goes on along the minus strand of OX155892.1, from coordinate 85,631,987 downwards.
AAAATTTTGCAAAAAATTCGAGAACAAAATATTTCCATCATTTCGATCGAAAAAAATTAGCTTTCTGGGTTTTTTTCGATTTTCCCAAGAACGGTGAACAGTAGCGAAATCATTTTCGGCACACAGAAACTACACGACAAGACGAACAATTCTATGTGTAAATTGTTCAGAAGGATTCCATAGTTCGCCTAAAAATTTCAAACTGAAATTTTACGATTCTCGATTTGGGAAGTGGATGCAATCGTATATCAGAAACCCATTGGAGAGGAAATGGACATTTTAGCACCTCCATGGGAAACAGAATAATATTCTCCGGCAATGAAAACAATGGTAGACATGGCATTGCATTTTTACTGTCTCCGAACATCTTAACAGTAAATATATTATGGGATACGAAGCAGTCAATGGCAGGATTCTAACCCTGAGACTCCACGCAAGCCCAATCACACTAAATATAATTCAAGTGTACGCACCAACCAGTGAATCTCCCGATGATGAAGTTGATGAATTTTACACACTACTTAGACGAGCAATAGAAAAAATCCCGAATAGAAAAATACTGATAGTCATGGTGGACTTTAATGCCAAAATATGTACCACAAAAGATCACATGAATCACATAAGAAGTATTGTTGGAAGGTACGGCATTGGGCAAAGGAATGACAGAGGCGAACTAAATGCTCAACTTCTGTATTGACAACAATTTTACAATAACCAACACATTATCCCAACAGCATATCAGACGTTTGTACACCTGACAATCCCCGAATGGGAAATACAAAAACCAAATAGATTATATCCTAATACAGACACGATGGAGAACTTCAATCAGAAATGCAAAGACAATGCCAAGCGCAGATTGCAACAGCGACCATCGGTTGCTTATTGCAAGATTTCAAATAAAATTTCAGAAGCCACACCAGCGCATGATACCATGAAAAGACCTTCCAGGAAAATTTGAATAAAACAGCCGATGGACGCCAACATATAAACATAAAAATAGACGAATTTGCAGAAACGCACCAATTTACTTTCTAAAACGGATACACAAGGATTCTTAAACTCCACATCTACCATGCTTGAAGATAGTCGTCTCTACTCGTCCCTCCTGTTTTCAATATCATATTTATGTTATATTTTGCATATTTCTGGCTACGCCCATGACTTGGACAGACAACCGTAACAGGATGCGGGTTGAGACGGCTCTATACTTGACATATAAAAAAAATATTTTTAATTATAACTATTTTTACTCAATTCTAATACTATTTTTATTCAATTGGGAATCGTTTGGGAAGATTTAGGAATATAATTTTATTATTTTGAACTGATTAGTTATCGTGTAATTAATTAATCTTTTTTCAACATATAGTTAGCAGGTTTTTTCCTTGCCCGCGGGCCGCAAGACAAGTTCCAATACGGCCCAAAACAAAACCGACAATTTTTTTCATTCATTTATCAAATTGATGCCATTGAGCCATTGTGCATTAATCCCATATGATAATTATACTTTCTATTAACACATTGGTCATTACCGAGGCTTCGCAATGCTGCATATGGGTGTTTCAATCGTTTAAAGGTAATTTAAACGCTGAATGAGGCGTTCTGCATCCTTCTAGCAACGTGCCCGCTATGCCAGATTAAACAACTGCTACATCAATTTCAGATTTCGCACGAACAGTCGCTAAAATCAATGGCATGAGGAATGTCTTGCCAGTTCTACCGGGCGCGAGGAAAAATAATCCACCACTTCCATCATCTAACAATGGTACATTCATTCGAACTAATTCGTTCAATGCATCTCGGTCGTATTGAAGTTCACGTTCCAATTCTCGATTGAAAGCGTCGCTCATAGCACGATATGGTGTTGGCATTCCTAACTTTACTAGCAAACTACCGCACATGAGGTAACACATGTCTTCAATCAAAAGCAAGGCCTGGTTATGTATTTCCTCATTCACGTCGAGATCGGGATTCCCCAAAGTGACACGAATTCGATGTAAAATGTCTTCATCCTTGTACTTGTTCCATAGTTCAATTGGATTCGATGGTAAACATGTCAAAATAATGATACAAAATATTGTGAGTATCTGATTTGGAGTTGCAGAAAGAACTGATTCAACTCATAGAGCTGTTGACATGCAGCATAAAATGCTCGGCACATTGACAGTTCGAAGTGGGCCCACGAACATTAACCAGCAACAACCGCAAGTAAAAGAATTCGTCATTCTTCGGATGAACTGTGTAAATGCGACCAAGAGCATCAATGGAACATATATCCGGCTGATCAAGAACCACATCGTCTTGCTTTCAAAGTTGAAATTTCTTCGATGGCGAGATGACGTGGTATCTCAGAGTAGAGATTTTTTCATTCTTCGGATGAACTGTGTAAATGCGACCAAGAGCATCAGTGGAACATATATCTGGCTGATCAAGAACCGCATCGCCTTGCTTCCAAAGTTGAAATTTCTTCGATGGCGCGAAGACGTGGTATCTCAGAGTAGAGTAACGTTCGTGCAAATGGATCGCTTTGGCAAATAAAAAAGAAACTTGTCAATGTTGTCGCTTGAGGTGTTGCAGCACGTTAAGCAATATTTGATGCGTTGAAAACTCGTTGACCATTTTACAGATACACCGCCAAATGTAAAACACGTGGACCCATAGCTAAAAAGTTTCTAAAAAACATCACGTGATTAATGGACGACCCTTCATATAAATAATACGGATAGAATTTTAGAATGGAATCTGTATTCGTTTTGGAAATGGATCAGGCACAAAGTAGAAAGTTTCTTAATATGGCCACAAAAGCTAACTTTTATTAAATATATTTTTTGGGATGAATTTCGATAAATCTATCGTAATCTCAGGTACGAAATGCATGTAGACTTGTATAATGATACAACTATTTTTGCCTTCCATTAATTTATTATTAGCATATAAAATTTATTTATATAATATAATTAATCCTTTTTTATAAACACCATTCGTAAATATTCCAAACAATAACATGTAGCTTGCATAACAAGTCTTAATATATTTAATAATTCTTATATAGTTAAACAGTTTTACTTTTAATGCCACACACTTTTCCATAATGTTCAGGCTGACTCAAGGAATCAATCAAAAACTTTGCCAGATCGTATTTGGAAACAACTCTTCCCGGAGAACTATCATACGCAATGTCGTACCCCGCGCTTGGATTATCTAAAAACAAATAATTCAATAAGCAAATAAACATTATTTATTAATAATTACCTGAGATGTGCGGTGGTAAAACAGCGATATATTTTAGTCCGGAAGCTTTAACTGCATCAAACTCTCTCTGGTGGTCCGCGTTAAGGTCCGTAAACATAGGAGGCACTTTCGCTGGCTCGTAAAATAAGAAGGCTGACAAACAGACGGATACTATATCAATGTTAGATTCTTTCATAGCCTTGATGACGTTCTTCATGCCTTCGCTCATCACAGTGGTGGCTTTAAGATCGTTTCTAGTTCCGAGAATGACACAAACAGAGTTTACGTCCTTCATCGCTTTTAGAACATCCGAATAGTTTAATACGTCGCCCTGAGCAATATCCACTTTGGATTTCAATTCAGATGGTAGTTTCTCGGGATCCCTTACAAACGCCTTCACTTTAAGACCTATAAAATATAAAAATCCTTAATAAATTTGAAATTTATTGAATTCTGCATGGAAATATATTTTCTACACCGCTTGATTGAAATTATGATATGTATTAAACTTGGTACTGTATGTAAAAAAGTAAGTAAAAGTGTTTTTGAAGTTTTTTTACCATAATATATAATTGAAGAGCAAAGTTCATCCACTTTGCTCTTCAATTATATATTATTAGGCGTTATTACAACTACATCTTAATGTAAATTTTAGTGTGAAAAAAACATGTTAGGCACTTCTTTATCCTTTATTTAATCATTCTTTACGTTAAACCTTACAGAGAAACTGTTGGAAAATATGAAGGTATTATGGTTTATTGTTGCTTTCATGAGGAAAGAACATGTCAAAGTTATAATTTTAGCTAAATAAATTTTGCAAATAGATATATTAAGTTTTTTTATTAAAACATGATCAAAGTCTAAAGCTGAATAATTCAAAATTAACTTTACATTTTCAGTTTAGGTTAGGTTAGGGTAGTGTTATTGAAAACTAAAATATTATTGCACTATATAAATTAAGTAAAAGTCAAAAAGTGTCATCGACTTAAATAAAATAATAAAAAGAGCGTCTAGTGTTAAAAGCATATTAAAGTAGCACCATTGTGCCATTTAAAGTGATTAATTTCATAGATTATTCAACAAAAAGTAACCGATTATTTCATTAAAAATCGTCCCTTCTTATTTGAATAATTAATGTTGTCAACCCAAATTCACTCATTTTAATAAACCATTCACCATTTATTTTTTGTGTTTAAAAAACTCGTTATCTTGAAGTTAGTGACCTCGATTGTAAAATTTGTTATCTGGAAATATAGATAAGTGTATGTAAAATGAACCTTTATTTTACTTGCAGTTCATGATGATTAACTGTAATCCTATTATTTTGGGATACTCTAATTTTAAATCCATCAAATTAAAACCTAAATTTGAAATTACTATTGGCATAATCGAGTGACAATAATCGATCATTTGATTATTCTAAATCATTCAAGTACTCGATTATTAGTCGTATAGACGAATGATCATTACTCGGACTAGAGCTGAATCATTCGAATACTCGATTATTCCTCGAGTGCATGAATTGCGGAGAATGATCATGATCACTCGGACTTGGAAATCTGAATCGGGCGTTAGTAGTCGTCGGCAGCGCCGAGATGCGCATAAGTTTTTGAAGTAGTGGGCAACACTATTTCAAAACGTGGTAACAATTTTTATACTTTTTAGAGTTCCGTACCGAAAACGGAACCCTTAGGATCACTTTGTTGTCCGTCTGTCTGTCCGTCTGTCCGTCCGTCCGTCTGTCTGTCAAGACCATTTTTCTCAGGAACGCATAGAGGTAACAAGTTGAAATTTGTATCAAATACTCTGGTCTGTGGTCTCTTTCAGCTGTGAAAAAATCAAACTTGTAAGTCAAGGCGATCAAAAGATATGACCGTTTATGTCGCATATTTTGCGATTTCACAAGGGAATCAAAACCTAAAGGGTACTTCCCGTTGACCTAGAATCATGAAATTTGGCAAGAAGCGGTGTCTTACAGCACATGTAAAGGGAAAAATCTGAAAACCGTAAATATGTAGTTTAATTACAAGAAAAATGCGAATTTACTATTAGAACCTTATGAAAATACACTAATGTGTTGCGTGGTATTGTCAGGCACCAGAAGCATATGGGTTGCAAACAGTTAGGTCCTCCTAAAGATACCTTACTTACAAGTTTGTACGGACCCCTCGGTGCGCGAGTCACAACTCGCACTTGGCCGGTTTTTTTTTTAACAAAAACTAGATTGATGAAAAATAAAGCTTGTTTCAATCAAAATACGAATATTTATTAAAAATTAAAATGAATAATTATTATTTAGAAACATAATTTGGTTTATTTTTGAACTATTCAGCCCGCTCCTTCTAGCTTTTGTCAGTTCGCCGGCTTTTGAGAATATCTGTTCAGATGGTACTGGCGTTGCTAGCACACACAAATACTTATGTGAAAGTTCAATTCGGAGAATGTCTTTCTTTGACTCCCAAAATTGTAAAATAAATTGTCCGATTCAGTTTACTTTCTATTAGCGGTAGCTCCAAGTATTATTCAACTTTAATGATAGTAGAGGGAGTCGTAACTGGATGAAACAAAGTACCTATTCATAGACACATGCATTTATAATACTTGTATATTACAGTTAAAAATTATTAGGATAGCAGTAAAATCTTGCAAAAATGCAATATTCTGCTTGTAGCGAGAATATTGCATTTTTGCAAGATTTTACTGCTATCCTAATAATTTTTAACTGTAATATACAAGTACATTCTCGCGGATGAGTAACTTATATGAGTAATATATATATATATATATATATATATATATATATATATATATATATATATATATATATATATACTCAATACTGCTTTCTACCCGCTAGGGTGTAAGCTACGTAATACAATTCAAATTCAATTTTCATAATCAAGCTATAGTACATAAAATACATGTAGCCAATAGAAATGTGTCAGAATAACAAGCAAACAAAAAAGAAGTCTACAATAACAATATATTGAATAAATATTAAATAAATATATTCCAAATGATTATTTGAGCTAAACTTTGAGCTTCTATGATATAAGGTTCTCTGTCGGTTTTTCCCAATGTGGGGCCCACGCCCCACAGGGGGGCAATTTGATTGTTAAGGGGGCAATTTTAAAATGGACTCGACACGAGTTTAACCCTTTTGCCCCTGACCATTTAAATGCAATGCTAGATTTCGGTGCCAAAATTGAAATAAAAAAGCAAATTCTAAAATAATTGTGGCCAATAAATATTATAAATTCATTTAACGAGACCAAAATATCAACTGGGTTTTTGGCGTCGTCAAATTAACCTCCCTGCGGCAGACGGCAGGCTCGGCAGGGACCCTCGGACTAAGTTTTGGGTTCATACCCAAATTAAATTTGGGTTCATACCCGCTGACCACGATGAGCGGTTTCCTTTTTGTGTTTAATGCCAGCAATGCTTGACCAACGAATCAATGAAACGAGGTCATCTTGAGGCGCATTTGAAGGCAAAACATAGTGCTCATATTAATTCAGATTTGAATTACTTTCATACTTTCAAACATTTGATTATCCAAATCATTTGATTATGTCCATCACTAAGGTCGGCTACCTATGACCCGCGAGTCACCGAGTAACCCATTTGAAAATTTCTAGTGACCCACTTTAGTACAGAAAATTAAAAAAATGTTGTTTTTTTAATAGTTGTTAATTTTTTAAAAGTTGTCTAATATGTACTTCACTATTACAGTAGTATTGTATATAAGCAAACCCAGACAATCTATTCTCGTCCATTGTGGAAGGAAGGAAGGTAAAGTAAGTTATGTAACTATAGGATGGATCCACAACTTCACTAAATAGGTTAGGTTAGGTTAGGGCAACTAATTGTAGAATGTTGACAAACTTGAAAAAATGAAACATATAGGCAAGATTTGCACTTATTTAATGACTTCGCAAATAAAAAATAAATATTTGAGAGAATCAAAGAAATGCCATAGTCAACAGTTTAGCGTCGCGTCGCCTTGAAGATGTGGCCAAAAATATTGATGAACAGGTCAAAAATGATTTATTATCTAGTGACGTAATTATCAATAGTATGGGTAGGCTTGCAAATATTATTACATTTGTATCAATAAATAGTTCGAATATCAATTAAGAACTGTGCGTTCTTGCTTCAATGTATGACAGGACACACGACCAAAGCGCTGATATTTTTGATCAAGTACCTACAAGAGTTTACAAATTTCAAAAATGGACAAGTAAGTATTCAATTTAAGAAGTAAATGGTGCTGCAAGTATGAGAAGTTTTGTCTATTATTAAAATTTGTATTTGTAAAACTAATGGAAAATGAACTTGGCCGCTCACTTTTATCGTTTCATTGTATCATACATGAGGAAATTTTATTTGCAAAGTTATCTACGCAAAAACTTAAGGATGTAATGGAAAGGGTTGTTAAGATCGTAAAATAAAAAATACACAGGCGCTTCAAAGCTTTTTTTGGAGGAAATTGAATCGAAATATGGAGATTATGTTAGATTCTGAAATACGATGGTTAAGTGGAGGCAAAGTTCTTAATAGATTTGTACAGTGTTTCAGTGATATACAAATATTTCTTCACGAAATTGATGCAAATGATCTCGAACTCGGTGATAAACAGTGGCTTTTAAGACTTTGTTCTTAACAGACATAATGAACCATTATAATGATTTCAAAGTACGACTAAATAAATAAATAACATACGACTCCAAGGAAATAGTCAATTTAGAAAATGTATGAAGAATGGAAGAGTTTTACTTCGAAATTATTATTACATATTTGAAACTCATATATTAAAAAGTGAACATGAAAAAAAATATATCGATGAAAGCAATGTAAATATTTTCGTTAAAAGTTAGATTTTCGTCATTAAAAATGAATACTAATGATTAATCCCCGGATTTTTAGGCAATTGTCTAGATTTAAAGTTCAATATATCATAGGCAATTTCGCTTTTATGCACATATAAAATGTTTTTATGTGTAATAAATAATTTTTATAGTGCGTTTGTGCCTATTTTTCTTAAATGTTTGTTTTTGTGCCTATTTTAGCTTATTTGGTCTATTTTTAGCCTATTTCCTATAATATTTTTTTTATTATATATATTTCTTTCCATAAATATCCAAAATAGGTATATATTTTTTAATTAGCGTCACCTATCATCCTTTTTTAAATTTACGGACAAACTAGAAAATCTGCCATAAGGAGTTCATGTCTATATAGCAAATAGCGGTAGCATATAGCGGTTCGTGGAAGATATATTTGCAATGTAATTGTCAGAAAATTATGTGGTGGTACACCAGGCGTTCCTCGCTTGTTGGCTTGTAAAATTTTAGCCTAGGTCAATCATGCAACAGTCTCCCGATGTATTAATTCTTCTTTAGGTGTGTATTCTTTTATGTGTCATTTCCAAATTGTCTAAATCAGATTTTTGTAGAAATTTTTTGCCTGACCACATTTTCCATGAGCGAGTGAAAATTCTTTATTCTGATGCTGCAGCTTACATGAAAAAATGTGTTGTACCACATTTTTGGTTTGAAGGTATTTTTTCCCAACCTAATTCACATCACTTCCCTGGCTCATTCACTGAGTTTGGTTTGTGAAGTAATACGAAATCAGTACGCTAACGTGAATTCCTTGATAAAAAATAGAAAACAAATATTTTTAAAAGCTCCTCTAAGGATTCAACGATATAAGGAAATATTGCCTAATATTCCCTTGCCACCAGAGCCCACATTAACATTAACATGGTGGGGAACCTGGCTGGAGGCAGCTTTTTTCTACGCAGACCATTTTAATGAAATAAAACAAGAAGAAGTCAAGCCAAAATATTTCTTTCTTAATTAAAATCACTTTTAAATCTTTACATTTTTAAGTTGTACTCGAATTTGAATCCGAAGCCGCACAATCAATTAGGGAAGGGCAAATATATTTTCATAATCAAAGCATTATTTTTGAACTAACCTATATTAGAACTCACTTCAAAATTCTGACAAGTGCAATCAAAGAGTTAAAGACCCAAGGCTTACCACTGTATAAAAGTATTGAAATATTACATAATGTTAAGGAATCTTTAATAAAAACACCGGGAAATGTTACAATAATTGCATTGCAAAAATAATGTTTTTAACGTAAAAAGTAACGTTTTAGAGAAAAATCCAGAACTTCAAGTTCTTCGAGATATAAATAATATATTATGCGGCAATTCAACTGGGCCTGTACCATTCATCAACGGGGTTGAGTTATCTCCAGATGATATGGCTCAATATAAATATGCCCCTTTCACATCTTGTGACGTGGAACGAAGCTTTTCGGCTTACAAGCAAGTGCTCACCGAACGACGGCATTCTCTATCAGAAAATTCTATCGAACAAATGATTGTTATATTTTGTGAATCAAAATAGACATAGAGATAAATTAATGTTTTATTTTGATATACTATTATTTAATCGTTATGTTTAAATAGATATGAAGAAGTCTGCAATATTTTTCTTTTACATTTATATTTCTTTTGTTTTGCAATGTTTATTTTTCTTTTATAATAAAGTACTTTATTAATAAGTAATATTGTGTTACTTAGTTTCTCTTTATAGTGCCTATCTGCATTTAGGTTGCCTAGAAAGCCGCCTATTTTGGGGATCCCAGTCAGCGTTGAATGTTGCAGGAATGTTGCAGCAATGTTCCGAAGGCTGCACAACATTCCGAATGTTTCAGCAACATTCCTGAACATTCCAGTGGCAACGTTGCAATGTGAATGTTGCAGCAACATTCCTACAACATTCCAGTTGCAACATTTCAATGTGAATGTTGCAGAAACATTCCGGAACATTCCAGTGGCAACATTGCAATGTGAATGTTGCAGCAACATTCCTGCAACATTCCAGTTGCAATATTACAATGTGAATGTTGTAGCAACATTCCTACAACATTCCAGTAAGGCTGCGCCAATTATTTTTTTCATTATTAATATTATCATTTATTTTTACTGTGATTATTTTTACTCGTCTCACTTTTTTTTTATTCTTACACTCAAAAATGTATTATATTTTTACTTATTTTTCCGATCCTCTCTTCCACTTTTATGTAGTATATTAAGGCGGGATTACGATGAACTTAACATGACGAGATGAGACGTGATGAAAACCTAAAACGCATTGTTTTATATGCGGCCCATTACGATCGAGGTAATGTGAAGTATCCGAACTTAACGTAATGTGAAATCTGCCAATGTCCAAAGTTTCACGTCGTGTCGCCTTATCTTTCAGCCAATCAACGCTCTCGATTCTTGCGCGCATGCACTCGAATTCAAGAGTGGCATTTTCCATTGTGTTGTTACATTCGCTTTGTTTACAGTTCGAAAAGTTTAAAAAAAGTTTAAATTAAGAGTTAAAAAATGTCGATTAATGACGTTTTGTCAGTTGAGTGTGTGCGGGTGTATCCCCAAATATATGATAAGGGACATGCAGGTTTCAAAAAACGACTCCGCATGGAAGAATGTGGCCGAAACAATGAATGGTAGGTTATGTTGCATCTTTTTATTCGAAATTTACAGTTCATACTTTTCTATATCCTTTCTATCTTTATTTCAGCAACAGTGAAAGGATGTAGCTCCAGGTGGCAAACGCTTCGTGAGAGGTTTGTCAAAGAGAAGTGGATTGTTGAGCTTGATGGGCCTTATTGCAAATATTGCAATTCCTGAAACCCCATATTAGGAAAAGGAAGTGTATGAATGCTGAGTCCCTCCTAAACGCGTTTACATAACCTACTTGTACAACAAACACGTTGCCTAAAAATTTAGTTGGCAAAGTCGTTCGAATAAGAAACGATGTTTTAGCCAATTGATGATGGCGAAATTACTCTGCAGTAAGTTTATTTCTTTAAAAGTGAACATTTTTATATTTTTGCCAGATATTTTTACTTATATTTTATATTGTCCTACAATTTTACAGAGACTTGGCGGAGAGAAATGGTCGGAAAAAGATATAGAAGATAGAAATGACTTATTCAAACTCCAACAAGAGTGAGTCGAGCCAAAAAAAGCAAATGCAGAAGTTTCCTCCGATGAGAATAACAATAACAGTACATGAATTTAAAAAAAATATTAAAAGTGAAAGTGAAATTTATAAATAAAAGAGAAGAATAAAAGAGATTAAAACTAAAAATATAATTTTCTATTTTTCAATATTCAATATATTCCTATAACATTCCTGCAATATTCGCAATATTCCTGCAACATTCATACAATGTTCGCAATCTTCCTGCAATGTTCCCGCAACGTTCGTAATGTTCCCGCAACGTTCGTAATGTTCCCGCAACGTTCCTGCAATGTTCGCAATGTTCCCGCAACGTTCCTGCAATGTTCGTAATGTTCCCGCAACGTTCGTAATGTTCCCGCAACGTTCCTGCAATGTTCGCAACATTCCCGCAACGTTCCTGCAATGTTCCGTGCAACGTTCCCACAACATTTCTGAACGTTTCAGAGAGGCGGACATAGGAATGTTGTAGGAATGTTGCGGGAATGTTGCAGCAATGTTTAACGTTGCGAAAGTAACATTGCTGCAACATTCATGCAACATTCAACGCTGACTGGGATGTTGAGGGCCTAAGTGCCTGCCTATTTTAGCGTTTTTAAGGGCCTAAAAATCCGGGGTTTACTAATGATATAGTCAATTTCAATGTTTTATAAAGTTTGTTTACCGAACTGTTTACATTTATAATAAAGCGTAAAATACCGATGAAATAGAAAATAGTATATTTTACAGCAAGAGATGAAAGTGGCGTTTTTTTGGTGAGGTGGGAGCTTGCTCACGAGCGCCAGCGAGTTAGCAATCACACCGAACCAAAAAAAAACACTTTCATCTCGAGTAGTAAATGCAATTTTTTCTACTGATTTTCGGTTGTAATAATTTGACTTTAATAAATCCAATTCGAAGCGAACTGGCAGAACTGTCATTACAAATTTAATTGTTGGTTTGGTCGTTTCCATGGTAACATATTGCATTCTCATAGAAGGTGATACTTTTCAAGTCAAATATTCTAATTTTATTTCGGTGAACTTAGAAGGTGATACTTTTCAAGTCAAATATTCTAATTTTATTTCGGTTTTTTTAAATAGTTTCAGGCTCGTTTTACGTTTGTACATAAAATATTTCATTGAAATTGATGTAATTAATAAGAAAGTCCTTGCAAATTTGGTTAGTTTAGTGTTTTAATCGAGAAAATCATAAATTTAAAATCTCATTTTCGTCTTTAGATGTGAAAATATTTTCCTCTCTAGAATGAAAAAATGTCACTTTCATGTAGGGTAAGCCGTGGAAAAAATGCCATTTTCACATGTAACAGTAGAAAAAAATATATATATATATATATAATAAAAGTTCAACGTTATAGATGCATAATTTTAAGAAATCGCGGAAAGATTTGGAAAAAACAGAAGATCTTTTTCATCTTTCAAAAATGACTTTGCCTTTTTATCCATGAGGTCAACTCAAGAACAGGAACAGGTTAACTACCGACTTCGTCCTGACTTGACTAAATGAGGGGTGTCATTCATATAGAAGAGAACGTTTATAAATAAAGTTCAATCAACTATGTTTGTTTTTATAATATTAGAATTATAATTTCGAATTTTTGTTTAAAGTTTAAAAGCGTATTGTAATATAATTATATAAGCGTATTGTAATATATTGTAATATATTCTTAATAAAATGGCATCTTATTATTTACTAAAGACTGCTTTAAAATTAACATATCACTGACCTTTCCCTTTCAGCTTTGACCCGCAGCCAAAAAATATTGCCGATCACTGATATAAATATATACAATACCGAAATATAGTATATATATATATTATATATATATATATATATATATATATATATATATTATATATATATATATATATACGATGCCGATACCTTGATAGAAAAAAGGGGCCAATGTCCATTTACAGAAAAACCGCCATTGTGATATGGCATTGTGATACCGCCATATGTCCTGATATAGCCATTCCTGATATAGCCAAAGGGCCATTGACCCTTTTTCTATTTACAAAATTGAGTTTAATGTTAGAATTCACATGAAAAACCTTGAAAAATGAACAGGCCCTTTTTCAACCAAGATACAGGTATACAGTATAAGTACATTCTGCTGATTTTATGAATACAGCAGTTTGTAATAGAATTAAATATATTTTTATAATTGTTGCGCTTTATGTTTAACCTATTACAATCTAATCTAGTTTGTTTTCAAGTAATAAGAGTATATTTGAAAACACAGTGATTAAACCATTTCTATATTCTATATTTGCCAAGTTTTATTATTTATGTGATCAAAATCTTTTATGCATGTTAACGCTACTTAACATGCAGGAAGTGTATAGGAATTTGCCCCCATATTCCAATTGTTTTCAATAAACCAATTAACATTTAAAAAATAGCGTTGTGTATTACCAAGTCAAGAATCATCTTCGATGAAAACATGCTATTTTAAACATATTTATATAAAGTTATAATATTTTATATTTTGTTATTATATTGAGTATTTTGTTAATGTTTTTGTACCTTTATCGACTGCTGCTTGGACCGCGCAAAGTCCAGTCATGCCGGTTGAGCCAAAAATTAAAACTTTCGACATGATTTGTATGAATGAAACTCAATTGGGTGAAGGGTTAGCTGACTACCAAACGCCGGCTCACATGTAACTAGTCCCAAATGTCAGAACGAAACTGATAAATAATCATTGGGAGTCAAGGTCATTGTTTCTTAGTTCTTATTCTGTATACTTCGGCGCTGATGTTTGTATGAGAATTTAAATGGGAATTTCAAAACCAATGAACCTCGATAACTCGAAGTTCATTTTACTTTGTAAACATGTTGACTGCCAAACAACGAGATAACTCGTAGCTTGCCGTTTGTCATTGATCTCTGAGGAGGACACTAATGAACAGGATCGGAAAACACATTAAGCAAAAAGGAAGTAGATTTGATCATTTTCTATTCAAATAAATTGAACAAATATTAACTAGATAAAATAGAAAATAAATCGCGTATAGAAATATGTAGAGAGAAACTAGGGTATATAATTGACTTATACTATAGATGCAAACTGTACAATCCTAGCAGTATACTTTTCTAAATTACTTAACAGTGACTTTCGACAAGAAACGTTTGTTCATTCTTAGAAAATTAATCAATATTCAACTCCACCGACTGTACAAGAGATTAAAGAAATCATTCAATCATTAAAAAATAACAAGGCCACGGGGGGGGATCAAATAACTGCAGCATTGTGGAAAAATGCAGGAGAAAATTGTATCATAAAATTTCACGAAGTTAAGTATGTTGGACATTTGGCAAATGGAAAAAATATCCTCGGATTGGAAGTTGGCGATAATCCATCCCATACACAAAAAAGGAAGTAAAACAGACGAAAACAATTAGGTTTCTTTTGTGCCAATATCACAACCTAATTATTGGCAGTAGTGCCCATAATAGAATATTGAGTGCTAATAACGTTTTTTTTTTATTCATTTAAAAAATAGAAAAAAGTAAACGAAAGGAATATAGTTAGAAAAGTATAAAAAGACTTTAGACGCGATTAAAAATGGCATGGCCAAAAAACAAGCGGCGAAACAATATCAGGTTCCTCGAGCTACGTTGCAATTTCGGATTAAGAAACCAGATCATAAATCTCAGTCTGGTCCAAGTACAGTACTTAACGCAGACGAGGGGAATAAATTAAAGAATTGATTAAATGTTAGCCATGCAAAGGGTTTTTCTAAACGGAAAGATCTTTTGAATAGCGTATCAGTATTTATAAAAAAAAGTGGCCGATCTAACCCGTTCAAAGACAACATAGATATAGATGGTTTAAACTCTTCTTAAAGCGGCACCCGGATATTGTTGTGAGAACTCCTGAAGCAGTAACAGCGACAAATGCTGCCGTATCAGAAAATAATATAAAAGGATGATTTCAAGCAATTGAAATATCCCTTCTTCAGGTCACATACAAAATTCTTTCAAAAGTTGTACTAAACCGTGCAGAGCTTCAAGTAGATTGAAATGGAATTGAATTTGAAAAACATCGTACAATATTTTCGCAACACAACTAACAAAAATAAAGAAATAACATTTGTGGATTTCCGGAAAGCATATAACAGTATAGATCGCGTATCACTCTTTAATGTCTTAACAGATTTTGGACTTTGGACCAAAAATCACGAAATATCAGGGACACACTTACGGAGACAAAGGCTAAAGTAAAATTTATGGGTGGATGAAAAGTTTGAAATAAATACGGGCGACCGCGAAGATAATGGAAATTCCCCATGAAAAAGTTGTTAGAGAATGGAGAAAAGCGGGGGCACCATATCACCGACTAGGGCCAAAGATTAAGGGTATTCAAAGAGATTGTCTAGCGTTTGCTGATATGGCACTAATTGCTGAATACATCTCTGATGCACTGAAGCAAATCACTATCTTCGAAGAACAAGCAGCAAAAATAGGGTTTCATATCTCTAAATCTATGATTAATTATTAGAATAAAAAATATTTCTAAATCTATGATTAATTTAATCTTTAAAATAAAATTTATATTATCGCTACAAAATTGCTAGAGTAAAGGAATTTAAATACTTAGGCGAATGGGTTACTGAAAATGGCAATCAAAATAAATCTGTAACATCAAGAATCCAGAAAATGGAGGCTGCTTTTCAATACACAAAAACTGTTTATAACAAGCAGTGCTTGTAATAGAATAGTAAAATTCGCTATTACTTAACAGTGATTAGAACAGCTGAACAGTGATTAGATCAGAAACGCCTAAATTTACAACTTAAAACATTAAAAGAACAATTAGAGATTAATGAAGGGAAAATTATGCGAAAGATCTTACGGCCCAGAATTAAAAATGGCATACGCTATCCCAAACCCAACTCTGAAATATATTGGAAAATTTCTAAACTTACCGATACGTACCGATAATGAATTCAATTTTTCGGTCATTTGGAAAGAATCATACGAGACTTACCGAATCCACAAATTTCTGCAGAACAAACGCACAAGACCAAAGTGGTACAAAAAAGTGGAAAGCGACTTAGTGTGGAGATGGGATCGCCAGATCTGATCTATAGAAATGTAAGCTGGTATATTGTTCACACATGGGGATTTGAGGATCAGAAGAAACCAACACGACGTGCATGGTCGGAGGAACAGAAACTTAAACAATCCATGCATATGAAGAAACTTAAACAATCCATGCTATTGGGCAAGGAGGAAGTCTCAACATACGTTGATTCCGCGTGGTCCTAAGTGACCCATCCGCGAGAAGAAGAAGAGAGAACCTAGGGGCAATTAAGAAATTAAAATTCCTTTTTACCAAAAGAAATTCTTACTCCCAAGTTGCGCCTAAAGAAGTTTTACTTCAAAAATCGTTGATTCAACTTTTTTAGCAAAACAAATATACAACCTCGTTATGCTTCAAATAACAATTCAGAAAGTTTAATCGAAAATGGTCATCATTTTAGGCATTTTTTCGCTGTAGTCTCGATAAACCGTGTAAAAGTTATGGCATCGAATAATCGGCGAAAAATCCAAGAAAATTCTCTGGTGAAAATGAGGCGTCGTATGAAGTGTAACGAAGTATTTTCTAAACAAGAGAAGTGTAGTCGAAGTGCAACGATTTATTTCAAAAACTTTGCGACACTTTACAATAAAACAGTTCAACGCAGCTGCACTGTTCAAATTTCAGTATTTCAATAGACACTTCGTTAATACGTCATTCAGACACTTCGAGCTAAAATCGTTATTTATCAAGTTATTGGAAAATTTCTGTGTTTCTGAAAGCCTTTTTTCCTGTTCGTTACAAGAAGTAAATTTGCTGGCTAATTCCGTTCGCGAGAACACTTGAGAAAGTTGGTAAAATTGAGCGAAATAACTGGAAAAGTAACAAATTTTCCAGGAAATATCTTAACACTATACAGACGGCGAATTACAAAGAAGAACATCGCCAAAATCGCCATTTTTGAAGAATTAATAAATTTTTTGAAGAATTGATAATTCATTAACAAATTTTTCGGTCCAAAATACTGCTAGGGGCTACTTTTTTAGAAGGTAAACAACATATCGCAAATTTTTCGAGAAATTTTGTGTTCTGGCCAGAATTTGAATCTAAAATCCGACCATTAACTGTGCCCAAACACTAATTTCACCGTGCAAAACGCCTCGCAAAAAGCGAAATTTTTCGGAAAATTCTTCAGTTCTGCAAGATCCGCTGTAGTTTTACATAAAAGGAATTAAAAATTTTCCGACAATTTCATCGTCCAATTCATCAATTTTACCGAAAATCGAGGGGTAACTGTTCTAACAACTTTTTCAGTTTCCCAAGGTGTAATTCATATAATAATATTTCTTCTAGTAAAAACTTCACTTTCCTTAGTTTTTTCCAAAATCAAGACAAAACTTCAATTTTCCAATAACCTGTTCCAATGTTCATGGTCTGATCCAAATCTGTAAGTATAGATTTATAACGTCATCAGTTCCTTATGTTCTGGATCAAAGGCCTAATGACAGTTTTCCCGAAAATCGCGGAAAAGCTAAAAATTTCTTCTGGCGCCCTCTCCTTTTGAAGGTTGGCGATCTACATAGCTAACATTGTTCTGGACACAGCAGCTCGAAATATTTCAATGGAAGTGCACCCAAACCATCTTCTGAGGTCTTTCAACCAGGAGTTCTGACGTCTACCAACAGATCTTTTCCCTTGAATCTTTCCTTTAATTATTAGTCTCAGAAGTTCATACTTATTGCCTCTCTTAATGTGGCCTATGTATGTACTTTTTCTTTCTTTAATGAGGGCCATTAGTTTTTTCGGCTTCTTTATTCGTCTAAGCACTTCTTCGTTCGTAATTCGTTGGACCCATGAGATGCGGAGCATACGGCGATATAAGTACATTTCAAACGCCTCAATTTTCTTTTCAGTTGCAGGGTCCAGGGTCCAGCATTCACATCCGTACAGCAACACACATGAGATATAACATCTAATCATGCGAACCCTGAGCTCCAAACTCAGATCAGGAGTAGTAAAAAATCTTCTCATGTTTATGAATGTTTTCCTGGCTTGTTCGATTCTGGAACGTATCTCCCGTTTCGGATCCAACCACGCGTTGTCTATGGTACCTAGATATTTAAAACACGAGACTTGTTTAATCTGATTGCCGGTAATCAAAATTGTTTCAGCAGTGGGTCTCTTGTAAAAGACAAGCAGTTTGGTCTTTGATATATTTATATCCAATCCATGATGTTCACTACGTTCAGTGCTTCAGTCTACGTTTTCTATTCCATGGGCTTAGCCAGGGGGGGGGGCTTGCGTCAACCCCCCCCCCCCCCCGAAATATGCAAACCTGTTAAAATTGTTGCATTTCTGTTACGATATTTTCTGAAACATAAGTCTGCACAACAACATCTGCACGACAAATAAATAAGACAACAAAAATAATTTAGTAACATACATATATTTTCATTAAATAATTTTCACAATTCCACATACATTTAATAAGTGTACATAATTAAAAAAGATGAAATAAAAAAAAAATCAACAGTCTTGCTGCCAAATCTAAATTCAAAATACGTAAAATTACTTAAACATTTGCTTAACAATACTCTCATATTTCTTGTTTCCTTCGACAACTTTAACTTTAGTTTTCCGTAATGAATTCAGCGCCGCTTTGTTATCCGGCTCCAATTCCACTACTTTTGTAAAACAGTCATGAGCCTCTTCAACGCTCCCCAATTCATCTAATGCCAAGCCCAATTTATAAAGAGCCTTCGTGTTCTCCTTATCATACTCTATAACTTTTCTGCATAAACCTTCTACCTTTTCAAAGTTATTACTATGTAAAAAGCAAGAAGCCAAATTATTATAAACAGTAGCTTTTAGTAAATTTATTGTAGTGACTTGAAGGCCATCTAATTCTTCCACTGGGGATTCTACATTGAGGGGAATTGATGATAGGATTTTTATAGCTTTGTTGAATCTGTATGAGGCGTCAGTGTAATCTGAAGATTTAAATAAAGTATTACCTTTGAGTTTGTGATCTAAAGCTAAGTCATATTTAAATTGTGGAGTCCATTCATAAATAAGACCCTTTGATGTGAAAGAATTTAGTTTAAGCGTAAAATCGAAATTAGTATTTATAGAATTAATAGTAATTTTTGCACATTCTTCCATTTCCATCATCTGTAACACAATATCTATACACCGTTCAAACTCGTTTAAGCTGTCTCCTATAACATACACACAATCCTTATACTTATCTAAATCTATATTTGAGTCTGTAACATTAAAATTGCATTCACAACATTCTGTAGGTTTCGTAGATCCATTTCCTCTAACTAATATCACTTTCTTTATCTTTCCATCAGGAGAAATCCACTCATCCATCATTTTTAACAATCAGATTCTGTGAAATACTTATCCAAAATTTTCAAAGTGCGTTCATAATATTCTGAAGCTATTTTGTTATTTGATGCTATTGGACTGGGCAAGACAGCTTTACAATCTTTTATATATTGTCCAGTAGATCGGTTCGATGTGAGAAGCTCATGAAGTATTGATTGAATGCCTTGGTAAGGGTTCTTGACGACAATTTTACGAATTGGCCACTGCAGGAGGAAGAGAAGTGGATTATTTAGTTGTGGAAAATATCTGAAAATATTTGTTTCTACGTTTCCGGGATCTACAGCATTTATTATAATATTTGTATCTAAAACAAACAAATTATAACATTATTAGTTAAACAATTTTTTAAAGGAAGCCAGAAAATTTAAAAACAAAAATTCTGGTATAATTTAGAAAATGTATCAATCTTTGCATAATACCATTTATTCATAATCTGAATTATATATAAACTTCCATAATATACAGGGTGGGACATTTAACGTGATCACCCCAAATATCTCCGTTATCTTTAGTGACAAAAAAAATGTCAAAAGGGAATTTTATTGATTTCGAAGGGAAACCACTGACACAGTGGTTAAAAATTCTTTTTTGTCAAGTTCATAGTTTATGCGTCCTCAAGGTCATCTCTGGTTTTTCAAAGGGGAATATGTGGACATTGGATTCGTCTGAATAGTGGCTACGGTGATTTGAGAAAAAAATAAAATGTTTCCATTTGAAAAACCATTGATGCCCTTGAGGCCGCAGAAACTATGACAAAAATAATTTTTAACCACTGTGTCAGCCCTTCGAAATAAAATTCCCTTTTGACATTTTTTCGTCACTCTAAAAGTAACGGAGATACTTGGGGTGGTCACGTTAAATGGCCCACCCTGTATAATATAGATTATTACAATGATGAATAATACTTACTTAGGGCTAATTTTTTTGAAAGTTCCTTAGTGAATAATATTAGTGCAAGCTTGGAAACTCCATATGCAATAAAATGAGTTCTAAACTCTGTCTGAGTATTAATCAAGCAGTTGAGATCATAAGCGTTAACTAATCTATGCGCGTCCGATGCAATATTGATAACCCTCGAATGATCCGCTCTCTTTAAAGTTTTCAGTAATTGGTGTGTCAACAAAAATGGTCCAAGATAATTTGTTTGGAATGTAACATCGAAGCCGTCATTGGTGAGTAGCTGAGGGTGGTAAAAGACCCCTGCGTTGTTAACCAAAGCATAGATTTCAGAGAATTCTGTGTCAATAGTCTCTGCAAACTTTACAATACTGTCAAACGAGTTTAAGTCAAGATGTTTGACAAATATCTGCACTCGGTTATTTAAGACAGCTTGGATTTCTTTTTTCACTTCGATGCCGCCCTCAATATTTCTGCAAGCCAATACCAATGTAGCACCTATAAAAAATAAAGATTTCATAAATAAAGTAGAAAAATAAATTACAGTATAATCTTGATAATCCGCATAATCCACATCGGATAATCCACACATATGGGACCAAAAAACCGCCGTATTATCAAAAAAATCACAGGCACGTATTTCCCCAGAGCGCCGGATTACTGAATGCATCGGAGTAACCACTGAAACTGCCGGATTATCGATATTTTGATGAACAGTATAATCTTGATAATTCGACACATATGGGACCAGAAAACCGCCGGATTATCAAAAAAAATCCGATTATCACGATTAAAACAAAACAATAACAATATTAGTATTTAAGAAAGATTGAAATATGTATCTATATAGGTAAGTGTGTACATACAAAACAAATTGTACAAACTTAGAACAGATAGTAAGACAATTGGTGAGTGGAGTTAGCTTGGTCAGAATCGCCAATCAAGTTTTCAGAGTTAAAAGCAGGGTGTGTTGACCAGACCTTTTTCCAAGAATACCAATGGTGTTGTTTTTGACTTTATTTCTTCTGCGCGCAAGGTTTATATCCGGCACGGGGCAGCGCAAAGAAAAGGCACGCGTTTCCCCAGACCGCCAGATTACTGAACATGCCGGATTATCAAGACTATACTGTATTTGTCTCTCGCTCAGAATCTACCTATTGGAGATTCTCACATAAATAAAATGTGAAGGCATTCGCATGTCAAGCATTGATAATGTAGTCATCATAGCCAGAGAAAAACGATAATGGAATACTCTGTAAAACTGTATATAACTGCTTCAAAGAGACAGTGGGATTAAAACTTAATAAAGCCAAGTAATACCAGGCATTGATGTTGTAGAAGTTAGTGAGATACAAACAAGATATATAATATAGGACATGCACTTGATAGTAAACTCTAATAGAGAAGGCATTGTAAAATATGTAGCAACCATACTAGATAGTAAACTCCTATAGAGCAAGCATGGTAAAATAATGTTATGCAACAATGCTTCTCATTTTGAAGCATTGAAAATTAGTTTACAACCTGGGCAGCGGACGCCCATGATTGTAATGTCTCCAATCCTCAATTCGTCTTATGCCTCAATCCGCATATTGTGTCACTCGATACAAGTAACATAGTATCATCGGCATATGCCACTATGTCAGTTCTCTCTGGGAAGTCAATTTCGAAAATAGTATTATATGGAATTTTCCAGTATGTAGGACCTGATCTGGAGTCCTGAGGACGTTTGTTTACGGATTTCTGGTCTGTAATGCATAGTTCGTATATTATGGCCTTGCGTCTGTTAAAAAAATCTCATGATGGTTTAATTAGGTTGTTAGGGCATTTTATAATTAGTCTGTGTATTATCAATGACCACCAGCTGTTATCAAATGCTCCAGTAATTTCTTGCGATAATGGTACAGTATTGCTTACTACATAGGCTTGCTTTCCTTCAAGAAACTAATTACTTTGTTTATGGTGTCCACTGTTCCAACACCATTATGGAATCCAAGTTGGTTTAGGCTAAGGAAATCGTATGTATGGGATGTGGTATTGTATTCTGCAGATTAGTAACGAGTCCAATATTTTGCCGGTTACAGAGAGTAAACTAATTGACCTAAAGTCTTTATATCTTCTACTGGTCTACTTTGTGGGGACAGATATTGGGATATAGCAAAAAACTCCGTATTGCCGCAGATTACCTGTATAGCGGTAAGAAGATTGCCACTGATTTCGGAGATCAAAGTACGCTTATGCGGGGATCGGTGATGACTATAGCAGACTTCATGCCTGCTCATGCTATGGTTGCCTGTGTCCTTGTGATGGATGATTTTATAGTGGTTTTCAACTGTTCACCGTAATTACGATTAGCTTAAACTAGCGAATTATTTGAGTCTCCTGATTGATGAATTCGACTTATAGAAGCTAAGTATTCTCCAGTTGTGTCATTTCGATTCATGGGGTTCAAAACGATCCACTTCCATCACTTTCTATTCACCACTCTCTGCCATTGTTTAACCTTCAAACTCTTCAGGTGCCTCTTTACGTCGTCTTTCCATCGCAGTCTGGGTCGTCCTACGAGCCGTGTTCCCTCAATTCTCGTTTAGAAGGTTAAGTCCAGTGTATCTTGGATGCCATTTTTCATCCATTTGACTTCCTGAAGGGCTAGTAAATCAATACCCTTTTTCTGTCTTACTTCATGGAAAGCTCCTGGTCTATATAGGGTTCTTACATTCCTTGTAAAGAAGGTCAACTCTTTGTCCTTTGCAATGGTCGTTGTCGTGTAATCCAGTCTGATATCCGAAACGCTAGTTTTGGTTTCGTAATTTGTTTATTTTTTTGTGGGATAAGGTTGTTGGCTCCTTGCCCAACCCCCTATTCGGAGTGCCATTTCTCCAGTTCCGCTCTCGTTCGGCATGATCTTCCATATGCATTGGTTGCCGCATCATAGACCAGGTTGTTCAGGTTTCGCCACCTCTTTGAGGCTTCATGGAGGTAAAATTCGGAATTGGGTAGGAGGTTGTGTGACAGACTCTTCCTGTATTTCTAACATGTGGTACGCATGCACTACCCCATTAGAACCCTTACATTATCTACCCATACAATTATCTAATCATATATTTCTATTTTAATAATAGCGTAGAAAATAAAATTATCACATATTAATGTTTTACATTTTAATAATTTGTATATCAAGGTTCTAAATTGTATTGGATTTTCTACTTTTATATCAGTAATAATTCTAGGAATTTATGTTATGGTTATGCCACACAAGTTCTGATGGTGTGCAAAAACGTAACAGGTAAAACATGGAAACGTGACCCTGCAATCATGAGGTGAACGTACCATAAGTAGTTATGTTTAGACCATCAATCACTTACAGGTTAATAGCATGGGAAAGCAAAAATAAGCTTTTGATCCTCTATCTATAAGAATGCAGCTTGGGACCAACCAAAGTTTGGCAAGTGTGGGGACCTTAAAACTTGTCCAACAGTAGCATTAAAACTATTGTTGAGATTGACTTCTTTACACTTACAATTAGTAAAAGAGATGTGATTAGGATGGTCAGAAAAATCTAACAAAAATAATTTCTTAGCAAGAATTTCTGAAGAATGTAAATATGTAAATAAATAAATATCCTATAAATGTATATAAATACCAGGATGTGGTATAGGAGGAATACTCAACATACCACAAAGATCAAAGTGCTATCAAAGTGATATACACTTGTAGAGCACTAATCCACAAGAGAAAGATGTACCTTGAGTCCCACTGCTTGAATGAAGAGGAGTTGCAATTCTTGAATCCCACCCAGAATTTGCGCAGATAAATTTATTTTCCGCGCAATTAAGTTACGAGACGTTGATTTTGTCATGAAATTGACCGCAAAACCGCAAACCCCGATAAAATGAATACTAAAAAACCTCGTAAATCGTTTAAAATGAGTGGCTTTCATTATTACTTGTTCAGACAGAAAATCTTAGAATAAAAAAGTAAGTATAAAATTAAGCGAAATTTCCAACTATAATGAGGATTCTAAAAACGTAACGTGTACACGTGTACACATTTTGTGCAGAAGTAAATATTCCAGGGTAATTTAGTACGGAAAAAATGGGATGAGTGCAAGTTGATAAATTGGAAGTGGAAGATTATTTAAAATTACATATTATTCAAAAACACCACAGTGAAGCTGTTAATAAATTACAGATATTGAAAAAATTTATTGAATTGCCACACAAAAGGAGAAGTAGAAATTATGTGTTTCAATTCACCGAATGTATAAGCAATATCCTAAAAAAAAGTTTTTTTATTACTCATGCGTTAAAAGTACTACCTTGGCGCACGTTTTTTAGTACGAGAAATGCCACTTTTGGTTGTATTGCCACATAACTTGGGTAACGCAAGCAAATATTCAATATCGCTAGGTTACATTAAATAAAAACAATAAAATAAATAAAATAGACACAATCAAGACCTCAATATTTAAAAAGTATCGTGAAAGCAAGATTTCAATATTAAAAAAGTGACGTGAGAGTGAATTTTGTTCATTACAAAATAAAAATTAAAGAAAACGTTTTAAAATGAGTGTAAATTATATGGTTATACTGGAGACTGAGGAGAATTCTTATGATGAATCCACACCACCGGAGTCAATTGAAAAAGCAAATTCTTCATTTTTTGTACTATTTTTTTTTTTGGCATCTGTATCCCAAACTTGTAAAATACATCTCCTCGCATGAGTAATAAAATATATTGTTTGCAATACGGGCAGTATTGTCAATTGTTCTCCCGAGCTAATGTGCGCTCAATGTGTCCAATTTAGCTCTCGGGTCCAATTGACAACCTACCGCGCTAGTTACAAAATATACTATTAACGACATAAAAAATTCAAGCTTCCATACATGAATTGTAAGCGGAAGCACCGATATTTCTGTATGATAGGTACTCATTTTGTATTTTAAATATCGTGATAATGATAAATAACAAAACTGTACTTAGTGATATAATGAAGCTCAAAATAGAACATTGTGACATCAAGATAATTATAGAAAAAATGTAAAAAAATATGTTGAACATAACATACACATAAACAAAAAAAATGTTTACATCTGATGGAGCCAATGTCATGCTTGGAAAGAAAAAAGGTGTAGCTACGGTTCTTAAAAAGGATATATAGCATTTATTTGAGCAACACTGTGTTGCACATCGAGAAGATCTGGGAATCGATGTTGTATTGAAGAATGTACCTGTTATACAGAACAAAGAAATTTTACTCAGAACTGTGTACACAATATTTCACCGATCGAGTATGAAATAGGGAAAACTTGAAGATCTAGCAGAAGCAACTGAACATGATGCCATATCATTTAAACTAATCAATGAAGTAAGGTTGTTATCCAGATATTTCGCAGTTAGTGATTTGATAAAAAATGACGATGATTTAATTGTATAGTGTCAAAGTCAAGTTATGCAACGAAATTATCCTATCTGTAAATATTGTGCAAAAATACTGACAGATTCCCAACATTAGGTAGCAATTTTTGCTCTCAAAGACATATTAGAAGGGACTATACCTAGATACAGTAGATTATACCTACAAAAAGTTGTTTAACCATTATTAATGTATGTTAAGACTAAAATAAGAAAATTAAAATCACAATACCTGGGAGACAAAATTTATTGGAGAAGTGAAATATTACAAGAAGATTAATAGTTTATTAAAGAACGAGTTCAATAAGCGCGGTTTTCCAGCACGCGTCTATGTTTAGAAGATGACGAGCGTAGCGAGGAGTTTTCTAATAAAGTGCGAGAAACGCCTTATGAACAAGTTTTTTATACTATTTTTTCTATTTTGCGCCCTTTTAGGCCATTTCTAAATAAAAAAATCGCCGATACATATTGAGAAAATTGTACCGCACTCGACGATCCATAAACGAACCCATATGAGTGCTTTAATGGCTTCATTATAGACTCAAAATAGAAAAAATTATATCGATACTTCAAATATAGGTAGTACAATTTGTATCTGTACAATGCCGATACAAATTTGTATCTATACAAATCGTATCTGTATGCAGCTGGAAAGAATATTTCCCGGCAACTATAAAAAAAATGGCAAGCACTTGATAATGAGATTATTATAAATTCAGGAAAAAAATTGATTTGGGAAAACAGATTATTATGAGTCTTTTCAAAAAATGTTCTGTATTTATGATAAATCAAAATATTAACATTGATAAAATATGGGATGAATATTCAGAAATGAAATTTACAATAATGGAGAGGAGTAAACTTGGATTGTTCAAAATATTCGACGATACGTTAACTTTCGTATTATGCAATTCAGAATTTTCTAATCTCGCTATTCTTTACAATATATGGGTAACTTCTAAGCATCCAGTGCAGATTGTGAAAGAGAATTTTCAGTAATGAATCCCATTAAAAAAGAAGATCGTAACAGGCTGAAATATGAACACCGCAGTGATTCAATGAGAATAACAGTACATTTATCAAATGGGCAAACAATAACCCCGAAGAAGTGTATAAAGAGTGGATTATTACAAAAGACAGAAGACAAAAAAATTAAAGTTTAATTGAAAATATAAAAAAAGTATTATTTGCTATTTGAAGGGCAAAGGGGGAAAACCATGAAAGTCCATTTTTTTGTCAATATTATATTGGTGCGGCCATACCTTAGTATTAGAGGTGTACTTTACGTTCCACTGTATACTATTGGCGAAAAAGCACATTAGTCCCTATAAAACTGACATTATAAAATAGATATCCAGGGGAAAACAACCTAACAAGTCTTAACTTTAAAATTAGTTTTTCTCAAAACAAATCTAGGTGGACTAGATGTGTGGTTTTTCCCCTGTGCCCATCATTTGATATTATGGTTTGAATAAATAAAAGTATAAAAAAATATGCAATTTCCTTTTGATTTTTTTTCTCACTCGATTTTGCACCGCCCAGCACTAATAAAAATTAGAGGGAACACTGCTCGTGAAGTATCATAATTTTGTATTATTGTATTTTGCGATATATGAGGGCGGTCCTATAATGACTGGGCTGGACCTATTTACAAACTAGTTGCTGTTAAATTTTGGATGGTGGTCTATGCCTTATATCTATCCTTTCATTTATCTACTTCTATTTATCTCTTCTTATACAGAGAGAGTGTATGAGAAGTAAAACACAGTTCCTATGAAAGGTTTTTGGTAGATTACTTTCCCCACTAGTCACCGCCCCTAATCTTTATTGATATGGTATCATTACTGTCCCTTATCATAGATATGGTACCAGTACAATGTTGTTTTTGAAAGTTTCTACCTCCCTTTTACATTGTCTATGAAATGATCCCAAAGATAACATAATCCCGTATTAGGTTTGAAAATGCTGTGTCATCTGACAAGTTTGTCTCTATGTAAAGTTGGTACATTGGTAGTCACATTTATTTTTATTAGAATAAATGTGGTAGGACATCACTTGGGTTGCACAATCATAAGCCAACGATCTTACCTCTAGGCTACGATGCAGACATTTAGGGCTGTATTGCCAAAGGAAGAAGAAGAACCTAGGTAAATCAGTGAATTCGGATAAATTGGTGTGTCTTATGTTATTTGTGATTTTTGCCACAGCTTACATGTGGGCTTCTACCCCCACTAGTTGAAATTTTTAATTTCTTAACCAAATTAAGGAATTACATTATCTCAAATGTTGATATCATTATCCATCAACATAATATTTTTTGCAATGATATTCTGATTTTGCTCACCTCTTTTTGCTAATTCATAAGCCAATGCTTTTCCAATCCCAGAATTAGCTCCAGTTATAATAATAACCAATCCATCCAATCTCAAACTGCATCGACAAACACCTCCAGCAAAATATCTCCTAAAAAACAGACTTATTATGATCATAAACAAATATAACTAAAACTTACATCAACCCATAAGCAACTGAACCAACTACAATTGCTCCAGTCAAGTATTTCCACATAGTTAATATTAGTGATTAGTTTGTTGTATATTCACCTTTTGCAAGTATTGACTTTAACAGATCTGGGTATATTTGCACGCAAATTTAGAAACCGTTGTAGTCTATTAATTTCTAGGTTAAATCATCTGTCAATATAGAGGTCACTACAGGTATACAATGTTTTCTTATTGCATACAAACTTAGTTTTTTTAGTTCTATGGTAAAGGAAAAGTAATAATTACTCGAACAATATTATAAATGTTTTAAATTCCAAATATACGGTTTAGTAAATATTTAAAGAAATTCAACAATAGAATATAAAAAGGCACATAAATAGCTGATAATAACCATTCCAGAGTGGTGCCTAATCAATTGACTCCAGATCTGTGCATGTCTATTAGACCCAAACGAAATTATAAATAGTAAGTCAAAATCGTATACCTCTCGTAAAATCAATCAATATTTGTTATAGTTTTTATACTAAAAACTAATATTAACTTATATCAATTAATAAATATTGTACAAACTTCTGTATAAATCAGGAAAACCTCATAAGTTGCAAAAGTAAAACTTTATAGAAAGAACCTGCTTAACCCCATCATGATGGGGCCACTGTGCTTTCTGCAGCCTGTTTCAAGCATAATTATTTTTTTATTGTCAAAGCGATCTGAAACTCAATGACTTTTGCAAAGAAGACATACTGAGCGTAACAAAGCTCAGCGAAAGCTTGAACCAGCTTTATAGCACCTTGCCAATGTGGTATGCTCAGGCTTCATTGCTCCAATCGGCTTTACTACTACACATTGCTGTGTAGTTTTTCTTGAAATGGTATTTGCATACCATTTTATCTTTTGGTACTTCCAGTCAGGGGTTCTTGGCAGTGAGGCTGTTCCGGCCTCTGCTCCCAATTATTTTACCTTTGCCTATTTATTTCTTGCTGAATCTTACAATCGCCGATCTGGCAGCCCTCTGCATGACGAGGTGCAACACAGTCAGGTCCAGCAATAGTTCCATTGCTGATGTCGGGCATGACCCCCAGACAAGCCCCCGCAATGCAGACACACGCCAGTCTTGGAATCTTCTTAAGATGCTTCTTTATAGAGATCATCTTGGTTCTACTTCCCCACATAACTACTCTGTAAGTGATCACAGGACTCACTATCATGGTGTACATCCATCTTAGGATAGCAGGGTTACAACCCCAGATTTTCCCTGTCAGATTTCTGCACACCATTACAGGGCATTTGGCTTTATCTACCACTTATTCAGAGTGCCTATTCCAATGGAGGTATCCTAGAGACTTCTAAAACCCTCTGGGCTGTAGTTTAATTTAATGTAATTTTAAATCTTTTCCTAATAAATGGTATCACCATGGTTTTGCTTGGGTTGAGTTCCAGTCTTACTGTTTGATACCAAATGGGGCGAGAATGTAGTGGAGGTCAAAGCCCATTTAGGGCTGTTTTTTTCTTTTTCCCCAATGTGGGCTATTATTCAGCCCTACAAACACTGCGGCCCAGTGGCCAGTCTCACTGTTTGACACGAAATGGGGCGAGAATGTACATATATTAGAGAATGTTACTTTGAGGCCTCTGTATGATTTCTCAGTGTGTTCCCTAAAACTTCCCTCTGGCTATGATATCTATGTCATACATTTTTCTTTGTTGTTCAGCTGGATTGATCTCTATCCTAACATGATTATATTGTTGTGTGTAAAGGTATAGTATTTATAGAATTTGTGTCTTCAGTGCTTGTGCCTGTACTAGCCTCCCCAGAGTATTCGGATACCCCAGACCTCGTCGAGTATCCGCAAACTAGTTCCACGGTCAGTATCCATTAGCTCGATTGCTTTTTCCCGAGATTTCCCACTAAACATTGATATATTAATGTGCTTTCTCTATTGTCTTCCAAAAAGTTGTATACATGGTGTATATGTATGTATGTTTATTTATATCACGTAAAGTTGTAAACTCTGCCCTCCATTTTGAGATTGAAGACCAACGTCCCAGAGATCGTGGGCCTAAAACTAAATCGAAGCACAAAACCGTGCAAAAAGGTGGTCATTGACCAAGAATGCGGACCCTGCACCAGCAGGACAACGCTAAGAAGAAGAAAGTGTGTGTGAATTTTTTTTGGGACACTCGATATCTCGAAAATAATAACATTGCATACTTCTGTTTTGTCCTGCAACATAAATTACTGCAATACATCCGAACATAATCTCATTATGTATTCTTTTTACCATTCACTTACCATCTTTTATTACCCGGCATAAATAAATATGTAAAAATTTTACCCAAGTAAAAAAATTTTAAGTTTAAGTTTTTTTTGTTCTTTCATTGTAATGATGATGACCATATTGTTATGAGTATATATGTTACCGTGAAAGACTAAAATTGGAAAATCGGCATTTTCTAGCTTGGTTTATGTCCGAAATATTTGGTTATATTCTTATACAATCAGACCATAACCATTATATGTTGACAAGCACAAATAATGCTCTGGTAGATGTCGGAATGACTGATATCATCATAATATAATAGATGGTCTTGCACTACCTTCTGTAAATTGGTAGGAGTAGTAAAGTGGTATGTAAATTGCTAAGTGCTTAGGATTACGTATAAGTCGATAACTTGTCGTATAACTTGTCTTGGAACGATCATGTCTCGCAGACAATTAGTAAAGTAAATTCGACCTTACATTACCTTAAATTTCACAAAAATAATTTTACAACTAAAATTATGAAGTTATTAGCTTCAGCAACTATCTTGCCACTCATAGATTACTGTACAATTGTACTTATTGATTCTACATCAGAATAGTATATTGTGCAACAAGGGCGGTAAGTTGTCAATTGCTCATGAGAGCGAAATTGGGCGCACAAACGAAGTGAGTGCTCATCCACATTTTATTTTCTGATTTAGAATGTACGTTTCAAGTTTAACATCTTATGTTACTTGTGCTGTTATTTAAACATATGATTTAAAAACATAATGTGGTGCATATTTTTCAACATAACATAAAACATAATGCATAACATTCAACATTAGTACATTGTGCTTGTTGACATACACTGGTCCATTGATGGTCTGAATGAACAAAAGTATAATGAAATATTTCAGACACAAATATTTCAGTTAGAACTAGCCTCTCGGCTGACTAAGAACAGTTACAATAAGAAATGCCTGTCACGCAACCTGAAACTTAAGCACTACACATCAGTCTTACAACCAGAAGCCCTGTATTCAATGGAGTTCTTTCCTTGGACCGAAGGGGTCTAATAGAGAAATTGGAAATCAGAGAGAGGAGAATCCTCAGGAAGATCCTAGGCCCAGTAAAGGAAGATGGCGAATTCCAAAGGTGGCATAACTCTGAGCTCTACGAACATATTGAGATGCTTTCTGACTGTGCAAGGAAAAGAAGGGTAGCTTTCTATGGCCACGTTGCAAGATTGCCTCCAAACCGATTAACCAACCGTCTGTTCACCTTCTGGCAAAACAAGAAGCTTAGTACCACTTGGAAAGACTTGACAGAGACCGAAAAGGATATTAAAGAACTGGGAATAACAGATCTCAAAAACAGACAGTCTAAGAGACGCACCCAGAAGGAAGTCCGTTGATTTCAGGAAAAACCTCGAAGGAAAGGTACCCCCTGGACAGAAGATAGAAAGGAGTTACACCGGCAGAAGATGCGACAATACTGGGCAAAGGTCAAAGCCCAACAGTTGAACAAGCGTTGTCCAAAGTAGGCCTATTCGAAAGAAGAAGAATATTTCCGACATACACCAAACCACTATGTGAATCTTGACATTGACAAGTGATAGTCGACATTCAACAGTTTTTGGTCTTTCACTCTTAGACACCATTGCCTGGAAAAAAAAATGTCTTACACCATACCTCCTATATTATCTGGCTGGGCTTTTTATTCTTTTACTTAACAGCTAGGCCCAAATTGCCTATCACAACATTTTCAACATTTGTTCAACATATATCACATTTGTTTCCCACACTGATGATTTTCAATGAAACAAACATAATATTTCAGAGATCATATTCATTTTTCACCTTCTGGCCATGGATATGTAATTTTATACATACTCTACATTTTAAGATAATATACACAATTTTCATTTTGAAGTTTAAAACCCCAGACTTCTGTGGATAAATCTGTTTTAAAGATATTTTCCCGTAATTTCTAGTAATTTGGGTTTCTTTTCAGTCGTTATTAACATGGAATTAATTTCATAAGTGAATCCATACAGTGGTGTGCTAGGAAAATGTTAACAATTGGCTCTCTGATGGTGACCGCCACCTGGGGGAGGGAAGCGAATTTTTTAACCCTTCAAACGCTTTAG
Source organism: Phosphuga atrata (assembly GCA_944588485.1). Classification (NCBI taxonomy): domain Eukaryota; kingdom Metazoa; phylum Arthropoda; class Insecta; order Coleoptera; family Silphidae; genus Phosphuga; species Phosphuga atrata. The sequence goes on along the minus strand of OX155892.1, from coordinate 85,599,070 downwards.
ACTTAAGTATATCCTCGATTTTAGCTCTCTTTACTTCTTGTTTAGTGACACCAATGTGTACCGGGACTAGTAATAACATACAAATGTCTGTTGTATAATTCAATATCCTGTGTGGTTACCAAGGGAAGTAGTTGTTTCAACATGGTATTTGTTTGGTAGGCTTAATAAGACTTAATATTATAGAGCTACAAACAGGGTGAATATATTTATGTATTCAGGCTGCATTTCATCATTTATAATTTTAGTTCATTTATACAATTTAAGTTCGATTATGTTTTTTTAAGAGAAACGATGGTAAATTATTCTTAGTTTATGTGAAAGTATAAACACAAAATATAAATTCTTAAATAAAAATGATAGCAAAGCTTGGTCTATGTTTTTATTATAGATAGTGGAAACTGTGAAAAGTTAATTTTCAGAAAACTAACAATGGGCTTGCATATTTAAAAAAAAGTAAACAATAGGCTCACCAATTTATACAGCCTGCTCCAGCACACCACTGTTTATAAGCATTAATTGATTCCCATGATTAAGAAATTCTCCCTCATAATGCTTTATACAAAATAGTTCTTCTTCTTCTTCGTTTTAGGCAATTTTGCCTGTTCTAGTTCGATAAAATTCAGAAGCTGTCTTTCCATCTGTTACGGGGGCCTCCAACACGTCCCTTGAGATTGGCTGTCTCGTGCTATCCTTACTAATCTTTCGTTTTCCATTCTTGACACGACAAAATAGTTATAAACTTTAATTGCATAGATTATTGACATGATTACGAAATTCACCCACAATGCTTATATTGCAACTTTGTTTCCAAAGGTAGGATATTTCCATCAGTAGGATATCATAATTCATGCAGGATATCAATCATCAAATATATCATTTTTTATTTATCATTTGATACAAAATTCTTGTACAAAACTGGGTCTCCACAAGGCAAGAGCTGTAGACTGCATGAAATTTTAACACCAAATTATTGGGGACAGGGAAAATATCTTTATGTTTAATTTTTCGAACACAAGTCATCCTTTACAAAAAGATCTGCTTGTTGAGAAAATGAATTGACGATAATAAAATTTTAGATCAAATGTACAGGGTGTTAATAAATTAGGATATATGAAAATGTTTCAAGGGATAAGTATTATTATTTATTATTTTTCACAAGAGTTTTATAAAATAAAGTTGTTTATAAACTAACGTTGTTCAGGTAACTTTCACTAATAGGAAAGGAACATGTCCCCCTGTCACTTCAAACGGAATACCCCTCCTTCAAGAGGATTATGCCAAGTATCTTGGAATATATCTGGATAGACGACTAACTTGGAAGAAGCACATATTCAACAAGCGATTGACTATGGGCCAAAGGATACGCTCAATGTACTGGTTACTAAATAAAAAGTCTCATCTCTCACTCCAAAACAAATTACTGCTATACAAATGTGTAATAAAGCCTATATGGACATACGACATACAACTGTGGGGCTCAGCAGCAAAATCAAATATTGAAATAATTCAAAGATTTCAATAAAAAATATTAAGAATGATAACGACCGCTCCTTGTTACGTCTCAAATAAGAGACTCCACCACGACTTATGCATCAAAACAGTAACAGAAGAAATTTCAGAAAGAACAAAAGTGTATAAAGAGCGACTCACAAATCATCCAAACATATTAACTGTAAATCTGATGAACACCCAAACAGTCGCTAGACGACTAAAGAGAAAGATTTCTCAACACCTGATTTAAGAGACTGAAAGAATAAACGGGGCAGTCACTGGACAACCTTCGTACAAAACCAATAATAACATCAAACATTTGGTGAATATCTTCAATTGATAGATTGCAATAACAAATTAATAAAAAAAAATAAACTAACGAAAAGTCTGAATATAAATTTTTAAATAACAATTCGACTTTTGGCTAAGTATGTCAAGGATTGGAGCAATTTTTGTTCTTTCGTATAGGAGTGTATTGAATGGATTGTGTAGAGGGTTGTTTGTGGTTGATTGATTGTGTAGAGGGATGACGAATTTTTGTGATAGTTCTTAGTGCGGATCTTTCGGCAATTTCTATGTTACGTTGAGTCGGTTTGTTCGTGTTAGACCAAATAATGTGACCATACACCAAGATCGGTATGCAAATGGTCTTGTAAATTGTCGTCGCAGTCTTTGTGGAAATTCCTTGATTACGGAAGGTCAATGACCGAGAGTTTTGATCTTTTGATTATTTCGAGTTTGCGATCTTTTACACGAGTCAAATTTTAATGCTCGGTCCAATATGATGCCTAAATATTTGATTGTAGGTGTGGGGATAACAATAGTAAGGCCAGCGTTAATATGTGGAGTTGATAGAGATGTGGTAGTAAAAGGAGTAGAGTAAAAGGAGTAGACATTTGGAAGGGTTCGTCTCCAGCATTTGTTGAACGAATTGATTGTATTATTTGTAAGTGACTGTAAGTTGATGACTGCTTTTGGAAGAGATTTGGCATGTAAAATGAAGGCGGTGTCGTCGGCATATTGGAGAATGTAGGGAATGTTTATGAGATTGGGATAGTTGAGGTGCATATTAAAGATGTCGTGACAGTAGGGTTGATAATGGTGAACCTTGAGGAAAACCTTGAAGAGGGGTAAAAAAGTTAGAGTGTGCTTTATTGACTTTAATACATAACTTTCTGTCACGTAGGAAGTCTTTTATCATGAAAAGAAGATATGATGGTACATTTAATTTGTGTAGTTTGAAAAGCAGTCCGTCGTGCCAAACTGTGTCAAAAGCTTTGTTTATGTAGAGGAAAAGAGCAGCGGAGTGTTAATTAAGCAGGTGAGAGGTTTGTATATTGTTTGTGAGGATGAATAGTGGATGTATAGTGGAATTGGAAGGTTTAAAGCTAAATTGGAAGCAAGGAATGATTTTTCTATCAAGTCCATAGAGGATTTGTTCAAAGTTTTTACCCAGAACAGAGAGTAGGGTGATAGGTCTATAACTTTTGGTAACGATTTTGTCTTGACCAGGTTTTAATAGTGCAAAGAAGGGGGAGACACACATTGCAATAGGCAAAAATTATATAATTTGATTATATGATTGTGAATTTTGTCGTTTATATGTCTGATAAGGAGTTTTGAGATGTTGTCCCTACCAGGAGCGCTGTTTTTACCCAAAGCGATGATTGAAAAGTATTCCTCGTCGAAAATTTCTGCAGGGGCCTGGATATTGTTGTTTATGAAAAAGGTACTGGACCAGTTGGATATTAGATTAAAGTTTTGATCATTTTGATCAAAGTCGGAATTATGAGTGAGAGTGAACGCTTTATCGAAGTGTTTTGCGAAAAGGGAGGCTTTATGGAAATCTGAAGGGGTGGAGTGAGGAAATTTAGAATTGATGATTTGTGGATTGACTTTTATTTTTGAATTTGCTTAATTTTCTATTTTGTCCCAGTAAGTTTTACCATGATTCCGTTCAATCTCTTTGCAAACTTTAAGTCAAGATTGACTTCTATTTTGAAAATGTGTAATTTAATGTTTATTTATTTTGTTGAATATTTTCTTCAGGTCAGGATCTTTCATACGTAGATATTCCCTGTATTTCGTCTTTTGTGTTTGATGACACAGATTATAAAAGGAGGGAGACTTATGTATGTGGTGTTTGGATGTTAGAAGAGGTGAATGAAGTTAAATAAGATTTCATAGATGTTTTTGGAAATCCTCAATATGTTGTATTGAAATATCTGTGTCATTTTAGGTAACGTGTCATGTTTGAGTTTACCTTGTCGAGATTTGTTTTTGACCAAGTTTATAAGCACTTATAACCTGCTTATAAACTTGGTCAAAAACAAATCTCGACAAGGTAAACTCAAACATGACACGTTACCTAAAATGACACAGATATTTCAATACAACATATTGAGGATTTCTGATCTGAGGATGAATGATTCCTCAGATCTGTTGGTGATATGATTACCCCCTTCGACACATAATGTGTTGCTCGGACAGTTATAGCTAAAAAATAGCTTATATCTCCAGTGACTGCCAATCTGTCTAAATCTTATAAAATATAAAAGTATAAATCTTTTTAAAAATTTATTTAATTTAAAAAAACAAATTGTAAAAAAATCAGGGTACTTTAATACTTATGTGATCACTAAAATGCGAAAATTAAACTAAAACTAAAATGAAAATTTAACCACTTTTTTTAATATTACATCCTATAACCATATAAACAGTTTTGTAATTTGTACAAAGGAATCTTTCTAGTATTGGGTATTTAAAAATTTATATTTTGCATCTAGGCTTTTTATATCTCAACTAAGAATTGTTATATTAATATTTGCTTTTTTTTAGAATTCGCTGAATGCATTGCCAATAAATAATAATCATGAGCATACGAATGAAGGATAAAAAATCACTATATTTGCAGTACCAGACACTAGCAGCTTTAGTGAAAGCTTTAACAGGTAGTTATACTGTTATAGATCTGAGGAATGAAGCTTCAGTTTATGGCAAAATTATTGAAACTGATGGATACATGAATATTGAGATGACGGATTGCGTTTTTCAAACACCAAGAGGTATGTATTTAAAATTAGTTTAAAAAATATGGAATTCATCAAATTTTGAAAAATATACTATACAATGAAAATATATAATCAAAATACACAATAAAAATAAACGTTTTTTTTTTTAGGAGATTGTTATCCGTTTGACAATTTTTATGTAAAATGCAGGAACATTCGGTTTGTACACGTGCCCAAAGACGAGTCAGCCATACCACTGATAGAGAGTCAATTTACTAGAAGAACAAAGCCACAACAAAAGAAACCAATTTTTAAACTTAAAAGATCTGCTCTATATCAAAAAGAAATTTTAAACGAAATTGCATCTACCTCTAAAGAATAAAATGTTAAATTTATTTGGTCTATTTTTTAGAATCCTATTAATATAATTATAAACATAAGGATGGAGGGACATTATTGGTTTTGAAATATTTTTTTGGAAAAAATAATACAAAAAAATTATGTAAATGTTAAAGTTGAAAATGAATATTTATTTTGATACAAGTCTTGTTTATAGTTTTAAAGTTAATTATTAAAAAAAAAATCATTTTACAGCCTTGTCTAAAAAGGTACATATATAAAGCATATAGCAATAGAAAATATTTGTATATTTTTACTGTCCACCACGCAAACGCAACACCAAGTGGAGAGTAGATTCCTTCTGAATGTTGTAATCGGACAACGTTCTTCCATCTTCAAGCTGTTTACCAGCAAAGATTAAACGTTGTTGATCAGGTGGAATTCCCTCTTTATCTTGGATTTTTGCTTTGACATTCTCTATTGTGTCAGATGGTTCAACTTCTAATGTTATTGTTTTCCCAGTTAAGGTTTTTACAAAAATTTGCATACCTCCTCTTAAACGTAATACCAAGTGAAGGGTAGATTCCTTTTGTATATTATAATCAGAAAGGGTACGTCCATCCTCCAATTGCTTTCCTGCAAAGATTAATCTCTGTTGATCTGGAGGGATTCCTTCTTTATCTTGAATTTTAGCCTTCACATTTTCAATTGTATCGGAAGGTTCTACTTCTAAAGTGATGGTTTTTCCAGTTAAAGTTTTAACAAAGATCTGCATTCCTCCACGAAGACGCAATACCAAGTGAAGAGTTGACTCCTTTTGAATATTATAATCAGACAGTGTTCGGCCATCTTCCAACTGCTTTCCTGCAAAAATCAATCTTTGCTGATCTGGTGGAATACCTTCCTTATCTTGAATCTTTGCTTTGACATTTTCGATAGTGTCAGAAGGTTCAACTTCAAGTGTGATGGTCTTTCCAGTTAAAGTTTTTACAAAAATCTGCATACCACCACGGAGACGTAATACTAAGTGGAGAGTAGATTCTTTTTGGATGTTGTAATCAGAAAGAGTACGGCCATCTTCAAGCTGTTTTCCGGCAAAGATCAATCTTTGCTGATCTGGAGGAATTCCTTCCTTGTCTTGAATTTTAGCTTTAACATTTTCAATGGTGTCAGAAGGTTCAACTTCCAATGTTATTGTTTTTCCAGTAAGAGTTTTTACAAAGATCTGCATACCACCACGAAGCCTCAATACCAAATGAAGTGTAGATTCCTTCTGGATATTATAATCAGAGAGTGTACGACCATCTTCCAATTGTTTACCAGCAAAGATTAATCGCTGTTGATCTGGGGGAATTCCTTCTTTGTCTTGAATTTTGGCTTTGACATTTTCGATAGTATCGGATGGTTCTACTTCTAATGTGATTGTTTTTCCAGTTAGTGTTTTCACAAAAATTTGCATACCACCACGAAGACGCAATACCAAATGAAGAGTAGATTCCTTTTGGATGTTATAGTCCGAAAGAGTACGTCCATCTTCTAATTGCTTGCCAGCAAAAATCAGCCTCTGTTGATCTGGTGGAATCCCTTCCTTATCTTGAATCTTGGCTTTGACATTTTCAATAGTGTCAGATGGTTCCACTTCCAATGTGATAGTTTTTCCAGTCAATGTTTTCACAAAGATTTGCATACCACCACGAAGACGCAATACCAAATGGAGAGTTGATTCCTTTTGGATGTTGTAATCGGATAGAGTCCGTCCATCCTCCAATTGTTTTCCAGCGAAGATCAGTCTCTGTTGGTCTGGTGGAATCCCTTCTTTGTCTTGAATCTTGGCTTTGACATTTTCAATGGTGTCAGATGGCTCCACTTCCAATGTGATGGTTTTTCCGGTCAATGTCTTCACAAAGATTTGCATACCACCACGAAGACGTAATACCAAATGGAGAGTTGATTCCTTTTGGATGTTGTAATCGGAAAGAGTGCGTCCATCCTCCAATTGTTTTCCTGCGAAGATCAATCGCTGTTGGTCTGGTGGAATACCTTCTTTGTCTTGAATCTTGGCTTTGACATTTTCAATGGTGTCAGATGGCTCCACTTCCAATGTGATCGTTTTTCCGGTCAATGTTTTCACAAAGATTTGCATACCACCACGGAGACGCAATACCAAATGGAGTGTGGACTCCTTTTGTATGTTGTAATCAGATAGTGTACGCCCATCTTCCAACTGTTTACCTGCGAAGATTAATCTCTGTTGGTCTGGTGGAATTCCTTCTTTGTCTTGAATCTTGGCTTTGACATTTTCAATGGTATCAGATGGCTCCACTTCTAATGTAATTGTTTTTCCTGTTAGTGTCTTCACGAAGATTTGCATACCACCACGAAGACGCAATACCAAATGGAGAGTCGATTCCTTTTGAATGTTGTAGTCGGAAAGAGTACGTCCATCTTCCAATTGCTTTCCTGCAAAAATCAATCTCTGTTGGTCTGGTGGGATCCCTTCTTTGTCTTGAATTTTGGCTTTGACGTTTTCAATTGTATCAGATGGCTCAACTTCCAATGTAATTGTTTTTCCAGTAAGTGTCTTCACAAATATTTGCATACCACCACGAAGACGCAAAACTAAATGGAGAGTAGATTCCTTTTGAATGTTGTAATCGGAAAGGGTACGACCATCTTCCAACTGTTTGCCTGCAAAGATCAATCTTTGCTGGTCTGGTGGAATACCTTCTTTGTCTTGAATTTTCGCTTTGACGTTTTCAATTGTGTCAGATGGCTCCACTTCCAATGTAATAGTTTTTCCCGTTAGTGTTTTCACAAAGATTTGCATACCACCACGAAGACGCAATACTAAATGGAGAGTAGATTCCTTTTGAATGTTGTAATCGGAAAGGGTACGACCATCTTCCAATTGTTTACCTGCGAAGATCAATCTCTGCTGATCTGGAGGAATTCCTTCCTTATCTTGAATCTTGGCTTTCACATTTTCAATAGTATCGGATGGTTCCACTTCCAATGTGATAGTTTTTCCAGTAAGAGTCTTTACGAAGATCTGCATACCACCACGAAGCCTCAATACCAAGTGAAGAGTAGATTCCTTTTGGATGTTATAATCGGAAAGAGTACGTCCATCCTCCAACTGCTTTCCGGCAAAGATCAATCTTTGTTGATCGGGAGGAATACCTTCTTTGTCTTGAATCTTAGCCTTAACATTCTCAATGGTATCGGAAGGTTCAACTTCCAAGGTAATAGTTTTACCAGTTAAAGTTTTCACGAAGATCTGCATCTGTTAAAAAAATAAAACAAAGTAGGTAAGAAAAAAACAAATGTCAGATTGATAAGAAAAAAATTGTAAATACTAATGGAGGTCAGAAAGAGAATTTGTAATGGCATCCATTTTGTTCTAGGATGTAACGGTAGATAGAACAAAGAAAATTTTGAAACCGCTTAATTATGAAAATATATACGGAAAACCTCACCTTATAAAGCAAATCGAAACACTTTGACAAGACTATAAAGAATTTTGTTAAAATTTTGATGAAACAAATGAACGATGTATTTAAAAAATATCTCGTTTATATAGCTACTGATGTTTTTGTAAATAATTTACGAAAAATGTTGATATATTGAATACAAAATAATCTAAACACTAATATTATTTGAAATTACCTTATTTAAATTATGAACACCAGATCGAACTTTATTTGTAAATCGCACTTCTCACAGCTAACACGAACGCTTTAATGAAGCGCTTTGAAGTTCCGTCGACTATTTATAGATTTGAGAGACTCCCACCACGATAATCTCGAATCCAAAACGAACACCCTAGTTTATTCTCGAAAATTCTAGAATAAACGAACTTTACTATAATTTTATTGCATCAAAATGTTTCATAAATAATGTAATAATTTAAAAAGTGCATTTGATAGCGATTTGCTTTGCAATTTTCGTGAAAATCGGATTTTTTTGGTTTGGTTAAAAGTGTAAAGGTTGGTAGCAGTACCAACTTAAAATCGATTCAACTCGAAATTCACACAAAAAACAAAGTCATAGTCATCGCGATCAATAAGCAGTTGACGTAGAATCAGCTGTTTGTATTGTTTTAATATCATACCATTTTTTGTTTCGTCAATACTAATTGCAACTTCAATAATTTATTTTAAATATTATGTATAAAACATATTTGTATCAACATTTTATTTTGTAGATAACAAATAAGTTTTTAAACTTAAAATATATATGTTTATGAATAGGTTTCCTTATTATTCTTCTATATTTTTATGTAAAAAGAAATTAAAACGCAATTTTAATAATTTTTGCAATGCGTTTTTTAAGGCCTTGAAGCCTTAATTAACAATTAATAAAATTAAATTGTGTTTTTATATTTCTCCAATACAATATATTTCAAAATATTACAACATATAAATAGTAAATGAATCATATTTTAATAAAACTTGCTGTCTGGCAATTCCACTGTTTATTCCTTTATAGTTGACATCAAATGGGGGTTGAGCTAAAATTTTGCTGTCGTTTTATAATATTGATTCATAAAATTATAATAAAACACAGTTTTATACGTTACAAAATTTATTTCTAGGACACTACATATGTTTCACAGCGCTGTGGCTTCTTCAGGTGATGAAATTAAAGAATAAAATTAGAAAACAAGCTTCTTATATACAAAAACACATTTTGAAGGGAGGGTGGTTATTACAGATTTAGGTTTAATATGGGAGAATTATTTACGTCTATTGGGTCATTTAAGATGATCCCTTTTTTATTATCTTAGTTAATTTCTAAACTTTCCAATAAGTTAAGTTTTCTACTTTTTATTTTGGTATGTAATATGAATATATCAAATTTATTATCGAATTTGTGATTGTATTCTACGCAATGGTTGGCGAAAGTAGAATCAGTTTGTTTGGAGATGTAACTTCTTTCGTGTTCTTTTATTCTGATAGCAAATGACCTCCCTGTTTGTCCTATGTAGACTTTATCACAATCTTCACTAGTTAGCCCATAAAACCCCGAGTTTGACTTTTTTATCTGTTTTGTCCTTATTATTTTTTATGTGTTTTTGAATGGAGTTATTTGTTTTAAAGGCAATAGTTTTAGGTCTGTCGACTTTTTAATTACCTTGCTTATATTGTCTCAAATTTTGCCTAAATTCGCTATAATTTTTGGATGTTATAGGTTTCGTTTTGGGGAACTGCGACCTTCATAGATCTATTGTACCCCACCCTCTTCTTCTAAACGTTGGTATACTTACCCATTTAGTGTCTCTTCTAGTCCTGATTCCCTTGGGAATTTCAGGATTTGGGTGGGATTCAAAGGACCGCAACTCCTCTGTGTTCAAGCAGTGGACCCCAAGGTACATTTGCCCCTTGAGCAGTGCTCCTCTGCCTTTGAGCAGATGTATGGGGGTTTCCTCTGCTGAACCACAGAATCTGCATCTGTCATCTTCCTCTAGGCCTAGGGTCTTGAGGTGTTTTCTGAGTCTGCAGTGTCCCGTCAGGACTCCTGTCAGAATTCTAAGCTTGTTCCTGTTTAGTTTCAGGCAAGCTTTTGTTCTTTTCTGGTTAAAAGTTCCCAGAATTACTTTGGATTGACTCAACCCTGGAAATTCTTTCCAGGTTTTCATCCATTGTTCTCTTATTTCTTCATCTAAACTTTTGTGGAAGTTGTACACAGTTGTTTGCTAGGTGATCGGTTTCTTCGTTTCCGTCTATACCAGTGTGACCTGGTACCCAGTATAGGGTTACTTTATTTTCTCTGCCAATCTTGTTTAGCTTCCTACACAGTCCCATACCAGTTTGCTGACTGACAGGATAGCAATTCGTTTTTGCGATAATTCCTGTCGGGGTTAAATTGTGCACATCTTTCGATTGCGTGTATCCATGCTTGGAAGATACTTGGGAATATTCCCTTGGATTCGAAGTATTTGGTACGAGGTCCAAACACTTCTGCACCTTCTTCGTTTTGGGGTACATTAAATCGAGTGTTTTGGATTTTTTGAATTTGGTTAACATATCTGTTACCATATTTATTAGGTATCCATTATTCAGAGCTATGGTAATGATTCTGTTCTTTTCTAAGTACATATTTTCTATTCTCATTGGGGTGTTAATGAGTCTGTGCTAGAGATGAGCATGGCATCTCATTACCCATGCGATCGTCCCATGGCATGGGATGACTGGTATGAACGTCGCGTGGGATGGAATGGGATGGGTCAAAAATTTTGTATGGGACGGAGTGGGACGAGTTTTGATAATCTAGTAAATTTAGTTCGTGCATAATTAATTGCTTTCATCTAAGAAACTCTTCATTTTCATTTGTTTGTAGACACAAGCAGGATTCAGAACACAAATCACGGTATTTTTTAGCTATGTCTAGATTTTGTTTTTCTGCAACGCATATCTTTTTGGTGTGTGTCAGTTTTTCACGACACGCCGCGGCAGTTTGTCGGTTACCGAATCGTGTGTGTGCAGTTCAGCTAGTATTTTTCTTTTGTGAAAAAGTCCTATTTTAACCTTGTCCTATTTTTACCTTGAAAATTGTGCAGCTTTGTTTTTAACGATTTTAACGATTATATTAAAAATAGACAATAATCCAAAATTATCGTCAAATTGTCTAGACTCATTGTCAAATAATGAAATTATGAAAAATTAAATTCGAACGAATTATCGTTAGAAAAAGCGAAAAGAAAGTTTGCTGTATGGGAAAAATGGGATGAATGGGACGGGCCGCGCAAACGGGATGGGATGGGATGAATGGGTTGGGACGAAATTTTAGGTTTGTGGGATGGGACAGTGGGAATAAAATGTGATGTAATGGGAGAGTGACAGGTATCAGTCCCACGGGATGGGATCTGGAAGGAGAAACTCGTCCCATGCTCATCTCAAGTCTGTGCACCATATGTATAGGTATATATGAAACTTATGTAGTGTCCTACAAATAAATTTCGAAACGTATAAAACTGTTTTATTATACATTTTATTAAAATGAAGTTTCAACAACTCCACAACTAATCAATTATTCAATATTGATTCAGTTTATCTAATATTCCCAAAGTTCAATTTCGTATTCTTTATGCGACATATACAGAGCGATTTAACGGAGCATTGGGAGCATAGCCAGGGGGGGAAATGCCCCCAGAAATATGCAAAATATAACAAATATTATGTTGAAATAAGGAGAGACGAGGAGGCGACTCTCTTCAAGAGAGCAAGGTAATGTGGAGTTTAGGAACCCTTGTGTGTCGGTTTTAGAAAGTAAATTGGCGCATTTCTGTTATTGTAATTCCTTAGCCCCTACTCCCACCCCCGAAACTAAACCCTGGTTACGCCCGTGATGGGGAGTAAGGGGTTAAATTATAATTATAACATTAATGATTATATCCAATTAGGGAAAGTAAAATGATAGGTTAAAGAGTATCACGTATCGTATATCTAACAGTATACAAATAAAGTAACTATAATTATATATAGATCTCAATGTTTACACTTTATGCAATAACAGTTTCCAGTTGCATAAACCTATTATCGTTGAATAAATCAATAATGTCTATGCATAAATGTTACATTTCACAATTTAAATTGATAGATCCTTTTCTTTTCGGAAAGCTAAATATAATTTATTCTTCATAAATTTTCATCATCATTTACATTTTGTCTAACGGTATACTCGTAGTGATTTTGTATTAGCTATTTAGTTAATTTTTTTTATGCTGGTTACGAAAATATTCTAGAGTTTACTGTAGGTACATTACCAATTTTGAATGTTGCAATTGAAACACAATTGAAACTCCAATTCTTGTTACAGGATGATATGTTTTTAGGCCATTCTATTTCATGTTTCAAAGAATATTATTGTTTTTATAGCACTTTCTCCTATTAATGACAAATAAACAGATAGCGAAGATTTGAAGATCAACAACTCGTGTACTTACGAAGTACATACATACATACAACACGAAGATACTTATACTCGTTATAACAACTCGTGTACTTACTTATTTTTAACCAAATTTTGGTCAATAAATTCAAGCTTCAAATTAAAATCGGAAGCTTAAATGGAATCTCAAATTAATTTCCTTAACATGTGTTTTTATATCAGTAAATCTACGACTACACCCTAGAAATTTAATAAATGGATGTAAAACACATTTGAAAATCAGTAATTTAGTAATAATGAAGTTTTCAAATCAAAAATAAAATATGTATAAAGTTTTATGAAACGGATTTGTGAAACTTCTGTGTTTGTCGATTTTGTTTTGGGACGCATTAGAACGTTTAGGGCTGCATGCGGCACGCCGGCCACGGATTGCACACCTCTGTTCTAATGGGTCGGTCTCTATTCTTACCATCTTACAGCGCAAATAAATTTAAATAATGATTTACGGTTGATACGATCATATTTATCATAAGTTACAGAATCATAATTATCAGATAATACATTATTTTAGTAGTATTTTTGGTTTTTTGTTGGTATAAATAATTAAATACATTATTTTTAACAAGACAAAGAAAAAAAGTGCTACATTCACAGTTAAACAAACAATTAATCCAACATTCCAATACCGAGGTAAAAATTAAGAAAGAAAAAAAAACAAACAAAAACCACGATAAAATAATGCTACCAAAAATAGTAATTGCTCGCACCCAATTAACAACGAAAAAGAAAATTTACCTCAATACGGCAGCATCAAAGCTTTATTTATGCTTTTTTTTTACTGCACCACCCTTTAATCAAGGGCCAACCGGCTCCGTGTTTCCTCATGCACGAACCCCAGACTTCCACCACCGCTCTCCTCGCTGCTCCACTGACATCCTTCACAGTTTTGTGCCCAATGTGCCCACATGTCACTAGCTTCCCGACATGCCTCCTGCATTTTTCATGTGACCCGCACCTGTGTCGTGCAATCAATGCTTGCGGCAGCCTAACTCCTTTAAAAAAAAGGCTGTACTCCCAAGGTACAGCGGAAGCCTTTGGAACAATTGTACGCTCCCGTATTCTGGGAGGAACTTACTCCCCTCGATCTGCCTCTGACGACTCTGTAACTCAACCTCCACTAACCTTTCACACACTATTCTTCCATTCCAAAAAATTGTCATTCAACCTGAGGAAATCGTCATATGCCCAGCCACAGCTTTCATACAGCTTCTTACTTCTGCTCCCCCTTTTCCTCCTCTTTTGTATACCCATACCTCCATTCTTACAACTCTCAGCACTTCTTTTACAATCCTTTCATTACCTATTCCATACACTTTCCTTTAACGAAACTCCTAGCTGCCTGCGAAAACACTTTCCGCGTATTTGTTTCTTGCAGCACAATGTATGCCGGTGTAGTTCTATCTAAATTGTGAGCCATTTTTTAAAACTGCAGCGTTCAGCTCTCAAATCTATCTTCCGATTTCACTCACTACAATTCCGCTCCATACAAAAGAATGCTTCTCACACATGCCTTCCTCACTACCATTTTCGCTGCAAAGTTATTGCTCAAGCACTCCTTCCATACATTCCCTAGTCCATTAGCAGCCACCCACGCCTATTTACTAATACATTTCACATGGTCTTTCGCGGACCCATCCTACCCAAACATAAAACCCCCAAACATATAAAGGTATTTGAAGCTGCTAACTTGCTCGATTACACTACTTCCCCATTTAAATTATTCACTACTTGTACCCACTCTCTTTCGAAACATCATCCATTTAGTCTTTTTCACGTTCACTACCAATTTCCTCTTTTCAAAAAATCTTTTCCCACGCCGACATCATCTCTGACATTTCTCCTTTCGATCTAGCTAAAATCACAACGTCGTCCGCAAAAGCCAAACTCCAAACTTTCCTATTACCAACTCATTACTTACTATGAGTTATTACTTCCTATTACTCCGGCTTGACCTTTGCTCAGCACACTCTCTAAATCAGCTTTGTGCAGGTTAAATAATATTGGACTCCTATCCTATCAACCTAACTCCTATCCGGACAACCCTGCCTTAGCTCCATTCTCACATCAAAACTTTCAGAAACTTCCTCTCCTACTTTCACTGCACCGCGTATCCTGATCTCTCTGCGATATATATATATATATATATATATATATATATATATATATATATATATATATATATATATATATATATATATGTATCCCTGATTATTTCGATTAACTACAGCGCTATACCTTTCCTTCTCAGACATTCCCCCATTCTCTTCCTCACCACAGTGTCGTAAGCTGCTTTCAGATCTATAAACAGAGCATAAAGTTTCCCTTGCTTCTTAACCAGCTACGTCTCCACAACATATTTCAACGTAATCAAGTGTACCACCGAACTGTAATGATTCGTAAATTGGGCTTGTACATCCGGGATCAGGCCTTCATCTTCCTCTTCACATAAAAGCTTTTGCTCCAGCAGCATCGCATCGATTTTGTACGACGCGCCCATAACCGTTATTCATCGGTAGTTAGCTTATATAGTCTTCCCACTCCCCACCTTTATATATCGGTACAATTAAGGCTTCCTTACAGTTCACCAGCATCCTTTTATTACCTTTATCGTAAGTATCGTTAAGTTATTTGAAAAGCTCTAGCTGGATGACTAGCGGGACGTACTTCCACGCTTCATTCGGGATACAATCCGAACCCACTGGTTTCTTTCGGAAGCCTATCCAAAACACCTGAAAATCCTTCCCACGTATTCATCTCTGCAGCTCGTTGCACCCTCCTGCAACATCGTCGAGCTGTTCGGGCAGGCCACTGGTTAGCATATCTCTTTGAAATAGGTTCTCCATAGGCCAATAGGTTTCTCACAACACCCTCGTTTCCATCTATAGGCTGACACAATTTTCCAAATATCGGCTTCATTGTGGATCTCCTTCAACCTATCGAATTACGCGTCTTTCCACCCCTTCTTCCTTTGGAGTACCATCTCTTTCAGTTGTATACGGCATTTGTTGTACTCCTCCATCGAGTCCTGACCCTCCTTCCACCTTTCGAAATTCTTCCTCTTTAGTCTATTCCACTTATTTTAGAATTGGTATTGTAACAGAAAATATAATGGATTCCAATGGGAGATTCTGCAGAAACATCTGTCTTGTTGAATTCGATCTAAAAGCCTTATGCCAGCTCCACACTCTCGCGAAGTAGCACGGAGTTGAGCGAGGAACGAGAGTGTGGTCACGTTACTCGGTCCGCTTTGTGCTTCCTCGCCTCGCCTTGGCTAACTTCGCTTCATGAAGCGGATTTTCGTACCACGAAAAACACACGAGGCGGGAGTACTAGGAAGTGACTGTATCACGTCTACACTCTCGTGTTTACTCTTCCTTTCCTATATATTATACACACAAATACTTGCAGCAGCAGCTACTACCTGTTCAGTGTCAGTCATGGCACTGAGGTCCTCGCGAAGTAAGGCGAGAACGTGGATGCCTCCTCCGTCTAGTTCCTCGCCGAAGGAGTTACTTCGGCGAGAGTGTGGAGCGGGCATTATATTTTTACCAGTCATATTATTTGCTCCATCAGTCGTCACAAACATCAGATATTTAATGTTTAATCCACTTATTTTTTTTTCTATAAAACAGTTAATACAATATAATCTTGATAATCCGGCGGTTGGTTAATTAGGCACGTTCAGTAATTCAATTATTCAGTAAACCTCGCGCACAGCTGAAATAAAGTCAAAAGGGACACCCGCAAAACTCTGAAAACTTGATTCACGATTCTGACCGAGCTAACTCTACTCTACCATTGTCTTCGATTACAATTTTTACAAGAGGTTTCCAACAAATGTGAAGTGGATGTTACGCTGACATAGCTTGGCTTCAAGGCACAAGCGAGGAAAATTTTCATTTCTTTTCTGACGAAGATATCCTCAGCCTAATTTGTTCGACGGATGGCGACGAAGCTAATGATGACTTAAATGTTTGAACTCTGTGAACTGTAGCAAAAGGGTGACGCGTTTAACATACTCAATGTTTGTACGAAATGGGCAGAATAAAACACCACCGCAAGTGATGTTGTGTTAGTGCGGAAAAGGTTGCCAAACGTTTTAGGCATAGAAACAAAAAACAAATACACATTTACCTATATAGATAAATATTTTATACTTTCTGAAATACAATTGTACATAAAATATGTAAAATTGTTTTGTTTTAATCCTGATAATACGGATTTTTTTGATAATCCGGCGATTGTCTGGTCCCATATGTGTCGGATTATCAAGATTGTATACCTGTAAAACTTCATTTGAAGTTCCTCCATCTAAACTTAGTAGTTCAGCTAAATTTTCAATTGGTTCAAAGTTTTCATCAATTTCCCGATGAAAATACTAAGCTAGAAAAAAAGGGAAAGGACTAATAAACGTTTTGGTTTCATGGAAATTTTGTTCGAATTTTCTGTGACTGTCTAGTATTTACCCAGATACATGACTTGGGCATTCAAAAAATTTAAACATGTTTATTGATTTTTATATATCTTTTTATTAGACATTGAACAAGATATAAAATTATTTAAGGCACAGTTATCTTGACATAATCTCAACAAATAAATATAAATAAAATAATGGCAAGAATATAATAAATCGATTTATAAACCTTATAGCAAAATATAATAGTTTTTTTTTCGTATATATTTTTTTGTTTATAAAGAAAGCACTGCATGAATCACAAATAAATAGTCGGATTATAAACAAATAACGCGTATTATTAGACCGTTCTGTTTACAAAAATAGTTCTACATTGCATCATGTATATTGAGCATAAATCAATACAGAAAATATTTTATTTTCGTATAGAAAAATATAAGCACCACAAGTTTGCTTTTTTTAAATTTTTAAATCTTCCCCTTTTCTTATCTTTAATAACACTTAATACAAATTTAAGGCAAAGTCAGGCAAAATATAAATAATTATCTATAATATTTAGGAAACATAAGAGAGACCATTTGAATATTTTTTTCCCAGCTGCTTTTCTCGCAGCTCTATTTTTACCCCACAACAAAAAAAAGTAATTTAAATAATCCACAACAAAATAATGCATTCTAGCTTGTCATTGCGACAATCCGAAGAGTTTGAGCGCGTTGAAAGCTGTGGCCAAGGCGACTTCTTCGGGCTTCTTGTTCATAAATGCGGCTATCATCTCGACGATCGCCGGCAAGGAACACGGTTCGTTTCGTTGGAACGTACAATACCTATGCAGAAATGTCATAGACCTGAAAAAATAACATGTTTTTATGAGACGACCGTTTTGTTTACTTGGCATCTAGCCGAAACTGATTTGAATGGAAGTTATTTTAGATTTCTTTCTAGAATACTCGGAACTTTTGCGTGTAAAATTATATGAATCATAACAACAATACTGGTTCATGTTATCAAGTTTGCTGGTTTGTTGTTACTTTAGATCCATGTTAGTTCAAAACCTTTGACCTACAGGTCTGTCTAACATTATCTATATAACATTGACTGTGTTTAATGTTGATGCCAATTTGTTTCTGTCTATTTTAGACAGTTTATTTGTCTATTTTTGTCTGTCTGGTCTTGTCCGTCTAGTTTCGTCCGTCTGCTTTTGTTCGTCTCTTCCATCCATCCAGCCTGTCTTCTTTTGCCTCTTTGGTATTGTTTGTCTATTGTTGTAAATCTATTCTTATCAATCTAATTATGTCGGTCTAGTCTTGTTTCTCTCGCCTTGTTTGTCCATTTTGTCTAATCTGTCTAGTCTTGTCTGTCCGCCTATCCAATATGATCCAAGACTGGAGAGTGCTGGAGAGAGAAAGCCTAAGTGATCATCGATACATTCTGTACAGCGTAGAAGGCACAAAACAGATACGACAGGGAAAAATTATAGGATGGAATCTAAAGAATCTTGTTAAGGAGAAAATGGCAACAAATCTTGCAATAGAAATAGCACGAACACACAAACGAAGCACGGATACGCTAGTAGAAGCAATGACGAAGGCATGTGATACACTCTAATAAAGAAAAGAGAACCATCAAGAAGAAAATTGGTGTATTGGTGGAATTTATGAAATTGCTAGCATGAGGGCTGCATGTGTCACTGCAAGAAGGAAATTTCAGCGCAAATTAATTAAAAACGAAGAAGATGCCCACGACTTGAAAAAACTCTACAAGGAATCAAAGAAGGATTTGCGCGACCTAATAAACAAGTCAAAACGGGACCACTGGAAGAAACTCTGCGAAGATCTTGACATTAATATATGGGGAGACGCCTTCCAAATCTGAAAAAAAGCTTAAAATCAAAGCCCCAAGTGTACAAATGACGATGGAGGGAATGCTCCAGGTGATTGAAGCTCTTTTTCCACGCCAGGAGGTTTCCTTCGGAAACAACCCAAAGTAATGGAAACACTACTATTCAGTAATGAACGTTGTCCTAACTACGGGAAACTTTCCAGACAAATGGAAACGTTTAAGACTAGTTCTCATTAAAAACGGAGAGAAACCAATTGGGGAACCATCGTCATACAGGCCTCTATGTATACTAGACGTTTCAAGAAAATTGCTGACCACTCCAACCAACGAGATTACAAAAGGAGCTTGACGCCGGACAGGGGTTATCCAACAGGCAGTACGGTTTTAGAAAAGGCAGGTCAACTATAGACGCAATCGATGCAGTTTTAAAGATCGCAGAGAAAGCGAAAATGAGACAGTCGAAATAGAAGTAAGTTGTGGGATTCCTCAGGGCTCTATATTGGGTCCTACATTGTGTAACCTCAAATACGACGGCATCCTAAGAACTAAACTGCCAGAGGGCGCCATATTAATTGGATTCGCAGACGACTTGGCGCTTATTGTAACTGCCGAAAACGAACAAGCGATAATGAGTACACCAAATCGTGTAATAGGCACAGTATCACAGTGGATTGTAACTAAGAAGCAAAAATTGGCGAACGAGAAAACCCCTAAACACATATTAAATACCTGGGTGATAAAGGGCTAACATTCGCTGCACACCTTACTGAGGCTGCAGGAAAAGGTCTAAAAACTGTCGCAGCAATGGAGCAAATATTGCCAAACGCAGGAGGAACCAGAAACTCTAAAACGCAAGTTACTGGGCACTGTAGCGCAATCAGCGATGCTATATAGTGCACCATTGTGGGCAAATAAATTGGAAACAAGGACCAACCTGGATAAATTAGCATCCGTCCAACGAAAGATTGCATTAAAGGTGTGCGGTGCATATCGAACTGTGTCCGGAGAGGTATATATAGCAATAGTTATCGCGGGCATTGCACCGCACCTATTGATTTGCTGGCGAAAGAGAGGAGAGAAATAAAAAAATCGGGAAATAACTTATATGCTAGAAAGAAAGACCTATTACAACAATGGCAAGAAATATGGACAAATACGGAGAAAGGACAGTTGACTTGGCTATTAATTCCAGACATAAATACATGAACTAAGCAAGAACACGCAGAAGTCAGTTACCACCTGACACAATTCCCAACCGGCCACGGTTGCTTCAGAGACTTTTTACACCTGATTGGAAGAGCAGCGGATAGCCTGTGTTAATACTGTGGTGAAACAGACACAATACCCCATACAATTTTTAATTGTTATAGATATCCTTATATGCTAGAGGATAAACAACATTGGGATATGGTACAGAAATTTAAACAACCAATACTATCGACCAAAGAATCGGACGATAAACGTAGTAGAAATAAATAGATTAAAATTAGCTAGACACAATTAGCACTCTGAAGCCATGCGACAAGCGTTTCCGGAGTGCCTAGTTGGGTTGGTGCGTAAGAAACGCCTTGTGCTTAGGTCTAACCTCTGCTGATTTCGAACCTATCATCAACACTCAGGCATTCCTCCACACTTCGAAGCTGTCATTGGTCAATAACGGTTTTACATTAACGAATTTTCTGCAACTTCGGATGTATACAGACGGTTCAAAATCCAACAGTGGTACAGGGGCTGCCATTGTAGTTTACTTTGGCGGAGAGGAGGTAAGCAGATTAGACTAGAGTATTACTTCTCTATCTTCCAGGCGGAGCTTATAACCATACAACACGAATTGCGTTATGTGGAAGAGCAATCCAAATGCTCTTGCTCAATTTTATATGAAAGCCGCTCCGTTCTTGACGCATTGAAGCACATGAATTCGCCCACTGAATTGCTAATGGAAACCTGGAACATAGCTGCTCGTGTATCGAAGAGTATCAAGCTCCGATGGCACTGGGTTAAAGCTCACGCTGGAATGGAAAGTAATGAGCGTGCAGACAGGCTCGCCAAACTTGCAGCAGAATTGGAAGATCTCCCCATCGCTTATAGCAGATTGCCTAGGCAAGCACTTAAATCGAATTCCAGGGAATTCTTTGAGGAACTCTGGCAGGATAGATGGAGGACTGCTAAAACAGGATTGTGGACCAAGATGTTTATACCATCCATCACAGCCTGGAAAAGCTTTAACGTCAGTTTGTCCCACCACTCAGTTCAACTAATAACAGGCCATGGTAACTTCGGGGTGTATCTCCACAGATTTGGGAGGAGAGAATCTTCGTTATGCAAGTGTGGTGAAAATGACAGTGTGATGATTTTCGTGCCCAGATACCGCACAATGGAGACAAACTCTGGAGCTAGACTACAAATAAAATAGCCTTACCTGGCCTAATAACCAACAGCAGCTTAGGTCAATTAAAAAGACTAAAGAGTGGTGGAGTAGATTTGACAATAATGCGAAAAAACTAACCAGACTAGACCACGGTAGTCAGTTTAGTTAAAATATCAATCTGATATAAACTGATATGTCTTGGCATCAGTAGATTAAGAAACACAGGCAGCATAGTGTCGAGCTCGACGGAATGCTGACTTTCATATGCACACATATGAAAAATCAAACAAAAAGGCTTGTCTATTCTTGTCCCTTTAGTCTTGTCAGTAAACAGAATTTTCAAGAAGATTGCAATAATTCAAGCGCGAATCTTGAACCAATTTCATCAAATTGTATCAGGTGATAATTTAAAATCATTATGATACCGTTCTACCGATTGTAAGAAGATTGCAATAATTCAAGCGCGAATCTTGAATCAATTTCATCAAATTGTATCAGGTGATAATTTAAAATCATGATGATACCGTTCTGGTGCCTGAAACGATGAGTCTGAATTTCGATTATTTTTATCCAGATAAATCTGGAACATTTATTTATGTATTTAATTCAAAACTTATTATCACGAAATTCTATAGGTAATTTCATCAGAATTGTGTCGTATGTGTCTTGTTTTGATTAATTGGCAAATATATTTACGTAGAGATAAAATAAAAACAAACTCTGAAATATTAAAGGTCAAATAAAATCGTAGTCATCAATATTCCAATTTAAATGTGCGTGAATATTATACATTTGATAGAAAACTAATTACATGCTAACATTCTTAGAAGGATATCTGATAAAATAAGAAAGTCGAACCGTAGAAAAGAGCCGGTTGTGGAACCTAATTTATGGCAATGCAATGTTTATAACGCTACGCAAATATTTACAAAGTCTATAACGTAGACAATCTCCGCAGCAAAATTTCACCCACGAACGTAGACGTTGATAATAAAATAACTGATGAACTGATAAATATAAACAGCAATAAAAATATTAAATCGTTTATCTGCACAATTCAAGTGCCGAAACAATGCCCAAACTTTCGACTGGATTTATTAAAAAAAATTAAATATGATTTTTGTTATCAGCCTTTTCACATCGTTTTGCATGCTATTTCTATTTTTAGAAGAGGAAATAACAAATTAGCGTAAAAAAGCAATTCAATTGTAAGCAAGATAAGAATAACGTGTTTATTATGAATTGACATAAAATTATCTACATGCAATTTCGTGTCCAAAGGTCGTTTAAAAAAATAAAATTTATAAATGTTATCAAGAACAAGATCTAATCTGTACTTATAGCACAGTTTTCTCAGATCCAAACAAGGAAGGTTTTGGCAGAGAGTATAGTGCCTAATCAATTACCTATATGAATATATATATATATATATATATATATATATATATATATATATATATATATATATATATATATCTACCTCTGAACAATATATAACGTCTCCAAATGGAGATTTAGACTTCTAAATGAGTTTTAAATTGGCGGTGGTTGATGCTTTTTGATAAAATTAACTGTCTTAATAACATCATTCATGACACTACTCATTTTCAACACCTGAGCTATAAGATTTTCCTGATGAATAATACAGTGATAATGATGCAATTTATTGGAATTGTTAGTCCTTCAACTTGTTTTTAAAAAAATGTATAAAGCCTTGTTTGTGGCCCATTATAGATGGAGCACTGTCTTACTCCTACCAAATTGTTCCAATTTATATTGTTCGAATTAAAAGCATCTACCACGGAAAATATATCACATCCCCTTGTACGGTCTTTTAAAGTTTCAATATCAATATTTTATTCAAAAACAATATTTTTTAAAATATAAACTAAACAATATTTTATTAATACAAACGCTTATGGTTAAAGTTCTGTAAGAATTTTTTAAAAATATTAAACTATTGTATCTTATTTGTAATATTTATTATTTATTTTACTATTTACTTATTTATTTTTGAATAAAAATATAATATATCGTATCGAAATGGCGGGCCGAATTCACAGGCTTTACGAGCCGCATTTGGTCCTCGGGCCGCACATTGGGAACCCCTGACCTAAGGGGATAAACAGGGGTAACAAAGTTTATATGGGAGACAAAAACAAATCTTCACCTATTAACTTGAAATTTGGCACGAATACTAACTTATCAATGAAAATAAATAAACACGTATTTCAGCATCTGCCAAATTTTATCCCTTAAGTGTATAAAATAGCCGACGAACCAATTTTTCAATGAACTCCTAAACGGCTGGATCGATGTTGATGAAATTTTTTGTGTGCGTTTGAGTGGATCCCTGGATGGTTTAAATTCATAATTGGACCCAGTGGTTAGATTAGGTTAATAGGTTGGGTTAGGACAACGTATGCCGGGTTCTGCTGGATCGATTCTGAACCTATTAATTTTAAATTCAGCACAAATACTTTCCAATTAAAATAAATAAGTCACATTTCAGCATTTTGCAAATTTCATTAACTGTGTGTAAAGTCTATAAAATAGGGGATGAATGGGTCCCTGGATGGTTTAAATTCATAATTGGACCCAGTAGTTATGTTAGGTTAGTAGGTTGGGTTAGGACAACGTATGCCGGGTTCTACTGGATCGATTCTGCACCTATTAATTTGAAATTTAGCACAAATACTTTTCAATGAAAATAAATAAGTCACATTTTTGCATTTGGCAATTTCATTCCCTAAGTGTATAAAATAGGGGATGAACTATTTGTCAATGAACTCTTAAACGGCTGGACCGATGAAATTTTTTGCGTGCGTTTGAGTGGGTCTCTGGATAGTTTAGATTCACAATTGGACCCGGTGTTTTGGTTAAAGAAAGACCAAGCGTTGGGCAGGGTGTATACCGTCCACCCTAATAACGCCGAGTATTACTATGTTCGCCTTCTACTTCATGAAGTCCGAGGTCCAACATCATTCTTGAATATGAAGATTGTTAACAGTGTAATTCATTCTACATATCAGGCAGCATGTAGGGTTCTAGGTTTGTTAGAGGATGACAAGCACGATGGAAGACGCTGCTCTTTGTAGTTCCCCATTCAGACTACGGGAACTTTTCTGCATATTATTGCTATTCTATCAATCTTCTGATGTTTTGAGTTTTTGGGCAAAAAAATACAAGGATAGTCTATCGGAGAATATAAAGCATCAAATAGAAACACATAATGTTCAACTGGTTATGGATGAAATTTATAATAAATGTCTGATTTCTATTGAAGATACAGTATTATATCTGAGAGAGCAATGCTTAGAACATTATGGTTTACCACATCCAATAAGATATGCAGCAGATTTACAAAATCAATTGTCCTCAATCATCCTCAATGAAATTAGCTACGACACTAATATATTAGCTCAAGTTGTCTGTATAAACTAATCTTTGCTAACAGAAGAACAGAACTACATATCTACAAACAATTATTAGAAAGTCAGTTTTTTATCTGTAGCACCCAGAGGCACAAGAGCCAATGAAGTCAAAGCATTTTTTAAGTCTTCGTATTTATGGTCAACAATTCAGAAACTCGCTTTAAACAAAATATGAGGATCCATTTCCCACAATGACTAGAAACAAGTGCCCAAAGGCAGTCATTGAAAGTGCCGGTATAGACCTAAGAGAAGACTGTTTCTCACCCGGACAGTTCTATGTGGCCTGTAGAGTTAGTTCCGCGAGCAGTTTGGTAATCCTTGCACCGAAAAGCGTTACTGAAAACGTTGTGTATAAAGAAGTTCTGCACTAATTTTGAAGAACAAAAAAGGCGATTTGGTTTTTAATGACAACACGAATTTACTCTACGTGGACGAAGTCGCGGGGCAGGCATCAGCTAGACATAATACGGAACTTGTAAAAAAAAAACAGGAAATTTTAAGAATTGAGAAATTAATTTTACGTCGCCTTGAATTGCTATTAAAAACTTTTTGCAAAATTGTTCGCAAAACTGACGCAAATTTCAAGAGAAAGCAAAATATTGTACTAGGAATTATTGTACTAGGAAACGCAGGCATTTTGCCACGACCTTGTTACATTATTAGATTTTTACTATAAAATCTAAATCAATTTATAAACTGTTGCATGCTACGCGACTTAATATTTTTTGTTGGTTGTTTTTTGCGTTTTTATTTGAACTAAATGTTAATCTTAAATTCGAGAAATAGTCGTGTTAAATACGTGATAAACAACATGCGAGTATAAAATAACTCACCATTTAAGTAGTCATTTATTATTATTGATGGAATTTTTTTGTGAATAAAGACTGACGTAGTACAATTGAAATAGTCTATTTATAGAATATCTCATACTATAAACATAGGAAATTATTATCAGAATTTTGACTAATGCTGAGGACAAAATCCCGAATGTATAATAATAAATTGGATGGAAATATTAGGCGTTAGAACAATATAAATAATTATTACTGGCATTATAATAAACATCCATTGTAATAAATATTGATTAACAATAGAAGATTGATAACAATAACAGAGATATTTACAATTATATGAATTTATTTATTAATATGAGACTATGAGTTAAAATTAAACAAACAAGATAGGCAAGACTCTGTCTGTCTAGTTCCTGGGTTCCGAACCTAGGGGTAATTACCCCCACGGGCGTAAATCAACTTTTCTGCGGGGGTAAGCAAGAGCTTAATTATTATGTCATACTAATTAATTAATAGAATAGATAGTTAACTAAAATTTAAAAAAAATACAGATAAACGCGCAGTAGTAGTATTTACACTCTTTCTAGCAGCCGTGTCGTTGCCCCCTGATTTAAGTTTATATTCCGCCTGATAATCCGACACATATGATACCAGACAACCGCCGGATTATCAAAAAAATCCAAATTATCGCGGAGCGCCTAATTACTGAACGTGCCGGACTCACCAACCGCAGGATTATCATTATTGTACTGTAGTTATTTAATTTTTTTTATTACATATTTTTTATTACATCTTTACATATTTTAATTTTTTTATTACATATTTTTTTATTCAAGAAAACCAGAACACGTGTCTGCTATTTATCTCGCTCTCTAATTATCTGAATTCTCGGCAATTGCTTACCAATTTACCCTCCTTGAAATATTGTAATGGCCACGTCACCACCAATTTTTTGGCAAACTTCCTTGATATTGTAACATTAATTTAAGTTAGTTAATTTGTAGAAGTTTTAGTGCACAGTCATATAAATACATTTATTAAAAAAAAAAACGCTGTGTTAAATATTTTTTTGGAACAAGACTTATTGCTAGTATTGCACGTAACTTCTTAATACTTTCCGTGAACCAATTGCGAGTCTAAACAGTGACATGGCTTCTACATCCGGATAAAAACGCTCCTATAAAGAAGCATTTTTACAATGGGGCTTCACGAATATTATATACACGTGCATGGTGGGGTCTTAGTAAAGCGATCACAGCGCATGTCGTGGCATAAATAAGTAACGTTTCCAGAGCGACGTTTTTAGCCAATTTGATTATATTTTGAAAGGGGTCATACTTAACACTAAACTTTCAATACTTTTGGTTTTACGAGTTTTTATGGCATGTATATTTTTAGCAGCAGTAATTCTAAGATGTCTAATTACATACAAGTTTGGGCATGCCAATAAATGTAAATAATATCTTCATCCATTACATGCTTCTCATAATACACTTTTAGATTTTCTTCTAGTGTGTAATCACTGTGATACGAATCAATTTCACTTCTGTTTATAAAAACAAGTTAAACAAGCAAAACAGTCTTCTCGCTCCAAAAGTGATTCAACTTTGTCCAATATTTCAGATATTGTTTCTGTAATTAAAGTTCTATCTTGTGTCTGCACTACTGTCTATAAAACACGTTTTCAAGATGACTCTTGCCTTTAATCTTGATGGAAACATGTCTTGAAAGTACCTCCGTTTCGAATATTTCGTTTTAACAAATTGGCGAACGCTGGGTTTTCCCCATTGTTGTTCATTGCTTGTTTTCGAAAGTCTAACTTTGTTATTATTATAACATATATGTTATTAATATTTTCTGTATTATTTTTAACCAAATGATCTAAAAATACTATTTGCCGTCTTTCTATCTTCCTTTCAATCAGTTAATTTATTTTGAAACAATAAAACATTTGTATATCACTATTTGCCATATTCTCGAATACTTTCGCATGATTGGTGGCGCTACTCACGTGCACATAGCCAATACAAAAACCTCAGGGTGTTTTATGTTATAAAGTGCTTAATCCAGAGAGCACGAAACGAAGCAAATTAAAAGGACATTTCGAGAAAGTTCGTAGGAAAAGATATTAAAGCGATCACAAGAAGACTGAGATGTTCACATAGATTTTTTTAAGAAAAAAGAGAGCCTTCTGATGTCTTCGCGGTTGGATTCCACAGGAAATATGCAAAAGGCAAATGAATCGTGTCTTGAAGCTTCATATTACATTTCTTATCGCATTGCTATGAACAAAAAACCGCACACTAAAAGAGATGAGCATCAAGATTGTAGATATTGGTGAGTAACATGTGGCTCAAATTAAATAAATATCACTCTCAAATACAACTGTTCAAAGTCGCATATCAGACTTAAGTAACGATATTTTGGCAACTGTTATTTTGATGATAAAATTGATAAAATCAATGAAAGTCCAATATAATATATATCCAATATATAAATATTTGACTGCAATTAGACAAGTCAACATATGTAACTTCAAGTTAACAATTACTGGTATATTAAAGATGACCATGTAAAAGAATAATAATACAATACTTGTTCTGCAAGTCTCTGCTCACTACTACTCGTGGTGAAGACGTATTCGAAACGCTAAAGCAGTTTATTTTAGACAACGGACAGGACTGGTCAAAGTTAGTTGCTGTTTGTACAAGCGGGGCCTTCCATAATGGGTGTTCGTTCCGGATTTCAAGCACTCGTGAAACAAGTTGCTCCTCAAGTTTTATCTTATCATTGCCTGATACACCGCCTCGCTTTGGCAGTCAAAACGCTTCCACCAGATTTGCTAAGCACATTGAATGACGTTGCAAAATTGTGAATCATATTCGTGGCAGTGCTTCAAACTCGAGATTATTCGATGTTTTATGCGATGAAGTTGGTGCCAAATTTAATTCTATTTTATATTACACAAAGGTACGCTCTTTATTCCGAAGAAAAGTTCTGAACAGAGTTTACGAGCTCCGTGAAGAAATAGAAATATTTTTGGAAAAACAAAGAACACAAAAAGAAAAAGTTTTTTTCAAAAATACACGATAAAACATTTATCGAAAAGCTGGCTTCTCTTGCTGATTTTAAATTTACCTAACCTAACCTAACATAAAAAGACTTGCAAAAAATGTGAATGCAAAACAATATCAACCTTCACACTGATTACTAAAATATGTTAGAATTGTAAGATTGTAGTATATATATATAATTTGGGATTAATAAAGATATTTGTAATTTATTATTGTTTGTTTTGATAACATTTTAAAGTAGGGGTAAAATCAGTTTTATATTAGATCAAAGGGGTAATGGTATTGAAAAGGTTAGGAACCTAGTCTCACCCAGGGGTGGGCGAATCTTTTGGCTGTAGGGCCACATTGCGGATGAAAATTTAATCGCGGGCCGTGTTAAAGCAAAATCTATATCATTGGTTATTTTAATGTGCAGTGTCTATGAAATTGTGACAGGTATATTAGAAGTAGGTAATAGAGGAAGTAAAAACTACTTTATACAACATGAAATTCAATAAAACAATTGGACATGAGAATATCACGTGGTCCTAATCTACAAAAAAGTGATAACAACAAGATAAAAAATTCCAGGTTGTTTAGTGTAATGTCACATGTAAACAAATTACTGGCAAAAATAATCACCAACAAACTAGAGAGAAGTTCGACGAATACCAACAAAGAATGCAACAAAGAAGCAACCTCAACTTACAATATCCACGAAAAAACTAATCCTGTCTAACTTGAAAGAGGAGTACGACAAGGTGACTCCTTATCTCCAAAACTCTTCCCTTTAGCATTGGAAAAGATTTTTAAGAAAACCCACTGGAACGACAAAGTTACTATCTACCAAAGCAAACAGAAGGAAAAAATAAGAAAGAGAATAAGGCAAGGAAGGGTGGCTTTTGCCAAACTTTCATTCATCCTTTGAAATAAGAAAATAGCTCAACACCTAAACCAAGAGATTTGAAAAGTTCATTTTATCTGCGATGACATATGGCACTAGAAACTGCACAAAGAGCAAAAAGGTCAATTGGAAGAGGTCAATGATGGGGATTATAAAAAGGTACATATAGCAAAACGAAAGAATAAGATCAATATCTAAAGTCACCAATATTGGAGAGAAAATTGCAATCTTCAAATGATGCACAGGTTACATTGCAAGGAGTGATAGGATGAGATGGGACAAGCGAACCATAGAATGGAGATCATAGAATAAGATGGTATGATGACCTCATAGGAACAACTGGACTAGCACGGATATAATTAGCACAGAATAGGAAAAGATGGAAACAATTGAGAAATTTTATTGATTGACCTAATAATTGATTGATTAGATTGACCTAATAATTAAAGAAGAAGAATGGAAGGTAGTGGCAGTGGGCATAGACATGCTTTCTGGATTTTTTGTACTTATGTTTATGTTGGAATATGAATTAAGACGATTCATTGTGGGTACTATGTATAGAAAAATTTGATTTCTCAGTGAAGTAATATTTTGGCACGACACGATCACGAAACCAACTCTTTTTTTTTTGTGAACCAACTTGTTTATATTATACATAGGTATATTTTTTAATTAAATTGAATTATAAAATGCTTCGTGGGCCATATAAAATATTGCCAGGGACCGCATGCGGCCCGCTATTTGCTCAGGCCTGGTCTAACATATCTCTGCAGTTTTTTTATGTACAAGCTTTCTCTAGTTTACCTATCTAGTCTAGTTTAGTCTATTAACTATTCAATCTCTTCTAGCCTTTAAACTGACTGGTGTAACATTTGGTTAACAGTGTAATATTTTTAGTCTTGCTGTTCAGTCCATTCAAGTCTATAGTATCATTGTCGATAATAAGTTTTTTATTTGTTCACATTTCTTTGGTCACATTTATGAGTTTTTGGGGGATCCCAACCTTTTCCATTATATGCCAGAGAGCTTTGTGTTTCAGTGTGTCAAAGGCTTGTTAGAAGTCAACGAATCTTAGGTACAAAGGGGTTTGGAATTCATGTGACTGCTCTATTATAAGAAACGGAGTGAAACAGGGCTGCATCTTGTCCCCGTTTCTCTTTATTCCGGCATTGGAATTTGTTCTCAAGGCATGTAAAACGAACAAGGATATACAATGGGGTTTATACAAGAATTGGCATACGCGGATGATATCTATGTGCTTGGTCACGCACATGCCGACATGCGTTCTAGGCTGGAGAAAAAGAAATAAAAATTAACTACCTCAATACGAAGGAAATAAGGATAAATTGCCGCAGCTAGCAGCCCCCATGTCAATCCACGAAGCGTTGATCGAAAGAGTGGACTTCTTTACCTACCTAGGTAGCACTGTTGATAAAAGTGGCGGCACTGAAAAAGATATTCAAGTAAGGGTACAGAAAGCGGATGCCGCATATGCACGCTTACGCCCCATATTGCAATCTACCATATACAGCAAGAACTCCAAGCTTACAATTTGTAATACCAACGTTAAAGCAGTCCTGATGTATGAATGTGAAACGTGGAAGCAGGTGACAAAACAGCTAACTCACCAGCTCCAAACTTTCATTAACAAATGTCTAAGACGCATCCTGGGAATATTCTGACCAAACATAATTTCCAACGAAGAATTGCTATAGCTGACGAACCAACAACCTATAGCCGTGCAAATAAAAAGAAAAAAGTGGAAATGGATGGCACTCTGCGGCGGGAAAACAGCAACATCACGCGAATGGCCTTAGACTAGAAAAGGCAGCCGCAAACGTGGTAGGCCAAAAACAACATGGCGAAGAACCGTCAGAAAAGAAGCCGAAGATGCAGGAAAAACGTGGACGAAAGATAAGCAACTCGCAATCAACAGAGTCAGATGGAAGGCTTTTGTCGAGGCTCCATATTGCATAAGGAATGTTTGAGAAATTTATATATTTACTTCTCTTTTTTAGTTATTTTTATGGGCAATTTTTACTGTAGAAATTTATATGTGCTAGCGTAAGTATGGAAATTCAGGGGTTCAATTTTATGGACTAGTCTCTAAATTATGTTGAATTTGACTATTAATAAATTAATATTAGTGAAATGCTTGGTAGAAATCAGAAGTGTGTGACTAATTACCTTTCTGTTAGACCATCTTTGACATGCACAGGTAATTTCGACGCCCTCGTATTAGGATACATAAAAGGAGCATCCGTCTCCACTAACAATCTATCTAAGGGTATGAGATTATCCACTAAAAGTTTCCTAACCCCAGTGTCGGACTTATCTTTACACAAATAACCTGAAATTAAGAATAATTTAATGACCGATGCGTTATTTGTTTGTTGACAAACCTGTTAGTCCTAAATAAAATCCTTTGTCTAAGTAATTCATGGCGTGTTCCGTCGTGCCGGTGAAGCAGTGAATCAAGACGGCCGGCAGACGGTCCATGTATTTACCAAGTATTTCTAGTAAGTCTTCGTGCGCTTCTCGTTCGTGGACAAATAAAGGTTTCTTTAATTCGCATGCTAATTCGATCTAAAACAAAAAAAGAAAATAATTTCAAAAATAATTAGTAGGTATCATATAAATTTGCATAAAAAAGTACAGTATAATCTCTGTAATTCGGCCGTTGGTTAATCGGACGACACGTTCAGTAATCCGGCGGTCTGGAGACCGCTGGCGCTCTTCCCTCCCACCACTCTTTTTTATAATCCGGCGGTTGTCTGGTCCCATATGTGTGGGATTATCGAGATTATACTGTATTATTAATAATAAAATATGTAACTGATTTGTAGAATTTTATTCAGTTATTTGTGATTATAACTGAATAAAATTCTACAAATCAGTTACATTGCATCGAAAAAATCATTAAACAAGTAAAAATAATCATTATTTTCGATGGCTCGAGTGGTATTCGTTACGATTATATAACGAATTGACCGACAATAATAAATGATTATACTTAGCATTTATTTTGTATTAATATTTTAAACAATGTTATCTATCGATGAGATTTAGCTACCATATTTGGCAGTGCACGGGACGGAAGAACGAGAACGCTTTGAGATATTCATCTACTTGGTTATCAATCCCAATATTCTACGCACCTACACGTGTCCACTTACTGAGTGGGTTAATATCCATTGGACAATTTTTGTGCCAAATTCCTGTCTACTTCCAATCCGGATCAAATCCTTTCAAGATTAAAATCTTGAAAGTACTTTTCTGGAGAAGCTTCAAAATCACCTTTACAACTCCCTCCTAATAATAGCATATTGTATATTATAATAGCATGTTGGTGCCATTAGCTCGTTTCATGTTGAAAGTCCAGTCTTTGAGAATACCTGCCAAGTTTTCGTCCAAAGCCTACTGAAGAAATTCGTATTTCCGCTCTTCACAAAAGGCCAAAAACTGCTTCCAAATGTTTCCAAATGTTCGGTGTTCGCAGGCGTTAAAGATTTAATTGCTTCGCTATTTCTAAACATGAAGCTTTTCCGAAGCGATTCATTGCGATTTTAATTGACGTTTGTTAAGAAAAACAATACTGTTGTTATGACAGTTATTAAATCATGACTTGAGATTTATAGTTATTTATGTATAAAGGGAATAGACCTTTTTACGGTTAGTTAGTTGAAAGGCGGGAATATCAAAGTTTCGGTCAAATTTTGTTATTTTCACTGGTTATACGTCAAATAGTGCCCGAAAAACATGGGGGAAATTGACACATGCGCACAAAAAAATTTCAACTATGAGAAGGTCTACGTGATATATAATAGTATATTACGTAATGAGAGTTGTAAGAAGCATATTACGTACGAGCGGAACAATTACGCGCGACCCGCGTAGCGGGGAGCGCGTAATTCCGCGAGTACGTAATTGCCTTACAACTCGAATTATGTACTATACTTTATCTACGACCACACTATTTTTTTTCTATTTAATAAGAAAATTATGTTTGATGTAACTGATATAGTGATTCATCGATATAGGCAACACAATGTACGCAGTGTCAGTGTCAAATGAAATAATTTATATTTACTTAATAATTTATAATCTGTTTAATTTCATCAATACCTATTAATACCTACTGTGTTGTAACAGTATCGTTTTGATTTTTCATGGAGCAGTCTATATAGCCTTCTGCTACTGCAGACGAACGCCAGCCACCATGCCTTTTTAGTGACAATAAATCACCACCGGAATCCACAAGAATGGTGGCTGACGAACGTCTGTAACAATGTCCTGTATAAAGAAAGATTTTCTTCCGGCAAATGAAGATAATTGGCAATTTGTTTAGGAATAGAGCCAATTTTATTTATTCCATTGCTTAGTGCATTTCTCATTTTGATAATTTAGAAAAAAAAGACTGAGTTTTGTCCATATTTCGTGGGCGTAGGTTAATATATTTTTTACAGGTTTGGTAAAATTCTTTCGGTAGCACAAAAGATCTTTAAGTTTTTGTTTTGGAATCAGGAATTTTAATGATCAGAGATGTTCCGGTGTCTTCTATATGGCAGGGTTTGACATTTCGTAGTTCTTGTTTTCTGCAGGCACCACTAATGCCAATGATAAGAATAATCTAAAATTATATAAAAAAATATGTCGTTATGTCCATTAGAGAGCATTATAAGATAAAAAAATAATGAATACCTTCATCAATAAATATTTGTTATCCGGCGAATTGTTGAGGAAACTTTTGAATTTCTTGAATGGTTAAAATTTTTGATTTGTTGCTTTTAAATCCATCAGATTTTCTCTTTAGTAAAGCTATTAACTTTGAATGTTTTGAAATGTCGATGTTGTGCTTTATATTAATTGATGTCCGAACCATTCAATAAATTGCCCAAAGTGAAGATCACTGTTTGAGATAACTCTTCAAAGTATAATAAAACATTTTCTGAAAAGGATTTAACTTTATGCTTCATTCTCCGGTCCATAAATTTTCTATATGCATCCTCGTATCAATCCCGAGATTTAATCCGTAGCAAATTATGGGCAGCTTGTTTCGCTTTTTCAACAATTTCGGGCGGAGTAGCATTTTCTATTTCGCTATCACTGGACATCACTGGACTTTAATTTTTATAATTGAAAAAAAAATATAGTGTTTATGTATTAGTTTGACGTTTAATTTTTTTTGACAAATAACGGAATGTATTGGGTTGCCTATATTAATGATAGTAGCAGCTCTCAACCAATCAACGAATTGTAAACCAAACGCACTAGTGTGTTATTGAATCATTAAATAACATTAATCGCGGACTGTTACATACGTGTGTTGTAAGATGTATTTACATAATCCACGATCTGTACAATATTGGGCAATTATAATAGTGGTCGTAGATAAATAATTTTATTTCTTGCCACAGTTTTTAACTTTAATTTATTTCTTGAATTAAAATGGTAGGCCCACCATATAAACGAAGAAATCATATTACGTAAATTGTTAGGTATAGTTGTCATGGATTCTTGTTAAATTTAATAAGCATTAGTCAATTTGTCAATATTACTGACACGAGTAAAATGTTCCAAGAATTGATTGACAAAGTTGAGAAATCTAGAGCTACATTGCTTCCTACAAGTCCCAATCATTGTATAAGAAAGGGGAGGCAAAACTGGAAAGGCGAAACTGGAGGCAAACGCTTAGAAGAAATTGTGTTACTAGCTTATTTTCAAGATCTGGTACTTTTTAATATGCAATAATTCAATATTTTTCTAATAGCTGAACTGTCTTAAATTTAGTAGTCTGAACTATACAGCTCTAATAGTTTATGGACTAAATGGTCAATGTTAAAAACAATTATTATAATTCATCATCATTCAAGGTAGAAGTCACAAATTTTTTTGAATTAGAGTTGTTTTTAAAGTATTAGGTTAGTATTGGGTTATTAAGTATTAGGTAGGATTAATTTTAATCCGAATTAATTTCGTTGCCATATATGTTGATCTTGATTATGGGTTATTTTGAAAAAACATTTAGTGCAGAAGTCAAGGTCAAGAACTGCTGAACATGAGGATTGGAGATATCGATGATAGGGGCTCAGTTATGGTGGTAGATATTCCGGAAAGTAAGACGGGTATTCGCAATTGTCATTGTAACAAATTACATTGCCTTGCGTCCATCGGGCAATGAAAGATTCTTTTTAAACTACCGACAAAAGCGCTGTACAAATCAGGCCGTCGGGAAAAATACTATAATATTTGGAAAAATTTCAAATAAAATTGCAAATTTCTTGGACTTGCAAAATCCTATTTCCTACACAGGGCATTGTCTACGTCAAACTACAGCTCTAGCGAATCCCGGTGCAAGTATGACAACATTGAAGAGGCACAGTGATTACGGAATTCGACTGCAGCAGAAGGATATTTGGCGGACAGCGTGGAAGAAAAGAATAAAACCGCAAGAATGTTGGCGGCTTTGCCGGAAGAAAATATTACATCAACTTCGAACTCAATTGTGAATAGCAGTAGCAGTGCGGTGGAAAAATCATATGTTTCTAGCAGTACAGGAAACAATTTTAGTGGTCATTTTGAAAAGTGTCAATTTATTTTCAGTAAATCTGACATTGACAGCACCAACATTAAGGGAAATTAAGACAGCTGTAAATGACAGACAGCTGTAGGGAAATTAAAGATTCATAACTCCCAAGGGAGTTATGAATATGTTTATAGTTACCGTAACTAAGGCATTATTACCCGTTAATTGTATTGCAAGAAATAATAGTTATTTATGTATAAAAAGCAGAATTGCGTAAGCAAAAAAAGCCTTCAACAACAAACGGATGCTTCTTACATTAAGGAACTTAAATGCAGAGAACAAAAATGCATTTATAAAATGCTATGTCTGGAGTGTGGCATTGTACGGCTCAGAAACTTGGACACTTGGTACATGCGTTAAGAGAAGACTAGAAGCATTTGAAATGCGGTGTTGGAGGAGAATGCAGAAAATCTCGTGGACGGCAAGACTGACAAATGAAGAAGTTCTTAGAAGAGTTGGTGAAAAAAGCGCCCTATTGGAAACAATAATGAGAAGAAGAGACCAGTTAATAGGACATCTGTATAGGCACAATGATTGTATAATCAATGTTATGGAAGGAATGGTACAAGGCAAAAGAGGCAGGGGAAGACCCAGATGACAATACATGAAACAAATTCAAGGAGATATAGGAGTAAAATCATATGAAAAATTGAACTATCAGAGAACTATTGAAAAAATATTGACTATCAGAGAACAGAGAGGAGTAGAGGAGAAGAATTGCTGCCAACCAATCTTCAGATTGAGAAAGAGAGAGAGAGATGTATCAAGGGAATTATAAGGATGTTAATTACCGTGGGCAACGGGTTTACTATAGTAAGTTGCCCGAGGTAATTATATCCTTATAATTCACGTGATACATAAATAATTTTATTTCTTGCAATAGTTTTTAAATTTAATTTATTTCTTTAATTAAGATTTACGTAGAAATTATATTACGTAAATTGTTAGGTATAGTTGTCATGGATTTTTGTTAATTTTAATAAACATTAGTCAATTTGTCAATATGACTGACACAAGTAAAATCTCCCAAGAATTGATAGACAAAGTTGAGAAAGCTATAGCTACATTGCTTCCTACAAAGTCCCAATCAGTTGTATAAGAAGGAGTACAATAAATTTAGAGAGTGGTTAAAAAAGGATTGCACTGGAGGCAAACGCAAATTGAGAGAAATTAAGACAGTTGTAAATTACAGACAGCTGTAGGGAAATTAAGGAATCATAACTGCCCAAGCGAGTTATGAATATGTTTATAGTTACCGTAACTTTATTACCTTTATAATATTATTAAAGGCATTATTACCCGTTAATTGTATTGCAAGAAATAAAACAATTAAATAGAGCGTCTTTCAGATGTTCTTTACAGTATAATCTCGATAATCCGACACATATCGGACCAGACAACCGCCGGATTATAACAAAGAGTAGTGGGAGGGAAGAGCGCGAGCGGTCTCCAGACCGCTCGATTACCCAACGGCCGAATTACCGAGATTATACTGTATTTTATTTGCATGTAATTTCCAGATTGAATTTTATGGAGCCACAAATTAGTGACCCGCTAATTGTTTTGAACAGTTTATTTACAATCCCATAACCCAAAGCAGTATGCCAAAGCCAAAAGGTAAGCCTCAATTAAAGCAAAAAAACAAGAAAGTTAAATACGAGGAGCTAATAAAAAAACAGATTTGAAATTTTCAAAAGAATATGTTGAAATATATTTGAAAATGAACGAAAAAAATTCACTTTGTTTTTTACCACACTTATATTATGTAAAAATGTTATATAACTTATTATTCACAGTTATATAAATTTCTACACATATCACGACTCGAGTTTCGACGTTTGACGGTCATTTTCAAGTAACTCGAGTCGTGATATGTGTAGAAATTTATATAACTGTGAATAATAAGTTATATAACATTTTTACATAATATAAGTGTGGTAAAAAACAAAGTGAATTTTTCAATTCAATGTAAGTATGGATTACCACGTAGTAACTGTCGCAACCATCCTATTCATAGAACGAAAAAAACTTTTTTTGGTCCAAAAATTCCTACCCCTTCTTAGTGTTTTGTCACAGAGTATATGTATATAAGTAATAAGAAAAATGTTTGAGATTTTGTTTCAATCACATCAGATATTGTTTGAATCAGTTCAAAAATTGTTTGTACCTGTTTTTGAAAAACTCGTCTCTGTTCTTCAGGTTCAGAGAAATTCCTATTATAATCTAAACCGCACTCTCCAATTGCCACACACTCTGGATTTTTAGCAACTTCAATCAGTTCTTCCCAGCTTTCATCCGTATACGATTTAGCATCATGGGGATGTATACCTAAAAATATAAAAATAATCGTTTTACTAAAACGCTACTATAAACATAAACACAGTTTAGCCTACTTTAGGATGTGTGTTTGAAATATGACCTCATATCTCATAAAACAATTTAGTATTAGATATATGGGTTAACATTTTTAACTTATTAAAAGGTCATTTAAATAGCGCTTACGTATATTTTTTTTTGTATTAATTGCAAATGATTAATGGATAAATGAAATTATTTTTACCTGCAGTTGAATACAATGTGCCAGGATAAATTCTGGTTAGTCTTAAAGCTTCTTTACTACACTTGACAGATGTACCGGTTACCATAATTTTTTGAACCCCTAGAAATTAAAAAAAAAAGTACAAATTAATAAAATCCAGAGGAATTCCTATTATAATCATCAAAGCTTAATAGTTGTTGCACTTTAAACCCACACCAATTAAATAGATTATTATTAATTGGCAAATGTTGAGAAGACGCAAGATTAGTTATATTTGTTTTGCTATTCTATAATAAAATGGATAATATAGTAAACGAAATTGTTTGAAATTTATTTTTTCTATTTTGAGCGTATAGTGAAGTGATTAAAGCACTCATATGGGTTCGTTAATGGATCGCCGAGTGCGATACAATTTTCTCAAGATGTATCGGCCTTTTATTATTTAAAAATAGCATAAAAGGGCGCAAAATAGAAAAAAAAATGTATAAAACACTCCTTCATAAGGCATTTCTCTTGTCATCTTGATGGCACTTGTCCATCTAAACATGGACGCGTCCTGAAAAACCGCGCTCATTAAACTCGTTCTTTAATATACTATTAATGAAAATCGTAATATAAAAGTGGATTTTAAAGAGGAAATTTTACATTAATTTTGAAATGTTTCCAAAAAATAAGTACAGAAAACAACAAAATGCTGGGTGCTGGGTTATTTCGTTTGTGACAAATAGACCGGTAATCCTAAAAACGAACTTTGGAAACTTCTGATGCAAATGAATTTATTAACGAATGAATACGCATAACACAACAAGTGACTCAACGAATCAAATTCAATGAGGAGTTTAAGATGCTCTGCTACAAAAAAGATGTAAACTATTCTCTTTGTTTGACACTTGACCGATCGAAAATATTTCACAAATCTTTGCTAATGAACCATAACTATTTGCAAACAAAATACTGTGCGGTTGTTGCACTTTAAACTCGCAGCAATTAAATAGTTTATTATTAATAGGCAAATGTTGAGAAAACGCAAGATTAGTTTGTTAGTTATTTTTGTTTTGCTGTTATGTAATAAAATGGATAATCTAGTGTAGTAAACAAAATTATCTTCAATTTATTTTAATGATAATCATGAAATAAAAGAGGATTTTAAAGAGGAAATTTTCCATTAATTTTGCAATGGTTCCAAAAAAATAGCAGTGGACCTAGTGAAGGAACTTTGGGAACGTAGGATCCAAATGAATTTATTAACGAATAAATACGTAAAACACAACAAGTGACCTAAAGAATCAAATACAAAGAGCTATAAGCAGTTCAAGATACTGCTGCTGCAAAAAAGGTATAAAATATTATCTTTGTTTGACACTTGACAGATCGAAATTATTCCACAAATCTTTGCTAATGTACCAAAACTATCTGCAAACAAAATACTGTGCGGAAATAGTATATTGTGCAACTAGGGCGGTAAGTTATCAATTGCCTACGAGAGCGAAATTGGGCGCACGAACGAAGTAAGTGCGCTCATACCCTCGAGAGGGCAATTGACAATACCGCACGAGTTGCAGATAATATTTTTTGATTACTGATTCGAGGGGACGTATCTTACAAGTTTGAGGTCTAGGGGCCCTACAAAAATAAATAAACAGAGAAATTGAGAAATGTTGGGTAAGAGTATGACAGTGAATGAAGCAGAAGGAAATATGGTAGTAACTTGTTTGAAAATGTAAGGACCGTTAGGTTAGGCCCCCCGCGCACTAGGCAGCTTTGCTGCGCACATTCTAAAGTAAGCCATACACGCTACAGTCTACCGGAGAGGTTACTTGTGCAGGTTTGCCTGCGCAGGTAATCCGCACGTCGGTATCGTGCGAAGGGGACGTTGTGGTATACTGGAGCGGTCTTCAGTTCTTTTTGCGATGGCATCTAATGAGGACGATGACGCACTGGCATTGATAGGCCTGGCGTTAATTTTGAAGAAACAAAAAAAAAATTAAAAAAAAAAAATGAAAAGGAAGCGAAAAAATTGGTTATTGAAACAGAAAACTGATAGTCATGTCAACCTATTGAACCAATTAAAATTCGAATCTGAAGATTATAAACACTAACTAACTCAGACTGGACGAACCTAAAAAACATACCTGAAATTATTTGCAATGATTACTATTTATATGTCGGCGAAAGCGGGATAGAAATGGTAGTTTTATATAATTTGTTAAAAGGCTTGTAGAAACAGCCTGGATATAATGAAATATGTACAAAATAAAGTAACTCAGCATTTTGGTACAAAATGGTGATTGTAAAATTAGTGGAGATTGAAAAGATTTTAAAAAAAGATAAGCAGGATGGTTTTTGTGCATTTTAACATTAAAAACCAGTCCGAGCACAGTGGTTTGAATCTGAAAAAAGAAGGGCAAAAATCGAAAAATGATAGTCTCCAAATGGGTTTATTTCTAGTAAAGAATTCTAATAAGAATCTTGTAAAGAATACTTTGGTGTGTGTTATTCTAAAAGAAAAGTGAGATACATTTTTCCCTGAGACGCTACGCTCCTTCAAAGTTACCCTTGTCGGCATAGCGCGAGCACGTGTAGCTCTGAAATATAATTGTTAATTCAAGTGCGTGTAACTTTTTACTAGAGTGTCCTTTCTCATTTCTGTTTGATGGAGGGTGTTAAGAAAGGTATGTAGATTTTATATATATATATATATATATATATATATATATATATTTTGTACATTTTATATATATATATATATATATATATATATATATATATATATATATATATATATATAACGTTTTCATTAATTTATACTCGCGTGTGTCTACATAACGGTTTTTCTTGTAAAAAAAATTCCGTAAATTAGCAAAAAGTTATCGCGCCAGCGGGAGCCAAGAAGTTGAGATATGGAACATATAGATTATGATGTTTTGTAATAGAATCTAGAAGAAAAGCTTGTCTATGTCTGCCTTTGTACATGTAAGATTAGAAATACGAAGCGCCGACCGACATGGCGACGCGCCGGGCAAACTGTTTCTTGAAACAAACGGAACACAGCCTGAATATATAAATTCAACCTTTCCGGAGCTCTATAACAATTATTGAGTCTTTTTAGGACTACCAAAACAAATCTCACATGAAATTTGTTTGTATAGTCCTAAAAGGACTCAATAATTGTTATAGAGCTCCGGAAAAGCTGAATATATTTATATATTCAGGTTTATTTATTCCTGTTTGTTTTAAGTTTGTATGATTTTCTATAACGTAGGATGGTTTCACCAATTCTAAACTGTTTCTTAGTTTAGGATCTACGCAGACACTGTTGGGGTGCGGGACTACCTGTTGGTTGATGGGGAAGTTATTATTGAACGCAATTTGTAGAACGCTGTCACGCGATTTACCATTTCTTAATTTTTCAATGTACTTTTTAGCACTGAAGAAGCCGAAAGCGCTATGCTTATAATTTCAATTATAATAAACTTTATCTATAGTGGGTTCGACTTTATTATTTTCACAAATTTATCATGTACTTAAGTATAATTTTGTTTGCAACAAAATGAAGTAAATCCAAAATTGGAAACTTCGAGTTTCTGGAATGAAAATTTTTAAATTCGTGCACGTGTTTTAGGCAGAACCTATTTTGCATCATCTATATCATTTCTTTTTTTATAAAAACAAAAATATTTTTAAGTACATTTTTGTCTA
Organism: Phosphuga atrata; assembly: GCA_944588485.1. Lineage (NCBI taxonomy): Eukaryota > Metazoa > Arthropoda > Insecta > Coleoptera > Silphidae > Phosphuga > Phosphuga atrata. The sequence goes on along the minus strand of OX155892.1, from coordinate 85,556,649 downwards.
TTGCTTTACAGAGAAAAGTCTGGGAAATGCATAATCAATATAAGAATATTTAGTATCATATCTAAGCCCTACAACTTATATACCCCTACATTCCAAGACATACACTAGAAAACAACTGAAGTGACCTGCGTAGGTGACCGGAGTACATGTACACACAGGTACATCGTCGAAAGAATTGATTTTCGATCTTGCACCGGTCGCCTGCGCAGGTTCAAAAAACTGCACAGGTCTATTCCCACACACACTTCAATCTACACAGGCATCTGCACAGGTAGACCTCTCGGTGGACCGTTCTGTATGGCCAGTATAACACATAACGGCATTTGGGAGCCCACGGCCACGAAACTTTAAAGATTTTTACGTCGAACTTTTTACAAATACAATATATCGACCGCCGCAGCCAGGCTGTCCAGTGCGCAGCAAGCCTTGAGATTCAAACTTTGCAAAAAATGTGGTATAAGACAACTTCTTATTTAAATGGTACGTGCGATTATCATAACTGTTTAAAAGAATCTGAAATGGGTAAATGCATTCTTGCTAAAGGGGATGGAAACCTATGATCTAAATACAGTCTTCTTCTTCTATAGCTCTACAGCCCTGGGTGGGCCTTGGCTTGAGTTACAACATCCTACCATCTCTCACTGCTGTTAACCAATTGCAACCAAATAATACAGTCCATTATTTCTTTAGCTAAATATAGTCTAATATTTCCAATTATTATTTGTCTATTTTTTATTCCTTCAAATTGGTATATCCCAAGTTTCAAGAACGAATGGCTGTAAACCCAGCACATGTAAAAATGAAATAAAATACAAACAATAAAATAACATTTTTCTACTGATATATGTGAAAATGGCATTTTTTCCACGGCTTACCCTACATGAAAGTGACATTTTTTCATTCTAGAGATGAAAATATTTTCACATCTAGAGATGAAAATGAGCATTTTAAATTTATTATTTTCTCGATTAAAACACTAAACTAACCAAATTTGCATAGACTTTCTTATTAATTACATCAATTTCAATGGAATATTTTATGTAAAAACGTAAAACAAGTCTGAAACTATTTAAAAAAACCTAAATAAAATTAGGACATTTGACTTGAAAAGTATCACCTTCAAGGAAATTGCATAAACAATATTACCATGGAAACGAACAAAAAAAAATCCCAAACCAACACCCCTACAAATAGTGGCTGTGTCTTTCTGTGAGAACCCTAGATAATCTTGGCACCCAAAAGGTTATACAAGAGATTATTGTTGTAATCTCGCGATTTTGGTTTCAAAGAATTTGAGTTTCTCACGAGTCAGCAAAGAACCCTAAGTGGACACCCGATTAGTTTTTTGTTTATTTACGACCATTAGTCTGCTTTATCTAAATCATGCTGGCAGACGATCGAACTTAGGGTTCGTGCCGAGACGCCGAGAAGATTTTGTTTTATGAATTCTGGAAATTTTCCATAAAGATTAGGGGAGGACTCACACCAAGACCGAGGTGATGAGGTAGAAGGGAAGTTAAAAAGGGGCAGTCAGAATTGAGCTAGCAAGAGAGTAATTTGAGTTTTGAAAACGAACCTCCGTTTTTTCGTCGAAGTAAATTCCGGGTTTCGACCACAAGTTTCGTAGAATTAAGTGAATTGTTGTTAGTAATTATTGTAATAAGTTAGCAATCAGTTGTACATATTGTAAGGTATTAGTAGATAAGTAGTATTTAATTACATATAAAGGACATATTTGCATGTAATTATTTCATCCATTGTCCTGATCCCGGAGCAGCACCATACCAAATTACCAGTTCACAACAGAGATACTATATTTTTGGTGGCAACGGTGGGATATATAAATTTATAATATAAGTTATAAGTTCTAGCTAAGTAGAAGATATATTATAGAAACTAATTGTTAATTTTAATATGTGATTTTCTAGTAACTTTCTAGATTTGTATATAATATTTACCTATATAGCTTTTACATTGGGAATGTATAAGATTTCTAAAAAATTTAGGTATGTTTATGTAAGCTATGTAATTTTATGTAAACAATGTCAGTTTATGTAAGCTATGTAAGTTTATATATACACTGGAAGTTTATGAAAGCTATGTAAGTTTATGTAATTATTTCATTATTTTTAGAAATTTTTGATTATTATTTATGCAATAACAAATTATTAGTTTCATTACTTTAGTCTCTTAATATCTTAAATATTACTATAATGTTTATCTAAGAATAGTAAGTAGGTAATTTTGATGTAGGGCATCCAGAATCAAATTTTGAAACAATCAAATGTCAATCAAGAAATAATAGTTTATTCCAAATTTCCCAAATATATAAAATTAGTTGTATATTCAATATGTTTTATTGTTAATATGCCTGGAATGAAAGGAATTCCAAATATTTTATTTTTTGAAGTATTAGTTAGGAATAATTTAACACATTTTGATTATTTAGAGTAGTTGAAAATATTTAGATGCAGTCTAATGAACTTAACCTACTAAGTTATCCTAGAAAAGTTTTCAAATAAAAAGATTTATAGCGTATTTTTAGACATTTTTCAAAGATAACATATTTCATGTTGGCATCAATAAATAGCTCTATAAGCTGTTTACATTGACTAACACTTAAAAATAGAAAACCCTAAAAATGTACAATTTATTTTAAAAAATATCAGCATCTCACCTGAATCTTTGGCTCTCTGTATTACAGAATCTAAGTCTCTGCTGTATTTCTTATTAGTTAGATTAGCACCGACGTCGATCACAATTAGATTTTCGTAACATTGTTCCATGATTTTGTTTTCTTCCATAGTTGATGGATGCGTTAAACTGCGAGAGTTTTCGGTCAGTTTACTAAATTGTATTTATGTAGTTTTTAGTATTTAATTGCGCATATGACTTAGTTCACAAATATAACCCCATTAGTCATCTGTCAAGTGTAAATAAAGCAAAACTGAAGTAGCTCAACTCCGCTGTATCCTAAACCTATTCACTATTCACACCCAGCGTACTCTATTGGCTGATTTAATAAATATTAATTACTAGCGCGAAATATTTCAATATTTTAGAGTCAATTCATTTCGTAATTAATCGTTAAATTTATTAAAGCGGGACTTCCAATCAAAATTGTAATTCGGAAATTTGAAAATAAGATATATTCTGTAAACTAGTAAAAATAAATGTCAAAAACAACGAAATTAAATACAATTTTTATAGTTCTATGACATAACAACGCGCCACTAAACGACACGTCGAAAACATGCCATTTTGTATACAGGGTGTTAGGCAGAGACAAGTATCAGAGACAAGTATCTAAACTGTGTTAGGTAAACATGCGGCAAAAATTCAAGCGGTTATTTCATGACCTATTCTAAGAATATTTTGTCCTATGATGATTTCCGAAAAACCATTTTGTTTCGAAGATACAGGGTGAACAAAATTTGCGACAACCATATTGGATATTTGTTGAAATCATTAATGTAAATAAAAGTATGAGTAGGGAAAGATGTCATATTCAGGACCCTTCTCTTCCTCATCTGAGGAGGAAGCTAATAAAAACTGATTAAAAAGCAGATTAAAAGCTGATTCAGGCTGATTAAAGCTGATTAAGGCTGATTAAATCAGATTAAAGCTTACTAAAAGCTGATGCAGCCTAGTCCTCATTAATGGGTTAACTAAAGTGACCACATTTTCATTGAGACAAAGCGGGACAAATGGGATGAAATGCGAATTATAATTTAGTTATGAAAGCAGAACAATAATTCAAAAAAATATATTTTTTCTACTCACCCACCAAAATGAACACTCTAATATATGATTGTATGTGAAAGATGCCATTATTATAATAGTGTGTACAAGTAACCAAATCGTGAGTAAAAATCCAATGTAAATCAAATGGAGTTTCATTATTAAACGATTTCTGTTTTTTATTACTATGGCAACAATTTTCGTCACTAAACAAAAACATACACTTATTGTTAGTAAAAATTAATTTTCATTTTCGATAAAACTCGCACCTCATGCATAAAATCTCTTCACACACTTGTATCATAAACTACTATTATTGTATTTATCTATAAATATACAAAATGTATTTATTATTAATTATTCGTAGCTATAAAAATATTTGTAAAAAGCAATAATTTGAAAATTATGATTTTTAATTAATTTATTTTTTTTTATTTAAAAAAAAATATGATTTTCTTTACAGGTTAAATTTTTGATCCGAGAGAATACTCGGATCATTTATTAAAATGTCGTGAAATTTCTCATATGAATTGGTCAAATTATTTTTTATGCTTAATATAGATTTTAAAGTTTAATGTTCAACTTTTGCGTTTTTTTTAGTTGTCCATATTTTATTGATACTGAAAAAAAAAACACTTTTTGTTGCTGCATTTGTTCCTGGAAGGGAAGGGAAGGGAGAGCGTATTCTACCATTTTCAAAATATTTTGATAAGCTTAATGAAGTCGGAACACAGCCTGAATATATAAATATATTCAACCTTTCCGCAGCTCTATAACAGTAATGAATCTTTATACCTTCGTGACACTCAACAGAAACCAGAAAAATAACATTGTTTTTTAAGATCATGTCTTTCCGATACCTTAAGTGGATAGCCATCTGTACATGCGTTTCGAGATTTATTTCTCATCAGTACAGCTTTGCTTTTATGAACAACAATTTGTAAACCATTTGTTGTTCCTGTTGTTCCTGATGTTGAACCCAAAATCACTTGTTGTTCATAAAAGCTAAGCTGTACTGGTGACAGATAAATTAAACCATTAAACGACCGGATTTTCTGAATGAACTATGAGTTTTTTATAATAACTGCTTGGAATATCTTAAAGAATGGACAGTTAGTTCAATTGGAGGATATTGAAAAATTTCATTGGGTGACACTAAAAAATGAGATTTTATGGGAAAATGTGAAAAAATCTTATTTTATATATTACAGTATATTTGAAATAAGAAATGCAGATGTTTTCTGCAAAGCGGGACATTTTTAAAAATCGGTGGGACCCGGGACTGTCCTCCAAAAGGCGGGACTGTCCCGCCAAAATCGGGATGTGTGATCACTTTAGGGTTAACGGCACTTAGTGCATCAATTGGGGGTTATGACGAAAACATAAGATTCCATGTAAAGGGCTGCAAGGTATTTACCGAAACGAATATAGTGTGATTATATGGAGCTGTTAGATCCATCTAGAATTATATCTGGGGTCATTTGTCGAGAATGCGGATTCTCGTACAGCGGCTTTTCAATTTAGCAATAAAATTATCTATATCAATCTCTGGACCGTTAATTCTATAGCCGGCCACTTTGTTCTTAAACTGAATATCAATCTCTGAACCGTTAATTCTATAGCTGGCCATTTTGTTCTTAAACTGGCACAAAAGCTTGGACGTTGGACCGGCTTCACTGTTGCTTGGAGGTGTTACTGTGATCTTAGATCTCCTGCATACTTTAGTCTTGTAGGGAATTGTTAATTGCATATTTTACAGAAATTATCTGGTGCCTCGCGGCTCTAACTTTATGTTCTTTGAGGTGCAGCGTGAATATTCAGTATTGAGACTCCTCTTCTTTAGACATGTGGATGATGAGGAGGAGGGTCCAGAACATGACATCTTTCCGTACTAGTATGGCGTACGCCAATGAGTTTATCAACGTATAACAAATTTATGAGTTTATCAATAAAAAAAATTGTTGACGATAACTTGGAACGGCTGTTTTATCTACTAACGTACAAGTAGATTTCATTTGAATAAGTCTCGTCAGTGATCATCAACTGTATCAGTCGTAGTTGTTTACATTGAGTGACGTTTGGCTGTATCACGTGTCTTTAAAAGTTAGTGAAGTCCTCTACCATGTATACGAACGCCGAGATGACTGACATGAATTTCATGTATGGACTTGCTGATGGAAATTCATTACCAGTTAGACGATTGTACATTGAATGGTTTCCTAGCCGTAACATCCCCGACCGAAAAATTTTCGAAAAAATTCAACGACGTCTTCGTGAAACAAGCAGATAGAAACGAAATGGAAGGCCAGGATGACTAATGGCAGCAAGAGCAGTATAACTGTAAGGCTTCTTTCACACGAGACACTCTGTGTACGGATTCTGTGTCCGGACACAGAATCTTGAGCCACTGGGCACCCAATTCCGCGGGACACTGCAGAGACAATGGCTCTGACAGTGGCTCTGACGTCATCCAATAGTCTTTTTATCCGAATTTCTTCACTCGTCAGTCATGCTTGAGCCAGTGGAGATGGCTGCACTTGTATGTGTTATTTCAATTAGTTAAAAAAAAAAGAAAATAAAACGTAAAAGAAAATTATGGGTACATCCAATTATATCCAGCAGACAGGAAAAAGGGATTTTTTATTTTCTTTTTAATGAAGTATTGCAAGACGAAAAAAAAAAAATCAGTTACTTTAGAATGTCAATTTCATCATTTTTTTAACTGTATGAGAAATTAAGGATTCCGCTGACATTTCAAGATACAAATATGAGAAAATGTATCCCTGGAAAAGACTAGCTGTGACTATTTGGTAAGTAAAAATACTAATACTTGTTTACTTCAAAAACTTTTATTATAAAATAATAAACAAATAGAATAATAGATACATAAGTATTGAAAACTGTGCATTAATTATAGAAAATTATAGAAATTATAGAATCATCAGACTCAGCATGCATTGGTGAGAGTGTATATCTAGGCTGAACAGAGCTGATATCGTGAATACCAGTCTGTGAGTAGTAAACCCTATTTCCAGGATCATCAGAATGAGCAAGAGGCGCAGGTTGCGATTGATGAGGCACTTTTGCAGAATAATTAATATTAAATGGAGGTGAATTTATAGGAAAAGTTGGAAAACATGTTGGTGTGTGAGGGAGGGGGGTAATAGGTGCGTTATATTTTGCCAAAACTTGAAGGAGATCAGACTTAGCAAAAATTTTTAATAAATAAAATGAAAACAAAATAAATATTTAAAAAGCGAATGAAAGAATTGTGTCCCGTGTGAATGCTCTCATAGAACTGAATGTACAAGAGTGGTCAAGAGAATCAGACACTGTCCCGGACACCGCCAATTCGGGACACCGACAGACACTGCCGCGACACAGAATTCAGTGTCGCCACACACTGAATTCTGTCTGAACGCCCCCCATCTACTTCTATATCGAGACGGTGGTTTGAGACACAGAATCCGGACACACAGTGTTCCGTGTGAAAGAAGCTTAACATAATGTGCTGGACATGATAGAGTAAGATCCAAGTACTTCTATGCGAGAAATTGCCAATTCTTTGAATATAAGTCAATGGACAGTTTGGAAAATTCTTAAGGACAATTTGTTGTATCCATACTACATAGAAAGTATTCAGGCACTACTACCTGCTGCTTATCGTCCACGTATTGCGTTATGTCAATGGGTTTTGCCAATATTAGTTCTAATCTATCAATTCCTGACACAAATTCTCTTCACCGATGAAGCCAATTTTTTAAGAAATGCATTAAGGAATTTTCATAACAACCATGTGTGGGCATGTGAAAATCCGCATACGGTATGTGAAGATCGATTTCAATATCAGTTCCTCTTGAATGTTTGGGTTGGAATTGTGGGTGACTATCTAATTCGGTGTTTCCCAACGTGGGGCCCACGCCCCACAGGGGGGCAATTTGATTGTTAAGGAGGGCAATTCGAAAGTGGACCCGACACGAGTTGATAGATTTCGAGATTCACGAGATGACGACATGATAGATTTCGGTGCCAAAATTGAAAGAAAAAAGCAAATACTTAATATAATTGCGGCTAATAAATAAGAATTTTAGAAAGGCTTAGGTGGGGCATGGAACAAAACAGGTTGGGAAACACTGATCTAATTGTTGGTATTCCTACCAACAAGACTACCTTACTGGCGAGATGTATCACAACTTTTTTGAAGAAACACTGCTCGAGTTTCTGCAAGATGTACCATTTGCGACAAGAATTGCTCGGTTGGTTTATGCACGATGGTGCACGACCACATTTCAGTATGTTTGCTCGTGTTCTTTAAATAGCTACATACGGAGATCGTTGGATTTGTCGAGGTGGGTGGACACGCATGACCTGCTCGATCCCCAGACTTAAACCCCTGGATTATTTCTTATGGAGCTATCTGAAGTCATTAGTTTATGCCATGGGCGTACCCAGATTTTGGCCAAAAGGGGAGCAAATCAGGGATTTCTAAAGCGGGTTCCCCCGCTTATGTTTTACATTACACACTACACGAAACATAAGCTAGATCAGTGTTTCCCAACCTTTTTTGTACCATGCCCCACCTAAGCCTTTCTAAAATTCTTATGCCCCCCTATGTAACATATACATAATTTTTAACATTAAAAAATTGAATTGTTCACTTAAGAAACTTAATTGATACGTTGTAGGAAGAAATCACTCGGAAATTGTTACGAAACAAGAAAATTTCCAAAACAAATAATGAAAAACTGAAATTCAAATTCGAAATAATTTTAATTTAAAAGATTTTTCTATATTAAGTCACTATTTTAATTTAGTGAGATCCTTGCCCTTGATGCTTGCTGTACAGAGATTTTTTTGTAAAGGTAGACTTACGAGCAAAGCGGCACTGGCGTCACTAACGCAACGATACTGACACGGCGACATAGCGATAGTATTATGCGCTATGAAAATGTATGAGGCGCCATTCGAGCACAGCGACACTGACGCACTGACGCTGAGCGCGTCAATGTCGCTGCGCTCGGATAGCGCCTCATTCATTTATCGCTATGTCGCGGCGGCTTTGAGGCTGCGTTAGTGACGTCCGAGCCGCTTTGCTCGGAAGTCTACCTTTTAGTTCGAATTTTTTTAACGTCTATTGGTTAGCTTCAGTCTCAAGCTCCCCCGTTTTTTTTATATCCAGACGATTTATTTGTTTACCAGTAAAGCATTTACAGCAGTAAATCCACATTCAGCTAAATATGAAGATGGAAGTGGTAACAATAGTTTTCTTGCACATTAGGTTGAATTTGGCTATTTGATTTCTGTTTCCTCACAATGCCATGCCATCGCTCTTTATATATTAAATAAAGTTTTAACTGACTTGTCATTTTGCAATTCTGCTAGTTCATCTTGATACTGCATATTTTATATATTAGACAAATCCACTAACATTGGCTGCATCATCCATGTTGGAAAAGCAATTTGTTTCAAATCAGAAAATCTTTTAAATCAGCCCATAGTATTCTCAGTTGATCGACAATAAAGTATAGCAATAACTATAGCGGTATCAATTACTTCACATTTTTGGAGCCAATGAAAACCTTCAAAATTTTTGTTGTTAATATATTTCTAACATAACTCTATCAGGGCAATGAAACCAAATATCTTAGATTTTACATCGACAAGAGTTTTATTTGTTCCTTAAAGTTGCTTATTTAATATATTTAGTTTTTCAAAGATATCGTCCAAATAACTCACAAATGCTTTACCATCGACTGTTTACAGATGCTTCATTTCAGGTTTGCCGCTTAAAAAATCACTAAGAGTATCAAACAGTCCATAACTCTTTTCAAGCAGTTCTCTTTAGAGAGCAATCTTACATCAGTGTGAAGTAAAAGTCTCACATGTTCTGTATTTGTTCTTCACAAAATAGCTTGAAGAGACGCTTACATTTGGCATTAGCTTGAATAGCATTAATACACTTTATTACTGAATCTAGTACTTTATTTAGAACAGGCGAGATGTTTTTATTAATGTTTATTGATTTGAGAGATGTTCTATTCTCATTTTTCATCAATTTTAAGCAGCCATTTTTCTTGCCCATCATATTAGGAGCACCATCTGCAGCACAAAATGTTACAATTTACATTGGTATATTATTGACATCTTAGTAGTTTTTTGTTGCTTTCTAATATTTTACAGAACAACATTTCTTCAGCAAAATGACCATTATCAACATATCTTACGTAAGTTAACAATACTGCCTCAGTCTCTCAAAGTTGATCCATCCATTTGCTCTGAGTGAATTTTCGTGTTTTCAGCTTTTTTCAACAAGTTGTTTTTCAATATCTTCACTCATTACGTCTATTCTCTTGCTAACAGTTTTGTTACTGAGTGGCATATGTCATATGATTAGCATTTTCGCATCAAATTTCGCAGCAAATTTCGCAGCATTCAGTTGGTGTTCGCGGAAAGACTATAGAAGTTGCGACGGGCCATTCGGATGCGAATAACTGCATTGTTTAGCGAGATTTAAAAGCGTCCGGGGGTTCCGAGGTTAAATTGACGACGCCAAAAACCCAGTTGTTATATTGGTCTCGTCAAACGAATTTATAATATTTATTGGCCGCAATTATTTAAGAATTTGCTTTTCTCTTTCAATTTTGGTACCGAAATCTAACATTGCATTTAAATGGCCCAGAGCAAATGGGTTAAACTAGTGTCGAGTCCATTTTCTAATTGCCCCCCTTACGTTGGGAAACACCGAGCTAGATGTATGTAGTGTGTAGGGAAAACACCAGCAAGAGATCCAGCTTTATAGGTGGTAAAATTAATAAACAAATATAAGTGATTATACATTTATTTAATTTAAATTGTTTAATTTGACATCTATTTAAAAAGTAATTTTCTAGGATCTTTCGCAGCCCATGTCCCATGCATTTGTTAACATCAATGTTAAATGGACCCCCGAATAAACCACGGTCAAGCAACCGACAGTCAGGCGCAAACAGTCAGAAGTCGACTCCAGTTCAGTTCAGTCCAGCCAGTGGAGACAGTTAAGCAAGACAGTCAGCTAGTCGACTCTAGTTCAGTTCAACAGTCAGGCGCAACCAACCAACGAGTGCAGTTCACTCCAGCCAGTGGACTCAGACACACCAGTCCAGCCAGTGGACGCAGTCAACCAGACTCAGATAGTCAGCGAAGCGCCTCCAGTTCAGTTCAATAGTCAGCGAGTGACACTAGTTCAGTTCAGTCCAGCCAGTTCAACCAGACTCAGCCAGTTCAACCAGACTCAACCAGCAGTCAACCAGACCAGTCGAGTCCAGTTCAATGAGTCCAGCTCCACTCATTCCCTCAACAGTGTTTGTATCTCTTGGATACAAACGCTTTACTACGAAAAAAACGCTTTACTTCTTGGTTACCTCTAAATTTGGGGGTTAAACCCCCAAGTTGACATCATTGCTCCAACTTCCTGGCACCATGTACCAGCACATTTACCAGCTGTTTTTACAGTGTTGACTGCGCCATGGAAAAGTAGTACCTACCGATATTTAACACGTTGGCGCCGGCGCTCGGTTTTGTGCTTTACTTTACCGGGCAACGTGTAACACTGGTAGTACACGCCGGCGTTAACGTGTTAAACGAATATACCAACAAAAAATAACAACATTTCACAATGAATCTATTAGTAAATTAAAAATGTACTAATTTACAAGCGCGTATCCACGTCCTTGGTTTATTCTACTCCAGTGGAGAATTTGGACGTATTGGATATCGGATAATTGCTGGGTGTAACTCAATTAGAAATAACCCTGGTGAGTTTGAAAGAGTTCGGCACTCAATGACGAGAAGATTGAATGCTTGTATTCAGGCTGGAGGAAGTCATTTCGAACATTTATTGTAGATTGAGCAAGTTTACATGTACTTTTTGATAATAAAATGTTGTTACTGTCGCAAATTTTGTTCACCCTGTATCTTCGAAGCAAAGGGTTTTTCAGAAATCATCATAAGACAAAATATTCTTAGAATAGGTCAAGGAATAACCCCTTGATTTTGTGTAGCATGTTTACCTAACACCCTGTATATTTGAGTCATTTACCTAAAAAAGCATCCATGACCTTGTGAAAACGATGCCGCAATCTGTTTTTAATTATCTACAACCGTTTTCGAGATCGACTAATCGAAATTTCGGTATAAAAAATTTTGCTAATCACCAACAACCTTGACGCCCAATGATTATTTACGAGCGTTCATCAGACACTTATGATTAGTTACATTAGTGCCGGCGCGGCGCCTGGCAATCACCAAACGCTTTACCCAACTGAGTTTCATACGCACGAATTATGTCGAAAGTTCTAATTTTTGGCTCAACCGGCATGACTGGACTTTGCGCGGTCCAAGAAGCAGTTGATAAAGGTACAAAATATTGTAAATGAAAAAATCTTTTGATCTTTAAATAAACTTATTTCTGTACCTTAGAAATGGCCAATGTCCATTTTTAGGATATCGAGTTGGGTCTACCATTGAATTCAAAATTTAATTCTGTAAGTAGAAAAAGGGCAAATGGCCAATGCTATAGGACGGCATTGACCTTTTTTCTGCTATAGCAGGACACAGGTCATTTAACATTTACACAATTTCTCCATTTACACAATTGTTTATTTTGAGTTCAGTTTACACAATTGATTATTTTACGAGGCGAGATAGGGCGAGTGTTTAAAAAATCTCGTCTCGCTCTCGTAAGTTGTGAAAAAAAATATTCTCGTCTCAGTCTCGCGCTCGATCTAGGAACCGTTTGTCTCGTCTCGCTCTCGAAACCGTCTGTCTCGTCTCGTCAAATATCGCTCTTGCTAGAACTTATAGTTAAGATAGTCCAAAACGAGGTAATCATTAATTTCATTGTAATTAATATATGCGTGATTAATTGTTATATAGATAATTGTTATACAGATAAGTTATTATAATTAATTAAGTCGGTAATATGTCTAATTGTAAAACTGAAAATACAACCATCAGATTTCAATTTTTTAAGCCGCATATGAGATTTGTCAAAAAATATGAATTTTACTCAAGAGTAAAGTACCTTTATTTTTGAAAATACCGACAATCAGTGGCAGATGGGCAACATCTTAGCGGCCCGGGAAATAATATTTGTCGGCCCTTTTTTAATTTCCGGATATGGCTAAAATATACAATTACAGGGTGTTGCGCATTTTTCCTTAAAAATAAATTAGGGAATAAGTTTATTACAGATTTGTGAATCAGATTACATTTACTATCAAAAAAACATAATTTTAGTTCAAAATGCCGGACTCCCAGTCAAGTTCATATACAAAAACATACAACAAAATAAAAGTAAAGTCTTTCTATCCAAGTGTAGAAATTAGGTTTGTTATAAATGATTAAAGAACTTACAACTTTCTTTAAACTAAAAAAAAAAAAATATTCTTTAAACACATGAATTTAAGAAAAAATTATTATATGAAAACTTTACTCTTTTAATCTTTACTCTTATTTAATAACTTGCTTTGTTGCATAAGCATATCTATAATGTTATCAGATTGAATATTATATAAAATATAATTTTGGCCAGACATTGACATAAAAGCATCCAAATTATTATTCGACATTGAATTCCGCAATCTATTTTTAATGAATTTTAACTTGGAAAGACTTCTTTCACATTGATTTGATGATTTGATTGACATGATTTATTGATAACGTTAATAAATATATGTAAGCATTTCTTAGTGCAGAATATGCCTCACTGTACATATCGTACTTTTGAATGACAGAATAACAGCAAAAATTGCACATTTAAGACAAGATTTACATTTTTAACATCAAAATCACCATCTCTTTCAGAATCATCGTTGTCTTCTTCATGAGTTTCATCAGTATCTATAACTGTAACATTACTCTGAAATTGTTTAATTGATTACTCTCCGCATTTGTTGTTGACGAAGCTTTAAATTTATCCCAATTTTTCGCGAAACTAACCAATTCTTCTTGCAGATTTTCTTTTGTAATATTTGGGTAATAGTTTTCTTGCAGTTTCACACAATATTTTAAAGCTATTTGACGGTACTTCTTGTTTAACTTCATCAAAATTTGTTGGAGACAATAAGACAATATCCTAATAAAGCTCACCATTATTCTTAAATCTACATTCTATAGAATATATAATTTTATAATCTAAAATTCTATTATGGGTTTGAACATATTTTTTTCGGCTATATGTAATGGGATCATCTTCCGCCAATTATCCAGCCATTTTCTTTCGTTTTCTTATTCTCTTTCTTTTCGGGAAAGGAAATTGGTATGTCGGCCTCTATTTCTTCACGGCTGCCAATTTCATCTTGTGCCTATGCGATGAACGTTTGCATAAATGTTTCAATATCACTCATGTCGCGACTTACGCACTTTAATTGTGATGAACAATTCATAATCATTTCGTGGGATCTTAGTAAGTCTAATCCGCAAGTTTGAAAATATTTCCAGACAGAAATTTGAACAGACAAACAATTGCAAGAATTTCCAAAATATTTGATTTGGTTTTGAATTTGTGAACAGACAAATTTACTTAGGAATTTTCCAAAAACAAACCAATTTAAGTACTTCCAAAATATTTTTGAAGGTGCGGTGAAAAACTTTCGTGTCCTAATTATGATGCTTTGAAGAACCAAGACAAAACTTCGCTTTTCAAAATCGTGTCTTAGAATTAGTTGTGGTGCCTTGAGGAACCAAGAAATTTTTTTGAAAATTCGCGTTTCAAAATTGTCTTTGTTGTGGTGTCTTGAGAAACCAATACAAAATTTTGAAAATTCGCGTTTTAAAATCGTATCTTAGTTGTGGTGCCTTGAGGAATCAAGAAAAAAATTTGAAAATACGAGTTTCAAAATCGTGTCCTAATTATGGAACCTTGAGGAACCAAGATATAATTTTGAAAAATCGTGTCCTAATTACGGAGCCTTAAGGAACCAAGGAATAATATGCTCAAAAACATAGATTTTGAAGAAGTGATTAACGATTTTGCACATCTCATATCTAGAAGGGTATCTCTTCAATCAACATAGATTTTTAAGCACTAACCTGTGAATTCTAAAAGAGTTACTTTTTTGGATTACCTATATTATATTATATTATATTATATTATATTATATTATATTATATTATATTATATTATATTATATTATATTATATTATATTATATTATATTATATTATATTATATTATATTATATTATATTATATTATATTATATTATATTATATTATATTATATTATATTATATTATATTATATTATATTATATTATATTATATTATATTATATTATATTATATTATATTATATTATATTATATTATATTATATTATATTATATTATATTATATTATATTATATTATATTATATTATATTATATTATATTATATTATATTATATTATATTATATTATATTATATTATATTATATTATATTATATTATATTATATTATATTATATTATATTATATTATATTATATTATATTATATTATATTATATTATATTATATTATATTATATTATATCTATTCCTTTAATGTGACTATAAAGAAATTAAAAAAATCTATAATTTTGCTAATCTAACAAAATCGTTCTGCAGAAAACTGCTCTGTCAAGGTCATAGGGGCCCCATTATCGTAATGTGCCCAGGGCGCCCCATAGTTTAAAGACGGCCCTGTGTACAAGTACATGTTATGGTAGATCACGTAGAGGTACTTTCAGCTACCGGCCCTGCGGGCCTCTAACAGCCCGCCCAACGGGAAATTTCCCGGGTCGTCTTATGGCCCATCCGCCCCTGCCGACAATTGTTATTAAGAAAAGTTGATCATAATTGAAAACTATTGTCAGATATCCAATATTATCCATCTGCCATGAGAAAACAGTTTGTTATTTTTATAAACTTCTCTGTGTTAGCATTGATAATAATTTGCGTCTACAGATAAATATTTAATTTAGGATGACTAGGAATGTGTGTACCTATAGAGCAATATTTAATTTTAGAATAAAATATTTAATTTTATTTCCAATTTCTTATCACTTTATCACTTATTACTTAACTTGTTCATCTTTTCATTTGCAAAATAAAATATTATATGTATGCAATAACTATTCAAACGAAATAGAACATTGTTATAGAACTTATTAATAAACCGAAAGGTTATCATGTCATGTTTTTCAATAGCTGACAAAATTAGCTGACTACAAAATTTGCATAATTCATTTACAATATCGAAAATTATTAAAGATCGTTTTTCATGTCGGATGGATAATATTAGATATATGACAATAGTTTTCAATTATGATCAACTTTTCTTAATAATAATTGTCACTATTTAAAAAAAATAAAGGTACTTTTTTTTTACAAACCTCGTATACGGCTTCAAATATTGATATCTGAAGTAGAGATGAGCATGGGATCCCATCGTCCCAAATTCATCGATACCATTTCCAAACGAAAATTTTACGTTTGTTGATGACTGGGATACGTCCCACGGGATGGGATCTGGGACGAGAAAATCGTCCGATGTTCATCTCTAATCTGAAGGTTGTATTTTAAGTTTTAGACCATGCACAACTTTATTTGAAGAATAACTTTTTTCCAAAAATTAATAATAAACAAGTTTCCCATATGATACCGACTTAATTGGACACACTGTATAATAAAATACAATTTTACAATACTTTATTCATTCATACATAACAAAAAACAAACCCATGGCGCTACAGCCCAGGACGGGCCTTGCCCTCCTCCCATGGAGGATTATTCATTCATACAGGTTACAATATTAGAAGTTACAAGTTACGAAACAATTAACTTTGATAATTTAACTAACTGAAATTTTACTCTTTAAACTCGTAAAAATACTCGTAAAATTTCAGAATTCAAACATAATAATGCTTGCGTTCATCATTCTTTAATGATGTGCGCGTTTTAATCATTATCTTTCAACAGGTACTGATGTTGCCATTATGAATAAATTCTTGGAAAGAGTGGAGAAAATCGCTTCATGAGACTTACATCACTCAATATTTTGACTTAAATCTTCTCGCCTAAATCATTTTCAAAACTGTCTCGTCTCGGTCTCGTCTTTTACCAGATGTAATATTTTGAGGGGAATTGAATTGAATTTTCATGCTCGGAAATTTTGATAGATATATTTTTCCAGACGTGGCATCCTAGTAAATAAAATTGTTTTTTTTTTTTAGAAAACATTTTGCAAATGTAGCAATAAACACTAGAACTTGTTTCGCTAAAAATAAGCCATTCGCGTTTTTCTTTTGAACCATTAGATTTAATTCTATAAAAGTTATTTTCTGTTAAGTGACAAATATAGGTTTTTAACTACAAATTAAACCTTTTCAATTTCTAGTTAAACCTTTTTAAATTCAAATTAACCTTTTTTAAATTCAAATTAAACTTTTTTAACTTCAAATTAAACTTTTATTAAATTTAGTTAAATATTAATTAATATAGAAAAAACAAATTAATTATCAAAAATTATAATGAAAACAATTACGAAAAATTATAAAAATAATGTTAATGTCTGTGTTCAACGGTTGACCTGCCTCAGCCAATGGTAATTTCATCGACATATCTACATAATATTTATTACAATCTGCAGAAGTAACAGTGGCTACGGATTCCTCAATAATATTAACCAATTTTAGATTATTTTCTGGTTCCGCCAGCAAATTTCTTGCAGCTTATTTATCTTTCGAAAAAAGATTTTCTATGGTATTTAACATGGGTGAATACGCTGGAAGAAAAAATAGTCTATGGCTTGTTCCATTTATTTTATGGATTTTGTCGTTGTCCGGAACCAGCCAAGCTTCTACGATGTTCCTTTCAGCCATTCTATTAAATAAACCATCAAAAAATGTAATAAAAATGTTTGAATTTACTGATGAATTAGAAATTATTTCAAAATGAATAATACCATGTAAGTAAATTCATGGCTGCAATGAGTGAAACATTTCTGCCTCTTACTGTTAGAACTATTACATGGGTTAGAGTATTTATCTTTGATCGAGCTTTATTTCGCTGGAGATGGTAATTGAAACCGTATTCATCAATGAAAATTATATTCTTCCGTGTTTGTGGAGCATTTTGTGAAAATAATTTTAAAGCTTTTAATGCATAAAATACAGATGTTGAGCACAAGTTGAAGTTTTTATTTTCAAATATCTTCAATTTCATATTTTTTTAAAGTAATCGATGGTTTTTCTTCAATAATTTGCTCTACATAATTTAAAATTATACATCTACATCAGATAATTTACTATTCCTTTTACCACCACGATTTCGTCTAAACATCTCTTATCCATCCTTCTTATAACGTCTAATTATAGATTTAGCGATGTTTTTATTAATACCTGCTATTTCTGCTGATTCTGCAATTGTTTAACCTTCTTCATAACATTTTATAAAAATATCCTTTTTGTCTAAACTTGTTTAAGAATAATTTCCTCTACGTTTTCTTTCACGACTAACAGGTAATTCATCTGCAAAAAGTTTTTTCAAAAGTTAAATTAGCTGCAAGAAATTTGCTGGCGGAACCAGAAAATAATCTAAATGTGTTTAATATTATTGAGGAATCCGTGGCCACTGTTGTAGATTGTAGATATGGTGGTGACGACTTGTACTGCGACCTTTATAGATCTATTGTACCCCACCCTCCTCCTCCAAGTGTTGGTGTACTTACCCATTTAGAACGCCTCCTCTAATCCTGATTCCTTTAGGAATTTCAGGATCTGGGTGGAATTCAAGACCTGCAGCTCCTCTGTGTTCAAGCAGTGAGCCCCAAGGTACATCTGTATATTGCGGAGTAATGCTCCGCAGTCTTTGAACAGATGTATGGGGGTTTCCTCTGCTAAGCCACAGAATCTGCATCCGTCATCCTCCTCTAGGCCTAGGACCTGGAGATGTTTCCTAAGTCTGCAGTGTCCGGTCAGGACTCCTGTCAGAATTCTAATCTTGTTCCTGCTTAGTTTCAGGCAAGCTTTTGTTCTCTTCTGGTTAAAAGATCCCAGCATCACTTTGGATTGCCTTAGCCCTGGAAGTTCTTTCCAGGTTTTCATCCATTTTCCTCTTGTTTCTTTATCTAAACTTTTGTGGATGGTGTGGACACTCATGCCGCAAAAGGGTTCCGGACCTATAAAGGGGCTACTGGATCCCTTGTTTGCTAGGTGATCGGCTTCTTCGTTTCCGTCTATACCAGTGTGTCCTCATACCCAGTGTAGCGTTACTTTATTATCCCTGCCAAGCTTGTTCAGCTTCCCCACACAGTCCCATACCAGTTTGGATCTGATGGTGTATGAGCTAATGGCCTTAATGGCTACTTGGCTGTCTGACAGGATAGCAATTCGTGTTTTGCGATAATTCCTGTCGAGGTTAAACTGTGCACATCTTTCGATTGCGTGTACCTCTGCTTGGAAGATACTGTTACTTCTGCTGATTGTAATAAATATTATCTAGATATGTCGATGAAATTACCATTGGCTGTAGCAGGACAACCGATACATTATTTTTATAATTTTTTATAATTGTTTTCTTTATAATTTTTGATAATTAATTTGTTGTTTCTATATTAAATAATATTTAACTAAATTTAATAAAAGTTTAATTTGAATTTAAAAAAGGTTAATTTGAATTTAAAAAAGTTTAATTTGAATTTAAAAAGGTTTAATTTGAAATTGAAAAGGTTTAAATTGAAGTTAAAAACCTATATACGTTCTATCGCGATCTCTAACTAAAATTCTCGTTTTTACAAGTTTGCCAATATTTTTTGGTTTTTCGTTTATAATTTGGTTCTGCATTCTTTCTGTTTGGATTTCTGGCCATAAAGCTATGTGCAATAAATTATTACGCACTTGAAGAGATCGTTCCGACTCATGGGCTACATTTTTAATATTCGAAATAGATTCCTTCATATATGAAGTAGATGCAGTAGTCTGATCTTCATCTACTGCAATTATATTGGACTCTGTTAATGACGTGGTGGAAGGGACATGAACTACATTCTTTGGGTATGAATCCTCTGTAAGAAATCGTTCTGCCTCGTCAGCTACCTCTTAATATTTGTAATAGATGCCTTCATACATGCAGTAGTTGTCTGATCTTCATCTACTGCAATTATATTGGACTCTGATGACGGCGTAGTAGAAGGAATATGAACTACATTCTTTGGGGTTAATTCCTCTGTAAGAGATCGTTCTGTCTACTCTGCTACATTTTTAATATTCGTATTAGATTCCTCCATACATGAAGTAGATGCAGTATTTGTCTGATCTTCACCTACTCCACCTATATTTAACTCTGATGACGACGTGGGCAAAATAAATGTTTCTAAAGATTTCCTATGTTGAAATGTTATTTCTTCTCTTTTTATTGTTTCTTACGCCTTGCTGCACCAGATCCGTAATATCGTTTCATGGTGTCCTTTAGTAAAAACAGTTATGCGATTAATTTTCTTTTAATTAATTAGTTAATTTTCAATAACAATGCAAAAAATAACAACAATACAATGATATTTAAGTTTTTTTTTTCTGAATATTTTTATTCACCTCCATATAAGTTTCTTCTTCTTATTATTCTTCTGTGTAGGCACTAAGTGCCTGTTTCTGTAAGTTTCTCCTCAGTCCTTCGGCTCCTGCGATTTGGAAGTCCAGGAGTCTGTCTATCTCTTCGGCGGTCTTCCAGGGGACTCGTTCTGTTGGGTTTTTTGTCATCGCCCAGTTAGCGATTCGGTGTGGCGCATGCGTTCCACGTGATCCCGCCAGTATCTTCGACGGGCTCTTGCCCAGCGCACGACATCCTGGATTTGTAGGTCATCTCTTATCTTAGAGCTCCTGACATGGTCTCTTAAAGTGACTCCTCTCAGGGTGCGCATTTCGGTCGTTCTCAGCGCTCGTTTGGTGGCTGATGTGTCGGCCCTTGTTTCAGCCGGATATGTGAGTATTGGTATATTAGGATTTTACCTTCTTGCGATATGTGTTTGTTTCTCCAGATTATGTTGTTTAGTGCGCCAGATATTCATCGAGCGTTGTTCGTTGCTGCTCGTACCTCTAGCTTGAGGTCTCTGTCGCTTGAGATCTCTACTCCGAGGTAGGTAAAGCACATCTCCTGTATCCTCAATCACCTTGACCGACCTACGACCTTGTTGTCGAGTTCTAATTTGCATCTGTTTGCTGATCTGCTGGCTACCATGTATTTGGTTTTTTGATGGGAGATATCAAGGTTGTATCTTTTTGCTGTTTTGCATAATGTTTGTAGAAGTCGTTGTAAGTCGTTTCCATTGTCAGCTATGAATACAGCGTCATCCTAGTAGCACAGTATGTTGAAGAACTGGTTTCCCATCCGATATCCTGCTTTGAGGTTCTTCACACTCGTTATTATGTTGTCCATTATTAGGTTGAATAGGGCCGGGCTCATACTGTCGCATTGTCTAATTCCATCGCTTACGCGTACGCTCTCTGCTGACTTGGTTTTTGTTTTTATTATTGTATAGTTGATAGAGTTGATGTCTTTTATTAAGTTTGTTAGTTTTCCCCCGCGCCTCGTTTTCCTAGTTCTTCAATCATATCGGCAATTCTGATCTTGTCGAATGTTTTACTTAGGTCAACAAAGCACATGTAGGCGGGCTTTGCGAACTCAATTGCTTTTTCGGATATTTGCCTGGTCGTAAATATTGCGTCTATTGTAGATCGATTCTGTCGAAGTCCTTGCTATTCGTCGTTAACTGTTATACATTCGTACATATTTTTTGGGCTAGTACTTTTGTAAATAGTTTTGCCATAGTTTTTATCAATATGAAGCCTCGCTAATTTGAGGGGTCTGTTTTCTTGCCTTTTTAAAGATTGGTATGGTAATAGTGCTTTTCCAGCTTATTGACACTATTCCGGATTCTACATTTTTTTAAATAGGATGCAGGTCTCAGCCTCGAGTTTTACGCCGCCGTATTTTAGGAGTTCGTTGGGAATTTTGATTTCAGGTTTTTTATTTCGCGCCTTATTTCTTCTTGACAAATAAACCAGTGTGAGTCCTCTATTGTTTGTACTTTCGCTGGTCGTGGTGGTTCCTGTCTGGGCGGTGGTGATTCCTGTTTCGTATAATCCCTGAAAGTACTTGGCCCATTCTGCGGGTGTGATGCATTCTGTTTGGTGATGTTCGTCCAATGGTTATTTGTACTACCTGAGTAGTTTCCAAATCTTCTTTTGTCCGCCATATAGGTCGTGTTGTAGTTCGGTGCTGAAGTTTTCCCAGTACTGATCTTTTAGGTGTCGCACCTCTGTTTTGCACTTATTCCTTACAGCTTTGTAGTTTTCGTAGGCTTCCTTGGTTCTTGTGTCCATGCACTTCTTGTAGGCTTCTGATTTGTGTCGGGCTATGTCTTTAAGTTCCGGATTGTAGCAGGGTTTGTAGTTATATCGTGGAGAATTTCTGACTGGTCTTTGTCCGATGGCCTCAAGTGCGCTGTTTGTGATGTTGCATTTTACTTTCTCCCAGGCTTCGTTAATGGTGTCCTGGTCTTGTATGCTGTTGGATGTTATTTTCTCTGCCAGTCGGTTCTCATATAGCAACTTTGTGCTTTCTGTTGTTAGTGCCTCTAGATTAAACTTATGGCCTTTTGCCGGCTCTTTGTACTTTTGTCTTGTCGCTTTGAAGCGGTATTTGCATACAAGTTGGTGTTCTGTGCCTATGCTGATGGGAATACCCTTACGTCTGTGATCTTGTTTGGGTGGACTTTTCTGTTGGTGATGATATGCTCTATTATAGACCGTTGTCCTCTCGTGTTTTGATATATAAATGTTTGTTGGTCTTTATGTTGGAAGTAGGTGTTATTAATTCATAGTTGGTTTTGAACACACATGTCTATGAGTAGCATGCCGTTGTCATTAGTTGTGTGTTCCCCAAATCTATTAATTACGCCTGGGATGATATTGTCTCCAATTCTTGCGTTTGTGTCTCCGATGATGAATATTTTGTCATTAGGGTTTATTTCATTGATGGTCTCGTCTAATTTATTGTAGAATGTTTATCTTTCATCTTGTGATTTCGTGCTATCTGGTGCGTATCCGGAGCTATGCCGATGAAGTGTAGTTTTTATTTTCTAAAGTTTAGTGTTATTAGTATTATGTCATGATCTATGTACTTAGTTGTTTCGATATTATCTTTGTATTTGTTGTGTATTAGGATTGCTACTCCTGCTTTTGCTCTTTCGTTAGGTTCCTTGCCACTGTAGCACATGAGGTAGTTGTGAATGAATGTGTTGCTGCGTCCCTTTTTCTTCGTTTCAGACAGTATGCAGATGTTTATTTTGTGTTTGCTTAGTGCTGCGATGATTTCGTGTGACTTATTGTTCTATGTGTTTATGTTCCACCCGGCAAACCTCACTTTTTCGTAGTAGATTTTTCCATTTTTTTTCCATGTTTCATCCGTGGTCGTCAACGTGTATCAGTCCTTCCGAGGCTTGAGAATTGCTTCCTTGAGCGTTTCGTGTTTTTTTACGTTTTTTAAACAAATAAGTTTAATTATCAGAACAGACTCACTGAATTACAAACTGTTTGCCACTTGTCAAATGTTGAATTATATCTAAATTTAGCTCTGCGCTACCGGTGCCACACTCCGCCCCTCGCTTATTGCCGCCAACCGCCAAAAGTTGGTTTGACCTTGCTTACAATTACTTGGCAATTTGCCCCCAAAAATCGGAGGCCCTAGACGCGCGCATAGTGCGCCTATGCCTAAAACCGCTACTGGACAGGCGGGCGACTAGGAATAGCTACGCAGTCTACGCTTTTGCAACTTCTGATATATGAGATCTAATATTTTTATATTTTATAGGTCTAAAAGTAAAGGCGTTTGTAAGGGATCCCGAGAAACTACCATCTGAATTAAAATCGAAAGTAGATGTTGCTCAGGGCGACGTATTAAACTATCAGGATGTTCTAAAAGCGATGAAGGACGTAAATTCTGTTTGTGTCATTCTCGGAACAAGGAACGATTTCAAACCCACGACTGTGATTAGCGAAGGCACGAAGAACATCGTCAAGGCTATGAAAGAATCTAATATTGATATAGTATCCTTCTGTCTGTCAGCCTTCTTAGCTTTCTTAATTCCAGCTTTGTACATAGACATTACCGCGGACCACCAGAGACAGTTTGATGTAGTTAAAGCTTCTGGACTTAAATATATCACGGTTTTGCCACCAGAGATCTTAGGTAGTTATAAATTCTACGAACATAATTAATTAAAGTTTATTTACTTATGGAATTGTTTTTAGAAAACCCAGGCACAGGATATGAAATTGCGTATGACATTGATCCAGGAAGAGTTGTTTCCAAATATGATTTGGCAAAATTTTTGATTGATTCATTGAGTCAGCCGGAATATTGCGGAAAAGTTTGTGGCATTAAAAGTAAAACTATTTAAATATCTCAGAATTACCATATATATGAATAATTGTTTGTCACCACCAATACTACAATCTACATCTACATACTTGTTTGTGTTATTGGTTGGAATATTTACAAATTGTGTTTATCAAAACGATTAATTATAGTATGTAAACAAGTTTTATATGCTAACAATAAATTAATGGGAAGCAAAAAATGAATTGAATGAATGTAAATGAATAGAGCACCTGTTGTTTGTTGTAGAATTTGTTATTAAATGAAAATACATGAACTGAAAACTTTGAATATAAGACATAAACGTTATAAATAGCTATGTCAAACATATAAAAATAGTATTTTGTAACCAGGGCGGTAAGTTGTCAATTTGACGCGAGAGCGAAATTGGGCGCACGAACGAATGAGAGGGGATGTATCTTACAAGTTTGGGATCCAGGGGCCATTAAAAAAAATTGAATTAAAAATGAAGAATTTGGTTTTTCAATTGTATCCGGTGGTGTGGATTCGCCTCTCTCCTCTCCTCAGTCTCCTGTATCTCCATAGAAGTTAAGTTACAAGAAGTTAACTTACACCTATTTTAGAAATCTTTCTTTAATTTTTATTATTATTTTGTAACGAAAAAAATTTCTGACACTTTTTTAATATCGATGTCTTGATTGTGTTTATTTTATTTATTTATTTGTTTTTATTTGTTTTAATTTGTTTTAGCGATATTTGCGTAACCTAGATATTTGGGTGCGTTACCCAGGTTATGTGGAAATACAACGAGAAGTGGCATTTCTCGTATTAAAAATGTGCGTCAAGAAGTACCTCTCGCGCATGAGCAATAAAACATATTTGTTTTATATCCTTTTAAATACTTTCGCATGAGAAGGAAACATGCAAGATATTGTTCTTTTGTCGACACCCCCCATTCCTCGATTGTATTCCACAACACAAGTCAGTTTCGATACAGTTTCTTTTTCGTCTCCTTTTTTTCTTCTTATTGTCCCCGTATCGACCATTTCTGCGTTTTAGTGTTTCGTGCTTATTACTTATTATATACACATCCTTGTTGTCATGCCAGCGTAATGGCAGGATACCTATGCAAGATAGTGTTCTTACTTCTCCTTTATTTAACTTGTACGATGCCAGCTCCTTTGGCATATTTTTCTGATATTTTTCACCGTTCCAACAACATTTGTATTCCTCGCTTACAAAATTTTGTATACATTGGGAGAAGAATACCATTTTTTTTAAAAACAAGGCATATTCTTTTCCTAAAATGGTTTCGGCTAGTTGCATAACAACACTTTCCGATACAGGCATATTAGTTCCTTGAATTTTGTCTTGTCCTGTGTATATTTTAAATCCATAAAAATACACAGAATTGGATTCGCATGGTTTATAAAATTTTATTGCAAAACACTCGTTTGGATGCTACGAATTGTATGTAATTTAGCCTTCCTTTGAATTTTATGAGCGACTCGTGTATGACGATATTTTCTTCCGGAGTGTATAACTGTTGGAATTTGGCATTCAAGAAATCCACCACGGACCGAACCTTTTTTATTCTGTCTTCTGTAGGAACCGTCTCATTGTCCACGAAATTAAGATAGTGTGTTATTGTCAAAAGACGTTTACGAGGCACAACTAACGCGAAAATATGGTTCGATATTCTTTTCGACCAATACATGTCTATTTTAGATTTTTTTTTATTTGAGACATTATAATGTATAACGCAAAATATGCTCTAACTTCATCATTTGTTAGTGGACACCACTTCTCCTTCATTTTCGTTACCTCTACCATTCTCATTTGTGCTGCGTATCTATTCGTTTCTCTAACTATTATTTGAAAAAAATCATCACATAATGCTTCTTTGAAAACACACAAAGGTGTTCCCAATCTTCGTAAAACTAAGCAATTGATACCGGAAATTGCAGTAAATTGTTTTATATGGACAATATTTTCTTCTTTACAGTTCCATCCATCCTTTGTAACAGAATCTTCATTGCTCGAAATAGATCTTGCACGTTTACGCACATTTTGTTGAATAAAGCTAGCTCCACTTGAACTTGAATACTCAACAGCATAAACACTTCGATGACCATTTTCAAATTCATTTTCACCACTAGAAAAGCCTAATAGACTTTAGTCGTCGCATAGGTACATAATGCATTCAACTCAGACATGTTGGGAGACCTATTTTTAATTAAAAAAAATTCAAATATATCCTACGGCATTCAGCGAGATCGCTGTTATACTACCGCTACCATTGCGCTTCTATCTGTTTACCTGCTTGCCGATGCTATTTTGTTACCGATATTATTGAGAGGCGGAAAGCATGTTCGTCTGCTAAAACAAAACAGCATTGATGCACGGCCGAAACAGATAATCCAATAATATTATACTGCCCGGTATTTGCCGAAGAAATTTCTTTACGTAGACGTCGAAATTTACCATGGCACATGAAGTTTTAGAGACGTAATTGTATATTAAGGGGTTAAAGTGGATATCTCGAGAGGGTCCAGTTGCTTGGCCAGCAAGGTCTCCTGACATGAACCCTTGGACTACTTTTTTTTTGGGTCACTTAAGGGACCCTCACCATGTGACACCTCGAAAAATAGCAGATTTTCGCGATTTTTTTTTATGTTGAGGATAAACTAATCGGTCTGATTTTTTTTACAAATTAAAGTACTAATCGAGAATACCAAATGATATATTTTGAATTGATTTATTTTTTGTTTAACATTTTTTATTAAATTTAATGTGGCGTTGAAAAAAAAGCTCCTGCTCCCATGGAGACGATCTCCATGATAGCGGACGTAATTTTCATCTGATACAAAAATATCAAGATTATTAATCTGTAGGAAAGCCTCTATGTTCCTATGGAAGCTTTTTCCATAAAATTTGAAAAAAATGGCGGCGATTTGACAAAAAGGTATCGAATTCATCCGATTTTTCGACAATTATTCGTAAAAAAAATTGGAAGATTTAAAAAAAAGCTTAAATAGGAACATAAAGAATGACGTGAAGAAAGTTTACTCCAAACTTCAAAGGGGTATCTTGAAAACTGTTCTTTTGAGAGTGGAGACCGTTTTGAAAAACACCATTTCGAGTAAAACGCGTTTAAAGTTTGGAGTGAGAAATTTTCAGATAAATCGTCTGCAAATTGCACAATACGTTGCGATTTCCATAATTGTTTTCCCACAGAATATATGTTTGGGGGCGAGTTGCCAGACGCAATGATTAAAACTCTATTGTTTTGAGTGTTTGCGCCCGTACATCTCTCTAACAAATCGTAAATCGGTTTCGAAACCTCTTGGACATCGTCGTCGAGCGCTCGTGGATGAGAATATTTTTACAGAATTCCAGAGGCCTCAGCTTAGCGCCATTCGCACCACGAATCTCCTCCCGAAGGGCAAAACTGATGCTGAGGATTCAGGCCCGGAGTTAGGGAGCCAGGGCCCCTAGGCACTTGATATTTGCCCCACAATCCAAACAACGATCTCGAAGCTATTCTGGAAATTTAGCAAATTAAATACTAGTGCATTTAATTTGCTAAGGGAGGACATATAATTTTTACAGGACATATAATTTTTAATTGACTTTATAATTACGTCTATGTTACTATAATATAGGTTATTCCATAAATTTATAGAATGAGTGAATTAAGCCTGTTCTCTCTTATGTTGGATCTTAAGTAATTCTTTACTCTCTGTAGCGCTGAAAACTTCAGCGCGACAGAGAGTAAAGAATTACTTAAGATCCAACATAAGAGAGAACAGGCTTAATTCACTCATTCTATAAATTTATGGAATAACCTATATTATAGTAACATAGACGTAATTATAAAGTCGGGTTATTCCATAGGTTATTCCATAAATTTATAGAATGAGTGAATTAAGCCTGTTCTCTCTTATGTTGGATCTTAAGTAATTCTTTACTCTCTGTAGCGCTGAAAACGCACGTCCTGCTGAGCAATTGAACGCTGATGTACACAACACCATTCGGAGCTCGATTCCTACATTTGAATAAATGTCCAAAAAGACTTTTTTACAACATAACATCAACATCAACATAACATCATTCGACAAATGAGCTTGCAGATGCAGACACTCGTTTTCCAAAGTCCTATCCAAATCTTCCGGATAAAAAGTTATAAGGTCTGTGGCTCCTTCACGGATGTCTTTAGATTCCAAACGATGTACTTTTTAAGAAAATCAAACTTTTTACTGAACTCCTCATAAGCAGATCCGTGTCTCCATAGTTCTGTAATTAGTCTATCTATAATAGCGTTAAAAATGTTAACTTTGAATATGAACCTGCCAGTGTTCGGTCTCGTTTCCTTTTACTTCGTCAAACTGGACTTTACGCTTACGTTTCCTCTGTATGTCATATGCATAGGTATTTTCACAGGATGTTTCAATAAGTTTCGACAGTTTCAATAAGACTGATACAGTTCAACGATCGTACACAGGTCGATGTTAGTCGTACACAGGTCGATGAACAGATTGGAGAGATTTGCTTACTTTGTTGAACCTTTCCAAGATGTCATTCCAAGAAAGTGACAAAAAGCAAGTTTCCATGGAGTCTAATGAATTCAGAAGACCTGAAGCCTCAGAGCGCGTAGATGGTTATTCATTTGCATCATTGGCAATTTTCTGAAGAGCTGCTATTATTTCATCAACGTAGGAGCAACGTAGACTTCAGCAAGCGTCAGCTCGAGCAGACCATCTTGTCTGAGAAGACCATCTTCACGACTGTTGAATTTGACTCAGTTTCGACAGCAGAATTCCCCATCTGTGTGTTGATGCCGAAAAAAAAATATACAATGACTGCAAAATATCGAAGAAAGATGCTGCAGCTTGACAAGACTCGGTCGCAGAGAATCCAACAAGATTCAGTGCGTGAGCCGAACAGGGAACGAAATGTATCATAGGGTTCACTTGTTTAATTCTCCCTTGAAGGGCAGTATATACACCCGACACATTGCTACCATTGTTGTAAGACTGTCCCCGGCATTCGGCGATACCCAAGTCTTGATTTTTCAATGTCTCTAGGTCCAGAAAACGATCGAACTCAGCCAAAAGTTCATAAAAGGTCATAACATAGTTCCTACTGTTTTTACATCTAAATCTCTTGATAAGACAAGCCAGTCCATTCAGGTCAATTGAGCTTATGTAAAGATTCCGCCACCAGGGCCCCTACGCTGGCTGGGCCCCTAGGCCGGGGTCTTGTAGGCCTAGGCAGAAATCCGGCACTGTGACGATTTGCATCAGTTGAGCTTTTGTGATAAAACGTCCCCGATATTGTTTTC
The DNA here is from genome assembly GCA_944588485.1 of Phosphuga atrata. Lineage (NCBI taxonomy): Eukaryota > Metazoa > Arthropoda > Insecta > Coleoptera > Silphidae > Phosphuga > Phosphuga atrata. The sequence goes on along the minus strand of OX155892.1, from coordinate 85,527,175 downwards.
CTCATATTTTCAACGGAATCGGAGTTTCGACGAACTGCTAAGCAATAATACTCGGACAATTTTTTTTAGCAAGTTTAGTGTCAATTGCACTTTTTTCGGTTCGTTCCTAGCAGGTTTCTTGGTTGTTGTTTTTTTTTTGCTTTATCTGCAATTTGGTTTTTGGCTTTCTTCAATTGAACCAACCTTTTTTCTTGCTTCGTTTCCCCTTTTAAATTCACATTAATTTAAAAAGTTTCGCAACACGTTTTGATGATAAAACGAACTGATGATATACTTTGCCCATTTACTGCGACCTTGCAGAGCTACGTATAGGGAATAACGGTTCAACGGCGGAAAGAACGCGCCAGTACTCCAATCCCTTTTTCTAAAAAAGGCTGTAGGCTGTAGCGAAATAATTCGAATTTCGATTTAAAAATTGGGGAGAATGTTATATAACAGTGTATACTATCAGATAGATTTTTTGAAAATTTCACACTGTGAGGGTCACTTAAAAAACTTACTCTATGAAACGCAACTGGCGGATCTCGCAGAAGTGCGTCATGTGAAAAATGGATGTGCAGGCCTCCAACCATTCAGCCCCCCGCAGGAATTTTTGTTTTTTCAGGAATTTTTGTTGAATCATTGTTCAAAGATCATTACTGCGACGTGCTGAAAAGCTTGTGTTGGGGTGGAGGGGCGGCAATTTGAAACTTTTTAACTATTGTGAATTAATTATTACGTTTATGTGCTAATTCAAAACTGAAATAAATGTTTCCTTTGACTACATTTTTAATATTCTTTTTCATATATATATATATATATATATATATATATATATATATATATATATATATATATGTATATGTATATATATCCATATATATCATTATCATCATATCATATCTTCAGTGACAGAAACAAAGAGTACCTTTTCAGTATAGTTTTTGATTGAGAACAATTTCATCTAGTCAAGCATTTGTTAAATGTGCAGATGGAAAAAATATTTGCAAAAATACAAAGTTCGTTCCCCGAAGGTACTGCCACTGATAGGCTATCAAGACGATAATAAGCACAAACGGTAGTTCGGCACCAGTAACGAGTACACAAAATTTGAATCAATTATCATTAGTTGCGTCAGAGATATTAGCAAAAATGTGTGCGACCTCTCCCTGGAGGGCTGTACCTCAGTTAATAAGCGGTTTCGGAGACATATTTATAGAGACTTTTTTCTTATTTTGGGCTCTAGAACACGACCTATATTTTTGCCGGATTTGTAAAATATTCTCACAAAAAGTGGTGGTAAAAACGTAGTAAGTATGGATTACACGTAGTAACGGTAGCACCCATTCTTTCAAAAATCTATATCTCTAGACATTGAAAGACCCACATGTGAAAAATAATTTGCTTGCCGGTTGTTCTGTTCATCTGAAATCAAAATATTAAATAGCATTTTACTTTGTAGATTTGTGTGTATATCGGGAACTAGGATGAAGTGAAAAGTATTTGTTTTACAGGCGAAATAATTAAGTCTAATGAAATAAATTTATGAAAACTACCAGATTTTGCGTGAAAGGTATTCAAATAAATTGTGTAAATAAAGGAAACGGAAATGTTATGTACATTTATTAAGTTGTCATATGCTAGAAACAGTGTTTACGTCAGGGTTACTAAAATTGTATTTATCACAGAATCAGTGAACACCACTCTCTAAATATCTAATCACCCGTAAAAATGAATATAATAATAAGTCGATTAATTAATTCATGTTTAATTACAATAAACGCAAAAGGAATATTCCCTTAAAATAAAATAAAAGAAATATCAAATTAAGACAACTAAATTAGTTCAAATCTTAAATAATTTAAAAATATTGTAATACTTGTCTTTAATTTACAAAGATTCTTTTTCTCGAATTTTTTTCATCACAGTCCTATCTTTCCTATGTACTTAAAAATTAAAACAGAATATTAATTCATGACTGCAAACATTATTTACGCTTTACACATTAAATATAATAAAAAATAAATAAATATAAAAATTAGAAATATAAAGAAAGTTGAAAACATTAAGGCAATTATCAAATTACATCCCACAAATAATATTAATTTCCTTGATTTGCTTTTGATCTCTTTTTCTCTCTCAATCTCAAAACAATTTTTAGTGTACTCTTTTTTTTTGTTGAGCCTTTAAAAAACGAAATATCATTCAATCTGTAAATGCTACCTATCTGATTTTATGTCTTTAATAATTTTGGTCAATTTATCGATCCTCTCTAAGAGTCTCATTTTCTTCTGTTCACATGTCAAACTGATACAACGCAAATCTTTCTGCTTATGCTCGCAATCTCGAATATCGGATTGAAGCTGATACAATCTTTGTTTTTGGCTTTCACATTTTCTTTTCATCGATGCAATCTCAAACTCCCTATCTGAAACCAAATAATAAATACGTAACAATACATTTTTTAATTATTGTTCAAATATTTAACAAGGAGAATAACTCTCCGACCAAATCGAACTTTTAGGAGATGTAGTTAGATTTACATTATTATTTTTAACAAACGGAATAAATATATTCAAGATATTCCCCATATGAGGAAACTTCAGCGAATGCTATTCTGTTTTTGGTTTTTTTTATGGTTTCACCGTTTTTATCTTCAAAATGAACTTTGGAGACCTGGAAGCAAGGTATATGTTGAAATGGATCGCAATCAAACGATCACGTCGGATGTTTACTGTATCCAATCAGGCGAAATGATGAGCTTGGGATTAAACAGCCGAGATTGGTAAATAAACACAGTTCAATCCTCCTACAGGATAATGCTTAACCACGTGTCTTACGAATAACATCGCTTAAACTACAGGAGTTGGAAACTCTGTCACTTACCGTATTCTTCAGACTTTGCAACAACTCTTGCAAGAAAAATAATTAATTCCCAACATGCAATAGAAAACGCATTTCGCAATTTTATCACCATTTGGTCTTTAAGCTGCTTTGCTGCCGGCATTAACAAGCTACCGTTAAGGCGCTTACTTTGATTAATTACATTACTTCTTGATTGAGATATAATAAAGCAAACTTTCAGCTCGAAATCGGACATTTTATACTTAATGACATATTAATATAACATTTGGAAAAGCGAAAGACCGTTGGAATCACATCTTTACTTTGAATTAGAAAAGCTGGAGCATTATCTCACGCTTACAATATTGATATAATGGAATCTACATATGAATCCGTTAAATATTTTTCATTTCGGGAAAACTATCCGATCGGAGTGAAGTACATCAAAGTTTCTCCTTGAAAATATTGTTACAATACACAGTAATACAATTTGTATATAATTAAATACGTAGGCTATTGTACTATGAAATATATAAATTCATGAAAATTACATGTGTTTGTACCTCTAGAATATTTTTCGTATGATGTAATAATATCTTCAACGCCAGGCCAAAAATACTTTTCATCAGTCCTCTTAAATTCTTTTCCGTCTAAATAATCCATTTTAACTTCTTCCTTGACACTTTCCAGATTGTATGGAAACATTTCGTTGCCGAAATGCCTGTTGTTGAAATCGTTGAACTCGCCCTTTACAAAGTCACGTTTGTTGTGCCCGAAGAAGTCTTTAGGCGGAGACATCGCGAAATGCGAGTAAAGTCTTTGCGGACATTTTAGGTAGTGCATCGGAGAAACTTGGTCACCTAGCTTGTGTAAAGGATAAAAGTTATTTTCTTCTTTGTGCAGGATAGAGAGTTGTTTGTTAGAGTCTAGGTAATATTTGGACAGGGCCTGGTGACAGTTTCGTTTTAATCTTTGCTCGACCACTTTCATCCAATTATTCTCAAATTCTAAAAAAATATAACAAATACAAGTGATTTCAAATAAATTATATTTTGGTGTATTAAACACAAACAAAATATTCGTTTCATATTTTACCGTGTCGAATGTGTTTCGGTACAGTTTTCAGACCAAGCATCTGCAAAAATCCCATTTTCTGTTGAAAATCGGCGGAAAAATTTAGAATGGATGGTGATTCGGAAGGCACTGGTAAATCTATGGTCGCGGCAGTCACATCGTTCTCTTCTTCGATTTCAATTGCAAAATTCAACTTCGAATTCCATTTGCGTTTTTCCAATTTATTCAGTTCAACATCTACAATAACAATAATAAAGTTATGGAAAGAGTAGTATTCGGCTTTTATTTTAAACATATTTACCATTTCTAGTTTCATGTGTGGTAAGCCCAAAAATTTGTAAAAATGTTAACTTTTCTGGTTTAAAGTTGGCCTTAGAAGGCGGACCAGATTTGATCCATAAATCGATTGGTTCGTGCCCCGAATCGCCGCTCTCCGAATCTGAGCTGTAGTTGCTGGTTGAAGAACTGTCCGAGAAACCATACACCGGTACTCCGAAGTCCACGATCATAGACGGCCTAACTCTCTCTGTTCTATTTCCGGAAGCATTCTTTCCACGTTTCTCCCTCCTTAATTTCCGGCGAACGGTAGCTAAATCGAGTTTACTAATTTTGGGTTTTTTTATTGGAGGCGATGTTAAGATTTGCGGGACGTTAAGTACAGTGAAGGGATTCATTAAGTTAGTTGGGATAATCTCGTAGGTGACTTCGTTACTAACTATTTGATTGATCGCGTTTATGTTTATTATGTGGTTGGCACTTAATAGATTTTCGTATTTTGTTCGTCTATCACTATTTATTACAATTATTTCAAAATTTGAGTTCACTCTATTATTATTTATGTAATCAATGTGGTTGTTGTTAATAGTGTGAGCTATCGCATTTTTCGGGCTATTACTCGTTTCGGAATGTGGGATTGTTAATTCAATTTGACTAGTATTTTGAGGTGAATTTATGTAATTATTATTAACAGTAGGAACATTGTTATTTGGTACTTGCGTAGTTGCGTTACGCACATCATTTACATTTTTATTAAACTCTTGTTTTATATTAAAAGTCTCAATTGAATGGCTCTGGATAGGATAATTTGGGGAAGGAATGGGCAGTTGAGGACTCTTTGTCTCCTCAGCCGCTTCTAATAAAGGAGTGCAGGCGTGTTTTACCTCATCACTTTTATCGCTCACTCTGTATATATCTTCCGGTTTTTTTTGATTATTCACTTTTTGATTCGAGACTTTAAAATGTTTAAATTCACTTGCTTTTATATTGTACGAGCTCTCGTTTCCTTTTGCTTCGATATCGTTAGAGGTGTTGACGAGGGCGTCTATGCTGTATAGTTTGCTTTTTAATGATAAAGGCTTCATGGTGTTTTTACTTTCGTTTTTTATTGACGAGTTTTCCTTATGTTGTTGCTGCATATTTTTTGAGTTATTAGAGTTTGGTGGCTGTGAACTGCTTTGGGGTTGGTTTAATAATTCATTTTCTGTTATAGTAGGCTTCCTAGCTAAAACAAATACCACAAATCATATTTTTGTTAAATCATTACAACTATATGTTGTAGTTACTATCATATAGCCTCCATTCAGATACATATTTTATTTTGCGATTTTAATTGTTTCTAGATATCAATCCATGTACCACAGGTGCTATAAACCTACAATCTAATCATTTTATGTATCAAATCAATTCTTAAATTTATTTACTATATAAAACGTTATTATATATTATAACATATCTTTTTTTGCAATAGATTATAGTAATTACTGTACATTTTTTTATATAAATCTATTTTAATATGTACAATTTGTTTAAAATAAATACTAATCTATCGGAACTAGATTAAACGAAACTAAATGTAAATAAAAGAAATAAAACATAAACCACGATTATTACCGAAAGTTGGGGATAGTGACAAACGACAAGCAATGGGGAGATGTCAGGCATTTTCTCCGTTGTCCCGATTCCCCTCACCTGCGCTCGAGACATCCTCTCTTTCTCTGCCAGCATTAACATTACTAACTTGTTGAGGAGCAATGCCTCCACTAGGAGCAGAAGTCGGTGCAGCAGCAGGAGCAACAACGGGATTAATATTGGCAGCAACGGCTTCACTCACAGCAGGGACGTTGATGGGACTCGGGCTACTATTAACAGGTATAGGTTTAGGACTAGGTTTAGGCGTTAATGGTTTCGGCGAGGAAATAGTTTGAGGGGTACTAGAACTAGGAGGAGCCAAAGAATTGTTTATTAAAGGACCAGACGGTTGTATGATAGGCGATTGACGTGGTTGGGATAAGTTTAGAGAATATGCGTTGGAATTCGAATGAATGCTCGAGTGAGGAGAATGTCTTTGTAAGCTCGGACTGGATCGAGGAATTGAGGAAGAAAACTGGGAAGTTGGAGGGAGCAAATTTGCGTTTATCGGAGATTGCCTGGTTGAGAGACCATAAGGATTCGTATATATATCCTTTGGTGGTGGAAGCATCGAGCCCGGATGGACCATAGGAAGGATGAGGGGTGGTTGAGGGGTTGGGTGAGCCGGCGATATACGAGCCAGAGCTGCCTTCTCACGTTCACGGAGTGCTCGTTCTTTCTCCCTTTGTTCCCGTTCTCTTTGGTGTTGCAATAACTCTCGTTGATCCAATAATTCTCTCTCCACGTGTTCATCTTTTCGAACTAATCTCCTATGTTCCTCTTCCAATTTTAACCTAAAGAAAATAAATTATGAATTAATGTACAATACTTTACGTAACGCAATAATAAAATATAAATATCAAAATATAAAACAGATCCATTTGTTAGCCAAGCAAATGAATCATTTAGTTTGTCAATTGTTTTAGTTAATCAAATAGTTTGTATAATATGAAAATTACCTTTCATGTAGGTAAAGTGGCATTGCGCCTGGTAACATATATGGTAAATAAGCGTGACCCATGGGAGGCCACTGGGGTCTCAACAATCCCATCCGCTCTAAATACAGCTGTTCGGTGTCCATCAACGGCATATGCGGATAAGCATATGGAGGATATCCTGGTACGTCCAAAGGGACCGGTATTTGTGGTATCCTATAGGTGCATAAACATACTAACGGTATTACAAAATAGTAGATATTTTGGCATTAGATTATATTATTTTGTATATGGCATGTATATGTTTATGGTGTTTGAATACATATATGAAAAAAGGTTGCAATTTGAATTAGTTTGAATGCAATTACAACAATAATTTGTAAGGAAAAAAAATAAATATTTAAGGAAAATATTAAAGGAAAAAAGTTTTATAAAACTAGGAATGTGAAAATATTATATTATAGAACGAGTTCAATAAGTGGGGTTTTTTAGCACGCGTCCATGTTTAGAAAACGACGAGCGTAGTGAGGAGTTTTCTAATGGACAAGTGCGAAAAACCTTATGAGCCTTATGAACCCAGTTTTTTTCTATTTTGCTCCCTTTTATGCCATTTCTAAATAAAAAAAAACGCCGATACAAATTGAGAAAATTGTATCGCACTAGACGATCCATTAACGAACCCATATGAGTGCTTTAATGACTTCATTATAGACTCAAAATAGAAAAAAAATTATTTAGTGTTGTCGTATCCATCTCTCGATTTACACGGTAGATACGTTCCTTGAAAAATCGTTTTTCACTTGTTATTACAATTCACTTATTGCTAGACGTTTTCTTACGTGTTTCGATTAGATCGAAAACATATGGCATATGACGGTTGCGGTTTTTTAAATGATAACTTAGTCATTTTTTATCGAACTTTAAAAAAAAAACCGTGTAAAAAAGAAACCGTGTACAATAGAGTACCGGGTAAATTGAAGGATGGCTGTACGATCTTTATATACGACATTTAAGATTTAATGTTGTCTACAACACTGTTCTCAAACTTTAAACACGTGACCCAAATAGTTTTCTAGTAATGAAAGTACGATCCATAGGTGTATATGGTAAACGGAATATCGATGAAAAATTTGTAGGCAAACTTTTTTTTTTAGTTATTTATTTCTTGTTTTATTTTTTTTTTGTATTTTTATCAAAAACAGCTAAAGAATTAACGAGACCCATATTTAAGAAACGCCGGTCTACAAATCGATTTTAAAGCTTTTTTTTAATAAAAATATATATAAACTTATTAGTCAATGCACGTTTTTAATACAAAATTGATTTATTAGTAGTGTACAGAATGAATATAATTAAATATGGAAATGGATTATTATCAAAACGTTACCTGTCCTCGGGCCGATAGGGTTGAAATCCGCTACGTAAATCTGTCGCGACAAATCTCTCCGGGGCGACTGGATTAGGCAGTCTACCCGTTTCTCCAGGCCGTCCGGATAAGCTACTATTAGCACCGTACATTGACAAATCAGCACTTGCTTTACTTGCAACTTTCTCATTTGCTCCAGACGCCGCTGAAAATATATTAATAATATAATTAATAATATAATTCATTCATTTTTTAATATCTTTCACTACCTATCAGATTTTTCTTCGATATACTATAAACACTAATAAATGGTAATAACAATCTAATAATCTTTTATCCGAGGCTCCCAATATAAGTTTAACAATAGTATATTTCGTAACGCGAGTTGTAAGAAGCATTTTACGTACGGATAGAACGTAATTCCGCGAGTACGTAATTCCCTTACAACTCGAGTTATGTACTATACCTTATCTACGACCACACTAATTTGTTTCTGTTTAATAAGAAAAATATGTTTGATGTAACAAATTTATTTCTTATTAGGTACATTTTTTCATACATTAGGTGTATTTTTTATAATAAACAAACAGTATTTTCATGTTTAACTGTTACTCGACATTATTTAAATGAAAAGAAATGAAAAGAAATACATTCTGTGTTGGTGTCAATGGTTACATAGCTTATTATTTAGTACTTATTTGGGTTAAACTGAAAAAAGAGTGCTCATAGATATAGGCAACCCAATGTACGCAATGTCAATTTCAGTTAGTTTGAATTGTGACACGGGGAGCGCTGAACGTATGAGCACGTAGTAGCAGCTCTCAACCAATCAACGAATCGTAAACCAAACGCACGTGTGTGTTATCAATCATAACTTATCATTAATCGCGGATTGTTACATACGTGTGTTATGATGTATTTACATAGTCCACGAACTGTACAATAATGGGCATTTACGAAAGTGGTCGTAGATAAAAATAATAACGATGTTTCCATTAAAAGCAAAGTTATAGGCAAAGAAAATCAGTTGATGACTTTGGCGACACTTAATAAACTCAATATGAAATTAATTTTAATTCATTTAAATTAGGGAACTATGACTAGTAAGAATTGTTTTATTTTATGTTTTCCACTAAAAATATAATTTCTTAAGCATCAATTGCTTTTCGTATTCTCCAGTTCATACAAAACGCAACTTACTAACCGCGTTATATGGGGGTCTAATGTATTTTCATCAATTCTATTTTTTCTATATTTTATATTTTAATAATTCTATATTTTCTCTTCATCAACTAACCTGTTTCTCGGCGATGTGTTTCATTATTGGTATTAGAAGGGGTCGTAGTGTGATCAGCACCGGGAACCGATTGCTGTGCTAAATTTCTTAAAGCTGCTGCAAAAGAATGAGAGGACGACTGCGATTGGGTGCCTGGACCAGGTCCAGGAACCGCATGTCCCGTCGTCGATCTCTGTTTAGTACTTCCATTCGTCGATCCTGTTACTTTTCCACCTTGGGATAAACCTAAACAAACGAGAAGGAAATATTCCAGAATTAATAAAAAAATAATTATGATAGCAAAGTAATCTTAAATTTTTCTTTAATTTTAAACTATTTTACGTAAATATATAAATAAAACAAATTATGTATTATATTTAGTTAGTAAGATCTACCAGTCCTCCCAACAGGTACATTCGTGTACCTCTGTAGGATTTTACGGGTAATTGCATAATGTAATTTACTAATGTAAAATTTTACTGGTTAAATAAATAATTTTTTTTAAATATTCATTTTTTAATATTTCATGGAGTACAACATAGACAGTTATTTAAGTCGCACCATGGTATTAGTCAAAGCTTAAAGAATTCCAAATTGGCTTATAGTATTATACATCTTATTGTATAAATCCCATAAACTTATCTCCATCTGAGCGCGGACGAGTCGAAATCAATACTCAAATGGCGGTTGCCCTTCGAGTGCTGATGCATTCCATCGTTGGAGGCGGGAACGTGTTCCGCATATATATATTTATTTACTCAAGAGTTTCCTCAGAAACGCCGACACTTTTTCCATCTGCGCTTAATTTACAGCCGAACAAACAAAAACCTTCCCTGCTACCAATATCAAATAATTTACAATTTCATTAATTTGACTACCCAACTGAAATAATTTTGAATTCTAAATCAGTCTTCAAAACATTTTGTTCACAAATTCCATTTATGTATTCAAATTTATGTACGAGGCAACAATCGGGCATATATTTTGTTTGAGCTCATACATTTCCTCATATATTTTAGCTAACCAAAAAAAAGCTCACACATTAGACTTGTATGATGTGAATTATAATAATTGATTAGTTGTGAAGTTACTAGTTGAAACTTTATTTTTAATGGAAAAATATAATAAAACACAGTTTTATACGTTTCAAAATTTATTTGTGGGAAACTAGATATGTTTCACCACACTGTGGCTTCATCAGGTGATGAAATATAGAAATAATTAGAAAAGAAGCTTCTTATATATACACGAAAAAACAAAACCTAAATCTGCAATAATGTGCAAAATAAATTTTGAAACAAATAAAACTGTGTTTCATTATATTTTCCTATGAATTATAATGTTTTAATCTGCTGAGTATAGAAAGATAGGAAATTAAAAGGGTGAAGTTATAAATTGCTTTTCGTTTGAGGAGGCGTGTTAAATAGTTCTGTGAAGTTAGCAACCGAATATGCAAAAATATATTTCATCAAAGTTTCTGGTAGACATGAAGTAATTCTAGAGTAATTTGTGCGAAATTTCATTACTTCTGCGGAATTTCGCGAGAAAAATGGAAAATACTAATAACGAGCTAGCAAGCACTTTTGAGAAAAACTGTGCGTTTTTGACACATTTCTGCACCTCGACCATAGTTCTGGAGTAATTGACCAATTTTGCAAAAAGTTTTGCAAAAATTGAGATTTTGCAAAAAAAATTGAATTTTGAAAATTGCAAAAACATTTCTATTCGCGGATCTGAATAGCGCCTTAAGAGTTCTATCGAAGATCCCTTTGACATTTTTTGAACAAAACCTTAGTTCAAAAGATATTTGCAATAATAGGTACCAATGGTTTTGAAAATTTAACCCCTTCATACACACTTTAATTTTTAATTTTGGGTAAAAAAAAAATTGAGAAAATTTATTGTTTATAAATAAAGAAATTGAAACAACATATTTTTAGTGGAGTAGGAACTGTACTTTGGCTGGAGATACATCAACTTTCACGCATCCACCATCGCGCTTCCACCATTGTGTGCAAAACGGCGATCCTGATCTAGACTTGACTTCATTTGCCGACACATACTGTATTTGAAGAAAACAAAACTAAAAATGTAATTGTGTTTGGTACAACATGAAACATGGCACGGCACATAATCCCACATTACAATTTTTGCAAAAATATCTAGTCTCTTTTCGCATTTTCTTTCCTTTCTCATCTCTTTTGCTACAACATGCAGCGCAGTACCTATATGGTTTAGCCTTTTTTTCAGTTGGTGGCACATAGTCGGGAAATTGCCCCTCAGTTAGACGCAATGGACCAGATTCCAAACTAGACCTTCCACCTTTTTTAGAAGGTGAAGCAAATTTTCAAATTATGCTTTCAAACAATTTTTTTTAAATTTCAAATTGCTCCTTTGAAATCCGTTTTTTTTTGTATAACACAAATGCATTCCACAGTCAAATGTCCAATAAATGAAAATATACGTTTTTATAATATTTTTCCACCTCTTTCTCACGGATGGGTAGTTATGTTCCGTTGTCATACAGGTCCGTATGGTCCGTTGTCATACAGGTGTTGATCCATCCGATCAACACCTCCTATTGTATTATTATAGTCCATGACAACTTTTGGTTTGAAAATCGCATCTCCATCGCGTTCATTTTTTGTTGTTGCCTCCATTTCTGAATTTGGACAGTAGATAGAAGACAAACGTTTTTTTATCTTTCCATTTTAGCACCATTACCTTCGCCCTTTGAAAGGCAATCGTTTCTCCCTTCAACTTTTTCTGTTGCAATTCCATGGAAACTTCTTTACGATTCAGACGCAAAGTTCCATACGTGTCGGTTTTCTGTTTGATAAGTATATCTGCAAACTGAGGGGACGTATAAACCGTTGTTACGCAATATTCCATACCAAGCAGTATTTCCATAAGTGATAATACAATTTGGGAAGACATAGGTAAATCTTTGTATTTATCACTTATTTTTGTACCTTTCCCTGTATATATTATACTGGAGTATAAATACCCAGATTTCGACTCGCACAAACAATAAAATTTGATTCCAAATGGAACCCTTTTCTTTGGAATATTTTGCACCCAACTTAGACGCCCTTTATACAGCATCAAACATTTGTGCTACATTTATTATTTATATTTTCGAAGACCGACCATATTTTATTTAGTTTGGGCTGTGGATGCGTTTCAAGACTGTACTCTTCATTTGCAACAATGCAATTTTTTTTAAATATAAATATAACTTTTGTGAGTTAGTAGCTTCGAGAAGATGGGTGTTCCAAACACTTCTGATGTTGTCCAGTACATTTGTTCCTCTGGTTTGCTCATAATTCCTTGAAGTATTTTCATTCCTAGAAAAACATGCATTTCTTCAAAAGTAACTGGCCACCATGATCTTGATGCTGGATGGGGATTTTGTTTCTTTTATAATTCATATTTACTATATTTTCTCGCTGGCTACATAATTATGAAAATAAAACACAAATTACAAAAAGAGTGAAAAAATTCACACAATCACGAATTCAAACAAATGCCGGTTCCAAAAGATACTGCCTGCGTAGAACGAGCGTAAAAAAATTGGTGAGTCGCTCGGGACATATACGAGCGCTCCGAAATTTGCCAGTAAAGCGCGCCCGTATATGTCACGAGCGCGCAGGTTAAGGTGTTATTATTATTTTTGACAGTTCTGTATGCTGTTTCCGGTAGAACCTTTAGAGTTCTATCAAAAATCCTTATAACATTTTTCTCTAAAATTAAAAATTAGAAGATATGCGAGAAATTGGACTTTTTTGAATTTTGACTTTTGAATGAATTGGACCGAATTTTTGCAAAATCTCAATTTTTACAGAACTTTTTCCAAAATTGGTCAACTACTCGGTTGGTACAACTATGGCCGAGAGGCAGAAATATATCAAAAACGCACAGTTTTTCTCAAAAGTGTTTGCTAGCTCACTATTGGTATTTTCCATTTTTTGAAATTCTGCAGAACTACTGAAATTTAGCACAAAGTACCTACTCAGAACTAAACAATATCTACCAGGAACTCCGATGTAATATTATATTTTTGCAAAATCGGATGCACAGGACTGTGTTAAATTGTTTACCTATTAAAATGTTTTAATTAATGTAATATTTATTTAATTAATAATAAAATTATTCAATATATTAAATTGTTTTAATATAAACCAGGATTAAACAGCTCCCAGACTAAACACAATTTGTTGATTTGTATATATGAATTAACATGACCTTTAAATCAACTAAAATAGTTCCACTTGTTTATAAACTTGTTGAAGAAGTGTAAAAGCAGCCACGTATATCAACATGTTTCAGGACTTGTTTCAGAGCGCACATTTGTTGCTGCAACCACACATAAGTTCTCATACATGTGTGCCAGTTGCCAGTATAAAGATAACTTTATTAACATTTTGTTACTGACCAATTTTAAGATATATTTTCTTACAAACAGATAATATTTTCATTGCAGCGTTAACATTTAGTGTAACAAACCAAAACTTGAACAAAACTCATATAAATATGTAAATGGATCATATAAATGTAAACATAACATATCATGCATATTAGTTGCATTAAGCAAGTTGTGTTTGAAATTTGTTTTGTAGTCTTAGAAATACTTAATAATATTATAGAGCTTCGGAAAGGTTGAATATATTTATATATTCAAGCTATGTTCCGCTTTAATAAGTTGGTATTATAATTTGTTTTATAAAATTAAACAAGTAATCACTTCTAGCTTGATTGGCTTAAAAATCATCCTGTCCTTGGTAAAAAGTCTGTTCGTTCAAAAGTCAAAAATTAAAACAAAATCAAAATAATTTATTCACCTGTAAGTTTAAAACAAAATTACTTTAGGTTATGTCTATACACAATTGCATATATTACTAATAATATGAGATTAAATAAAATTTAAGATAAACAGATTCTTAGATACTATGAAATACTGCCGTACTATATAAAGTGGCAGAAGAAATTGTTTTACATTATATCTGAATGTCTTTGGAGACTTTGTTCTTTAAGTGCCCTGCCCTCTTCGAACGTTGGCAATCATTAACGCTATCTGTGCTTTGTCGATCGTTTTTTTTAAAAAACTCTTTGTCTAAAGAGACTTGTCGTAATCTCACCATACCGTTGTCGCAATTCTTTAGTCACGATATTCTTCGACACCCGGGTTCTCTTCTGCCTTCGATCCTGCGTTCTACTATTAATTTGAGAACTCTGCATTTTTCGTTTCTGAGAATGTGTCCAAAGTATTCTCGTTTCCGTCTTTTAAGTATGTGTGCATGACTTCCGAGATTTATTGACATTCTTGTAAGCACATCCACATTGCAATATTCTCAACATCCGTCGATACGTCCACATTTCGAAAGCTTACAGCTTTTTACACATGGCGTCTGACAGAGTCCACGCCTCAATTCCATAAAAGAGAATACCGAAGACATAACAATGTAGTACTCGAGTGCGAACGGAGAGTGACAGACTTCGGCAACACAACACGGACTTCATTTTTACAAATGGTGCTCTGGCTTATTCAATTCGGCATTCAATGCCTGTTGCATATTATCCCAGTTTTCGTTGACCTGGCATCCGAGATATTTGTATGACTGAACGAGTTCGATTTGTTGGTTCTGTACCCGTAGAATACCTCCTCCAACCTGATTCTTAATAATGACTATCCATTGTTATTTTGGTGTTTAAATTTAATCCAAATGCTACTATTCCAAATACTGCTAATCCAAATACTATTGGTTGCAACCTGGTCAAGTAAAATCTGAAGATCCTCAACGAGTCTGCGATTATAACGGTGTCGTCAGCGTACCTAAGGTTATTTATGTTTACGGCATTAATGGAAATTCCTTCAGGGCAGTTTTCCAGGGCTTCTTCGAATATTGTGTTTGAGCTACTGTTAAAAAGTAATGGTGAAAGGATGCAACCCTGTCGGACACCCCTTTTGATTCGAACTTCACCTGACATCTGTTGATCTACCTTAATTTGTGCAGTTTGGTTCCAGTAAAGATTTGCAATTATTTTGAGGTCTCTATCGTCCTGGCCTACGTATGTAAGTATTTTCATAAGCTTTTCATGCTACACCCTGTCAAAAGCCTTTTCGTAGTCAATAAAATAGGCATAAACATTAACAGAGGCGTCCCTGCACCTCTTAACCAACACTTGGATACTAAACAGACATGTAAATGAACTGCATCGATGATCAAGAAATCAACTTGAAAAACAAGAAAACAATTGAATAAAAACTAAAAATGTGTTGGGATTTTCCTCATTAACACGTCAAGGCATGCTAGAAATCAAGCTATCAATATCGACTTGTGGCATTTCATTCCAAACTTCGCTAATTTAACCTCTAAGTTCCATTACAGTGTTAGCGGTACGCTGTATGTTACTTATACTAACACCTATAATATCCCATACAAGTTCTATCGGCGATAGAACGGCACTATCAAAAAACTGTTTGGTAATGGCCGCTGTGTAAGGCCGAGCGTTATCTTGCTGAAAAATGGGGTTCTGCAAGGCATTTACATAGGGCACTAATACTGGCTGTAAATGATGTCAATATACCGAATGGCATTAAGACTTGCTTCTAAAAATACTAGAGGAGAACGACTACCATACGCTATCGCCCCGAAAGCATAACTGTGTAAGGGCCATATCTCTTTCAAGAGCAAATTGTAAAATTCTGCGTTCACCGCGTCGACGTCTCACACTTCTGCGACCATCATGAGCCCATAAACAGAGCCGAGACTCATTGCTGAAGATAATGTTATTCCATTCATGGGTCCAATGTTGTTTTTCTCTTCTTGCTCTTGCTCCTCGATGCTGCGGAGTAAGAGGTAGACACAATTGTGGACGGTAGGATCTAATACCAAAACTGCGGATTCTTCCATAAACAGTAGCCATGGATATTCTTGGGCCATTTAGAGTCAACCAATCATTTCATAATGCCCGCGACGTTGTAAATCTGTCCCATAAAGTTGTAAGACGAAGAGCTAAGTGGTGCTTCTTGGACATCCTGATCCAAGTCTACGTAGATTCTCCTCAGCTTCGGACCATCTAGACCTTCAGCGTACTCTCACAGATACACTACAGCCTACCCTTTCAGCAATAGCACAAACCGAAAAACCCGCATAATCAATACCTCAACCTCTCATATACCTCTCGTACAAAAACCTCTCATATAAATAATGCGACCCCTTTCGAAATCACTTAGATCTTAGATGATGATATTGTGCACGACGACGAACACGGGGCATCTTTTAAGTTTTAGAATTACATTAAAAAATCAGCAGCTCTTCATATGTTGAAATCAAGAAAAAATACCATTAAATAGATAAAACCAAAACAATTGATTTTTTTATCATCGATGCAGTTTATTAACATAATCAAATTCTGTAAATTTCATTGAAATCGTCCAATAAATACTTGTTTTTTTTTTTTTTTTTTTGAAAGGCAGGATATATTTCTGTGCAATTTTTGTTTATTTTGGTAGGTGAAGAGCAAACTTCTGATATATATACAGGCTAGGTACAGTCAGAGTCATAATTCCAAGTTTTTCGTAGTAGGTTTTGCAGGATATTGTTGGTTTTAGACCTAATATGGCTCTACTAATTCTTTGTTGGGCTACTAATAAGAAATGAATAAGTGGAGACGATCCCCATGCTTCTATCCATATGACAAGATCGACTGTACTACCCCATGATAAAATTTTAGAAGGTTCTCTTTGGACAAAGTTTCACGCAAACATCTTATTAAATAGGTCTTTTTACTTAACATTGATCACATGTGGTTTATAGAATAGTTCCACTTGAGATGCTCTTCTATATAAATTCCCAGGAATCACGTAAGTTTTACCCTTTTTAGTGCAGACGTATTGATGATGTGAACCTGCATGCATCACATCTTCTGAGTATCTGCTCCTTGCAAATTCTCCGATTTGTCCGTATTCAGGTACAAATTATTTGCTGCAAACCATTTGCCTATACTATCTAATAATTTATGAACTAATATTTAATTACCTGCATAGAACGTACACTGATCATTAATTATGTAACCTTGCAAATCTGTTATAGACATTATAAATAACGCTGGTGCTAGAATACTCCCTTGAGCAACACATACATTTGATTAAATAATATCAGATTGGGCCGTATTGTTCTTATGACTTATGACTGTTCTTATGACTCTAAAAAATTGTGTCTTTAAACGCTTTAGAATCTAAAGCGTTCTACTATATAGAACACGAGAATCTACTAAATACTTACGCAATAAGGGGAAAGGCGGATAGATGGTTAAGATCATAAATATCTAATTAGAGCAGGATACCGATATTAAATTGGATCAGCGGACTTTACTCTAAACTTTAGATGGATCTAAAGAATATTCCAATAGGTCTTTAAGTCCGTCGGTTACATGTCCGTCCGGTAAAATGTATGTAAATTAAGTGTCCGATGCCCCAATTTTATATCGGTATCCTGCTCTAATTAGATATTTCTATTCCTAAGCAATGTTAGTAGTCCATTTAATATTATCTGTAGGAAAATAAAAACGTCACGAGTTTCATTTATAGTAAACATAATTCAATAAACATATTATTTTTGCTTTTATTATTTTGTAACGGAATTTTACGGGTCAATAAGTTGGGTCAATATGATATAATGGGTCAGAAGTGCTCTTGCGGCTTTCTAGGGGGCGGTCTCAGATCATAAGTCAAATAGGTCAAATTGCCATGATGTGACACCACGACCTTCAATATTTATATTTAGCAGATTTTTGCAAAATATCAAAATAATTATTAGATTATTCACAGACAGATAGTAGTAGTTTTTGTTTTAAACAAAATATTAGGAAACTAGAAAAATGTTAAATCCGCTTTATCTCCTCTCAGAGAGTGGCAAAACTTTATAAAGTGATAATTAATATTTATTTTCAAAATATTTATCTATCAAATGAAAATAAAATTTGAATAATATTTTTTGACCTGCGATGAACTTTAACACTGCACATGAAACAATGCGTTATTATGATGAACACGTTATTATGAAAAACTGTTTTCCAGAAATATTATCATCGTTTTAGCACGTTTTATCGGCGGAGACCTGTGAGAAGTCAAACGAGAAGGAAGGAAACGTTTAACAGATGTGCGCGAGGGTCGGGAGGGCTCGCTAAGCTGACCACAACGCCCTTTTAACCCTCCGGGACTGAACCTTGTTTCGGAACGTATATTTCACAGGATTTTCTCGCAAAAAACTTACTGCACCAAAACGAAAACATCTTGTTTTACTTTCACAAAACGTATTGCAATTTAAAATTGATATTTTATGATTCATTATATTTTACCTCATATTATTTTACTAAGATTAGACAATAAGATTATTTATGTTTAAGATTATTTAAATAATAAATTAATTCTTAATAAACCTAAGAAATTTTGAAATAAAATAACATTTGCTATTCGGAAGTGTTTTGTTTGGCGACGTTGTTCTGGCTAATAGTCCAGTCATTTAAGCTTAAATTAGGTAAGAATCTCGGAATTAGAGATACCCAGCTGTAAGTCTGTAAATACTTGTATATTGACACCCTAAAAGTTGTCTCAAAACCTACATATCCCCTACATACCCTACCATATGTAGGTTTTGGAGACAACTTTTAGGGTGTCAATATACAAGTATTTACAGACTTACAGCTGGGTATCTCTAATTCCGAGGTGAACTTACTATAATGACTGGACTATAAAGGCTGCACTGATGAGAGATAAATCTCGAAACGCGTCTGCAGATGGCTATTCAAGTATTCACTTAATTTAAATAGAAATCTAATGCTTATTAATAACATGCAAATGTACTGGTACTAGTAATAACATGCAAATGTCTGTTGTATAATTCAATATCCCGCGGGGTATAGGCCAGGGAAGTAGTTGTTTCAACATGAGATTTGTCATAGTCTTAATAAGCCTTACAATTAATATTATAAGCTACGAACAGGTTGAATATATTTATATAGTCAAGCTACATTTCGTCTTTAATAAGTGCCTTCTGCCTATTACAATCAAAAATGTTGTCATTAACACTATAATGACCGCTCCACATATGTGTGATAGCCGGTACAACTGTTAGTGGCCGATGTTACCAGCGATGGTTATTGAATTATTTCGTGAATTTATATATGTTCTTTTTAGTTATTTCCTTAAAAATATAGCCGGCCCCTAGCGAAGTTTAACTGCGTAAACGTGCCGTCATTAAAGTGTTAATATAAAAGTGTATTTCTAATGAATGTATCATTTTTACGGTGTGGGTTTCAATCTTTTATTTTTATTGTTTTGAAGAATTTTTAAAGTGATACACGCATTCAAGACATCCTGTCAGTTTTACATCAAAGGGCGGGATGGGTATGCGAGTGAGTGCTTAGCTGTCAGTGTGTGGTTTCGGGGCTTTTAGTATATGATTAAAAGCCTTATATAGAACTCACTTCCTGCGAATAAGGTGAAAACCGTATCCTGTTCAATCTTCCGTTCTACGTTACACGTGCATCTGACAAAATACTAAAAATATATTTTGGAAGGCAGTCAATATTTAACGCACGATTCTTATTATCTCGTACTTCTCGGCTAAATTAAATATTATATTTGACAGGACATGATGAATTTATTTAATATTTATTTGACACTTCTTGTCTTTTTAATAACAATATTAAATTAGTGGTGTTTTCATCAGTACGTGAATTGGGATATTTCTCGACAAAATTGACACACACAATTACAGGAAAATATAACACACCAAAAACATTTTAAATAAAGATAATATGTGTATACTAAACAGAGTTGTCGTGATAGTCATTTTTCGATAAAATATTACAAACTTATAATTTCTTCAAAGACAAATCGGCTTAAACTTTATACCCAAACATAAAAGTAATTTAAACTTATTAAAGTCGGAAGACAACCTGAATATATAAATATATTATACCTTTCCGTAGCTCTATAATACTGTTAAGTCTTTTTAGGACTACAAAACAAATTTGTAAGTTAGTTACTTGCTCCCAGTCTAAAGTGACCACATTTTTCATTGAGACAAAGTGGGGACACATGGGATGAAATGAGAATTATAATTTAGTTATGAAAGGAATAATTCAATAAAATATATTTTATCTACTCACACACAAAAATTTATACATTATTGTATGTGAAGGACGTCATTATTATAATAGTGTGTAAAAGTAGCGAAATCGTGCTTAAAAGTTCAATGTAAATCAAATGGAGTTTTATTATTAAACGATTTCTGGTTGTTGTTACTATGGCAACAACTTGTGTCATTAAACAAAAAACATAGACGTAGTGAAAATAATTTTTTTGGCGTGCATTCGTAACGTATCTTTTTCGTATCATCTTCAACGTATCATTTTCGCAAATATTATTTTTCGGAAAATGGTTACTAATATATTAAAAAGATTTTTCTTTTTGAATTCCATTGAATCTCCTATTTCAATGTCACCCAATGAAAATTTCAGAACAAGGTGCCATTAAACGACCGGATTCTCTGAAAGAAGTCAAACATTTTTATAATAACTGCTTGGAATAAATTGAAGAATAGACAGTTCAATTCGAGGATATAAAAAATTTCATTGGGTGACGCTAAAAAAGGAGATTTTATGGGAATATGTGGGAAAATCTTATTTTATTTATTACAGAAGATTTAAAATAAAAAATGCAGATATTTTTTTCTAAATCGGACGCTCTTCCAAAAAGCGGGAGTGTCCCGCCAAAATCGGGACGTGTGGTCACTTTATCCCAGTCCACTTCCATGGCACTAAACAAGAACTAGAAAAATAACTTTGTTTTAAGATCATGTCTTTCTATTAACTAAGTGAATAGCCATCTGCAGACGCGATTCGAGATTTATCTCTCATCAGTGCAGCTTTGCAGTTATGAATTATAACTTAAATAACAATAACTTATATAAAAACACTTACTTGAAAACTTCGTGGATAAACTAGGGGCTTGATTTTAATTTTGACATTTCGTGAGAGAGACATGAACTAAGAGAGACATGAAAACCATACTACACTATAGAACTATTTAAAAACAATGTTATTTTTCTAGTTCATGTTTAGTGCCATGAAAGTGGACTAGGAGCAAGTAAATAACTAACAAATCTCACATGAGTTTTGGTTTGTAATCAAAAAAAAGATTCTATAATTTTATCTAGCTACCGAAAGGTTGAATATATGTATTTATATAAGGCTGTCTTCCGACTTTAATAAGTTTATATGATTATCTATAATGAAGTATGGTTTTACCAATAGTAAAAGTAATTAATTGTATGTCTCGTTTTATAATCCGTTTATCCCTTTTTTTCCATAGTCATTTGATGTATATATCTTTCAAGTGTTTTGTTAAATCTTCATTAATCAATTCTTTTAACTCATCTTTGACCAACGGTGCGTATACGCACCATTTCAAAATGCACCATTAATTAATAACTTTCTATTATATAATTATTTATATAATTATATTGTTCTTTTGCTTCTAAGAGTAAACACAATAAACTTAATTTACATGTAGATTAAATAAATTTTTCTCTTTAGTTACTATTGCAAATATTTTATTGAAAAGTCCTATTTTAAGAAGGATTTACTCGGGTTTATGCAAATATTATTTACAATTTCCAGATAATGTGATTTTAAGTCCTCATTGCCTGAATTCCAAGTAAACATTAAGTATTATGGTAGAAGTGATTACAACAGATATAAGATTTACTGCAAAAAGATAATGACCCTTAATCCTTCGTGGTGCGTATACGCACCATTGGCCAAAGGAGGTATAGTTTTTATTAATTCTTATTCTGAACGGGTACGTACGTAAGATGTACATCAAAGGAAAACCAGTACGATTCGGCTTCAAATTGTGGTGCCTGAGGTCTTCGCATGGCTACTAACTTCAATTCATACCCTACGGAGGAGCAACAGCAGAAAAAAAAACGAATTTGGTTTAGGAGGGAAAGTTGTACTGGATTTGCTACAATTAGTGTTGTCTCCAGATAACCACAAGATATTTTTTGATAATTTCTTTACCTCATACAAATTGATGAAGGAACTATCAAGAAGGGGATATTTTGCGGCGGGGACAATCCGGGATAATCGCATTGCAAAATGTACAATAAAAGTTATCCATAAAGAATCTCGCGGCAGTTATGATTGTGCACAAGATGCAACTACAGGGGTCGTTGTCACAAGATGGAACGACAATTCGGTAGTAACACTTGCCAGTAACATCGACGGAGTAATGCCAATTCAACAAGCAAAAGGGTACGACAGGAAACAAAAAAAAGGAAGTCAATTAATATCCCACAGCCGAAAGTGATTGCAGAATATAACAAATTCATGGGTGGCGTGGATGTCCACGACAATGGAGTGCCGAATTACCGCATCAAGTGTCACGGCAAGAAATGGTGGTGGCCGCTGTTTACTACTACAATAAACAGCATGCTGGTAAACAGTTGGAAGTTGTACCGATTAGCCAACGGAAGCAAAATTAGTCAACTAGATTTTAGATCTCATATTGTTACAAGGCTCTTTGCAGTGGAAGATCCATCATTTGTAACGGTAGCAGTGCCATTGGAAGTGCGCAAAGATAATGTTGGACATGTAATTATTGTGCATGAAACGAAAAAGCGACTAAGATGTAAAGTGTGCCAATTAAATACAATTTATGTGTGCAATAAATGTAATGTGCATCTGCATTCAGATGTTTTAACAAACATCATATTTAATTTTATATACCCCTATTCGCCAACGGTGCGTATACGCACCACACAAATTTTTATACAGCTAATTTTTTTTTTGAATTTTTTTTATTAAACTTTCTTGATGAACACCATTCTAATGCGTTTTATTTAAAACAGATCAAAAATAACATCTATTTCTATGCTTGGCCAAAGATGGGTTTATTCAAGATTCTGCTAGATTTAACTTGACATAAACTATCCTATCCCAAGCCCGAATTGGGTGGAATAGCCTTTATAAGTATACTTAGTTTTTATACTTTATAAGCATACTTTAGTTTAATTAGATTGCCAAGTGTATTAGAGACAGGAGGAGGCGGAGAAGGGACAGATTGAGTTCTTCTGAGTTAAATAATATTGAATAATGTTGAATTATATAGTTTAGCAGGTGTAAGACGAATACATTAATATATTTCTTTTTTTTGTCGAGTTCATATTATTTGTCGTTTGATCTACTTATTTGTCTTTGGGATACTAATTAAATTCGATTTTGTCGTGTTATGTAATATATCATTCGATATACTAATTTAGTAGTGTCCTCATATAGTAAAGACACACTTGGTAATTTGATATAAATCATTTAAGAGCTAAGAAACTTTCGGAGAAAGAATAAAAATTATTAAATTATATGTAATAGAATGAGGAAATCGTGAAAAATATATAAAGTGAAATATTTGTGAGAGGAAATCTCTTGATCTTGTAATGTTATTTTAAGAGATAAATAGATTACAAGAAACTACTGGGGTAGAATAAATAAGCCGGAATAAGTGAAGTGAGTTTTAATATATATACTGCCTTTAAAAAAAAACAGAACACCAAGTAAACTTAAAACAAACGGAACACAGCCTGAATTTATAAATATATTCAGCCTATCCGGAGCTCTATAACAATTATTGAGTCTTTTTAGGACTACCAAAACAAATCTCACATGAAATTTATAAGATATTTTACAGCTTTCAGTTCACCTAATAACATTGTTTTAAGATCATGTATTTCCGATACCTTAAGTGGATAGCCATCTGTGGACGCGTTTCGAGATTTATCTCTCATCAGCACAGCTTTGCTTCCCTGAACAATAATTTGTAAACCACTCACTTGAAAACCCATGTGGTGTTTAGGGTTAGATATTTATAATTTTAGACAGAGAGACATGAACTTAGCAGGTTATTGATTGATAGCGTATGGTAGTCGGTCTCCTCTAGTTTTTTAGAAGCAAGTTTTAACGCGATTCGGTATATTGACAACATTGTTGACAGCAAGTGTTAGTGCCCTATGTAAATGTCTTGCAGAACCCCATTCTTCAGCAAGATAACGGCCTCGGCCTCAAACAGCGGCTATTACTGAAACAAGAGTTTCAGATCTATCGCCGATAGAACATGTTTGGAATATGAAAGGTGTTAGAATAAGTAACTTACAGCGCCCCGTTAAAGGCCGATTCTCATACAGGCGACACTCAGCTTGGAATCAGCAGAGGAATTGATCGCTCTTGTGGCCGATTATGTTGAACTGTATGACTTACAAAATAAAAATTAAAGTATTCAACAAAGGA
Source organism: Phosphuga atrata (assembly GCA_944588485.1). Taxonomy (NCBI): domain Eukaryota; kingdom Metazoa; phylum Arthropoda; class Insecta; order Coleoptera; family Silphidae; genus Phosphuga; species Phosphuga atrata. Next base: position 85,502,442 of record OX155892.1, on the reverse strand, counting down.
AAGATCTAATTTGGAAAGAAATTTCTTTAAAATTACAGAATTAGTAGAATTTCAATTCATCCTCTTGCAATTGTTTGGTCCTTCTACTAGTCTTGCTCTTAAGATCCGATGCACCCAATATTTTCTTTCTTATTTTCTTATCTTCTATAATTTCTCATTTTCATAACACATGGGTAACAAGGGGGCCCTGTCAACTCGTCATCGCCGATTTGGCCCAAATTTACAGTATATGTAGGGCTTGACTATAAATGAAAGTGACGCAAGCGGGAGAGCCAGATGGCCAAGCGTTAAAAAAGGTAATTTACCGACAACTCATAAGCCCGCTATGTTAGCATAAATTTCAATGGCCGGTCAGCGCAGCGGTAAGAGCTCGGGTTCATAGTACGAGGATCGCTGGTTCGATTCCCCGCGGCATCCCCGTTTGTGGCATCGTTTTCAGAAGGTCATTTTCCTATAGATACACTAAGATTGTCCGCGGAAAATTCACGACTTTCCGAGATCTCCACTAGACCGCCGAAATTTCATAAAAATTTCTTCAATTTTTGCAGGCGAAAGTGAACCGAAAGAGCTAGCAAAATATAATTTGCATATCTGTAATCAGCAGCAAAAATAACGATTCAGAAAAAATCGATTTTCTCGCATTTCGTCTTTTCCGCGGTCTAGACTTCCCGAGTCTATGATATTTCTTAACTGAAAGCTTCCCAGGGAATATTATATACGTTCTCCGACTAATTTTGGGACGCTGAATCGATTGGTGAAGACTAGAAGTCTCTGTGGTGATCGGTTCAAAAGTTATGACAGCGTCAAATCAGTAGGAAATGTGTGATTGTGTACAGCGAAAAAAAAAAAAATATAAAATTTGTTTATTTGAAACTTGAGAGCAATAAACTGGAAGACCGTTTTCTGCACTTCGATTTCCTTCGTGTAACAAAAAAAAAAATCACGAAAAAAATTTTCAAACAAATTTTCGACAAAAAATTTCCATCATTTCTTTCGAAAAATACATGCTTTTTCGGTTTTTTTCGATTTTTTCGAAAACGGTAAAGAGCAGCGAGAGAATTTCATAAAAATTTCTTCAATTTTTGCAGGCTAAAGTGAACCAAAAATGCTTTCAGAAACGTTTTTAAATTTTGCTGTGACTCAAAACATAAAGATTTTGAAAAAATGGATTTTCTCGCATTTAGTCGTTTCCGCGGTCTAGACTTCCCGAGTCGAAGGTATTTCTTAACTGAAAGCTTCCCAGGGAATATTATATACGTTCTCCGACTAATTTTGGTACGCTGCATCGATTGGTGAAGACTAGAAGTCTCTGTGGTGAGCGGTTCAAAAGTTATGACAGCGTCAAAACAGTAGGAAACGTGTGATTGTGTACAGCGAAAAAAAATATAAAATTTATTTGTAACTTTAGAGCGAAATAAACTGGAAAACCGTTTTCAGCACTTGCTTTCGATTTCCTTCGTGTAAAAAAAATCAGGAAAAAAATTTGCAAAAAAAAATTCGACAAAAAATTTCCATCATTTCGTTCGAAAAATACATGCTTTTTTGTTTTTTTTTTCGATTTTTTCGAAAACTGTAAAGAGCAGCGAAATCATTTTGGGCATACAGAAATGAGGAACTGGGAAACATACTGAGGAACTGGAAAATAGCCTAAGGAACTGGGAAATATTCTGAGAACTGGGATATATTTTGAGGAACTGGGAAATATTCTGAAAAATTGGAAAATATTCTGAGGAGCTGGGTAACATTTTGAGGAACTAGGAAATATTCTGAGAAATTACGAAATATTCTGAGGAACTGCGAAATATTCTGAAGAACTGGGATATATTTTGAGGAACTTGGAAATATTCTGAGGAACTGGAAAATATTCTGAGGAACTGGGAAATATTCTGAAGAACTGGGAAATATTTTGAAGAACTGGGAAATATTCTGAGAAACTGGAAAATATTCTGAGGAGCTGGGTAACATTTTGAGGAACTAGGAAATATTCTGAGGAATTAGGAAATATTCTGAAGAATTGAAAAATATTCTGAGGAACTTTGAAATATCCTAAGGAACTGGGAAATATCCTGAGGAACTGGGAAATATTCTGATAAACTGGAAAATATTTTGAGGAACTGGAAAATATTCTGATGAACTGGGAAAAATCTTGAGGAACTGGAAAATATTCTACGGAACTAGGAAATATTCCCAGGTACTAGGAAATTCATTACATTCAGTACATAAATATAGTCAATAAAATACATAAATTAACACAAATATTATTTTCAAAATAAATGTTATTAAGAGTAAAGTGTCGCTTTGTGTGGTATGAAAAGTTACTTTTAGTTCAAGTATATTATTCGATATTTGTAAACGAAAAAATTAAATTGTCGATCTACGGTTACTTTATAAAGAACTAAAAAAAAATAAAACACTAAAAAACACCCCCCTGTGACTCCTAAATAGTAAGGCGTCAATAAATGTATCAGCTTTGCTCATCGGCTTAAAATTGATTACCTAGACGTTTTATTATGCCTAGACGGAAAAATAATTAATTTTATGTCTCTAATAAAAAAAAATTATGTATTTATGTTTGTAACCAAATTACAAAAGATGTTTGAATATATCTGTGTCTTTTAATTTAATACTTACATTACCAACTTATTGTTTTCTTTTAAAATGGGAATGAATAAACATTTTCGTGTAAGGGGTCGTCGATTAATCACGTGATGTTTTTTAGCAACTTTTTAAGCTTCCCCCTACCCCCACGATGATATGTGGTGAGGTTTTAGGTTAAGCACCCACCCCTACCCAAAATCACGTGTAGTTTTTGGTACAAGTCGCGCGCCGTTTTTCGGTTTAAAAAATAGCGCGCCGTTTTTTCGGTTTAAAAATAGCGCGCCGTTTTTCGGTATAAAAATCGCACGCACGTTCAACGAAAAAAAAAAATACACGTGATATTTCACTACACCTCCACCCCCTTCCCCCACGTGATATTTCGTGATTCTTCACAAACCAACCTCGCCCACCCTTTCAAGCCTCACGTGATTAATGGACGATCCCTAACATCGTCTTTTTTATTAATTTCATTTCTGTTTTACAATATTCGTAATATTAGACATTTTACTCCAAAGTACTTTGTCGTTAAATTATTATTGGATCTATAATAAAGCAAAAGTAAATTTACATTCTTGTTTACGCTTTAATATTGCAATTTAAACTCTATTTAACAGAAACTTAACAGAATCCTAGCAAAATAGCTATCATTAATTTAGTTACGACAAAGTACGCATTTTGTATTTCAAATAAAGTTGTGTCTAATTACAATGGATTTAGGTATTCTATGGAGTTATTCGGGTTCGTGAACGCTTATTAAAACTGTTAATTCCAAAACCAGGAACTCGATATTAAACCTACGTAAAGCCATACAACGTTATAAATATGTAAAATAACAATTAACTATGTAAAGCATCATCCTTACAAAATGTATTTAGGTAATATAAAAATAATACATTACTCATTTCGGCGCCTATACAATCTTATCTTTCTAGACTTATCGTAAATACTCGCGTGTAATTTAGCCGCCTGCTTTACCCCATTCCAGTCTCCGTCTCTTAATTGAATCGCCGGTTCAATTTATACATGTTCTTGCTAGACCTTTAACACGGTGCAATTTATTTTTCAATATTTGAGACATCATCATTCAGATAGTTTCAATGCCGACACGTAAAAATATCCCCCCGCAAAAATGGAAGAAAAGAACGCTGAACATGAATTTTCCTATCTAGTTCTTATTTAATAGAAAAAACTTCCTATTGAAGCCTCGACATATTTTTGGAAAGCTTCCAAGATATAATAATAATATTATATCTTGTTATATTATTATATTTTGTTATATAAAATATGAATGCCATAAATATATGAATTTCTTTTTTTTTGTGCAATCCAATCCAACTAGTCCAATTACATTTAAGCTATAGTTCTTATAGATAGTCATTAATACTAAATAGCTATAGTTATTATAGATTAGTCATTAAGACATATCATATAAATTGTAGTATGTTTACTTGATATTTATTAGTATTCAGTATTCGAAAATTTTGAAACGAAAAATGAAATATGAGTTGAATATTTTTGCGTTAGTTAATTATTCACTGTAGAGTAGACAGGCGAAATAATGTTACATGTTCAGTGTAGCTACACTAATTCGGAATTGAACTAAATGTACAAAGTAAAACGAGACTGTCAGAGTCGAGATTATATTGGACCGAGAATGTTAACATATGAAACGTTCAAAGCGAATATACCTTACAATATTAATGTCAATAAATTATCTACAAACTAAACTGCAATATTAATATTAGTCAATTTGTTGGAATTAAAGGGATCATGGAAAAATGATCGCAGAAAATGTATAGCAGGGAAAATTCATCGTAAGAAAATTGATCGCGGAGAAAACTTATCGTAGAGAAAATGAAAATAAAATTGTGTAAATCTCTTCACGCTTAATTAATCCACAATTTTTGTAAAAGTAAGATTTTTCTAAAATTCACATTTTTTTCTCTTTTGAAAATTAAATTTTGTGAAAACATTTGTTACCACAAAATAAATAAATTTTGCAAATTTCATTTACTTTTTTAGAAACTCTTGATATTTGTAAAATTTAAAATTCCTAATAATAATAATCTTTATTGTCACCAACAGTAACAAATAGTTATCGACCACAAGGTCTTTCTGCCAGGAAGTTCAATCAATTTAAGTAAATACAAGTTAAGTAAACACAAATTGAGGTAAAAAAATATGAAGTCATATGGGATGATTGATTAATCTTCATATTTTATATTGTTCGTCATATATTGTTTTGCATAAAGTCTTTGAAGGATGTCTGCGGGTGTGGTGTCTCCTGAATGTCCCCGTCTTTAAAGCTACGAACACATTTTATAGAAAACTAGCGTATAGCCCTGCTATAGTTAGTCTATAACTGTGTAACCACTTCGTATAGTCCAAAACGATTCGTTGAACTATGCGAAGCGGTCACACAGCTATAGTCCAACTATAGCAGGGCTATACGCTAGTTTTCTATACCGTGTGTACGTAGCTTAACTCTGGTTAATTAATAGTTGTTTATTTTGTTTGTTAATAGTTGTTTATTAATAGTTGTCGGCCTGAGATATTTGGAATCTTGGTCAGGGTATATAAGAGATCGCTGGGTGGGTTATGAATGCCTTAAATTCGTTATTACATGTAATCATGTAGTTTCAGCTACTTTCTGTATGTCGGTTGTCTTTTTACGTACTCTAGTCATAGGTATATGCCCAAAGTCTAGGTCTGCATATAGATTTATATATTTTCGTGGCAGTTTGTATGGAAATTCCGTTGATACCAGAAGACAAACATCGGCAATATTAACTTCTTCACCCTGCCTTTTTTCGTAATGTAGAGTCCGTCTTGAAAGTAAGTCCATAGTCGAGAGTCTAATTGTAAGTATTTAACTTGTGGTGTCGGTGTTATGTTCATAGTGCTTAGGTGGAGTTGAGGAAATAGTGGCAGAACTGTAAAGAAGGAAAACTGCTCCATACCTAGTACGAATGCTACAAAGATAGCTATAGGAAAAACCCTAATAGTTAGGGAAAGGGGTGACATAGAAGTAATGAACGGGTCCCCCAAGGCTCTGTCATGGGACCGACGTTATGGAATATTTATTATGACATAGAGTTCTAAAAATCGCAATGCCAAAAGAAGTAACTCTCACAGGGTACGAAGACGACATAGCGCTGGTACTTAGCGGTATGACGGCTAAGAAACTGAGACAAAAAGCAGAAACAGCGATTAGCAAAATACAGTAATGGATGAAAAGGAAAAAACTGCAAGTAGCCCCAGAAAAGAAAAAAAAAAACGGAAGCCGTACTTATAGTAGGAAGACGCAAAATACGGCAACTAACAATAACAGTGGCAAATAACGTAGTCCAACAAAATATGTAGGAATATATTTCGACACCGATCTCAGAATGACGGGACATATCATTGAGACAGTCAGTTGAGACAGAAAACAGAAAGAATGGTTAGGAGATTAAACATGATCCTGCCCAAGGAGAAGAAGAGAAAAGTGGTGACATCAGTATTGTATATTACCAATTTGGCAAAAGACCATCAAGTTTAAAAACTACAACGCAACTACAACGCAAACTACTATATAAAAATCGCACAAGCGCACAGTGGGCTGAATTGCCGAAAAAGTGGACAAAAATATAATGCCTCGTCCTATATATCTGAAATTATGGTTACAGGGGTTTCTTTTGTCGATGACTACGAATGTGTTATCAAAAATTTCAAAAACAAAATGGCGGATTCAATATGGTTTTGTTTATTCGAAATAATCATCCAATTTTACAAAATATACATAGGGTACATAGGTTTTTTTTAGATCGGTGATTACGAATCTGTTATTGGAATTTCTCGAAACACGTTCTCCGCGGTACCGGATTTGTCAACTCTGCTAATTGAAGGATGATCTCGAATGTTTTGACTTTATTAAATATCAGTTTATGCTAATTCAAGAAAACGACTGCCAACTGCGAGGGAAAACCTTTTTCTAAATATTGCATTTACACAAAACATAAAAAATAATGAGTCGCCCAATACATCCCGGGCTAGTATCATGTTTATTGCGTAGGTAATAATGCATGAATTCAGAATTCTAACGAATTGCGTGCCGAAAATGCCGAAACGTGCCTATACGTATTTGGTACATTGTGGATAACCCTTAATATACAAGTTTTTCAAAAAAATTGTCCGCAATATTGGACCCGCCATTTTGTTTTTTTTGAAATCCGCATAATTGCTACCTGATCAAGGACGTGGAAAAAAATTAGAAAATATGCTGACCAGAGTACAACGCAAACTATTAATAAAAGTAGCACAAACATACAGAACAGATTCAACTGAAGCGCTGCAAGTTATAATGGGAATACCTCCTCTAGATCTCCTACTAGAAGATAGGACCAACATATTTATATGAAGCAGGACCTGAAAACAAAGGCCAAGGCAAAGAAAAATAATTAATATTGATGGAGACAAGATGGAGATATTGCAAACAAGATGGGATAACCAGACGCAAAAAGCCACTAGGACTAAGCGACTAATAACTACGATAAAAACAAGGGCAGACAGTAAACACGGAGAAATTACATACTACACCACACAGACCATATTAGAACATTGAGATTTTCAAAAATACCGTATGTAGATTTAAAATAATTGACTCATCGAAGTGCCGCTTCTGCGCTGACGAAGACGATGCGGAGAAATTGCGGAGAAAACACGGAGAAATTACATACTACACCACACAGGCCATATTAGAACATTGAGATTTTCAAAAATACCGTATGTAGATTTAAAATAATTGACTCATCGAAATGCCGCTTCTGCGTGGACGAAGACGATGCGGAGAACGCGCTTTTTTTCAAGTACCACAAATGGGCAAGAAAAAGAACGGATCTCATGAGAAAAGTCGAAAGAACGATAAGGGCGGAATACATCACTGAGTCGATGCTAGAAACACCTGACAACTGGAAGGCTATCGAGGATACCATATGAGAGAGTATGGAAAGTAAAGAAAAATACGAAAGGGGTAACCACAATAATTACATGGCTTATTCACACGGACAACCTTAAACCACAAGTAATACCTCACGGTCTACGGGGCGCAAGGAGGAGAATTGAGGAGTAGGTTTTTAGTGGGTAGTCCCATCACGATTATTAAGGCGAGTAGTTCCATACTTCTCAGAGCTACTTGAAGCACTGGGGGTTTACGTAAATGTATTTTAGCCCTCCTCCCGAAAAAAAGTGGAGAATTAGGAGATATATATATATGATTGGGGATAAGGAATTGGCATTTGGAGGGTTTAGCATAAAGTCTCCATCAATAATTAAATTGATGATTTTTGTAAAATTAAAAATTGGTGTTTTATTAAAATTTACATTTCTTGTCTATGAAACTTAATCCTTAAAACATTGTTTATCTACTCGCACACCAAAATGAACACATTAATAAATATATTATTGTATGTCATAAATGTATGACACATATGTTCGTATGCATGCCATTATTATAATCGTGTGTAAAAGTCCAATGTAAATCAAATGGAGTTTCGTTATTAAACGATTTCTGTTTGTTGTTACTATAGCAACAACTTTCGTCACTAAACAAAAAACATAGATGTAGTAAATTTTTTTTTCTGACGTATATAAAAATTGAATTCATTTTTCTTATTTTGAATCAAGAAGTCTCAGTCCCTCAGTCTGGATTTATCTGGCTCTAATATAACTTAACCTAATCTAAATTAAATCTAGGTTAACCTAGATTACATCGACAACGACTAAATAGTGTTTCCGTCACTGTGCGTTTTTTTCTAGTTAGCAATTTTTTCCACGGAGGCGTTTAACGTTCTAACCTTATTGTGTCTATGATTTGAAGTATTTTGTCTGTCAAAATTATTTTTTTTTTTTCAATACAGTATAATCTCGTTAATCCGGTTGGTTAATCGGACACGTTCAGTAATCCGGCGCTCTGGGGAAACACGTGTCTTTTCTTTAAGCTGCCCCGCGCAGGATACAAACCTCGCGCACAGAAGAAATAAAGTCAAAAACAACACAATCAAGTGTTCTTGGGAAAAGGTCTGGCCAGCACACCCTGCTTTTAACTCTGAAAACTTGGTTGACGATTCTGACCAAGCTAACTCCACTCTACAATTGTCTTACTATCTGTTCTGAGTTTGTACATATTTTTTTGTATGTACACGTTTACCTATATAGATACATATTTTATTCTTTCTGAAATATAATTGTACATAAAATATGTAAAAATGTTATTGTTTTCGTTGAATCCTGATAATCCAGAATTTTTTGATAAACCGGCGGTTGTCCGGTCCCATATGTTTCGGATTATTAAGATGTATTATCAGTAAGAAACAATAATTTTTTTGTCGATTAAACAGTATTTTAACATGCTTCGTAAATAAAATGATGTATGGCACACGTGTATGAAAGGCTTTTGTGCACTCATTGCGATTAAAACACTCGCCTTCGGCTGGTGCTTTAAACCTCGTAACTCATGCACAAAAGCCCTTCTTCACACACTTGTATAATAAAATACCATTTTAATTACAAAATAAGAAAATGTGCAAATTTTATAGAATTATGTTCCTTTTTGCAAACTTTTTTTGCTCGATTTTTATAAAATTTAAAAAGAATTGCCTTTATTTTAATTTACAATCAAAACAATTTTGTTAAAAAATGTTTTTAATCAAAAATAATTAAATTACGCAAATGTTATGGCATTATGGCCCATTGGGTTCTTTTTTACAGACAAAATTAAATGTTTTGCAAAATTGCATATTAAAATTTATGAAAAATTTACTATTTTGAAAATTTTGCAAAAAACTGTTGTTCAGTATCAATTGTCCGGACCACATATTTTATAACTACAACATTTTAGAAAATTTTATTTAACTAAAAAAATTACAATTGATGTAGCTCTAACACTTGTAAATTCCGTTTAAGATTTTGGTCGTTTCCGAAAATCTATTACAAAATACAATATTTGAACCACATTTTAGCATGCAAAAATGTAATCAGTAAAGCTACACACGGTATAGAAAACTAGCGTATAGTCCTGCTCTAGTTTGCCTATAGCTGTTGGACCGCTTCGTATAGTCCAAAACTATAAAATTTACGTATAGTAAATATATATAGTTAATATATATGGTATATAATAGTTAATAGTATAACTATAACTGGACTATATGCTAGTTTTTTATACCGTATGTACGTAGCTTAAAAAACATCCATATATCAATTAAATATTATTTAACAAAATGATTCAATTCAATTTTTCATTGTATGTTTTCAAATATTTTTTTATTGCACTATGTAAATATTACATATTATAACGACTTTATTAGTCCCATAAATTAATTCAATAATTTTTCATTTAATAATGTTTTGATATTCTAATTTAACTTTTTTCGGAATTAAAATAATCGGCAGCTTCCCTATAGTATTAGTATAATATAGTATCTTATATAAACTATTTAGTTAATATATTTCAAAAATTTTAATGTTGAATATATATTATTATAATGTAATCTAATATTGGTATTATATTACAATTTAATATATATACTTTTATATATAATAGATTTATTCAATTTCCAACTTGTAATTTATAGCTTCAATTTAATCTTTAGTAATATACATAGCCGTGATAATTAGTTAAATGTATGGCACCTTACCTCCAACAGCGGGGTAGTTATAAGGATGCGGATGTTGATAGTTCGGCAGACAGTGAGGAAACTTAAAATCCATAGTGAAACTCAATCAACCACATAACATAATTATAAAGATTAAAATGATTTAAAACTGTCCACTGTATTTATAAAGACCTTACTACTAAATCCGCACAAAACAAACACATTTTTATAAATTAAAATCGTTTTTTTTTCTTCTTCAGTTAAATTGATTGACACGTTGCGACTTATTTATCTCCAGAAATGTTATAAACAAAGCTATATGTATGTGTTATATGGGTGGATGACGTTTTGGGCGTGAGAGGCCACAAAAAGGCGTTTATTGACAAGCTCGACCCTCTCGTCTGCGATACTTGATTTCAAGCCGCAGCAACGGGGGTGGTTTGACTCGCCCTGACCCCGCACCAACCCTCCCTTGCTTGCACTTCACAACGACCCCCCTTTTGTAACGTAGTAACCGCGCATGTGTTCTAACTACTAACCGCCGTTTTATATCATACCCATCCTGAAAAACTTCCCCACTTACTTATTACTAAGTTCTCTGTGTATTCTCTATCTAGTCATAAAAACACATAAATCCTGTCGTTATAATTTCATGTTGTTAAGATATGTTTTCCAAATAACCAAATCTGCTACAATCGACAATAATTCATCTATTTCAAACCTTAACAACTAATGTGAAATTAAATATATAACAATAGTCAGAATTAAATAACAAACGTAAATTATTTATTAATAAATTGATAATCGTAAAACAATGTTTAAATTTCATTTTCAAGTTTAAATTTTTAAAGAGATATATATATATATATATATTTATATATATTTATATATAATATATATATATATATATATATATATATATATATAAATATATAATTGCGAATCTTATTATTTATTCCAAAGAAAGTAATAAATTGATTATTGTAAAACCATTTTTAAATGTCATATTTCATTTCATATATTTTGTCGACGAAACGGAGATTATATATAGTTACCGGAAGTTATATATAAATGCGAATCTTATTGGGGACTATGTTAAATTTTGAGACGTTTATCAAATTTTAATGATTGACTTTTCATTTAAAATTTGGAAATTTTCGTGGCAGAAATGTGGTTAAACAAGTGAGAATTCCAAGCTGATTTTACAATAGATTTCACGTAATTTTTGTGTTTTTTTTTTCTAGTTATTTTCAAACTAAATTATTTTGACATGCGCATTGTCGTGTTTTGCAGAATTGACTGGAATTTGCTCGACAGACGGCAAGCGGTTTACGATGTGAACTTGTACGACCGTGGTTAGCCAAATAAATTACCAGAGCGCACTGGAAATTATTCGTTTAACTTACTGCTCGACGCGTTGATCCCCGCCCTTACCGTTTCAATTATGTATCTATCTTACCATTATATTAATTATCCAAGCAAAATATTATTTGATAATTACTTGACATATTGGATAATAATTTATACATATATCTGCTAATAATCAGTACATATATCTGTTAATAATTATTATGCATATCTGATAATAGTTTGTACACATTTGATATAGTAATTAGAGTAGTGACATATTAATGGAAATATCTATTTTGATATTGTCGCTATTTCTTTATGAGAAATGACATTTTAAATAAGCTCGTATCACATGCTGAGTTGATTTGTTGGTCCATACCAAAATAAAGGGTCTTCCAATAAGAGGTTTCATTTTCAATAGCCCACCATTTTAACAGTAGTCATGAATCAATCTGCAACTACTTGACAGATGACAAGTAAAAACTATGCCATTAATAAAAATGGAACGATATACGCGTCGACAACGCATTGAAATTATTAAAATTCACTACAGAAATGGTGAAAATTTCGTGGTCACAGTTCGCAAAACTAAAGCATTTTTTGGTCGTCGTGAAGCACCTTCTCGGCCAGCAATTTTGAAACTGGTGGAAAAGTTTGAGTTGTTGGGACAAGTATGTGATGTGAGGAACCCAACTCGTGCACATCGTTCAAGAACAACCAAGAATATTGCTGTTGTAGCCCAGTGTTGAAGTAAACCCAGGTTTGTCCATTCCTCGTCGATCTTTGGAATTGGGCATTCCACAAACGACATTACACCGTATTTTGCATAAAGAGACTTAAGGCTTTTAAAGTTCAGTTAACACAAGAACTCACGCCTACCTACCATCAACAACGTCGTGTCTTTACTGATTGGGTCCTTGAAATGCATCAAGCCGATCCGGAATATCATCGAAAAATCATTTTGAGTGATGAGACCCATTTTAACCTCGGAGGCTACGTTAAAAATAGTCGCAGAATTGTCGCATATAGGGCTGGGAAAAACCCAAGAATTATTGTTGAAAATACTCTCCATCCTCAACGTGTGACTGTTTGGTGCCGTTTTTGGTCTGGCGGCATCATTGGACCTTACTTTCTCGAAAATAAGGCTGGAGTAACTGTTACGGTGAATGGATTGCGGTATCGAACGATGATTAATGATTTTGTATGGCCGGAATTGGGAGATATTGATGTAGACGACGTTTATTTTCAACAAGACGTACAAGTAACATACAAGTTATTTGACATACAAGTAACGATACCATCCCTCTTTTGCGTGAAAAGTTTCCTGACCGTGTGATTTGCGACCATAATTGGCCACCGAGATCTTGTGATTTAACACCTCTAGACTTTTTTCTTTGGGGCTACGTGAAGATAATGTCTATGCCAATGGCTCGAGTTATCGAGGATAATACAGCCGCAAATGTACGAATTGTGATGGAAAATTTCATGAAAAGAATATGGTCCTGCAAGCCAAGCCATGGCGGCCATTTAGCTAATATTGCTTTCCATTGTTAATGGCATACCCTCCTCTTTACATTTAAATAAATATCCGATGATATCGCGTAAAAATACTCGTTCTACTCGTTTTTTTACAAATCAAAATGAAATCTCTTATTGGAAGACCCTACATAACGTAATACTTTTTTTTGTATGAATATGAATATCGCAACAAAAATGACATAACTCAAAAAATGGGTACACAGAGAAAACTAAAATCAATTAATTAGTATCTCAAAGACAGAGATGTTACGAAAAAATCATTCATAATATAATATATTTGAATTATTTGTTCACAATAGTTATTTCAGAGTTGTGTCACTGTTGTTGCCGGGGTGCAATATGTATTACAGATGTAACTTTGTAACTATATAATACAATAGACATTTGAGGGTTGAGTTTAGCGAGGCAAGCTGGGTCTAACGGCAAATCAGTTCTTGATACTATTATAATATTAACATACATACAGGTTAATTGATTTTAGTCCTCCCTTTTTAGAAAGAAATGCCACTTTTGGTTGTATTACCCCATAACTTTGATATCGCACGCAAATATTCAATATCGGTAGGTTACATAAAAAAAAAATTTAATAAATGAAATAAGCACCTCAATATTAAAAAAGCGACGTGAAAGTGACAGAAATAAAAATAGAATAGAAAAAAATAAAAATTAAAATTAAAGAAAACGTTTTAAAATGAGTTGTAAATTCTATAGACTGAGGAGAGTTCATATGGCGAATCCACACCACCGGAGACAATTGAAAATGCAAATTCTCTTCAATTTTGATTCTATTTTTTTTTTATGGCACCTGGATCCCAAACTATAAGATACATGCCCTCGCATGAGTAATACAAAATATTGATATCGGTATTGTCAATTGCCTTCTCGAGCGAATGTGCGCACTCACTTTGTTCGTGAGCCCAATTTCGCTCTCGTGTCCAATTGACAACCTACCGTCATAGTCAGGGATGGGCTGCCAAATTTTGAACAACAGGCTCGCTATTATTTCAAAGGAAAACAGTAAATGAGTACATTGTCTTCATTTATTTTTGTACAGTAATTGTGTAATTCAGCTTCTGAACTGCTAATAGCAATTGTGCTTGCTATTTTTTAGCCCTTAAAATTGAATTAGGTAACTGAACAGTTTTCAGTTGTACGTTCTGAAATGCGTATATAGAGTCACGAAAATCATTAACATCTACTTTTAGTACGAGAAATGCCACTTTTGGTTGTATTAAATGGTTGATTAATGGTTGATATTAAAATTTAATGGTTAAAGGTTGTATACATGTTAAAATGCCGTGACCCGAACAGATCATCTCTTGCATCACATAAAATAGAAACCGGACATAACCCGAAAGAAATAATAATTCTAAAAGAAAGTAATTAAAAAAACCTGGACACATTAGAAGCCATTTATATATGTTACAGTCAAAGCGTTAACTCAGTCGGTGTATACGGTCACTGGTAAAAGCATACATTAACTAAATCAATCAGACAAAGTGTACATAAATTTATTTATGAATAGTTTCACTAGATAATGTATACACTCTCTATTTAAAATTAGATAAAGTAGTAATACGACTATTATACTATAAGATGTTTATTTTTTACTTTTAAAAATGAGATCTATTTCTTATTGTTAGTGTTTGCGACATCTATTTTGAAATATATATTTTTTTTTGTTCTCACTAAATAACCTCCTTAAACCGCATTTTACAACCTTATCTCCGTTTGTTCGCATCAGAGACAAATATCTAAAGATCGGTATAATCGGCTATCTGGTTCGCATGTTAGTAGTTAGTTCTGCATCTAATAATAATTTTGGAAAAAAAAATAAAAATTTAGTGTAAATATTGTAGGTATAACTATTTTATGTGATATTTTTTATAATAATTAACATAATTTATAGTTAAAATAAAAAATTCAGCCCAGAATGGATAAAAGTAATATGAAAGAACTGTTTTACAACTGTTTATCAAAAAAGCCTCAAAAGAAAAACAGTTTTCAAATGTCAAGAGAAAAATATGAAAATTTATCGAAGGAAGTAAAAGAAGCCAAAAATACTCCAGGAAAATTCAATAGAAACTATTGGTTATTAAAACACTATGATGTATTAACATTGGCTGGAAAAGAACAACTTATTTTTCCAATAATAAATGAAAAAATATTATATTATGTTTCTGTTGAACAAATTTTTGATATTTTATGGAGCACTCATAAATCCATTGGCCATGGAGGTCGTGATAGAATGAGAAAAGAGTTACAGCAACGATATAAAAATATAACATTATGTGAAATACAAATGTTTCTTAATTTATGTGAACCCTGTTTATAAAAAAAGAAGACTGAAAAGAAGGGTTTAGTAGTAAAACCTATGGTATTTTCCCATTTTAATAGCAGATGTCAAGTAGATTTGATTGATTATCAAACACAAGCTGATAATGATTATAAATTTGTAATGGTATACCAAGACCATTTAACAAAATTTGTTGTTTTAAGACCTCTAAAAAATAAAAAAGCAAAAGTTGCACATCACTTGCTCGATATTTTTTTATTATTTGGTGCACCAACCATTTTACAATCAGACAATGGACGTGAATTTTGTAATAATATTATAGAGAGTCTCAAAATTACATGGCCTGAATTAAAAATTATTCATGGAAAACCACGCCATAGTCAATCCCAAGGCAGTGTAGAAAGAGCCAACGAAGATATAGAAAATATTTTATCTACATGGATGGTTGATAATAAATCTAGAAATTGGAGTAAAGCACTTGGTTTTGTACAATTTATGAAGAATCGTTCCTTACATGCAGGAATAAAAAGTTCACCCTATGAAGCAATGTTTGGACAAATGGCAAAAGTTGGACTTGCATCATCAAACTTATCTAGTGAAATTATACCACTGATAAATACTGAAGAAGAACTTGAAATGTTATTGAATGAACATGAAATTGGGAATGAATTAACGATTACAAAAAATAGTGAAGAAAATATAGAGTATAAAGAATTAACAAATGAAAATAGAGACAGTGGAAATTTAGTTCGAGAAGAACTAAATTGAATATAATGATCTATTGAATATAATGAAGTCTGTAAAGAATTACCAAATATAAATAATAATAGTAATAAACAGATACCATTAAATAAATGTAAAGACTGTGAAATGGAACTCGAATCATTGGAAGGTGGTGATGTGTGTTATTTATGTTCACAAAAAAAAATTATTCATGAAGAGAGACAGAAAGCGAAAGTAGAACTTCAAATCCAAGCCAAAAGAATGAAGCATATATCTGATGTATCACACCCTGAAGCTACAGTGGGAATGACAGTAAGAGTACCTGATGTTGACCGAGGCAGGGGAGATGCTCGATCAATTCTAGCATGTATTTTGTCGAAAACTTCCAAAGGTTATTTCCAATTGGGGACGCGTAGTGGAGCCATCAAAGGTCTTTATTCTAGATCACAATTAAGTGTTTGTCCAGAGAAGATAATTAAAGAAGAAGAAGTTCCTGAGGGAGAATTACCTTTACGATCAATTGCTAATAATCAAGGGGCTGGCCAAGGTTTTAAGAAATGCAATTGCAAAATAAAGTGCAATAATAAGAAATGTTCCTGTGTAAAAAACAACCTACTTTGTAATTCTAAATGCCATTCTAGTATGCCATGTTGCAATAAATAATTTTTTTGTAAACCTTCATTCTCTGCAATAATTAATGTTTATATTTGGATTTTTTTTATTTTATTAAAAAAATATAGGGATATCTAAGTAGCTTGGGGGAGTTTCCCTTATTTTGTTATTTATTACTACCTCCGTTTCACAATAAGTGAGCTATTTCAATTTTTATTGAAATTTATTGAACTGTAATAACTTTTTTTTTAATTTTAACTATAAACATATAGTATTTCGTACTACACTATGAAAATCAGCTGTGGAATTTTTGATTTTTAAGTTGACGTTTGCTAATAGTAGTACTGGTAATAAACAGTTTGACTTGATTTTTGACACCAGCTACAATCACAGTTATTGTTTAAAAATTCTTGGGGTTAGCGACAAAATGCCAAAACCTAATTTAAATAATCAAAAGCGTACAATGATTTTGAAACTTCCTTGGCAAGTGTAACTTCCACTTATTGTTAGTATCAATTGCAACACATATATCATTAATACTGCCAAAGTATTGCAGAATTCACTTTAAACCACTAGTAAATTTGATCAGTTCATAATTGTACTTAATTAAAGTGTAGTTGTATCAGAATAATTAATTAAAAATGTTTCCATTGTTGAAGTTCTTAAATTTTTTTAATAGCTCACTCATTTTGGAACTTTGAAATAGGTTTAATAGCTCACTTATTATGGAGGTAGTATTATTTTTTTCCTTGTTAACATAATATGCATAATTTTGACATTTTAAGGTTAGAAAATTTAAAACACTTTCAAACTTTAACTAATAACTCGCCGTGAAAGTATGCATTATCGCGTTATTACAAACTTTAACTAGATATAGTATGCATCTTATTTTTGAATTGATACTTTGACAAAAAATATACGTAGAAGTATACATTGTCTGGTGGATGTATGCACTAACTGAATTTTATACTTCAACTGTAACATATACATAAAAATAGAAATAATCTACTCAATACAGACATCAGCATGCTATCCAATCCTTTATTATCTTTAATCCGTTAGGTATTCCCCATCCAATAACTAAACGGTTTTTTGTTGTTTTTAATTTTAAGGAAGTTCATTTTTGTTCTCAGAAAGTAATCCCCCACTGTTTAAAAAAAACATCACGGCAATATGTATATATAAGCTTTGTTGGTATTTTGAAAATTAGTTATACTGATGATGTTAACTTTGTTAACGAAATGTATACATTTATATTATAAATATAATTTTTGAAGAAAAGACAAAAGTGTTTCATTTTTAATATATAAATCTTCAAACTCAACAATCCCAAAACATCTACTTCTAAAATTTCAAAATAATTTCATATAATTTACTAACCATTTCTTCACCTTCTAGCCATGGTGACATAATTTTATCTAATGACCAGGAAAAAGGATCTAAAATCTAGAAGAGCCGCACAAATGTTTCATAGTTATCAGTGTCATTGTTCTCATTCTTCTCATCATCATTATCCACACTATTATGCCACACGATTATATTTGGACACATTTCAGTTAATTTTGTGGCTACTGCAGATTTTCTTCCTAACATTATCGATGCACCATTTGAACAGAATTCTATGAGATTTCTTTGTAAACAATTTTTATCAAACCCATTTTTACGTACGCACATGAATTTTTGCGAGTGTGTGGCACATCGGCGCGATGTGCATATTTAGCATTAACATACTATTAAAATGACTTATTTGACAACAAAGGGGAACTCGAGGCTGAAATAAACAACAGATTACAAGCAGCAACAAGAACCTTCCAAACGATCCAGAACATAATATTAAACAACAAGAAGATATCGAGAAAAACAAAACTAATAATATACAAAGTAGTATTAATCCGAACACTGCTATGTGGATGCGAAACATGGACGCTAAATAGGAGACAAAAAAAGCAAGATACAGACATTAGAGATGAAGTATCTAAAAAGGTATATGGAGTAACCAGAAAAGACAGAGTCAGAAACGTGGACATAAGAATAGAACTAGAAATAAGAGAACTAGAAATAAGAGAACTAAACAAAATAATAGAAGACAGACAGCTGCAATGGCTTGGACATCTACACAGAAGAGAAGACAGAGACCAACCAAACAAAAATAATATGGCAAACAAAAATAACGAGGAAAAGGAAAATGGGAGGACAAAAAAAAAAAAAAATGGGACAAATATGTCTAAAACATTATGGAAAGAAGAGGAATCTCAAACGCATAAATGAAGGAAAACACAAGAAATAAAAAGGGCTGGACCAGATTAATAAAAGAAAACACATCAAATAGACCAACAACATCATTCTACACCCGAAAGGGTAGAAGAATTTCGATTATAATAATAATAATAAAATGACTTATTTTTTGGTTTTAAGGGTAATTTAACCGAGTTCAAAATTTTAACAACCGGCTCGCGCGAGCCGGACCGAGCCGGCCTGCACCCCACACCTGGCCCTAGTTACAAAATAGTAGATTTTGTAACTAGGGCGAAAGGTTGTCAATATTACCCGAGAGCGAAAATGTGAAATAAAATGCGAAAGAGTGAAATAGACAATTTCACCCGTGTTACAAACAATATTATTTATCACTCATGCGAGGGTAGGTATCTTACAAGTTTGGGATCCAGGTGCCATCAAAAAAATGGAATCAAAAATTAAGAATTTGCTTTTTCAATTGTCTCCGGTGGTGTGGATTCGTCATAAGAACTCTCCTCAGTCTCGGGTATCACCATAGAATTTACACTCACTTTAAAACGTTTTCTTTAATTTTTATTTTGTTATGAAAAAAAAAATTCTGACACTTCGCGTCACTTTTTTAATACTGAGGTCTTGATTCGCATTCATTATATTTCTATTTATTTGTTTATTTTATGTAACCTAGCGACATTGAATATTTGCGTGCTTTATTCAAGTTATGTAAAATACAACAAATATTGACAATTTATCGCACTAAAAATGTATACCTAGATATTAACTATTGTGCATGAGTGATAAAATATGCTTTTTTATATTTATAATATTACAAGTGACATTTAAGGGCTGAGTTTAAGGGTTAAAACGGGTCTTTCTTAAAATCATAACCAAAACTTACAAGCTGAATTATAACAAGAACTAAAATTTAGATTATATTTTTTATAAAAATTTGTTTTAGAGAACGACCATAATAAAGTTTACACGTCGATATTTTTTTCCCTGGAAGATTTCCGCCTGCAATAAATTTCGAAGGGATGCTCGGGTACGTTACCGCATCCGCATTTTTAAAGTGGCTCGGAAATCCGGTTGGAAAATTTCGATTAACGACGGGGAGAAATTTTAATAACATTAAGATCGTGACAGCGCACTTCTTGCATACTAATGCACAGATAAGACGTTGTTGCATTATGATAATCTACTAAAAAACTATAAATAAAAATGCTTAAGTTATTTACAAAAGTCTATTTAAATCTCTATTACACTGATCGGAAAGCCATCAAACCTTTGAGATGGTTCACTAAATGTTTTTCGCGAAATCTAAATTATTTCTATTGCATGTTCTGATCGCGGTAATAAATTAAAACAATATTTACATTTATAACTGAACCAACCGGAAAACAGATAAGAAATCGATTAGAAGGATTAGAAAGACAACTATAATCTGTCCGGCAAGAGAATGCATTCCGTCTCAACGAGTTTGGCATTGTTCCGCGCATACCCCCACTTTATTTCGAGTGCGCCGTGTTTAGTTGTCCGTATTTGAAAAACTTATGCATATTTCTTAAGGGGCTATACCACTGTGACACTTAAAAAAAAAGTATTTTTTTGGTCTTATTTAACAGTTCATACTTTCAAGAATATCCTGTGAAAATTTCAAGGCCGTATCTCTAATACTCCCCGAATGGCAGCCTTCTAAAGCGCAACCGCTCGCAGAAATAAAATTCTGCACCTGCCTGGAGGCGATAAATTTTTGGATTTGGAGGCAATAAATTTTTGGAAAACTTATTTTTTTATATTTTTCAGTAAGTAGATCTTTCTTTTCTGAATTCTTCTGATTTCTTCTGAATTCGTATGAATTTTTTCGGATTTTTCTTATATTTTTGAAAAATATTTTTTCGATGATTTTTTCGATTTTTCGAAATTGGAAAAAAGGCAAAAAGATAATAAAAATCTGGGAAAATTTAGGCGGATTGTGAAACATCAATTCATTTATTTGAAACAAAAAAAGAATAGGTTTTCCAAAAATTTGTTAAAAAACATTAAAAAAAATCCATTAGTTAACAACTTTTCAACATTATTATTATGTAAAAGCAATGTTTCCGACATCTTTAATATATATGAGATTTTTTGTCGTATTCGGAAGTATATGAGGTTGAGAAAATATAGGCCGAACGTGTTTAACTTTAAACGCGTTTTTCTCGAAATGGCATTTTTCAAATTTGCCCCTGTTGTAACTCAAAGAGAAATTGTCCGATTGACTTGAAATTTGGTCTGAGTACTCTTGAATATATTTACTATACAGTCAACTAAGATATTTTTGATTGGATGAAAATTGACGATTTGGCATTGAAAAAACGACCATTTTTTAGACAAAAAAAACTGAAGGCTGAAAATCTTTTTCATAACTACGCCTTTTTGTCGGATTTTGATATTTTTCGGTAATCCTAGTTCATGGTACATAAAATACCTTCTAGTTTAATGACAAATTACTTTTTTAGGGTTCAGCTACTCAATCGGCTTCAAGCAGGGGGGCAGTGGAGGAACTTTTTTTTGGCGCTTCCGAAGGCAGAGCATAAGTCGCTTGGATGTTAATATTTTTCTATAAAAAAATTATGTAATGAAGGTCAAATATGTTCTCAATTTCGTGAAACATTTAATTGAGTACTTTTCTTCCAAAAAAATCGCGAAAATCACTCAAATTTTCAGCAGTCACAGTGGTATAGCCCCGCAACTCAAACTAATCTGCGCGTACCTCAGCGCCCCTCACACCTCGGCGCAGTACAGCTGCATTCTCTCGCCGGACAGAGCATATATCTACTTACTAAATATTGTACTAAAGCAGACACAACATAAATTCTTTCGTGTCTGGTATGTTTAAGTCTTGTCTGTGTGGGATGGCTTGGGCAACCTCTCTAGCCTGAGCTTGTAAGTTTATTGAATCCGATTTTTTTTACAAATTATTATCAGCTTGCTGCCAGTTGTTTCTAAACTACTTGAGAGATTGATGCTAACAAGAATAGACCAAGACTTTAACTTAGCAGACTGGTTGCTAAACCATCAGTTTGGTTTTCGTGGGCACCATTCTACTGTTCAACAATGCCACAGAATCGCCCATCAAATAAATACCGCATTTGAAGAAAAGGAATATGTACTTCACATCACTATTCCTAGATCTAAGACAGGCCTTCGACAGGGTCTGGCACGAAGAACTATTATTTAAAATAAAAAAGGTAATTCCAGCTTTCTCGAACCTACTCAGATCATACCAACACAACCGACAGTTCAGAACCAGAGTCAACGAAGAAGCATCTGCAGCATTTTCGATCAATGCTGTGGTCCCACAAGGTAGTGTATTGGGCCCTGTACTGTATGTGCTGTACGCCTCAGATTAGTGATGAGCATCGGACGAGTTTCTCGTCCCAGATCCCATCCCGTGGGACGTATCCCTGTCACTGTCCCATCCCATCACATTTTCGTCCCACTGTCCCATCCCACAAACGTAGAATTTTCGTCCCATCCCATCCCATTCATCCCGTCCCATCTCAGTCGCACGGCCCATTCATCCCATTTTTCCCATACAGCAGGCTTTCTTTTCGGTTTTTCGACAATGAGTATTTTTTTTTTGTCGCAAACGGATCGGAAGATTTTTCAGGAACTACATCGTTATCCCAGAAATCTCCTGAGCTCGACATAAAATAACATTTTGCGTGTTGGCTCGATAAACGTTAATTCGTCTAATCGTTGAGATCGTAAAAAACAAAGCTGCACCATTTTCAAGGATAAAATAGGACTTTTCTTTTTCACAAAAGAAAAATACCAGCCGAACTGCGCAAGTGCGATTCGATAACCGACAAACTACCGCGACGAGTCAAACAAAAAAAAAATCTAGAAATAGCTAACAAAAATACAGTTCATACTTTCAAGAATATCCTGTGAAAATTTCAAGGCCGTATCTCTAATACTCCCCGAATGGCAGCCTTCTAAAGCGCAACCGCTCGCAGAAATAAAATTCTGCACCTGCCTGGAGGCGATAAATTTTTGGATTTGGAGGCAATAAATTTTTGGAAAACTTATTTTTTTATATTTTTCAGTAAGTAGATCTTTCTTTTCTGAATTCTTCTGATTTCTTCTGAATTCGTATGAATTTTTTCGGATTTTTCTTATATTTTTGAAAAATATTTTTTCGATGATTTTTTCGATTTTTCGAAATTGGAAAAAAGGCAAAAAGATAATAAAAATCTGGGAAAATTTAGGCGGATTGTGAAACATCAATTCATTTATTTGAAACAAAAAAAGAATAGGTTTTCCAAAAATTTGTTAAAAAACATTAAAAAAAATCCATTAGTTAACAACTTTTCAACATTATTATTATGTAAAAGCAATGTTTCCGACATCTTTAATATATATGAGATTTTTTGTCGTATTCGGAAGTATATGAGGTTGAGAAAATATAGGCCGAACGTGTTTAACTTTAAACGCGTTTTTCTCGAAATGGCATTTTTCAAATTTGCCCCTGTTGTAACTCAAAGAGAAATTGTCCGATTGACTTGAAATTTGGTCTGAGTACTCTTGAATATATTTACTATACAGTCAACTAAGATATTTTTGATTGGATGAAAATTGACGATTTGGCATTGAAAAAACGACCATTTTTTAGACAAAAAAAACTGAAGGCTGAAAATCTTTTTCATAACTACGCCTTTTTGTCGGATTTTGATATTTTTCGGTAATCCTAGTTCATGGTACATAAAATACCTTCTAGTTTAATGACAAATTACTTTTTTAGGGTTCAGCTACTCAATCGGCTTCAAGCAGGGGGGCAGTGGAGGAACTTTTTTTTGGCGCTTCCGAAGGCAGAGCATAAGTCGCTTGGATGTTAATATTTTTCTATAAAAAAATTATGTAATGAAGGTCAAATATGTTCTCAATTTCGTGAAACATTTAATTGAGTACTTTTCTTCCAAAAAAATCGCGAAAATCACTCAAATTTTCAGCAGTCACAGTGGTATAGCCCCGCAACTCAAACTAATCTGCGCGTACCTCAGCGCCCCTCACACCTCGGCGCAGTACAGCTGCATTCTCTCGCCGGACAGAGCATATATCTACTTACTAAATATTGTACTAAAGCAGACACAACATAAATTCTTTCGTGTCTGGTATGTTTAAGTCTTGTCTGTGTGGGATGGCTTGGGCAACCTCTCTAGCCTGAGCTTGTAAGTTTATTGAATCCGATTTTTTTTACAAATTATTATCAGCTTGCTGCCAGTTGTTTCTAAACTACTTGAGAGATTGATGCTAACAAGAATAGACCAAGACTTTAACTTAGCAGACTGGTTGCTAAACCATCAGTTTGGTTTTCGTGGGCACCATTCTACTGTTCAACAATGCCACAGAATCGCCCATCAAATAAATACCGCATTTGAAGAAAAGGAATATGTACTTCACATCACTATTCCTAGATCTAAGACAGGCCTTCGACAGGGTCTGGCACGAAGAACTATTATTTAAAATAAAAAAGGTAATTCCAGCTTTCTCGAACCTACTCAGATCATACCAACACAACCGACAGTTCAGAACCAGAGTCAACGAAGAAGCATCTGCAGCATTTTCGATCAATGCTGTGGTCCCACAAGGTAGTGTATTGGGCCCTGTACTGTATGTGCTGTACGCCTCAGATTAGTGATGAGCATCGGACGAGTTTCTCGTCCCAGATCCCATCCCGTGGGACGTATCCCTGTCACTGTCCCATCCCATCACATTTTCGTCCCACTGTCCCATCCCACAAACGTAGAATTTTCGTCCCATCCCATCCCATTCATCCCGTCCCATCTCAGTCGCACGGCCCATTCATCCCATTTTTCCCATACAGCAGGCTTTCTTTTCGGTTTTTCGACAATGAGTATTTTTTTTTTGTCGCAAACGGATCGGAAGATTTTTCAGGAACTACATCGTTATCCCAGAAATCTCCTGAGCTCGACATAAAATAACATTTTGCGTGTTGGCTCGATAAACGTTAATTCGTCTAATCGTTGAGATCGTAAAAAACAAAGCTGCACCATTTTCAAGGATAAAATAGGACTTTTCTTTTTCACAAAAGAAAAATACCAGCCGAACTGCGCAAGTGCGATTCGATAACCGACAAACTACCGCGACGAGTCAAACAAAAAAAAAATCTAGAAATAGCTAACAAAAATACAGTGATTTGTATTCGGAAGCCTACTTGTGTCTACAAACAAATGAAAATAAAAAGATTCTTATATGGAAGCAATTAATTTTGTACGAACTAGTTTTACTACATTATCAAAAATCGGGCCACTCCGTCCCATACAAAATTGTCGTCCCATCCCATCCCATCCCACGCGACTTTCATTCCACTCATCCTATACCATGGGACGATGTGGTGGGATGGGATGGGGCGATGGAATCCCATGCTCATCTCTACCTCAGATATCCCCGAAATACCAAACACAACCATAGGAATATTTGCAGACGACACAGCTGTACTAACTAACCACCCAGATCCCAACATCGCCACAAAACATCTCCAAGATTACATACATCTGGATTCAAAAAGTGGAAAGTTAAAATCAATGGAACCAAGTCCTGCCACACAACATGCAGGTTACGAAAAGGTCTCTTTCTTCCAGTTTATTTAAATAATGTAGAAATCCCCCAATATTCGACAGTAAAGTACCTAGGACTGCATCTAGACAGCAAACTCAATTGGTAGAACCACATCACCAAAAAGAGAAAACAGATTGATCTCAGACATAGAGAACTCTGCTGGCTCATCGGCAAAAACGCGAGTTTAACGCTAAGCAACAAAATATTTTTATATAAAACTATCATCAAATTTATCTGGACTTATGGCATTGAAGTCTGGGGATGTGCCAGAAAATTGAATTTTGGGAACATGGAAAGATGCCAAGCTAAAAATATTAAGATACGCTCCATGGTACGTAACAAAGCACATGATCCAAGAAAACCTGCAAATTAACGCAGTGAAGTAAGAAATCCAGGAAAGACGAAAAAACCATCAAGAGAAAATAGAATCACACATAAATCCACTAATAAATTCGCTTCCCCAACACCAGGTCCGCAGAAGAATCAAGAGACGCTAGCCAAGTGACCTTTAGCGGTACTCAGAGGTCCTATCGTTGGATGGACACCTCATCACGCCAATTCATATATCATAACTTCAGCTCATAGACCAAAAAAATCTAAATATTCTGATTGTTGAAAAAAAAACCTCTCAATAAAAATAGTATATTTTGCAACTAGGGCGGTAAGTTGTCAATTGGTTACGAGAGCGAAGTTGGGCGCACGAACGAAGTGAGTGCGCACATTCGCTCGAGAGGACAATTGGCAATACCGTCCCTGTTGCAAATAATATTTTTATTACTCATGCGAGGGGACGTATCTTACAAGTTTGGGATCCCTGGGGTCATAAAAAAAATAGAATCAAAAATGAAGAATTT
Organism: Phosphuga atrata; assembly: GCA_944588485.1. Lineage (NCBI taxonomy): Eukaryota > Metazoa > Arthropoda > Insecta > Coleoptera > Silphidae > Phosphuga > Phosphuga atrata. Next base: position 85,475,983 of record OX155892.1, on the reverse strand, counting down.
GGTTTTTGAATATCCTTTTCAATTGGTCTTTCAATTGGTGCTATGGATTCGTCATAAGAACTCTCATGAGTCTCCGGTATCACCATAGAATTTACACTCATTTTAAAACGTTTTCTTTAATTTTAATTTTGTAATGAAACAAAATTTCTGTCACTTTCACGTCACTTTTTTAATACTGAGGTCTTGATTGTGTTTATTTTAGTTATTAAATATTTTTTAATGTAACCTAGCGATATTGAATATTTGCGTGCGTCACTCAAGTTATATAGTAATACAACCAAAAGTGGCATTTCTCCTACTAAAAAACGTGCGCCAAGATAGTACTTTTAAGCATGAGTAATAAAAAATATATTATGGTTTTTATTTTTCTTTCTATTATTTTGTTTCGTGTATGAACAAGCATAGGATGATATATTAAGTTGTACCAAATACATAGTTTGTGGTGGCGCAAAAGTCATCGTGCAATTTTCTGAACCAATAACTAGTTTTGAATTAAAAAAAAAACGTGAATTTTGTATCTCCAATATTTACTACTGACATTGATTTAATCGACCTAATTTAAGACACACATAAATATATCATCGGACTAATGACCGCTATTCGTTTTGAAACATGACCGCAATTAATTTTTTTTTCAAATTTTGAACCTTTATTTTGTAATTTCTGGTTTTGACATACCTATTCTGTTTCGGGTTCAATATTGCTTTTAAGTATTTGATTTATTTTAAGTGTGTGAAATGTCTGGGCTCGTTAAATCGGAGGACCTTAAAATGCAAGATTATTAATTTGTTCGGATTGTTGCGCAAGGGAAGCAGTTGGTTCCCAGTTGGTTCAATTTGAGTATTAAACGTTCCCCACTTAGCAAAATTTACGGAAATACGCCCCGCCATTCATTATTAAAGGGATATACTTATTCATTCTATACACAATAAATTTCGTGACTCTCTTCTATGTAAATGCGAGAGGACCACTAATATAAACCATCATATGAAAGAATTAATGGCTATTCACATCAGATGAGGACTTTTGCATCATCTGTATAATAAATGAAAGTCGAAGAAATTATCGATGGAAATAAAACTCAATCAATGAGGGATATTGAATGAGTTTTTTTTTATAGTTTGAGTTTAAGGAGAATTTTGGATACTTAGTGGTATATCTGGACATTATAAATTGCGTCTCGTTAGTCGTTATTATAGGTGGCATCCTTCTCGACTTTATATGCAATACATTTTGAGAGTCTCCTCTATATAAATCTCAAAAAACTACCGATATAAACGTTCATATGAAAAAGATAAGGTCTATGTACAACGGATGATGATTTTTGTATCACCTTAATAGTAAATGAAACGAAAGTCTTATAAAGAAAGATTTATACTATTCCGGTATTTTCTTAAAATCTCTGCTGGATAAAAAACAGCTTTGAAAAAAGAAAAATGCTTGAGTGGAGAAATCTTAAAGAAAGGAGAACTTTTCTTGCATTCTGTCAAAAGTCTTTAAACACGGAAATGAATGTGTTGCTAGGGAAATGGAAATCAGTATAGGACAACTCGTTTCCGCGAATATAAATTACTGCGTTTTAAGTTTTGGAGCGACAGTATTGTCGCTACTTTAAATACATTTTCTGTGAACTAGATAATTCGAAAATTACTTCTTGAAAAAAATAGATAACACCATTGATATCAATGATTTTTTTTGCCAATATCGACTATAAGAATTATGTAAGAAAATGACTTACCACTGTCTTTTGTAGTAGGAACATTAGAAGGTTTTCTTTCGGCAGTCTTCGGCGAACAATTCTTGCGCGCGGGCCTCGTAACAAACGTCTGCGGCACCTGTCAACAAACAAAACAAATAAATAAATCAGCAGTCAACGAAAACTTGCGACTCACTACTTTATCGCTTCGCTGTCCGCTCGGCAATCGTGCTATGGTGGCCTCCGGGCTGTCTTCAGGCGGCGGAGGCTGAGTTATCCAATTATATTGCCTTTTGTCTAGCGGCAAGCCCCATCTCTCGTACTCCAAACTTTGCGTACGCAAAGTCTCATAACAGTCCAGACAAACTACTGAATACTCACCATTCTCTAATAGTAAGGACATTTCAGGCTGCGGATGGAACTTTAAAAACGGAAAATCCTGTAAAAAGATTAATCTATATATTAGTAGTGTCTGATCGATATCATCAGATAATAATATCCATTCCAATATATTATATTCATAAAATGTACTATACAATTAATATAGTGCGGTGTTTGTTATGATCAATTGTTAATGGTTATTAAAATCATCAGCCGATTGCAATCCAATAGGATTGAATTAAAATATTACTAGATTTCAGTTAAATTTCAAATAATAAATTACAAAAATGATAAACTGTTTAAAACTGTTTAAAAATGGTATTCGGAATTAAGTAAAACGTAGTAAAAAGTTCAGCAAGTTTTTACGTAATTGTCCAAACTACTTGCAGATAATTGTCTGTAGAAACTACTTATAGATAACTGTTCAGAATACCCAAAACACTTTGACAAAAAATACTTTCATCGCCAACTAATCGCATGTCACTAATTGTAAATCAGCCGATGATGATGGTATAAGCATACCATACCAATTTTACAAAATTAGAGTTTTAAATAATTAATTTTACTTATAATTTGATTTTTTTAAACTTAATAAAGTCGGTACACAGCCTGAATATATAAATATAGTCAATCTTTCCGGAGCTCTATAACATAAATTAGTCTTTTTGGGACTACCAAAACAAATCTCATGTGAAATTTGTCAGTTACTTTATAGCTTTCAGTCCACCCTCGTGTGACTCAACAAATCCAGAAAAATAACATTGTTTTTTAAGATCATGTCTTTCCGATAACTTAAGTGACTAGCCATCTGCAGAGGAGATTTATCGCTCATCAGTGCAGCTTTACTTTTATGAATAACAATTTGTAAACCACTTACTTGCAACCCACGTGGATGATTAGGGTTAGATAATTTTTAATTTAACATTTCGTGAGAGAGACATGGACTTAGCAGGTTATTGATTTAAATGATAATTTAAAATTGATAAAACCATACGACATTATAGATAATTATATACACCTAATAAAGTCGGATATTCAGGCTGTGTTCCGACTTTATTAAGTTTATATGATTATCTATAATGTAGTATGGTTTTACCAACTCTAAATTAGATTTTGTTATGCTTCAGAAACTTGTGCATTAAAATTTGTTTCATAAAAAGGAAAATTCGTTGATAATGCTGTTGCTGAAAACTTTCCGATTCAGGGACTTCGGTGGTGAAGCGAAGGTTTTTTTAACAAAAGAAATTGCGGATTGCGACGATTAATGATAAATTGGAGGAACACGAATCAATTGAAGATAAAGCTGGTTGATATGGAAGATAAAATTGGTTACAAGACGAGAAACTTAATTAAGCTATTATCGTTATTTCGATTTACTCATTTATTTCTGATTTCGTAATAGAATCGGCGATTAATAAAATCAATATTCAATTGACACATGTGAGTACAATAAACGGCACTTACAGTAAATCAACATTTAATAACTTGTGTTTATATATAATGACTAATTTCAGGGTGTTTCCGTACAAACGACCTAACAATTTAAGGGCAGCACTTCCAAGAGCATTTACCGTTGAAATTCAAGTACCTTTTCATCCTAAACTAAAACGGATATACGAACGATTTTTTTTTGTTTGCATAATTATTATGCTTGTAACACATGGACATGAGCTTTTTTAAATTATATATTTACATATTTTTTACGTATTTACGGTATTTTATTCAGAATTCGATTCCGACTCGATTGGTAAAAAATCTCTGTTCAAGTGTTGTCATCTTGTAATTTTCGGAAAATGCGAGAAAAATTATTTCCTTAAAATCACTATTTATCAAGTCAATGGAAAATTTCGAAAAGTGTCGGGAAGTGTTTTCCCTGCTGGTTGCAAATATACAAATTGCAATTTGCTAGAAGCTTCCGTTCACGAGATAAGATTTGATAAAATTGACAAAATCTAGCGAAATTTGGTCGTCCGAGCAGAGAACTGGGTAACTAATTAATATTGTTATCCCTTTCGGCCCGGAATTTTTAATTTTGAAATTTTTAACCCTTTGCACTCGTATTTATATTTACAAAGACTTCGTCAACTCGGATTTTTTTTTTATATTTGATCATAATGAAAACACTTATTCAAAAATATAATTACCTCAGTTGTTCATTTAGTAAGTAAAATTAAAAATGCACATTTTTTTCTTTTGATTCATCCCCTTGAAATTCATTATATAGGTATATATAGGTGTAAGTACATTTTGTTCTCTCAATGTAAATAATAATAATGATACAAATAAAAGTAATGATTAAATGCCATCGGCAGGGCCGACAGGGTTCAGGAAATCTAAGTGCATCCGTAGACAAATGACCTCCTGAAAACGATGCCGCAATCTGCATGATGACAGTAACCAAGAATCACAAAAATATTGTGTTTATCTAATGAGATTGGAATAATAGATTGCGAAAAATGTATTTATTTTCATATTTAGTACGAGATTGATAATATTTTTAATAAAACAAAACTACACCAATCAGAGTGAACACCAATCAGAGTGAATCACTGGTTTGTAAACCTCGTACGTACTTCGACGATCTCTGCACTTTTTAATTGTTGTTACCTGCGTTTATAAAGTATTTAGTGATTTCCATTGAACAGTTGCTTAGTTTTGTGTTCTCACAACATGGAACAAGGTTTTACCAAGGCAAATAGCTCTAATTTGATTAGAGTTGATTTGTTGATGTTGGGGGAGTTTTTGGCATCAAAGACTTTTGTTCAGCAGAGTTTAGAAAATGTCAAAACCACATACATTACTCGCAAAACAGCTGATTTATTTCTTTGGCTCCCTAATGTTCCCGGTCGATTTACAAACACCTGACGTCGCAAGCAGACGCCATGACACCAGCAATCGTTGGCGAGCGGATTTTAAACTTTCATTTTCAATAGATTTTTTTTCAACTTGAAAAAAACTTTGTTTCCTGCAGAAATAATATATATTTTTGATAGTAGATACTTTAAAATATCATAGAACACTTTTTCAAAATCAGTCATTATGCCCATTATCTGCAACCGTTCTTGAGATACGGACAATTGTAATAATTGTAATACGGAGATTTGTAAATTCGAAATTCGCGAAAATTTGAATTCAGAATACCGTTAAAAATTAGATCTTTCCAAACAATTTGCTATCGAATCAAAACCTAAGTGCGTCCGCAGGGAAATGACCTCCTGAAAACGATGCCGCAGTCCGTTTTTAATTATCTGCAACCGTTCTCGAGATATAGTCTGATCGATTTGCACCTCTTCGATTGTAGTTTGTATTGTATTGTAGATTTGTAGTTTCCGAGATGATCTTAGAAAACCGAAAACGGACTTTTTTTCAGATGAAAAAATGTTTTATTTTACAATTTCTTAAAAAACTTAAAAACACGATTTTGCGGTTTATTTCGTTCAAATGCTCAAAATGCCCCAGATTTAAGCTATTTTACAATTTAAAGCCATTTCCGCTCACTTATTGGATGTTTTTGATGCAAAAAAATTTATATATATAATAATGAAGCTGGAGAATAATTTAGCCGAATTCCTTACGCATCTCTGGAGACCAAATTTATCGAAATCGGTTGAAAATTGGAAGAGAAGTGAATTAAAATGTAAGAGTTCTCCAGCGGATCGATTGCTGGTTCGACGGTGTTTAATTAATTTTGGGATGCTGAAGCGATTGGTAAAAACTAGAAGTCTATGGGATACCCCGTTCAAAAGTTATGACATCGTGAAATCTGAGGAAAGTGCGAGAAAATGTATTTCTTTAATCTTTTCGGTACGACGTGCTTTTCTAAAAGTCGTGCCCTGTGTACGGCATGCTGAGGGTAGTGCGGATTCGTACGGTTCCCGTAGTTAGGTACTTACTCTTTGGGTGTAAATACAGTTCCCGCAGTTTGTAGTAGTTTTATTTGTTTCATTTTATTTTCTTAATGGGTAACCAAAATAATACGCAATTCAGTTCTTGATAGGCTTAGCATATGCCAGGAATTATAAATGAAAGGCTGGACAGTCCTGGTTGATGCGTTTTTTTAGGGACTGCAGTGAAATGATGCAAGCGGATTTGTACGGTTCCCGTAGTTTGTACCGAAAAAATTGATTACACTGAAATCAAGTTTTGAAATGTCTACAACATTTTTAGTAGTGTATATGATAATTATAATACAGCGGATGAATTGATTTCCCATATTAATGTAAGTAAAGAATAAACGCTTTCGTATTAATCCGGTTCCCGTACACGGGACAATTTTGCTAGCCGCTTCCGTTCGCGAGATATGACCTGATAAAATTTGCAAAATCAAGCGAAATTTCGCTAAATTTGGTCGCGCAACCAGAGACCTGTGGAAGTAATTAATATTATTAAGGAAATCTAAGTGCGTCCGCAGGGAAATGACCTCCTGAAAACGACGTCGCAATCCGTTTTAAATTATCTGCAACCGTTCTCGGGATATAGTCGGATGAAGTAAAATTTCTGAAAAATTTTAATTTAGAATTTCGCAACAAAAAATTGAGTCTTTCCAAATAATTTACATATCGATTTGATCGTCTTATCATCTAGTTTCACTGTCTCCAAAATGATTTCGCTGGGATTTGTAGTTTCAGAGAGAAAAGCGAAAACACACTTTTTTCCTGATCAAAACTCAAAACGGATTTTTTGACAAATTTTTCGGAAAAATTTAAGGCCTTTTTGTCAGTCAAGTTCTAACCACGATTTCCCTGTTTAATCGGTTCAAAATGTTCAAAATATCCAAGATATCGGCTATTTTCTCTTTTTTAGCAAGTTCCTCTAACTTATTGCAACTTTTCCCACAGAATAATTTAGACGAATTCCTTACGCATCTGTTGAGGCTAAATTTGTGGAAATCGGTTAAAAACTGCCCGAGAAATGAATTAAAATGTAAGTCCTCCAACGGATCGATGGCTGGTTCGACGGTATTTTTTAATTAGACACTTCCTAGCAATATGATATATGTTTGGTAAAAACTAGAAGCCTCTGTGATTTGCCGTTCAAAAGTTATCACATCGTGAAATCTGCGGAAAATGCGAGAAAATGTGTTTCCTTAAAATCAATATTTATCCAGGGAATGTTCAAAGTGTGTCTGAAAGTGTTTTCTTTGCTAGTTGTAAATACACAAATTGCATTTTGCTAACCGCTTCCTTTCGTGAGATATGACTTGATAGTGGATGATGACATATAACATATAATGGCCATGATTTTGAAAAATTGTTCTATAATCTAAAGCAGTGGTTCCCAACCTTTTGAAAAATTGTACCCCCCAAAATAAACTGCTAAAAATTCTTTTCATAGGTAAGGGAACAAGGTTTTAGTATGTTTAGACAAAAAAAAGTTCTATTAATAACTAATACTCGTACTAATGTGATGGTTGGGCTTGTTTTACAGTAAATACCAAAAATTACAGTCTTTTATTAAAGAATTTATTAATTAATTAAAGCTGTCTTTTTTAAATTCATTTTCTAGACTTCCGTCACATGAAATTTCAATTAATTGGTCTCTTTCTTCCACTGAAAATTGATCCAACACAATTTCCGAAACTGATGAAAACGGATCTCTTATCCAGCTTTCACTATCTAAATTTTCAGGTAAGTATGATCGGAAATTCTCAACAAGACCCGCGCAATATTTTTCAACGTCATTAATCAGTATTTTATTTATTGTTAGTTCATTTTGGGAAGTAAAGTCTTCAAATATAGGTAATGCCGCAAACTCATTTTTTCTTATATCCTTGATTGTAAATTACAGTTTAGTGATAGCTGCCTTTATTTTGTCAGATATAGTAAAATGTGTTACATTTCGGCCTTGTAAACTGGAATTCAGATCATTTAAGCGTCCAAAAATATCAGCAGACAAATATGCTAATCGTGCCAACCAGAGTTCATCACTAAACCAATGAGAGAATTCCACTTGTATTCTGATAGGAAGACATGCACTTCTGAACGAAGCTCAAAAAGTCGAGTTAAACTTTTCCTCTTTTTCAAATCTTATATAAGCTATCAACTGCGCAAAATTGTTTAACCCTCCGCTTAGCTCATGGGTCCAGCCAGACCTTTTGCAATTTTATTTGTTTTTTAATATAATTCTAATTGAGCTATTGACTTAAATTTCCTTGACTTTTCCTAAAATTCCATTAGCTTCAATTTAAAAGAAAAAATAAAATGATACATGTCATACAAGAGTAATTACAAGGATATGTATTTGAATATACTTCGGTTTGGCATATATGGTCTGTGCGGACCTATATATATTTTTTAAGAAATAAAATGTATTTTGAACATTTTACCGCGTTTTTTTAGTTCCTCTATATCTCACACTAGCCCGAGGCCGGCCCTTGAGCTTTTCTTTTAGTCGTATATCGTCCTTTGATCTATCTAGGTCGCAAGCCACGTGTTGGGCCAGTTTAGCATCTTACGAAATTTTTGTTTGTCTCATAAAAATGAATGACGAAGTTAAATTTGTGTATAATACGCGATTACGTAGACAAAGTTTGGATACTGATTTTCAATCACAATTGGCATCGGCTTTATCTAAGGAAATTCAACGTAATCCAGAAGAAGAGATTGATGAAAATGTTGAAAATGATCTATTCAAAGACGAGGGCGACGATTATGAAATGGATTATGTACCAGAAGAAGTAATATTGAGGAGGATTTGGTAATCGAACCAAACGAAATTCTAGATAGTGACGTAGAAAAAGAAGTAGAGGGATAATCACATTCTAAAAATCAACAAGCTGCAACTGATAGAAATGAACCAGCTGCTGTTGGTCGTTTCCGTCATCACAATATTTTGGGTATTCAAGAATTTTTTTTCACAAAACATTACATTCATCATCATCACCGAAACGAATCGTTATGCGAAAGATACATTTCACAGGTGGAATCTGAAAAATCCCGATAACATACCAAGAGTTTGGAAAGAGCTAGCGAGAACTGAATTAGATGCATTTATTAGTGTATTTTTGGCCGCTGGAGTTTCACACAATGACATGAAAAATCACTAGTTCTTTGGCATACAGACGGTCTACCCATATTCCGATCAGCTATGTTTCATAAGCGCTTGCTACGATAAATCCGTTTTGATGACAGGCGTACACATGCATTTCGCCAACGAACTGACAAAACCGCACCAACAATTCGTGATATATGGAATTTTTTGAATGAAAATATTGCGAATTGATTGAAACCATGATTCGCATGAAAACTTTACTTTTTGATGAACAGCTATTTCCATATTGCGGCAGAACAAAATTTACTCAATACATTCCATCAAAATATGGCAACAAAATTTGGTGGACATGCGATTCCAAAACAAAATATCCGTTGCAAGGAAATATATACACAGGCCGTGAAGTTGGAGCAAACTAAACAAGGTTAACTTGAATGTATGTATTGCTGAAGTTAGGAAATCGGTATAGTAAACCTGGTCGTACAGCTAATGCTGATAATTTTTTCACCACATTGGAAGCAGCAAAGCGATTTGCTAAAATTGACATCGCTTTTGTTGGCACAATTCAATCTAATAAAAGACGTGTTCCTGAAGAAATGAAAATAAGTCCTTCATCTCATTTTGGATTCCATGATACAGTTTCCATTTGCAGTTACGTGCCAAAAAAAGAATAAGGCCGTAATTTTACATTCCATCGTGCACATCACTTAATTTTGTGTCGGAGGAGCAATGAACGCCTTCAACAATGCGATATTTCCATATGTTTGTATAGAGTTATACAGGGGTCTGGCCAGACCACATGTGCCAAACCAAAGGTTAGCGGACTATGTGCCAACGGAGGGTTAAATCCGTACTTTCATCTACTTGAATTGCAAAAAATCGGATTTATTTTATATTCTGAATTAGTTTTACTTTTAACTGAGCTACCATTTCACCAATTCTTGGAGAAACAGTGCTGTTGGATAGAGAAACATCCAGTGTTGTTACTGATGCTTGGCCAAGAATTGATGTTACTAAATCTTTTGCTGCAGGTAGTATTAAAGTTTCACCAATAGTGTGAGGTTTGGAAGTTTGGGCAATTCTCTCATAAACTAAATATTATGCTTAAAGAGCTTGTTTGTTAGTTGTAGTAAAACATTGAACTGACGTTTTGATATTTTACAACTCACTTCGCTGTCTTTTAAAAAAATCAACAGGCTTGCCTTTTAAATGTATGTATTTGTTGTATAAATGACGTTTAAGAAGGGATGGCTTCATCGAGTTGTTCGAAAATGTTTCATAACACACAATACAGTCTATTTTTCTGTTTTAATTTTTCAGAATCTTCTCGAGGGTGTGGCTTGGTACTGCTGCTACTAGGAGTGTCAGACTTTTCTGTTAGTTTCCTCTTAGAATTTATTAACCATTTCTCCCTTATTATAGATTAGCCGTTATAATAGTTACTTATGTATCAGTGGCGAAGCGTGGCTCTTGGCATTATACATGCACTTTCTTAAAAAAATATATAACAATTTTAAAGAATTTTTATATTCAAAGCTTGTTTTGGTTGAATTTTGGTTGAAAGTTCGTTGGATAAAATTATAGGCGTACTTACCTATTTATTTTATGTAAAATTGTATGTAATTTTCAGTTATTTCCATCTTATATAATTTCAAGTTTTTTCAAAATGCTTTCCTTACATGCACGCTTCGCCACTGTTATTTATAATTTATATATTTATACATATCAAGTATGTCCTGAAACTTACAACTTACCTCGTAATTGATTTAAAAGTTATTGACATTGAAAATTTATACAAAAGCACACATTTTCATAAGAACAATCAAAACATTAGGTCCTCGCGCTATAATCGCCGTATAAAAACGAATTGGGAGGCGGCGCGTTGAATGTTATCTTTGAGAAGTGATGGCGGCAGAAGACGGAACGTACCTCCGCTATGCATAGCCGTGATTTAGTTTTAATTTACATTTTGAAACATTACGCTCTACAAAAAAAATTCTTGAAATTTTTTATTGTACCCCTGCAACAACGTAATGTACCACCAGGGGTACATGTACCCCAGGTTGGGAACCTGATGATCTAAAGTATCTACTATTTCCAAAAATATATATTATTTCTGCAGTAAACAAAGTTTTATTAGGAAAAAAAGCTATTGAAATTGAAAGTTTAAAATCCGCTTGAAAACGATCGCTGGTGTCATGGCGTCTGCTTGTGACGTCACGTGTTTGTAAATCGACAGAGAACTTTAGGCATACAAAGAAAGAAATCAGCTGTTTTGCGTATTATGAATTCTAAAGTGTATACGTGGTGTGCGGTTTTGACATTTCTAAACTCTGCTGAACAAAAGTCTTTGTTTGATGCTAAAAACTCCCCCAAATATCAACAAATCAATTTGCCTTGGTATAACCTAATACTAATATATACTAATACTACATAAACGCAGGTAACAACAGTTAAAAAGTGCAGAGATCTTCAAAGTTCGTACGGGGTTTACAAACGCGTGACGTAATTCACTTTGATTGGTGTTCAACATTTGATTGGTGTTGATCATGGCGGACTGCTCTATTTTGTAGTCAGTGATGCCACTTTGGGGGGTTTTACCCCCAAATTTGGGGGGAACTAATAAGTAAAGGTTTTTTTTTAGGGGGGGGTATATTTATTTAGGAAGATTTTTCGGGGGATTCTATACCGGGTTATTAAAGGTTATTAAAACATTATTTAAGAATTTTTTTGAGCGCGAGAAATTAAAGTGTATGTCTTTAAAAAAAGAAAGAAAAGAATGTAAAATGACACAGAACATAATAATTTGAAAATCCAGATAATGCTCAAGTGAGGACAAATAGCATGAACACTACAAGCACTACAAACAAAAATGCAGGACTCTATACAATTTATATTATTAAGCCTTGAACCAACCAATGCACATTATTTACAGTTATGGTTACAAATTAACAAAAAAAAAATCAGAAAAACCAAAACAATAAAATCCCCTCACTAGCCCTTATTAAATACATTTACCGATGATATTTAAGTAAGTATTGAGTTAAAATTATGTTTAGGGAACAAAAACGAGACAATGAAGCAATTTATTTTAATTTCAATTATTGTTCGTTTAACTTTAACTAAAAGAAAAGTTAACAAATGTTAACAAAGATGACAAAGTATAAAAAGCAAAATAATATATTTTGTAACTAGGAAAAGTTGTGAAAAAAGCGAAAAAAGCGAAAAGTTGTCAATTTTTCGCGAGAGCGAAATTGTGCACATTCGCTAGAGATAACAGCTATGTTAAGAAAAGGAATGTTGAGAAACAATATATAAAAATCGTTTTTTTTCATTGTTATTATCATTATTAAAGTGAATATCTTGAAAAAAAGAAAGAAAAGAATGTAAAATTAAATATGTAATTATAGTAAAGTTATTATCATTATTAGTTCATAAATTAATGTGCGTATATGTGTAAAATCAGAAGAGGAAACCAAAGACGTTTTTTTACGCAGCACTTCAAGAAGTCTGCGATAAAATACCGAGACATGACGCAGCTATAGTACTAGGCGACTATAACGCCAAATTAGGTAAAAAAGAGGCCTACGCTAGCGTTTTTGGTAAACATAGCATGATGAGTCCAACAATAATGTCCAGAGTTGCCCAATTTGCCGCGTCTAATAACTACTCTCTGTTAGTAATTTCTTCACCAGGAAAGAAATCAATAAGGGCACCTTAAAAATTACCTGGATCACGAAACACGAACCAAATAGACCACATACTAATCACCAAAAGATGGGCAACGGACGTCGAACAGGTCAGATCCTTTCGCGGGGCGAACGCGGACTCCGACCATTACCTTGTTGTAACAAGGTCAAAACAAAAACTATCGACAGTGGCTAGGGGAACAATTGCAAAGCAGCCAAAATGGCACATAGATCGCCTAAAAAACCCAGAAGTTGGGTTACCACCAGGAAAGGCCTACCAGGAAAGTCTCAAAACTAAACTACAAGAAAACCAAGAAACACAGGACATAGAGCAAGACGGATGAACATCGAAAAAATAATAACAGAGAGTGTCATGGAAAGAATTGGAGAAAAAAGAGGAGTTCACAACGAGGAATGGTATGACGAGGAATGTCGAGAAGCAACCTCCGTGAAGCGGAAGGCTAGACTAAAACTGTTAGACAGAAGCACACGAGCTAACCCAGCAGCCTACAATAGGGAAAGCATAAACGCGTTTAGAATATGTAGAAAAAAAAAGAAAAGACAGGCACTAAACAGAAAGGTAGAGGAAATGGTACTGAATCATTCTAGAAACGAAACAAGAAAATTTTACAAGGCAATAAAACAAAACAAAACTCAGGGTTTTAGACCAAAGATTACAGTATGCAAGGATAAAGACGGAAACATGCTCACAGAGAACGAGGAGATACTCCGAAGATGGAAAGGGTACTTCTCGGATATTTTTAAAAGAGACTGTAGTTTAGAGCCTGAACAATTACAGCTAGATGTACATACGGTAGACCCCAAGATTGAGAACCCCAGCCTAAGAGAAATAGAAAGTGTTATTGGAAAGCTAAAAAACAACAAGGCCCCTGGGTCATACGGTATAGCCGAACTTCTGAAATATGGAGGAGAACACCTAACGGTAAGACTAAAACACCTGATTAATGAAATCTGGGAGCAAGAGAAAATTCCAGAGAATTGGGCACTGGGTATCATACAGCCAATACACAAGAAGGGAGACAAAACGATCTGTAGCAACTACCGGCCGATAACGTTCCTTAACGTAACATGCAAAGTTCTAACAGGCGTTCTTTATAGCAGACTCGCTGTCTACTAGGAAGAGATATTAGGACAATATCAGAGCGGATTTCGTGCCAATAGGTCATATAGACAGACAACATATACACCATAAGGCAAATGCAGGAGAAAGCATACGAGTTTGATATATCGCTGCACAACCTCTACATAGACTTTAAGCAGGCATTCGATACCGTCAAAAGAAACACGATCCTTGACGATCTACTGATTCTAGGAATACCCCGTAAATACGTAAAACTAATAAAAACTACATTGTCCGGTTCGAAAGCCTCGGTTAGAGTACACAACCAACTTACATCCGCCTTTAAAATCGAAATCGGTGGGAGGCAGGGAGATGCGCCATGATATTCAACCTAACATTAGAGGCCTGCATGAGAAAGCTGAATATAACGGGATACATTGGCAACCGATCAACACAGGTTGCTGCATATGCAGATGATGTTAGTTTGACATGTAGAAGCAAAGACGCGCTAAAGGAAGCACTATTGATGCTGGACGATGAAACGCAAAACAAGGGATTGAAAATAAATTAGGTAAAAACTAAATACATGCAAGTTGGAAGAGAACATCACGATAACAATGACCTTAACTTCGGCGAGTACCGCTTTGAGCAGGTTGAAAGTTGCGTCTACTTGGGAACAGAAATCAACAGAACAAACGAAATAGCTAAAGAAACAAGCTCGCGAATACTTAGTGGACACCGATGCAACTACGGATACCAAAAACTGATGAAGTCCAAGTTATTGAGTCACAAAATCAAACTTCAAATATACCGAACACTCATAAGACCAGTAGTAACTTACGGATGCGAGGCCTGGACCCTAACCACCGCAGAGGAGGACGTGCTACGCATCTTTGAAAGAAAGATCCTCAGAAAGATCTACGGAACGATCCTAAATGAGCATGGAATTTGGAGGATACGAATGAACCATGAACTAAGCAGGTTAATAAACGAAGCGGACATAGTGAGATAAGTAAAAGCTCAAAGAATAGCATGGCTGGGACACCTATACAGAATGCATGACGACAGACCAGCCAAGAAAATGTACAACTGTCGGCCAGTAGGAAGAAGGAAAAGAGACAGGCCAAGGAAAAGATGGAAGACGTGGAGGAAAGTCTTAGAAAGATGGGAGTAAGGGATTGGAGAGAGAAAGCCGGCGAAAGGACAGAATGGAAGAAGATTGTTGTAGAGGCAAAAACCCACCGCGGGTTATAAAGCCAACAGAAGAAGAAGATATGTGTAAAATGCACCCACATAAATACAATAGCTCTTTTATATCACTTGACTGTATTTTAATTTTACATTTTAAATTACCTCTCAAACAGAGTGTACTGAACTTTAGGGGTTTTTAATCGACATCTAGGGCGAATTGAAGTTGGCCCTAGGAGGAACATTCTGTACGAGTTGGCATCACTGTTTGTAGATTTTTAGTTTTAATAAAAATATTATGAATTTCGTACAAAATAAGAAAATAAATACATTTTTCACAATCTATCATTACCATCTCATTAGATAAACGCAATATGTTTATGATTCTTGGTAACTGTCATCATGCCCAATTGGCAAGCGGATTTTTTTTTCATTTTTTGGAAGTGCTCCCCTTAAGCAATCTCATTTGGTGCGATTAACAATATTTTGTTAAAACGATCTTTTCTGTTACTCCATTAAGCGTAAAACACACATTTTGTGATATGGAAATTTATAGTTGTTACCGATGTATTTCGGCACCATAAAAACCATATAAAAATATCCGATAGTTCTTGAGGCTAAACCAAGGCAAATGGAGTCCTATAGTTCCCTTTTTATTAAGAATGCAGTAACTAGAAACCTGATTTACTATGACAAATTTTCAATCTAGTTACATAATTTGGCGCTAAATTCAAATATAGTTACTTGAAATAAAATTGGTAATTTATTAATGGTTTGATTGAATATCTATTAAATACACCAAATGGCAATAATGGTAATAAAATACAAACTAATAAATGCAGAAAAACGCAAAAATACTAAATGATACAAACAGATCAGATGACAATTGTGAATTGACATGGCAGCCATTGACAACTAACAGCTCAACATGCATTGGCGTACGAAAAAATATACTTTATTTTAGAGAAATTTTTATTTTATTTTGGAGAAAATTATTTTTTTAATTTTTAAAATTGAATATTAAATCATATATAAAACATTATAGTATAGTATAGTACTTATTAGCCGTATAATTTAATGTTATATTATATTTAGAAATTATTTGTAGTACTATATTTCAATTAATTACATATCACCAAATCCTACGCCCGTGACTGCAAATGTATGTGAAAAGGGAGAGATGAGTAGAGAAAAGGTTGAGAAATATCGTCGGTGTGAACTTCTCCTCGATTTAAGCCAATCAGAGATCAAGGTCAAATAAGCCCTATCTTCCATGTACTGCATTCTTAAAAAAAAGGACTATAGTTTGCATGCTGATTACTCCTCGACTAATTTAGGATGGCAAGGAAAAAATATCGCGGTAAAACATCCACAACATTTTGGATACATTGATATATTTCAGTATCACACACTTAGCAAATAAGCTGATAGAGAAAATCCTATGTCATTTTCTGCTTTCTAGTGTAATTTTACATAACATCGATTTTTGTTTACCAGTGAATTGAATGAACACAATAGGAAACACAATTTGCAACGCTGAATAAACTAAACGGTGAAACTTACTTTTATAAGCAATGCTCGCACTCGTCTCCTGTAGGTGGTGATCCCGCAAACGTAGCAACAATAATCATGCGTGTTGTATTCTCTGCGGTCTGCGGACAGAGCGGTGGTCGTCTGGCCCTCGTATCTTCTGTATTGACTCACGAGGGTGTGGTAACAGAACGTGCACACCAACGCAGATCCATCTTCCCGCAACTGTTCAGCATTCGGAGGACTCTTATGCTTTAATAATGCGGGGAAATATGGAGCATTACGACCTAATGAATGAAAAAATAAAATTAGTAGCCTTCTGATAATATCTTTAAAGAAATATTTGTTATTTATGCTTTGAAACATAAACTAATTATTTTAGGTTTAAATTAATCGCGTGCAATTATCAAAATTATAAAAAATTGGATACTTTGGAAAAGTAAATTGGATACTTAGTATCGTTGATACTTCACGCTAGTAAAGCAGTCACGTTTATGCTTAAGTGGTAAAAGTAATAATTTCTTTACATTCTAATAAAAAAGTGAAGCATTTGTCTTTATTTTGTTGTGCATTTGACAATAACGTCACGAAAGTACACATTTGACGTTAAAATTATGACGTTTAAATAGGGTATTTTGTATAAAAGTGTCACTTTTGTGGCGGAACTGTAAATGTAAAAAAACCACAAAACGTACTACACTTTGCATAAAATATATCACTTTCAATTATAATGTCGAGATATCTACATATGTTTAATAAAACTTATTGTGGATGTAAAAAAAAAAAAAAACTTTTCCTGCTGCTCACAGCATCAATAAAAATATTTGTATGTCTATATAAGAAACATTAAACGTTTTCGTCATATTTTTGAAGTTTAAACAAAATTGTGTAAATGTCAAATTGATAACTATAATTATCTCTTTTATGTTTTATTACCTTGCGGCCTGCTATAAACGACTCGAGCAAGCGTGAATTCAGAATGTAATCCGCATAAAAAACAGTATATGCTACTGCCGGATGGATTACTGATCATAGTTCGTTCGCTGCTGGTGCTAGGCGGCGTTGGTATACACCTATCGCCGTTAGAATTCGGATCGGCGATTAATGAAGGAACATCATACCTAATAACAAGAAAATATTGTTTATTAAAATGTTATCAATCTTAATATCTAAAATTTTATGACAGTGACATAACCTATTGGCATATGACTGCATGAGATAAACTAATGACATTTGATATGAATGTCAAAGTCTCATTTCCTACGGCTAGCTTTTATTGCTTATTAATCACCTTCTTCTCTCTAAAGGAACTCTTTCAGCTTCTAACGTGTCCCACTGCTGGGCCAAATGGTTTACGCATTTGGTGCAACTGAGGACACGGCCGTGGGAATCCATGCAACTGTTTTCGGACGTTCTGGCGACTGTTCTTAGAATTGGGAAGTGCATAGCATGCGAATTCATGCCTTCCGGACTTGTGCTTAACCATTCCATTTGAGTGCGGGCGAAGAGACCAGCACAAATGTAGCACCGGTAATTTTGACCAGAACTTTGTCCATTCATTTCAGGTGCTGGCGACGACGTTCTTGTATTTAATGAATTATTTACCTACAAGAGAATTAACGTGTAAACTATTTGGCAAAAGTCATCTTCCAGTTGAATATTTTGAAACTTGTCTACCTGGCCGTCTAACTTATCTTGTATTAATTAAGTGGAAATTTCTGATTTAAAAAAAGTGAAAAATGAAATGGATATAAAAATATGAAACTTTTTGAAAAGTAAAATGTATTTATGTTACATATTAAGCTATTAGTAGATAGCATTGATTAAGAAACAAAATCTTAGTAACAACAAAAGTACAAAAAGTACAAAAGTAACGACTGAAGGTCGTTTCGCCTCGGATATAATATAAACACTTAATGCCTTAATATTGATTTAGAGAATGCTTTTATTAAAATTTACATTTGGACTATAACGAACAATTGGGATTTCTGTTTCTATATTATATAATTTATATATTGTTTACCTTATTTGTCGAAGCTTCTTAATAGCGCAAATTAGTATTAGTGATGGAAAAGTTTTTGCGCAAATAGGTAGTTAAGGAAGTTTTATAACAACAACAAGAAAATGTTAATAATTCAGCTTGTCATCGATCGGTGCGAAATAGAATTATCAAAGGCGACATAACTTTTCTGTTACATGGGATATACAATACATGGGAAATACAATGGGAGATAATCTTTATTTTTTAGATATTTATTTATTTTTCATTTTGTCTTGTTTGCCTTGTCTTGTCTGACTATCTTGCCCTGTCGGTTTAGTCATGTCTGTCTAGTCTTGTCCGTCTAGTCTACTCTGTCGGTCTGGTCTTCTCTGTCTGTATAGTCTTGTCTGCCTGTCCTCCTCGGTGGTGTAACATTGACAACATACCCACCATTCAATGCGGGAGACCCGGGTTCGAATCCTGGTCGGGGAGACAACTAGGGCGGTTTTGACTAACCGTCCGGGCTGCTCACCCTGAACGAATGCAAAATATGCGATACCGGGGTGGCGCAAACTAAAAGCCAAGGTGGAATAGGGGGTTTGGTGAGAGCTTCCCCCGAACCACTTTTAAAAAAGTCTTATCTGTGTAGTCGTAACTGTCTCTGACAACCGAGGGATGGTCCAAGTTACAAAATATCCAAAGAGCATCCGTAACCAATTACTAGCCCTACCCAATTCGCCGAATATATTTCCAAATTGTGCAATGAATGCTTTCCAAGACGTCCTCGTGAACAAGAACGATTGCAGCTAACAGGGCGGCATACATCAGAAAGAGAAGATTGTTGGTGAAAAAAAAAATCAAATGCAACTGATGAACAGAAACAAGAATTGACGTAATTCTAAAACAGACCTTAAGATAGCTATAAACACACGCAAGATGAGTTGTGGAAGGATCGCAACGCAATCAGTTGAAAGAAGTTTCAAGTTTTTTTTTTGCAACCAATTTGGGTCAAGGGCTGTAAGCCCTAAAACCACTGCTGCCTTGTGGCCTATTGTATTTCCCCACAATGTTCTGTTCATGCGAATACATCCAGCCCCTATGTTACTTCTAAGAGTCTATGCGCCAGGTTTTTCACGGGGACCTCATTTGCTGTAATGCTAAGCTCGTGTCTTCTACATGCAATTGCTTCACATTGGAAGATTATTGGAGAGGCAGTTTCCTCCTCTTCATAGCATAGTCTGCACAGTGGTTCATCTCTCCAGATCCCCATTTGGTGCAGATGTTCCCGTAGAGGGCAGTGGGCTGTAAGTATGCCGACCACAATTGTGATCTGCTTCCGTTTCAGTTGCAAGGGTTCAGACGTTAAAGAGGCCGATGTATTTTTTTAGCATTCGTTTGCTGTGTTTCTGCCCGTTTTTATTCCACTGTAGCCGGTGTTTAGTAGCTACCCATTTACAGATTATGTTCCGGGCTATGGTTTTGGTAATGTTGGAGTCTCTGCTAGCACTGATGTTTGCTTTTTAGTACCATCCTTTGCTAACTTTTCGTGTCCGCCATTTCGTTTCCTACAAGTTCCCTGTGGCTCGGTACCCAAGCAAGTGAGACATTCTTGTGTCTTGCCAAAGCCTTGAGGTTCTGGAGGCAGTTCCATGTTGTTTTGGATTTTATCTCATGGCACGTTAAGGAATTTATAGCATCCTGACTGTCCGGGAAAATGCGGATGTTTTTTCTTTTCTATCCATGATTAGATTTTCACGGGCACAGATCGCGATGAGTGTATTTATATAGATAAGCTGTACTTCAGGGACGGTCCGTAGATTCCTGCGCCAGTTTCACTGTCATTTTTGAAGCCGTCTGTATACCAGTCCAGTCTCCACCTTGACATGTGATTGTTTTCCTACCTCGTATCCCACGTAGCTGCGTTTTGAAGGGTAGATTGAATGATAGCCTTTTCGGCATTGAGTCTCCCTCAATAATAAGATATGACTCTGACATTACATTCGCTATCGTTATGTGCCCTATTCTCGCCAGAGTCTTCAAAGTGCCATTACACCTGCATCTGAAGGCTCCCAATTGCCTCCCCCATGATGAAGATATCTAGGGGAAGCAGGCCAGCAATAACTTCCAGAGCTGCAGTTGGTGCGGTTCTTAACGATCCCGTAATTGCCAAGCATGCCAGTCTTTGAACTTATGATAGTTCCTTTATGCCCTGTTTTCGCTTCAGTTTGGTGCACCATACCGTGGAACCATATGTTAGAATGGATCTAACTACCGTAGTATACAGCCAGTATACCTTGCTCGGTTTTAGTCCCCATGATTTGATGATGTGTTCTTCTAGTCATCATTAATGCCATTTTACACTTGTTGGTGGCTTTTTTAAGGTTTCATTCCAAGTCAGTTTAGTATCCAGGATTATACCTCAACGATTATACTTGACTTCCTCGCTAACCTTTAGACGCTCATTGTAGAAAATTGGTAGCCGTAGCCCCTCAATTTTCTTCATTTTTGTGAATGGTACTAGAGCGATTTTTTGGGGATTTACTCGAAAGTCTACCCCCTGCACAATCTCTCTACCTGGTTCAGCGCTTTTTGCATGAACTGCTATTATGCTATTATATTTGGAAATTTCCCTCTGATGAGAATGACCATGTCATCCGCATATCCTTGGGTATAAAATCCTTTATTGTTTAGTGACACAAGCAGACTGTTGACAACCATGTCCCATAAGAGTGGATAGTACTCCTCCCAGCGGGCACCATTTTAGGTTTAAAAAAGGTTTGTTTTTGAAAGTTTTAAAATTATATTTGGCAAACTAAAACTAAAGTAAAATATTAGTCTAGCGAGAGATGTTTATATGAAAAACTGTTCCCGAAAAAATCTAAAATCAATTGGGTGGTTCCCGAAATAACAGAAATAAATAAAACCTTTGCTATTTTAAAAACTGCGCAGCGGATCAAGACCGGGAGAAATCCAGGTCCAGATTGTAGATCGCCAGATGTGCTCAAAGCAGTAACTACCAAGAAACCTGAAATCGTTTCGAGTGTGATGAACAGCTGTTTAGTTAAAGGAGAATTTGCCGATATTTTATTCGATCCACCGATCCAATAATTACGAAGCTTGAACGTTACCACTCGGCTATCGCCATCTTATACACGTTGAAGCAACGCAAATGTATATATTCGATGTGGAAAATTTCGAAGAGAGAAAATTGCAATTTTCTCGGAAATGCCGAAATAGTGCGCCTTACTACTTACACATTATGTTGTTCTAATAGAGTACTACAAATGTACAAAGTTTGAAGAAAATCCGTGTTCCAGACGTCTGAAGTTCCCCTTGTCAGTGAAAAACCTAAAAAAGTTCCATGAAACATGGTATCGGCCGATCTGCATACACGGGCTGTATGAAAACTGCTACAAATGATAGTCAAGGCACGCCAGAGCTAGAATATTACATGATAGACAGTTCGGTTATCGTGCGGGTAGGTCCACTTTAGATATTCTGTCCAAAGTCATGTAGATACCTAACGAAATCAGAAAGAAAGCATTCAAGAACCAAGATCTCGCGGTACTTCTCACTCTAGACACACTAAACGCGTTCAATTCAGTTCCATTGGACCTTATAATAGAGGCGCTAATATCAGCGGGTAGCACCTCATATCTGGTAAAGATGGTGCAGTCGTATCTCAGTAATCGATATATCGATTATCACCAACAGCAGGGTAAAAATAGAAATTACATGCGGTGTCCCATAGGGCTCCATTCTAGGACCTACACCATGGAACATCTTCTACAACAAAATACTTCAACTCGACTTGGGAAAAAACGTTACTGTGGCCTACGCTAAAGACATAGCATTCAATGTCTGCGGTAGAAAGGAAAGCAACAGCTAACAGAACTAGGGCTTGAAATGGCACATGCCAAAACAGAAATGGTTATTTCTGCAGAAGAAAACTTAAGACGATTCTAACTTAATTCGATTATAGAGTTGCTTTGCTTCGCTTTTAGATTCACTAGTCGCGCTTTCATCGTCCATTATGGTCTGGAGAACTTCCACTATTTCCTCGCGATATTTGTTAACAGGTTTTACTGATTCCGTTTCAGAGTCAGACTTTAAAGCCACAGGAACAACAGTTTGAGCTTTTCCCAGCACCGGGTTGATCGAGAGAAGAAAACATAAAGTGCGTCGATGTTCTGTAGCGGCAACGAGTCGTTCCATTTTTATTTTTAGTTTTACAAGGGCATTACAATAATTACTCAAATATTTTCTTATATTATTAAGGTCGATAATGTAATCCTCGAGCAGATCAAGAAATATTTTTTTTTTAAGTTTTACGAGGGCATTACAGTAATTACCCAAGTATTGTCGGACGAATTTCCGAAAACATTTTATTAAGTTCAATAGTGTAATCCTCGGGAAGATTACGACATGATGTTTTTTTCCCGAGAATCGGTAATCACCAAAGCGACAAATAGCCGAATATAGAAAAATAATTACCCCCAGATGGACATAATATAAATACTGGAACCTCGAATCCAGAAGTCAGTCCAGCCAGTGGACTGAGGTCAGTTCAGTCCAGCAAGTGGACCAAGTCAGACGAACACAACTAGTTCAACCAGACTCAGCCAGCAGTCAGTGAACCAGACCAGTCGAGTCCAGTTTAGAAAGTACATCTCCACTCAGTCCAGTCTAGTGCGGGTTTCTTCAAGTTATATCTAAGTTCCAGGAAGACGTTGCAGCTGCGCCATTCCCTCAACAGTGTTTGTATCTCTTGTATATTTGTATATATCGTCAATGTAAATAAATTCCTCTGCAAACCGTGAGTGATATATCTATTCTACCGCGTATCACCCACAGTTCCGAAAAAGTTACTATCGTTACTTTTTCTTTGGCTGCATGGACGCCTACCAAATCGAGTGAATGATTATCACAATCCAAGTTTCAGTTTAACAATTCTCAAAATATTGCCTTTTTAATATGCTTAATATGTTCTTTTTTCCTTGATTCTTTGAGGGACATCAGTCTTGTGTCTTGTGATCTTAAATCTTGTAAATCCATATTGTCTTTCTCTAACTGCTCCAATTTTTCTTGAACCAAGCTTGCAGCGTCGTTATCGCTTATTTGTATAATATTTTGTGAGAAATGATTAATCTGGACAGTTTTTTCTCAAAATTTATGTCAACATATCTTACTACCTCAGACATTTGTTCACGATGAGCTTGATCAGGAGTAGAGTCAAACATTAGTCCATAATACTTTGCTTTGCGTATTTTTTCTAGCAAACAATTACGGACAGTGGTTGCCATGATGTGAATAAACTCGTTCTGTATTTTCGGTGAAAGATATGAAGTCGATCCAGTATCACTCTTCGCAAATCGTAGGTGTTCTTTTAGGACAGGGGCAAAATTATAAATTAGTTTCAACAAACTATATCTTTTGGGAACAAGATATTTCATCTTGCGTCTTCCCATTTCTCGTAATGCCTCTCTTTTGCCTACGTAGTTTTTCAATACACATATTTATATCTATATAAATATTTTTACGTTGTGTGCTTTTTCACGCCCCTCTTCAGTTGGCGCCCATGACACGTGCCATGCCTGCCATACTTTAGTTACGCCATTGGGTGTATACTTACACCCAAAAATACCTGCATGACTACCCACATTAAGATTCTAGGATCACCAAAAACCTATGGGGACCGCGCGAAAAGAAACGTCGAATGTTAATGTTCGTTGCGTATTCAACTATCCTGTACGGTAAACTCATCTGGTCGCAGGCGCTGAAGCATTCCTTCTATAGAAACAAGTTAGAAGCCCTAAATTGCTATAGCCTCAGTACCGCCTCTCGAACTGAGAGTCCATGCGATGGTAAACATCTCCTGGTGAACGAATCAACAATCAAGAAGAACAAGATCAACAAATCGGGAAGAATAGCAGGTCTGATGCTAAAGGTAAATGTATGGATGAGTGGCAACAAAGATGGGGAGAATATGGGGAGAGTTGGACTAGAACTCTTATAAAGGACGTGACGTTGTGGAGAGAGAGAAAGTGGAGAGTGGTGGATTATTATGTCCCCCAGGCCTTTGCTGGTCATGGTGTATTTGGAACATGCCTTTTCAAAATTAATAAGAAAGATAATCCCATCTACTGGTTCTGCTCGGAAATTGACTCCTCCGAACACATCATTTTCACTGTATTATGGACGGACCATCGAAAAATATAAAATCTGATATACGGCACAGTTGTATCAACAACAAATGTATCAAAATTACTTCTAAGAACAGAAGCAGATTGGAACGCAATAACAGCGATGATGAAATATATTATGAAAGCAAAAGAGAAACACGAAAAAGAGAACCGAATTTAGAAATGATGAGGGATAATACCATGTAATGCCTAGAGGTGGTTCCGGGATGTTCTACTTCGTTTTTTTTTTTAATATTATATAACATTTTTATTTATTTTACTATTATTTTTTGTACATAAAATAAAGATGATATATAAAAAAGTCTTATCTGTCTAGTCTTGTTTGTCTGGTCTTGTTTGTCTGGTCTTGTTTGTCTGGTCTTGTCTGTCTGGTCTTGTCTGTCTAGTCTGGTTTGTATAGATTTGTCTGTCTAGACTTATCTGTCTGGTCTTGTCTGTCTACTATAGTCTGTCTGGTTTTATCTGTCTGGTCTTGTCTGTCTAGTCTTGTCTGTCTAGTCTTGTCTGTCTAGTCCTGTCTGTCTAGTCTTGTCTGTCTAGTTTTGTCTGTCTAGTCTTGTCTGTCTAGTCCATCTAGACTTGTCTGTCTAGCCTTGTTTATCTAGTCTTGTCTACCTATTTTAGCAAAAATTAAATGAATGTAACAATGAAATAAACTCAAATTGAGAAAAATTATTTTCTTGGCACTTTTTAAACTTGAAAAAAAAATTAAAAAATGCAAATTAAAATTTCGCTCTATATCCTAATGCAGTGATGGCGAACCTATGGCACGCGTATCACAGCTGACACGTAGGAAAATTGTATTGGCACGCGAACTATTTCTCACGCGTACCTTCTAATCTTCTTAAACTTAAACCTACTTTTCCAAAAGAAATTTTTAATTTTCTCAAACTACGTTTGTGCAACATCAAAGGTGTAAAATATAAAACGTTTTATATTCAGGCTAATCAGAAATGTTCATTCATTGTAAAAGTTACCTGGCCGTCAGCATTTCAAAATTTGAAAATTAAAAAAAAATGGCACGCGGCCGGAAAAAGGTTCGCCACTCCTGTCCTAATGGGAACATGCTGATTCAATAAATTGGGGATCATTAGAAGTATTTTTTAATTCTGAGTATCTTTTGTATTTATTCTTTGGTTTTAAAATTAATCCCGAAGAAGTTATCGTGAAATGAGTGTTTCTAATATACCAGGTGACTATAAATGGTTGAAGCAAAATAATACATCAAGAACACTGACCAAGTTGGTAGTAGTTTTTTGTGTGGGTTGTGCAACCTGTCAGTTGTCAATCCTCTTTATTTAGGTTATGTCAAACAAATTGTTCGTATACTGAATGCTGTGAATACAGCCAGTGGACACTTTCATTTTACAATCGAATGCGAAATTAGGCCATTACAATAATTGTATTATGCCCTGTTGTAAACACCATGTTTATTTTAAAAAGTTTTTTGACATTTCTTTTGAATTTTTAAGTGAATTTTGCGTGTGCTATGCCAATGATGTTGCAAACAAAAGAATTCAAATATGTTACCAACGTAATGCAAAGTGTCCATTGGCAACTAACTTCCGCAATTTCTTGCAGAATTGGCGACTGTTTCCACTGACTGCATTTTTTCTATTTGCAAGTCGCTTTTAGAATCTTGCAGAACCGTTTCAACAGAAATTGCATACAAATTACTTGAGCAAGAGCTGTCAAACAAGATGCCTAGCTGCAGAAAAATACGAGCTGCGTTTATTGTGTTGTTGTTAAAAGGGAAAATGAAAAAACGTAAGATGTGGTTACGAGATTGATACTTGTATATATATATATCCTCCGTCTCTGTAGGTGTATAAGTTCCTGACGTAAACTTTAGGAGATCAAAATATTCCCACTTCGACTTATATACTTGATTCGTAATTTGGCCACTTTTTTTGTTTTGTTTTTTAACCTTTAACTGGTGACCAGCGGTCTCACAGGCCGAGCGGCGTCAGCGAAATACAATTTCACCTCCTTCCTCGCGCTTTCTTTGTTATAGCGCCTGAGTAGCTTCGGGTTTTGTTGCGAATACGCTGTAGAGAGGGATAGTTGCGTCATATAGTCCCAAATCGGTAAGTTAAATCGATGTAAAGTTCGGCAACGGCCTATCAGACCCTACCTCACCACTTAAGTGACTTTTTAACGTAATTTTGTTATTGTAGCGACCATAGGTCGCGCAGAGATAATCTATCCAAGAAAAGGGATTACTTGCTAGTTGTCCTCCTAAATTAAATCGCAAATCTAATTACCAATGTGATTCGTGTGAAAAACATGTGTGCTTGCAGTGCGCGAAACAATTATGCCCAAACTGCCAATAAAAATTACCAAAGTTTAACCAATGTCAGATTTGTAAAATGATCCCGTTGATTAGCGCATTATTTTTTTTTTACGTTGATTAGTGTGTTAACTTTGTGGAAAAAATATATTTTTGTTAAAATATTATGTTTATATAATATTTTTTGTTTTTAGTTGTAGAGATGGTCATTAGTTGCTCTAAAGGAGACTACATATATTGTAACAATAAGTTTTGAATTAAAAATTACATTTAGAGTTTATTGGCTAGTTTTATTTTCTCCTTTCATATGTTATTAAACTGTTTTTAAAGACTGCAGTGAGCTACCCTACCTAATTTCTATGCTATAGACCAGATAAGACACAGGCCTCTCAGACCGTTCCTCACCAGTTAAGTTACACAAATATCACGTCACCATTTAAAGGTTAACCTCTAGGCCAAATGTGTTTTGACATTATGTAGCTTTCGATTGGTTTCAATAGCCGTAGTATTTAATTGCTCTACTAAACGCTCCAAAGCAACGCAAATTTTTCTTAATTTTATTTTTTATATTCTTTACTATATAGTTGTATATGTTGATGTCCCACAATAGACCTGTTTGCGGTTGGTTAAGCGCATGCGCTTCCGCCAAGTTCGAAAGGCGGGAATATGAAAGTTTCGGGCACATATTTAGTTATACGTCAAAAACTTCGGGCACTTTTTTACGTAAAACATGGCGGAAATTGACACATGCGCACGAAAATATTTCAACTATGAAATTGTCTATTGGGGATTAATCTCGTATAAACATATTAGTTTGACCGTGTCTTCACGGGACCATACTTTTTTTTTCTCGCTCATGTTGCTTTTTTCTAGCTCAAGTTACTAATTAATTAAAATTAATTTAAAATTTGACACGTAAAATCAATGTACCAATTTGATGAACTTACTTGATCTTCTTATCAAGTGTATCCACAACACTACTAACTTGAATAATTTCCAGCTTAAAAAAATTGTACTTGCCCTAAAAACTTGCCCAAATTTTTGTGTGAACAAAATAAAGTCGCAAGTGCTTGCTGCAAGGTATAAACAACCGTGTATACGTGGCTTGCAGCAAGTTCAGCTAAAATTCACTAAAATTTGCAGAAGTTCACTTTCGCGAGCGATTGCAAGTTGGTTGCGCAGGTCAACTTCCGCAAATTTTATTGCCAGTGGACACTTCGCATAAAAAATAATTCTCAATTATTTATAGTCACTCGGTATTACCTAGTTAAGAATAAAAAATGAACATTTTGAAATCTGGAACATGACGCCTTCTAGAGCTTAAAACTTTAATCCTTTAATGCCAACTTTTAATATTTTATCTCGTATTTATACAACTTGATAAATAAATCAGATTAATTCAAAGAAATTGAATTACTACACTAGCTCGATTAAATAAAATTCCATAATATAATTAATTTGACTCGTAAGATCAAAAGGTTCCATAAACAACTGTCAATTGTTTCTATTTAAAATCATTTACAATAAATAAGTTATTCTAAATTATTTTACTTTGGAAATGCCATGATCTTTTATTTAATATTACAAGTTGATATTGCGAAAATGGCAAATATTGACCTTATCACAAATTCTTCTTTCTATTAGTGATTCTTTGAGAATAGATAAAAGTTTTAACGTA
This sequence comes from Phosphuga atrata, assembly GCA_944588485.1. Lineage (NCBI taxonomy): Eukaryota > Metazoa > Arthropoda > Insecta > Coleoptera > Silphidae > Phosphuga > Phosphuga atrata. The sequence continues at coordinate 85,447,276 of OX155892.1, read as the reverse complement.
GTGAAGTTATATGAGATGAAGCATTAATAAAGTTAAATTATATAATAAACTAGATTTACCTTAGTTATCTGTCGTAGTTCATTGGCAGCCTGTTTTTTCTTACTAGTAATAATAGAAGACTTATTGATTTCATAGGGTTTATATCTAATATCAGATCCCGCACTATTCGCCGGGGATTTAACAGTACTGGGTCTCGACGAATTACTATTATGATATTGCACATCTATACTACACAAATGATTATGCACGAATGTACCTGGATCACTGCCGAACACTTGATGTTTTTGCGGAATAGATTTATAACAAATTGAACACACTTGAACCATTCCTTGCGGACTAATTGGACTAGCACCGGGAGGCGCTTTTAACGTCTGAATAAAGGGAAAATAAGGTTCCTTCTCCGGATTAGGACAACAGTATAACAGTCTAATGCTGCTTGAAGGGTATTCCAAAGCGCAAGTGTAACATATGAACGTCGTTGTGTCTATAGCTGGCGCTTGCCGTTTACGTAACGTATAATTTCTTTCGTAGTGCGGAGTTCCCTGAGTTTGAAATGCGTGCCACTGTTTCAATAAATGCTGTTGGCATTCGGTGCAGCCTTGGACTTTCCCTGAAGAGTCCATCGGTCTCGATCGACTCGGCCGGGGATGCAACATCAGACTTGGATAAAAGGGGGTAATCGGAGTTTCGGGTAGCTGCTTCGCTGCTATGTAGTTCAAGCTGCCACGTTTGAACTCGTCACCGCAGACGTAACAGACTTCCGTCACGGAATTCTTGTCCGGCATGCTGAGGTCCAGAATATCTGTACCAGTCGACGAATTCGAATTTTGGTTGTGGAAAACGGATACTGTGGATGCAACTGGAGAACTTCGCGTGCTCGAACTTGTGTTACGTAAGTCTAACGCCTCTGGCAATTCTCGTTCTTCTCTCTCCGGATTCGACATCTATAACAATATATAAACAATAGATATTATATAACAACTTTGAAATTTAACCACAACATTCAAGAGCGTATAATATTAAATAATAAAAATCTATAAATTTCTAAGAGTAAATAATAAATATCTTAATTTTGTTTTACAAACTAATAACTAATATGCACAAAAAATATGAATTTAATTTAATTACGAGAAAACGTTATATTAATGAAATATATTAATATAATTTTAATTAATATTTTACCTGTGAAGGTCTGGGGGAAACCTTAAACTTATTCTGTAGAATTTCCTCCCTTCGACTTGGCGGCCTAACACTGACGGTATTCTCATTATTAAGCCCCAAAACTTGGGCTGCATACTCTCCCTGAATTCCCATGTCTGCTCCTGTGTACGGCCCATTATCAATTCGTTTCAGCCAATATAATCTCTCTGAATGTGGTCGGGATGCCCTCTCATACGCGTCCCATTGCTGTTGCAGGAGTGAATAGCACAAGTTACAAGATGGCACGGCGATGTCGCTCTGTGGAACGTAGCCGCTGGGTGGTTCGTGGGTTTCGAGAAATGGAAAATAAGGTTCTCGTGGTTTATTCGGCGTCGGCTTTGTGTATAACCAGAAGGATTGTGGATGGCCCTTGTTACCGCATACAAAACATATTTCATCTGATTTGAATGATTCTGTTTCTTTCGGGAGTTTGTCCATTGCCTGCATTGCACACTAAAAATACATAAAAATATTGTCTATGAAATAGTGATGTATACAAAGTGTGGAAACTTTAACTGAAATAAAATTAATAACTTCGATATAGGAGATTTTTGAAAAAAATCCCGAAACACGTCACGTATTGTTTTTTCTTGTCCTCATTCCTATGTATATATGTTCCCGAAATGTATATATGCCACCTCCGACCTTTCTTTTCAAAAAGGAAGGTATGTCAAGTGACATCTCGTTTGAAAGATCTCTTCGCAAGGGATACATTTATTTCTTGAATATTTTCAAAGCACACGTCATAAAAAAAAGAAAACTAATTTTATAACTTGAATACTATGTAATGCAATAAATGTTCAAAATGGGCACCGTTTCTTTCTTGCCAAGGTGCAAATCGAAGATAACATGCATCTCTAATGTTTTGTAACATTTCTGGTGTGACTTGCCGTACTTCATGCCCAATGCGTTTCTTAAGGTCCTCAATGTCGTTCGGTTTTGTTACATAGATTTTCTTCTTCTTCTGGCGCTACAGCCCAATTTGAGCCTTGGCCTCCCCTAGTTTCCTCTTCCATTCCTCTCCTAGTTTAAGGATTCGTCTGGCGTCCTGGTCTACTTCATCCTCCAATCTTTTTCTTGGCCTTCATATCGGCCTCTTCCCTTCCATTCGGCCGTTCAGGATTCTTTTGGGCATTCTGGCATTCATATAATGTGGCCGGCCCACTGCAGGCGCTGCAATTTCACGTATATACACATATACACTGGTTGGTCTTTATATACTTCCTTGTTGTATCGCTTCCTATATTCTTCATTTTCCCGTACTGGTCCTAGGATTCTTCTTAATATTTTCCTTTCGAACGCGTCGATTTTTGCTTCGTTCTTTACGGGGAGGATCTACACTTCGCAGCCGTACGTGAGTATAGGTCGGATGATTGTTTTGTACACCTTAATTTTTGTGTCTCTGTGGATCACAGAGTACATATCACATATGACTTGAGTACATTTGCCAATGAGAAATACGCTTTATTTGCCATCATCACTCTGGCTCTAATTTCAGCGTCTTCCAGGGCTCTGCTATGGATGTTTACGCCCATATACTTGAAGTCGTTCACATGTTCCAAGTTGTCTTGTGTTTGTATTCTTGGTGTACCCGTTCTACTTTGCACTAGCGTCTTTGTTTTGTCGATGTTGATTTGGAGGCCGATTGTCTGGGCTGCTGAGTTTACTGCTGCGAGCTTCCTCCGTGGCTCGTTTTGTGTGTCCCATTATGTCAATATCATTCGCGCATGCTGCGAGTTGTACCGATTTGTTTATTGGCGAGTTGTCTCTCCCTAATCCAGTCTTTCTTATTACATGCTCTAGGGCGAGGTTGAACAGCGTCGGTGCCAGTCCTTCGCCTTGTTTCAGCCCTTGTCCGCATGTAAAAGTTTCCTATAAATTTCCCTGAACTCGCACCTGTGCTGTGCATTCTGACATGGTGACATGTCAACTGTTGACAACTGTTGTGACATGGTGACAAGTCTTAACAGTTTTTCTGGTATGCCCAGTTCTGTTAGTATCACGTATAGCTCGTCTCTGTTTATGATGTCGTATGCTTGTTAAAAATCGACGAACACATTGTATACGTCGATATTGTATTCCTAGGCTTTCCTGAGAATACGTTTGAGCTTGTGTATTTGGTCTACTGTAGATCCTCCAGGTCTAAAACCTGCTTGGTACTCTCCTATTATATTTGAGGCAAATGCTTTAGTCTGTTGTTAATTATGGTCATGAATATTTTGTCAGAGAGGCTACATATCGAGGCGTTACGAATAGAAGCAAGCAAACACAAACTAGAAACAAGCATAGATGAAAAAATAACAAATATAAATGTAGAGGAAGGAAGAAATATTGAGTATATGTAGAATATGGTGAAGAACATAGTAAAGAACTCACAGGAGGCTCAAGCACAGAAAGTACTAGGAATTAGACAGAATAAGCAAAAGTGGACCTGAGTGGTATGACGATAAAAGAATGCTTCAAATAGAAAAAAGAGAACGAAGAGAGGCATTCAAATGAGCACGACAAAAATCGGATAAGCTCTGTAGACAAAAGAATCGCAACTTCGAAAACGAACAAATTTAAATATGAAAAAGATTTTCGACCATACAATGCTAGAGATACAAATACCTGAAGCAGAGAAGAGAAGGTTTCAAACCCAAAACAAGTTTATGCAGAGACGACACGGGAAAAATCATAAGTGATCAACGCGTGATAGAGGACACCTGGAAAAAGTAGTTCGAAAAGTTGCTAAATCCGAACACTACGGATAGTAGACCGCAAACTATAGCTCCAGTAAGAGCATTGAGCCAAGCAGAGCTATTGCCAATGGAGGAAGACAGCGAACACACCATGGTACCAATTATAGAAGAAGTTGTAACAGTAATCAACATGTTAAAAGCTCACAAATCTCCAGGCATCGACGAAATACGAAGTGAAATACTGAAACAGGGCGGCGAAAAGCTAGCATGCTATCTACACCATCTTCTAATGGAAATATGGAAGAAGGAATAGATCCTGCAAGAATGGAACGAAAGCATAATATGCCCGTTATACAAGAAACGGATACATAGATCTTACTCTTGAGATAACCCTACAAATAAAGTCAAGGGAACTAAGATCCGGAGAACTCGCCGGCCATTCAATGTGACTTCTTCTTCCAATGCATCTATTGGGAAAAACTTCGTCTAAATACCTAAGAACGGTTGGAGCTCCGCCCTGTTGATACCATATTCGTTCATCATGTAAATCCGGATCTAACGGATTTGGAAATAAAGTGGATAACGTTGGCATGAGGTCGTCTTGAAGAAACGTAAGAAATGTTGCTCCATCAAGATTATCATCGAAGAATACTGGTCCTACAATTTGATCACCTATTATTTCAGCCCATACATTGACTCTTTGTGGGAACTAAGTATAAGTTTCTCGTATCCAATGATGGTGATGGTCAGCCCAAAAACGATAATTTTGACGATTAACGTCACCATCTAAGGTAAAAGTACTTTCGTCGGAAAAAAGAATTTATGCTAATGAAATCTGGTTACTGTAGATCGGGCTCATCATTTTCCCGCTAAATTCGATTCGGCGGTCCGGGTCATCCTCCGTTAATGTTTGGAGTGCTTGCATCGTGTAAGGATGCAGCTTCACTGATCTAAGAATTATCAGGACAGTAGTATAACTTGACTAATCTCGTTGTCACGGACCAGTTGCCTGGCTGGAGTCACTGGATTTTCTTAAAGAGTTAATAATACCTTTAGCCTGGCAACTGCTTTACTGGTTTAAGAGTGGGATATCGCCGTCTGGGCACAACTCTGACATGACTCAAATTGTTGTATTGTGTCTCAATTGTATTAAAATTATGGTACCTTGGCTAATGGATAGTAAATCCGGATGTTGTTCTCGAAATAACTGAGCAACCTCAAGCTTCTGTTACCATAACTGATCATCATAATCTCTATACTGAGATTTTCGATTAAATACAGCATTTTAGAAACTACTTTAACATCTTAACGAGCGTATGTGACTGCTTTGGTGACTATTATTATCACTAGTAAAGCATCAAAACATATTTGGTTGCAAAGCATCAAAACATATGTCAAAAACAAACAACTTTACGCCGAAACGTGTTTAACGTGAAAGTGGCTTTCTTTTTTTATCACGTGGGCTTTGAAAATATTCAAGAAATAGTATGTTGTATTATTGGCGAAGAGATCTTTCGAAAGAGGTGTGAGTCAATTGACATATCTTTACATTTAAAAAAAGGCACTTCCGGGAACAGATAAACAAACAGCATATACATAGAAATGAGGACAAGAAAAAACGTATTTCTGGATTTTTTTCAAAAATCGACAAAAAAAAATTCAATGACAAAAAGGTATCTGGACACTTCCGGGAACAGATAAACAATACTTAACGTGTTTAGGGATTTTTTTTGGAAAAAATCGCCTATATTGAAGTTATGAATTCTATTCCAGTTAAAGTTTGCACACTGTATATTGTCTATGGAATTGGGATGATGACACTGTAGTCAATCAGTTTGCATAATATTTTAAATATTTAAAATGCACCATGGAATTATTTAGGTTTTGATTGCTGAGTGGAAATATATTTACCATTTTTTGTGGTAAACAAAATTGATAAAATTAATGAAAAATAAAATAACAGAAAATACAAGAATGTTATTAAGGCAAAAATTTTACCTAAAAAATTTAGAAACAAATTTATGTTTTAATATTTCTTCATTCCTTCAGAATATAAATTACATAAAAAGTAGGATATATACAATATTCCGATTGTAGCAATTTGAATATATATCTGATTTTACTAATTAATGGAAATTCTGTAATAAATTTTGAACATTAAAGAAATAAAATTAAGCACTGGCGAGTTTGGTGTGTCATCCATCAAAAATAGTCACCAGAATTATTATGAAGAGAATAGAAAAACAAATTGATGAAAACCTATGTGATGATCAATTTGGGTTTAGGAAAGGAGTCAGAACAAGAGAGGCAATCTTGGCATTGAGGCAAGTGTTCAAGAAAGGCAAACCTACTTTCTTGGCGTTCGGCGACCTTGAAAAGGCGTTTGACAATGAGAACTGGAATGTTCTATTCAGCATTCCTCATGAAACAGGTATCAACTTTAGAGAAAGAAGACTCATCAATATCTATAAGCAAGAAACTGGAATAGTTTGTTGTGGAAACAAGGAAGAAACAGCATACATCAGAATATACCTATTCAATATATATGTACAAAAGGCGATTGACAGAGTAAGAGAAGAATTTGTCACAGGGGTGAATATTCATGGAGATGAAGTTAACAAGGTAAGGTTTGCTGATGACATAGCACTAATTTCAGAAAATGAAGAAGATCCTGAGAAAGATGGACAAAATAATGGACGAAGAATTTAATATGAGAATAAATGCAAACAAAAAAAAATTTTGATCTGCAGTAGAAATAGCGAAAACCAGACGGCAATAGAGTTATGAAATGAAAAAATACAAGAAGTAAATGAGTTTAATTATCTCGGAAGTAAAATAACGAATGATGGAAAAAGCAGAAGGGAGATATTAAGTAGGATTGCCCAAGCCAAGAACGCCTTATATGAAAAGAAGAACCTATTTACTGCAAAGAACATAGGTCTTGATGTGAGAAGACCTACCTCTGAAGCGTCTATATGGCAGCGAATTTTGGACAATAGGAGAGAGAGAGAGAAAAAGACTACTAGAAATTGAAACCTGGTGCTATAGAAGGAGTATGAAAATCAGCTCAAAATAAATGATCACAAATGAGGAAGTCTTTAGAAGAGTGGGAGAGAGAAGATGCTTCCTTAAATATTTAAAAAGAGGACGAAATCACCTCGTGCGCCACATACTGCGACACAATGGACTATTGAAGCTTATAATTGAGGGAACAGTAGACGGCAAGAATTATAGAGGAAGACCCAGACTGGAGTACATGAGTCAAATACTGGAAGATATGAGTTGTGGCTCATACTGTGGCGGAGAGACAGGAAGAATGGCGAGCTGCTGCCAACCAGCCTCACGGCTGCTAATTAAAAAGAAAATAATAAGTACTAATTTATAGTTACAGCCAAATTTCATAATAACTTTCGATTCTTATAACCAAAAATTGTTGATAAATCTTTTAAATAGAGTGAACACAAAAATATAACTTGAAACATTTCGAAGACTAATTAGAAGATTTTAATTGTGCTTTTTAACCATTATTGAGTTTGTCTGTTGATAATTCAGGAGAAATAGAAACAAATTAGAAGATTTGAGAGTCAAGACTAAACCCCCGATTCCACTTTGGCTTTTGGCCAATTATTCCCCACCCCGGTATCGCATATTTCGAATTCATTCAGGGTGGGCAGCCCGGACGGTTAGTCATAGTTGTTGCCTCCCCGACAGGGAGACTGGCAAGACTAGACAGGTAAGACTTTATCAGATCAAAGATTACACGTTGGGAAGTGAGTGATAAGGAATCTTTAAGCTATCACAATTATATAATTTTCCATATCACAGACAGTAAGGCGGAAGAAGATAAGCAAGGGATGGCAAGCAAGTAAGATAGATCAGAAAAAACTACGACGGGCACTGGACGAGATCGTTAATGACGAGGACACAACATCAGCAAAAGGTTTCTCAAATACTCTCACCAAACTCTGCGATAAAACAATGCCAAAGAGAAGAGCACCTACTAGTGGTCAGCTAGTACACTGGTGGACGGAGCAAATATCGAAGCTTAGCAAGGAATGCTTAAGAGAAAGAAGAAGTTGTACCAGAACAGTAAAAAAAACTTACTACAAGCAAACCAACACCAATGGGGAAAATGCAAAGAGAGTAAGTATAAAAGAGAGAAAGCATTGCGATACAGCATAAAAATATTTAAAAAACATAGCTAGAAAATTATTTGTAACAACATAGACAACGATATCTGGGCAGATGGCTATTAGATTCAGGAAACAGATTAATGGTTATCCTCCGAAAATAAAACTGCCTATGGAAACAATGGAGAAAGTGGTTAACCACTTATTCCCTGTCCATCCAAATGTGACCTTCGACATCGACATTGATACCAGCTTTACCGACTTCTCACTAGATGAATTACAAACAGCATCAAAAAAACTGAAAAACAACAAGACACCTGGCCCAGGAAACATTCCTCCAGAAATAATAAAACAACTGGCAATGGAAAAACCAGATTATGCATTAAACGTATACAATAAGCTGGCATCGAAAGCAAAGTTTCCAACACAGTGGAAGCAAGCACGACTGGTCTTGTTAAGAAAGGGAAAGAAACCAATTGATAATCCGGCGTCTTATAGACCAATCTGCCTAAGATGTAGAGGGTAAACTATTTGAAAAATTAATTTTAATTAGAGTACAAAGGGAAATACTACGTACAGGGGACTTGTCGGATAAGCAATTGTCGGATAACCCAACAAAGATAATCCATTGTTTTTAATGTGTTAATTTGAATTTTTTTGATTACTTGTCGAGTTTTTGCTAAAATATATTTTTTAAGTTTTTAATCCCGAATAAAAGATTAAAAAATCTTTTGATTGTTAATTCAATATTATGGAATTAAAAATTAAATTAGAAATTCTACCAGAACACTATTATCAGTGTGTTGAATAATTTTAACCGGTAATTTTAAAAAATTACGATTACAAAATCTTATATATTTATTCAAACCAATATTTTTCAGACAATGATGTTAGTAATACACGGTATTTAATGTGTTCTGCAGAGAATCTGAAAAATAAATATTTTTGTGCAATATCCGACAACACGGGTGTAAAATGGCGACCTTCAAACCAAAATTTTAGCGGATCTGAATGTCTTGGTATATTTGGTTGATCAAAATATTGTTTAAATTCATTTGGGACAGAACCTGATCTAGGAATGTCGATATTTGATGTATTTTGGGATACAATTCTATCATGTCTAGACCAAATTGATTTTCGTGCATCATTTGATGTGTTATTTCGTGGTTTTTGTGGTTCTGGTGAGATCTGTCCTCTTCGCCGGTGTTCCAAACGAATTTCCTCAGAAAGCTCCTCTACAGCTCGAGAACTATTCTTTGAGGATGTAAAATAAACTTTTTTAAATCTAAGCGCTATAACAGGCCGCCCGGCATCTTTCAAAGCTTTGAAAAACATGCCGCCCCCGATGCGTCTTTGAAAGGCCTTAGCATGCCGCTGCCGATGCGCTTTGAACGGACCTTCACAATATTGTAAGGGAGATACGATGACCAATCAGAACAAAATAATTTTTAAGCGCTAAATTTATAGAAAAATATCGTTTACAAAATAACATAATTAGTATCGATATATCGATATATCGCTATTAAAAATATCGTGCGAAAATATCGATATATATTTAAAAAAAAATATCGATATTTTGATATATCGATATATTTTATACATCCATAGTCGACAGACGATATATGCCGTCAATGCAGTAATAAAAGTTGCTAAGGAAACAGCAGCCTATTCTGGTCGTTACCGAAGACTGTGCGCAATAATAACGCTAGACGTGAAAAAAGCCTTTAATAGCGCATCATGGCAGCAAATTCTAGAAGAATTAAGAAGGAGGAACATCGAGAAAAGTCTAATTAATATTATAGCATCATATTTATCAGAAAGGGAGATAGTTCTAGAAGCATAAGGAACCACAAAAGCGATGAGAATAAACAGTGGTGTTCCGCAGGGGTCAGTACTGGCTCCAACCCTATGGAATATTCTGTATGGCGGTCTTCTGAAAACTGAAATGCCACACGGCAGCATTTTAATAAGTTTTGCAGATGACATAGCGATGGCGGTGACCGCTAAAGAGGAAGAAATTCTAATGAACACGACAAACACTGGACTACAGCGAGTTTTAAACTGGTTGGAAGAAAAAAAACTGGAACTGGCGCCAGATAAATCTGAGGCAGTACTTCTTACAACTAAAATGAAGATATCTCCTATTACTTTTCACATACATGTTTTTACAATTACACCCAGCAGAGCTGTAAAGTACCTAGGGGTATGGTTGGATCCAAAACTAACATTTACCGAACACATTAGCAGAACCGTTCAGAAGGCAGCCCTCTGACTACGAATGTCCTCTTTGAGTGCCTATTTATGACTGCCCTCGCTAGCCTTATGCCAAACATCGCAGGACCCAAGGCATCCAAGAGGAGACTATTATCAAGTGTGATACTCGACTCACTCTCAACTATTATATGCTGCACCAGTTTGGCATTCGATATCACACAACCGAACACAGATACAGACTGTAAGACTCGGAAGAATTACACGGATGATTGGTATTAGAGTTTGCTCTGCATATCGAACTATTTCGGCCGAAGGGGTAGGAGTCATTGCAGGAATTCCTCCTATAGAATTACAAATTAAAGCGAGGCGTGACAGATACAGCGGAGTTGAGAATACAACAGCCAGAGAACAGTTATTATAAAAGTGGCAAGAAAAATGGAAAAGCGGGACATATGGACGCGGGACCTACAAACTAATTCCGGATATCTCCAAGTGGGTCAGCAGAAGTCACGGAGAGATTGATTACTGCTTAACCCAAGCACTGTCAGGACATGGCTGCTTCCAAAAATACCTGTACGATAGAAAGATAGTGGACTCAAATAAATGTCGTTACTACGAATACATCGACGACGCAGAACATACTCTCTTCGTTTGCACTAAGTGGGACAATCTAAGGGAAATAAATATACATAAATAACACAGGAAAATGTAATGCTAAGAATATGATGAACGGCCTGGTAGATTCAGCGAGAACATGGAAAACCACATATACAGTTAGAGTAATGTGCGAGAGAAAAAGGGGGAGGCGGTTTACAATAATTAGTCGGTAAGAATCCGACACTACTCTTTTTGAACAAAGGGTGTCATATGTAAGATTCACCCTCTTCCCAAGGAAAAAATAAAGACAGACAAGACTAGACAGACAAGACTGTCTTTAACCAATGACATCTCTAGTTGCATGGTTCGACAAGAATAAACTAATTGTGAATGGGGATAAAACAAAGATGATCATATTTAAAACAAAAAAGGTGCACAACAACATTCCCACCTGAAACTGCCATGGGAAAGGAAATAATGAGTTTGGTAAAATCTATAAGACTTCTGGGACTACACATCGATCACACGCTAGACTGGATAACACGTACTGACTATCTAACCAAAAAACTGAACAAAGCAGTCTTTTACATGAGGCTTCTCCAGAGATATGTAGACGCGGATGCCCTTCGTTTGGTACATTTCGCAAATTTCACGCCCACCTGAAGTTTGCAATTATGTCCTGGGGTAACGGAATGCATGCAGCCACATATGCTGCATGTATTGCGTATTTAGAATACAAAAACAGGCAGTAAGGATTCTAAAGAATCTACATTTCAGGGAATCGTGCAGAGGCCACTTCAAAATGAGCAACAGACTTACAACCACAGGCACTTATATATACGAGGGCATATTATTTATCAACAAGCATAGACATCTTTTCACAAACCAAAAGAACGGCAAAACAGATATAATACCGAATAAAGGTATAACACTACCCTACAACACACAAAGAAGAAACTATATAATTTCATTTACGATATAGAACCGTGCAGCATGCAAGAATTTTATGATACAGTTAAGTAATGTTCCATACATTCATTAGGTCTCTTTTATGTTTATTTTGTTTATTATATTTATTTTTTTCTTACCACATTTAATTTAGCATATTTTTATAATAACTCTTATATAATGAAATAAAATAAATTTGATTTGACTAGACAGACAAAACAAGTCAGACAAGACAAGACTAGACAGACAAGACTAGACAAGAGATATAAAACAGAAACTTGTCCCGGTACAAAGAAAAATGGGTATGCGTACAGGGCGGTGCCGTGGGACGCCGTCTTGGTGATCGCTGGCATATCGCCCATAGAATTCTTAGTCGAGGAAAGGACCTACCTGCATAACGCACGAAAACACGGGAACGGGAGAAATAAGATGGAACAGAAAAAGAAAGCCAAGTGCTTGATGTTCGAAAAGTGGCAAAGATACTGGTGTGCTTCTAAGAAAGACAAGTGGACCAGATAGCTAATCCCAGATCTGTTACCATGGGTGACACAAAAGCACGGAGAATTGGATTATCATCTCACTATGGCGCTGGTGAAAGCATGGGTGATTTAAATAGACTTGCATAATATCGGCAGGGCCCCAAACAATCGCTGTGATTACTGCGGCCTTACGGATAGTGCTCTACATACAGTTTTCGTATGCGACAGATGGACGACAGAGAGACACGTATGGACAACAAAGACGAATAAAAGACTTCAAACATCTAGGTCGGAAGAAGAGTGGTTTGCAACGGGAACTATGATTATAAATATCATAAGCAAAAAGGAAACAGACGAACGGTTCAGACAGGAAGCAAACAGAACCAAGGGAGATATATAGAACATACATAATACTTGAACCCCTAATCACATTGCATGGATGGGCATGTAAGGTTACTCATAGTTCTAACCAGTCGAAACACAGAATGTGACATTCCACCATACTGAGGTAATGTAATGAGCGGTTCCAGGATATGTGGCCTTTCAGAGAGTCCTCTTACTCAAGTTAACCGAAAGGTGCTTCCTACGTCCCCAATTAAAAAAGGCTAGACAGGCAAGAATAGACAAACTAGACAGATAAGAATAGACAGACAAGACTAGACAAACAGCATTAGAAAGACAAGACTGGACCGACAATATTGGACAGACAAGACTAGACAGGCAAGACTAGACAGAAAAGACTAGTCAGACAAGACTAGTCAGAAAAGACTGGGCAGACAAGACTGAACATACAAGACTGGACCTACAAGACTGGACAGGCAAGACTGAACATACAAGACTAGACAGACAAGACTAGATAGACAAGACTAGACAGACAAGATTAGACAGACAAGACTCGACAGGCAAGACAAGTGTAGTGGACAACATACCCGCCTGACAAGCGGGAGACCGGGTTTCGATTCCCCATCAAGGCGACATTTTTAACCAGGGCGGCACAAACCATCCGGGCTGCCAACCCTGAAACCGAAAGCCAAATGGAAAAAGGGGTTTTAGTGAGAGGTTCCCCCCAAACCACAATAATTAAAAAAAGACGGTCAAGACTAGACAAGGTACTAGACAATGGGTACCGCAGTTATTGACCTGATAATTACTAATGATGCGGCAAGACGACAAATAAAACCGATGGATGATGCGGCAAGACGACAAATAAAACCGATGGAAATCGGAATAATAAGTGAGTCGGATCTCATGCCGGTAATGGTGTTGTTAAAGCAGCAAAGGGAGAAGGAAGTTAAGGCGGAGAAATGGGTGGGCAGGTGGGATAAGGAGGCGGCAGAAGAATACGGGAGGAAATTAGAAGCGGTAGAGTGGAACACCATAGATGATGGCAAAGAAAATGGAGTCAGTACTTGTCTTACTTCTGTTCATAGTCTTGACATTAACAGAGTCCATAGAAAAAACTATTGAAATTTGTGGCATCACATAGAGAAGAAAGATCGCTCTACCAAAATCCTAAATGTATACAGACCTCATACGGATTGCATTGCGTCTTTTTTGTTAAACTTGGAGCTCGTACTGAATGCTATTTTTGACAGGGACAGCGTAATCATTCTAGTGGGTGATTTTAACATAAATTTGGCCATTAAATCCAAGGATCAAATGTACCGGACCTATCTTCTTCATGCCTATGGCCTAGTCGAAACAGTGTCTGGATTTACACGTGTCACGGCTACTTCCAGAACGAGAATAGATAACATCTTCAAAAATGGTACCCATCTCATGACGGCAGTTACAGAAGACACCACACTATCAGATCATCGCATTATAATCTTAAACAGAATCGGAAGAAAAGCTACCCCACCTAAGAACCGGTTTACTAGAGCTTTTACGGTAGAAAATAAAAGATTATTTCATAAAGCACTAAATGAAGAAACGGCAATATATGTACTGCAAAACAGACTGTGATCGCAAAGCAGAATCGTTCTTATGCACTCTAAAACATCATTTTTGGAACTCCTTTCCTTTGAGAAAAGTGAAACGCTCATTATTCACGTGGGTCACCAAGTCAAAAAGTAAAAAATATCTAGTAGGAAACTAAAGGATCGTTGTCCAAAGAAGATTTCCAACATTAAAGACAGTTTATTCATTTGAAAAAATCATACATCAAAGACTTATTCAACAAACTAAACGCAACTACTACAACAACAAAATTGAAAATGCGGTCAACAAGCAGCAAGCAATTTGAAAATCAATCAACGAATTATCTAACAAAATCAAAGTAAAAAACAAAATTAGATTACAAGTCAATAACAACGAGATAACCTCTCCCAAGAAAATCGCCACTGAATTTAATTCTTTCTTCAAGAACTCTTTTGAAGCAATACATAAGAACATAATACTGCAAGTGAAATGCGATGACCACATAGCCTTCAACAACAAAAACCATCTATCTAGAAGAATTCACATCTGCCGAAACATCAAGACCTATATTCAATTTAAAAAACTCAACAGCTCAAGGTCCGGATGGTATCCCTTGTATCTTAATAAAAGAGTTTAATTCTGTTTTAGCTGATCCAATCTCGCAACTGAGCAACAGCTCTTTCGAGTACAAGATGTTTCCGGATATCTTAAAATATCTTAATAATCCGGATATCTTAATAAGTCTTTGATGTTTCCGATCGATAAGAAAGGCAATACTATGAATATGCAAAATTACAGGCCAGTTGCTTTAATTTCAGCTATAGCAAAAATCCTAGAATATGCAATGGTAAGCAGACTAATACCCTTCATTAAGAAGCACGACATCATACCAGAGGAACAACATGGATTCTGTAAGGAGAAGTTTACCACAACCGCAATACTACAATGATATCACCAAATTCTCCAGGAAATTGATAACCAAAAATGCCCAGTGGGTATTTTCTGTGACTTCACAAAAGCATTTGCTATAGTACCAAATATTAGTCCAGCGAGAGAAATGAAATTAATTATGTAAATTCAGGATTGATTTGTTTTAAATTTTGGGGTAAAATTTATTTCTAGGCCTATCACACTCTAAACATATGAACAAACTAGAAACCTATGGCATCAGGGGAAAATCTGGAAGATGGCTCAGATCATATTTGGAAAACAGAAGGCAATATGTACAAATAGAGAATTGAAAATCAACAACTATCAATATAGAAATGGGTGTCCCACAGGGGAGCGTCCTCGCTCCTCTTCTATTCACACTATATATTGCAGACCTCCCACGATATCTGAGCGGGGTCAAAAATGTGTTCTGCGATGATGATGCAAGCTTTATTATATCAGAGGAGTCGGTCGAAACAACTGGAGCAGTAGCCAATAACCTTCTAAATAACCTGAACGATTGGTTTTCAGCAAATAATTTTCATTTAAACACAGAGAAGACAAACTATTTTATTTTCCAAACGAGGCTTCGGACCAAAGCTGAAGACTATTCATTAAAAATTGACACGAGAATAGAAAGAAGCAGTAGTATTAAATTTGTAGGAGTACTTCTAGAAGACGAAATACACTGGAATACCCACATCTTAACATTGCCGCCAAGATAAATCAGAAAGCCTACATGATAAAGATTCTCCGAAATAACATAGATCTACCGCTCTTGCTACGAATATGCCACGCGGAGGTTCCGTCCATTATGACATGGCTATCATTATATGGGGGACATCACAACAACTAGATGTCGTCTTCAGGGCTCAAAAGAGGGTAGTCGGGCTATTAAGGGTCATCTCGAAGACAGCATCATGTCGGCCACATTTCAAAACCAAAAACATCTTGACGGTTCCATCCATATACATCTGGGAAATATCATGTTATATTTTCAAAAATAAACCCAGCTTACCAAAAAACAGAGATCAACACTCATACAATACAAGAGGCAGGAATCTAATAAGATCACCATTTGCCAAACTTAAGCCTATGCAGCAAAGCACCCTCTCACATAGGAACCCATATTTTCAACATGCTATCTACTCAACTACAAGAGGAGACTTCAATGAGATTATTTCGACAAAAACTTAAAATATACCTGATCGATTTATGGTTGTTCAACATTAATGATTTATGACGTAGCTTATATGTATTCATCTACATCTTAAAGCAAATAAATTGATTTGATTTGACTAGACAGACCAGACAAGACAAGACGGACAAAAATAGACAAACAAGACTAGACAGAGAAGATCAGACAGACAAGACTCTTAAATGACTTGTATATCTAATGATTTAATAACGACTAGACAGACAAGACTACACATACAAGACTAGACAGATAAGGTTAGACAGACAAGACTAGAAGGCAAGACTGGACAGACAAGACTGGGCAGACAAAACTGGACAGACAACACTGGATAGAGAAGACTAAACAGACAAGACTGGACAGACAAAACTAGATAGACAAGACTAGACAGACAAGACTAGACATACAAGACTAGACAGAGAAGATCAGACAGACAAGACTCTTAAATGTACTTGTATATCTAATGATTTAATAAAGACTAGACAGACAAGACTACACATACAAGACTAGCCAGATATGGCTAGAGAGACAAGGCTAGACAGGCAAGACTGGACAGACAAGACTAGACAGACAAGATAAGACTGGACAGACAAGACTAGATAGACAAGACTAGACAGACAAAACCGACAAAACTAGACAGACAAGGCTAGACAGATAAGATCAGACAGACAAGACTCTTATAAGACTTGTACATCTAATTATTTAATAAAGGTTTAAACACTAGATAGATAAGGCTAGACAGACAAGAATAGGCAGAAAAAGCTAGTCATACAAGACTAGACAGATAAGGCTAGACAGATAAGACTAGACAGTCAAGACTGGACAGACAAGACTCGGGGGAAGCTCTCACTAAACCCCCTATTCCACCTTGGCTTTTAGTGTGCACCACCCTGGTATCGCATATTTTGCATACATTCAGGGTGGGCAGCCCGGACGGTTTACTGAAAAACCGCCCTAGCTGTCTCCCCGACCAAGATTCGAACCCGGGTCTCCCGCATTGAAAGGCGGGTATGTAGTCAACTACACCACCGAGGAGGACGGACAGACAAGACTGGGCAGACAAGACTGGACAGATAAGACTAGACAAACAAGACAAGGCTGGACAGACAAAACTAGATAGACAAGACTAGACAGACAAGACTAGACATACAGGACTAGATATATAAGGCTAGAGAGACAATGCTAGACAGGCAAGACTGGACAGACAAGACTGGACAGACAAGACTAGACAGACAAGACGGACAAAACTAGACAGACAAGACCGACAAAACTAGACAGACAAGGCTAAACAGATAAGATCAGACAGACAAGACTCTTATATGTACTTGTACATCTAATGATTTAACAAAGGTTTAAAGACTAGACAGATAAGGCTAGACAAACAAGACTAGACAGTCAAGACTAGACAGACAAGGCTAGACACACGAGACTGGACAGACAAGACTGAGCAGACAAGACTGGACAGATAAGACTAGACAGGTAAAACAAGACCGACAAAACTAGACATACGAGACTAGACAAGACAAGCTATACTAGACTAGACATACAGTCTATCTGTTATTTAAAAATCTATTCAGAAATTTTATTCATTTGTTGAAAAATATGAACAAATTGACAAACTAAAATAGTTCTTATTTGTTTGTCAGTAGTTTGAAAGAATTAAGGCAAACTAGAAGGTGTGGTGTCTAGTCAAATTTGAGTTGGGTGATGAAACTTTCATTTTTATTACAATTTAAAATTATTATTATTTATTTTATTAAAAGTGTGTTTAGACTTATAGATATTTTTAATAAAACAAGACCAAATTAAGATAAAGTAGAACAATTAACGCCAACTAAAGTCAAACTACTAGTATGTCCAGAAATATATATTTTTCTAGGACTTTTGTTTTGACTATTGTTTTCTGGAAGTAGAAAAATCTTTAATGGGTTGAGGTGGGATATGATCCTAAAATGATAAGACTGATTTAGACCTGGGTGCAATAAAATGTTCTTCCAATATTGTAAATAACTTGTTTTTCATTATAGGTTATTCTCAAATAGAAAAAGTTTCTGATTATTTATCAAAATAAAATATTTTCGTTTGGACATGGAACATGCAATATTGGAATAAAATATCAGTCTTATTGGTTTATTTAGAAAAAGAAAAATAAAATCATTAAAATTATGATTTAGAGCTAAAAAAGGAAGGGCAAATTTAAGCAATTTTTTTATGGAGGTAAATAAATTAGAGAAACTAAATCGACCCATTATTAGAATTAGAAAAAAATAATAGAAAGTGTTGTTTACATTATATATGAAATATTTTAATATGCAGATTAGTTTTTTATATGCTAACCTTTTGTACTCTCTTTTAGTTTTCTTGTAACACAATATAGCACAGATTGTATCTAAAAATAATTCATGATAGAATTATTGAGAAAATATCAATGAATCAATATCAGAAAAAAAAAACGAATTTCAGGTTCTGGCAGATTCAATTGGAATATTGATTCCACAAAAACAATTAAGTATAATTAGGTTTTTGCAAAATAATTAAGGAAAGATAATTATGTTTTCAATGTGAATTAATTGGATAAGCTATTAATGTATTAAAATAATTTTATTTAATAGACAGAATTTATAAATTACATTACTAATTATTCTAAAACAGGAATCAAAAAAATATATTTAGTTGAATGATAGGAGTTTCATTTGTTATGGCAAATGTTCTTTAAATGTATAGGGTTTTGAGACAAATAAACAGAGCCAGAATAATGATAAAACACTTAGTAAATGCCATGTTAAATATTAGTAGTTATGGAAAATTGTATATTGAATTTAGATTTAGAAATTGTAATTTAGTATTTACTCATGTGGGTTGTTTATATAATGAAATAGGTCAAAATAACAGAGACAAGATAGTTTGGTATCTAGAAGTCGTGTAAAAAAAGAAAACAGCTGTTCAATTATGTTCCATTTAAGTATCGGCAGAACGTGAAATTTTTACATACTTCTATGGCGAATTTCGAATTTTTGCAATAGAGAAATTTAAATATTTCGAAATAGCAATCGCCATAGTTCCATTCAGATGACGTTCCTACATCCCAAATAAGATATTTCGAAAAAAGTTCAACTTACACGTGGAAAAAAGTCCGTTAAATCTTCAAAATCTCATTAACTTAATTTTTCGGGATTATATGCAGAGAAAAGTTTATTTTATTCTTATCTCTCTTAGATTACAACATATATATATACGTTCCGAAACTTCACTAACTACATCTTTAGTATATATATGTATACTCTTTTTTATATATATATATATAGTTGATTAATTATAGAAAATACACGATATTCACAATGCACTTTAAACTACCGTAAACACTTAATTAAAATTATCATATTATATTAAATTCATTTCCAGTATTTTTTATGTTTTTTAAATTATTATTGGGAATTATAAAAGAAACACTGCAAAACGTAACCATTTCTTACTAGTCCACTAGAATCGGCCATCTTGCCGACATTTCCAACAATGCATTGCTCCAATACCAACACAAGTCTGCCATCTGAAAAATCACTAGGCACACTTTCTAAATCTTTTTTTGCATTTTACGAAAGAATTTCTAATTTATTTTTAAATTTTATTTAAAGGCACGCTTTGAATATATATATAACATTCCAACGTAATTAAATTTTTATTACATTAAACTGATTTTTAAAATTGCAGATAAATATTGACTATATTTTCATAAAGCTAACAGGGGTTCTTAAACTTATGTAGTCCGAGAACCCCCTATTGAATAAATTTTTATTTGCGGACCCCCTCTTGAACAAATTTGTTTTTGCGGACCCCATCCCAACCTTAGGCATTTCAAGTCGTTCTTGAGACTAAATTTCTGACTCAATAATGTCATATAGGCACATAGGCACTACGTTATAATAAATATTGCTAAAAATGTATCGCAAGGAATTTTAATAAATGGCCATTTTTATTAGGACACAACAAACATTTTTCGTAGAATATAGAAAAAAAAACATAATATGAATAGAAATAGTAGCAAAAAGAGCTAAAAAGTGTAGAATATATAATTGTCTTCTTGAACTGTTTCCACTAGGGATGAGAATCGGAACCCATCGTCCCATGGGATGTGATGATCGGTATGAACGTCACATGGGATGGGATGGGACGACAATTTTGTATGGGACGAAGTGGTGTGAGTTTTGATAATCTAGTAAATCTAGTTCGTGCATAATTAATTGCTTATCCTGCCAATACGCACATTATGTCTATAATATGTACAGTCCAGGAGATTTCTGCGATAACGACGTACTTCCTGAAAAGTCTTACGAATTATCGTTAAGAAAGTCTGAACCTAAAATAGAGTCTACTATATGGGAAAAATGGGATGAATGGGACAGGCTACGCGACCGGGATGGGATTGGATGAATGGGATGGTGAATGAAAATTTTAGGTTTGTGGGATGGAACAGTGGGACGAAAATGTGATGAGATGGGACAGTAACTAGGATCAGTCCCCCAAGAGAGGAACTGGAACGAGAAAATCGTCCCATGCTCATTTCTAGTTTCCACCCATTTTTTTATATCGTGGTCTCGGACCCTCAGCAATAACTACCACTTTAAGAACCTATGGACTAAGCTATCACATTATAAAATAAAATGAAATAATGATATTTATTGTAATATAAAAAATGGTTGGTCTTGGCTCAGTACCAACATCCAACTGTTCAGAGCTGCCGTCAACAAAGTGTGCATTGCCATGATGATAGTAAATATCCGATAGGAGGAGCACTAGAAGAAGAAGAAAAAAATGGTACAAAGGGCTACCGACCCCAAGGTCCTTCTGCTAGAATCAAATTATATTACCTCTATATGCATGAAATACTATTTTCCTAATTGATAGTTTGTTGTAGCTTAAATGCTAAAAAAATATTATCATTTTTAAATTACAAAATGTGTGCCGTTTACGCTCAGTTCCGTAAAATTTTAACAGTGATATTTCATATTACATTGATTTACAATTGACTCATCCGGTAGCGTCGGTCAATCGGGCGAAAGCCCGGGGCCCACGGACTAGGGGGGGCCCCACAGAGGCTGTGCCTCCCCCCATTTCGGGAACCCCCCAAGCACTTTGCTGAAATTAAAGCAAGGGATATAAAGTTCAATTTTGTTTTCCTTTTATATTAATATATTATTATATTATATTTCTTCTATACATATGTTCCTTTCTTGTATGTAACTATTAAAAATAAATACCTCATAAAGCACCTCAATATATATGCCCGGGGCCTCAAAATCCAAACGACGGCGCTGGACTTATCAACACTATTTACAATTGGCACAGTGCAGTGCCTTAGAAATCATTGCTACTTCCGTGATATTTCATATTTCACGGACGTGATTTTATACCATTTAATATAATATTATTTACCTTACATGCGTATTGCGTCAGAGTCGCATCAGTTCATTCTCTGTAGAACCTTAGACTTCTTACATCATTAACTCTTATTCATTTCCATACAAATTCATGAGCTTACAAATTCATTGTTCGTTCCGTGATATTTCATATTTCACGGATGTGATTTTATGTCAATTTATATATACAAGCGTGTCGAGCCAGTGTCGTATCAGTTCATTCTCAGTAGGAACTTAGGCTTTTTACATCATTAACTCTTATTCATATCCGGACAAATTCATTAGTTTAAAAATTCATTGTTCCTTTCGTAATATTTCATATTTCACGGAAGTGATTTTATATCATTTTATATACATGCGTGTCGCGTCAGTGTCGCATAAGTACATTATCAGTTGAAACTTAGACTTTAGACATCATTAACTCTTATTCATATTCACACAAATTTATGTGTTCACAAATTCATTGTTCGTTCCGTAATATATCATATTTCACAGACTTGATTTTATGTCATTTTATATAAATGTCAGCGTCAGTGTCGAATCAGTTCATTTTCAGTTGAAACATAGTCTTTAGACATCATTACTCTTATTCATATTCATACAAATTCTAGAGTTTACAAATTCATTGTTCGTTCCCTAATATTTCATATTTCACAGACGTGATTTTGTATCATTCTATATACATGCGTGTCGCGTCAGTGTCGCATCAGTTCATTCTCAGTAGAAACATAGACTTTTTACATCATTAACTCTTATTCATATAAGGACAAATTCATAAGTTCACACGTTACGAATGTACGTTCCGTGATATTTCATATTTCCCGGACCTGATTTTGTGTCATTTTTTATACACATGCGTGTCGCGTCAGTGTCGCATCAGTTGTCAGTGGTCGCATCAATTGTCAGTGGAAACTTCAACATTTTACATCATTAATTCTTATTCATATCCGGACAAATTCATGGGGTCACCAATTCATTCTTCGTTCCGTGATATTTCACGGACGTGATTTTATGTCATTTAATGCACATGCATGTCATGTCAGTTCATTCTCAGTAAAAACTTAGACTTTTTACAAACTTTACTACCTTTTAGACTTTTTATTATCAACTCTTATTCATAACCCTACAAATTCATAAGTTGATTTTTGGAGATAAGTTTACGGGCGCAGAAAAAATCTAAACTATGTTTTGTATATACGTCAGTGCCGTTTCCTCTCAGTTCCAAATGCATAATAATTCATATTTTTTCATTTACTATTAATGTGGTCATCTTCACTATGCTATATTTTAAACGTCAGTCGCCGCTCTGTATCCGTTCCGCGATATTTCATAATAGAGCTTTTAACGGTTAGTTAAGCGCATGCCCGTCCGCCTTGTTTCAAAAGCAGGAATAATTCTTGATGATCAGTTCAAGAAAAAAGTGTCCGAAAACATGGCGGAAATTGACGCATGCGCATAAAACAAATTCAACTATGGCAAGGTCTACTCGCGGTTGTGTCCTTGTCATTTCAGTTAATGTCAAATGTTTATTCATACACATCCGTGACGTGTCAGTGCTGTATCTGTTTAGTGAAAGTATCAGTTCAATGTTAGTGCTGATTCAGTTCAATGTCAGTGCTGATTCAGTTAAGAGTCAGTGAAAACTTTGAATAATAATGTATTCTATTTATTAACGGCAGAAAAGAAGTTGGAAAGGTACGTCATCTATAAGGTAAATGTGTCACTTTTGTTACTTTTACTTTTTCTAATGCGATAAAAGTTATGTTCTTGTCCTTAAGTATTATGTACAAGTATCATGATGTCTGCCGTTTCCGCTCAGTTCCGTAAAATTTTTTCAGAGATACTTCATATTTCATTGATTTACAATTGACTCATCAACACTATTTACAATTAGCACAGTGTAGTGCTTTAGACGTCATTGCTCGTTCCGTGATATTTCATATTTCACGGACGTGATTTTATGCCATTTTATATACATGCGTATCGCGTAAGTGTCGCATCAGTTCATTCTCTGTAGAAACTTAGGCTTCTTAGATCATTAACTCTTATTCATATTTAACTTATACAATTAACTATAGAACAAATTCATGAGCTCATAAATTCATTGTTCGTTCCGTGATATTTCATATTCCACGGACGTGATTTTAACAAATTCATGAGTTCACATATTCATGGTTCATTCTGTAATATTTCACGGACGTGATTTTATGTCATTTTAGACACATGCGTGTCGCGTCAGTGTCGCATCAGTTCATTGTCAGTAGAAATTCATGATTTGTTTCGTGATATTTCAGGGTAGTGATTTTATGTAGTGTTACGCACATGCGCGACATGCATGTGCGTCAGTTCATTCTCAGTAAAAACGATCTAATTCATAAAAACTTACAACGCGTTTAAAATACATGTTATAATTGGTAAAATGTATTTTAAACGTTGTAAGTTGTAAGTTTAGACCGTTAGACTTTTACATCATTAACTCCTCTTCATAACTCAATAAATTCATGAGTTGATTTTTAGAGATAAGATAAGTTTACGGGCGCAGAAGTAACCTAAACTATTTTTTGAATATCCGTCAGTGCCGTTTCCTCTCAGTTCCAAATACATAATAATTTTCATTTGCTATTAATTTGCTCATCTTCACTATGCTATATTTTAAACGTCGTTCCCCGCTCCGTATCCGTTCCGTGATATTCCATAATTCGCGGTTGTGTTCTTGTCATTTCAGTTAATTTCAAATGTTTATTTATACACATCGGTGACGTATCAGTGCTGTATCTGTTTAGTGTCAGAGCTGTATCAGTTCAATGTAAGTGCTGTATGAGTTGAATGCCAGTGCTGATTCAGTAAGTGATAGTAAAAACCTTGAATAATAATGTATACTATTTATTAACGTCTCAAAAGAAGTTGGAAAGGCATTTCATCCATAAGGTAAATGTTTCACTTTGTTACTTTTATACGCATGCAATAAAAGTTGTCTTCTTGTCATTTCAGTTGATATCAAATGTTTATTCATACACATCCGTGACGTGACAGTGCTGTATCTGTTTAGTGTCAGAGCTGTATCAGTTCAATGTCAGTGCTATATCAGTTCAGTGTCAGTGCTGATTCAATTAAGTGGTAGTAAAAATCTTGAATAATAATGCATAGTATTTATTATCGTCACAAAAAAAGTTGGAAAGGCATTTCATCGATAAGGTAAGTGTGTAAGTAACAAACTGATACTTTTATACTTATGCAATAAAAGTTTTGTTCCTATACTTTCAGTCAATGTCAAGTGTTTATTCATACACGTATGACTTGTCAGTGCTGTATCTGTTTAGTGTCATGAAATACCTTTGTCGAT
The DNA here is from genome assembly GCA_944588485.1 of Phosphuga atrata. Classification (NCBI taxonomy): domain Eukaryota; kingdom Metazoa; phylum Arthropoda; class Insecta; order Coleoptera; family Silphidae; genus Phosphuga; species Phosphuga atrata. The sequence goes on along the minus strand of OX155892.1, from coordinate 85,422,225 downwards.
GAAGTACCTTTCCAAAGTCTTTTGTGACGTTAATAAATAGAATACATTATTATTCAAGGTTTTCACTGACCTGATCTTACTGATTTTCACTGATCTTAACTGTATCAGCACCTACATATATTGAACTAATACGTTACTGATAGTGAACCTATATATATTGCATGGGCGTAGCCACGTGGGGTTTAGGGGGTTCAAACACTACACGTCACAAAAGACGTTGGTGCTTCATCGATACAAAGGTACTTCATCGATAAGGTAAATGTGTCAATTTCTTACTTTTATACTTATGCAATCAAAGTATTTTGTGCCTAGTCAAAAAATCTACAAATGTATCTTACTATTCCAGTCATATGAATACTTACTTTTATAATATTTGAGAGCAATAGAATCGTATAGATTTTGTTCCGGACAGACAAAACAGTTTGAAATCGTCCTACGCATGTGCAATAAAGTTTCGATCGTTGAGATATTTGTGTTTGGTTGCAAACGAGCTCTTGCAGATGCAATAAACGGTCCCAAACTGTTTTGACTGTTGGTTATTACAAACCTTTGGGAGTAGGACTAAAAGTGACACTTTGTGTGGCTTCGTTAAGCGAGGTACACAAAGCTACTTTTACTCACACAACTAACTGTTTCTTATATATTGGCTAGTTGAAATAAAATCGGCTAATAGAAAATCGATATAAACTTGTAATCTCTATATCATGGGTACTTAAATACCCATCCTATACCTCAACTCTTGCTACAATCAAAAATCTTATATTACAATACATTCGTAAAGGGTAAATTCGTTGGTTGATCAGAAAAAATTAAACTAATTAAATGACATGTCATGTATCCTTCTATATATTTATAGTGTTTAATCTAAGTAGTCACTATAACATATATTCAAGAGATACTTGTGTCTAAGATCTAGACACCAAGCATAAGAGTAAGCAGAGGGCAAATGTGAAGGTCCAGTAGGACTGTGTACTACGGGAAGAAGTATCTATCTACTCATTGCCAAGGCAGATGGAAAATTTATACGGCATACTATCATAGAAATTAAAATTGCTTTCGTATGGATGTGTATGAGTGGTCACGAACATGTATGAATGGTCACGAGCGCGCACAAATATCCAGGTATCGCCCGAAACAGGCGCATGGCTGGAGACTACATTCGTTTCGATCAATGTGAAAGGCGTATGTGTCGATTCATGCATGCCTGCCGAATTTCAAAATAACCGGAGCAGTGACGAACATATCGTTTGTACGTGTTCATTGGGAATTTCGATTTTCTCAGGAACGGACAAACGTGTTCGTGCCTTTTCATAAGTGTACAAGCTCAAGTTAGTACGCAGCTTAACATACCATTGACGCGTGTGTCATGTTGCGAATTAAATCCATATATAGATTGCAGATTGCTTGGCTAAATCTTCCCGAATAAAATGTCTTGATATTTTTGTCAAATACCTGTTTATATTGTGTCCTTTACGTACCTACATCATTAGTTTTATTATTGATCAGTAATAGTTGACTGTGCATATTTTGACTGTGAATGAATGTGAAAATTCTTGCCTAATTGATGCAAATTGATCAACAATTATTGTTTTTCCCCCAAATATTTTTAAGAACGACGGTAAATCATGTTGTAGACTTCAAATTGCGGCAGTTTGCAGTATATATTTGTGAAAGTACATCACTTCTCTGACGAATTTCTTTTTTTTTTGGTATTTAAGCTGCAGTTTTAGTTGCTATAAGACTATGAACAAATCTCATGTTGAAACAACTACTTCCTGGCTAATACCACGCAGCATATTGAATTATACAACAGATATTTGCATGTTATTACAAGTTCATGTAAGTGTATTCCAATTCATAATTCAAACGCGTCTGCAGATGGCATTCACTTACTTTAAATAGAACGAAATGATGAAATGAAACAAACTTATTTATCTAGTGCTGCTAATAACATGAACATTTTCTGGAGCAGGTAATAACATGCAAATGTCTGTGGTATAATTCAATATAATATATTTTAGGCGGCGTAGGAGCGTAGGGCCAGTCACCCTATCTCTAACATAAGCCGAGGCTGAAAAATAGCTACCCTTGCTTAGGTATCCCTCTTAAGGCATGTACATGCTAGGAGGAAAGGGGCTATTATTATTATTATAATTCAATATCCTGCGTGGTATTAGCCAGAAAGTACTTGTTTCAACATGAGATTTGTCATAGTCTTAATAAGACTTAATATTATAGAGCTATGAACAGGTGAAATATATTTATATATTCAAGCCACATTTTGTCTTTAATAAGTTTATATGATTGTATCTATAAATAGTATGGTTTCGCCAATATTCATTTATATCCTTTTGTGGCTCAAATTTGTGGCTTTATACCTATTAGTCCCTATGTAGATTCGCTTTTAGGTTTACAGGATGTCAGTTATGTTCAAGTATTTCAATCAATGAAAAGGGCAATTTTACACAACCTTCGACAAAACAGTTTGAGAAGCCCTGAAATTATAATAATTAAAATTTTTTTTTTTACTTGCGAATTGACCACGTAACCGAAACAACGGCAGCAGTACAACGATCGAATGAAGGAGTAATGGAGGCAGAGGAAATTACAACTAAAATAGTGAAATTGTAGCCTGATCCTACAATTTCACTATTTTAGTTGTAATTTCCTCTGCCTCCATTACTCCTTCATTCGATCGTTGTACTGCTGCCGTTGTTCGGCTGTCCAAGCTCTTCCGATCTTTGTAGGTCGTCTCTCGCCACGAAACCCTTCCAAATTGTGTATACTGCTTCGAAACGTATCCCTTTCCAACATTTGGTCCTCTGGGATGTTAGATCTTTCAAGGTCTTTCCGAGTTTCTTTAATTCATGATGTAGTTGTTTTTTTGTTCCAGAAGTAGTCAAATAGAAGTAGGCTTGGTTAATCTAGATTTGTCTAATCTGTACATGTGCCCAAGAAATATTAGCCTCAGTTTCCTCATGGTCGCAGAGTTTTTCTCTACATTCTGGTAGACTTTTCCATCCGGTTTCCGTCTGGATTGGGCCCATGATTTTCCTGAGGATTCTCCTTTCCAGGGCTTCCAATTTCTCTAGCCTGTAGTTAATTGCAAATGATTAAATTTAATATCTGATATTCATGTGAAATTAGCTAATAGTTGAAAATATTGAAAATATAATTTGCAAACGATTTTATTTAATATCTGGTATATTCATTTTTCATGCAATATTTCGACTGACTCTTTTGAGCACGGACCATTAGACGCCTCTCCCATTCGTATTCCTTCATGGTAATCACATAATCCTCTTACTGGCAATTAAAAAATGCGTGTTTCTCAACGTTGACATCTGACAACGAACGGCCACATATCTTTGCGGCACCGATGGAACTCCAGCAATTCGTCGGAACAGTAGTCTTTGATTTTAGGCGATTCCAGTTCCTCGATCATGGCGTTAATTATTCACTCTGCGCGAAAACTCGGAAACCTTCCAGCGGGTCATTTTGTGGATCCTTGAATGGATTTGGCGTGACGTCTGGATGCAACAATAAGTTAACCCCGTTGTTTGGCATATAACCAAATATGCTTCCCAATTTCTTTTCAAATCTTCTCTTCTGTAAACTGAAACAAATCAAACCGTTGGTACAATTACAGCAGGTTCAATCTAACAAAGTAACCAAACTCAACTATCTGTTTTCAATTAAAATCAATCCTGTTTCTGCGTTTCCTCTTTGATATTTCCGAGGAGTTTCTTCACGGCGCCGTAAAATGTCGTCGCTATCGCCTATATCGTGCTCGTCCAGATCGGAGCTATCTTCGTCATCCGAGCTATTTGCTGCGCGTTGCAGGAAAAGTTTGGCTTTCCTCAAGCCTTTCAGGATGGATAGACTCGAGGTAGGCTTGGGTTTATTAGTACCACGTTGTTGAGATGGATTAAGGAGTCGCGAGACCAATTCTCTGAGTATTTCTAGTCGACGTAAAATTTGACGCTATTGACGCTGCCGCTCGTTTGCACGTAAGGCGTCGTGTCGGCCAGTTTTTGTTTCGCTTATAAATATTTAATTTTCTAGCTGATGTTTGTGCGGACTGGGTAGATTTTCGTGTCTTCGATGTTGGAGAGCTCACGTTCGATGACGGTCAGTAGTTTTTCGCACTTGTGCTTGATCGTGTAGACACTGTGGTCGACGTTTGGGTTTGCATCGATCGCCGCTATGATTCCACTAACGACCTTTTGGGCCAACCACCGGAAGTTCGTCCCTGTTGCCTGCAAATTTTTCACGTTTTTCTCAGTGCAAAGAGTACGCAAGTAACCGTACGCAAGTAACTCACGTACTTTTCCTCTTGCGCCGATTTCTCTCGCACGTCTAACCCCATTTCAGTCATTGAAAGGCTTTCACAGGCGTACAGGCATTATTTTTTGACTACAGTGTCGTAGTGCTTTATTTTGGCGTTCCAGGAAATGCATTTCTTGTAATAGATGTTTTTTGTAAGTCCATACGGTCTCTCCATTTTTGAGATCCTAACGCCTACCGCAACTTTCTCTAGACCATTGTCATATATCGTTTCATCGAAATATTTCAAATTTATTTACTCTCGGAATGCGCTCTATCTCCGTTTCAAGGAATTTTTGTCCTTGTGCGTCATTTATCATGAATTCTGTTTTCTCTATCGAGATCCTGAGACCTGTCTTGCTGGCGATCTTTCCTAAGAGGTTAATCTGAGTGATCGCTTCCCTTGGACTTTCCGAGAGTATCGCAAAGTCATATGCAACAGCCAAATAGTTGACTTTAATTCCTCCTGATTTCCTCCCTAAGCAGATTGGGTTTATTCCTTGATTTATAAGCTCTGCAATGAGTAAATGCAATTGGGTAGTATTGGTGAGTCTGCCGCCTTGTCTTAGAACCGTCTTATTTTCAAACGACCGGTACAGTTTTCCCATGAACTTCACTTTGGATTATGTTTGACAACTTGAGTTTCACCTCAAATTCTCGAATGATACCGTTCATGGTTTCTCAGTCCACCGAATCAAAAGCCTTTTTGAAGTCTATGAAAGATGCTACAATTTTTTTGGAGCTCAGCATTCTATGGCGGATTATTCATCTCAAGTTGAAGATCTGCTCTGCGCCGGAGCGACCTTTTCGGAACCCTCCTTGGTACTCCCTAAGTTGTTTATCAAGGGTCTCCTCTATTCTATTCAGGATTATTTTTGAGAGGATTTTATAGGCGACTGGACGTAAGGAAACGCCTTTATAGTTATTGACGTCCTTTTTGTGCCCTTTCTTATGGAGGGGGTGAATCAACGCTGTTTTCCATTGTTCTGGGATCTTCTCTGTCTCCCGTATTGTCTGAAATATTTGGATTTCGGGTTCCGCCCATTTAAACATTTCTGTCATTATCGAGTCTTCGCCACTAGCCTTGTTGTTTTTCAGACTTCGTAAGGCATTTTTATTTCATCGCTCACTGGTGGTAAGTCCTCTCGTAGGTCCTCCAGTGGTGGTAGAAGTTCTAGTTTGGAGGTCAGTGGTGGGAAGTTTAAGAGGTTATCAAAATACCTTTTTTCGTGTTTAGTTCTGAAGCTCATATTTGTTGATTGGTATCCTTTGAGTTTGTTCTTAAAGGTCTGATATAAATCTCTGGGGTTGTTAGGTGAAATTAGTTTCGAGGTCTTCCAACTGTGTCTTCTCAAATGAACGTTTTGACCACCAAAATACAATGGTTGTTTCCTTTCTTTGACGCCTAAATTGTTCCAAGTGTAAAATCTTCCTGGAACATTTCTATCTACTCCATTTCTCAGATCTTTCTTCGAGTGCTTCCTCGTATGCTTCGTTCCACCAGATTGCTCGTTTGCTTTTTGCCAGCCCTAGTGTCTTCTTCGCGGCACCATTAATCCTCGTGTTGAGGTCTTGTCACCTCTTCGTATTGACGGTGTGGATTTCTTCTCCAAAGTTCTTAATGATTTCTTCTGTGATGTTTATTCGGTTAATGTTGTATATGGTCATTCTGAGTGGGCTGTTCTTTTAGTTGGATGGTAGAAAGCGCATTTTGAATTTGGAGAGATAGTGGTCCGAATCGAATTCACCTTTTCTGATCACTTTAACGGTCATCACCTCTCTGGTGCTTGTTCTGGGTATCGCTTTGTGGTCCAGTTGAAATTTTTCTACCGTGGGATTTGGAGATTTCCAGGTTTGTGCTGGGTAGTCTCCTATTACAGTTCTGTATTTTCTCTCTGTCCCTACCTGTGCGTTGAAAACTCCCAGAAGGATTTTTATGTGATCTGCTGGTATCCTGACGATTTCAGTTTACAGAAGATCCAAAAAATCATCCACTTTCTTGGGGTTTTGCTTGTTGTCTTCGTATTGTATTTTATTGTATTTAATAAAAAAACGCAAACTTTCGTTTCATTTGATTTATTGTTTAGGGTGGTGGCATACCTTCCTAATGTAGTAAGAAAATAGCGTAATTATCAATATTTATAAATATGCATTGTGGTAGAAAAAATGTATTTTAGGAAGTTAGGAAAGGATAGGAAAGTTAGGAAAGGGGCCCCGATAATTGCATCGCCTAGTTAATTCGGCACTGTCGATAGTCCTTTGTTTCATTTTTATGTTACAATAAATATTATTATTTTATCAATTATAGATTTTTACAGTTGAATGTTTAATAAAACTTAAAGATTCAGCTGTAGGCACTAGGTGAAACATTATAAAAATAATAATAAATCATAGACACTATAGTTCATTTTTTTTAGAATGCAGTACAGGGAAGATGGGGCTTATTAGACCTTGTTCTCTGATTGGCTTAAATCGAGGAGAAGTTTACACCGACGATATTTACTTCTCCATCTCTCTCTTTCACATACATTTGCAGTCACTGGCGTAGAATTTGGCGATTAAATGAATATAATACTACGATAATTTTGTTTTTTATACTACCATCGCTGATAACGAGGTGCCCAGTACTTCCAAAGGTATAAAGAAAAATCCGAAGGGTAGATTTTTTAAATGTAGACAAAAATTAATGGCCTACAATTATTTGGTTCATAAAAGTAAGGGTGCAACAAAAACTCAAGCTGTGCCACTCACTGCAGCAGCTGTTGGAATCTCTGAAAGATCTATGTACAGAATTGTTGCGGAAGTAGAAAAAAACAGGAAAAGTTTCATCATCAAAGAAGAAAAGAATGCGAGAAGATTTGTATTCAAAATTTTCAGAAGATGAGAAAAAAGCTGTGCATTCCTTTTTCAAAGGAAATGAAATCCCAACTTTGGATAAAGTATTGCAGGTAAACTGTTATTTTATTTTTGTGACTTTGCTTGACTATTATGCCTAAATTACATCACCGTAACTAAAATATTAAGTGATAACTGAATTACTGTCATATTTTTTTGTATTAGCAAATTTTAAAATTTGAGTAACAGTAACACTTCGACTATTATGAATAGGATGGTTGCGACAGTTACTACGTGGTAATTCATACTTACATTGAATTGAAAAATTCACTATGTTTTTACCACACTTATTGTTACACTATGTAAAAATGTTATACAACTTGTTATTCAAAGTAATATAAATTTCTACACATTCCACGACTTAAGTTTCGACGTTTGACGGTCATTTTCAAGTGACTTAACAAATTGATGATGTTGGATATATAACCCTATAATTTTGGTGGGGAGGGGGGTTGTTTGTCTGTAGTTGACGGCTTATCTGCCGGGGATTGGGTAAGATTAAAAAGTTGGGAAAAGATTAGGTCCGTTTGCTTGTTAAGGAGATTAACGGAGGGATTACGGGTTGTTTTGAAAATTTCTAATGACTCTAGGAGATTAATTGAACTTCGACTATTATTGATTTTAAACAGAAGTTATATATATGAAAATTGTTGCAGGCTATAAATGGTAATGAATTAATTTCCCATATGTCCCGTTCTTCGCAAAGTTCTCAAGAAACTAAGATTTGTGTGGGAGAAAAGAGGCTGGAATATCATTCTGATAGAAAGAGATGATATTTCTTATGGAGAATACAGTATTTAACAAAAATTCGTAAATATCGACAGGAAAGGAGGGCTATTTATTACCTGGACGAGATGTGGCTGAATGCAGGCCATACAAAAACAAAAGTTTGGAAAGATGCGACTGTAACAAATTTACGCCAAGCCTTTATAAAAAATTTGTCTGTGGGCCTAAAAGATACACACCCACATAGGCAACGAAAATGGATTTGTAGAAGGTGGGTAACTAATATTTGAATCAAAAAAAAAAACAGTTGATTACCATGAGAATATGAATTTCACCGCATTTGAAAAGTGGATGGCAAAAATTTTGTCATCTTTAACTGAAAATAGTGCTATTGTGATGGACAATGCTCCGTACCATTCCATCAAAATGGAAAAAACACCAACAACCATTTGGAGGAAAGATGATATAATAACATATCTTCAAAGCAAAGGAAGTAGACGAACATTTATTAAAAGTACTGTTATTAGATATGGTAAAAAGTTACATAAACACTCATCCAGTTGCCATACTAAGTGGACGAAATGATTCGAAATACACATCGGGAGGTTTTACGTTTGCCTTTACACCACTGCAAGTTAAATCTCATTGAATTAATTTGGGTACAGGTAAAGGGACATGTGGCAACAAATAGTAAAACATTTAAAATGTCTGAAGTAACAAAATTATTTCAAGTGGCTTAGCGCAAGTATCAGCTGAGAAGTGGTTCATGTTATAAAAGGAGAAAATGAACTGTACTAACTGGATAAAGTTGTCGAAGATATGCATCTGAAATTTGTTGTAAATACTCGCTCGTCTAGTGAAATGGAATTTACAGATTCTGACTGATGTAATGTAATAAATATATGTGATGTAGATAATTTTTATTTACCTATTTATAATTATTATTTACCTTTATTGGCATTATTCTTAACACAATACAGACTTAGCCTGTATTGTGTTAAGAATAATGCCAATAAAGGTAAATAATAGTAATGTAAATAATAAAGTCATAAATTAAAATATGTTTTAAATTTCAATAAATGTGCTTTTGTTATGCTTTTTTAATAATAATAATAAGTTATATATATAATATAATATATAATAAGTTATATAATTCAATAATAATAAGATATTTAATCAAACCATTAATAAATTACCAATTTCATATTCAAGTAACTATATTTGAATTTAGCGCCAAATTTTGTAACTAGATTGAACATTTGTCATAGTGTAAATCAGGTTTCTAGTTACTGCATTCTTAAAAAAATAGACTATAGGTATAACTTTCACAAATTGATTTATTTAACACTTTATCGATTTCGGCTTCTTGGGCCTTCTTCAGAAGATAGATGTTCAAATAAAACAACAAAATGTATAGAGAAACTTAAAACAAGTAATAAATATAGATATATCAATCTATAAGTTAGACTACTTTATAAACATCTATTTTAATTAAATTGCGTTTATGCAGATTGTCGATAATTTATAGTGATTTAGAAGAAGAAAAAAAACAGTTTTTTTTATTTTGTATTTATTAGTTTTTTTTTTAAATATTGTTACTATAAATAGTCAACTTCCTATACAATCTTTCTATTGTTTTTGTATCCATACTATAATTTCTGATGTTGGTAATACCTTCCTTTCTATCAGCTGTCTTCTGTCAAGTGTTGGCAGTGCACAGGCAGTGCAGTGTACTAGCGAAAATGGCGATAGTGTGATGTAGCTGTGCTAAATCGTTTTCGTGTTTAAATTAAAATATAATGATAGTTTCATTGTCGAATATCGAAGGACGCGTGTTATTTTTGCAGTTAATTCCGTTTGAAGTTCATCTAAATTTTGAGCGAGGTGAGTTTATTTGGATTTTTAAAAATATACCAATTTTTGCTCTGACACATCAGACAATAGGTCAAAGGAAGTGTTACACAATGGGACGTTGGATTATTAGAGAGGATGTTTTCTCTCTGTTTGTCTCATTGCTTTAAATGTTGACTATACATTCAATTTCTAAGGATATGCCTTTTAATTATCACTAATCATCTTTGTGTAGTATACTTATTAAAAATGTTTGTTATGATTCATATCAAATGTTGACAAACATTAAAATTGTAAACTATAAATAGGTTGATAAATCTGTTTCTATAAGAGTATTCTGGTATTATTCGATAGCTGGAAAGTATGTCAAACTGGTTTACATTCTCTTTTTAATATACATTTTGCAATATGTATTTGCAAAACATTAATTATATTCAAATGTTATTGACTGCAATTAATTGTTTTTGCACATGTTTTGAAATATTTTTTGATACAAAACAACAGATTTATATTTGATATTATGTGATTAATGTCCAATTTGTGGTTATATTTAAATGTGGAAGAAACGGGTGATGATAGGACAATGAAAGAACAAACTGTTAAAATTTGTTACTGGCTACTAGTTTTGGCGATTTAAAATTTAATAAAACAATAAATCAGACTACATATAAAAAAGAAAAAGGAAAGCAGGTTAATCAAGTCAGAAACATAAAATATTTTTAGAACTTACCACAAATAACAGTTTTTTTAACAAGATTGTAACCATTGTTAAAAAGGTTATAAAAGATTAAAGAAAAGTAGGAAAACTTTTTTATATTGATAGATGAAAATAATTTTAATTAATTGGACAAAGGAAAACGTATGAACAAAGATCATTTATCCAAGTTATAATACATTAGAGTTAATATTATTTATATTTCTTTTATATCTACAAATAGAGGATAAATTATGGTCAATAGCCATTTGTTCCTTTTGGTGATAATAAAGATTATTATTAGTGCAACAAAAAATGTGCTCTTAAAAACCTCTTTAACCCTTCGAGCGGTAGGTTAAAGTATGTAACACGGAGCACAAGGTGGGTGTACAAACCCTGCTATGGATCGTGTGAATTTAATAGTTTAATGTATTTTTTATTATTATTTTATTGATTATTTAATATCAGTACTTATTATTGAAACAAAATTAAAAGTGAAATAATTTTTTTTCAGGTTTTTTATTTTTATAAAAGGAATAAATATTTATTTTTTTCGACTAATAAATCAAATTAAAAATAAGTTTTGTCATGTACCTAATCAGACTCATCTTTAGATTTGGTACACTTTTCACATGCGAAAATAGCATGCTCCATACATATGTAACGATTGCATTGGTAACAAGTGTATTTAGTATCTTTTTTAGTGGGGCTTTTTCACATCTTACAGATCTTGGCACTTTTCGTTGTGGTTCATTTGAGGATTCAATGACATGATCCTGTATCCTTTTACGAAGTTCTTTTGGCAAATGAAGATTCCCATTTCCATTTCCTAAATGCTCTGAAAGTATTTCCATTCCGAAGTTTCTGAGAAAATTTCGACCTAATATTGAGGAGTTATTATTGGCCTAATATATTAACATGTTAATGATATGATTATAGCTGATTATAGCAGACATATTCAAAATAGCGGCCCATGCTCGCTACAAATGGTAGTTCAAAATGTGTTACACGTACCTCAAGGTGGGTGTAATTCATCTGCTGACACCTTTGACCTCGTCTAAATAATTCGCGGGGTGGCGGTCTACAATGCCCTGCCAATTGGCACTTCCTTTCCACTCTCCACGCAGCTACTCAGACTCACAACCTGTTACAACGATTAATCTCTAAAATATCGACCAATTTATCCTGGTCTGGGTGTACTACACCCAACCTACTGCACGAAGGGTTAAACCCTTAAAATATGCTCTATAAAAATGGAAATATGCTCTATAAAAATAAAAATATGCGTTTAAAAAAATATACGCTCTTTAAAATACAGTCGAACTTCCATAAGTCGAATTACCATAGTTCATGAAAAAAAATCGATTTATAGAAAATTGGAGTTATAGAAATACATAACTACAAAATGAATAAATATGTACATATATGTATGTATTTATATACAAAAACCGAAAAAGAATTATCCATACATTATTATTATTATTATCGTATTCTCCCAATAATGGAAGGCGTTAAGCAAACAACTCAATCATTTTTTTTTGTGTTCTTCTTGTTTCTCCAATAAGCTTTCATTCTTTCCGAAAAGGCTTGTTTCCATTCTTCTGACCACTTTGGTCAGTACTGCTTTGGTTGCTCTAATGTAACTTCCCATTTGTCTACTTTGTGTCTGAAGGTGTCTCTTTCTAAAATGTCTGTTGTACATATGTTTGCATTTCGGATGTCTTTTCGAAGTTCGTCTAACCAAGGTGTCGAATTCTTTATTGAGCTAATATAATTTAATATCCTTTTTGACAGTCGATTTGCTGTAGTCTCGTTAGATGTCCAAATAAGAGACGGTTTTAACTTCCCATTTGTCTACTTTGTGTCTGAAGGTGTGTCTTTCTAAAATGTCTGTTGTACATATGTTTGCATTTCTGATGTCCTTTCGAAGTTCGTCTAACCAAGGTGTCGAATTCTTTAGTGAGCTAACATAATCTAATATCCTTTTTGACAGTCGATTTGCTGTAGTCCAAGTTAGATGTCCAAATAAGAGACGGTTTTGCTGTGAGATCTTCTCAATGCCTGTCGGTTCGATGATTTCTCCGAGGTATTTAAAGTACGGGACTTTGTCAATTTTACCGTAATTTGTTCTCAGGCTCGCGATATCAGTTTTTGAACAAAAGAATTTAGTTTTCTCAAATGAGAATCTATAGTCCCACTTTTTCTGCACATTCCTTAAGTATCTCAAGCTGTTTAACTGCAGTCTCCTCATCCTCTGTTAGTATCGTCAGATCATCCGCAAAAGCGAGGTATGGTACGTAGAGGTTGTTTTTGGGAAAGCCCAGTCGAATCGGTTTCCAAGACTCACATTTCTTGAGTTCCTTCTCCCATTCTTCCATAACCTTGTCTAGCGCGATATTGAACAGAATAGGAGAGAGTCTATCACCTTGTCTCACACCTGTTCGAATGTCAAAGGGTTCTGAAATTTCCCCCATAAATTTCACTTTAAATTTTGTGCCAGTGAGTGTTTGTTTTATGAGTTCTAGGGTTTTGGGATCTAGTCCCCTCTCTTCTAGAATTTGGAATAGTGACGATCTGTCTATCGAATCGTATGCCTTTTTGAAGTTTACAAATGTGCATATTGTGGGCTTTTGTCTGAGGGCTCGTAATTTGAGTATGGTTTTGAGGTTGATAATTTGTTCTGTACAGGACCTGTTTGGTCTGAATCCTGCTTGGTATTCTGATAGTTTGGGTTCTAATTGCTTTTGTGTTCTACTCAAGAGACAGGCTGATGGTATTTTGTAGGTGACAGATAAAAGAGAGATACCTCTATAGTTGTTTACATCTAACTTGCTGCTTTTTTTATGTAGTGGATGGATTAGAGCAATCTTCCAGTCATCCGGGAGCTTTTCAGTTTGCCAAATGTTTTGAATTATTTGTGCAATTTCTTAGAGTGAATTTGGGCCTAAATTTTTCAGAAGTTCAGCAACAATCCCGTCCTGCCCTGATGCTTTGTTGTTTTTAAGTGTCTTGATGCGTGAATAAATTTCTTCTTTCGTTGGTGGTGACGAATTTTCCGGTGTGATTTCTGATTGTACTTTCTGGAATCTCTCTTTGGGTTCTGGACAATTTAAAAGCTGTGAAAAATATGTAGCTAATTATTTGCAATTTTCCTTATTTATCAAGGCTAGTTTACCATCTTGCTTTCGAAAGCAAAGGTTCTGTGGGGAATAATAATAATCCATACATTATTAATATAATGTTATATATTTTTAATTAATTAAAAATAATTATAATAATTTTTGGGAAAGTCAGTAATTTTTAATTGTTTTCCATTAAAAAATCTCTATCTACAAAGTTCTTCAAAGTAGATAATGCGCGGTACTCTTCGTCTGGATGATTATCTTTTGAACACAGATATTACCTACACTTATTTAAATAATTACGTATTTCTTTGTTCGTGGGTGGAATTGGCACTGTTTCGTTGCTAGATGTAATCTTGTTTAAAATATCGGCAACTCTTGAATAATCCGCTATAACCACATCTTTATCTACAGAAAAATAATCATTAAGAGGCACTGTATTATCCAGTTATGCTGATTATATGTATCATACTCGGACTTTAATTCTGACAGAAGGGTATCCATCTTCTTCAATCCAGTTTGTTTCGCCTTGTATTTTAAAGCCAGCCTTTCTGAAACATTTTTTTATGGTTGCTTGCTGAACATCGGTGTCCCACGCTTTTGTCAAGTTTGTAACGACATCCCATAAAGTAATATGTTCGGGTTGATAGTCTTCTAGGACAACTATAGTTTTACTCAGAATTCTTCTTCTATAGTGCAATTTTATAGTTAATAATTCCTTGGTCCATAGGTTGTAACTTTGACGTCATGTTTGGCGGGAGAAAAACAACACGAATTGAATTAAGCGGCTTAGTAATTTTTGGATGTGAAGGACAGTTCTCCACAAATAAGACATTACGTTTTTCGGCATTGAATTTCTTGTATAAACTAGAAAGCCATTCTTCATAAATTGCGCTTGTCGTCCAAGCTTTTTTGTTGCTTCTGTAAGTCACTGGAAAAAAATTGCGTTAAAGGTGCAACGCGGATTTCAGGTTTTCAGTAACATCTAAAGGCAAACATCTTAAAAACAAGCCCGTTTCGACCGCGTTAAAAATGTCTTTTTCATGATAAGATGCTATAAGTTCTGGCAAGGTATTGTTGCACCATTCTTCACAGTCATGTTCATTCCTTTTGTTATTTCAAAACTTATCGAGCTAACTTTTGTCAAAACTTATCGAGCTAACTTACACTAGCGATGAAATCAGTGGATCCCAGTCTCTCAGCAAAATGAAGAGCCTTTTGTCTAATAAGTGGTCCAGACATTGGCATATTTTCATCCCGCGCTATTATAAACCATTCTAAAGTAGCTACGTCAATGTCTTCGTAGGCACACTTTTTCAACCGTTTGCAATTAGTAGTTGCACCATTTTCGGCTTAGTTCATAATTTTTTCGCGGTTTCTTATAATTGAAGAAAGTGTACTTGGAGGAATCCCAAAGTTTTCAGCAATCACTTTTTTATTTTTAATACCTCTGTCAACTTCACTTTATCACTACAGTTCTTGCAACCTTTGTTTTTTTTTTATTGCGTCTCTCCTGTATTCATCAAGTGATTATTATGTAACATAAATGATTAAATCTTTAAAATAATTTAATATAATCTGCAGTTTTCGAAAAAAAAAAAATGAAAAGCTTGTTTGTTTTTTACATGTAATGTTTAACACGTGTATAAAGAAATCCTATAATCCTATAATTTGTGCCTCCATAAAATTCAAACGGAAAATTACATGCAAATAAAATTAAGAACATCTGAAATACGCTCTATTTAATTGTTTCAATTGGCACATATGGAAACATCACTTGCTTTTAAAGTACCCGTAATAATTAACAACAAATACCAAACTAGCACGAATAACGGCATAGCACCGTCTTGGCATGCTTCGCAAAAGTCCTTGAAGGTTTTCTTGTCGTATAGCCTCCCATTCTTTATTAACTGCCGCCGTTAGCTGCTGCATGATCTGAGAAGGATGCGGACGACTACAAACACGTCTGTCGAGCATGAGCATATTCCAAACAGGATTTAATACCCTTATAATCATACCCTTAATACAAGAAATCGTGGCCGCTTATCACCACTTGCTCATAAAACAAGTTTATTTGCAAGATCATTTCATTATACAATTGTCAATCTATTTAATAACCTTCCACTCTTCTGCAACGACTTCGATTGGAAATCTATGTTTAAAAAATATATTTTCGCAGTTTTATATAATAAACAATGTTCCCCATTACCTGTATCTCCGTGAGATGTTAGCTGCTATACAAAATCGTCCTGCATTCATGTACTTATGTTACTCCAACTGTACTTTTGACTATTTTATTTAGCTATGTCGATAATTGATATTATATTTATTTAATTATATTTATATATCTTTATTAATTATATTATATATCTTTATTAATTTGATGTACCGAGGTGTAATGGAAGAACAGGGTGTGCCTTGGCACACATCTGAATTACATCTCATTTTTTCCTCTGCATCAGAATGTATTTTTCTCTTTCAGTTATATATATTTTTTTAAGTTACTTATTACTACGTTATACTGATCGTTCTGTCAAAGAGGCAAAAATAAATAAATTATTATTATTATTATTTAAATCAGGACTTAACTCAGACCACAGCGTTGTTTGAATTTCCAGTTCTTGTAGGAAGTCTAAAGTGTTTCACGCAGTATGTGGTCTTGCGTTATCCTGCATTAAAAGAAAATTTGAACTATTCCATTTGCAACAGGGATAAAATGTTCTCCTAACACAATCTCAACATAGAGATTAGCGTGAGATTATAATTTCCTGGAATTACAACAAGGTCGGTTCTACTGTCGATACTAATCCTACCCCAAACAATAACTGAACCACCTCCAAATCTTTAGACTTCCTGGACAGTAGCAGATGCGTAGCGTTCTCCTGGGCGTCTGTAAACACGTACTCGGCCATCGCAACGAGTAATACTGAACCTTGATTCATCCGTGAAGAGCACAGATTTCCATTGTCGAAGTTGCTATGCGACTTCTTCACGAGCAAAATTCATCCTTTCTTTTTTTATTCTGTGGCATCGTATAAAAGCGGGTTTTCGGACAGGTCGTCTTGCCCTCAAACTTGATTCCCTCAACCTATTCCATATTTTCTGGTCTGAGACAGTGACCCCATGCGTCGTCCTGAAGGAAATTAAGGAAAAAAGTTCTTTCGCGCTAGAAGCTATATTGCGGAAACTCTAAATTAAAAAAATCCAGCTTGATTTTGAGTTATTATTCGTTTGCGACCTTGCCCACTGCGCATGGTATATTGACCTGTATCCAAGTACCTGTTCCACAATCGTTGAATAACAGGCAGGCTTACGTTGAAGTTTCTTGAAATTTGTTAAAGGCTGTCGCCATTTTCAATTAATGTTATAGCACGAACAACTTCCACTTCGTTGAAATGCCTCATTTTCACTTAACTTAAGTCAAACTGTCAGTTGTGAACATTTTCGTCTGTATATTGATTAGAACAGGGCCTTCCTAGCTCTTTGAATCAAATTTGTGACACATTATTTAGTTTTGGTAGTTTTTGTTAATTATTACGGATACTCTAGAAATATGCGATGCTGATAATTCCCTATGTGCCAAAAAAAACAATTAAATTGAGCGTCTTTCAGATATTTATAGTGGCCCGCTTATTGTTTTGAGCAGTGTATTTTGAAAATGAAATAATGACTATGATTGTTTGAAGAAGTTCTTCTTTAGCCAATAGGTCCATCCTTCGACATAGGCCTTTCCCAAATGTTTCCAACTTTCCATATTCTGTGCCATTTGGATCCATGCTAGTCCGGCTGTTCCTTTAAGGTAATCATACCATCACTACCATACGTGGTCTTTCTCTTCCTCTTTTGTGTTCATACAGTCTCCATTCTATGATTCGCCTGTCCCATCTCATCCTATCACTTCTTACAATGTGAACTGCGAATATCCATTTAAGGATTGCATTTTCTCTCCAATATCTGTTCCTTTTTGTAATCCCCATCAATGACTTCACCATTGCTCTTAGTGCGGTATTTAGTGCGTCGCTATTTTTTTTTTTCTCTAACCAATGTGGGTTCAGGGGGGTTAGCCCTTACAACACTGCAGCCCATTGGCCTATTGTATTTATCCACATTGTTTCGTTCATGCAAATAGATCCAGTCCCTCTATTAGGTCCAGGATTCTATGTGCCATGTTTTTCACGGGGACTCTCTCAGCTGTAATATCAAACTTGTGTCTCCTACGTGCAATTGCTTCACAGTGGAAGATTATATGGGCGGCGGTTTGGTCCTCCTCATAGCATAACCTGCATAAAGGTTCATCCTTCCAGATACCCATTTTATGCAGGTGTTCTCGTAGAGGGCAGTGTCCTGTAAGTAGGCCTACCAGAATTGCGTTCTGCTTCCTTGGCATTTGGCTATTTTGTTTAGTTTTAGTCCAGTTCTCTGTGTCATATGACTTAGAGGTAGCCAAATTGTGGCTCGCGAGCCGCATGCGGCTCTTCACGCGGTTTATTGCAACTCACTTCAAGAAGTACAAATATTTAAAAATATGGAAATATTATTAAATACATGTATCTTAAGATCTCATCCTTTTTATTATATTGCAGTTTGTTCTTGGGAAAAGGAATTTTATTTTTTAATAGAACAACTAATGTCGATATTTTGCCAACGTTTCGGTCTTTTATTCAGAATAAAGGACCGAAACGTTGGCAAAATATCGACATTAGTTATTTTATTAAAAAATAAAATTGCTTTTCCCAAGAATAAAGTACAATATTATTAAATACAATTTCCAAAAAATTCAGATGAGCAGCTTAAATATTCGCAATAACTGTTGCAAAACTTTATCGTTATTAACTACACCGTTTATGAAATTTTGATTATAGTTCGTTGAAATTGCCTAAAACAAATTTATACCGTACAACTGTGGCAACTACGCTGCATATTACTTAGAGTGGGGGATAGCGAGCGTGGATTTTAACATTGTTTCATACTTTTTCCTTTGATACAATCTAACATTCTTGATTAAACTAAACATCTAATATTTGGAATATACTCTGAAGAGGACATGGCGGCTAGATGGGATAAGAGAAGATAAGATTATTCATTGTATAAAGCGGCAAATCAACTATTATTTATGAATATTATTGAGGTACAAAAAAGGTCTTTTGGGAGGTGCGGCTTCAAAGATTTCTAGAGAAGTAAATTTGGCTCTCGCTGCAAAAAGTCTGGCCACCTCTGTCATATGTCATCACAGTTAAAATGCACTGTCAAAAACTTGCTAATTCTTATTTCGCAGGCTGAATGATAGTTTGGCGAAGGCCACTCATCCTAGCCTTATTCTCCTTCTTATTTTTTCTTTCTGGTTGGACGATAGTAAGTTTTTGGCCTAGGTATATGTATTTTTCTACCTTTTTTGATTCCCTGCCCTCCTACTATTATTGGTTCTTCTGTTCCTTGGTACATGGCAGGGAAAACGTGGGGTTGTAACTCTACAAACCTGCGATGGATGTACACCATGATAGTGCGATCGCTTACGGAGCAGTTGCGTGGGGAAGTAGATTAGTAGATTTTCGATCACATTCTAAGGGAGATTGTCCAATTCATGCACCAGTGTGTCGCCAAGCTCTCTAGAATTTCTGAAGGCCGGCACATGCCTCCGTAAACGTTTTCCCATCTCTTCCCAAATATGCTCAATTGGATTTAAATCTGGACAGCGAGCTGGCCAAACAAATCTCAATAACTCAATATACTCAATAACTATCCGAGCAGTGGGGGGCCGTGCGTTATCATGCATAAATGTTGCGTCGTCTCCAATAATAACCATGAACGGTAAAACATGGTCTTTTAGAACCTCTGTCAGATACCCATGCGCAGTCAACGTCCCATTCTCGATAAAGACTAACTCCGTGCAAGTGTCAAAAGATATGCCTCCCCATACCATAACTGATCCTCCACCAAATGGAAGTCGATCGGCAATACACGCTTGAGTATATCTCTCGCCTTGTCGTCGCCACACTCTTACATGTCTATCTGAGCCCGTAAGATAGAATCGCGATTCGTCGGAAAACAATACGCTACTCCAATCCGCTATTGTTCAAACCAAGTGTTCTCGTGCAAAATTCAACCGCGCAATCCGGTGTCCACGATAAAGCGGCGGTCCAGTAGCTCTAGTTCGAGAAGTCGCACAAGAAATGAGAAAGCGGTCATCTCTAGCTGTTGTAGTCTTGCCTCGGCCTAAACCAGGTCTTCGATTGAGCAGACAAGTCTCTTCGTACCGCCGCCATACTCGTTGCGCACTCGAAAGTCTTACATCGTTTCTCGCAGTTTCGCGCTGACAGGGGCCGTCTTTTAAATCTGCGACAATTCGTGACGCAACAACAGGATTTATGCTCATTTCAAAACACTAACAATGACAACAATACACAAACAATTTACAACAGACAGTTGATACCATAGAAACAAAAGCCATGCTGTACTTAAACTTCATTTTGTTTCAACAAAAGCATATCAAAGTAAACTTGTTCATTTTCATTACTTAGCATATTAAATTAAAATTGTTCATTTTCATTACTTTCAATAAACTTTGAACAACAAAAACCTTTTTTTTTTTATTCAAGCAATCAGTTAGTACACGGTTACAACCGAAAAAACACGTAACTAAAAATTTCTAAAATAACTTATATTACTAATAACGAACTACGGAGTGACCCTCATTTTATGCTCGGCAGTGTATTACTAATTGTAAGTAGCGCTTAAAATAATATTAGCAAATTTGCACTACAAACAATTAAATAACTCTAAAGAAGGCGTCGAGTTTTCTACAAAAATGTAAACTTGCGGTTAGGTTTGGTTATGTCGTCATGTTTTGTTTTTATTTCATTGGAGTTTGATTAAAATATTATTCGGTGAACGGTGAGTAATTGAATTAAATATTATTAATAAAAAATAAAAAATTGTATCTAGTGGATAACCATACAATTTTTAGGCAAAATAGACGTGTTTCTGGAGTACGCAAATATTAAAAAAAAAACAGAATAAGGAATCAGTACAATGTTCAATATACCCAAAAATATTATCCTATAAAGGCTCTTCAACAAGTGTTTTATTAAAACATTTAAATAAACTACATAAAATAAAGATCGAAAAACAGAGCTTTACGTGCGAAAAAGAAGTGCCATCGATATCGTCTTCTTAATCTGAATCTGAACAAAGTTCAAGTCTAGTTCCAAAAAGACCGCGAATAACATTTTTTTTTCACTTAATTCACTCTTTCGTAATAAAATAAAACATTATTATAAGAAATTGTCTCTTTTTCTGTTAAAATTGCAAATACCCGGGTATATGAAAAAATAATACCCGATACCCGGTAAAAAAAGTCGGGTACGCGAAAACGCCAAAGAAAACCATAGAGCAATTCCCGAATGCGCAGAAGTCAACAGGAAAATTAGATGGAGCTGATTAAAGAAGTAAACATTACATAAAAGAGCAATTATGTTGTGTCAATTCTGGATTATTTGCTTTGTATCTACTAAGTAGATAATGAGTTTTAACATTTATTCCCATTTTGCTAGACTTGTGCACTTGGTGCTTAAGGATATATAAAACTCCTTATACTGTCTATATGTACTATTTGCAAGGGCAATGTGTGATACTTGTTTATGCCTATAATGTTGTTATATTATGGTTAATCTAAACGGTATCCAAATTGTTCTAATTTTATTTTTCTTACTATAAATGTATAAACTTTGCAGTTAATAGTAGAAAGTTATCTTCTGCAAGTGACCTCTTGTACTCGTTTGACAAAGTCACGATTCTTTTGATAAAGTTATAGCTATATAACTATATAACATTTTTGCATATTAAAAAAAATTATCAAATATTTTACTAAAGTCATTTTTTATATATCTTTCTTTGAGTTTAGAGCTATAAAAGATGTGTCTTGTCTTAGGTTTCATATTTTTTGCTATAGAACTCTAGTTCAGTTATGGAAATGGTACCGAAAATAAACCTGCAAAATTCATAACCAGTTTAAGCATTTTACTAATCGAAAAATGTTATTTTTTTAACAAAAGTTAGTCATGAAAAATCAGAAATCCCAAATTTGCTTATAAACAACAAACAGATAATTAAAAACATCAAATATATATTATTTTTATTTAATACATTTTTGATTCCTGTTAATAACGATGTTTGTTTTTAAGAAAAGTTATTTAGAAAAAACCAAAACTCAATGGCAATTTAATACTTTGTCCTTTTAATACTTTGTTTACAATTCGTAGTTGTGAATGTAAATACGTTGTGGAGAAGACCAGTGAAGGTTGCAGATTATACGCTATTGCGCTTGCTTTAATAGGCAATTATATACTATATCTTAATGAATTGCTTTAAAGTCAATACTACATGTGTTGTGAAATTGGTTTAGTGCCCACTATATTTTTATAATATCTGGAATTACCATGAACTAATAAATAATCAATGAATTAGTGAAACTTAATCTGTATATTCGTCATGCATTTGCTATTTAACTAAATAAATCTTATCTTAGCTCTAGAGAAATCTAACATAATCTAGAGCCAATTGGACATTTTTTTTTTTGGCAGTTGGGCCATTGTCACATTGCGAATAAAAAAAGTGCTTATTTTTAAAATCACGAGATTTATTTGCCCAGTAAAGATGTTGACCTTTTTTTTCGTGAAAAAAAGGCGTTTGAAAATGAGTATTAGAAGTTTTAAACATTTATTTAAAGAACTTTTAAATTTTTAGAATTCTTGGAAAGTAGACAAATCATTTGATTTATGGCCAATTTCTTCTTTGAATTGACAGCGAATAGATTATAATACATATTTCAGACATATATCAATCTGTTTAGGATATGACACTGACAATGAGTGAAACAATACATTAGTTATTACTCGATCGAGAATTCTTTTCTTATTAATATGGAGGATGCCAGATCAAGTAATTGTCTACGTAAATATAAAGAAAACATTTTATTCACGAGTAATTAAAGTTAATATCCGTCGCATAATTCGTTATATTTACTATTTTGTTTCAATTTTAATATTCAAAATTATGAACGCAATACAAAAAGCAACTATATATAAATAATTGTCATTTAAATCACTTTAATTATATTATTTTTCTAAAACATTGATTTATATCTTCTTACCAAGTTTATTTAACATGTATTTACGCAAAATTAATTGATGTGTTATTTAACTTATATTTGCTTAGTTTCTGAGAAATATTTTGAATATTACGAATGGGGAATAGCTGGCGGAACATACATTTGTTACAATTTATTAAATTAATATATTAGTAAATAATCTGAATTGATTCAATTTAAATTTTTAATTTTGTGAAAATATTATATAGCTTGTTAAATTATAACTTATTTTTTAATATTATAATATAAGGTAATAATATATAACTTGTGAAGTTATATTTAAATCGACACTCTTTACACGACTCGAGTTTCGACTGTAGAAGGTCATTTTCAAATGTAAAAAATGTATTTTAACAATATGGGTGACCATCTAACCCATTAAATATCCTCCAATGAAAGAACTCTAATCTGAGATTCTAAACCAATCAAAAGTGATTATAAGCTCCTCGGCAATAAATGCTGGTCTTCCTGTGAAAAAATTCACAAAAAATTCACAAAATTGAAATTATGAAGGGTATAGGACCATAAGGGGCTATGTCACAAATTATTATATATATTATAAATTTGAAAACTGATTCTATAAAAAATGGTTCAAATTGGAACAGGTGTTTAATTAATGGCGTAAGGAACAGCAGAGGAAAAATACGGATAATGGAAGAGCCCGGACAACTCGGTCAAAAATGAAATCGACTACGTATAGACCTCAAGCACGAGAGAAACAAACTAATGAAGACAGCGCGGTTCCCTACACGCATAGAGTTAGAAAATAACAAAGAGGAATTCCAGAAAGAAGTGGAGAAACACTTACAACTTACAAATATGGCAAACATAGACCAACTTGCAAGGAAGATAATTATCGCCACCCAAGTTGCTACAAAGAAAATATGTAGGAGAGCAAAACGAGTAGGGTACCCGAAACTAAGTACAACCACCAAGAAAAATATAGAGCAACGAAGAGGCATGGCAAAGGGAACTAATGAGTACAAAATACTCAACAGCAAAATCAAAAAAGACATCCGTAGAGACGTAAGATCCAAACATGACATTGGACCAACATGATCCAAACGATAATCAGAGAAATCGCCAATAGGAAAGTGCACAGATCCAAACTCTTAAAGGGAAAAATAAGAATAACCAAACTTAAGAACAAAGACTTACATGGTAATCTCAGACTTACAACAACTACCAAAAGTAATTCAAGAGTTCTACACCGATCTATACTCGTCAAAAACACCCGACAACGAAACGATAACCCCATGAAAAGTACTAAACCTATGGTCATAGGACATACCAGAAATATCTGTCTAAGAATTAAGAGGTGCTCTTAAGAGAATGGAAAATGGCAAATGTGCGGGAGAAGTCCAAATCACAACTGAAATGTTAAAACTGGGCGGAAGCAGTTTGGAAAACGCAGTTCAGGTACTGTTGAAAAATGCCTGCGGCGAAATCCCAACCGAATGGTGTAACGCAGAAGTGATAATTCTGTTCAAAAAGGGAGACACTACCAATATCGAAAACTATCGCCCGATTAGCCTGCTACCACACCTCTTCAAGCTGTTTACAAAAATCATCTGCAGCCGAGCTACAGAGAAAATGGATTTCTATCAGCCAGTGGAACAAGCAGCATTCCACAAAAGGTTCAGCACTATCTGAAAACACTACGGAAAGAGAAGAACTAATCGAGAATATAATGCCCCTATCCACTTAGCGTTCGTCGATTACCATAAAGCATTCAGTTGAGACTTGGTCAATCTTAAAAGCTATGAGAAATGCAAGAGTGGATTCAGGAAACACCATAACATGCCATAATCGAAAATATTTATAAAAGAGCTACTAAAGAGCACTACACGTCAAGATCGAGGAAGGACTCACCACCAACAGAAGAAATATAAAGAGAGGAGTACGTCAAGGGGATTCAATCTCACCCAAGCTGTTCACCCTATGCCTAGAAGACGCTTTCAAACAACTAAGATTAACAAGGAAGAGAAAGGTATAAAGATCTATGGGACATACCTTAGCCACTTTCGTTTCGCTGACAACATCGTTGTCATTTCAAGCACACTGATGAACTAGAGGGAATGATACAATAACTGAATCAGGCGTCAAGAAGCATTGGGCTTAAAATGAACCTCATCAAAAAAGACCAAGATTATGAGCCCTTGCCATAAACCACTATATCATCGAGTGCGTGCAACAATATACCTATCTTATGGTCTTATGGTCTCCACACTATTATGTTAGGGAAGGGGAACCAGGCATCCGAAGTCACCAGGCGAATCGGACTTACATGGGCAGAGTTTGGCAAACTGCGGTACATCTTAGAAAACGAGAACATACCAATGAATCTCAAGAGCAAAGTATACAACATATACGTTCTACCTGTAGCGACGAACGGATTCGAAACAATGAGTCTCACAAAAAACATTTCTAACCGACTAAGAACGACACAAAGGGCTATGGAACGCGCGATGCTGGGAATATCACTGAAGAACAGATTCATGAACGAAACAGTGAGAGAGAGGTCAAGAGTAAACGACATAATAGAGCGTGTAGCCAAATTTAAATGGAGTTGGGCAAGTCATGTTGCAAGCAGAATAATGACAAATGGACGCTAAAAACCGCAGAATGGCGTCCAAGAACAACAACTAGAACTAGAGGCCGACCGCTAGATGACAAAATTGACCGCAGGTAGCCGATAGTACCAGAAGGCACAAGATCAGCAGACGTGGAAAAGAAGCGAAGAGGCCTATGTCCAGGAGTGGATGAAAAACGGCTGAAAAAAATAATAATATAGCAGTCTGGAATCTGGAATGCTCCTTGCGAATTTCTAGTTCCCGAATCGGGCGGGAACTAAACGGGCATTTCTTTGCAGAATCTAAACTGTTATTAAAAAACTTGGTCCATGCTCGAAAGTAAGATTGATCAACTTTTACAACATCAAAATGAGTCGGTTTCATTCGAGCATTCTTGAATATTTGTACCCAGTCTGACCGAATTTCAGCTCCTTGTTTGGAATTTACTAATCCCATATTTTTCTCTGGCTCCATATAAGAATGACCACGAATGTAAAAAGTGAAAAGAAACAAAAAAGAAATTTTGACGTAGTCTACTCGCTTTGTGAACAACATAATGCAGAAAGCGAAACAAAGTATAGTTTATATTTTGCCCTCCGCATCGAGGGCAAAATAGGGCTTACTCCCAAATCAAAGAAGTTCCATAGAAAATCATGCAGCATGGAGCACACATCGTCGCTTCCTTTTTTACCAATAGTCTCTGGTTAAACATAAAATACATTTTTTGCTGTCGCCAGAATGTGTATATTAAGTTCAACTGACTCTTGTAATAAACATCGTTTGTTGTGATGTTTGGAAGACAAGGTTTTTGCCAAAATCTAAACAAATCGCTTCTAGAGTCTCAGAAGTTCGGCTTCTTTGCTTTGCAGCTCTTTTTCTGTTTTAGAATACCGCAGCCTTTCCTTTGTGAAAATCATTTTGTATTGTCAAATGTTTTATTTCATTTTGTAAACGTTCTTTTTCTTCAGTACTAGTGCTTCCTGAAATATCAGATTGTATCAGTTCTAGGATATCCAAAAACTATGTTAAATTTGGTATTGAAAATTGTTCTATAGGACTCGTAAGATACTTCTACTATATAGATATCTACTACTCATCTTAGGCTGCAAATCACAAAACATCTTTTTTATGTTAAGGTCATCTGGTAGGTATAATCTCTTAATGTCATTTACACTATAATGGCTTTTTCTACCCTTGAATGACTTGATGTGTTCATGTACGGCTTCACGGATCTCATTATCGAGTTTGCTGGGTTGTTTTTTGTCTTCGCCTCTTCTATCTTTCGAAGCCATTCCCGTCATTTTCAAAGAATTTTGTAGTATTGCTAGCTTTTTTTCTTTATACCATATATGGCCATGAAAGCTTGTTTACAAACATCTACTTCTTTGAGGCTGTCATCAATTCTAAAACGAACTTTATAAACAAATGTAGTACTTAGATTTGCTTCTTCTTCATTTTTCTTAGGTCTCCTTCGACGAATAGCAAACTCAAATATGAATTCTGCTCATTAACAGAGGCTAGTGTATTAAATTTTTTTAATATACTCTTCCTTGCGTCTTTGGACACATTTTGAAAACATTGTTTTTGGCAATTACAGTTTTTACCTATTTCATGGCTTTGTTCATTCTTTCATGTTTCTTCCTCTTTTTTGCTTCATTTTTAGCAATCGATCGTTCTAACGGATTGTCATTAGCAATCTCCAGCCCTCCAAAGATTTTGATCGGGGCTTTATTTCTCATTACAATAAAACAATATTTTATAAATTTGAGTATAAACAATATTAACTTTCACGTGCAATGTAAATTAATATTCAAATAGGATTTCATTAATATTTTAATGTTTTTAATTTAGATTAATTCGTAGATTTTGTCTTTAGAAACTATCCAGATTTTCGTCGCAAAATCTACTCGTTAACCCTTTGAGGCACGGAATTTTAGACAATTTTAAATATTGCACCATGCATATTTAAGCGTCAAAAGTGGGGCGCTTTAATATCGCCTTGCCTCAAAGAGTTATCTGACAAAAATTGCCGGCAAGAGTTCGACTCGAAGTCGAAAAAATAGACAAAAAAGTAGATGTAATTGGTGTTGCTTTATTATTAAATCTATTTCTGATTTTATGGTCTGTTTTTATAAAATGACCTTCTAGATATCACTGTTTATAACTTCATATTGTTATACATAAATGCAATAAGGACATATGCCAGCCTTGAGATGAACAATTGTTTAAATATATTTGCATAATTCTGTAGATATTTAAAAAGTACCTAGTCGCGATCAATTAAATTTCGTTTTCGCTTTTTAAATGAAAGTTTTGTTCTGGTCTGTTTAAGATTTTTAATAGTTTAATGTGCAATGAAATTATTTGATGTGTTTCTTTATTTTTCTTTAAATATATGAGCCGTTTATTTGGAAAGTCAATTTTTCAACAAAAAAATCGATTTAGCTACCCAATAGTTACATTTTTACAAGATCTATTCATTCTGGAGTAACTTGTTACTGATATATTTAAAATAAATAAGATTTTGTAACACGAATATTTGTCGGGTCACTGTAGTGATAAAAAGTTTGTTTTAAAAGCGTAAGCCCCATTGTGGAGGCGGTGGTGGCCTCGTAAGTCAAAGTGTCGGATTACTAAGCCATAAGTGCCAGGTTCAAATCCCGGGGGCACGAATATGGAAATTAGCCAAAGTCTCCCTGTGCATGGCTGTGGCAAGGCCATCACAGTAATCTGCTAAGTAAACCTCCCCTAAAATAGTGGCTCGCCACTTGTGTCCAAGATCTAGACACTAAGCAGTAGTGTAGACAGGGGAATTTCAAATGGATTTGGAAAATATTATGCAATAAAATTATATATTAAACATGTTAAGTAAATCTCTATTTGTGGCAATACGTGACTGCTTGCGAGTATTGTGTTGACGAAAGCTTCTGCAGTCCTTGTTTCGCGCTTGAGCTTCCTCTGAAAGCTGGCCGATATTCAACAAAGCAGATTCAAGAACTTCTGAACTATGAACAAGGATTTTGTGAACATTAGCAGGCATGTAATACCACGGATAGAGATTTATGAACAGTTTCTTTGTTTCTGCTGCAAATGCCTGAAATTTCTCAATGTTAATGTCAAATCTTGAAGATAAAACCCGAAGTATAATTCAAATTTTTGATATTAATGAAATGTCTAATCCTGTCAGCACTTAGTTCTGGATTTTCAAAAAAAGTTTCGAGCGGTATTTCCATCATTTGTATTGCCATACTCTGGTTTTGGCTTATCTACACTTAGCCCCATTTCGGCTTTAAAAAGGATTTTTATTTCATCAGAACGTTGCTTCACACCAACTTTTTCAGATTCCGATCTAATTTGCCCTTTCTTAATATCAAGACGATAGCTAATATGAATTAAAAATTCAAAACACCTAATCCAACCATGCAATGTAGATAAACCAAAACCAAAATTGTCTTTGTTGGCTACAAACTCCCTTGATTCGTCATTAATCATTTTTGGGGTTGAACCACAAATGAAGCACTTCTGTGATGAGGAAGTTTCGGTCTACGCATTACAGACTTTCCCATCAATCATGGTCAGAAGCATTTCATACATGACCGAAACCTCACCTTCTTTTACTTTGCATATTGCCGGCAATAAATTATTTATCTCTTCCAAAACATTAGCTAAAACAGTACAGTAAAGGCTTTAGCTTTAGTTTCTTTGGAAAACTTTATTAAACGACAATGCATTGTAGAAGATGGTCGAAGATTCTGCCAGACTATACTGCCACTTTCAGCCTTTAATTGAAGGGCAACGAATGAAAAAATAAATCAAAATTCATCAGGGTCCTCACTGTTCGTAAATTTTTGTTTGTATGTGCTGCGACCGGAACTTCCATCACAGCCCCACTTACTCATCAAAGTAAATGACGAGCAAGGACTGCCAGGCTGTTGACAACCTCTTGCTGTGCCAATAACAAACGTTCTGTAGTTTTATCTAAAACTTCTTGAACCTTGATATCGACTCGCGTTTCAGTCACAACAATCTGTTCCTCTCTAGGATAAGAAGCTAATTTAGCTTTCCTAAGACTATGCAGTTACGGAAATACCTTATGCCCAAGTTTAATGCTCCACTTCCGAGTCTGCTTGTAGGCACGACTTGTTGATTTACTTTCAACATAGTACGCTAAAGCTTTGTCACAGGTCTGTTTTTGTTAAGTTCCTTACTCTGCATAGGACCATTCGTCATAATTTTTATTCCTTTTGCAATGTCTATACTACTTGACAATCGCGTTGATACCTCAGCAGCGTAGGTGAACCCATTAGCCACTCCGAGTTCTTCTGTAGAAACCGTTCTTTGTTCCTTCCACAGCTCCTCCACTTTTCAAGAATTTTGGTCGAAAATTGCGAAATGATGATAAATCGAAACAAAGTTTAATTTCTTGTTTCTTTTCCATGTTTCAGCCATTCTTCAAAAAAATCAATTTTCGTGATAGTTAATACTACACCTTGAAAAAAAAAATTAAATTATTAATTTCGCAAATCGTCGCAAACCAGTAGATGAATGCAACTATACGTGGTCTGTTAGAAAAGTATCCGACCTTTAGCTGGTAAAAAAACTAGCATACCTGGAGCGTTGGAAACGTTGGTAAAATAAAATGCCACAAACGGAAATTAAATTAAAGCCACAAGCGGAAATTAAAAAAATGGCTTAGTCCGCTTTCCCGGTCAATACCTCATATAAAAGATATGAACATGAAAATCTAATAGTAATTGAGAATCAATAAAATAACAAGAATAACTCAATTATACTCTTTATTTATACATAAAGGCATATCGTTAATTAGTTTAAAATAGATGAAAGTATTATATGGGAAATATTTATGGGAAAATATTCCTTAAAACAGACTTTAGAATATTTGAATTATCCACTTATTGGCAGAGATATACATTATTTATTGAATGATAAGTACATACGATATATCGTATACAAACAATAACAGTTGGTCGTATGGTCAGTTTGTTGCTGCAGTTCATATAAATATTATGTTCGATAACTAGTGTTTTAACTACTGAATAAAATAGAGAAGATGTTTTTCACAATTATATTCATTAGTAAGTCTCAATTATATTAATAAGTAACTAGATTAATTCGTATTCATAATTTACTTTACTTCTTGAATGAATTATATTGTTTAAAAAAAAAACTATGTACATGACTGGCTATTTAATTTAAATTTGTTTATTCAAATTTATTCAAAGTTTAAATATTTTTAATTTTATGTATATGCAATACAATCTTGATAATCCGACTCATATGGGACCAGACAGCCGCCGGATTATCAAAAAATTATCTATTATTTCCGGATTATCGCGAATAACTGGCATTACAGGACTCATCCTACACTAACTTTAATGAATTGAATAAAGCTACTACTATAAAACTGCTGAAAGGCGCACGTTTTTTTTTTAATTTATTTCGAATTTTCTGGACCTTTTTGGCCCCCCTTTCGTTTGAACCCTGCCTAGTAAATGTGCACATAACAAAAATATATACATACTAAGAACACATATTAAATAAAAATGACTTAACAAGTATTTTTATAATACATCATACCTTGCGATGGCATTTTGTTCTGCACATTTCGTACAAACATTGAGTGCATTGAATGCGTCACCGATGATTACAGTTCGCCAAGTTGAAACATTCAAATCATCGTTAGTTTCGTCGTCATCCGTGTAACAAATTTGGCCGAGGATTTCTTCGTCAGCAAGGGACTGCAATTTTTTTTCGCTTATCTTTTATGTCATCGTTTGTCAGAGTAACATCCACTTTACATTTGTTAGAAAGCTCTTGTAAAAATTAAGAAGACAATTTTATAGTGGAGGTAGTTTGGGCAGAATCGTCGAATCAGGTTTTCAGAGTTAAAAGCTGGGTATGTTGGCTAGACACTGGATGGTGTCCCTTTTGACTTTATTCAACCTGTCTGCCAGCTTAAAAACGACGTATTTTTATGTTCCTCTTCTTTCCTCTTCTTTACGATGTCCAGGAGCGTTATACAGAAGAAGCAAAGCTTTAAATAGCAAGTTGTGAACTTTTGAAAAAACGTTTACCGTAAAAATAAAATCTTGCTTGAACCAATTTTAAAACACATCTAGGGCAACCCATCCTTTGGCTTGATTTTTATTTGTAACTGGTAAGTGAGTGAGGTTTTTAAATGCCCTCGGATGCTTGACTTTTCCTACAACCAATAAGGAAAGTTTGTGTGCGATGGTGGAATTTGCAAGGCATGTCTGTCCTTTGACATTTTTCTTGTCTGGTATTGTCTTAAGCGGAAGCATCCTCAAGAATAAACCAATTGCATCCAATTGCGTTGTAAACTTGTTCTGGCAAGAGACCTATTTCTTGGATTTTTACTTCCAATTTCTTCTTAAAAGAATCAAATGA
This sequence comes from Phosphuga atrata, assembly GCA_944588485.1. NCBI lineage: Eukaryota > Metazoa > Arthropoda > Insecta > Coleoptera > Silphidae > Phosphuga > Phosphuga atrata. Next base: position 85,390,464 of record OX155892.1, on the reverse strand, counting down.
CGAAATATAACTAGATAATTTTTGTCCGTGTTTTCTCTGGTTTGCCGTGGTTCCTCCTTTATCAATTTGTTCATTGTACATTAAATACATACTACTACTACACTACTACTATTACTAAATACTACTACTACATACACTAGATACTCTCGATAAACGAGAAACCAATAACAAAACAAGATGTGTTGATATAGAATGAGGGGAGGGAGGAAAGAACAAGAGCAATCCTGTTTGTTTATATCAGGTTCGGGGCTGTGACAAGAAAAGACACGAGTTTCTCCAGAGAGCTGGATTACTGAACGTGCCGGACTAACCAACCGCCGGATTATCAAAATTGCACTGTATTTTGAATGAAAGTGTTGAATAACTTTTTAGGGGGGTATATTATTATAAGTAGAGTTCATATTTGCTAATAATGTTTTCTTTTTGTAAAAGTATTATTGTGTGTTGTATTAAGCATAAAGATAAGAATGCAGAATATTACGTATTACCGTATTCGTTTATTCAGTAGATTAAGTTATTTTAAGAATTATAAGACGCATTGTAAATGATTTTTTTTTTTTTTTGCTGGATATCAAAGGTAAATAAATACAAGGTTTCATTCAGTATTGGAAAACATTGGCGATCTTCCAGGACGGCGGAAAATATTGCAATTTAAAAATTCCGTTAATTATGCACTGCCGGATTCAGAATCTTTCTAGTATCTTCAAAAATTACTTACCTTCTATACTTTCTAGTATCTTTTATCAAAAAAGAAATTTGAACCCCAAGTGCACGTGGTCGATTCTATCGTAAATCAGCACAAATACTCACACTTGTAACTAAAACTCATAAATCTAGACATTATGTTACAAAGGCGCATTTAAAACTATTTATGACCACTACAAATATCAGATGTCGGGTCCTAGCACATCGATGCACACATGTAACTACATTCATTAATTCATGTAAATTGAGACCGGTCTAGATAATAGTTATGACTTAGTTCAAATTATGACTTTAATCAGATATATACTCTGTGACAAAAATGCTAAGAAGTCGTAGGAATTTTTGGACCAAATTTGGCAGAAATGTTTAACTAGTCAGGTAGTAATTGATTAAAATTTCATTCAAAATAATCCAGCAAATTTGCAAATTTGGCGTTTTACTTATTGCAATCGAAATTATCGGGTGTATTTCTTGCGAGATTAAGTCGATTTCGACTATTGTTTATTGGTTTATAAAACCAATATATTGTTTTTGGTTGCAATTCTTTTCTTTTTGAGTCTTCTTTGCGTTTTGAGGTTGCGATTATGCCTATAGTGTGGCAACCTGAAAATTATCGACAACTGAGTTATTATTATTCGTGTCAGAAGCATCATACATAAAACAAATACAGTATAAATATAGCTAAGTATAAACTAATATAACAAAATAAAGAAAATAGTAAACTAGTGTAGAGCAACTCCCTGGAGTACAAGTAAAAGTGGTATTCATACAAAAAGCCGGGCGTCTAGATTACACCCAGGCTAAAGCGTATAGACCAATAAGCCTAACCCCCTTTCTATTGAAAACGTTAGAAAAACTTGTTGAAAAGCATCTGAGGGAGACCTGCTTGTTAGACAGGCCCCTACACTCTAATCAGCATGCCTATCAACCAGGAGAATCATGTGAATCTGCTCTACACCAATTAGTGGTTAGAACACTAGAAAACAAGGAATTGGCGCTTGGTGCCTTCCTTGATATCGAAGGTACGTTTGACAACACCTCCTTCGATAGTATAGCCAATGCAGCCCGCAGTCATGGTGCAAATAAAACATCAATCAGGTGGATTAAGTCGATGCTAGAGGGTAGAAATGTTGAGGCTATAGTAGCGGGTGACACAATGCGGGTAGCTGTCATCAAGGGGTGTCCTCAGGGTAGGGTTCTATCTCCACTCATATGGGACATGGTTGTTGATAGCCTGCTTGTGTCACTAAATAATAAAGGATTTTACACCCAAGGCTATGCGGATGACATAGTCATCCTCATCAGGGGTAAATTTCCCTCTATAATAGCAGCGCTTATGCAAGAAGCACTGAACGAGGTGGAGAGTTGGTGCAGGGGGTCGACCCTCGGGTCAATCCCCAAAAATCCACTCTAGTACCATTCACTAGAATGAGAAAAACGGATGGGCTAAAGCCCCCATTTTTCTATAACGAACATCTAAAGGTGAGTGATGAAGTCAAGTATCTAGGTGTAATCCTGGATGCCAAACTGACTTGGAATCAACACCTAAAGAAAGCTACCAACAAGTGTAAAATGGCACTGATGATGACCAAAAGAACACTTGGAAAATCATGGGGACTGAAACCCAGCATGGCATAGTGGCTATACACTATGGTAGTTAGACCCATTCTGACATATGGCTCCACAGTATGGTGGACCAAAGTGAAGCAAAAACAGGTCATTAGAGAACTTTCCTATGTTCAAAGACTGGCCTGTTTAGCAATTACGGAAGCGATGAAAACCGCCCCAACTGCAGCTCTGAAGGTGATCCTAGGCCTTCCTCCCCTGGATATCTTTATCATTGGCGAGTTAAGGATGGGAGCTTCCAGATGCATATGCAATGGAACATGGGAATCTCTGGCGAGGTCAGGACACCCAATGATAACGAATGTCATATCAGAAGTGTGCGTCAATATAGAGGATTCGATATTGGGGATTCGATGCCCACAAGGCTTCAAAATTCGCTTCGATCTACCCTTCAAAACACATCTACGATGGACAGAAGGCAATCAAATAACCACTTGCCAAGGAGGACTGGATTGGTATACAGACGGCTCCAAGAAGGACAGTGGTACTGGCGCAGGAATCTATGGACTGTCCCTGAGGTGCAGCCTATCTGTACCCCTGAGGACACATGCCACAGTATTCCAAGCAGAAATACACGCTATCATGGTCTGTGCCCGTGAAAATTTGAGACTGGACTACAAAAGTAGAAACATCCGCATTTTCACGGACAGTCAGGTTGCGATTAATGCTCTAGCGTGTCACGAAATCAAATCCAAGACAGTTTGGGACTGTCTTCAGGACCTAAAAGCCCTGGAAAAGCATAACAATGTCACACTCGCTTGGAGGCCTAGCCACACGGGACTGGTGGGTAACGAAATGGCGGATAAGCTAGCAAAAGATGGAGCCTGCAAGGCAAACATCATTGCTGAAAGCGGACCCTACATTACCAAGACCACGACCCGAAATAAAATCTGTAAATGGGTAGCAACTAAGCACCGTCTACAGTGGGTCAATTTGAATGGTCTGACACACAGCAAACGAATGTTAGTAAACCTATCGGGAACTCTAACTGCTGAAATCCTGCAACTGCCAAGGGAAGCAGATCGCAATTGTGGTAGGCCTACTTACAGGACACTGCCCTCTACGAGAACACCTGCATAAAATGGGTATCTGGAAGAATGAACCTTTATGCAGGTTATGCTATGAGGAGGACGAAACCGCTGTCCATATAATCTTCCACTGTGAAGCAATTGCACGTAGGAGACACAAGCTTGATATTATAGCTGAGAGTCCCTGTGAAAAACATGACACATAGAATCCTGGACCTAATAGAGGGACTGTTAGAAGAAAAAAACTAGTCTAGAACAATATCTTGCCCAATAACGGGCAACGTCAATTGAGTTTGGTTCAGCTGACATTAAGTATTCGAGGCTGCATTGGGTAGGGCACATAGGACAGTTGTACATATGCAGGGTCGTCTGTGGGTCGCCGCAATCGCACAGGACAGTAGTAGCCGTGTATCCCCATTTGTTGAGGGTGGCTCTGGATCTTGCAGTTCTAGATCGAAGTCTGTTCAGTGATTTCCAGACCTCCCAGCTTTCCTCGCATCCAGCAGCTAGTTTCTGATGGGGCCATCCAATGTTGGTCTCTTGTATTTTTCCACATATCTACCCTAGATTTGGTGGTATATTCTTGAAAGTCTATTGTGGATGTTAGGATGCTTTTCCTTGACCCCTGCTAGCTTCTGATGAACAGGTTGTGGGCCATGTAGGGGGTGTCGTTCGGAAGATGAAGATTTAAATCTGCTCCTGCTTCCCTTCGGACTGCAGGTGGAGCGATACCAGCCAGGTGGTAGACTATCTAAGGGGGTGGGTTTCAGGCAGCCCGTGATCAGTCTGCAAGATTCATTCAGAACATCATCCACTTGTCTGGTGTGTGCTGGCTTGTACCATACTGGGCAGGCGTATTCGCCAGCAGAGTAGCAGAGAACTAAAGCTGTTGTTTTGACAACACTGCGTTTGGCACCCCAAGAACTGCTTGTTATTTTGCGTAGAATGTTGTTTATCCCGTTTACTTTCAGTTTAGTATTCCTGCAGTGCTGTTTGTAGGTAAGGGGTCGTCCATTAATCTCGTGATGTTTTTTAGCAACTTTTTAATTTCTTATTACCTTGACTTTTCGCCATAGGGATCTTGTGGGATTCTAGACACTTGTTGAACATTTGCAGCAGCCACAGTCATGCTCTGGGTCCAAAGTGTTTTATTTGTTCAGTAAGAAGGTCGTCTAGGCCCGCCGCCTTACGCGGTTTACATTTGTTGATGGCTGCATTCAGTTCCTCTATCGTGAATGGCACAGAGAGGGTTGTTGTTCCTCCTTCGGGTTCCTAAGGATTTTTGTTTCTGCCTTTGGGAGCCGCTGTTCAGGCTTGCCGTTTTCTAGGAGCTGCTTTGCTATTTGATTTGCCGAAACGTTGGAAAATTGTGTGGCGTGAGTTGGATCATTGATGAATCGCTGTAGCAGAGTAGAGGCTACATAGCTACATCTGCTCATGGCTACATCTGCTCATGTCATTTTCTTCAATTAGTTTAATCCATCTCTCTCTTTTGTTTTCTGCTAAGGAAGCGATTAGTTCTTGACCGGCAGTTATTGGGTTTTCGCCCATGGGGTCGGCGTCGAAAAGTTCCAAGCACTGCCGTAGTTTATCTACTGCCTCCGGGGGTAATCCTGGGACGTAGTTCGTTCTGCAGCCTCGTGGGATTGATTGCCTGGAGCATTCTTGGTACTTCCATACGCAGCTGCGACTTTTGATATCTCCGATTACGCAGTGTTTTTGCTTTTATTAAAACCTATAAGCTCCTCCCCGAACAGAGAAATGTCAGTTCAAATTTTGGGGAAACGAAAGGAGCCTCTTAGAAGAAGTGACTACTATAACATACTCGGGCGTCCCCTGGGCAACGGCTCTAGCCGGCAAATCCTTTCAATCCAGAATCATCTAAGCATATAAGCGCTCTGTAGAGCATTAAAATGTCTCCCGCAAAAACGAGGCCCAAAACTCACTATGGCTCTGACTAGCGCCTATCTGCCAGTAAAGAAGAACTACTCTAGTAGTTCTGTCGAGAACACAATTGCGACAACTGAGTGAATTTGACAGAGGTCGAATTATCTCCGATAATGCGATCGATAATTTATCGGCTTACGTGGAGGTGGTTTTTCATTCAGAGAAATTGCTAATCGTCTTAAGCGTAACCAATCCTCTTTAGTACGGTGTTATCACGCTTGGTCTATAGAGGGTCAAGAAGGTCGTAGAAGAGGAAGTGAACGGCCAAGACAGACAAATGTGGTCCAGGACCGCCATCTCCGATTGATGGCATTAAGAGACCGATTCTTGAGTACAAGATCAATAGCCGATCGATGGTTTGGAAACGAATGTCGTCCTATAACCCCTCGTACAGTTTACCGACGAATTAGAGCTTTTGGCTTGCAGTCCTATCGACCACATTTTGTGCTTCGGCTGACGGCTCGTCATCGACAGAAACGTTTGGAGTGGTGTATCTTGCGACTGGATTGGGACGTGGAATGGCATAGAGTGGTCTTCAGTGATGAATCCCGATCTGCTTGGGAATGCACGATGGTCGCATGAGGGTCAGACGTAGACGTGGAGAACGTCTCCTTGTGCAGTTTTCTGTTGAGCTGCATGTGCAACACATAGTGGGGGTTATGGTATGGGGTGCTATTGTTTATGGAAGCAGGTCTCAGTTGGTATTCATCCGAGGCAATATGAATGCCTACCGATATGTTAATGAAGTGGTAGAAACCCATATCCTTCCATTCCTCCTGGAGCTGAAGGACCCGATTTTCCAGCAGGATAATGTCGGTCCCCACTTTGCAAGGCAATCTATGGAACACTTCGAAGAGGCTAACGTCAATATCTTGCCGTAGCCAACTAGATCTCCCGATCTTTCGCCCATCGGACAAGTGTGGGACATGATGGGTAGAAGACTCAAGCAATTAGCCCATCCTCCACAGACACTAGAAGCTCGCCGACATGAACTACAGATTGCCTGGGATGCATTGAATGAGTTGAAACGATAATAAATAATATTTCTCGGATTTAGATATGATATTTATTATCTTAATATATTTAAAAACCATGTAAAATTAAAATGGTTTTAAGACCACTACAAAGCAAAATTTCATTAAATACGGATTTTAGTCTTTATGGGCTGCAGCCCAGGGCCCCGTTTAAACAAAGGTGGTCAAGAAAATAATTATGATATGTTACTATGATATGTTGAACGTATTAAAAACGTTTCAATGTAGCTGACAAAAAAGTAGTAAAAACAGTACCCACAAGTTTGTACAAATACAGTCGAACTTCCCTAAGTCGAATTGCCATAGTTCATGAAAAAAAAACGAGTTATAGAAGATTGGAGTTATAGAAATACTTAACTGTAAAATGAGTAAAATACACTATACACAATTTATTCAAAGTAAATACAAATGTACATATGTATATATTTATAAACAAAAAAGAAATATGTATACATTATTAATATGATGTTATATGATTATAAATAATTAAAAATAATTTTAATTAATATATTATTTTTGGAAAATGTTTTTAATTGTTTTCTATAATATATAGTTTGTCGATGATCTTCGATTATATCGTCTATTTTTGGATTACCGATTCTCGGGAGAATCGGTAGACTCGGGAGAATAAATATCCTGTCGTAATCTTCCTAAAGCACACCCGCTGGTAAATTCTTAGTTTTTCTTTATTCGAGTTTTTGGTGATCATAAAATATGAAAAATAAAATGTTTAGTAATCTGCCCGAGGATTACACTATCGAGGGTTTACGGTAGGCAATACCCGGCATCATAAGTTTTTAAAAAATTGGAGTTATTGAGATTATTTTGTATGTAAAATTTTACCATTGTACAAATTTTTACTACGAGTTATGGAAAAATTCGAGTTAAGGAAAATTGGAGTTATTGAAGTTAGTTTATATGTAAAATGCTATCTAAACGTTTAAATTTCTAAAAATATTCGAGTTGTAGAAAAATTATAGTTACAGAAGTTCGACTGTATTAGGTGTTATGAAATTGGGAAAAAAAAATTAAACTTATATAAGATAATGTATAATTGATATTATTAATATTTTTGTTTTATTTTTATTATTAATATTTTTTCCTTTACTTGAAGCAAATTAAGTATAAGCAAAACACAAATATTAAACTTCAAGTTGGTCAAATACACATATAATTAATATTTTTGTTTAATTTTCAGATTTGTGCGGATGGCCGCAGGTATGATTCGGCATCTGTTGCTGATGTCAGGTTTCAGTTGCACGGACGACTGTTCGGGCCGCGGCGAGTGCCACAATGGCACTTGCCTATGCGAAATTCGTTTCGCCGGCGAATACTGCAACGGTCCCAATCTCCCCTATCACGCAGGCATCGGAGGCGTTTTCTTGCTGGTGGCGTTCGTTTGCGCCGTTCAACTGCTCATGTGCATCGTCTCGGAATACCAAAGGCTCAAAACACCCACATTTTTACGCGCCTGCAAGATAACCACCCAGAAATTACTTTACTTTGTAACGTTCTTAGCTAGCGTCATTAGAGGAGCTTATTTTCTATCCACAGTAAATATATTTTTAATTAACAAAAATTAAGCACTTATATATATATATTATGATATATTATATAGATATGTACTATCCATCTCTAGACGTGCTCTAGACTAGAAAACAACTTTTTGAGGAAACGGGAAAAGTAGTTAAACGACAATGTAAGATGTAAAAATACACTGTTGTTTAATTTTAATTTAATTTAATCTAAATTATGATTTATAATATTTACTTAAGACAAACGAATTAATGTTTTCGTTTATTTTACATTGAACGACAGCGGCCGAAAAACACTTTATCTGACGCTGCGAGCGGCAGGAAAAATATTAATCGCGTTAATCGGGGAATGTTCAAAATCAATCTTATAGACGGCCATTTATATTCTTCATTAATATGTTATATTACGTTGTTTTACTAATTTGGTTATATTTCTTTTAGGATAGTTTTAAGACCAGTTGGAGTAGCAGCCTGTTGTCTGCTTATTATCCTCTTTTGATGACAGGATCGTCGTTAATAGTTTGTTTCTGGGCTGAGGTGAGTCATACAATTTTAATTTCTCAATTGTGTTAAAATGTTTGGCATTGGTTAGTGCACATGCACTGGACGGTGTACTCTTATTCATACAATACTATTTGTTGATTAGTTGATAAGAAACAATGATGTTTATATTTTATGTGTAGGCATTTCACCTGCGCGATATACGATGGGAAAAGCCGCAGTTTCTCTCGAAGTCTTTTCTGGGCTTTGTTACCTTCAACCTAATCAATTTTGGATTGCTTCTGGCCGAGGTTGTTACCACACAGCTCGCCGACGCCTCAGCCACCGAAAGAAGTTTCTATACACACATATTTAATGGATGTTACGCAGTTTTGCTCTTTATCGTTGTCATCTTCTTCTTGATATACGGCGTCGAAGTTTATTTCAAGGTAAAATATATAGATGTTGATATAATCATAACCAATTTTCATTGATCGTCAACTTTATGATAGCTTGATAATCAATTCGTTGGAGCTGGTACAGACATTGTTGAAAGAAGCATTTTTAATTTCGCTTTTTAAATTCTGTTTCACATGTATTTGTAATAAATTGAAATATATGATAGCTTGATAATCAATTCATTAAAGCTGCTGCAGTTATTGTTGAAAGGAACATTTATAATTGTGTTATTTATATGTATTTGCAATTAAATATGATATATTTAGTGATTTTTGTAAATAATATTTTAGGTTAGAGGTGGTTTTGTAGCAAAACCGGTCCAAATAGCCGGAGCAGGAGATTCCGAACCGTTGCAACAGGAAGTGCTCCGCCCTTTGATTAACAATTCACAACTCCACCAATCTCGCATCGGTCTTTTAAGTCAAGCCTTTATGCTTATAATAATCGTCGGTTTTCTTTTCTCCGAAACCCTTTCCGAATTTTGGAAAACCAAGGTTCCGGTGAACTCTCGGAACTGGCACGATATTGTATTCAGAATTGTTGAAATAGGAGTAGCTATTTGGTTTCCTGCTGTTTTGTGGAATTGTATGCAACCTGGAGAACTATGGATTTTAAATCCAAAGAAATTATTATCGAAATTAGATCAAAAACCAACAGAATACGTGCCAAACACCGAGAAAAACGTAACTGAAGAGGATGCGTTTATCGAGAAACGCGAATGTTGGATCTGTTACGACTCTGATAAAACTGATCCATTAATTGAACCATGCGATTGCACCGGTGATGTTTCATGTGTTCATCACGATTGTCTGCGGCGATGGTTGATGGAAAGTTCATCTGCGAGTGAAAATTTGAAGTGCAAAGTTTGTAATTGCGCTTACGACGTTCGTAGCACCACGAGATTGGATTGGGAACGAGGTTTTACTGCTCATCATTGGGGCAGCACTGCCGTTATTGTCACTTGTCTTTGTTTGGCCGTTGCAGCTGCTTGGATAATTATTCAAATGTTTGAAGATTCGTATATTAGGATGATAAGCGCCAGCGCTGCTCTACTTGTCATTTATGTCTGCATAAAGTAAGTACATAATAGTCCTTACATAAGTAGAAGTTTTTATGCACGATTAAGCGATTTAGAAGAAGAATAAAAGTGTTCGAGATAAAAGCTTTCAAACCTTTCCGATATTCCTATACGAAGATAATCGTTCTATTCAAATATATACTTTGCTACTTTCAGGCGACCCATGGAACACGCTTTCTTACGTGAAATAATGTGCATGCATTTCTATAACAAAATTCAATCGTGCGTGTATATACGCATATGCGTAAAATCCTGCAAAAACCATAAATAATAAATCATTCTAAAAGGTTATGATAATGTATTTTTTTTTTTCTAGATTTTTGGGACAAAATACAGTGAGTGCGTATCAAAGGGCAAAAGTAGGAGGTTTGAGTATAGGCAATCATGTAACTACAATAAGTGGAAACGTTGCTGTGGATATGGTTACAACTTCGCAATCTGAACCCCAAACAGCCCTGTAGTTTGTTAACAAAAAAAATCCTTCTCCTAAAAAAATATAAATTAAAAAAGATATAATGATTACAATGTGATAATTTTAATTTTAGTTTAGTAAGTCTTTTATTATGCCCAAAAAAGATTACTTATATGTGTTGTATAAAGTTTCCCTTTCTTTATTTTTAATTATAGCGTTTTAAAATTCTTTCTAAAGTTTGTTTTTATAATCCACAGTGTTGTTTCAAATCGCACGCTTTATAATTTTGTCTTTTTTCTGGCCACGAATATTTTTGTAAGAATTTTTGGTAAGACTGAAAACATGAGTATTAAGAGTTGGATGTGGTCAAAAGTGTGCTACTAATTTAGTTAATTATTCTTAGCTTTAAATGGTACTTAACATAAATATCTGTCTATCTATACTAAGTTTACCAGCTTGTAGAATATTAAGATTTTCGTTTTTGAAACATCTGAAATATATTGTTTTTTGGCTGTTATTTGAATTCTTTTGTGTAATGTAAATATATCAGTAGATGCTTCAAACAAAACATAGTTTTATTGTTGATCTAGATTTAATTCTTAAGTCTATGAATTTAGTTATACGTAGCCTGTTTATGTATTTTAACGACTTATTGTAAAACATGCATGCAATAATAATAAAATAAAATATTTAAAAAAAAACTGCATTTATTGTTTACATATTTCGTTTAAAACAATTAATTCAATACTAATAATTAATGAATACATTTAGATTATATTCTGGATTTTGATAATCAAATTACTGCACTCAGTATATTGAAACGTTATATTATTTTTACTTAAACGTTAATGAGAATCCAATTATCTCTTACAACTCCCTTGCAAGAAAGTAAGAGGAATATCACACGTACCTACCGCTTGACATCACCATTGATAACGGTACGTCGCTGTGTGATACCCTACGGTGGCATCGTAACAGTGTATAAATCAGAAATATTCTACAAAGAAAGAGGGGTTTCACAAAAAAAATCACAAAACATTCCAATGCGTTATTAGAAAGATGAAATATTAGAAATGAGATAAGACTTGTGTATAGAGGTAAAACACGTTATTCCACATAATATAATAGATAGAATAAGTATCAACAATTATTTTTCGTAAAGTCGCGGTATTTCCTTTATTTTTCGTAAAGTTGCCAATGAAATTGAAATAATTATTTTTGTGTCGCAGTTCAAGTTTTTGAATGCCACTCTAATTTAAATATTCTGTTAAAACGACAAAAACAAGTTGAACATTATCTTCTCCTTCTCTAAAATTCAGAGATAACTTTTTTTCATGGAAGTTCAAAACGACATTCATTCGACCATTCCATTCCCATCCAGAGTTTCATCTAAGCCCATCACATAATTCTTGCAACTTTTTTAATGTATTTTAAATCAATCACGTTTATTTTAATCTGAGGTAAAGTATCCAACAAATATTTTCAGCAATTTGCAATTAATTGACTGTATATTTGATTGCAGTTTTTTAGCATGAATTTGTTGCATTGTTTCCTACTGGTTGGACTAGTAGGACACAGTAAAGGATTTTTGGACTCCCTTTACAGTCAACTCGATGCAAATTGTGCAGGTTCAAACAGTTTCGTGTGTCGAAATAGCAAATGTATTGCGAAGAATAAAAGATGTGATGGCCACGCGGACTGTTTAGATTCTTCAGATGAAGAAGACTGTGGTAAGTTTTTCTTGAAATTTATCTGTTAGCTAGGCCATTAGCTGTATAAAAAATATATTTTGTTCAAAGCATGAATTTCGTACAAAGAGCTAAAGTTTCACTTTTCTCGTCGTGAGCGGCAGAAACAGTTTTTTTCTGATGCTGAAGCGACAAAAAAAGTTCGAGAACACACTAGAACTTCCATTATTAGTCAGTATTAAAGCATTGCTCTTGATATTAAATATTTGATAATAATAAATAAATTTGCCATTTCTCGCAGTTAATCTCCTGATACTGTGGGCGACAAAAAAGTTCAAAAACACATTAGAACTTCAATTATTTTACTTCTATTATCTATCTAGTCCTGTCTGTCTAGTCTTCTCTATCTAGTCTTGTCTGCCTAGTCTTGTCTGTCTAGTCTTGTCTGTCTAGTCTTGTCTGTCTAGTTTTGTCTGTCTAGTCTGTCTAGTCTTGTCTGTCTGGTCCTGTCTATCTAGTCTTGTCAGTCTAGTCTTGTCCGTCTAATCTTGTCTGTCTAGTCTTGTCTGTCTAGTCTTGTCTGTCTAGTCTTGTCTGTTTAGTCTTGTCTGTCTAGTCTTGTCTGTGTACTTGTCTGTCTAGCCTTGTCTGTCTAGGCTTGTTAGTCTTGTCTGTCTAGTATTGTCTGTCTAGTCTTGTCTGTCTAGTCTTGTATGTCTAGTCCAGTCCGTCTTGCCTTGTCTGTCTAGTCTTGTGTGTGTCTAGTATTGTCTGTCTAGACTTGTCTGTCTAGTCTTGTGTGTCAGTATTGTCTGTCTAGTCTTGAATGTCTAGTCTTGTCTGTCTAGTCTTGTCTGTCTTGCCTTGTCTGTCTACTCTTGCTTTTTTTCTCGGGAGGGAGAGAGGAAATGCATTAGTATGCACCGGAGCCTTCGTTCCCGTGTAGTGTGGGGCTTTCTGATTGTTGTACATGACCAGCATACTAAGTAAAACCCTTCCTTTGGTTCTTCACTTCACTCCACCTGCAACCGCGTTAGCATTGCTTCAGGTGGGTTATTGTTGTTTGGTCTATTTACTTCCTTCTTCTTGATGTCCTTTTCTCATCTCTTTTTCATCTTTCGTCTTCTGTCTCATTATTTCTGTAATCGCGTTTCTCGGTCCTTTCGTCATACGTGTAGCTGTCCATGCTGCGTTCCATGCGCCTCGTGCGCTACTATGTTCGCCTTCCATTCCCTCTCCATTTGCTCTTTTCCCTTCATGATTCCGGTGATGAAAGCTTGTAGCGCATCCCAGTTGTGCTCACTTTCTAGCTTAACTTCAATGATGTTCTGTTCTTCCAGTCTTGTAACGCCTAATGTCTCCTCGAGTAGAGTTCTGTCATTCTCTGATTCTGGGCATATGAAGATAGTGTGCTGGGTTGTCCGGGATGTGGCCGCAGTAGTGGCACCCCGCGGTGATTATTTTTTTGAAGCGCTGCAGGTATGCGTTGAAGCATCTATGGCCAGTAAGTGCCTGTGTAAGATGGTAATCTTACATAATATAATAAGCGCCTGTGTACTGATCTCCGTGTGTCCTGTCGTACCATGCTTTCGCGTTAGGGATAACGCTGTGCGTCCACCATCCTCCAGTATCGTTATACCATCTTGCGCTGGCGCCTCTGAAACCGTTATGTAGGCGGAAATTACTCTTAGAGCACTTCTTCTCTGCTGTCTCTTTTCTCTGCATTCTTGTTTGTCGAGTTCTGTCCGTGCAGTCTTGTTTGTTTAGTCAAGTCTATCGAGTGTTGACTGTCCAATCTTTTCTGTCCAGTCTTGTCCGTACAGTCTCGTCTGTCCAGTCTTATCCGTCCCGTATTGATTGTCCAGTCTTGTCTGTCAAGTCTTGTCTGTTTAGTCTTATCTGACTAGCTTGTCTGTCCAGTCTTGTCTGTCCAGTTTTGTCTGTCAAGTCTTGTGTGTCCAGTCATCTCCCCAGTCTTGTCTGCCCAGTCTTGTCTGTTCAATCTTGTTTATCCAGTATTGTGCGTCCAGTCTTGTCCATCCAGTAGTATTATTGCACAAGTTTTGCTTGTCCAGTCTTGTCTGTCTAGTCTTGTGTGACTAGTTTTGTCGGTTTAGTCTTTTCTGTCTAGTCTGGTCTGTCTAGTCTTGTCTGGCTAGTCTTGTCTTTTTTTTTCGGAGGTGGGGGGCATTGTTGCAGACCGGGTCTTCATATCCGTGTAGTACCTCTTCGAGCCCCACACTACTTCGATCGAGTTCTTCGTGCCCAGCATATACACTAAAACCCCTCCTCTGTTTCTTCACTACACTCCACCTGGGACTGCGTGAGCATTACTTCTGGTGGGTGGTGGTGTTTATTCTAATTGCTTCCTTTTCCTTCTTTTTGTTGTTCTTTCCTCGTCTCGATTTCGTCTTCTGTCGTATTAGCTATGTAGTCGTGTGCTTAAATATTTTTCCGTCTTTTCGTCACATGTCTAGTCGTCCATGTTACCTTCCTTGTGTGTCGTGCGATACTATGGTCGGCTTTCATTCCCTCTCCATTTGTTCTTTTCCCATCATGATTCCGGTTATGTAAGCTTGTACTGCATCCCAGTTATGCTCACTTTCTAACATAACTTCCATGATGTTCTGTTCTTCTAGTTTTGTACTTTCATTCCCTGATTCTGTACACATGAAGATAGTGTGTTGTGCGTCGTCTGGGATATGACCGCAATAGAAGCACTCCGTAGTGACCCTTTTTTGATCCGTTCGAGGTATGCGTTGAGCACCCATGGCCAGTGAGTGTAAGATGGTAACTAATATGTCCGTGTGACCTGTCGTACCATGCTGTTACGTTAGGGATTATAGCTGTGTGTCCACCGTCCACTAGTGTCGCTATCCCATATTGTCTGCCATCGGTCCATGAGCCTCTTACGCGCTCTCTCCTTGGCGGCCTCCCTCTCATGCTTTACTTCGTTTTTCGATCTGTGTTGTTGCAGATCTTCGTTGACTTCTTGTTTCTCGCGAATCATTAAGTCTATTGGGGGCGTGCATGCCGCGCTGTACCAGCGCCGCGGCCTCCGAAACCGTTCTGTAGGCAGAAATTACTCTTAGCGCACTTCTTGTCTGTAGGTACTCCTGAAAGTACCCTGTACTCTCTGTAGGCACTCCATATTTACGCCCCGTAGAGATTTTTTGAGTGTACTACATTGTTGAGAAGTTTCCGTTTCAATTCCCGTGTGGTATATCAACCGTCGGTCGCTCAAGTAGCTGCTTATCATCTTCCTCAAATATTCTGGTATCTGTCTTGATGCTATTTTTATTATTATTATTATTCATAATTACATCCCACCTGGCTGAACTAAAGGCTTTTTTTACGTCAAGGGTCACTAATGCACAGTAACCTTTCGATTGCCGTGTACCAGTTTTGACCTTTTCTGCTGCCTTTGTTACTTACGATTGTTACTCCACGATTGATTGATGATTGACCTTTTCGAAAACCATACTGCCATTGGGACAGTCCTCCGTTGTTTTCGATGTATGTCTCGAGTCTCCTAAGTAATAGTCTTTCAAGAAGCTTCCCAGGTTCTCTAGGAGACACATCGATCGGTATGACGATGGTTCTTCCAATGGTTTGTCCCCTTTTCTCAGTAGGACCAGTTTTTTTCTTTTCAATAGCGTAGCAAAAATTCCCTTTCGAAGGCACGCACTGTAAGTTTCCAGCATCAACTCTGGCCACATTTCCACCACTTCTGCGATGATCTCATTTGGGATATTGTCTGGACCAAGTGCTTTCAGTGAGAGTAATCGTTTCCTAGTCTCAAAGATCTCCTCTACGCTGAAAGGCCATTAAAGTCTCAGTGGTTTGCCATTTTTTTTGCCGGTCTTCGTTCCTGATCTGGAAATAGCGTGGTAACTATTTATCTCATCCGTTGTGGGCACGATATCCCAGGTATCAGCGTCTACCCATTAGTTTTTTCGTAGCAATTCGATATGGGAGGCTCCATGGGTCTTCATTTATAGATCGGCAGAGTTCGAGCCAGCATTTCTGCTTGCTACTTTTGGGTGCGTCCAGGTTCACTTCTGTCTGATGCGTTTTGCCGCCGCCTTCTGCGGCGTTGGGCAGACCTGCGTGCCTTACCGTACTTCTTCCTTAGGTTATTGATTTCAGCGTTCCACCTGTAAACTGACTTTTTTGCATTTAACGAAAATTTGCGCTTTGACATCGAAGCACCGCACGCTGTTGTAATGGTTTCATGCGGTCGAAACCATTACAACAGCTTGCGATGCTTCGATGCCAAAGCGCAAATTTGCGTTAAATGCAAAAAAGTCAGTTTATAGGTGTCAGTTTACGGCACGCAGGTCTTCCCAGCGCCGCAGAAGGCGGCGGAAAAACGCAACAGACAGAATGGCTGGATTTGCCTATTCTACAAGTCGATCTACGTCACCTATCTCTGAAAGTCTTTGCAAATCTCCATGCATCTTAGCTACTTACAGCGTCGCTCTTAGAGTGAAGTTAGAATAAATCTAAACACTTAACACGACTCGAGTTTCTTCACCAGCCCATGTCTAGTCTTGTCTGTCTAGTTTTGTCTGTCTAGTTTTGGCTGTCTAGTCTTATCTGTCTAGTCTTTCTTTTTTTAATCTATTGTGTTTTGTCAGTCCAGTCTAGTCAAATCAAAATATAACATAAATGTTGAGAAATAAGAAATATGTCATACAAATTAATAATTGAATTAAAATTTTCTTTGTGTGGCTTAGTCAGATGTTTCTAGTTGTTTATAGTCGTAGTTGTTTCTAAGAATCTACTATTAAATGCTAATTTCAAAAAACCGTTGTGTGTTGGTGGCACGATGAATGCAACTCGTTATTGCTTGCTGACGCTGCTCGCTGTAAAAGTGATACTTTTATGTTTAGGCGGTAAAAGTGATCACTTTTAGACAAGAAATTGACGTATTTATCTTGTTAACTAGCAATAAAAGGTTCATCCTAATTGAAAAATTTTTGTAAAAATGTTTTTACCACAAATTATGTAAAAATATATAACTTGTGAAATTAGAATAAAACACTTTAGCCAACACGACTCGAGCTTCGTCTGGTGAAAGTCATTTTTATGTGATACTTGAAAATGAAGAACTTTTTATTGACATCTTCAATAAACGGTTCTTTTATTCCGTTTAGGGACAAAATTATATAAATTTTTCTTTTCTCTTTCAGATTTATTTTTTTGCAAGGGACCGAACTATTTCAGATGTAACAATGATAAATGTATATTTTCATCATTCAAATGCGACAGTGAGAACGATTGCGGAGATTATTCTGATGAGGCCGAATGCGACTCTTTCAAGGTAATAACTATTTTAATGATTACTTATTTGCGATGCAACAGAAATGTCATAACGGAAGCAGAAACGGAAACATGTAAAAAGTAAATTTTAACGGAGACGGAAAAGGATGTGGAAATGTAAATACTATGCAATTTTTTACAAGTACAATTTTTAATTGAAAAATTAATATTTAAAATTAAGTTAGCTGTAAGTTATATTTTATAAACAGTACTTTGGCCGCTTTTACACCTTAATTAACGCTTGTTTGCCAAGCGTTTGCCGCAAACTCCAAACTCCAAGCCTTGTGAAGAAACACAAGCGTGTGGATAAGGTAACAAACGCTCTATTAAACAACACTCGATCCAATCGATCGCAAGCGCTTGCAAACCGAAGCAAATGTTTACCAAACGATGTGTGAGTTTGCCAAGCGTGTGGACGCAGCATTACAATCTGTTCGGGTGTTCTTCACAGCTAAGACTAGCTCCGCTAAATAATTGCTCGCTAGTGAAGTTTCGAGTGATTTTAAAACAATACTGAAAAAGCTGTATATGAATCATATGATTCATTATATCATTACTTTAAAAATTCTTGTGAATATCAAAATTTAAAGATTTGAAGATCTATAAAAACCAATGGTAAAATTTTCAGGAAAATTATTAATATGTTTGAAATATAGTAATAATTCAAAACCTGCAAATTTACTAGAAATATAGTAACAATAAGTAATAATAGTAATAAGATTAAATAAAAAAACAACCTTTAAAATTTTTATTTCCTGCAATAGTTTTTAAATTTAATTTATTTATGTATCACGTGAATTATAAGGATATAAATACCTCGGGCAACTTACTAGCCAAAACCAAAAAAAACACACCAAACCCGTTGCCCACGGTAATTAACATCCTTATAATTCCCTTGATACATATGATACCATTTGATCTGTATACAAAGATGCGATCAAATTTCCGCTATAAAGCTGAAGAAACCGAAGCATAAACGGATGTCAAAAAACGTGCAGAACTTTCGCATTTGCGGAAGCAGAAGCAGAGGTCTGTTGCATCACT
The DNA here is from genome assembly GCA_944588485.1 of Phosphuga atrata. NCBI lineage: Eukaryota > Metazoa > Arthropoda > Insecta > Coleoptera > Silphidae > Phosphuga > Phosphuga atrata. The sequence goes on along the minus strand of OX155892.1, from coordinate 85,372,103 downwards.
ATTACATGTAACATATACATGTAACAGGTACATTAAATAGGTTTGATACCGTCAGTGACCACAAATTGGTGAGGTCAAAGATCCAAATTGTCACCCGGCTAGAGAGAAAATCCGCTCCACTATGTTCCAACTTAAAGGAAAGGAAGAAGAGTACAACGCACAGCTTGATAAGAGGTTACGACCAACTGAACTGCAAGGGCTGTACCTTAACGCGTTGTCAACAAAAATCACAACAAGCATCCGAACGGCAGTAAAGAAAGTCTGCACGCTACAAAAACCTATAAATATAAGAATCAGCCTGGAGATGGAGGTGATGATCTAGGAGCTACGAGGAACTAGCAGGGACTCGCCGAGATATGAATACCTGAATAAGAGCGTGGGAAAAGCTATTAGCAAGGACTTTAGAACATACAACACGAAAGTGATCAAAATCTGATCGGATAAGCTCAAAATGATCGACAGGGCGGAACTGGAAACAGCATCGGGCCAGTTAAAAATGGCAGGGCACCTTTTGAAGATAGAGTGACGAAATGCTGAAGGCTGGAGGATAAACACTAAAACAAGCAATTTTCATACTGCTGAACAGCTGTCTTCTTCTTCTTCGTCTTTTCCCGTTCATGCGGGGTCGATATTTCTGACAAGTCTTTTACATTTTCCTCAGTCCCAAATGGCGTTTTCTGTTTATTGCTTCTCCCGGAGATCATCTTGCACGCAGTCCATCCATCTTCCTCTAGGCCTGCCACTTTTCCTTTTGCCTTTCACCTCCAGATCAAGCACTCTCCTTCCTACATAACTCTCATCCCTGCGCATAAGGTGGCCATAGCAGAGCAAACGTCTTTCTTGATATTTCCTTGATAAAAACCTTTTTTGATATTTCAGTCACTTTTATGCTGCCTCGTGTGACGTTTTTGATTTTAACCAGGCTGCCTGAATTCGGTGGGTAATTTCTAGATCTAGATTGCCATCGTCAGATACAGTGAATCCCAAATACTTGAAACTGTCCCTTGTCTCTAGCTGGCTACTATCCATCTGAATAGTTTCATTTCCAGTTCCTCCAAGGCACAGGTATTCGGTCTTTTTGCTACTGATTTTAAGACCTCTGTCCTCTATGGCTCTACTCCAGCATTCCAGGTTATATTCAAGCACTTCCCTGTGTGTGCTACATAAAACAATATCATCTGCATATAGCATACACCAAGGAGCTGGTTCTCTTAAGCTTTCAGAGAGGACATCCATTATAAGATCAACAGTATAGGGGCTTAGTGCAGATCCTTGGTGAAGACCTACTTGAACCGGTATAGTATCTGAGAATCCTACACTGCCTCTAATTCGTATCCTTGCTCCACGGTACATATCCTGAACAATGCGCACATACTTATCAGGTACTCCCTTGCATCTCATGCATCTCCATACCTCCTGACGGGGCACCCGATCATAAGCTTTCTCTAGTTCTATGAAAACCATATGTAGTTCTTTTCTCTTCTCCCTGTGCTTTTCCATGACCTGTCTAAGTGCAAAAATAGCATCTGTTGTTCCCTTTCCCGGCATAAATCCAAACATACTTACATACTTTCAATAACTTTCTCCCAGATCTTCATTGTGTGCGACATGAGTTTTATTCCTCTGTAATTTGCACAAACCTAAATGTCACCTTTCTCCTTATAAATGGGAATTATGGTACTCTCCCTCCATTTCTTGGGAATTACTTCCTCTTGAAGTACCTGTTAGAATAGATTCCACAACATATCTATGCCCTCTTCACCCAGACATTTCCAAGCCTCCACTGGAAATTCATCGGGGCCGGTTGCTTTTCCACATTTCATTTTCTTAATAGCAGTTACAACTTCTTCCCTGTATATGCCAGTTGTTACGTTGTGATTAGGGGTACCATCCTGAAACACAAGCTGGGTATTTTGCTCATTTAGCAACATTTCAAAATATTCCTTCCATCTCTTCTTTATATGCTCTTCATCTTCAATTACAATTCCTTGTTCACTTTTCATCTGCCTGTTGTGTTTGAGATCTTTTAAAGCCCTGTATCGTGCTTTAGCGATTCTGAAAAGCTCGGCTTTCCCTTCTGTGGTCTCTAGTTCTTCATAGACTTTCTTCCATGCAGCTGCCTTTGCTTTCCCTATAGCTCTATTCACAACTTTATTTGCCTTTCTGTAGAATTGTCAATCTTCGTTAATTCCAGACTCATCTCATTCCTTTTTTGCTTGTCGTTTTGCCTTGATGGCTTCCTGAAGCACATCATTCCACTACCATATTTCTTTATCCAGTGGAGCATCTTTCCAAGACGTTTGCCCAAAACTTCCACACCTGCTTTCCTGATTGCTTCTGCATTTACTGTCTACCATCTCTGAACTCCTTCCACTGGCCGTGTTCCTTGCAACGCCTTTTACTTGAATTCACTTCTCCTGAACGGCGGTCTAGTATCAGTAAAAACTGAACAGCTGTCTCCTTGACCCTTGGCTCAACACAAAAGTTATCTTGCTCTTCAAAAAGGATCAATTTTAGACCAATCAACCTACTAGCCACCCTTTATAAGCTGTTATAATAAACAATAACTAATTGTCTTACCCAGAAAACGGCTTTACCAACTTGAGTTATCCAGCACGATTAACCATATCCAAACGGTGCGCATATTAATGGAGAGATACACGGAATATAATATTTCTCTCTTACATTCCATATGGCATTTGTGGACTATCAGAAAACTCGACTCGACGATGAAGAAATCGAAAGGGAAACAAGGGTCGTGGATGTGATGGGGCGAGTGGTGCGTCTTAAGTGGCAATGAGCGGGTCATATAGCAAGAGACAACATCAAGTGGACCGAAAACCTGTTACAAAGGAGGCCGCGAAGATCGAAGAGAAGTGTTGGCAGGACTCAGGCAAGATGGCGAGACGACATCCGACGCCACGCAGGAAGAAACTGGATGAAAGTAGCCCAGGAAAGATCGATATGGAGAAGTTTGGAAGAGGCCTATATTCAGGAATGGACGAAAACAGGCTAAATGAAGAATACATATAAGGCCTGGCCCAGGAAAGATCGATATGGAGAAGTTTGGAAGAGGCCTATGTTCAGGAATGGGCGAAAACAGGCTAAATGAAGAATACATATAAGGCCTAGCCCATGAAAGATCGATATGGAGAAGTTTGGAAGAGACCTATGTTCAGAAATGGACGAAAACAGGCTAAATGAAGAATACATATAAGGCCTGGGCCGCACTACGGTTAAACCGCCGCGGTTTTTAATCGCGTGATTTTGTGACTCAAGTAAGCTTTTTCCCCCGACTGATTTTTCCCATAGCGTACTGTGTGTTTCTCGAGTGGTTTCGCGGTTATAACGGTTACCGCACGCGGGAAAAAAACGTATTGCGGCCTCGGCGTAACGGTGTTTTTTGTACAGTGCCTGTCTGCATTTTCTTAACTGATCTAACACAAGTTTGAAACTGATTATTTGTTACTCAAAGTAATTTGCTCAAGTGTTCTAGGACTTGATAGAAGTTATCGAGTTGTTATCGACGTTAGTAGTCTTAATGAGTCGTTTATTTTGAAAGTGACTCTGAAAATGACTTTGAAAGTCCATTTTCCAAAAAATTCAAACAAACTACTTTAATATTTAAATGTCTACTAATTTTGAAGAAAATTGTTGTCTTATTGTTAGTGATTTTAATCACTTCGTCTCGTATAATTATTCACACATTAATTACTAATTATGTATGTCCCATAAATTATAGCCGGAAAGCTTGAATAACTGTTAATGGCCGATCATACAACATGCGTGTGATGAAACCTACCGGCGACGGTTATTAAATTAGTTCGTGAATTTATATCAAGTTTTTTTTTTTATTAAATTCATGATCATCATTACCATTATTATCATCATCATCGAATTATTTTGAATTATTTCGTGAATTTTTTATATAAATTCACGAAATACGTTTTTGTTTATTTCATTCTTTAAAAATATTGCCGGCCCTTGGCAAAGTTTAACTACGTAGACGTGCGGCCAGTAAAGTTTTAATAGTCTAGTGTTTATAGAAAAAATTTGTATGTTTCTAGATTTGGGGTTAGTTAAGTGGATCGACTTAACTAACCCCAAATCTAGAAACATACAAATTTTGTCTTAATCCCTAGCTTAACTTTTTGACTGCCTTTCTTCTCTCGAAGAGAACATATATACATCGCGATAATATACAGAGAGCGTATTTATATGCTTTTCGTGTATATTGATAGACTTGTGAGGGCGTATATACCTGTATACGCATTTCGTATATTTTGATAGACTTGTGGGGGCGTATATATCTGTGTACGTTTTTCGTATATATTGGTAGATGTGTGAGGGCGCATATATACGCTTTTCGTATATAACGATCGCCTTTTTGGGGAGCTTATATACGCCGCTTATATATCGCAGTGAAAGAGTTAATATACTATTAATAACCCTTAATTATAAATGAATTGTAATTCTAAAGCTACGTACACACGATATACAAAAGTAGCGTATAGTCCTGCTATAGTTTGACTATAGCTGTGTGACCGCTTCGTATATTCCAAAACTATTCGTATAGTTGAACTATACGAAGCGGTCACACAGTTATAATCAAACTATAGCAGGACTCTGCACTATTTTTCAATAGAGATTCATTTTCTAGTCCTTTTTTTTAAATTGTAGATTTTGAAAATATAGTTTGCTGTTTTCTTCATTATAGGTGGAACATTCAAATCCAGCGAATTGTACTGATGAAGAATGGTCGTGTGCGGATCGCCTGTGCATCCCGAAGCAGTTCGTCTGCAATGGCGAAAAAGATTGTTTGGATGGGTCAGACGAGACTCTCGGTTGTACAGCAGACTTGGATTGTGACGGATTTAAATGCAAAAATGGACATTGCATCCCCCACGAATGGAGATGTGACGGCTCAGATGATTGTCATGACAATACAGACGAATTAGATTGTCGTAAGTATTAACTAAATTGCTTGTCCTTTAATTTTTAATAATTTAATTTATTTTTTAATATTGATGATTCTTTTGATAGTTTCTTTGTATTTACAGATTTATAATGCTTTATGATTCTACTTATAACAGTCTAATGTACATTTTTATATTAATAGCCTTTTCTGTCTAATATACATGTTTATAGATTAGGCTTTCTCGATTATGTTCTGCAGCGACAGCTAATTCTTTATTACAGCTAATCCTGGTGAAAATGAAGTGTTGTCGAAGTGCAACCAAGTGTCGTCGAAGTACAATGAAGTGTAAGGAAGTGTTTCTGAGACAAAGGAAATGTCGGGCGGCACAAATGTCTGTCAACACCTCCCCGATACTTGACATTCACATAACGATAGTATTTCACACTAACAGTTCAATTAAATATTTCAATTGCGCGAATATCAGCACTTCCCAGACACTTCACTGAAAATTAGTTCATCGAAACTTCACTGTTCATATTTCAATGTTTCAACACTTTGACGACACTTCGATGGCGTTTTGTTGACTCTTCGTTTAGACACTTCGACAACATTTCATTTTCACCATGGAACATAGTATATATTTTTCTCATACATTTAGAATCTCACATACCTGCAAAAGATTGTGTCCTCGACGAGAAACTATTTCTTTGTACGAACAAACAATCTTGTGTGAACCTCGAACAAGTTTGCGACGGGATCCCGCATTGTGCCGACAGCTCAGACGAGGGCAACCTCTGCGCTAGTCCCAACAATTGCACCAGTCATCTGTGTTCCCACGATTGCTTCCAATTGCCATCCGGACCAAAATGTCTCTGTCCACAAGGCTATAATACCATCGACGACAAAACTTGCCGAGACATAAACGAATGCGAACAATATGGTAAAATAAAATTGATATTATTAGTATTTGTAGAGAAGTAAATAAAGACCGTTTAATAATAGTATATTAAAGTAAAGTTCAATAAGCGCGGTTTTTCAGCACGCGTCCATGTTTAGAAAACGACGAGCGTAGCGAGGAGTTTTCTAATGGACAAGTGCGAAAAACGCCTTATAAACGAGTTTTTTTATACTATTTTGCGCCCTTTTATGCTATTTCTAAATAAAAAAATCGGCAATACATATTGAGAAAATTGTATCGCACTCGGCGATCCATAAACGAACCTATATGCGTGCTTTAATGACTTCATTATAGACTCAAAATAGAAAAATATTATTTTAGATTAATTTTCAGTTCTAAATGTTTAAATGAAATACAGATAGTAATAGTAATTTAATTCTTTAGGAATCTGTGATCAGAAGTGTCGAAATACTCCTGGATCTTACGAATGTTATTGCGACGACAAATATGTCTTGCAGCCAGACATGAAAACATGTAAGGTTGTAGGCGGCGAAGCAATGATGATCTTTAGTTCGAAGACGGAGATTCGAGGATATTTCTTGCAATCTGAATTACTTTTCCCGATCGCCAAACAGTTGAAGCAAGTGGTTGGAGTGTGTTTTGACGGCCATCACGTTTACTGGACGGACATTTTCTCGGAACACGAAAGCCTAGTAAGATCACTTGAAGATGGCTCCCAAAAAGAAGTAAGACATTTTTACAGATTAATATTCTAAAACATTTAATTATTTTAAATGGATGATCAAACGGAATAATAATTGCATTTTGATATTTTTTTTATAGTTGTTGGTGACTTCTGGATTGGGTTCTCCTGAAGATTTAGCAGTCGATTGGGTAACAGGAAATATATATTTCACAGATTCTGAAATGCAGCATATTGGCGTGTGCACTAATGATGGCACCAAGTGTACGGTACTAGTTAATCAAGATATCAATAAGCCTAGAGGAATCGTGTTGCATCCGTTGCAAGGTGATATGTTTTGGTCAGACTGGGGCAAAAAAGCTGAGATTGCTAAATCAAAAATGGATGGCACTCAAGATTCCAGTTTTGTCAAGAATAATATTGGTTGGCCTAACGGTTTGACTATCGATTATCCCAATGAGAGATTGTATTGGTCAGATGCTAAGACGATGACTTTGGAAAGTATCCGATTAGATGGGACAGATCGCAGAGTAAGTATTTCTTCTTAAGTTAAGCTTCAGTCTTCAAATTAAGTTTTACCATTTAATAACATGATTTATAGATAGTATTAGAAGGCATCGTGAAGCATCCTTACGCCATTGCTGTTTTCGAAAACCGTTTGTTCTGGTCGGACTGGGGCACAAGGTCAATACAATCGTGCGATAAATTTACAGGCAAGGAGCATCACACTCTAGTCAAGGAAAAACGTGAATACATTTACGGACTCCACGTTTTCCACTCGGCTCTGAAACCTCGTACAGTCAATCCGTGCGCTATGTCTTTCTGTAGTGATATATGTCTCATCACTGGACCCAAAACCTATAGTTGTGCCTGCTCACAAGACAAAGTGTTGTCAACTGATAAACATACGTGTAAAGGTAATACAATTAGAAATATGTTTCTAATAGTTTATAACATCTAGTATTTAATCATTTGCGTGTCTCGAAAATTGTTGGAATAGTAATTTGTTTGAATGGAAATTTGTTCGATTGGAACACTTTTCTTTCGAACAAATTGTTTCCCAACAATTTTTCTGTAACCAATCATTTGAGCTGATCAAGTTATTTACTGTTTAGAGATGTCTAAAAAGCAAGTATTGGTAGTCGGAGCGAAGGACCTTCTGGTTAAAATCGAGCATCAACTCCTAGGCAAACATGATATTAGCGCCTTGCCAACAGTTGCTAAAAGTATCGGTGCTATGACTTACAACTCGGCTAACCATACTCTCTATATTTCGGACACATACAGTCGTTCTATCGTTAGTATTAATTTAAACAACGGTTTCACCGAACAGGTGTTGAGCGAAAATATTGGAACCGTTAAGTCGTTAGACTATGATTACTTGGGAAATAATCTGTATTGGTGTGATAGTGAGAGAGAAACTATTGAAGTAGGTGGCAATGAAAAATATCGAACAACATTTATTTACAAATTTTACATTTCAGGTCTATAGTTTGACCACTAAATCTCGTAAAATCCTACTTCACGATATGGGTGGTGAAATTCCTACCTCCATTGCGTTGGTTCCAGATGAAGGTGCGATTTTCTTTGCATTGAAGAAGAAATCTGAGCAAGCGGTTCACATAGATAGAATGCGCATGGATGGAACTTCACGCACTCATGTAGTCGAGTATGGACTCCTAGGACCAATTTCTCTTCATTACGACTCCGGTCTGCATAGGGTCTTTTGGACAGATGCTGGTACTGGAAATATTGAGAGCACTAGCGCAGAAGGAGATGATAAGCATGGATTTAGAAAATTACAGTCTGCACCAGTTAGTTTAACTACATTGAACAAAGATTTATTCTGGACTAATCATAATTCCAGGTAAGTAAAAATATGTTTTCTCTGTATATAGATATTTTGATGTTTAAATTCCCGCGTAGGAGAGTATATTGGGCTCAAAAAGATAATACTGGTAGTGGATTGAATAAGAAAATCACGTTAGATGTACCAGAGGACACCGAAACTATGCACTTAGTAGCTATAACTCCATATCGAGTACCTTTCCATCGTTGTCAACAGAAAAATGGAAACTGCTCCCACTTATGTCTTCTCTCTGACAGGACCGTCCAGTGTGCTTGCCCATTAGGTATGGGTCTTGATCAAGATGGTTTCACTTGCATTAAAAGAGTTCAGTGCCAACCCGAAGAATTTCACTGTGAAAAATCTGATGTTTGTATTCCCAAGCAATTTAGATGCAATGGACGTAAAGATTGTTTGTTGGGCGAAGATGAGGAATCTTGTATGTATTCAAGTAATTGTCCGTTCGGATTTTTCCAATGCAAGAGTGGTCAGTGTATTCGGAAAAATATGGTCTGTGATTTGCATTTTGATTGTGCTGATAAATCTGATGAGTCGGATTGTGCGGAAGACAAGTCGAAAAAATGCCCCCCTAACAATTTCAAGTGTATGGATGATATGTGTATTCACGAGAGATTTGTTTGTGATGGGTTGATGGATTGCGGTAACGGCGAAGATGAAAATGATTGCCAATCTTTAACCTGCTCAGAAAATCAATTCCGTTGTTTGTCGGGTCTGTGTATTCCCATAAACTGGGAATGTGATCACGAATACGATTGTCCCGATCTTTCCGATGAACACTCCAAATGCTCACAAAGAACATGCAGTCCTTTACAGTTTACCTGTATAAATGGAATGTGTATTGATCAGAAATTCAAATGCAATGAAATGGACGATTGCGGTGACAACTCCGATGAATCTGGCTGTGAATTTTCTACAAACGGCGACTGCGGGTTTAACGAGTTTCAGTGCACTAGCGATCCAACGGTATGTATACCACTAGCTGCTAAATGCAATGGAACTTCAGAGTGTCCTCATCACGAGGACGAACAAGGCTGCTCAGATTGTCACATTGATGAATTTGAATGTAACAATAAGAAGTGTGTTCCAAGCTTTTGGATTTGCGATGGCACAGATGACTGCGGTGACAACTCGGACGAAACTATCTGCCAAAGAAACAACAGCCAATCATCTTTTTTTACTGGAGATATGCCTTGTGATCATGGTTTTCGATGTAAGAGTGGCGGATGTATAGATTTTGGTTTGGTCTGCAATGGCGAAGAAAACTGTTATGATGGTGAGTATTTCTTCTTCTAGTTCTTATTATTTTAAGCAGCATCGCCTGTATTATCCTGACGCTTCTCCTGTGATATAGAATTCCAACTGTCTTTCCACCTTTTGGGAGGTTCTTCTGCTTGTTGGTTTGTCGTCTCTGACGATTTTCGCAATTCTCTGCTCATCCTTCGCTCCACATTCTTCTTCGTTTGCGAGCCCAGCGTTTGACGTTTTCCACCCCATATTCCTTTTTGATTTCGGTGTCTCGTTTTCGATTCCGAAGTATATGTCCACTGATGGCTCTTAGCGTTCGCATGTCTGTTGTTCTGAGAGCGTGTTTGGGAATTTACGTGTCCTCTCGGGTTTCTGATACGTTTCGCATATGTTAAGATGGGACGTATGTAAGCCTTGTAGATTCGAGTTTTGCTGGGTATTGATAGCATGTGGTTGTTCCATATAGCGTGGCGCAAGCATCCTGATATCTTTGCAGATTTGTTTGCTTGTTTGATGTCTTGTTGCAGGTTTCCCCAACTGTATAGCCGAATTCCTAGGAAATCGAATGACATCCCTTGTTCAATAATTTCATCGTTGATTACAATTACAAATTCCCGTGGGATCTTTGCTTATTGTCATGCTCTTTGTTTTCTTGGTGGATATTTTTATGTCGCTACTTATGTCTTATTTTTATGTCGCTATGTTTGCTACTTTGTTGAATTCATGAACTAGTTTTTGCAGCCCGTTCTGACTGTGGAATAGGATGGCATCGTCTGGCAAATTGTGTGTTATTAAGTACATTTGTTGTGTTATATTGCGTATTCGGTATCCAGCTGTAATTTTCTTGGTCTTCTGATGAGCTGATCCATGATTGTGTTAAAAAGTTTCCGGCTAAGGCTGTCGCCCTGCCTGACTCCCGTGCTCGTTCGGATTGTATTTGTGAGTTCGTTTTTTAGTTGCATCTTTGTTGAGTTTCCGGTTTTTAGAAACTTTATTACTCTTATCAGTTTGTTTGGTACGAATTTTTCTTTTAGAGTGTTGATGACGTCAGCTAGCTTTACCCTATCGACCGATTGTGTCAGGTTTAAGAAGCAGACGAACAAGGGTGAATTAAATTCGAGGGCCTTTTCAATTAGTTGTCGTATTATCTGTTGTGAATGTGTTTTTCCTATAGCCTTGCTGTTCTTCATTTAGGGGGATGGTTTCATGCAGGATCTCCGCTAGTATGCTGGTGAATATTTTCATGATGTTGTTTAATATAGTGATGCCTCTATAGTTTGACGTCTCCTCTTTATTTCCTTTTTTATATAATGGGATCGTGATGCTTGTTTTCCAGGCATTTGGACAGCTTCGTATTTGATGATTTTATGACATAGTTTCTCTAATTCTTCTCTTAGAGTATTACCACCATATTTGATGAGTTCATTGCTGATATCCACTTCGTCTGTTTTCTTACGATTTTTGAGCCTTTTCACTGTTCGTGTTATTCGGTCTTCGTCAATTTCTAAGTGAGTCATTGGTTTCAGGTGACTCTGGCTGTTCGTTGATATCGTGTTCACTATATAGTTTTAAGTGTTCCGTCCATTTACTTTCACTGATGTTAGTTATAGTAGTGTATTCGTTAATGTCCCTTTTCATTGATCTTATCGTCTTCCAAATGCGTTTTTGTCCTCCATATATATCTCTCTCTCCTAGACGGTAGTGGCCTAGTAGTCAGTGTCAGACTTCGGAGCCGCAAGTCCCGGGTTCAAATTCTGGACATTGAGAAAAATAAGCCACCCTTCTCCTGTAGATGGCTCTGGCAAAGTCATCGCAGTAAAAATCTGCCTCGAAACCCCCCCGATTAGTGGCTCGCCACCCACGTTAAAAAGTGTAAGGGCTCCCCTACACTTGTGTCTAAGATATCAAGACACCAAGCACAAGTGTAGGCTGTGGGACGAGCCCAAGGCCCGTCCTGGGCTGTAGCGCCATGGTTTGATTGTTAGATATCTCTCTCCATTTCCCAACTGAATTTCTCCCAAAATTCTTTCTTGTTATTACGTATTGTATTGTTAGATTTGTTTCTGAGTTGTTTGTAGTGCCGGATCGTCTCTGGTGACGTGTTGTTTCGAAATTCTATGTATGCCTTCCTCTTTTCGGCAGCTACTGCTTTGACTTCTGGTTGCGAACCATGGTTTGGCTCTTTTACGGTGTGTCGTTTTAACTATTATGGTACCAACGGTTTCTGCGGCTGCCTTTTTGAGGTTGATTAGGACTTTCCCCATGCATCTTCAATTGCTTGTAATTGGTTGCCGGTTTATGTGTTCTTTTAGGCGGTTGTGTAGCTGCCGTGTGCTGTGATTCTCGAGAGATTCAATGTTTAATTTATGTTTTGGTTCACATGGTTCTTCTTTCTTTTTTAAAGGATATATTTTGGTCTTAGACTAATAGTTTGTGGTCTGAATTTACGTTTTTCTGGTGGTATCGCTCTATTCCTTATGACACAGTAGATCATTGAGCTGTTTCCTTGGGTGCTTGTGAATGTAATTTTATGTTGTGCTTTGTGTTTATAGAAAATGTTGTTAATTCTCAATTCGTTGTGAGCCCAAAATTTCACTAGCATATCACCTAATTAATGTTGAGCGTTTTCGTTAAATCTTTGTTTCAGCCCTTTGATTGGGACGCTACCTATTCTTGAGTTCATGCCGCCTAGTTTAAATATTCTCTCCGAAAGTGGTATTCTATTAAGCTCTTCTTATAGGTGCTCTTCGTATAGTGTATCACTCAGATGCTTCTTCATTTGATCGGCTTGTGTCTGAAATAATGTGTTCATAGACTGAAATAATGTGGGTGTTTATGTGGCTGAAATTGAAGGATGCTGTTAGTATTCTGTCGTTAACGTATCCTATGTTTGTTTTTGAACTTATCGTGAATTAACATGGCCACTCCAGAAGAGGCGTTTTGTTCTTTGCTATGCCACTGTGTATGAAGAGATAGTTGTCACATTGCTGTGATCCCTTGCCATTTTTCTTAGTTTCTGTGAGTGTGTAGATATCTATTTTGTGCTGTTCTAGTTCCATCACTATTTTGCATTCTTTATTGTTGAGTGAGCGAGTGTTCCACGTTCCTAACAGCAATGTATGATTTTTGGGTTTCTTCTCCGAGTTTCTTGCTGTGGTCGTCTTCGTAGTCTCCTGTCCTGTTTCCGAGGCTGAATTATCAGTTCTATGAGCACTATATGTTTTTACGTCTGGTAGGTCGCTAGCCTCACCAGACAACACTCCTCTTTTCACATCCGGGCTTGTCACCGACAACAGAGTTCGTATTCTTAAGTAATTGTTACCATTTAAAACATAGGAGTATTTAAAATGTTATTTATTATAACAGCGCGCTCGAAAACATAATTAAGGTACGGCTTAAACTTGATATTAAGCTTACTTAATAGTGAACTTAAAGGTAGGCGTCCACATTTTCGCATCCTACTTATCGCACGCATCGCATCAAACCGATCGTAGTATTCTTTCTATAGAAAGTAATACAAGTGCGTCCACTGTTCCGCATTGTACGGATCGCACGAATCTATCCGTCGGCAATGCCGATGCTCCGAGGGGCAACTTTTACAATGCGTGTCGATGTCGTCATACGGAATATGGTATTTACTGGTAGTTGCGTCGGTAAATCCGATCGCTGCCGATACTGTAAACGCATTGTAAAATAATAATCCGTTTGATGCGATGCGTCCGATACGTACGATGCGAAAATATGGACGCCTACCTTAAAAGTTATAAATAAAATACTGTAATAGGGCCTACTTTAATTCTTTTCGATTGCAAGGTACAAAGTATCATTTGATGAAAGTTTGACATTATTTTTCAAAATCATGTAGGTAGTGATGAAAATGGAGCATGTGCTTCTTCCTGCACGACTAATATGAATCCTTGTGATCACAAGTGTATGGCAACTCCGTCTGGTCCGATGTGTTTATGCAACGACGGATATGAACTAGCCGGCGATGGACAATCTTGTAGAGACATTGCTGAATGCTCTAGAGAACCTCCAATTTGCAGTCAAATTTGCACTGAGAAAACTGGAAGTTACGATTGCAGTTGTTACAATGGATTTATTATTAGGTAATTATTAAATAATCTATATATTTGATAGAATGTTGGATAATATGAGTATAAATCAAAAAAATACAATTTTTGGTAGACTTGATTCTATTTTTAATAGACCTTTTCATAGTTGAAATTTTTTTGTGCGCATACGTCAATTTTCGCCATGTTTTTCGGGCACTTTTTGACGTATAACCAGTGAAAATAAGAAAAATGTGCCCGAAACTTTCATATTCCCACCTTTTATACATGGTGGACGCGCATGCGTCCTAACCTAACCGCAAAAAGGTCTATTAAAACTATGACTTATGGATTATTATTATCATTATCTAACAATAAAGATTTAAGGTTGATTCCCATATGCGCGAGTTTTGGGTTCGCAACACTCGAATAAGTTTTTAAAAAGCTTCAAAAATTTATTCAGGAACAACTCACTTAATACTAACAAAATAAATGAAAATAGAAATATAATAGTTTTGACTTAATTAAATGATTATAATTATAATAATGAATGTCTTTCCTCTCCGCATATCTTTATATATAAAAGATAAGCTGAAATGTTAGTTTCAGCACTTTTGCAGGTGCAGACTTGGTGTTGTCCTTGGGCAGCTTCCATAACTTGCGACACTACGCGACGTAGTTGCTACGCGACGTCGTGCGACATCGCCTGTCAAATAATGATTACATTGTTTTAAATGGGCATGTCGCGTAGCCACAGTGAGGAAGCGCCCATTTAAAACAATGTAATCATTATTTGATTGGCAATGTCGCGTGACGTCTCTCTGTCTTAATATTTAACTTTTGTAGAGTTATGACCTGCTTAATGACATACCACGATTTAGACTATTTTTTGCCATATACTCTTTTTACCAAACACTTCGGAAATTATATTCTATAAAATGATTATTTTTTAGGGCTGATAAAGTGTCTTGTAAGAGCACAGGTGAGCCTATGAAGTTAGTGTTTAGTGTAGGCAACGAGATTCGTCAACTTTCCCAATCGGATAAGGCTCTCAGTGTTTTATACTCTGAAGATACGCCGAAGATTACTGGACTGGATGTTCACACATCCAGTGGATATATCTATTTTGCCATTGAAAATTCCGGAACAATCCATAGAATTAATCTAAATAATCACAGTAAGGAGTATATCGCCGAAGTGGGTAGTCCGCAAAAGTTGGCTGTTGATTGGACGACTAGTAATGTATACTATGTAGATGGTGATAGATTGGAGAAGAGTATCAAAGTTTGTAACTTTTTGGAACAGAAATGCGCGAAAGTTATGAATATTGATGCTCATAGTCAGGTATCTGGTTTACTTGTAGATGCTAGTAACAGATATTTATTCTATACTTTAACTACGTGGTGGGTTTTTAATAGTCCACGGAGTGTTGTTTACAAAGCTAACCTCGACGGCAGTAAAGTTCATGAACTGGTTAAGAGTACTACAGGTTACACTTCAGGCATAACTTGCGATACAAACAAGAAACTGCTTTATTATGCCGATCAACACACCTCAGCTATTTACCGCATGAACTACGACGGTACCGAAAAAACTGTGCTTTTCACCAATATCACCAAACCGTCTGGTTTATCTTTCTACGAAGATCATTTATACTATCTCACTAATTTAAACTATATGTCCAAATGTCGACTTTTCGGCCAACAAAGAACTTGTGAACACTTCCGGCTAAATTCATACAACTCCGAACTATTTGCAATATCACAAACCTCACGGCAACCGACAACACAAAACCCTTGCATTGGTCATGCTTGTAGTCATCTCTGTGTGCCTAGCGATGTCGGTGCCAGGTGCCTTTGCGATTCCGGAAACGTGGTAGCTGATGGCGAAGGTTGCGATAAATATGAAAGGGTAGCAAGCCAAGAGGACCGAAAGCCAAAGTTCAAGGTCCTGGCAATACCGGACTCTCAGGATAGGAACGTTGCCGCTTGGATTTTCTTGCCCGCTGGTATTGTTTTGGTCGCATTAGTAACATATTATTTAATAAGGAAACGTAAAACTGGAAAATTGGATATCAGGTAATTACAAACTATATAATTTTGAGATCTACTAAAAAATATAAAAGTCCTTTACAAATCAAATAATGCCAGGGGTTTTTAAAAATGCGCCCCGGAATGTGCCATGCAGCGCGATAGCGCTTCTTTTCATTTATCTTTCAGTAACGGTTAAGTGTTTTATATTATTGTGTTTACTATGTTATAGTATGAGATTCCAAAATCCAATATATGGTATGGCTAGAAGTGACACATCAAGATCAATGCTTCAGCCAGGACAGCATGAATATAGCAATCCAGTGAACAACATCCAACAGGACTTTCAAGCAGCAACAAACGCCATCCTGGAGAAGGTAACTCCTTTAGTAAAACTAAATGATTAATAAATATAAAATTTTATATGTGATATAGACTTAAATTTTTCTATATATAGCTTTAGCATGCTCAATGCTAACGTTGTGAAGAGGTTGATGATGAAGATATATTTTTGTGTATATTTGTTTGCAGTACTTTTTTATGTGATGTAGTCTGATATATGTTACTAATTTTTGATAATATTTTATAATATACTGTTATTGCTATTTTATTCTATTGTTTTATGTATGAGTGCTAACACGTATTATTTTTTTTTTACTGCACGGTTGAATTATTTTTATAGATATGTTGTTACGAATGAATTTTAAGCACTTATTATAACATTTTACAATAAAATATGAATATTTATTATATAATGTGATTTTCGGTTATAAATCCACTTCCGTTTCCGAATCCTGTGACAGCTAAAATTGATTAAACTAGTTTAAAATATTTATTATTTTGAAATATTAAATTGAATATCCAAAATTCGATGATAATGTTATCTGACTAATCTTGTATTACCTCTCTAATCATGGATTATTAGTTTTAATTAGATAAAAATAGATATGAAAGATCTTCTTGCCTCTCTAATTTCTCACTTTTATCTAATTAAGATTGGACCTTTTAATTAGATATGAAAGACTAGATAATATTTCATTTTTTTTTCTTAAATATAATTAATGAGTGAGTTTTTAATGTCAAAGTGACATACACATATTTTTGCTCTCCCTCCTCTTTCGACCTAAATACCGGAAAAGAGGGTTGAAGGTGTGAATAAGGCAATGCCAAATAAATACCCGCGGATCAACTGAGGCAAAAAGGACTTCAGTCAACGGTTCCATTTTCCAACGGCAGAGAGAGAGCGGAAGAACTCAAGAAAACAAATCTCTCGGCGTCTGTACTCGGAGCGAGCGGCAGGGAGTCAGCCTCTGTTCACCTAGTTGGTGCGGCCGCTATCAAAGCTCTGGAATGAACCACTCCAGTTCTAACCACCCAGCTAGAGCTGGACCCACAAGTATCAACAAGCGTAGACATAAATCGTGAGAGGAATAACATTGATACCTCAGGTGGTAACCAATCCACCGGTGCCCACAGTAGCATCGCAACCGGAGTATCGGATTCTGGGGAGCCCGGCCTACCAGGAGAACAGAGGGAGCCGGAGGCCTCTGGCAAACTTTCTATCAAGACAAAGACGTACCTAGGCACGCTAAACATCAACACATTACTTAGAGCAGGGAAATTACTGGAATTAGGAAAGATGCTAGACGAACAAGATTCAGATACTGAGAATCCAAGAGACACGCATGACAGACGACGACACCATAGACTTCGGCAATTACAGACAATAAAAGAGCAAAACTGAAAGGAGAGTAGGTAAAGGAACACCGCTCCTAGGAATGGCCTTCGCTGTCAACAAGAGCATATTCGACTCGGTAGCAGAAGTCAAATAGTTAACGTCCACGCACCAGTAAACCAGGACAACAAAAGAGACAAAGAAGCAGTCGAACTGTATTGGGATACACTTGAGAAAACGATGCGAAAAATACCTAAAGGAGATATCTAGATTGTGCTAGGTGACTTCAACGCAAAATTAGGCAGAAAAAGAAGATTCAGACGACCAATAGGGCAATACTCAGGACACAGATTCACCAACAAGAATGGCCAGAATAGTGGAGTTATGTTGTCAACACGACATGAGGATAATGTCAACACACTTCAAGAAAGACATCAAGAAAATCAAGACATGGCGATCACATGTAACATCTTTACTAGAGTACCAAAAACAAGAGTGAAATCATAAACGTTCAAGTCAGAAGAGAGGCAAACATCGACTCCGACCACTACCTTACAGGAATCAAAATCAAACTGACACCAAAGAGAATGAAGAAGAAGACTTCACGGATACCGAAGTTCGATATGACAAAACTAAAAACATCTGGGATAAAAGAGGAAAAAACGGGAAGAGGAAAGCGCCGCGATCTGGGAAGAATTTAAAGAGATAAAATAGGAATGGGAAGAGTTGAGCGCCGCGACTTGGGAAAAATTTAAAGAAAAGGTGACCAGGAAAGCTAAAGAGAAAATTCCTCTAACTAAAACAAAGAAACACCCATGGTGGAATGACGTATGCGAAAAGGCAATAGAGAACCGAAAAACAGCATATAACAATTGGAACAGCGACAAAATTGAAACCAAATTATTATTGTACTTGGAGACAAGGAAGCAAACGACAAGAGACATCAGATAAGTCAAAAGAGATCAATTAACAGGGGTAGAAGAAGACTTCCGAAAGCACAATACAAGAGACTTCTACAAGACGTTCAAATGCAGAATTGCAGGGTGCCAACCACAGAACCTTTGTTTCAGAAAAGAGAATGGAGACCTGGCTCTAAATAACAAAAAGAACTAGCGAAACACTTTGAAGAACTCCTGAATTGTTCTGAACCCGCAGAGCGATTCCCAAAGATGAAACGGATCATAAGATACGATAATTCAGCAGCACCAGAGATTAGGAGATAAATCATGAAAATGAAAAACGGCAGAGCTGCAGGAGAAGATGGAATCATAGCCAAGCTACTAAAGGAATTCGGACCGAAAACAACCAGAGAAATTACGAAGATCATACAAGACATTTGGGAATCTGAAACACTGCCTGACGACTGGAAGTGTGCAGTCAACACCCTCTTCATAAGAAGGGAGATAGAGCCAATGTAGATAACTACAGAGGAATATCACTGTTATGTGCATACAATGTGATATTCAATCACAGTGCCTACTAGATAGAGTACAGTCCCAACTAGAACACACAATAGGAGAATATCAAGCATGCTTCAGACCGAGAAGATCTTGTGCTTAGCAGATACTCAATCTGAGAACAGTTCTAAGATATCAAGCGACGAGAAACAAAGAGACCGTGTGCACTTTCGTAGATTTCAAAAAAGCTTACGACTCTAAAGACAACATCACTAATCCAAGAACTAGATGAGAGAGGACTTGACGAGAAACCTCATGACGACGAACCTCATCAAACAGACATTAACAGACACTAAATCCAAAATTAAATTCATGCGAAAACTGAAATCTGTTACAGGACAGGGTTACAGGATGGTCTATCACCTATGCTGTTCAACATAGTTCTAGACAAAGTGGTCAGCGAATGGGAAAAAGAACTAAAGGCACAGGGACTTCTTAAACCCATCTGGTTAGGAAGAAAGAATAAGGGAATAGATATCGGTTGTCTAGCATTCACTGATGATTTAGCTATACTTACCGAGAACACAGAGACAGCAGCGAAATAGATCGAGGTTCTGAAAGACATGGCTGGAAAGGTCCAGATTTCCTTCGAGAAAACGGAATACTTGTCAAACCAGAAAGATGCACCGGAAATGATTACAACAAAGAATGGGAATATCAAGAGGGTTCACAAATTCAAGTAACTCGGAGAGATGATACAGGCCAATGGAATAGAAAAGTCAGCCTACGAACAGAGGAAATCAGAGGAAAGGCGACCAGTGCGTTCTGGAAGACTGGGGACATCTACAATAAGTCATGCTTATCACGTAACACCAAAGTGAAACACTATAACACCACAGCCATTAAACCAGAAACCCTGTAAGCATCTGAAACATTGATTATGAATTGCTAAGTGACCTAGAAAACATGAAGAAAATAGAAAGAAAAATTGACAGAAAAATTCTGGGACCCAAAAAGAGTGAAGGATACTGGTTGCGCAGTAGGCAGGAGACCAAACAGATAGCCAACATAGTGCACGACATTCGTCGTGCAAAAATGCGTCGTGTGAAACGTCGACTGAAATTCTACGGACATATCAAGAGAATGCCGGAAAATAAAAAAAAATTCTTGGAGAATACCGAAAGCATAAAGGACATGAAGTGGTTCGCTGAAGTTAGAGAGGACTTGAATAAAAGTCCCAGACATACAAGACAGACGCATATTCAGACAAAAAGTATGTGAAGGGAAAGTGAGTCGAGAGGCCAAGAAATTGAAGGCTGGAACAACCTGGTCTGAAGAAAGGAAGAAAACGCACAGAGAAAAGAAGGAAGAAGTGTGGCGCCTTAGGAAATCGATCACGTGGTCCATTAGTGGCCCATACGTATTATTATTATTATAATAAGTGTTTCTAGTTAATATCAGTTTTTCAAAATTTCTAGTTAAAAAAATACTTCTTCTTCCGACTCCACAGCTCAGGTGAGCTCTGGCCTCTTTGACAATACTGTTTCACCTTTGAAGATCATCAGAAACATGCGCCCTGTTTCTCACTTGTAGAGTTTTTGATATTGGTCTTGAGGTACTAGGTTGCGCCCTATATGAGTATATTCTATTTTACTTTTGAATTTAATTTGTAATAAATAAAACACATGTTTATATATAAATGACATTTATTTAAACATCAACAATCAATATAAAAGCCGCCCAACTTCTTCGTATATATTTTACATCGATCGAAGCACATCTTCTTGAAAACCTCGTCATTAAAATGATGTTTTCCCGGTCGTGTCTTTGCCTGCGCTTTCTTGGGCACCGCTATGGCAGGATTAAAACATAACTCATTCATGTCAAAATCTTTGTATAATTGCTCTGGCGTACTGAAAATTTATGAATTATTGATAAAGGAGGGAAAATAAATTAATACTTATTAAAGCAGAACATAGCTTAAATATATAAATATATTCAACCTTTCCGTAGCTCTATAATAGTATTTGATAAGTCTTTTTAGGACTACAAAACTAGCACTCAGTTCACTTTCGTGACACTAAACAAGAACTAGATAAATAACATAACGCGTCAGCAGATTCACTTGGGTTAAATAGAAAGATCTGATCTTAAAAACAAAGTTATTTATCAAGTTCTGGTTTAGTGTCACGAAAGTGAACTGAGTACTAGTGAATGAAAGACAAATATATGTTGTGTTTCAACTAGGGATTGCAATCCGAAAAACCGGGTCCAGTAATCCGGCATCACTAAACGTTTGCCGGATCCGGTACCAATATTCCGGATCCGGTCACCGGATCCGGTGAAGCTAAGTTTTGGTAAAATAATCGCGCTGTTGCATGAGTAGGTATTTTTAATGCGTGGTGCGCATGGTGCCACATGGTTTTTTGAAAACCAAAATTAATTTTGTGATAAATAATGTATACTTAAAATAATTGGAGTATTTACTGGTGTACAACGCGCACCTTTTTTTCCAAAAAATTGCCTCTAAAACATAGGTCCGCGTTATAGGCGCACAAAAAGTTGGTTGAATTTTAGGGTGCGCCTTATGCAGCGGCAAATACGGTATTTATAGTAAGTTGAGTAAACTTAAATAGACATTTAAATAGATATTATATTTCATTAGACAGATTCATAAAAAAATGACACCGGATTGCAATCCCTATTTGTAAGTATTTTGAGAAATAAGGCAGCGACAGATCAATGGAGATGAGGTTGAGATTTTACAAAATTAACATTTGTAGACTCTCACTATTTTCCTGGCTGTGCAACTAGTTGAAAGAATTTTGGAAATCTAAGAACCAGAAATTACTCCAAAAAGTCCAAATGTTGTTAATCTAAAACCGTTTTGTTAATATTTTGAAAAATAAGACAGCCACAGGTCAATGAAGATGAGGTTGAGATTTTACAAAATTAACATTTGAAGACTCTCACTAGTTTCTTTACTGTGTGACTATTTGGAGGAATTTTGGAAATCTAAAAACCACAAATTTCTCCAGAAAGTCCAAATTTTGAAAATCTGAAATCGTTTTGTAAATATTTTGAAAAATAAGGCAGCGACAGATTAATGAAGACGAGGTTAAGACTTGACAAAATTAACATGCATAGACTTCTCTACTGTGAGACTATTTGGAGGAATTTTGAAAATCTAATTACCTCGAATTTCTCAAAAAAGACCAAATTGTGAAAATCTGAAACGTTTTTTTACTATTTTTAAAAATAAGAGAGCGACAGATCAAGGAAGATGAGGTTGAGCTCTAAAACATAGGTCTGCGTTATAGGCGCACAAAAAGTAGGTTGAATTTTAGGGTGCGCCTTATGCACCGGCAAATACGGTATTTATAGTAAGTTGATTAAACTAAACAGACATTCAAATAGATATTACATTTCATTAGACAGATTCATCATGATGTCTGTCATAAATATAAGAATAAGACTTGTTAGCATGCTCAAATACCTAATTGTTGTGATCTCAGTAGATTAAGTAAAGTTTATTATGTTAGATTTAATTACATCCATCCGGCCGGATCAGTGGAAATTCGGGCTTATTAAAAATTTGACCGGATTGTAATCCATAGTTTCAACATGAGATTTGTTTTGTAGTCTTAACTAGCCTTAATAATATTATAAAGCTACGAAAAGGTTGAATATATTTATATATTCAAGCTATGTTCCGCTTTAATAAGTTGGTATGATTGTATCTATAATTAGTTTAGTTTCACCACCATATTAAATTAATACTTTACCATTTTCCGTATAATGGCGGCAAACTTCCTTCACCAGATGCTGGAACACCATTAGCTATGTGCCTTGCGTATTTGGCAACTATTGGATGATAATGCCGGTTTAAGAGAGTTAGTTCATAGAGCGCGGTACTTGCTGCACCACAATATTCCGAATCGTCTAATTCTGGTTTATATTCTCCATCACCTAAATGTCGGGTGAATAATATATTAATTTTATAAATTAATTAAAAGTAAGAATGTAACAAATTATGACTTTTATTAATCTATTAAATAAATAATCTATTACGAGTTTTGCCTCCTAGTGGTGCACCCTGGGTAACGCTAAATGATCTACTAGTCTACTTTGTCATATTTAATTGACATTGCAATCTATCGCACCAGCCAAGAAATAAATTATTTAATAAAAATGCCGAGAGGTCATCCACTCTTGCAATACATGTTAACATTTAGATGCATTACTGCACATTCCTCAGCAGTAAGTAAGTATTACACCACATTACACCTTGAATTACTCTTGCATTCCTTGAATTACGTTCAAATTATATTCGCATTACGTCCATATTACGTCTACCTAACCTAACCTGCATGAGCTCATCTTGCGCGTCTTCATGCGATAGATATAATTTTTAAATTAAAGTAAATTGTAAAATGCTTCGTGGGCCGCATAAAATGTCGCCAGGGGACGCATGCGATCGTCCGCTATTTGCCCAGGCCTGGTCTAGACTTTTGTCTAACTAATCTTGTCTGTATACTCTTGTCTGTCTAGTTATTTCTATCTAGTTTTATCTGTCTAGACTTATCTGTTTGGTCTGGTCTGTCTAGTTCTGTCTCTCTGCTCTTGCCTAGTCTACCCTCATCTAATCTTATCTAGTCACATCTAGTCTCATCTGGTCTTATCTAGTCTCAAGAATGCTCATCTGATTTCATCTAGTTTAATATAGTCACATCTAGTATTTTCTAGTCTCATCTAATCTTATCCAAACTCATCTAGCCGTATTAAGTCTCATCTGGTTTAATTTAATTTCCTATAGCCGCATCTAGTCTAATCTGGTCTAATCTACTCTAATCCATTCTAACCTAGTCTAATCTTATCCAGTAACCAGTAACAAATTGCTCAGGTGACCACAGAAATTCTTACAAATACATATTCACCCGATTCATTGGAAATACTACACGCTATATTTCAAGTAATTTTAACACGATTTATTTATCAATATTGTTTTCCCTTCTTATTTCACCCGATTTCAAATAAATTTTTAATTTAATTTAAAATAAATAAATATTGTAATTATTACGATAGGAGTAAATGAAATTAAAATGAGACTACATGAGACCAAATGAAACCATATGAGACTAGACGAGGTTTGAGGATTCTAGATGAATACAGATGAGAATAAATGAAATTAGATGAATAGACAGATACGACTAGATGAGATTAGATGAGACTAGATGAAACCAAATGAGTCTGGATAAGATTAAATTAGAGATTATGTAAGATTACAATAAATTACACTAGATCAAACAAGATTGGACCAGTTTAGACTAGATTAGCATAGATTATACTAAATTAGTCTAGATGGGGCTATATACGTTTAAATGAAACCAAATGAGACTTAATAAGGCTAGATGAGTTTGTATAAGATTAAATAAGACTATATAAGATTAGATGACGCTAGATGAGACTTGATGAAACCAGTTGAGACTAGATTATAGTAGATTAGAACAGATTCGACTGGATTAGACTAAATTAGACTATATGAGATTAAATGAAACTAGACGAGACTTGATAAGGCTAGATGAGTTTGTATAAGATTAGATGAGGCCATATTAAACTAGATGAAATTAGGTGAGCATTCATGGAACTAGATAAGACCAGATGAGACTATTTGTAACTAAATAAGATGAGATGAGGCTAGATGCGACTTTATGAAAGCAGATGAGAATAGATAAGACTTGATGAGGCTATATTAGACTAGATTAGGCTAGATTACATTATATTGGACTAGTTCAGACTAGTTTAGAGTGGATTGGTCTAAATTAGACTACGTGTGGCTAGATGAAATTAAATGAAACCGAATGAAACTTGATGAGGCTAGATCAGTTTCGATATGATTAGATGAGACTACAAAATACTCGATGAGACTATATGAAACTAGATGAGACTATATGAAACTAGATGAAATTAGATAGGCATTCATGGGACTAGATAAGACCAGATGAGATTATATAAGAATGAGACTAGATAAAATTTGACAAATGAGATTAAATTAAACTAGATAAGATTTGGTGAGACTTAATGAGACCAGATGAGATTAGAATAGATTATACTAAATTAGACTGTATTTGGGGGTCATCCACTCTTTCAATACATGTTAATATTTAGTTGCATTACTTCACATTACTTTCCATTCCTTAGCAGTACGGACGTATTACACTACACTACACAAAGTACTCTTGGATTCCTTGAATTAGTCTTGCATTCCCTGAATTATGGGATCCTATCGACCCATTCCATCCCACCGTCCCATGGGATGGAATGAGTGGTATGAACGTCGCGTGGGATGGGATGGACGACAATTTTGTCAGTAAATCGAGTTTACGTGCATAAATAATTCCTCATCGTGTCAATACGAAAATCTTCAATAATATGGCCAGCCCAGAAAATCTGTGATAACTATGTTGTCTTAGGCCTTTGATAAGTCTTGTGCCTACTGTCCACGGAGGCGTCATTTGACGAATGACTGCAAACCTACAAATGACGAAAGGCGTCATTTGCATCTTAGATACGTCCACGCAATCGTCATACATTCGTCACGAAAACTACAAAACGGTTTATTTTAGCTCTTAAGTTTAACAATAATCCTAATAAAATTGGATGCTGAGGCCGTCATTTAGTACAGAAACGTTAATTTCTTGTCTTACTTCGTTACCCTGACTGTCGTACCTTGACTGTATGATTATGACTATTTTACGACGTTACTGGGGGGTAATAATTCCTCATCGTGTCAATACGAAAATCTTCAATAATATGGCCAGCCCAGAAAATCTGTGATAACTATGTTGTCTTAAGCCTTTGATAAGTCTTGTGCCTACTGTCCACGGAGGCGTCATTTGACGAATGACTGCCAACCTACAAATGACGAAAGGCGTCATTTGCATCTTAGATACGTCCACGCAATCGTCATACATTCGTCACGAAAACTACAAAACGGTTTATTTTAGCTCTTAAGTTTAACAATAATCCTGATAAAATTGGATGCTGAGGCTGTCATTTAGTACAGAAACGTTAATTTCTTGTCTTACTTCGTTACCCTGACTGTCGTACCTTGACTGTATGATTATGACTATCTTACCACGTTACTGGGGGTGACCGTTTTTATATCCCCTTTCGGGTAAACCGAGCCGTTTGTTGGGTATTGATTCCTAAAATCATACCAATTTTCATGGAATGATTATAAAAAAACCGTCCACCCGAAAAAAAAATCAGATCTTTTTTTAGAGCGTTTAATTTCCTTCAAGAAATATATTGAAGTCAATTACATTTACCTCGATTGTTTGGAAGTTATTACACAAAACCTGCTCATTGTCAGTAAGAAAATAAATTTAAAAATAAATGGGAAAATAAATCAATATTTCCCGTTTCCCACTAGTCACTAAAAGATACCCACTAGTCGCTAAACGTGTTTTTGCGTCCTCGTAGCATAGCATTTGTAGTGGCAGGCTGCAGCACGAGCTGCATAACGAAAGTCTGACGGAACGCAAAAGCGATGATGTCATGTCGCACCGTGGACACACTTTCGTCGCTTTCCACGCAAAATTCAAGTCAGCTGCACAAAAGTGTAAAATGACGATGTCGTGCGTATTTCGTGTGCTTTCGTGGACAGTAGGCCTTACGATCCGATTGGATCGAAAAAGGATTACTCATTGTCAGATTGAAATTACGGAAACATTAAATTCGAACGAATTATCGTTAAAAGAGGCAGAACCGAAAAGAAAGTTTGCTGTGTAGGAAAATGGGATGAATGGGACGAGCGATCCGTCGCGAAAACCGTGCGATCGGCATGCGACGAAAATTTTAAGATTATGGAATGGGACAGTGGGACGCAAATGTGATGGGATGGGACAGTACCAGGGATTCGTCCCACGGGATGGGATTTGGAACGAGAAACTTGTCCCATGCTCATCTCTACTTTGCACCATTTCATTACTGCTGGACGATTGGCATATGAAACTTTGATGGCTTTGATGGCAAATATGAGCAAATATACAACTTTGTATAAATATAAATATACAGAACTTTGGGCAATTTTTCAAAAACAGTCCTAAAATCAATCC
Source organism: Phosphuga atrata (assembly GCA_944588485.1). Taxonomy (NCBI): domain Eukaryota; kingdom Metazoa; phylum Arthropoda; class Insecta; order Coleoptera; family Silphidae; genus Phosphuga; species Phosphuga atrata. The sequence goes on along the minus strand of OX155892.1, from coordinate 85,345,198 downwards.
TAAGTTGGTTATTCAGTACTAAATCTGGCAGACTAGCATCAGATAGAATTCATCGCGTAAAAGGAATTCGATTTCTAAAAGAAAATAAAAAGGAGAATTATGATCCAGAAGAAATTTGTAATTCTGAAGGCGAAGACAGTTATACGAATAAAAGTGACAGTGAATTAGAAAACGAAATAGACTTTGCAATAGACTTGTATAATTCAAGAAAAAATTTGAAAAAGAAAAATATTATAAATAATATTATTTAAAATATCAATCTAGACTAGATAGCTTCATATGGCCAAAAGAAGAAGATATTACAATTATAGAAAATGGATTCATCTTTTAAGACCCTGTGGAGCTTCTGGGTTCAGGATCTTCCAGTTGAGACAATTTGAAAAACTGGTTGTAGTAGAGCGTCAATACAAACATATGAAAAAGCACTTTAGAGTGTGCTAATTTTATGGTATTTCAATCCGATTTCAATATATGTATAAAAATTCAACACACTTGTTATTTAATGACGATATTACTAGCACTTTTATCCATAGGTAGTAACAACACACGGTATAGAAAACAAGCGTATAGTCCGGCTATAGTTTAACTATAGCTGTGTGACCGCTTCGTATAGTTCAACGATACGAATACTTTTGGACTATATGAAACGATCAGACAGTTATAGTCAAACTATAGCAGGACTATATTTCTATACCGTGTGTACTTAACGTTTTGTGTGTACTTAACGTTCAGGGCATTAGAAGAAATTATTTCAAATTCCCCTCCTTTATGTGACATCACTTCGCAGTGCTTAAGAATTTCAAAAATTATCTGACATTATTAGAAAGAATTAGGATAATTACGTGACATTATTACGCATTACGCTAGTAATTTCTTCGAGTACCTCGAATTACCAAAAAATCAGGATAATTGCGAATACATATGAAACATTTCGGCGAGTGGATGACCCCTTGAAAAATTCGTTCTTATAGTTTTATATATAGGTTCCTCCTAAGAGCGTACGTTTTATTATTAACAGGTTAAGCGCCATGGCGGTCATTAGGTTGGTCGGCCATAAGCGGTCATTTATCAAAAGAGCACAGGTTCTAAAGACCACAGGTTCAAGACCAAAGACTCCACAGGTTTCGGCGGTCATATTTATAAAATCAGCAAATCGGCAAAATCGAGTCAAGTTTCGAGAAATTGGGTAGCTCGAGGAGAGAATTGGAAACTAATTAATATTTTTAAGTAAATCTAAGCGTAGCCGCAGGAAAATGACCTCCTGAAAACGATGCTGCTATTCCTTTTCTATTATCTGCAACCGTTCTCGAGATGCGGACTAAGGTAATGACAGCGTGAAATCTGCCGGAAATGCGAGATGGTGTACACCGACAAAATTTAGATCTTGTTTATTTGTAACTTTAGAGCGAATTAAACTAGAAAATCGTTTTCAGCACTTCGATTCCCGTCGGGTAACCATAAAAAAAATCACAAAAAAAATCGTTCAAGAAAATTTTTCATTATTTCGGTCGAAAAAAATGTGCTTTTTCGGTTTCTTCAATTTTCTCAAGAACTGCAAACAGCAACGATATCATTTTCGGCACACAGAAACTACTCGACAAGACGAACAAGTCGATGTTTAAATTGTTCGGAAAGATTCAATTATTCATCGAGAAATTTCAAAGGTCATTTTCTTATTAACACCCAAAGATTATCCGCGGGAAATCCATTCATCTTTCCAAGATCTCTACTCGAGCGCCAAAATTTCTTAAAATTTTACATATATTATATATTTTGCATATTTGTAATCAGCAGCAAAAATGCTTTCAGAAACGTTTTTAAATTTTGCTGTAACTCAAAAAATAACGATTTTAGCAAAATCGATTTTCTCGCATTTCGTCGTTTCCGCGGTATTGACTTCCCGTGTCGATGGTATTTCTTAATTGAAAGCTTTCTAAGGAGTATTATATACGTTTTACGACTAATTTTGGGACGCTGAATTGTTTGGTAAAGATTAGAAGTCTCTGTGGTGAGTCGTTCAAAAGTCATGACAGCGTGAAATCTGCCGGAAATGCGAGATAGAGTACAGCGAAAAAGTATATATCTCGTTTATTTGTAACTTTAGAGCGAAATAAACTAGAAAATCGTTTTCAGCACTTCGATTTCCTTCAGGTAAACAAAAATAAAAATCACGAGAAAAATTTCCAAAAAATTCTTCAAAGAAAATTTTTCATGAATTCGGTCGAAAAGAATTTTCAAATAATATAATAAAAAGCTTTTTCGGTTTTTCTCAATTTTCTGAACGGCAAAGAGCAACGAAATCAGTTTCGGCACACAGAAACTACTCGACTAGACGAACAAGTCGATGTGTAAATTGTTCGGAAAGATTCAGAATTCGAATCGATTCGTTTTCAGAAGGTGATTTTCCTATTAACATACTGAGATTATCCGCGGAAAATTCATTAGTTTCTGACATCTCTACTCGAGCGCCGAAATTTCTTAAAATTTTACTTAATTTTAGCAGGCCATAGTGAACGGAAAGAGCTAGCGAAATATAATTTGCATATTTGTAGTCATCAGGAAAAATGCTTTCAGAAACGTTTTAAATTTTGCTGTAACTAAAAAAATAACGATTTTATCAAAATCGATTTTATCGGTATTGACTTCCCGTGCCAATGGTATTTCTTAATCGAAAGCTTCCTAAGGAATAATATATACGTTTCCCAACTAATCTTGGGACGCTGAATCGATTGGTAAGCCGTTCAAAGGTTATGACGGCGTGAAATCTGTTGGAAATGCGAGATAGTGTATGCGAGATAGTGTATTTTAGTGTATATATTGTATATTTTATTAAATTAATTATTGTTTGTTTTTTTCTGTTGTTTTTATACACTATTATTGGAGACGAAGTTGTCTTTTTGGCCACGGGTGGCGCTGAGCGGTTATACACGGAGCGAATAAGGACGAGTGCCCTATGTTAGCGCAAAAAAGCCAGGAATAATGTCAAAAACTGTATTTATATTTCAGTGCTTATTCCATTAAATTTATTTTAAAAATTCAATAGAGTACTACTAGAACAAGAGCGTTACCCATATTTGGGTGAAGGACACCTCACGTACATACGTACACCCGTCACCCAGATATGGATGACGCGGCGACGAACATGTCAACATATTAGAAACTAAATCATGAAAACCCATTAATATATTTTTTAAATAAAATCATGTATTATAACTTTGTTTCCCAAATTATTAATTAATATTAAACTCACCAAAAGTATTGTCCATATCCAATAAAATATCCGCCGCACTGTTCAACTGCAAAACAGTCTTGATAATTGCTAACGAACTAATTCCACTATTATGCAACAACTGTAAACTCAAGGTGGCCAGTCTCTTAACAAAACCAATTGTTCGTTTGTTAGTAATTTTCTTCCTTCTTTTAATAATAGCGTCTACGAGTGCGAAAAGTAACACACCGAAATTATCGTGATTTTTACCGGCGTTTGTAACCAACATGTCTTTGTAGAGGTAGTTGTAGAATCTCGTTGGGTCCATATTTATGGCTTCTCCTTGGCCGCTTAAAATGGAGAAGACTGTGCGAATGCAATTTAGTTTTTCTCGATATCCCATCCAGTCTTCTTTTAGAAGTTTATCTAGGACATTTACTATGTCTACATAGAATTCCAAATTTATACAATGAGAATATCTAAAAAAATATATAATTATTTTAAAAATTAATTTTGGATAAACGCCAATTGAACTTACTTAGCTAAACCTTCTAGGCATACACCCAAAACTTTTGTGTTCGTTGAACTCTTCAATATCCTAAAGTAAATACCAAACAAGATTTTAGTTATCTCAGTTAAATTCTTTTGTTTTAGCTGTTTACTCTCTTCAGCTTTCGTTTCTAACATTTCTTTTTCTAAATTCTGTAATCTTTTCGTTCTCTGAAAACTCAAATTGAAACAAACATAAATTCATTATTTTGATTCTTTACCTTTCTTTCATTTTTAGATAAACTCAGAACATTCTGTTTATGAGAACTCAACTTTTTCTGTTTCATTTCGTTCTCCACTTCTTCGTCCAAATTTACGTCCTTAATTCTTAAACCTAGTAAAACTTCCAACATAACTGTATTTACATTATGAGCATGATTTCTCAAGTACTGATTAATAACTCTCATAATCTAAAATAACGCAATAATTTTAAATTTAATAAATGCTTTAATTATTTTATTACCTTCAATGTAATTTCTTCTTTTTTATCTTCTTTGAATATTGTTTTCAGCGCTGCAACAACCAACTGCCTGACATTTTTATTAGGATTATTTAAGAATGGTACGATGGCTTGAGCTAAATTGGGGGAGAAATTAAAGTATGGATGTGCCACCAACAAATCACACATGGCGTGGACAGCGAGTTCACCTAATGCATTCTGTCCATCGGTTCTCTTCCTATTATCCCCACGCTTTTTATACAAAAATGAAGAGATTTTTTCTAATTTCTGTAAGTATTTTTTATAATATTGCAGTAGACTTTCTTCGAATTTGTGGAGTTTTAAAGTATCCTTTTTAACTATAAAATGATACAATTTATAAACGTTGTTTTTTTAAAAAGATTTTATTTTACCTTTAACTGTAGAAATATCTTGTAATTTAATTTGATATGAAGGTAAAACATCTTTAAAAACTTCTAGTAAAGCAACGATGGCCAATTTGCGGATCGTAACGTACACTTCTGGCGTATCATCATCTAAAATCTTCAACAACGTTTTAAAATTCGTTAACTTTTCTTCTGGATTTTCCAAAAGTCCAGAACTCAACGTGCCAATATGTATTTTCTTCTGAATCAAAATTTTGTTTCTTGATGCCAACATTTCAGCAGCAGATACAGGTTTGGTCAAGTCAAGACCAGAACTTTCCAAGACATATTCCCCCTCATTTTCTTCATCATCCAGTTCTTCACTCTGTACAGCATCTTCTTCTTCATCATAATTTTCGTGTTCTTCATCATCTTCTGCTTCAACAGCTTGAGGGATGATACCAGATTTTGTTTTAATGGGTAATAAATTTTTCATCACTTTTGGAGCTTCCAATTGATTCTCATATTCATTTTCTAATTGGTCATCTTCATCTACTTGATGCTTTCTTTTCTTTGCTTTTGGTGCTGACCTATTAATAGATTTATAAAAAATCAATATGTATATCATGAATATAAAAAATAACAGTTTTTAATTTAGCTTAAAAGAAGAGCCTTTTTGGGAGGCCATAGAACATTTTATTAATATGGTTTTTTTTGAACTATAGAAACAGCACACATTTTCTTCAGACAATGATTTTATTCAGCCATTTGGGACAACCTGATAGAAAGTGGCGTGCTGGAGGAACTTATAGGATAAAGTGACCACACGTCCCGATTTTATTTTTTGGTGGACAGTCCCGCGTCCTACCGATTTTTAAAAATGTCCCGCTTTTTAGAAAATATCTGTCTTTCTTATTTTAAATGTACTGTAACATATAAAATAAGATTTTCTCACATATTCCCATAAAATCTCCATGTTTACCCAATGAAATTTTGTAATATTCTCCAATTGAACTGTCCATTCTTCAAAATATTCCAAGCATATTATTATAAAAAATTCATAGTTCTTAACGGTTTCATTGATCTTTCATCAGTATAGCTTAGCTTTTATAAAACACAAGTGAATGCTTTACAAATTGTTGTTCATAAAAGCAAAGCTGTACTGATGAGAGATAAATCTCGAAATGCGTGTACAGATGGCCTCCACTTACGGTATCGGAAAGACATGAACTCAAAAAACAATGTTATTTTTCTGGTTTTTGTTGAGTGCCACGAAGGTATAAACTGGCAGGTGCCTGTTATAGAGCTCCGGAAAGGTTGAATATATTTATATGTGTTCCGACTTTATTAAGCTTATCAACATATTTTGATAATGGTAGAATATGCGCTCTCCCTTCCAGGAACAAATGCAACAACAAAAAGTGTTTTTTTGCTAGTGTCAATAAAATATGGACCACTGAAAAAACGCAGTTGAACATTTAAGCCTAGGCCGCACTACGGCTAAACCGTCGCGGCTTTTAATCGCGTGATTTTGTGATTCAAGTAAGCTAATACAAGCCTCACTTACGGTTTTTTTATGGCTTGGATTTTTTGCGTACAATAAATAGATGTTTTTTTACAAAAAATAGTTGCAAAAATACAAAATTCGGTTTATTCATACAAAAAACGATTACTTCATCCAAAAAAAAGGTTACTTCATCCAAAATAAGGCTTGGATTTTTTGCGTACAATAAATAGATGCTTTTTTACAAATAATATCTGGAAAAATACAAAATTCGGTTTATTCATACAAAAAACGATTACTTCATCCTCCAAAAAAAGTTACTTCGTCCAAAATAAAATATAAACGCCCAATGATCGATTGAATCTTACAAATAATAAATTTTTTGGTTTAATACAATAATTGATAGATTTGTACAAAATAAAATCAATGCACCCAAAAAAAGGTTTAACTGTACAAAAAAGGTTGGTCCATCCAAAATTTGATTGTTCTTTACAAACAATTTTTTTTATACAAAATACAATTATATCTTACACAATAAACGAATTTTACTAACAAGGACTTGATTCCTTCAAATTTTATTTCTAACTAACGCGGCGTGTAACGAAAGAGAGAGCGCAAACACATCAGTCTTACGACCAGAAGCACTGTATGCCATGGAGTGTCTTTCCTTGAACCGAAGAGCTCCGATAGAGAAATTGTAAATCAGAGAGAGGAGAATCATCAGGAAGATCCTAGGCATTCCCTGTAAAGGAAGATGGGCAATTCCGAAGATGACATAACTCTAAGCTCTACGAACATATTGAGAGGCTCTCTGACTGTGCAAGGAAAAGAAGGCTAGCATTCTATGGCCACGTTGCAAGATTGGCTCCAAACCGACCAACCAACAGTCTGTTCACATTCCGGTAAAACAAGAAGGTTCGTACCACTTGGTTGACAGAAACCGAGAAGGATATTAAAGAAGTGGGAATTACAGATCTCCAAAACAGACAGTCTTCTGTGAGATACATCCTGAAGGAAGTCCGTGGATTTCAGGAAAAACCCCGAAGGAAAGGTACCTCCTGGACAGAAAAGGGAAAGAAGCTACACCGGCAGAAGATGCGACAGAACTGGGCAAAGATCAAAGCCCAATAGTTGAACAAGCGTGGTCCAAAGTAGGGCTATTGGAAACAAAAAGAAGAAGATAGATGGCACTATATATAAGAAGCATTATATATACTATATATAAGCAGATAGAATGATGCAATTTATTTCCGAGCTAATCCACTCATCAATAAGGTGAACAGTTTTTTCCTCTCAGTATTTTTATGCATATAATAAAAGTGTGAAGATTATTAAATACACTAGTAAATTTGCATTTTGCACTTATTAAGTAAAATAAAAAAACCTTTTTTTGGTGAATTTCGAATATGTTGAACGATTCAATCGATTATTGTAAGGAAAAATCATAGTTTGTAAGAAAAAATCAATTATTGGATGACTACATTTTAATTTGGATGAACTAAACTTTTTTTGGATGAAGTAATTTATTTTGTACGAAGTAACCGAATTTTGGATTGATTAATTTATTTTTGTATTTATCCAGCTATTTATTGTAGAACTTCATCCATTTATTGTATGTTGAGTTTTGTATACTTCTAATCGAATATTGGATGAATAAATTTTATGCTTTTTTTATCGACCGATTTGTCGATTTTTCCCATAGAATACTGTGTTTCGCGAGCGGTTTCGCGATTATAGAGGTTACCGCTCGCGGGAAAAAGGCGTAGGGCGGCCTCGGCCTAAACTTGAAAATCTATATTAAGCGTAAAAAATAATTTGACCTATTCATGTGAGATATTTCACAAAATTTTAATAAACGATCCGAGTATTCTCTCGAATCAAAAATTTGACCGTGAAAGAAAATCATATTTTTTTTTTTTAAATAAAAAATTTAAATTCATTAAAAATCATAATTTTCAAATTATTGTTTTTACAAATATTTTTATAGTTACCAATAATTAATAGGAGTAATAAATACATCTTTGTATATTTATAGACAAGTATATGAATGTATACAATAATAGTAGTTTATGATACAAGTTTGTGAAGAAGGGCTTTTATGCATGAGGTGCGAGTTTTTTGTAATCGCAATGAGTGTACGTCGGAAAATTTATTTTCACTAAAGCGGCCCATACACTATACAACTTGTTGTACAACTTGCTTCAGTTGTACGAAAAGTTTGACAGTACCTATACCTACACATACAGGTTGTACAACCATATTTTGGTTGGACAAAATCAAACCTACTTTTGATTTTCTGTTGGCGTGGCGTAATGTTGACCAATCTATCTGGCAGTGTTTTGGACAGTTGTACAACTTCACCACCAACATCAGTTTACATTTGATCTTGTCTCCTTCACATCGTTGTATTTAAATTGTGTTTTTAGTTTTTGAACGCATATTCTGTGAGGTTTTCAAAACTAATTATTACCATAAGTGATTAAAATAATGGCAAATATAACTGAGAATGAAAAGTGAAGAAATATTATAAAGCTTTTAACTAATTTAAAGGAAACTGATGAAATGCATCTTTAGATGATGTAAAAAAAAAGAATAAACAATGTGAGGACTTGTTATGGAAGAAAACTGAAAAAGATGGAAAAAACTCAAAATCTGGTGTAGTAATTGATGATGTATACGAGCCAACATTATGGTATTTAGATGATTTAAATGATTTCTTAAGTGACCAAGAAATGGTACTTACGTATTAACGCCACCACCGCTAAATTTTTAAATGCCGCCAATCTACATCTAAAATTTTTATGATATATCGTAAAATAAAACATTTTATTTAAAATTTAAAAAAAATTTAAACTTTGACAAACGGTTGCCCGCCGCGAAGCGGACATATAAATCAAGACAACATACGCACGGCAGCGCGAACTCTCGATCCAATATATAGCGGTGGCGTTAATACGTAAGTACCCAAGAAATATTATTGTAGCACAGCTAGCTAGCACAAGATCCGTGCAGATCAAATTTCAGCTCAAAACTAATGTTGGAAGACTTGGTATGACAGTGTAGGGCCTACAGTTACAACACGTTGGAAGACTTGGTTGTACAACAAGTTGTATAGTGTATGGGCCGTTTAAGTCTATGTTTTTTGTTTAGTGACGCAAGTTGTTGCCATAGTAATAAAAAACGCAAAACGTTTAATAATGAAACTCCATTTGATTTTCATTGGATTTTTACGCATAATTTGGTTTAACTTTTACAAACGATTATAAAAATGGCATCCTTCACATACAATAATATATCAGAACAGGCATGAGCAACCTTTTTTGGAACTATAACTAAATTTCCATTATTTGTACGAGTATAGGGGCTACACGAAATAAGGCGGGTATATTGGTCCCGTTTATTAAAATTTGAGGCTGTAGAGTAGTTTTCATATCGGAGGGAAGCCGGCACAGGCACTGTATGAGGCCCGCGGGCCGCAGTTTGCTCAGCCCAGTATTACAGTGTTCCAGTGTTCATTTTGGTGGCTGAGTAGATAAACTATTTTTTTTATTATTGATCTGCTTTCTTTCATAACTAAATTATAATTATCATTTCATCCCATTTGTCCCGCGTTGTCTCAATGAAAATGTGGTCACTTTATTATAGGAGTAACTGAGATACTCTACCAAGATAGCTCCTGCAGAGTATCACGTGCCAACATGGTCAGCGACCCAATACCAATCAAGTACGACGTGAAGCATCCTCTCGTCCCTTTTAATCAACATTGTTCTTGACAACAAACCGCGTAAAGCGAGGCACATCCTGTGGTCTAATCGCTCGCTTAGAGGATTTGGATTACGCAGATGATGACCTTGAAGATGCACAATCAAAACTAGAAGCACTAGCGTTGGACACATCGCCGAAAATGTTACCAATTCACGTACATGGGGAGCATTATTGACAACAGGGGATGAACATAAAAAGACATCAAAGCACAGATTCTTAAGGCATAACTCGCTTTTGGTACACTCCAACACATCTGGAAGTCACTCGCTTAACACCAAAATATGTTTGTTCAACTTTAATGTCAAATCTATGCTTTTACACGGATGCGAGACATGGAAGATGACGAAAACTTTAAACTACCAACTTCAAGTTGCAGTAAACAGATTCTTGCGAAAAAACCTCTGCATTTTCTGGCCACAAGTGATAACCAATGCCAAGTTATGGCAGAAAACAAAGCAGGAGCCCATTGCATGTACTATAACGAAGAAAAAATGGGGATGGCTATACCACACTCTATGCAGAGACATATCAAATATCGCAAGGGTTGCACTTGAATGGTACCCTCATGGAAGTTGGAGTAGAAGGGAAGTCGCCCGAAAATTACATGGCGAAGCACAGTGCTGAGTGAAACTGACAAAATCCATTGAGAAAACCTGAGGCAAGATCAAGGCAGTCGCTCAGAACCTCACCCTGTTCTGAGAGAATCTCACCCTGTGGAGAAATCTAGTTGAGGCCCTACATTCCAAAATGGAATGATGGGATCCTATGGGACACCCTATCCCTATTACGAAAATTTAAGTTACTAACAGTGGCAAAGAAACAATTTTTGTTCTGAAATTTAAATATAGCAATAACATAATTGAATCAGTGCTCGAGTTGCAGCAAAAAAGCAAGTGGTGAGGGATAGACATCTCTGAAGTGCAAAGGGTTAAAATGATGTGCATATGACATGAGAGAGAGAGCAAAATAATTCTGTTAGAAGTTATCATGTGTGCATCTTGTACTCCCAACTGGATAGAAGGGAATGATAGAAAATTAAGAAATGATGTTAGTAAATTAATGTTGTATAGATCTTTCAATACGTTCTCAAAGCTATTCAAAGCTTCTACACAGACCTCTACAGATCCCACATACCAAGCACACTAAGTACCAAAAACAAGCTAATACAGAATTGGTGAAACCATCCTACGTTATAGATAATCATACAAACTTAAAACAAACAGAACACTGCGTGAATATATAAATATATTCAGCTTTTCCGGAGCTCTATAACAATTATTGAGTCTTTTTAGGACTACCAAAACAAATCTCACATGAAATTTGTAAGTTATTTTACAGCTTTCAATCCACCTTCGTGGCACTCAACAAAAACCATAAAAATAACATTATTTTTCAGATCCTTATGTGGATAGCCATCTGTGGACGCGTTTCGAGATTTATCTCTCATCAGCACACCTTTGGTTCCATGAAATTATTTAGGTTTACAAATTATTTTTCATGGAAGCAAAGCTGTGCTGATGAGAGATAAATCTCGAAACGCGTCCACAGATGGCTATCCATTTAAGGTATTGGAAAGACAAGTTCTTGAAAACAATATTATTTTTATGGTTTTTGTTGAGTGCCACGAAGGTGGATTGAAAGCTGTAAAATAACTTACAAATTTTCATTCGTGAGTTTTGTTTTGGTATTCTTAAAAAGACAATAATTGTTATAGAGCTCCGGAAAGGCTGAATATATTTATATATTCAGGCTGTGTTCCATTTGTTTTAAGTTTGCAAGCTAATACAGATCAAGTCGAGTCAATTCAGAAGACATAATAGGTTATGACATAGAAGACATAATAGATATCCCCGAAGTAATTAAAGCTCTTAAACATTTAAATATCCGGAAAGCACCAGGTGAAGACAAAATATCAACAGAAATGTTAGAACTACGGGACACACACTATTAAATGCAGTAAAACTTCTACTAAATAAATACATTAAAGAGACAAGAATACCTGGGAACTGCCTGGGAATACCTACTGCCTGGGAATCTCTGAAGTAATTCTGATACACAAGAAAGGGGACAATAAAGACATTAAGAACTATAGACCCATTAGCCTGCTATCTCACCTTTATAAATTGTTAACAAAAATCATAACAAATTACTTAACAAACAAACTGGATTTTTAACAACCTCCAGAACAGACTGGATTTCATATTTCAAAGGGTTTAGCACAACAGATCACATACAGACCCTTCGCACATTAATTGAGAAGTATATGGAATATAATGTACCCATACATCTAGCGTTTATTGACTGTAAAAAATCGTTCGATTCTATCGAACTCTGGGCAATCTTTACTGCTATGAATAAAGCCAGAATCGACTCACGGTATACAAAATTAATTCGACAAATATATCAAAATGCCACTTTTAAAGTGACATGGGAGAGGAGTTGGGCAAGGAGACACCATATCACCAAAGCTGTTTACACTCGCTTTAGAAGACGTTTTTAAAAACATGCCTTGGGAGAAGGCATAAGCATAGATGGAAAATACCTAAATCACTTACGTTTCACTTATGATATTATATAATAAGCTCAGACATCCAAGAACTTAAAGACATGATAGACCAACTAAATGCAGCATCACTATCAGTAGGCCTGAAAATGAACTTAGGAAAGATCAAGATCATGACCCAAGAAGTTGGAGCCCAACCGCACCAAATGGACTGGCAGGAAATCGAACAAGTGACTGAGTACATATACCTAGGACATCAAACAAAACTGGGGAAGGAAAATCAGGCAACAGAAATAACCAGAAAAATAAGTCAGAGCTGGGCTGCTTTCGGCAAACTCATACAACCCACATACTCAAGAACCTGGACATACTGCACTGCCTAAAATGAAAAGTATATGACATGTGCATATTGCACGTTACCACATGGCCTGGAAACGATGACATGGACACCAAAGGGCGCAAACAGATTAAAAACCTGCCAATGAGTAATGGAACAGGCTCTACTCAGCATAAACTTAAGGGACAGAATATCAAACCAGGAGATCAGACTGAGAACCAAAGTCAAAGATGTGATTGAACGAAGTGCAGAACTTAAGTGGAGCTCAGTAGGACACGTAACCAAGGAAAACACCAACAAATGGACCCATAGGATTACTCACTGGGGACCAAGAGCCACAAAATGAAGCACTGGAAGACCACAAATAAGATGACTAAATGACATCAAGATAATAGTGGAGAAGCAAAAAGAAGATGCACATGGAAGGACCTGAAGGAGGCCTATATCGAGTAGTGGACAAACATGGGCTGAAGGGAGAGAGAGAAAGACATATTTGAATGAATCAAAATCTAATAAAAACTAATCTAATATTCAATTTATAGTAAACTTACTGATTAAATTTGACTTTATTTAATATAGAATATGATTGGTTTTCAATAGAAGCCTTCAGAAACTCCAAGTCGTCATCGTCCACCATATCCAGCAAATCTTCACCATGATCGCTTTCATCAGATTGATCAATTTCAGGAGTTTTATTGGCTTTCGCTGCTTTCTCAGCCTTTTTACTCTTCTTTGGATTCGCTGTTATAGCTTTAAATCCCTTATTTTTCTTCAAATTTGCGTGTTTTTTAACATTTATGCTACTCTTTGGAGTATTCCGTTTCTTAACACTCATTTTCTTTGACTTCACCTAAATCAAACTACCATTAAACAAAAACAAGGAAAACCAAATAAACTTACCATTTTCTTTAATATTAATGTTTCCTTTCAATATTCGAAATAATTACAGCACATGTAACGTCTATACATAACCTATTACTTTGTATACACAATCGCACCAACATAAATATTAATTGGAACTACCAACATTTCGAAGTAGAAGGTGGTTCTATGACATAACAACGCATCGAAAATATTACAGTAACATAATAACGCACTACGAAAACATCACACTTTAGTTAATCAAGGTAAAAAATAAAAGAAGACATAATGTACGTCGAAAATATAAGATTGGGCTAATAAAACATCGTAATCATTTTTATCACCACATATTTTATGTGATATTTCCAAAGCTTGTTGTTTTCATAGAGGGTTATTATGTCGCTGAAATATTTTTGGCGCGTTGTTTAATTGGGTGTTGTTTTATCAGGACAATCAGTGGTGCCAATAAAAATAGTAAAATTATTAATTGTTAAAAAAATGTCTTACATTAAATTATTCCATTTTAAACTGTGCTTCATTTTCTCGTTAAATCTTCTACCAGGTATTTGAAGGCGAGACACCTACAAATTGTAATATATAGCTTGAACAAAGTAAACAACTAAATAACACAGGTAAATATTAAATTCGTTTGCATGTTTAACAATATGAAATATTTAATGATTAAAAAGTCATTTTCTGTTTAACATTTGCAATCATATAAGAATTTAGATTTCCATTTTGAATAAACTTATTGTGATGTTAGTTACAAACAAACAAAAATATAAAGTAAATATTAGACTTGCAACGAATATTCGGGTATTATTCGGTATTCGGCCTATTCGGCTACTTTTATCCTATTTGGCCGAATACCGAATATCTAGGTACTATTCGGCCGAATACCGACTACTTTAGTAAGATGTTTTGTTATGTTCAAATAATTGATAAAATGAAAATATTGATGTATTTTATAATAATAATTTATTTTTCTTATAATTATTAAAGTGCAAGTTATAGTTACATAATCAACTTCCGTATTATAAAAATTAACAAAAAGCTAGGTATTAAATAAATGTCTATGTGCTTGAATTCTCGTAATTAAACTTACAAGTGGAAGATTATGGTGCAGAAAGACTAATTTTTCTGCATTTTCAGGCAGTAGTTTGCTTCTTTTCTACTTCTATACACACTACTTCCTGGCGCGGACAAATACTTTGCTGCAAGATTTACCAAACATGGAAATTTATATTTTCTTGCTTGCCACCATGTGTATGGATTGTCGTGACGTGATATGTTCTTAATACTTAAATAAAGGTCTATTTCAGTTGCAACTGCATTCTTTCCTTTCGGTGTCCAGGTATGAGCTGTGTTTTTTTCTGCAACCACCTCTTCGAAGCAATCCATAAAAGATGAGTGAATAGCCTGGCTTAGACTCTGCTCTTCGGTTCTCATGTTCTTGGCCGGAATAGGGGACGAATTTGCGGTATCGTCACTGCTTGTTTCACAGTTTATCTTTAGGCTATCGTTCAAAATATACTGCTTTACTTTTTCTCTTTGCAGTTCACTGGTGAAAACATTCATTTTAAAGCGTGGGTCTAAAGCTGTAGCCACCAAATAATTTTTGCTTGTTGTGATGTCCTCAAATCATTCTTGTAACCCTTGTTGTATAACAAGCCTCGCTTGGTTTAATTTGGGTGTTAGCTCTGATGTGCTCGTTTTATCGCAGTATCGCATTAATGTAACAACATACGGAATAATTTCAGAAATGCAAGCGTATCCGGAACTTGTAATTTTTGTTATTTCCTCAAATGTTTGTAATAATTTCAAAAGTTGCTCTAAAAGCTCCCATTGTACAGCAGTCAGATTGGCAATATCACAGTCAGTGAGATAGAGTGAAACGGCCCGTTTTTGCTCCATTAACCTTGCAAGCATATAATAGGTGGAATTCCATCGCGTAAAGACGTTTTGCACCAATTCATGCTGCGGGAGATCCAAATCTTTTTGGATAGAATGCAGTTTAATCTGTGCAGTGCCAGAATGATTGAAATGAGTTACGATCCTTCTACCTGTTGCTATCATTTGAGTCACATTTGATTGAGCCTTCAGACAATTGTTAACAATTAATTGAAGAGTATGAATGAAACAACACACTGAGGCCAACTCTGAATCTCTCATCTCTCATCTCTCATTACTAACAGCTTTTACTATGTTTCGTCCATTATCATGAACGACATGAATTTTTGCCAGCTGGATGTCCCACATACTTGCAATTTTCTGTAAACTAATCGCTATGTTTTGTGCTGTGTGTTGTCCCTCAAAATGCTGGATGCTCAATACTACATGTTTATCATTGAATTCACGATCAATAAAGTGCGCAGTAAAACTTAGAAAACTGTTTTGATTATGCAAGCACGTCCACATGTCGCATGTCACGGAAATATAATCAGTTTCTGAAAGTAATTTTTTAATTGTTTCAACCACCTTATGATATATTTCTGGAATTATTTTGTCTGAAAAGTAAGGGCGGCATGGTATTTTATACCGCGGCAAAGCGTTATTAATCAATCTTCTAAGACCAGTCCTTTCTACGATATTTACTGGTTCATTGTCAAGTGCTATCATTTCGGCAATTAAGAGATGGTATTTTTTAGCCTTGGGATCATTAATATCCCATGATTTACGTATTTCATAACATTCTTCAAGACTCAATTGCTTTTTTGATGTCGAAGGTTGATTTACATCTGTATCTTGACCCGTTATTTCTTGCCCCATAGGAAGCGTAGTCTGCAACTTACGGTGTTCGTCGCAGTGTTTATTTTTCAAATGATTTATCATTCCTGATGTAGTCGCCTTCTTTCCAACCCCACCACGAGAAATTTTTATTTCGCACAATTTACACACAACACTTTTCGCATTATTTTCATCGTCCTCGAAGTATGTCCAAATAGTCGATTTTTTTTAGAAGCCATAATCGATTATTATTAGTAAGATTTTGCACAATTTTATTTAAAAAAAAAAATCGTAGAGAATACGACAAAATGTGCCTACGTATCAAACTTGTCAAGACACACAGAGCGGTAACAATTGAGAGCACAAGACAGCGCGGCGTTAGTTCAAAACAAACGTACGGGAAACAAACAAGTTTTCCCGCCACACGCCGGCCGAATACTTTTGCCTAATATTCGGCTATTCGGCTAGAAAGCCCGCAGAATATTCGGTATTCGGCGTGTGGCCGAATATACTATTCGTTGCAAGTTTAGTAAATATGTTTTTTTTTGTTGACTTTCCTAACATTTTCCATGTCACATTAAAAAGTTTCTTTCTGCACTTTCCGGCATGAGAACCTCTTGCTTAAGCTTTTTAGGATTTGCACTAGAAACTTGCGAAAGAAAAATAAAACTTCCTTTATGTGCGAAAATCTTGTATGTGCGTACAAAATATTTGGATTTACATATTGAATATACATTTGAAAAGTGTATATTCGCATTATCAATAATATTTAATACATTTGTTGGAAGCCTTTAAGGATTAATTCGTATTGACTTTTTATAGACATAAAAAAAATGATAATGATATTAATATTAATGATATTAAAAAATAATAATAATAAATCAAGATTAGTTAGACAAAACTAGGCAGACAATCAGAGCCGTTCTTATCAATTTTGGCGCCCTAGGGCCTCGGCATTGAAATTCTTAAATATTATTTTTCAATATTTCATTGCAGTTATAAATAATATTATATTATTTTATCTACGACCACTATTGTAATTGCGCAATATTGTACAGTTCGTGGATTATGTAAATACATCATACAACACACATATGTGTATGGTACTACATATATAATACTCAGTGATTTCCAAACAATCATTAAACGTCACATCATTCACATAGAAGCTGTCACTCATTTTGTTTTTTCACGTTTAAATCTAACGAAAACTACAAATTAGTACTAAATTAAAAGGTATGTAACCATTATTAATGTATTTCTTTTCATTTCCATCAAGTTAAATAAGGTCGAAGGTGTTAAATCAAACATATTTTTCTTATTAAACAGAAACAAATTAGTGTGGTCGTAGATAAAGTATAGTACATAATTCGGGTTGTAAAGCAATCACGTACTCGCGGAATTACGCGCGGAATTCCGCTACGCAGGTTGCGCTACTGTCCGCTCGCACGTAATATGCTTCTTACAACTCTCATTACGTAATATACTATTGTTAAATGAAGTTCCCGTTAACTAAAGTGACCACACGTCCCGATTTTGGTGCGACAGTACCGATTTTTGGAGGACATTCCCGCGTCTCGCCGATTTTTAAAAATGTCCCGCTTTTTAGGAAATATCTGCATTTCTTATTTAAAATGTACTGTAATATATAAAATAAGATTTTTCCACATATTCCCATAAAATCTCTTTTTATTCTTTTTTATTTTTATTGTCATCCAATGAAATTTTTTAATATCCTCGAATTGAACTGTCCATTCTTCAAGATATTCCAAGCAATTATTATAAACATTTCTGACTTTAATGGCACCTTGTTCTGAAATTTTCATTGGGTGACATTAAAAAAGATTTTATTTGAATATGTGGAAAAATCTTTAGAATATATTAGAAACTATTTTAATTTAATTTAATAATATTTGCGAAAATTATCTTTTCTGATGAGGCGTTATTGTTAAAAAGATACGTTACTGATGAAAAAATTAAATGTTGATTGTCTGCAAATGTGGAAACAGAAAAAAAAATGGAAAGAGTTATTGCTTCATTTTAAACAGAATAATATTCCTTATCAAAATATTTTGAAAATGGTAGAATACGCGCTCTCCCTTGCAAAAAATGCAGCAATAAAAAGTGTTTTTTCTAGTATGTGGTTAAATGCAAAGAGTATAAGATCTTCTACTCTTTGGTTTAATCGCAATGAGTGTACGTCAGAAAATTTATTTTCACTACGTCTATGTTTTTTGTTTATTGGCGCAAGTTGTTGCCATAGTAACAAAAAACAGAAATCATTTAATAATGAAACTCCATTTGATTTACATTGGACTTTTACGCACGATTTGGTTACTATTACACACGCTTATAATAATGGCATACTTCACATAAAATAATGCATTAATGTGTTCATTTTGGTTTGTAAGCAGATAATAGTATAATAAAGAATAATAAGAAGATACTTAAAACTAGACAAATATTACTAGTCTCTGCTGTACTAAACTGAACTCGTCGTTCATTCGTTCAGTGTATGGTACTCTTCGGATTCCAGTTTCGGTCTCGGTTTCGTCATCATTCATTTTCCTTTTCCCCTTTTGGCTTTTTTTTTCTTTCAGTCGGTCATCGTTCATTCGGTTGCATACTTCATTCAGTCGGTTATCGTTTATTAGATCTTTGTTCAGCTAATTATAGGTAATAATGTT
The DNA here is from genome assembly GCA_944588485.1 of Phosphuga atrata. Classification (NCBI taxonomy): domain Eukaryota; kingdom Metazoa; phylum Arthropoda; class Insecta; order Coleoptera; family Silphidae; genus Phosphuga; species Phosphuga atrata. The sequence continues at coordinate 85,326,253 of OX155892.1, read as the reverse complement.
TCCTTGAAAAAATGAATAATGTTTTTTATTTTTAAATAGTTCTAAATAAGGGATCTAGAACAGGGGTTCTCAACTTTTCGAAGTCGGAGAACACTAAACTCTGATATATGTATTTTTAAGGGGAACATCTAAAATTTAACAATTTCAGTTCAGATATTACTAGTCTTTCCTGTACTAAACTGAACTCGTCGTTCATACGTTCAGTGTATAGGTACTCTTCGGATTCAGAGAAGGATTCAGTTGGTCATCGTTGCATTCTTGATTCAGTCGGTTATCGTTTATAAGATCTTAGTTCAGCTAATTATAAATAATTATATAATATATATATAAAAAAAGCTAATTTTAAAATTGGGTAAAAAACAAACAAATTGAATCTGTTAACACTTTATTACAAATTTATCTTTCTTGCTTTAGCTGACGCAATTTTTTTGATTACATTATCAAAGTTAATTTCTTCGGTCATTTTTCATTCTATGCTCAGTAAAGCAAGATTACATAATCGACTTTGGCCCATCGAGCCTCTCAAATACGAATTATCAATTTTAATTTGGAAAATGATCTTTCACAACTGGAAATAGAAACCGCGATTGTCAGTAATATTCGCAATGCTAAACCCATATTGGAAAAAAACGTTTTAAGGTAGGTGTCCACATTTTCGCATAGAACGTTTCGGACGCATCGCATCAAACGGATCGTAGTATTCTTTCTATACAGAGTAATACAAGTGCGTCTACTGTTCCGCATCGTACGGATCGCACGAATCTACCCGTCGTCAATGCCGATACCGATGCTCCGAAACGCAACTTTTACGGTGCGTGCCGACGACGTTATACGGAATATGGTATTTGCTGGTAGTTGCGTCGGCAAATCCATCAAAATAATCCGTTTGATTCGATGCGTCCGATACGTACAATGCGAAACTGTGGACGCCTACCTTAAAGGTACAATGCGTCCACAGTATCCATCATTTACAATGCGTCTACAGTCTACTTTCATTCGGATTTTCGTAGTGAAATTTCCTCCCAGACATTATCCCTTCATTGTTGGTTTGAATAATTAGGGTGTTTTAATTCATATATCTCTTTATATCGTGTGGAGTCCGTTCACTGATCGGTATTCTGTATGATATCTTCGTCACGCATCGTAAAAGTTGCCCCTCGGAGCATCGGCATTGCCGACGGGTAGATTCGTGCGATCCGTACGATGCGGAACAGTGGACGCGCTTGTATTACTTTCTATAGAAAGAATACTACGACCCGTTTGATGTGATGCGTCCGATACGTACGATGCGAAACTGTGGACGCCTACCTTTAAAGTTGCCCCTTGGAGTTGAGATGAGCATGGGACGAGTTCCAGATCACATCCCGTGGGACGTATCCCTGTCACTGTCCCATCCCATCACATTTTCGACCCACTGTCCCATCCCATCACATTTTCGTCCCACTGTCCCATCCCACAAACGTAAAATTTTCGTCCCATCCTATCCCATCCCATCCCGGTCGCGCGGCCCCTCCCATTCATCCCATTTTTCCCATACAGCAAACTTTCTTTTCGGTTTTTCGACAATGAGTAATTCTTTTTCGTCGCAAACGGATTCGAAAATTTTTCAGGAACTACATCGTTATCCCAGAAATCACCTGAGCTGGACATTAAAATTTTGCGTATTGGCACGATAAACGTTAATTTTGGATTATTGTCTATTTTCAATCTAATCGTTAAACGTTAAAAATAAATTTTGAATCCCCCCTGGCTACGCCCATGTCCATCTCTACCTCGGAGCATCGGCATCGGCATTGCCGACGGGTAGATTCGTGCGATCCGTACGATGCGGATCTGAGGGTGCACTTGTATTACTTTCTATTCGAAAGAATACTACGATCCGTTTCATGCGATGCGTCCGATACATACGAAACGAAAATGTGGACGCCTACCTTTAAGGTAGGCGTCTATATTTTCGCATCGTAAGTATGGGATGCATCGCATCGAACGGATTATTTTTTTACAATGCGTCCACGCTATCAGCAGTGATCGGATTTGCCGACGCAACTACCAGCAATCGGCTTGCCGGCGCCACTTTCATTCGGATTTTCGTAGTGAGAGGCAGCATGGTGTTCGGTGGAATGTCGTAGATAATGTAAGAAAACGAAGAAGAAGAATTTCTTGTAATTTCTTGTTCGTCGTTGATCATATAGTCTTGCACAAATGCAATTATTTGTGCCGCGTCCATGCTGGAATAACACGCGTGAATAGGATGAAACAGGATGAAAAAATGTCATTGGTGTTTTTGGTCAAGATGTCGGTTTAATAGTTTTGTCCGTATTTGTTTTCATATAATTTATTAGGACTGTTGCTACCAATAGGTTTTATTCCAATCTTTCCAATCTTTTTCGGTAATCCGATCCGCATTACGCTCCTCGATACACCCTTACGTCAGTGGTTGTTAATTTTGTGTTTTGTTTAATGTAATCGATTATCGATCTTAGTCCTTTTGTGGGTTGGGTCCACGTGTATTTGTTGGAGTGTATATTTGTTGGAGAAGAAACCATTCATTATCTTTAGAGACATATTCTGACATAATTGTTTTTGACGTCTGCCGTTATCGTTTTCAGTTTGTTCTCCATACCTGCCTATTACCGGGTTGTTTCCTTCTCTCCCTGTAGGGGCGTTTAGGTCTCCGAAGATAAGTATTTCTCGATCTCCTTTCAGATATTATTCGGAATAGTTTTTCGTAGAACACATCTTTAGTGGCTAGTTCTGCATCCTTGCTAGGAACGTATATATACTCTTATTATAACTATATTCTGTCCATTTTTTTTAAATTTCCATTTTTATTATTTGTTCGTCAATTTCTTCATGGTCTTTAATGAATTTTTTATACTTTCTGTGTATTGCTATTGCTAATCCTCTCTTTGCTCTTGTGTCCTTTTTAACTCCACTATAAACATGTATATATTCCCCTACCATCTCAACTCCGTTTCCTTTTTTTTAATTTCTGTAAGCACACAGACATCCAGTCTCATTTTGTTTAACTCTTGGAATACTTCTGTTTTCTTTGTTCGTAATGCTTGTATGTTCCAGGTCGCCATTTTCATAGTCAATTTTCTTTACCTAGTTCGTTGTATTTTAAGTCCATCATTGTTCCGAGGCGGATTTTTGTTGAAGTTTTTAACATTTTTTTATGTTCCGTCTGCTACACCACGTACACCCATTGTACGCGATGCACCTAGAGGCCACGACGAGGACGTGGAAGTGGGATTTGCTGGATTTGTCTTTTTTGGGACTGTGGGCGTTTCCCAGAGTTTTGTTGTAGCAGGAATAGTGGTACTTTCTGCTACCCCTGAGACCCATACCAGCCATTTAGCCTCCATGGAAACTACTTGGTCAAATACGTCGTCTAAGTACTTCTCGGTGCAAGAAACAATTATGAAATATTATACTTGAATTTATGGTTTTAGCTAGTCACAAATCCTTTGATTGGTCTCGTCATGGTCGTTGCTCCATCGGTACAAACAACCGACACAATCATCCCATGAAAATTTTAAAGCTTTCAAATATGTTGTTATTGCATCGAATAAGTCCTTAGCAGTTGTACTACCCAAAAGTTCTTTGCTGCATAAAAATTGATTTATTATCGCTTAAATTGTTCATAAATAAATCGTACAAAGCCTAAGAGCTGCCTGCAGCTTGTCATATCAGTTGATTCGTTTACTTGTTATGCAAAAGACATATTAATAAGCTTACTGCTACTGTTCTTTCAATTTTGCAGGACATGTCATTAATTCTTCTACGAATCGTATTATCAGATACCGGAATCTTCAAAATTTCCTTCTTTGCTTCTTCCCCAAACATAATAGTCACTATTTCACAGCAGGCAGGCAAAATAAGAGATTCTGCTATGGTGTGTTGTTTTAATTTTCTCGGCAATTTTATACGACGCAAGTTGAACTTTTCATCGTTTTTTCAAATTGTTTTCTTTGTTTGCCTTGCATTTATAAAAGTTTAAATATTATTAATTAAGAAATTAAAATATGAATTATTAAAATATTCTTTGTTTTTTGTTAAAAGATTTTTATGTTCAGTTGTGAAATGACGCCTTAATTTAACAGGCGCCATCGCGCTATTGGCGAGTTTCGTTCCGCATACGATGCAGAGAGGTGTTGTGGCGACAATCTGTGTTTCCGGGCCAGGTAACTCTAAATTTTAAGTTGATTTTTCGAGTTGATTTTACAATTTCCCTGTTTTCTTCATTCTCTTCAATTCTACTAGTGCTAACAGTAGCATTGCCATAATCGTAATCAAGACGAGGTTTTTTTTATGACTAAATGATTCATTACTATAACTTTTTTAAAAATTGCAATATAAATCAATTAAATAATGTGAAAAATCAAAAAATTAATAGGTAAATAATGTTAATTTATTTAATATATAGTTTAATAATGTTAATTTATTTAATATTGTTTTTTTCGCGGAATACTTGAAGGTGCATCGCGGAACACGCTTTGAGAACCCCTGATATAGAAAATGAACGATTTGAAGAACCGTCAGTTAACAGAATAATTTTATCCATTATAATCAATATCAATAATATTTGATACATTTAGTGGAAGCCCTTAAGGATTAATTCATGTTGACTTATATTATAGACATAATATTAAAAAAGACTGGAGAAATCTCGATAAACAAGATTATTTAGACAAAAGGCAGACAATATTAGCAGACGTAACAAGACACCGAAAACTAGACAGATATTACTAGATAGACATCTCGATTTTATTAAACAACCGTTCTTTCCCGAGTTTCGTTCTCGGTTTCTTCATCATTCATTCCACCCTCTTCTTCGTTCAGTCGGTTGCATTCAGTCGGTTATCGTTTATTAGATCTTTTTCTTAGTTCAGCTAATTATGGTTAAGTATAATGTTTCCTTGAAAAAATTACTTTTTTTTTATTATTTAATGTTTTTTTTCTAAAATAGTTCAAAATAAGGACCTGGACGCCAAAATGAACGCTTTGAAGAACTGTCAGTTAACATAACCATTTTATTCATCTCTAATGCAAATTGAAATAATACATTTGTTTATGTTAGAACGTAATTAATTTATTTTCGTAATGTAACTATTCTAATATTATAATTTAATTTAATTTTCTGTAGGGTTAATATGACTTGTAACATTCAGGGGCCTAATCTTGTTGGCTTTAACGTTGCCCGATAAGTAATATAAATAACCTTTATTAGACCGAACTCAATTTTTGTTTGCTTTGTATGAATTAATCAAACACTATGTAAATTATAATTTATAATATTGAATAATCAATATTATTTGTGGTGTCTTCTAGATTTAAAATTTCATTTGCGCTATCTAAAATTGACGAAATTCTAAATTCTAAAAGATTTGGTTTATTAATCATTTTGGTTTATTATTATTAAATTCCATGATTTCTTAAACTTAATAAAGTCGAAACACAGCCTGAATATATAAATATATTCAACCTTTCCGGAGCTCTATAACACTAATGAGTCTTTTTAGGGCTACCAAAAAAAATCTCATGTGAAATTTGTCATCTCATGTGATTTTTGTTGAGTGCCACGAAGGTGGACTGAAAGTTATAAGATAACTTACAAATTTCACATGAGATTTGTTTATGGTAGTCCTAAAAAGACTCATTAGTGATATAGAGCTCCGGAAAGATTGAATATAATTTATATATTCAGGCTGAGTTCCGACTTTATTAAGTTTATATGATTATCTATAACGTAGTATGGTTTTACTAATTCTAAATTATGATGATTTTTTGTACATTTTTAGTTTCTACAATTATTTCTCAAATTTTAAAAATTTTAAAAATTGACATTTCCTTTCGCGACAAGTGGAGAGAAATGGAAAATAAAAGGAATATGCGATTAAATATAAATGAATGAATATGGACGATATGGAACAAATAATCCACGTAGACTGACGTATCTCAACTTCACAATTTATTTCGTATTATAAAAGCTCTAGGGATGCTTATATTATTGTATTCAGCTATTCATAATTTGTAATACAATGTAGAGCGCGTAACAATTAATATTTCTCAAAGTTTCTTGTAAATTAATATTAATTTACTACATACTTATTTTAGAGAAAGAACATTAGAACATTTTACGGGCAATACGCGACTGACAAGAATTAATGGATAAGACTAAACACACAATACTGGCAAGACAAAACGGATAAGACTTACAAGATTAATCATACAAGGCAAAACAAAAGGATATGACTAGTGATTTATCATTCGAGAATGAACGGGTTAAATGAACGGGTCGGTAAAAAGTTCAGTCCGTCCCGATCTCGATTTTATTGCAATGTAACGGGCATCTAATGTAACTTGCAATGTAACGGGCAGTGCCCTCTTAGGCTATGCCGGGGCCCTTGGGCCCACAAAAATTTGGGGCCTTGTTGGAAAGTAAAAAAAGTGAATGACAAAAACATTTTTCTGCTATGATCTTATTGTTATTACTTATTAACATTATTGTTATATACTTATTGTTATTACTGTTATTAATTAGATAAATATGCTGCTGGTTTGAAATGGTTACGATTACGATAGTTCTTTCGAGATTTCTGTACTGCAAAATCTTCTATTATATCCTCAAAGTCTATTTTTTAAGGATATCAGTTTCTATGCACATAATTGACAAATTAATTAATCGTTCTTGTAACATAGTTGTTCGTAATTCATTTTTTATTTTCTTTAGCTGTGAAAATGATCGCTCTCCACTACAATTGGTAACCATTAAGCAAAGGAACATTCTTGTAGCAACTTCAACATTAGGAAAAGTTTCTTCTAATTTATTAGACTTTATTAATTTATGTAAGGTTGATATACTCAAATCCGCTGATTCATTTGCTATTTTCTTTAAATCCCTTAAGGGGGGAAACCACATTGGGAGGTTCAAAAAATCAGATTTTCTTTTTATTGCATAAATCGTTAGCTTAACTATCCACGAATACGCAGTAAAAATTTAAAATCAAAATTCGCATTCGTTTATGTTTTATGAGCATAGAACCGAGTGCACATCGGGTACAGGCTACAGGCTTGAGCGGAGCATTATCTCGAAACGACTTTTTTCACATTTGCGTGTAATCTAACTCAAAAAGTGTAGAACCGATTATGAAAATTGATAGTATGATTCTTTATAAAATTTCGAATTACATGAACCAACTTATGAGATGATATCATGATTTTAAGGGTATTTTTTAGGGTATTAGAGAAAAAAATCGTGAAAATCGAGGAAAAATTGTTCCAACACCTGCAAAATTTCTATTTTTCTCCTGCATTGAGGTTCATATTCTTAGAAAATAAGTTATTAATGTAAAATCAAAACCTTTTTGATTTCACATGAAAATCGGAATGGCTACACTGCACGCAATTGGAAACCTATACTTACAACCTTCGGCGGACATCACACTGTAACTTTGTTATTTTTGGCTGAAATTATTCAAAAAAAACTCACTATATTGTTCGAAGTATGAATGAAATGATGTCAAAATTTGATTAAATTCTAGTTAATTTTTCTCACCCAAAAAAATCCTAAAAATTCAGTATCAAACAGCCTCCTAATGTGGTTTCCCCCCTTAAATAAAAACTGATTTGAGCTCATATGCATTAATGTCTTCGTGATAGAAGTCTTCAAATTCATTGCATTTTTTTGTCAACTCGTCAGAATCAATTGTTATTAATTGACAAAGAAAACTAAAACGATTGTCAATTTCTTGGTACGCTGCCGAATGATTTTTTAAATGTGTGTATAATGTGTCATTTATAGGAATAAACGTATCTACATGACATTTTTTTGCTATTCAACTGTACAGATTCTGATGATCCTTCAAAAAAAGTGACGCGTGTACTGCGAATTATTTTTCTTTCACACTCATCTTTATAGTCACTGATCGTACTGATCGAATTTATTGCGTGCGTTATTGACATAATCGATCAGAGATGCGTAACGTCTCGTTGCAACGTCCATGGTAATAGTGCTATTCTGTAAACTTAAGCTTGTTTTATTCATAATTCCCAAAAGATCATTCCATATCTCCGTTAAAAAAATAGTATTCAATTTTTCCATTTTTTGCTATACTTTGGGCTTCGTTTCTTGTTTCTCATGGTTGATTGATGTCACTTGCAATTGAGAACAAAGCTTCATAAATATTTAAATAACCATTTTGTAAGGCATTAATAGCATTAGCACGTGCAGACCATCTAGTATTCAGGAGAGACTTCAGGACTTTATTTGCCCCCAAATGCTCTGTCATAATTTTCCATCGTTGGGTCGAAGCCGAGAAAAAATTGAATATTTTTTGGTTACACTGAAAATATGCTACAGCTTCGGAAACACATTCAACAGCCTGAAAACCTACTAAATTTAGCGAATGTGTCGCACATGGGACAAAAATTGCAAATTTTTCTTTTTCTTTTATTCTTGACTGAACACCAGAATACTTACCAGCCATATTTCATGCATTATCATAACTCTGCTCCCGACAATCTTTTATATTAATATCAAAAGGCTTTCAAAAAAGTTTAAAATAGTATCTGCTATGTATTCTCAATTATGCTTATCCATAGAGAAAAACTACAAAAATCTCACAATAGGCCATCTCCGTCTTTTAGGTATCTAACGATGAAGGTAAGTTGGTTAATGTGAGAGAGATCTGGTGTAGAATCCACGCTTATAGAGTAGTTTTTTGATGATTTTATTTCAACAATTAATTTTAAAACTTGCTGTCTCATTATATTAATAAACTCATTACAAATATTTGCAGACAAATATGATGTAATACTTTTTCCACAATTTCCGCAGTTTCGTATATGATCAGCAAGAAAAGGACTAAAATTCTCTAATCAGTTCTAAGCATCCCAAATAATTCCCGTTATTTTGAGATTCCAATATCTCATTATCACCACGAAAAACAAGACTTCTAGAACAGAGTTTTCCCAAATGCCGGGTCGCGACCCGGTACCGGGCCACGGAAAAAAATTCCGGGTCGCAAGGAACTCTTTTTGTTTTAGTTTATTTATTTCTATGAAAATGTAAAATATATCTAAATAAAATTAAATCTACATTATTGAATGAATTAATTGTGTAAAAAAATACATTATACTTTTATACTTTCTGGGAATATAACCAGCTATTCTTGGAAGAAACTATTAAAAACAAATAACGTCCCACAATGCCGCGAATTGTGAGTGAACATAAACTTAAATTATTTTGATTTTAATTGCAAAAAAACTAGTACTTATTCTAAAGTGACCACATGACCCGATTTTGGCGGGACAGTCCCGCTTTTTGAAGGATAGTCCAGCGTCCCACCGATTTTTAAAAATGTCCCGGTTTTTTTATAAAACATCTGCATTTTTTATTTTAAATGTACTGTAATATATATGTCGTCCAATGAGTTTTTTTAAATTTATTCGAATTGACTTCTTTCAGAAAATCCGGTCGTTTAATGGCACCTTGTTCTGAAATTTTCATTGGGTGACATTAAAAAAGGAGATTTTATGGGAGTATGTGTAAAAATATTTTGAATATATTGGTAATCATTTTCCGAAAAATATTTGCGAAATAGTAGTTTATGACACAAGTGTGTGAAGAAGGGCTTTAGTGGATGAATTGCGAAGTTTAAAGCACTAGCCGAAGGCGAGTGGTTTAATCGCAATGAGTGCACAAAAGCCATTCACAAACGTGTGTAACACATTATTTTATCTACGAAGCATGTTAAAATACTGTTAAATCTACATAAAAATAATTGTTTCTTTCCGATAATATGGTAAAAATAACCGCAATAACATATAAGAAGATATAATTTTGATAGACAACATACTTCAAATTAGAGATGAGCATGGGACGAGTTTCTCGTCCGAGATCCCATCCCGTGGGACGTATCCCTGTCACTGTCTCGTCCCATCACATTTTCTTCCCACTGTCCCATCCCACAGACGTAAAATTTTCGTCCCATCCCATTCATCCCATCTCATCCCGGTCGCGTTCCATTCAACCCATTTTTTCCCATACAGCAGACTTTCTTTTCTGTTTTTCGACAATGAGTAATTATTTTCGTCGCAAACGGATCGAAAGATTTTTCAGTAACTACATCGTTATCCCAGAAATCTCCTGAGCTGGACATTTATTAAAATCTTGCGTATTGGCACGATAAACGTTAATTTTGGAAAATTGTCTATTTTTAATCTAACCGTTAAAATCGCTAAAAACAAAGCTGCACCATTTTTAAGGATAAAATAGGACTTAACTTAAAACTTAACTCAAAAAGATATGCGCTGCAGAAAACTAACATCTAGAAATAGCTAAGAAAAATACAGTGATTTGTATGAAGGAAGCCTGCTTGTGTTTACAAACCAGATTTACTAGATTATCAAAATCCATCCCTCTCCGTCCCATACAAAATTGTTGTCATATCGCATCCCACCCGATGTTCATACCACTCATCCCATACCATGGGACGATGGGATGGGACGATGGGATCCCATGCTCATCTCTACTTCGAATCCCTGCCACAATAAGGTTGGAACGTTCAGCGCCTCCGTGGAACAAATTGCTAAGTACTATAAACGCACAGTGACGGGAACACTATTTGGTCGTTGTCGATGTAATCTAGGTTAAATTAGATGTAATCTAGATTTGGTTATGGTTAGGTGAAGTTCTATTAGAGCCAGAATAATCCAGACTGAGAGACCGAGACTTCTTGATTCAAAATAAGAAAAATTAATTCTATTTTAATGTACGCTACAAAATTTATTTTCACTACGTCTATGTTTTTTGTTTATGACGCAAGCTTTTGCCATATCAACAACAAACAGAAATCGTTTAATACTGAAACTCCATTTGATTTACATTGGACTTTTACGCACGATTTGGATACTTTTACACAGGATTATAATGACATCCTTCACATACAATAAATGTATTTATTAATGTCTTCATTTTGGTGTGTGAGTAGATAAAATATATTTTTTTAAATCATTGATCCGCTTTCATAACTAAATTATAATTCTCATTTCATCCCATTTTTCCCGATTTATTTTAATGACAATGTGGTCAGTTTAACTTATTCATTATTATTTGTAACTTTTCAGCTACCAAATAGCTATCATTTAGGAGTTACATATTTCTTGCGAGTTAAAACATGTAACGCTTTCTGATCTCATTTTCACTTTTTCTTGTTTTAAAACGTTCAACGCCCCATTTTGAAATATATTTGAAGTGTTATCACATGAATGCACAAGCAAACTACTGCGCACTACATATATGCCGTTTCTGACTAACTCTCTCACATTTGATGAACAATATTTACGGGTCACGAAAGAAAAATATTAAAATAACCGGGTCACCAAGAAAAAGTTTGGGAAACGCTGCTCTAGAGGCTAAAAATTTCACTACTGCGACAATTCTTCTAAGTACATTCTTCCAATAATTGACTTCTGTATTATATTGGGACAGCAACTCACTGTCAACTCGTCCCGCAGTTTTGCTTCTTGCGACATAATTTATTATTAAATTCCTGTGATGTAAACTGTTCTCATGATCAAGTAATAAGTTACTTACTTATATGCTTCCAATCTTTATATCCATTCGGAGAACTCAAATTATGTCCAGTAGTAGTATTAGATAGACGACATCAATAACAGTACACAGATTTCACGGTGAATAAAGGAGCTATTTTCTTTCTAAGGAGTCACCATTCGTCAATTTAGAGGTGAAAATATTTTTAGTCAAGTATCTAGTTTTTGTTATACCGCTTGAATCTGGAAAACTTGTAGAAGTTTCGGAGAAGTCACAATTTTTATTTTGGAAAAACTCTGGCCCTTTTCGAATCCAAATATCGCTTAATTCTTCTGTCAAAATTTAGTCACAGTACGTACCAGGATCAGGTGATACATTTTCCAAGCTTGTAGTTATTCTCACACATATAACTCACGGTAGCTTGAAGTAGAGCAGTGGTTTTTAACCTGGGGTGCCCGTACCCCTGGTGGTGCGGGAAGGTATTTTTAGGGGTGCGGGAGATATTCATACACTTTTCTTTTCCTGCGACGTATACTACATGCTCGAGTAAATACTAACAATAAGTGGTGAAATTTAATTAAATGTAGTGTTGAGTATACAATATCTGTTTACGATAACATGATTTTTTTTAAGAAACATCTTTTTTTTTAGTATTCGGATAAGTTCGATAATTTTTGCTTGAGTACGATAAAACTCTGTTTCTGCGTCATCGGCAGTTTGTCGAAAAACCTATTGAGACGAACACGTGTACGCATTTAAACATTACTTAGGTACCTATTTAATATATTCTTAATTTTTATACAAACGTAAGAACTTTTCTCACTGATTTTAAATAATATTTAATTTTTTTATACGTTATTTCTAAATAATTTAATTGATTGTAATAGTGCTATGTCAAAAAAACGCCAATGGAACGACAAGTATGCTGCATATGATGGATTCACTTACATGACAGAAAAATATGGTACGCAACGACCTCAATGCAAGTTATGTTCCAAGATATTTTCTAACTGCTATCACAAACCATCAAAGCTATTAGAGCATTTCAGGTGCTCAGGTCCTTATGGCATGGAACAGCTTGAAGTCAAAAAGGGCTTTATTTGATACCAGCAGTACTATCCTAAAATTATGCAGGCCAGCAATTCTAAAGCTTTTGTTAGAAAGCGTCCTATCGAGTGGCATCTGTGTGAAAAGAAAAAAAAACTTCACACGATTGCTGAGTAATTGATAAGTCATTGTGCATTAATAATATCTAAAACTGTATTATATTCTGAAGGACATAAAACAATCCAGCAGATTTCGTTATCGAACGATATAATTCGATCGCGAATTCAAGATCTCAGTAAAGATATTTTACTGCAAATAATAGAAGACATAAGAGTCAGACCACTAAAAGTAAGTATACAACTGGATTAGTCAACTGATGTTAATAATTGCAGCCATTGGAGTTCACTTCGAGAGGAATTGATGTTTTCAATCACATCAAGGATTTTTTTGTAAATATTAATTACCAATTAATGTGATTGATGATAGTGATTTAAAAAAGACGATCTTATTGAAATGCGATACAGTGGGCATATTCAAATGGAATTCGAAAAATTAGAATTACAAAAAATCTGATGTAGGTACACAGTTAGAACATTATCCACAGTTGGCGAAAGAAGCATTGCAATTACTTCTACTTGCCACCACCTACCTGTGTGAAATGGGATGCCTTACGCGTGTCTCTTTCAAAAAAAGAGCCTCGCTCCCCAAGTATTATAGTGAACAAGCAACAACAGCGTACCCATTAATAAAAATAATATTTTTTTGTATGTTACATATAAAATATTAATTTTTTAGGGTTCCGTGCCGAAAACGGAACCCTTATAGGATCACTTTGTTGTCTGTCTGTCTGTATGTCCGTCCGTCCGTCTGTCTGTCTGTCAAGACCTCAGAAACGCGTAGAGGTAACAAGTTGAAATTTGTATCAAATACTCGGGTCTGCGGTATCTTTCAGCTGTGAAAAAATCATCAAAAGATATGACCGTTTATGTCGCATATTTTGCGATATCACAAGGGAATCAAAACCTATAGGGTACTTCCCGTTGACCTAGAATCATAAAATTTGGCAAGAAGCGGTGTCTTACAGCCATGTGCTGTAAGATACCGACACAAGACACCAAAGGGAAAAATGAAAACCGTAAATATGTAATTTAATTACAAGAAAAATGCGAATTTACTATTAGAAACTTATGAAAATACACTCATTTGTTGCTTGGTATTGTCAGGCACCAGAAGCATATAGGTTGCATACAGTTAGGTCCTCCTTAAGATACCTTACTTACAAGTTGGTACGGAACCCTCGGTGCGCGAGTCACAACTCGCACTTGGCCTGTTTTTTTTTAAATAAACAATAAATTTTACAAAAACAATATTTTCAAACTAAAAAGTTGACACATTTTTCAAAGGGGTGCGGAGACCTATTTTCAGATTCAAAGGGATGCGGCTTACTTAAAAGGTTAAGAAACACTGAAGTAGAGGGTTCAGCATCTGATGTGTGTTGATCATTTTTGTCACATGTAGGATCTTTTTCCAGTTGATATTCAGAAGTATTTCGATCTTGAAGTGAAGAATGTGATGAATTAGTCAGTCTATTTGCTTCTTCAATTGTAAAAAATGAAATGAGTTTTGGAAGTTTCTTGGTTATTTCTTCTTGAGCTACAAATTTTTTTCTTTTTGTGAACCACTTAAATATGTTCTTTTCCACATAATGAAATGAATAAATAACCGAACACGTCAACACTTCTATTATTAACACACTTCTAACACTTCTATTACTTTGGTATCTCAGTGGCAAGAAAGATGGATTTAAACTGAAGATAATTATATATTGCTAAGAGCAGGAATGCTTGCTCCCTGTTCCCATTTGCCTGCCCCCACTTATAACAAAAGAATTCCAACCCCAAGTGCACGTAGTTGTTTCTATATTTAAAAATATACACAACTACAGAAAAACTACAGAAAATAAAAATATAGTTTTGAAAAGTAGTTATAAAAATATTTACAACTACAGAAAATAAATACTTACATCTAAAATTTGTAAGTTTAAATGTTACACTGTTTACAAAAGCATTTAAAACCATTCGTGGTCACAAACAGTTGCAAACACGTAGCGGTCATAAAACAGCCCCAAAACGCATTCAAAACCATTAGTGCGTCACGACCGGATGGTCCCTTTATCGTAATCTTATTGTTAGTATAATATGTAAATATCTGATTTTAAGAACCTTGAGATAAAACTAAAAATTAAAATAATTTTAAGACACAATAAAAATAGAATTGTTAAGTCAAAACAAAATCACGCCAGTTTCGGGAATTCTCCAACCATAGGTAATGTCGACTTAGATAATGTCGAAATGCAGAACTACATACTTCCTACCTTTTGTCGGGTTATATCCACATGAAATAGAAAAAAATACTTGTATAGTGTAAGCGAATATATCGCCCTTTCAGCCCCCCTCTGCCGAGGGGGGCACGTGCCCCGTGTGCCCTTATGGTAAAGACGGTTATGGTAACGGCTATGGATGATGAACGATTAAACAAGTGGGTACCCTAAACAAACAAGGGTCTGTAAATGAATGGTCCACGTCATATTAAAAATATATTTTGAGGAAATCATCCTGCTGTAGATAGTATAAGTCTAATAGGTTAGTCCAATTCATTCATCTATTAAGTGTTAATTAAAATACGTTTTAAGTTTTTCTATACAAATAGAAACCACGAATATATTTGATTAATAAGCGAGAATAAGTACAGACCTGACCTACTTCAATGAAATATTTCTGGCGTAAATGTTAGGTAATTCGATAAAATAATATTTTAGTAAAATCATTGATGTCTTAGTCTTAAAATGTTTTATATAAATATTTTAAATAATTCCGTTGAATGCGTCGCCTCCCGCGTCGCGACGCTCCATCCCCCGCTGACGTTTCTAGAAAGTGTACTGTGTGCGCGTCGCAGAGGAATTCCAAACGTATTTCGACCCTTGGACGGTTAACATCGTGCCGATCGTGCCAAGAAATCGCGAAATTTATATCGGTCGTTTCTATTAGTCTACTGCTCAAATGTCCATTGTATTCAGACAATAAGGCGACAATTGGCTTGGATCCGTGAATCACAAAAAGAAAATTGTAGGAAGATTTTTCAAGTTTAATTTGTTTTATTTCGGTGAAAAGTTTGTTATTGATATGGTTTTCATCAGATTGAAATATTTTCTTGAAACATAATTTTTCTTATATATTTTTATGAAATATGCGATTTTGGATATTGGTACTGGTTACTTTATTTATAAACGAAGGTAAGTTCACTAAATCGATTCTAACTTTAAGATACCAAAGTGTAATGTAAACGACTGAAAATAATCAGTATTTACTGTTACAAGAAAATTATAACTTTAAGATGAAGTATGAAGTTTGATAGACAAGAAAACAAATCTGTATATTCAAGGCTCAGTAGATTAACAATGTTCCTAAAGAAAATGGAAATAAATTGAATTATAAATACTATTAAATAATACTAAACGCCAAAAAAATGTTTTGGTTTTTTGATTTCAAAATCGGTTGAAGACCTTATTATTAGACCTAGACATTATTTCGATTTTAGGCTTTAATTAGTGTTTAGTAAGCTTTAATTTAAGCAGATGATACACTATACATCAGCTTCGGTTTTGATCAGCGTTACCTGTCTTCCTTTCACGTTTCGAGAGGGTTAAATAATAATGGATTGGACATACTTCCGATAAATCAACTTGCGCTTGTAATATTTCAGTGAGCACAACCAATAAATAATATTTATATCTTAATTTTCTGTTTAGGTGAGATTAAATTTCTGTAATGTCTAGCGTACACTTTTCTCGTAACAGATGCGCTTGTAACATAATCCCATTTCGTTTTAGTGTACTCGTTTCATTAAGTTAACAACATTTTCGTAACGACACAACCATATATATATATATATATATATATGTACATACACTTCACACATTCTACATATTAAGCTGTATCTGAAATACTAATTCTCGTTTCTAATTGGTCCTTTGAAAATCACCTAGACGTATATATGAAATAGATAAGATTTGATTAAACATACAAGACAAGAAAGACAAGATTATGCAGATTACTCGATATATAAGATTACTCAAATGTGAATAAAATACTAGTTTCGATAGGCGAGACTAGATATACAAGACTAGACAATCAAGATTAGACTGTTAAGATAAGAGAGACACGACTAGATACACATGACTAGACACGCAAGACTAGGTAGCGTTTACCTTTTCAATTTTTCACAGTAATAAAGAAATTTATCTAATACAGTATAATCTTGATAATCCGGCGAATGGTTAATTCGACACGTTCAATAATCCGGCGCACCCGGCAGGCTCGGACTTAGAGACCCAGGGCCCCTAGGCACTTTTTACATTTGGACAATTTATAGTATAATACACAGACGTACAGACGAACTTTCTTCTGTGCAAAAGAACGAATGACGTCATCATAGTCAATTGACTGCATTATTTCTATGTACATTACAGAGAGTGAACTGAGCCTTTTCTCTCCTATGTTAGATATTAAGTAATTCTTTACCTGTTTAGCGCTGAAAACGTCCGTTCTGATGAGCAGTTTGACGCTGGTGTACACAACATACATACATACATACGTTAAAAGTCATAAAAGTACAAAAAGCCTTTTTTTCGATAAGTATTTATATAGCTTCAGTGACGATATAACTCCATAACTTCATCATTCGATGACAAATGAGCTTGCAGGTGCAGACAATCGTTTTCCAAAGTCCTATCCAAATCCCCGGGATAAAAAGTTATAAGGTTTCTAGCTCCTTCACGGATGTCTTCAGATTCCAAAGATGTAGTTTCGTAAGAAACTCAAACTTCTTACTTAACTCCTCATAAGCAGATCCGCGTCTTCATAGTTCTGAAATTAGTCTATCCATAATGACGTTAAAAATGGTAACTCTGAATCTGTCCCTGCCAGAGAGTTCGGTCTCATTTCCTTTTATTTCGTCGAACTGGACTTTACGCTTACATTTCCTCTGCATGTCATATGCAAAGCTATTTTCATCGAATTTTTCATTAACTTTCGACTCGTAATGATCAAAGGTACAGGTACTGCGTTTCCTTAAGTGTTCTAGGAGTGTTACCAAGGTCTCCTCGGTGGTGTAGTTGACAACATACCCGCCTTTCAATGCGGGACACGGGTTCGAATCCTGGTCGGAGAGACAACAACTAGGGCGGTTTTCATTAACCGTCCGGGCTGCCCACCCTAAAAGAATGCAGAATATGCGATACCGGGGTGGCGCATACTAAAAGCCAAGGTGGAATAGGGGGTTTAGTGAGAGCTTCCCCCGAAACACTTTTAAAAAGGTGTGTTACCAAAGACTGATACAGTTTAACGATCGTACCCAGGTCGATGTTAACACATTGGATAGATTTGCTTACTTTGTTGAACCTTTCCAAGATGTCAGTCCAGCGAAGTGACAAAAAGCAAGTTTCCATTGAGTCTAATGAATCAGAAGACCTGAACCCTCAGAGCGCGTAGATGGTTTTTCATTTGCATCATTGGAAATTATCTGGAGAGCTGCCATGATCTCATCCCAGGAGCAACATAGACCTCGGCAGGCGTCAGCTCGAGCAGACCATCTTGTCTGAGAAAGACTCTTCACGACTGTTGAATTTGACTTCAGTTTCGACAGAAAATTTCGACAAAAATTATACAATGACTGCAAAATACCGAAGAAAGATACAGCAGCTTGACAAGACTAGGCGGCACAGGATTCAACAAGATTCAGTGAGTGAGCCGAACAGGGAACGAAATCTATCAGAGGGTTCACTTGTTTTATTCTCGCTTGAAGACCAGAATATACACCGTACATATTGCTAGCATTGTCGTAAGACTGCCCCCGGCAATCGGCGATATCCAAGTCGTGATTTTTCAATGTGTCTAGGACGACTTTAGCCAGGTCTTTCCCTATATGGCCTCAATTTTGAATGAATTTAAAAAATCGTTCGACAGGACATCCGGCTTCAGACACATATCTCACTATGAAAGAAAGTTGATCTACATGAGAAATGTCCGGAGTCCATAGAGATAGAGAAATATTTGGCATGATATTTATCTCAGTAACAATTGTATTAATTATCTCTGGTCTTCAAGCCATGATATTGATCATTTCATCGCATATTTTTGAGGAAAGATATATGATGTTGTGCCACTTCCTTTGTTACCGTGTCGTTTAAGTGTAAGTCGAGAAAACTCAGTCAAAAAAGAAAAAAAGAACTCAGCCAAAAGTTCTAGGGTCATAACATAGTTCCCACTATTTTTTTTTATCCAAATCTCTCATGGGAACCTCTAAACGGCAATCCGCGTGCAGAAAGTGACTTCACAACAGCCACAATGCGCCTCAAAACCTCATGCCAGTATTTTGTTTCTTCTTCCGTTTGAAGACTCTTATCAACTATCGACTCATGTCAACTCTACAGCCGGCATTCTTCCTAGCTAATAGTGTCGCAAGTGCTGACCTGTGTTCGTCCGAATTATCATGTTCCTTCATTCTTTGAACTGCGTTTTTTCCAGTCGTTGTACCCTTCATTAGCTAGCGGTCCCAATTTGCCAGACATCTTACAAGGGGCGCAAAACACTGCACCCTTGCTCTTCGAAAATATGCGCCAAGTTCGAGGTCGTATTTCACCATTGCTTAATGTTTGGCTAAAAGTGACAGCGATAGATACCTGGTTTTATCTGCGTACTGACGCCTTGAAGAAGAAAAGTCGGCATCAATATTCTGTCTCACGCCATTTTGGACAAGAGCCAGGCTTTTGAGCTTATGTAAAGATTCCGCCACCGGGGCCCCTAGGCTGGCAGGGCCCCTAGACCCGGGCCTTGTAGGCCTAGGCAGAAATCCGGCACTGGCTCCCGGAGAGCCCCGCGCCGAATATAAACCTCGCACACAGGAGAAATAGCAACCAGCAAATAGCAAGTCAAAAGCAACAGCATCCAGTGTTCTAGGAAAAAGGTCTGGCCAACACACCCTGCTTTTAACTGAAAACTTGAAAACTTGATTGACGATTCTGACCAAACTAACTCCACTCTACAATTGTCTTACTATCTGTTCTAAGTTTGTACATATTTTTTGTATGTACACGTTTACCAATATATATACATATTTTATTCTTTCTGAAATAACATAAAAGAATTAGAATTGTACATAAAACAAGTAAAATTGTTATTGTTTTCGTTGAATCTTGATGATCCGGATTGTTTTGATAATCCGACGGTTGTCTGGTACCAACCAGTGATTAAATAAACAAGAATAGAAAGACAACATTATGTAGATTGGTAGATATGATCACCCAAAGATTAATAAAAAACAAGATTTGATATAGAAGACTAAACCTACAAGACTAAGTAATCAAAATTAGACTTTTTCATCTTCTGATGTCTATCCGCTTTGGATGTTGGCGATCATCATGGAAATTCGGACTTTGTTTGTTGCAGCCCTGAAGAGATTTGTTGTTGTTGTGTTGAACTAGAGTTGAATGTTTTTTAGAACCTTCCGTTTTTTAGAACCGTTTCACGATATTTTCCTTCTTCCTCGCCCTCATCTTCCACCTACTCTTCCTTGTAGTATAAATTGTAAATAGACCGTTCCGTTGACTGTTCCTCATTATATGGCCAAGTATTCCAGCTTCCTTGCTTTTATTGTTAGTAAGACCTCTTGTTCTTTTCCCATTCTCTCTAGAACCTGCTGGTTGTTTACTTGAGCCGTCTAGAAAATTTTGTGTATGCGGCGGTATAGCCAAATCTCAAATGCCCCGAGTCTGCGTTCGCTAGCCTCTGTCAGAGTTCAGGATTCCACTCCATATAGAAGTACTGTAAAGATATAGCATCTCAGTAGCCTGATCTTCGTTTGTATATGCAGGTGATGTGCTTTGAATATCTTTACCATTTTCAGGAATGCGGATCTCGTTTTTTTTTCCACATTTGATTTGAATTGAGTGGTCCCACTTTTCATTTAATGTTGTCCCTAGTACGTGTATTTTTGGACCCTCTCAATCAGTTCGTTGTTAACTCGAAGCTGTCCGACATGGTTGTTGTTTTTGGATACTATCATGTGCTTCGTTTTTTTCGACATTGAGCGTGAGACCATACCTTTGATTGACTTGATATTCTGTTCATCAGCTCTTGCAGGTTTTCTAGCCTGCCTGCGCATACTACTGTGTCATCCGCGTATCTCAGATTGTTTATATACTCATTTGATTCCTTCCAACGCTTTCTGAAATATGCGTTCTGAATATATATTAAACAAAGTCGGGTATAGTATACATCCCTGGCGCACGCCTCTCTTTATTTCGACGTGTTCCGATCTTTCTCCTAGTATGCGTATTGTGGCAGTTTCTTTCCAGTATAGGTTGCTGATTATCTGCATGTCCCTGTGTTCTAACCCTATCTCTTTTAGGATACCATGAGTTTATTATGTTGTACTCTGTCAAAAGCTTTCTGGTAATCAATGAAGCATATATGGACATCACAATCCATATCCCTACATCTCCGTATCAAAACCTGGGCCCTGTAAAGTGCCTCCCTCATTCCTAGAGCATTTCTGAAACCAAACTGAATGCGGTTGATGTTTTCTTCGCACATCTTAGTTATTCTTTCACGAATTATTTTTAAGAAGTTTTAAAAATAATTCATGGAAGAATAACTAAAATAAAACAGTTAAGATAAAAGTGACAAGTCTAGATAGACAGGACTAAACACGCAGGACTTGGTAGTGTCTACCTTTTATTTTTTCAGAGTAATACAGAAATTAGAATTATAATTATTATTATTAGACAGTATTGACAGCATTACTCAGTAATCTCAGCATTTTTTATTGGTTTAGAAAAGAAATTTGAAGATGTTTTATAGAAATGTTTTGATAAATTTTATTATATAGACAACACTAGAAAGACAAGATTAGGCAGATTGTTAGATGGATAAGATCACCCAAAGATGAATGAAACACTAGATTAGATAGGCAAGACTAAATGTACAAGACTAGTCCATCAAGAGTAGACTGTTAAGATAAGAGAGACAAGACTAGACATGCAGGAATAGGTAGTTTCTACCTTTTCATTTTTTCACATTAATAAAGAAATTTATGTTATTAATGTATTTATGTTTTTGATTCGTTCAGAAAAGATATTTGGAAATGGCTATAGAAATGTGTTCATAAAAATGAGCGCCATTAAATTTATTTAATGGAGTAAGCTAGGTATAAAATACATGTTGTACTGTAGTAAAACGCAGGTAAAATAAAATGGCATGTAATTTAATATTTTAATATAAATTATGCATATTTTATGTTATTTTAATTATTGTGTATATAAATTTATGCGATAGGAAAATGATTTAAATAATTTTTTATAACAACATTTTTAACCAAATGCATTGTTTTTTAGGCTGAAAAATATTTTTTTGTATTTTGCGTCTGTAATGGACTCATAACAGCACTCATATGCGTGCGGTTATGGCTCGCCGAATGCGATATAATTTTCTCAATATGTATCGGCGATTTTTTTATTTAGAAATGGCATAAAAGGGCGCAAAATAGAAAAAATACTATAAAAAAAACTCGTTCGCAAAGCATTTTTTAGGACTTGTACATTAGAAAACTCATCGCTACGCTCGAAGTTTCCTAAACTTGGATGAGTGCTGTAAAATCGCGCTTACTGAACTTTTATCTACTCGCACACCAAAATAAACACACTAATAAGTAAATTATTGTATTGTGAAGGATGCCATTATTATAATCGTGCTTAAAAGTATCCACATCGTGCGTAAAAGTCAAATCTAAATCAAATGGAATTTCATTATTAAACGATATCTGTTTGTTATTACTATGGCAACAACTCGCGTCACTAAACAAAAAACAGGCGTAGCGAAAATAAATTTTCTGACGTATATTAAAATTGAATTAATGTTTCTTATTTTAAATCAAAAAGTCTCGGCCCCTCAATCGGGATTTAAATCTGGCTCTAATATAACTTAACTGACTTATTCTTATGACCTAAAAACTAACCGACTTAAACACATGTGCGTTGGCGAATTATCATGTATTGAATAATTGTTCATGTTTTGTTTATTGCTGCTTGGCACATGTCACCAAACTTTTTGATTCCGGTCCAGTTTTTAATGTTCCTAAGCCATGATAGCTGTTGTACGTCCGATGCCTTCTACCTTCTATCTTTCATTCGAGTATGAGCTGGGGAATACCCGATCTTGCGCTGCTTTATGGTATTGAATAGTAGTAATTTATGGTATTGAATAGTATGGTAGTGAATCTGTCCACTCCTGCTCTCCTCAGTACCTCCTCTTTGGTAATGTGGTCCACCCATGGGACATCTCGAATGCCTCGATCTTGTTAGTGGATGCTACTTTTATCGTCTAGATTTCTGCTCCATACTGTAGGACTGACTAACTGTAGCTTTTGACCATTCTGTGGCGGATTTCTAAATTTAGATTTTTATCGCATAGCAACGGACTTAGTTTGTTAAATGTCTGTCTAGCTTGTTCTGCCCTACTCTTTTAGTGGGTCCCATCTGTCGTTTACTAGTGTTTCTAGGTATATCGTGATCGTAGTTCTTTCGATTGTTTCCCACTGTACCGTCATGGAAGCTTCTTCTACTTCTTCTGGCGCTATAGCCCAATTTGAGCCTTGGTCTCCCCTAGTCTCCTCCCTGGTCTCCTGTTCATTCTTAGTCCGGCCTCTGACCCCTTTCTGTTTATGTTGTTCATTAGAAGCAGTAGGTCTTGCTGGTTGCTTGCTATGATCACTGTGTCGTCTGCGTATCTTATATTGTTTATTGTGGTACTGTTCACTTATTATTCTTATTATTACTTATTATTCCGATTCCTAGATCATCGAAGGTTTCTGAGAATATTTGTTCGATGTGGAGATTAAATAGCATTGGTGACATTATGTATCCTTGACGTAACCCCCATTTCTAACTCGATTTCTTCTGTCGTTAATTGGTTGTTGATTCTGACGTTAACCGCCCGTTGCTAGTACAGGTTTTGGATTATTCTTACTTCTTTTTCATCTATAAAACTCTTTTTAGATATTTGATGAGACGTTCGTGGTTGATACTATCAAACGCCTGTTCATAGTCGATGAAGCACTGGAATATGTCTTTTCTTTGGTCATAGCAGTTTTATACCAATGTGTTTAGGCAGAATATTGCTTCTCGTGTATCGGTGTCGGTCTTAAATCCGAACTGACAATGAGTGTATCCGCTTGGCCCTTCAGGTTTATTAAATAGCCTGGTGTGTATGATGCGTAGGAATATTTTTAATGCGTGACTCATTTGCGTGATTGGCATGTGATCTTTCCATTT
Source organism: Phosphuga atrata (assembly GCA_944588485.1). Lineage (NCBI taxonomy): Eukaryota > Metazoa > Arthropoda > Insecta > Coleoptera > Silphidae > Phosphuga > Phosphuga atrata. Next base: position 85,302,260 of record OX155892.1, on the reverse strand, counting down.
GTTGCAGTTTGCGTTTTAGGAAGTATTTTGAACGTGGACTTTAGGCATTCCTTTGGAAGTTGTCCAGTGTCATAGATCTTTTTGTATAGTTTTAAAATTATGTTTATGTTGTCATCCTATTTCCTTGAAATATTTTGCGTAGATATCGGCTAGACATGTTGTTCTTTGTAACCTTAATGATATAATAACCTAATCTAGATCAAATCTAGGTTAACCTAGATAACATCGACATTGACCAAATAGTGTTCCCGTCTCTGTGAGTTTTTACTACTTATCAATTTTTGCCACGGAAGCACTGAACGTTCGTTCTAAACTTATTGTGCCTGTAATTTGAAGTATTTTGTCTGTTAAAATTACATTTTTTCAATATTATCGGTAAGAAACAATTATTTTTTTGTAGATAAAATAATGCATTATAGGTACACATATATGTGTATATGATACACTCTTTATACTCTACACTATGATACATTATAATGTATTATACACTATTTCAAATGCTAGTTGTAATTGTATACAATTTTATAACGATTATTGGAAATTAAATATCGTGAACTGCGGGGATGATAATGCGTGTAAAACTAGTAGTAGCAAAAACCGCGTTCTTCCCTCCATTTGTAAAATTGGAATTTATGCATGAGAAAGTTCTGTTGGCAAGTGGCTTTAGAAGGAATTTAATGGCAACAGAAAAAAACCGTATTTTTTTTTCGTATAATTAATTTCCGCTTCGCAGTTAGTTTCAGAATTTTCAGCTGCAGAGCCGAACAAAATTCGAATTCGTTTGTGTCTGAGAGAGAAAACGAAAGAGCTTATGACTTATAGCATAATTTAAATAGCAAACAACCGTTTGACATTAGCCCAACTAATAAAATAAAAGCGCTGGTATGAGTCGCGAAATCTCAGCTTCTAAATCGATAAACGACTCGTTTTGTTTTAACAACTTGGCCATTTTAATTAATAATATTCTTCAAAGACCCCAATACTACGTTGTGGTATTAATAAAACTTTTTATTTCCTATTTGGCGTACCAAATAGGCGACAATTTATCAAATAGTCAACACATTAATTAATTTCAGTCGTTAAATCTAATTAGACCGATAGAGATAGATTAAAATGTTTACTTTTCTCATGGAATATTTACCATTTGAAACATATATTTTATATCTAGCGCTTACAATTAGTTTAGCAATTTACTAATAGTAACAGCGAATGTGAACTAAAATTATAAATTAAGATCTTTCGATATTAATTAAGTGATCCTTGTTTATAAAATTTACTAGTTCCTTTATAATGTGCTTCTTCTTTCGAATAGGCCTACTTTGGAACACGCTTGTTCAACTGTTGGGCTTTGACCTTTGTCCAGTATTGTCGCATCTTCTGCCGGTGTAACTCCTTTCTCTCTTCTGTCCAGGGGGTACCTTTCCTTCGAGGTTTTTCCTGAAATCCACGGACTTCCTTCAGGGTGCGTCTCACAGACTGTCTGTTTTTGAGATCTGTTATTCCCAGTTCTTTAATATCCTTCTCGGTCTCTGTCAACCCAGTGGTTCGAAGCTTCTTGTTTTGCCAGAAGGTGAACAGACGGTTGGTTAGTCGGTTTGGAGGCAATCTTACAACGTGGCCATAGAAAGCTACCCTTCTTTTCCTTGCACAGTCGGAGAGCATCTCAATATGTTCTAGAGTTCAGAGTTATGCCTTCTTCGGAATTCCCCATCTTCCTTTACCGGGCCTAGGATCTTTCTGAGGATTCTCCTCTCTCTGATTTCCAATTTCTCTATTAAGAGAAAGACACTCTTCCTTAAGAGAAAGAACCCTTCGGTTCAAGGAAAGACACTCCAAGGCATACAGGGCTTCTGGTCGTAAGACTGATGTGTAGTGCTTAAGTTTCAGGTTGCGTGACAGGCATTTCTTATTGTAAGTGTTCTTAGTCAGCCGATAGGCTAGTTCTAACTTGCTGACTCTCTTGGATAATGATGCTCTTTCCGATAAGTTGAGTTCAATCCATTCGCCGAGATACTTAAATTTCTCGAGATACTTAAGTTCTAATAACATCTCTCTGTTTGCTTCTCTGATGTTGGTGAAGAATTCTGTTTCCTCCAGCGACACTTGAAGACCCACTTTGGCATCCTGTTTTCTGGGGCAGTTTACCTGCATTGTTGCCATCTTAAGAGAATCTACAACCAGTCTATCGTTCTTTCGTCCCAGGTAGATACCACCCTGAGCACCCAAATTGTTCAGTTCCTTGCCCCATTCTCTCATAACCTTTTCAAAGACACAGTTGAAGAGAAGTGGGGAAAGTCCATCTCCTTGTCTCACTCCAGTTTTTATTTCGAAGCTTTCGGAAATCTCGCCTCTAAATTTAACCTTAGAATGGCTGTTGGTCAAAGTTTCTAGGATGAGTCTGCGGGTTTTGTTGTCTAGTGCTAGTTCCTGGAGTACTTTGTTAAGCGTTTCTCTATCAATGGAATCGTAGGCCTTCCTAAAATCAACAAAGGTGACGACCATCTTGCAATTTCTCATCTTGGAGTATGCAAGTACAGTTTTAAGATTGAGGATCTGTTTAACACAGAATCGGGTCTTCCTGGAGCCTCGCTGGTATTATCCCAGTTGACTATCCAACTGATTTTCTGCCCTTGTTTGTAACGCCTTCTAGAGAATCTTGTATGTTACCAGGATGAGAGAAATTCCACGGTAGTTGTTTAGATCAGTAAAATCTCCCTTTTTGTGAAGCGGATAGATCAGAGCAGATTTCCAATCGGGTGGTAATTTCTCTGTTTCCCAGATGTCCTGGATGATCTCGGTTAGCTTGCTCACGGCATTGTTTCGAGCACCTTTCCACAGTTCAGCAACTATAGAGTCCTCTCCAGCTGCCTATTCTTAAGAAGTTGAATAATCTGGCTAACTTCTTCCAATGAATGGGGAAGCGAGTCCGGGTTTGGTGTGGTTTTGTTTATAGTTTTGTTTATAGTCGAAGTCTTCGCTGGGTGGGTCACAGTTGAGTAGATTTTTAAAGTACTGAGCCAAAAGGTGGCGGTTGTCCTTGTCGTTATAAACCAGTTTGCCTTGTGAGTCTCTGAAGTGGAGGCTTGGCAGAGCGTATTTTCTGAGTGCCTGCTTAAAGGTTCCAAAGAAATCTCTGGAATTATTCTTAGCAAAGCTCTCTTCGATTTGGGTTAGTTGGTTTTGTGTGAAGGTTCGTTTGGTTTCTCGAATTATCTTGGCTGTAACCTTTCTTTGTTCCAAAAATTTATGTCAATTTTCCTTGGTCTTTTTAGATGCTTCCTTCTTCTAGCGAGAGAGGCGAGTTTATTGGCCGCCTTGACAAGAGTCTCCTTCAGTTGGTCCCAGTTGTTTAGGTCTGTGTTGTTCAGTCTCTGACTTAGTTCTTGACTGTTCTTGAGTCGCTTGACGTGAAATTTTATCATCTTGGAGGTTCTATGTAATCTAGTGTTTCTAGGCTGGAGTCTTATTTTGATCTTTGAGAGGTAGTGGTCTGAGTCCAGATTGGCGCTTCTTAGTACCTTCACGTTTTGTATTTCCTTTTGAGATTTGCGTGAAATGGCCACATGATCTATCTGGAATTCACCCAGGTGGGTATTAGGTGAAATCCAAGTCTTCTGCTTCCTTGGCAAGTGTTTGAAGGCTGTAGACTTCATGATCAACCCAAAAGTCCTACACAGATCCACCAATCGTTCTCCGTTGCGGTTGGTTCGCTTATGCGCCGAATAATTGCCCACTATGTTTCTGTATTTTTTCTCTCTTCCCAATTGAGCATTGAAGTCACCAAGCAGTATGACGGTGTATCTCTCTGGAAGTTTAGAGATAATATCTTCTAAGTCTTCCCAGAATTTATCAGTTCTGTCTGGATTGCGTCTGTTGTCCTGGTTGATTGGGGCATGTACATTTGACTATACTGTAGCCCTTGTTTGCCCATTTGAGAGAGAGGATGGATACACGACTACTCGGGGAGGTAAAGTCGGTGACTGAATCCAGTATCCTGTGACTGATTATAAATCCTGTACCTAAATGGGGTACGTTCTTCATTACCCGCTGACCCACTTTTCCTTTGAGGATTCTGTAGCCTTGGGACTCGAAGGCATGTTCGTCCGTAAATCTAGTTTCCTGTACTGCTGTCAGTATTTTGTTGTGTCGTGTTAGTGAATCAGTCAAATGTTTCAGTTTTCCCACTTTTAGCAATGAGTTGGCATTAAATGTTGCGAAGAAGCTTCGCCGTCATGGTCTGAGTTTACGTCCGGTGATTTCAGGATGCTCCGACTCATCCTTAAAGCATGTTGGTGCGGACTCCCCAGAATCCGAAGGTCCCCTAACGTCACCATAGGTGACGGTGGATTGGTTACCACCTGGGGTAGTGCATTTAGCGAGATTTTGCTTCATGCTTAGTTGAAGAATTTTCTTCATGGGACAGTGTGAGCCACTGTCCAAGATACTACCCAAGTTGTTAGCTTGGGAGGTTTATTATTCGGGGTTGTCACCCCTAGACAGGTCGCCTTCTCTACGGCTAAGGAGTCCTGTCCACCCCACTCTTCCCAGGTGCTAGGCTCCGTGCCATTGTTTACCAAAGATGTTCAAGGGATACGTATTATTATATTACTAGGTTCAGATCTGTTTTAGATTTGTTTGTTTATTCATAATTTGTTAAAAGTAGGTTTCTTTTATCAAATATCAAATTAATTAAACGTCAAATTTAGAAATTCATTTCAAAATAAAAATCAGTAATTCACTTTGTTTTTACACAATTTTTTTACACTAACACACCAATACACCACTAAACACACTAAAACACCAATCCAATGTTAACTAATTGTTTTTCACTATAAACTTCTCTCCCTATGAACTTTACACCACTCAAAATACACAATTTCCACGAGCAAATTTTTGCACGTCTAACTTGTTCGGCGGTTGCCTAGCACCTTTTCTTTATAATGTGCTTATTATTTATTATATATTTATAAACGAACGGAAAGTAATGAATGGAAAAAATGTATTACACGCGCATATGTGACAATGTAATCTGGATATATTAAAATGATCAGATGATACAAAAAAAGTTGGCATGTTTGCGTGTGACACGCAATCGTCGACGCAATAATGTTCCTGCAAAATGTGATAATCATTTATAGATTTCCACAGGAAGTAATTGTATAGTAAAAAACTGAACATTGATTATAATTCAATTCGTCGTTTCAAAGAGTCAGTTTATTATCTTAAATGTTGTTTGTTGCTTGTCTCTCCAGAGTTGCCTTACTACTTTTGTTGGCTCTTGTTTGTCTAGTTTTTGTTTTCTAGTTTAGTCTGGTTAGTCTGGTCGCTTTAATCTTCTCTGTCTAGTCTTGTCTTATCTGTCTAGTCTTGTTGGTCTAGTCAAATCAAAATCAAATGAAATATATTCTATTTCATTATTTAAGGATATTTACGATATTCTAAATGAAATATGTCACACAGAAAAGAAAAGCAAAATAAAAAATGTACAACAATTTTAGGTGTTATTTATTTTTGAGTAAAATTCCTCCGTATTGAAGTCCAAATACCTAGGGGTTGAATTTATCAAAGAGGGCAATAGCAGAGATTAGATAACAGAAAGGAATACTGAAGGTAGAAAAATCATAGGAGCCTTAAATTCAATCCTCTGGGAAAAGAATATAAGGAGAACAACAAAAAAGCGACTATATACAAGTATTGTTCAAAGTGTGATATAAGAGCAATATGGGATTTAACAGAAACACTGAAAAGAAAACTACTTGTAACTGAAATGGATTTTTTAAGAAGAAGCTGCGGAGTGTCACGGAGGGATAGAGTGTGAAACGATGAGATCCGCAATAGAATGGGCAGGTAAAAGAATATTTTAGACGAAGTTGAGAAAAAATATACTTAGACTTGGATCGGTCACACAAAAAGAATGGATGAGAATAGATGGCCTAGGAAAGTGTTGGAATGGATACCACCGGAGAGGAGAAAGAGAGGACGACCTAGAAGAAGCTGGAGGGATGGAATAGATGAAGCGATGGAAACAAGAAACCTAACCGAGGAACAATCTCTTGACAGGAGAATATGGAAACTGGGGACGGAGAGGCGGCGACAGCCGTTGAAATCCGTGTGAAAAAAAATCTGTTTATTTACAGATATAAGAACTTATTCGTAGCTTTCTATAAGCCGACGGAACGGCGAACACCGTTCGTATGGTTCATTCTTGTTAATTATGTTTTATAGAGTCTTTTAAATTCTTTTAATTGTTTGTTGTATATCTGTTGGTAGCCTGTTGTAGAGTTTAATATTACTAAAGGTGGGTCTCATTCGGCCATTGTTAGGTTGTGTTTCGGCAAATCATAACGTGTTCGCCGTTCCGTCGGCGTATAAAAAGCTACGAATAAGTAATTATTATGCCTGTAAATAAACAGATTTTTTTTACACGGATTTCTACGGCTGTCGCCACCTCTCGTTCCCCAGTTTCCATATTCTCCTATCAAGAGATTGTTCCTCGGTTAGGTTTCTCGTTTCCAACGCTTCATCTATTCCATCCCTCCAGCTTCTAGGTCTTCTTATCTTTCTCATCTCCGGCGGTATCCATTCCAACACTTTCCTAGGCCATCTATTCTCATCCATTCTTTTCTTGTGACGAACGAAGTCAATTGTTTTTTCTCAACTTCGTCTGAAACATTCTTAATGGGAGGGATGCCCATTCTATTACGGATCTCCTCGTTTCTCACTCTATCCCTCCGTGACACTCCACAGCTTCTTCTTAAAAAATCCATTTCAGTTGCAAGTAGTTTTTTCTTCAGTGTTTCTGTTATATCCCATACTTCTGCTCCATACGTTATCACACTTTCAACAATACTTTCATATAGTCGTTTTTTTGTTGTTCTCCTTATATTCTTTTCGCAGAGTATTGAATTTAGGACTCCTATGATTTTTCTACCTTTATTGTTCCTTTCTGTTATCTCATCCCTGCTATTGCACTCTTTGTTTATTACAACCCCTAGGTATTTGGACTTTTCTACTCCTTTTTTGAATTCGTTTTCTAAGAGAAGATTATTCTGGTTGTTTGTGCCTATTGCCAGGTGTTCGCATTTACTCATGTTCATCGATAGACCAGCTTTTTCGTATCCCTCTTTCAGTTTTCTGACCATATACCCCAAATCGTCTTCATCCTCTGCTATCACAACCTGATCGTCAGCAAAGTATAAACTATAGAGCGTGTCATCTCCCACCCTCAGTCCCATTTGTGCACATTTTCTTGTCCACTCCGTAAGGGATCGGTCAAGGTAAATTTAAAAAAGAGTAGGGGATAGACAGCACCCTTGTCTGAGCCCCTTGGCGGTCTTAAAACTCTCTGTGAGGCCTGATCCTAGCTTCACTCTTGCAGAATTGTCCCTATAGTAGTTTTTAGTGGCCTGCGGTAGAGTCGGTCTGAACTCTAGTTCATCCATTCTTTCCCATAGTTTTGATATCGGGACGCTATCGTAAGCCTTTTCTAGATCAATAAGGGCTATACGTGTTTCTCCGCCTCTTTGCATACGCTTCTCTAAGGCTATTTTAAGGGTGAAAAGTTTGTCGATTGTTGAGCGACCCGCTCGAAATCTAGCCTGTTCTTCAGGTTGTTTATCTTTAATATGGTCTTCTATTAAGGTCTTCAGTATACGAGAATATATTCTGCCTATTGTAGGAATGACAGCGATTCCCCGGAAATTATGTGGGTCATTTCATGGTCCTTTTTTATGTATGGCTGTGACATATGACGTTCGCCAGGCTTTTGGAATATCTGCACCATTTAGACACCGCTCAAATAAATTCTTCAACATATCCTTCAGTTTTTAAGGCCAAATCGTACAAATTCCGGGTGTAATCCTCCAGGTCCTTCTTCTAAGCTTAGACGTTTTGATTACTTCCTTTACGAGGGACATATCTAGTTTCCCCATCGACGTGGTTTGATTCATTTTCTTTCACTCCTTTCACTCCTCTACATACTGTGGCCTAGTTTCTGTTAAAAATTTGTAAAATAATCTACCCATCCTTCCTTGGAGATGTTATTAATTATGAATCCAGTTCTTGAGGAGGTTCTTAGCGATTTGACCGACCGTCTTCCATGCCTCAGAACTCTTAGTACCGCCTATATTTTAGTCGACGTATTCGCACTTTTTGAGCCACGAGCTTTTTCTCTTGTTTATGACTTCTTGTTTCACTTTCCTATTTAGTTTCTTGTATCTCTCTTTGATCTATTATCTCAGGGTCTCCCGACTGGATAAGCTTGTGATATATTTGCTTCTTCTCTGTTATTGGTTCTTCTATTTCTCTATCCCACCAAAATGGTTTGCTCCTCAGATCCGTCGTCCCTAAAGATTCCATCGCAGCTTCCTTTATACATTGTTTAATATGTTCATATTCGGTTTCTGTACTCCTTTGTTGTTGCACCAATTCTGTTCTAATCGTCTTTGGTATAGAAACTTTCTATTGTCGCGTTCAAAACTTTCCATGTCAAATCTTTTTACATCTTCTCGTTGTTCCTCGTGGCAATATTGTGATTTATTTTGATTTTGTGCTATATAAGGTATATAGATCTTCGCCTTTGCTAGGCAGTGATCGCTTCCGGAATCAGCCCCTCTCATGACCCGTACATCATTTTTGAGTTTTCATCATTTACAACCTCAATTTTTGCGCCTTTTTTGACAATCATTTGGTCTATAATTGACTTCCAACCTCTCGTCTGTTATCTGTTACCAAGTATAGTTGTGGATGTCCTTATGTGCGAAAAAGGTGTTCGTAATCTTTAGATTATGTTGGTCACAATTTTTTTCAGTCTTCATTTAGTTTTTTTCAGTCACCATTATCATTGACTTCCTCTTCATCTCTTCCCCGTGCCTTCCAACTATTTGGCTATTTAGTTGTTTGCCTACTCTACCATTAAGATCCCCGCTATAATAATTTCATGATGATTTGGAATTTGTTTAATTATATTTCGTACGTCCTGTTCGAATTTATCTTTCTCTTGGGCCTTAGCGTCCTCGTTCGGTGTATATAATCCAATCACTATTATGTGCCTTCCTCTAAACAATAATTTGTATGGTCATTTTAATAATGCGTTAATCAACCGGTTCCCATGATTTTATGTATCTTTGTAATCTTTTGTGTATAATAATGGATACCCCGACTTTAGCCCTGCAGCCTTTGTCGACTCCGCTGAATAAATGTATATATTCTTTATTTTTGTCACTTCCGCTTCCCTTTTTCTTGATTACTGTTAGAATGGCTATATCCATATTGCGATTTATGAATTCTGATATTATTTCTTGCTGTTTTTTTTCGGATTCCTCGTATGTTCCATGTACCAAAATTCCAAAAGTCCATTTTCGTTGCTGTTTTCGTCTTCTATCCTATATCCGCGGCTTAATTTTACTAGGTATTTTGGCGATAATGTAGTTTTTTACGGGTGTAAGGTTGCTGGCCTCACGACTCAACCCTCATCCTAGGAGGACCGGGTATCTATCTCAGTCTGGTCCTTCTCCATTGACCTGTCTGACTTGGCTGATCCTTCTGGTAGCTACGCTACCTTCAGCATAGCTGTTAGGATCATTAGGATTCGCAAGCTCCCCCACCCGGCATAATGCCTTCGTCAAGATATAAATACTTCCAGGGAGAAATAAAAAGAATACTTTCATAGGTGTAGACTCCTGTGGTTGTAAGCATATTTGCTCTTCCAAAAACACCCCTACATGTTGTCCGGTAGTGTGTAAAATCCGGATAGCTTGTTTTTATACCCTAAAGACATTCCTAATATTTGTACTACTACCCCAGAAAATAATTCCATATCTTAAATGCGAATGGAAATTTGAAAAATAAGTACACCAGTCGTTAGACTTCATCAGCTGTATATTGGCGGAGGGTTCACGAAGCAAAAACTGCTTTGTTGAGTCTCTGCCATGTCTGATATGAGATGTCCAATCTAGTTTATTATCGATGTGCAGTCCAAGCACGATTTGCATTCCTTATTGATTGTTGTACCTACCTTTATCATCTCGTCTTCAAATTCAATTTCTTCCGGGTAACTCGAAGAACAGTTTTAAATATTTGTATAATTTTTTTAAAATGTATAAATTGTCTGAGTTTTATCTTTGTTTACTAACAATTTGTTATTTGTTAAACCATGCCACAATAGCCGACACAGCTATCTTAGTTTTCTGACTAATCATCCACAGACTTATTGATTACTAGAACAGTCGTGTCGTCCGCGTAGTTAGTCATGGTATGTTGCGGACTGATGGCCATTTGAGGTCATTTAAGAAAATTGTGAAAAGTAGAGGTCCTATTGTGCTAAATACCTTTTGGTATTTCCAAATTTACGGTCCTTAAATTGGAATTAACAAATCCATGCGGAGTATTCAATTTAGTAGTTTGGGTTCTATTTTTTAGCTTGGGTTAAGTTATGTTAGGTTATGAACTAATCCAATTTAATGCCACCCCTCTGATACCATACTTTGATAGTTTATCCAGTAATGTACCATGATCAAGTAGGTCATATGCCTTAGAGTAAAGTGACCACACGTCCCGATTTTGGCGGGACAGTCCCGCTTTTTGGAGGCCTGTCCCGCGTCCCGCCGATTTTTAAAAATGTCCCGCTTTTTAGATCTGCATTTCTTATTTTAATTGTACTGTAATATATAATATATTATTTTTCCACATATTCCCACAAAATCTCCTTTTTTAATGTCAACTAATGAAAATTTTTAATATCCTCGAATTGAAATGTCCATTCTTCAAGATATTCCAAGCAGTTATTATAAAAATTTCTGACTTCTTTCAGAAAATCCGGTCGTTTAATGCCACCTTGCTCTGAAATTTTCATTGGATGACTTTAAAAGAGGAGATTTTATGGGAATATGTGGAAAAATATTTTAAATATATTAGTAAACATGTTCCGAAAAATAATATTTGCGAATTAAGTAAAAATGTTGGTTGTCTGCAAATGTGGAAACAGACAGAAAGTGGATGGAGTTATTGCTTCATTTTAAACAGAATAATATTTTCAAAATATTTTGATAAGGAATATTATTCTGTTTAAAATGAGAATTTGAAATAAACTTTAAAATCTATATTAAGCGTAAAAAAAATTTGACCAATTCATATGGAAAACAAGACATTTTATTAAATCTACTGCAGTATTCACTCGGATGAAAAATATGACCGTGAAAGAAAATCTGAATTTTTTTTTTAATAAAATATTTAAATTAATTAAAAATCATAATGTTCAAATTATTGCAAGAAAAAAAAATAAGAAATTACTATGTTCTCTAATTCACTCATGACTTATAAAATAAATAAATATAATTACAAGTACGATTTGGTTTCCTGCACTTTCGTTCGATAAGTCCATACTGATGAAGCCAAAAGGCAGAAATGCGTCTATGTGCATTATTATTATTTATCAGGTTATAGTATTTTTTAGCAACCCACCTTAGAGAGATCCATTAGCATTCCAACAGGGATATACCGCGATTCTAAATGGTGTATTATGCCGCTAACGAACTGGTAGCATGCCGTCTCCGCGTTCCTTCATGTTACAAAGCCAGTTACAAAGGCTGCTTATTATTTGTTGTTTCTCGAATAAGGAGAATAATCTTTCCCACATAAATTTTTCGAAAACTTTCGAGAGAACCGACAAAACATTTATGGGTCTATAGTTCCCTATGACTGCTTTATCTCCCGATTTACATAACGGGGTGATCAGTCCAATTTTTAACTTCTCCGGAAATTTACCCGTTTTCCAGGAGTTATTTATGATTAATACTAGACTTTTATATCTAGTCTTGTCCGATTAGTATTGCCTTTCTACTTTTTACTATCTAGTCTTGTCTGTCCTTCTTGGCAGTGTAGTGGTAGTAAAAACATTCGATTCCCCGCCGAGGCAGAGAGAGGAATGCGAAATATGTGATACCGGAGTGCCGTATACTAAAATCTAAGTGGAAAAGTGGACTAGTGAGATATTCCCCCAAACCACAGTCTTATCTGTCTAGTTTTGTCCGTTTAGTCTTGTATGCTAGGTGTTGTCTACATAGTCCTACCTGTCTAGTTTTGTGCGTCTAGTTGAGGGATCGGCGAATTTTTGATTGAATAATAATTAATTTATCTTTGCTTACTAACAATTTGTTATTTGTAAACCATGCCACCATAGCCGACAAAGCTATCTTAGGGTTCTGACTAATGTCATCCACAGACTTAATGATTACCAGTCGTGTTGCCAGCGTAGTTAATCATGGTATGTTGCGGACTGATGACCGTTTGAGGTCATTTAAGAATATTGTGTAAAGTAGAGGTCCTATTGTGCTACCTTGTGGTATTTCCAAATTTACTGTTCTTAAATTGGAATTAACGAATCCATGCGGAGTATTCAATTTAGTAGCTTGGGTTCAATTTTTTAGGTAGGAACTAATCCAATTTAATGCCACCCCAGTGATATCATACTTTGACAGTTTATCCAGCAATATACCATGATCAACCAGGTCATATGCCTTAGAGAGATCCATTAACATCCCAACAGGGTTGTAATTCTAAATGCGATTCTAAAAAGCGATTCTAAATGCGATTCTAAATGGTGTATTATGTCGCTTTAGGCAAACGAACTGATAGCATGCCGTGTTCGTGTTCCTTCATTTTATAAAGCCGTGTTGTTGGCTGTTTATTATTTGTTGTTTCTTGAAGAAGGAGAGTAATGTTTCACACATAAGTCTTTCGAGTAGTCTTTCATAAAAATGATGAAGTCTTTCATAAAACTTTCGAGAAAACCGACAAAAACCGTTTATAGTTCCCTATGACAGCTTTATCTCCCGATTTATAAACCGGGGTGATCAGTCCAATTTTTAACTTCCCGAAATTTATTTATTCTATTCTTCTTCTTCTTCTTTCGAATAGGCCTACTTTGGACCACGCTTGTTCAACTATTGGGCTTTGACCTTTGCCCAGTATTGTCGCATCTTCTGCCGGTGTAACTCCTTTCTCTCTTCTATCCAGGGGGTACCTTTCCTTCGAGGTTTTTCCTGAAATACACGGACTTCCTTCAGGGTGCGTCTCACAGACTGTCGGTTTTTGACATCTGTTATTCCCTGTTATTTAATATCCTTCTCGGTTTCTGTAAACCAACTGGTACGAAGCTTCTTGTTTTGCCAGAAGGTGAACAGATGGTTTGTTAGTCGGTTTGGAGGCAATCTTGCAACGTGGCCATAGAAAGCTACCCTTCTTTTCCTTGCACAGTCAGAGAGTATCTCAATATGTTCGTAGAGCTCAGAGTTATGCCGCCTTTGGAATTTCCCATCTTCCTTTACCGGGCCTAGGATCTTCTCCTCTCTCTGATTTCTCTGAAAGACATTCCATGGCATACAGGGCTTCTGGTCGTAAGACTGATGTGAAGTGCTTAAGTTTCAGGTTGCTTGACAGGCATTTCTTATTGTAAGTGTTCTTAGTCAGTCGATAGGCTAGTTCTAACTTGTTGACTCTCTTGGATAAAGATGCTCTTTCTGATAAGTTGGGTTCAATCCATTCGCCGAGATACTTAAATTTCTCAGTCCTCTTGATGTTTCCCTGTTCTAGTAACATCTCTCTGTTTGCTTCTCTGGTGTTGGTGAAGAATTCTGTTTTCTCCAGCGACACTTGAAATCCCACTTTGGCAGCCTGTTTTCTGAGACAGTTTACCTACACTGTTGCCATCTCAAGAGAATTAGCAAACAGTGCCATGTCATCTGCAAATGCCAGGCAATCTATAACCAGTCCATCGTTTTTACGTCCCAGGTAGATACCACTCTGAGCACCCAAATTGTTCAGTTCCTTGCGCCATTTTTCAAGGAGAAGTGGGGAAAGTCCATCTCCTTGTCTCACTCCAGTTTTTATTTCGAAGCTTTCTGAAATATCGCCTCTAAATTTAACCTTGGAATGGGTGTTGGTCAAAGTTTCTAGGATGAGTCTGCGGGTTTTGTTGTCTAGCCCTAGTTCCTGGAGTACTTTGTTAAGCGTTTCTCTATCAATTAATATTATTTATTCTAATATTTTAAATATTCCCGTTTTCCAGGAGTTATTTATGATTAATACTAGTCTTGTATGTCTTGTCTTGTCTGACTAGTATTGTCAGATTGTAAGTATTGTCATAGTTTTTACTATCTAGTCATGTTTGTGTGTCCTCCTCGGTATTGTAGTGGACAACATACCGGAGTTCGATTCCCCGCCGAGTCAGAGGCATTTTCAACCAGGGCGGAACTAACCGTCTGAGCCGCCAACCCTGGAGGAATACGAATTATGCGATACCGGAGTGACGCATACTAAAATCCAAGTGGAAAAGGTGGATTAGTGAGAGATTCCCCCAAACCACAGTCTTATCTGTCTAATTTTGTCCGTTTTGTCTTGTATGCTTAGTGTTGTCTACCTAGTCCTACCTGTCTATACTCTATCCGGCGAGAGAATGTGGCTGTACTATGCCTAGATATGGGTGGCAAGGGACGCGCCGAGGTACGAGCAGATTAGTTTGAGCTAAGAAATATGCCTCAGTTTTTCAAATACGGACAACTAATTACCACGCACTCGATACGAAGTGGGGGTATGCGCAGAACAATGCTAAACTCGTCGAGACGGGATGCATTCTCTCGCCAGACCGAGTATAGTCTTGTGCGTTTAGTCGAGGGATCGGCAAATTTTTAATAGAATAATAATGAAAAACAGATATAAAACATGAATTATAACAATCTTTTTATTATCATATTTTTTTGTGTCTATGTAGAATTAATACTCGTCTAACCTTGTCAGAGAGCATTAGAAAGAAACAACAACGGGAATAAAGGTAAATGGGATACCCGTTAACAATATCCGGTATGCAAATGACACCATACTTATTGCTGTATCAATAGAAGATTTACAGATCTTAGTGGATCAATTAAATTAAATTGGATCAATTAAATATCAAAAAGACCAAATTACAAAATCAGTGAAACAACAGGAAAACCTATGGATCAATGGTGAATTAGTAGAGAAAGTCAGTAAATACAAATACTTAGGAACAACTATCAATGAGTATCAAGTAATGAGTACACTGAAGAAATTAAAACAAGAATTGGACAAGCCAATTAAAACAATAATTGGACAAGCCAGAACCATATTTAACAGAATGAGAAATGTGCTATGCAATAGAGATCTTAACTTACAACTTAAAGCCAGAATATTGAGCTGCTACGTTTTCACGGTGTTGCTATATGGGAAGGAATTCTGGACGTTAAAGAAAGATATAAGTGATCGACTGGAAGCATTTGGGATGTGGTCATATAGAAGGTTCTTAAGAATAAGTTGGGTAGACATGGTAACAAATGAGGAGGTACTGGGAAGAATGAGAAAAGAAAAGGAATTGTTAAACACAATTAAAATAAGGAAGCTACAGCATCTGGGTCACGTGATGAGGGGAGGGAAATATGTACTGTTGCAGAATATTACACAAGGAAAGATACAGGGAAAAAGAAGCAGAGGTAGAAGACGCATTTCCTGGTTAAATAACCTAATAAAATGGTTCAAGTGTATTTCCGTTGAGTTGTTTAGAGCTGCAACATCAAAAATGAGATTAGCTATGATGATAGCCAACCTTCTAAGAGAAGATGGCACTTGAAGAAGAAGAAGAACCTTGTCTGCTTAGTCTTGTCTGTCAAGTCTTGTCTGTGTAGTCCTGCCTATCTAGTTTTGTTTGTCAAGTCTTGTCCGTTTAGTTATGTATGTCCAGACTTGTATATCTATCGTTGACTGTCTAAGCCTTGCATCTAAGTTTCTTTTCTATTTAGTATTTTATTATAATTACTAGAGATGCCACGAATAGTGATTTTGCCGAATACCGAATATCCGGCCACGCTGTTGGCCGAAGCGCTGAATATTCGGCGCGGCTTTTGGGTAAACTTTCGAAATATGAGTGCGCGGTAGTGATTGCGCGGCAGCGCAGCGCTATGCAGTACCATATTCGCAGTACCAAGTATGTCAGAAAAGAAACAGTTAACTCTGAAGGAAGCAATTGAAAGGAAATTGTTGTGGGATTTTAATGGTCCGAAATCAAGAAAATATCACCATTTATAAATGATTGGCCTTAGACAATGAACCATTATCACTTGTTCAACGAGCCGGCTTTCAAAGGCTTATGGAAAAAGCAGTACCCCAATTCAAAATACCTGGCCTCACTTATATGACCAAGAAAATTATTCCTCATATACGAGGGTTGGGGCATAAGTCATGGCAACTATTTCGACGTCCGGAATCTTTTAAACGTCCGGATCTTGTGGGCAGTGCAATAATCCTGCACGACAATGCAAGACCACATAAAGCAGGGTGTGTACGGCAGCTACTCCGTCGTTGGGGATGGGAAGAATTGGAGCACCCACCGTACTCTCCTGACCTTTCGCCCTGTGACTTTGATCTCATTCCCAAGATTAAGGAACCAATACGTGGTAGGCGGTTTGCAACACGAGAGGACAGCTAATGCTGTGCGCCAACGGATGACCCGATTCACACATGGTGCGGCAAATGCTGAGGTTGATCCAGCGCCTCCACATCGTTGGCAGCGCGGGATGACACTAGCAGGGGACTACATTGAGGGTCTTTAGGCCCAGGTTTGTCATGTCAACTTTATGTGTACTGTGTTATCATTCTTCTGCACGGTGAAGTTCAAATTGCCCTGTATACTACCGTAATAAATTAGTGAGTTACGATATTTCAGTGCTATTCATTGTTTACACATGTAGTTAAGACCTACTTGTCCTTTCGTCTGTGTATGTCACATTTTCCAACCGGACTGGTATCTTCAAGAAAAAAATTAGTTGCCATGACTTTTGCCCCAACCCTCGTATATGGTATATAATAGAATCTACTCTAAAATTGAAGCTAGTATTTCGCAAGCAACAGCAATATCAGTAACATCTGATATGTGGACATGTCAGCACAATAATCAAAGTTTTTTGAGTTTCACTGCGCATTGGATATCTTCCAATTTTATTCTTGAACATGGCGTTTTAGCAATGAAGCTGTTTGTTGATTCACGAATGGGTACAAATATTGCAAAAGAACTGAATGGTATTGCAGAAAAATGGAATATTTCTCATTGACAGATACATTTACTTGTCCACGACAGTAGAGCCAAAATGATAAAAGGTGTAGCAGACGCAGAATATAATACTGCCAGGCGTTTTATCCATTCACTACAACGAGCTATCGAGAAATCGCTAAAATCTCAAACAGACACACTGGTGGTAGCTGCTGCAAGATTAATTGTTACACATTTTAACCACTCAGTGGCACTCAGGTATAACAGAAAAAAGCTCAAATCCATTCGCCAAGAACTTGACTTGCCAAACCACAAATTAGTGCAAGATGTAAGCACACGAATTCTAGATACTATTTAATGGAGAGATTATTAGAACAAAAGCGAGCTGTTTCTTTATAAATAACTGATTAACATAATGAGCCTCACCCTAAATGAGTAACACCTTCTTAGTGATTGTTACTGGAACAATGTATCAAACTCCTCTAACCAATTCAAAAGATAGCTCGGGTATTTCTTGCATCTCCGAAGTGATTGCACACGTTGTCACATTGTGGAAATACCTGGGAAAGGAAGAGACAGCAGATAGAACACCAAATTTGCTAAAAATGAGATCTTCACCATAAGTTGAGCTAGGAACTCGGTTCAACATTACTGAAAATGAGAAATACCTGGTTGCCACTTTTCCTGACCCTCGTTTCAAATCAGTTTCAGGAGATTAGTTCAAACCCCAAGAGCAATACAAAAAAATCTTTTAAAAGCTCTGAAAATGAGTTGTTTTGAGGAAGTCGCTACAGAAATTATGGAGAAAGATGAGAGAGAGAGTGTGGAAAAGAAAAGTGATAATGCAAATGATATTGATTGTTATCTAAAAACGGCTCGCCTAGATAGGATAACAGACCCTTACAAGTGGTGAGCAAACGTACAGTTGTATCCAAATCTGAAAGAATTCGCAAAGGTATCACCCGGTATACAGTGGGAGGCTATTTTCAGAAGCGCGTATAGTTTATGAGGAAAAGCGCAATCGGTTGCTATCAACAAATTCTGAAAAAAATGTTTTCATTCATCACAAATTACTTTTAATAAATTTTAAGTATTAATAAATTTTTATGTTTTGTTGGTAAAACGTAATAATTTTTTTAATAATACGTGTGATTTTTTTGATATGTATGATTTGGTATTGGGTATTCGACTGAATAGTAAGCAATATTTGACCGAATACCGATTATTAAAAAAGTGGCCGAATAGGTCGAATACCGAATAGATAACGAATAGTCGTGGCATCTCTAATAATTACTGTTCTTTACTATAAATTATAAACTATTGTAATTGATTATGGCCATTGAGACAGAAAGTTCAGCAATCCCTGTGTATAAGCAATGTGTAATTTCTTGTTAATTTAGTTTGAAAATTTAGAAACATCAATCTTAACGCGGTTTCCAATTATTATTTAGTGTTCCGGAAGCGGGAATATCCTTCCGCAATTCATTTCGTTTTCACTGTTACTTCTTGGCGTACGCAAATCATAATCTCCGTTTGCTCCCTGCCTACGTCGCTCTTTCAAAAGTCATCAACGCTTAGCAAGAGAAGGTATTCGAGTCAAAGTGAGATAAGTATCTGTGTTAGACTATATAGATATAAGCGGTAGTGGATGTGGCTCACTATCCTAGCGGTTTATTGATGCGCCTCCCGTCTCTCTCCCTCATCTATCTAAATTCCCTGCTAAACGAACCTTGACCTTAAAAATATATCATCCAAATATTAAAGCTCCATCACGCAGAGGCCGTAAAGTAAGGACTAAACGCCGATAATCTCGAATGGAAATATCTGCTCATAAACTATTCGGTTTTATTGCTTGGGCGAGCGGAATTTATTGCTCTCTCCTGTTGGAAATGCATGTAATTTGTCTGTAAACATTGATGAGGATCAGATATTCTAATGCAATTTTCGCATTTAAATAACACTTTTATACAACCATCTTTGCAAAATTATCCCTACAAAATATATATTTATAAATTTGACTTTACAGACAAGACTAGACATAACATTCGGTTAAAGCTGGACAAGCTTAAAATATATAACATTAATAACATTTCGTGTTTTGAATCTGTGTACACAGTCTAAACCATGTAGTTTATCTAGTTGGATTAGTTTGTTTACGTAGTCTGTCTGATTAGCTCAAATGCTTTCGCGGGAACTGACTCTCCCGCGGGGCAATAGTTTGTCAATTGCTGTTGTAGACTTAGAAACAAACTAAACTTCTCAAGTTCGCATTAACTCACAAGGCCCAGCAGCATACATATACAAGACGATATTGAAAATATGAACTCGAAGTCGATTGAATTGCTTAAAGAACCAATATTACATCACAAAGGAAAGTTTATTGTTCGTGGAAAATTTGTACCTACCTACAATATTGCGAAAAAATATGAGAAAATATGTTACATCCTTGGAAAACTGCCTCGTATACAAATATTTGTATTATTCCTTTGTTGCGTTACTGTAAACTATTCCTCTCCCTTTAAAGTGGATCGTGCTTTTTATTATCGATAAAAGTGCTCCAGATTCCATTAAACCTTATCGAATGGAATAAATATGCTGTAACCAAACATTTTATTGAATTATAAAATAGCAGGATTATGTGGATTTTTATTGGGATAACAGTAATGATGCAATTCATACAACAAACAACCAGCGCCAGTGTAATTTCCAAAAGTTGCAGTTGCAAAACTTAAATGAGGCCAATCAGAAAAGTCAAACTAGTATCGTTAACCCCAAACAACAATCTGCCAAAAGTTTTAATTGAATATTAGTATCATAGTGTATGATGCCGTTTGATATTCAAAAGGGGTCGTCGTGCCAAAACTTGCCTCATTATTCCACGTAATCCTATTGGTTGGATATCCTTCTATTGCTGCTCGTTCTAAACGATTCTGAAATAGCCAAATTAAACGAGAAACAGTCCGAATTTCATTGACCAATAAAATCGGCGAACAACTTTAATTGCTTTTGAAATTTATCTGTTTTACAAGCATAGCAAGTATATGAAACCCCATCTACGCTTCTCTGCATAATTTTATAATCAATTTTTCTCTATCTAGTTTTGTTGACCTGTTTTTACGTTTGTCTAGTAAAGCTTAAAATTAATTGGAAAATCTCCTAAACGCCTTTTGACCGGTTGTTTCTGAATCCATTTATCGACATGATCGATTATCGATTTATCGAACAGAGCCAATAATTTCGTATGGCAAACGAAATAAACATAAAGATTTTGTCAGATGAATTAGCAGTTTATATGGAAATAAATAAATATATTTGGTTTTATTTTGATAACATTCGAAATAAAAGGATTCAAGTCATCAAGATTCATAGCCGAATCAAAAGTTCCTTTGTGGATTAATAATCTAATATCTTTTTCTTTGTTATTTTTTATAATTGATATCTTATATTATTGATATATTTTCTTTTGATTCGTTATGCTCCACTGAGGAGCGCGTTTGAACTTGTTTAGCATGTTGTTTCTTCTTCTCTTCCCAAAATCTCTTCATCCGCTCACTGTGTTTCTTTTTTCGTTCTTCTGTCCATCCTATAACTTGTAGTTTTGGTTTTTATGCGAATTTGTGATTGTTGATAGTATTTCTAAATTACGTTCTGCTGTGAATCATTTCTTGGGTGATACCAATTTCTTGTAGGTCTCCATCTATTTCCGCTAACCAGGTATTGTGATTTTTCAAGGATATTGCTAGGTTTCAAATTCTCTTTGGTAGCCTGTGATCACTCAATCTGCATAGGTGACCATAGAATTTTGTTCGACTATTCCTGATTGTATCTGTATTTTTTTCTGCATGCTGATACAGTTCTTGTGGTTTCTTTTTCATCCAAATTCCATGAGAGTCTTCCTGAGAAATTTCCTCTCCTGTTTCTCGATGTTCTTTATTTTCGATCGCCCACCAATGATAATTGTCTCAGATGCAGAAAGTGCTTCTGGCTTGATAACTGATTTATAGTGATTTAATTTTGCATTATGTGATATACATTTTTTATTTAATCTGTTCCAGATAGTTTTGTATGCTTTTTGTAGCTTTGTAGTTTTTTCTCTGTTGGCACGCTCAATAATTACTGCTGGCTGGATAATTTCACCAAGATATTTGAATTGGTCTCTGTTTGGTAAACTTTTCCATATTTGGTAATTAAAGGTTGGTTGTCGAATCTTGATGTTGCTCCTTCCATATATTGTGTCTTTTCATATGAAATTTGGAGTCCAGTTTTTGTTGCTATTCCATGCAGTATTTCTATGTACTGGATTGCTTCTTGTCTGTTGTTGGAGAGGATTGCAAGATGATTTTATCATCTGCAAACGCTAAACCGTAAAGATTGATTTTATTTTTGCGTAGTCTGCAGTAGGGAAAGATCCTTCGTTCTGGCGCCACCGCCACCACTGTCATGCGCATGCGCGATGACCTATGACCACCTAACCTTGACCTTGACCCCTAACCTAACCTTGACCTTGACCCCTTGACCCCTAACCTAACCTTGACCTTGACCTGGGAACTTCCGGTTTTGACTTCCGGTTTCCGGTTTCGACTTCCGGTTTCGACTTCCGGTTTCCGGTTTCAACTTCCGGTTTCGACTTTCGGTTTCGACTTCCTGTTTCCGGCCTCGACTTCCTGTTTCCGGTTTCGACTTCCGGCCGCCATTTTCGGAACTTCCAGATGCGCGGGAAAATTCAAAAAATAGACGCGAGGCGGGGAAATTCAAAATTAGATCCTGTTGAGACAAATGAGGTGTGAAGTTGGTTGCATACATCAACGGAGCTAAACACATGAGACTAGACACACGGAGCTAGATACATGAGACTAGATACACGGGGCTAGATACATGAGACTAGATGGATAAGGTTGTAACATAAAGAAAACTCCACGTAAAATTTATGGTTTTATTAAATTCTAATAATAATACATTTAAATTTACATCAATACATTTAAATACAAATAGTGGTCATGCTTTGTATATGTTATGCGTTCGGAAGAAGCAGCTTAAGCAATAATGACTTGCACACATATTACAGCGAAACTTTACACAAGTAGTTTTACTTGAGGCCTTTTGTCTTCTAAATATCATTCGGTTTTCTTTATAACAGCCAACACACCGTCTTTTAACATCCGTTTTCTCGAGGGAATGTTCACTATCTTTAGCGTTGGATGAACAAACAGCTGATTGGTTTATTGAATCAGGAAGATGTGCATATTTTTCTCTATTATTATCATAGTCACCATTAAAACTCTCAACTTTATTCTTTTGACGTCTAGGAAGCGCCTCATATGATGGTGATAAACTAGGAGATATTCTAAGTGGAGTCCAATAGATGGTTTTATTACGGGCATGCTTCTCGCCAAATACAATCCCCATCTTGATAGTAAAACACCAGCGTTAACACTAAATTATAAATGCTATCCAACCCTATTTATATCGTGCAGAGTTCTTTGCATCAATGAGGGTGTGAGGTCTATGTGACCCCACGCTAAACAGGGTGTGAGGTCTATGTGACCCCACGCTCAACAGGGTGTGAGGTCTATGTGACCCCACGCTAAACAGAGTGTGAGGTCTATGTGACCCCACGCTAAACAGGGTGTGAGGTCTATGTGACCCCACGCTAAACAGGGTGTGAGGTCTATGTGACCCCACGCTAAACAGGGTGTGAGGTCTATGTGACCCCACGCTCAACAGGGTGTGAGGTCTATGTGACCCCACGCTAAACAGAGTGTGAGGTCTATGTGACCCCACGCTAAACAGGGTGTGAGGTCTATGTGACCCCACGCTAAACAGGGTGTGAGGTCTATGTGACCCCACGCTAAACAGGGTGTGAGGTCTATGTGACCCCACGCTAAACAGGGTGTGAGGTCTATGTGACCCCACGCTACACATAACCGATAGAGCTGCAGAGTATTAAGTGAGAGAGAGAGCGAGAGGGAGAGAGGGAGAGGGAGAGATGGGAATTAATTTTCACGGAAAAGGTATAATAGCGGTTGTTCAGACAATTCTACCACTCGACATTTACATCTCAAAGAGTTAACACCTATATTAAAAAATAAACTATTATCTCTAGGATTAATCTTATCTCTAAGTTAAAGCGACAGTATGGATAAAATAGATATATTCTCCAAAGTTGACTATGAGGATACTATTACAAAGAGTGAATTTCACACGTATTATCCTATAGCTCAAAATTATGGAAACAATGATGAGATTCGTATTAGGATCCAACACCAGGATATTTACACTTATCCTAGTGAAAGTTATATTTATGTAAGCGGAACCGTTAATTTCCCGAAACTCATTCCACCTGCAACTACACACAACTTTGAACTTGTGAAAAACGCATATGCGTTTTTGTTTGATGAAATTCGCTATGAATTGAATGGAGTTGAAGTAGATAAGAATAGAGATGTAGGAATTACAAGCACGATGAAAGGATTACTCTCCAACACCAAGCGAGATCAACATATACTCGACCTTTGCGGCTGGGCTGAAAATGCTACAAATGTTACATACTTTGATAATAACAGAAAGTTCTATGCTCTAATTCCATTGAAATATTTATTGGGTTTTGCTGAGGATTATACAAAAATGTTAATTAATGTAAAGCAGGAATTAATTCTACTACGAGCTAGAACTGATGTGAACTGCTATAAAGGAGATGCAAATATAAGATTCAATATTGATCAAATTTACTGGCGAATTCCCCATATCCAACTCAACGACGAAGCTCGATTGAATGTATTGGACACACTCGAAGAAGATAAGCCGATATTAATACCGTTTCGTAGGTGGGAGTTGCATGAACTACCTGCTTTAAAAAATACCGACAGAGATATCTGGTCTGTAAAAACATCTACAACTTTGGAGAAGCCTCGATACGTTATAATTGCACTGCAAGAGGAACGAAGAGATGCTCATGTAAAAAACGCGTCCGAATTTGATAATGCATCGCTGCGAAATATGAAAATTGACCTAAACTCGGATTCATATCCATATGAAAGCTTAAATCTTAATATGGATAGTGGTGATTATGCACAACTTTATTACATGTATGCCACTTTCCAAAGCAGTTACTATGAACGCAGAAATGAGCCGATATTAGATATGATTCAATTCAAGGATCATGTTCTTTTTGTGTTTGATGTATCTAAACAAAATGAGAGTATTAAATCATCTGCTGTTGATTTAAAAATTGAATTTGAAGCTACGCAAGCATTCAAGCCAAATACTCGAGCCTATTGCCTTATTTTGTGTGAAGCTGCCGTTGAATACACCCCATTGTCGGGAATAGTTCGAAAATTAGTTTAAAAATTTAATTAAAATGAACCATTGTATGTATAAATCATATTAGCGACTATTCTATATATATTGCAAGAAATGTTTATATAAGTATTTCAATGTATTGATGTAAATTTAAATGTATTATTATTAGAATTTAATAAAACCATAAATTTTACGTGGAGTTTTCTTTATGTTACAACCTTATCCATCTAGTCTCATGTATCTAGCCCCGTGTATCTAGTCTCATGTATCTAGCTCCGTGTGTCTAGTCTCATGTGGTTAGCTCCGTTGATGTATGCAACCAACTTCACACCTCATTTGTCTCAACAGGATCTAATTTTGAATTTCCCCGCCTCGCGTCTATTTTTTGAATTTTCCCGCGCATCTGGAAGTTCCGAAAATGGCGGCCGGAAGTCGAAACCGGAAGTCGAAACCGGAAACAGGAAGTCGAGGCCGGAAACAGGAAGTCGAAACCGAAAGTCGAAACCGGAAGTTGAAACCGGAAACCGGAAGTCGAAACCGGAAGTCGAAACCGGAAACCGGAAGTCGAAACCGGAAGTTCCAAGGTCAAGGTCAAGGTTAGGTTAGGGGTCAAGGTCAAGGTTAGGTTAGGGGTCAAGGTCAAGGTTAGGTTAGGGGTCATAGGTCATCGCGCATGCGCATGACAGTGGTGGCGGTGGCGCCAGAACGAAGGATCTTTCCCTACTGTCTGCCAATATTTATTCCTCTAGTTTCATTATTCCTAGGTTGAATAATAGTGGGGATATTCCATCTCCTTGTCTGCTTCCAGTTCTTATTTGAAAAGGTTCAGAAATTTCTCCCAAAAATTGTTGTGTCCATTAGAGTTTGTTGAATCAATATTCTTGTTTTCCTGTCTACATGAAATTCCTCTAATATGTTGAAAAGTGTTTGTCGATAGAGTCATACGCCTTTTTTAAGTCAACAAAGGTAATAGGGAATATACAAGTGACTTAAATTTACTTGATTTTTTTTCCCCGATACTTTATGATCTTGAAATTATACCCTACCACTATTTTCTCATTTAGTTTGTATTTAATGCCATAAAACTTAAATCAAAAGGTCCAAAATATCCGAGCAAAATTCAAATTTGCGAAATTTAATTGTATGTGACGTTGCACGTTGACATTTATCGACATCGATGTAGGTAGGTAGATACACCTCGATTAAGACTTTGTCAAACATTTTATGTGGTGTACTTATAATAGTGCTTTTGCATTACGGTACTATACAATGTCTATAAAATGTTTTTCTAGCTTTTCCCATTATCGAAATAGTAAATTCACACTGAAAATCCTTAACTGTCTATGCAAATAGGCTATGCAATACTGAATGTCAAGTGGTATGCGACGTCATCCAAAAACGCGCGATAAATGGGACCGTTCAAACAGGTCAAATTTAATCGGTATTTACTTTGAATAGTATTTTTTACTATGTTAAGATGATGTAAAAAGTGAATTAGGTATATAAAAAAAATGATGCATATTCCCTATTACTCTTTGTTTGGTTTTTCGAATATGTAGAACAGTTTTTATGTTTAGGATTTGTTCTACACAAGATCTTCCTTTTCGGAATCCTGCTTGGTATTCTCCTATTAAGCTGTCTGTCTGGTCTTCCAATCTATAAAGAAGGGACTTAGAGAAAATTTTATAGACGACTCTTATTGATATATTTTATTATTGATATCTTTTATTATCAATGTTTCCAATTTAAACTGTCTATATTATATTACGCAAATAAGTAGCTTGATCATAAAAAGTGAAAAAGAAGTAAGAATTCATAAAAAGTGTAGGAGCGGTCCAGTAATGAGATCTTGCACAGGGCCCCAAAAAAGTTAGTTACGGCCCTGTAAGTCTGCTTATTTTTGTATGTTCTGTTCTGTCGGTCTAGTTTCGTCGAAAGACAAAACTAGACTATTTATATAAGTCTAGACTTATTCATCGCGTCTGCCTAGTTGTGTTTGGCTATTTTTGCCAATCTAGTCAGAATTCTCAAAGGTATGCAGAAACAAAAACCTTTTCGTGTTGTTGGTTTATTCTTGTTTGTTTAGTTTTATCTGTCCAGTCTTGTCTTCCTAATCTTCCTAGTCCTTCTGATTTGTTAGATCTAGACCAGGGGTCGGAAACCTTTTCAGGCTCATTCGCCTCCACTTTACTGTCATATTCGACAAGTGGTAGCGTAAAATTAGTAAGAGGGAAGGCGGCTGTATTAGATTTTTTGAAAATCACTAATGATGAAAACATCATTAGTGATTTTTTCATGGACCGCCAAAACATTCAAAATTGCACATTTATGCCGTTTTTAATGCACCACTAAAACATACCGCCACCACTTTAACCATCTAAACCACTTTAACTCCCTTTAGAACCCATTTTTGGTGTTCCAAAACCCTTTTATAATTTTGGCTATTTACTTTTGTATGTATATTTGTATGTATACATCTGGTCGGTCTAGCCCTGTCTATCTGTCTAGTCCTGTCTATCTGTCAAGTCCTGTCTATCTGTCTAGCCCCGACAACTTCCCACTAGGACTTCCAATCTCGGTTACCGAGATCCTGAAATACCGAGATCCCGCATGATTTCATCAGTTCCGCTCACTGCGGGATTAGAGTGTGGGATCCAATGTCGGATTTCTGCCTAGGCCTACAATGCCCCAGCCTAGAGGCCGAACCAGCCTAAGGGCCCCGGTGGCGAAACTGAAGTCAAATTCAACAGTCGTGAAGAGTCTTTCTCAGACAAGATGGTCTGCTCGAGCTGACGCCTGTCGAAGTCTATGTTGCTCCTGGGATGAGATCATGGCAGCTCTTCAGATAATTGCCAATGATGCAAATGGAAAACCATCTATGCTCTATGAGGCTTCAAGTCTTCTGAATTCATTAGATTCGATGGGAACTTGCTTTTTATCACTTCTCTGCAATGA
The DNA here is from genome assembly GCA_944588485.1 of Phosphuga atrata. NCBI lineage: Eukaryota > Metazoa > Arthropoda > Insecta > Coleoptera > Silphidae > Phosphuga > Phosphuga atrata. The sequence continues at coordinate 85,274,950 of OX155892.1, read as the reverse complement.
CATCTTGGAAAGGTTAAAAAAAGTAAGCAAATCTCTCCAATCTGTTAACATTGACCTAGGTAGGATCGTTGAACTGTATCAGTCTTTGGTAACATACCTAGAACACCAGGAAACCCAGTACCTGTAACCCTCCAATCTGTTAACATCGACCTGCGTAGGATATTAAACTGTATCAGTCTTTGGTAACATACCTAGAACACCAGGAAATCCAGTACATGTACCTTTGATCATTATGAGTCGAAAGTTATTGAAAAATCCGGTGAAAATAACTATGCATTTGACATGCACAGGAAACGTAAGCTTAGTAAGTCCAGTTCGACGACGTAAAAGGAAACGACACCAAACTTTCTGTCAGGGACAGATTCAGAGTTACCATTTTTAACGTCATTATAGATAGACTAACTATAAAACTAGGTAGACGCGGATCTGCTTATGAGGAATTAAGTAAAAAGTTTGACATCCTTAAGAAACTATCGTTTGGAATCTAAAGACATCCGGAAAGGAGCCAGAAACCTTATAACTTCTTATCTGGGTTGATTTGGATAGGACTTCGGAAAACGAGTGTCTGCACCTGCAAGCTCATTTGTCGTCGAATGATGAAGTTATGGAGTTGTCGTCACTGAAGCTAAACAAATTATCAGAAAAACGCTTTTCGGACATTTATCCAAACGTAGGAATTGTGCTCCAAATGCTGTTGTGTCAAATGTCAAGGTCCTAGTGGCCCTGGGTCTCTTAGTCCTGGTCTGTTGGGATTATTTTGGATTGAAAATTATTACGGGCACATCCTTTTCGATGCAGGAAAAAGTTCCCTGTATTGCGGCAAAAGATGAGCTTTAAGCTCTTTTGAGCATTTTCGTGACACTAGCGGATTTACGAGAATGTTTTAAGAGTAAAGGACATGTACTCCCTACTTCTTCAAACACTATTCGAATGATGATCATGAAGTACGGTATGACCATTACAATGAAAATTATACGAGAACTCACTGAACGAAAATTATACGAGAACTCAATGACTGACGTTTTTGTCCAACGTTCAATGAATGGTCATCTACTGGCAACCGGAGAACATGTACGTTAACATTCACAATTTTTCCAATTATCGTAATATGTTCTGGAATATGTGACTTGTTAGAGTTAATGGGAGTATGGCAGCTATAATATGTATTGAGCTATTAAAGAAGGAGCTAAAACAACGGACGGTGCGGCCGAAAAGGTGAAGGTTGGTAAACTAATTATGTTTTATCATCAACTGTTAAGCTCATTGCTTGCAGTTGAGTATATTAGATGATATATACCAGGGGTGCACAAGTTTTCTGTATATAAGATCTACTTTTTATCTTAAAAGTGTGTTGCGATTGACTTGTTGTCATAACGACTATGAGTATGTGGGAAGAAGGCGTGTGAAATGTATACCTACTATATTTATACACTGTGTTTCAGTATAAGGTGCATTCTAGCGAGGTATGGGTCGACACATATTAAGTTTTCGAGATATAGGCTCATGAAGAAAATACATTTCCAGACACAACTTTTGATATAGCATTTCGTTCAAGCGGTACCTAAAAAATTCGTACTCGTACTGAAACATAGATATACGGCGTATCTATCTACCTAAAAAACAATTCACGACCAGGAAAATTAAAAGAACATGGATAATTATTAACAATACAGTATAATCTTGGTCATTCGGCGGTTGGTTAGTCTGGCACGTTCTGTAATCCTTCCGGTCTGGAAAAACACGTGTTTTTCTTGTAACCATGCCGCACTGGATACATGTAAGTAAAAACGCCCGCTCGTGCTCTTCCCTCCGACCACTCGTCTAGGGCTTCACACGAGACGAGGTAGGACGAGAGTTTCAAAAATCTCGTCTCGCTCTCGTTTGTTGTGTAAAAAATTACTCTCGTCTCAGTCTCGCTCTCGTTCTAGGAACCGTTAGTCTCGTCTCGCTCTCGCTCTCGTAACCGTTTGTCTCGTCTCGCTCTCGTTACCGCTTGTCTCGTCTCATCTAATCTCGCTAAATATCGTTCTTGCTAGAACTTATTGTTAAGATAGTCCAAAACGAGGTAATCATTCATTTTATTGTAAACTAATCACTGTCTCTTTACATAAATTTTCTATTTGGTTACTATTTATATCTTCTAATTTCGCTTTGTTCCATCCACATGAAAATGTAGAGATAACACACCATAAATGTATGTTTATATAAACCTTCTATTTTGTTGACGATTTAAAATTAATAATAAAAACGAACATAATTTGAAATTGTCTACGACATATATTTCATATTACGAAATCTACTCTTTTAATTGTTATATAATGAAATGTAACTTGCCCGAGCCCGCAGTTCAAATTTATGCAAGAAAATATTACGGCTGCTCGTATTAGAATCGAAGATTGAAGAAGAGGTATGACCGGGATCAGGAACGAAACTCTCGTGTCTCGCGAGAACGAGACCACATGCGCTCTCGCTCTCGCGAGGGCGAGACCACACACGTTCTCGCTCTTGCTCTCGCGATAGCGAGACCACATACGTTCTCGCTCTCGCGAAGGTGAGACCACATGCGATCTCGTCTCGTTCTCGTCTCGTTCTCGTCTCGCTTTTACGAGACGAGACGAGAAAAATATCGTTCTCGTGTGAAGCCCTTACATCTTGTTTTCTTATTGGTTTGTCGTTTATCGAGTTTATTTAGTGTATGTAGTTATTTAGTGTACAATGTCAACCAAACGGCAACACGTCACTTTAAGTTTGTATCAAAATCATGAGATTATCAATAATCTTGATAAAGGAGAACCCACGGCAAATCTCGCACGCACTTATAGCGTTGGAAGATCCACGGTCTACGGCATCAAAGTCAACCGGGAGAAAATCCTCCAATTCGTCAGGACTGCTGAGGGGGACTTGAAGGAAAGAAAGACAGTTAAAACAGGTGATTCTCCTGAAATGGATTGTGCCGGAACTTTCTGATAATTCGGCGGTTTTCTGGTCCCATGTGTCCATGTCCATGTGTCGGATTATCAAGATTATACTGTATTTATTAATTCACGGTAGCTATAGATAAAGACAGATTTAGAATTTACTTTGTTGGCTATCCCTGATATATACGATAATATAAAATCTCCGTCCGAAAAATCTGTGATTTGTGAAGGACAAGGAGGAGGAAGTTGAAGACATGACTTGACATGAAGGTTTTATTGCCTCACTATCACTATCCTCTAATGAAAAAATGGAATTATATCCAAAGTTTAGAGAACTAATCAAAAAGGAACTGAAAGTTGTAATTTTGTTTAAAGACTCACCTACTAAAAATTACAAACTATGATGGGCAGATACTTAACGTTATACACAGCACGTGTACATATACAATTAAATTTATACACATACAATTAAATTTATAAGTAATAATGTCACATACAATAATGTCACAATAATGTCACATACAATTAAATTTATAAGTAATATCTCAAATTAAAGGTAATTTTATTGCTTTCCTAAAAGTGAAACCGTAAATTGTAAATATTTGCCCTTTTCAAAGTTTTCGCGATTTTGCCGAACTCAGCAATAGTTTATTTACTATTTTTTGAATTCACATAATTTAGCTTAATATATAGCCGATTGTGATCACTTACATCTAAAATTAAAGGTGATTTTATTGTTCTCCAAAAACTGAAAACAAAAATCGTAAATATTTTCCCCTACCGAAGTTATCGCGATTTTACTCAAACCTAGCAATAGTTTGTTTACAAAAAGCCGATTTTGATAAGTGATCTCAAATTAAAGATAATTTTATTGTTTTCCCAAAACTGAAAACAGAAATCGAAACTATTTCCTCGTTTAATAGTCCTTGTGAAACTTTTTCTTTACTTTTTTTAATCCAAATAGTAAGCTTAAACCCAGCTGGTTGTTGCACCTTATAGTAGTCCAAAATATCCGAGCAAAATTCAAATTTGCGAAATTAATCAAAAAGAGAACTAATCAAAAAGGAACTGAAAGTTGTAATTTTGTTTAAAGACTCACCTACTAAAAATTACAAACTATGATGGGCAGATACTTAACGTTATACACGTGCTGTGTATAACGTTAAGTATCTGCCCATGATAGTATATAATAATGCTCTAAAGCAGGGATTCCCAAAGTGCGGCCCGCGGGTCTAATGCGGCCCATAAAGCCCGTTAATTTGGCCCGCGATATCGATACAATATATTATTTTTTATTAAAAATAAATAAATAAATAGTAAAATAAATAATAAATATTACAAAAAAAAATACAATAAAATATTTTAATATTTTTTAAAACTTCATACAGACCTTTAACCATAAGCGTTTGTATTAATAAAATATTGTTTAGTTTACATTTAAAAAATTATTTTAGTATGTCTAGTCTAGTTATTACACATTTGTACAGAAATATAATATTGTAGTCTCAAATAGATACAGAACTGTTAATCATTTAAGACATGCAATTTGAATTGATAGAATTACAGGAAAATATCGATGCTAAGAATTCTTATCGGGGCGATTCCTTAATTGATTTTTATAAAGGATTCATGCGTGAATTATCCGAAAATACGAAAACATGCTGAACAAATGTTTTCATTATTTGGGAGCACAATAGTTAAATATATTTAAAACAAAAAAACAACGTGGTTATTGTTTTGATTTTATTTCGTTTTTCTTTGGCCCCCCAAAAAAATTGGTAATTAATAAAATTAGTTAAATTAGCCCGCCTAAGGAAAACTTTGGGAACCCCTGCTCTAAAGTTTGTAGTGCCTACAAGCGTAGAGGCTGAGCGGGCGTACTCCAATACAACAAGATACTAACAATAAGTAGTTTGGCTACAGACACTTTGGGAATGTTGTGTTTCCTGCGAACACTTCCAAAAAGAAAATGTAAATTTATTTTTGTACTTTTTATTTTCAATTGGTAACAGTATACATACTATATTATAGATAATCATATAAGCTTAATAAAGTCTGAACACAGCCTAAATATATAAATATTTTTAACCTTTCCTGAGCTCTGCAATATTATTGAGTCTTTTTAGGACTACCAAAACCAATTTCATGTGAAATTTGCCAGATATCTACTGAGTCTCAGTCCACTCAGTGGCACTAAACGAGAAACAGAAAAATACTGGCCGTGTTCCGACCTTATTAAGCTTATATGATTATCTTAATATAGTATGGTGTTACCAATAGTACATTATCATTTAAATCAATAATCTGCTAAGTTCATGTATCGACTCATCTAACGAAGTGTCAAAATTACAAAACCTCCGTTCATCCATAATCACGAGGCTTTCAAATAAGTGTTTGTCAAATTATTATTCATAACAGCAAAGCTGCACTGATGAGAGATAAATCTCGAAACGCGTCTGCAGTGGCTATTCACTTAAATTAATAGAAAGATATGATCTTATAAACAAAGTTATTTTTCTGTTTCTCGTTTAGTGCCACGGGAGTGGACTGAGACTCAGTACATGACGGGCAAATTTCTCATGAGATATGTTTTGGTAGTAATAAAAGACTCAATAATATTGTAGAGCTCCGGAACGGTTGAATATATTAATATATTCAGGCTGTGTTCCTACTTTATTAAACTTATTTTCTAATAAATATTTAAATAAGCAAGCCGTCCGTGCTACTACTCAGTGGTTACAACTTTTATCGAAAAATGCGGGATACCGATATATCGGAATCCCGCGTCCTTGAAATATTTTGATCTAGTCTCTCTCTCTCTCTCTCTCTCTCTCTCTCTCTCTCTCTATATATATATATATATATATATATATATATATATTTCATATATATTAAATATATATATATATTTTATATATATATTTAATATATATATTTAATATATATATATATATATATATATATATATATATATATATATATATATATTTATATATATATATATATATAAATATCTATATATCCCGCAAGGTCATGCGGGATTGGAAACTCTACTTCCCAATTCCCTGACTATTCTTGTTTGTCTACTTTCGCTCTTGCCTTGTCTCATTCAAGTTGAATTTATATTTAATGAATCAAATTTGTTTTTGGTTTATCAATGTATGAAGCTATTAGTTAACTATTTTTCGGAAATATTTTCGTAAAGTAAGAACGAAGCATAATTGTTGAATAGTGTGTAGGCCATAAATGTACGAAAATGTATTTTTTGCATCGGATTGGCGGTTCGCGTGTTCGATAAGCGCTCTTGACATTAACTAAGCGCCCGCCGAACATTAAAAGGCACGCATTTTTCAAGTTGAGCTCGTTTAAAAAAACATGGAAAACCTCCATAAAATGCGAAATATTCCGACGTAAAACACACCGATTAAAATAGGTTTACCCTCATAAACAGACATTAATTTACAGGAATTTTACTACCTTCCTCGTCTTCTACAAAACCTATTCGATTTTCCTTACCCCACCTAACGTCTTTTAAAGCTCCTTCAGTCTTTATCCTTTTTTCAATTTAATTTAATCCCGCACTTAATTGAAAATGTCCGGTTCGTGAAGACGCAAATCTGTTTACCTAGTTACTTAAGTAGTAATAATATGCAGTGAAATCTAATTAACGATAGCGGTAAGAGACTGAAATAAAGGCGGTTAGCAGCGCTTTGAAAATAAGCCGGGATTAAAATAAACGGCTTTCTCTTGCAAACGAAATGTAAACAGAAATATATTTAGAAAGTGTTTGAGTGCCGGAGCAAGAGGGAAAGATGAAACGAGAAAGGGTACGTACCACGTTGTTTACGCTAAAACATTCACCGTCTCCCGGTAATGTAAACCCTGAATATATATAGCCGTTATCTATCCTCCCGGCTCCAGTACCAGCAGCGAAATTCAGGAGATAATGTAATTTATGACCCTGACGTATACACAGGTTTATGTTTAGATATTACATTTCGTGTTTAGATTATATCAATATGATACAAATTTACTTCATATATGAAAATATTGAAAAGACAAGGGTTTACTACACAACATAAAGAAGGCAATATACGCTATAATATATAGGTTAGATCAGAGATTTCCGCGATCCTTAACTATTGAATATAAAATTGCAAATCGTTCACGTGCCAGCAACATTGTTAAATGTGCCAACGATAGCAGGCATGTCACAAGACCAGAAAAGATCAGACATGACCAGACAAGACCAGGCCAAATCAGACACGACTAAGCAAGACCAGAAAAGACTTGACAAGACCAGACAAAACAAAACAAGACTAGACAAGACTTGACAAGACCAGACAAGACCAGGCAAAACCAGACAAGACCAGACAAGGCCAGACATGGCCAGACAAGACCAGACAAGACCAGACAAGACCAGATAATACCAGACAAGATCAGACAATACCAGACAAGGCCAGACAAGACTTGATGAGACCAGACGGGGCCAGATGTCACATATGTCCATAGAAGTTCATACAAGGCTAAATAAATTCACAGAAGACCAGAGTAAACCAAACAAGAGTAGTGAAGACCATACTTGGCCCTACTAGAGCAGGCAAGGCCAGAATAGATCGGACGAGGTTTAACAAGATTATTCATAGCTGTAAGAATTGATAACACCATACAAGACACTGAATGACACTGATACTGAATACTGAAGACACTGATACTGAATCGCATATCTGGTAAAGTAGACGAAATCATAATACCAGAGCAAGCAGGGTTTTAGACCGGGGAGGTCTTGCTGCGCCCAAGTTCTAAACTTAACACAACATATTGAAGATGGCTTCGAGCGCAAGAAAATTACCGGTGTAGCCTTTATAGAGCTGGCAGCGGCATATGATACCGTAAACCACCAAAAAGCAGTGGAGAAATTGTATCATCTTCATCACCAAGGACTATCGCCTAGCTGGACTAGTGCAAACTCAGAACAGGCGCTTCTATGTTACACTGCAGGGAAAAAGGAGTCGATGGAGAGACCAGAGGAACGTCCTACCACTGGGAAGTGTACTCGCTCCTATGTTTTTCAATGTATAGACAAATGACCAACCGACCGACCAACAGACACGTCGCTTCATCTATGCGGATGACACAGCCATCTCCGCACAAGGGAAAAGCTTCGAAGAAGTCGAGAATAAACTAACTATAGCCTTAGAAAACATGGCACAGTACTACGACATAAACCAGTTGAAGCCGAACCCCAGCAAAACCCAGGTAGGTGAGAAGCTGCAAATCAGAAGGAGAGAACGAGAACTCGAAACATTCGATACTCCAAAGTACCTGGGCGTAACACTGGACCGCAATGACCCAAAGTTTGTGCTTGGAATCATTTCGGAAGCTCACTGGCACAACATGGGGAGCGCAGCCTGACGTGCTGCGTACGTCGGCCCTTGCTCTCTGTTTCTCCGCTACAGAGTGCGCGGTACCAGTTGTGGTACAAATCTGTTCACGCAAGACATGTCGACATGACCTTAAACGAGACGTGCAGGATTATAACAGGCTGCCTGAGATCGACACCTGTCGAGAAGTGGTACCATCTATCTGGAATTGCTCCAGCACACGTCAGACGTAAAGTAGCATCCGAAACAGAGGGGCAGAAGCAGATCGGAGATAGGCGGCACCTTCTACACGACCAAAAACTAGAAAGGCGACAACTCAAATCAAACAAGAGCTTTCTCCAACATACGCAACAACTGCCGACACAACGCCGCACAAAACTATGGGAAAAACCTGCGGACAGAACCCAGAGAGGAGCTGCCACCTGGAAAACTTTTACCATACGCGACATGGAAATCACTGAACAGACTAAGGACAGGAGTGACGCGCTTCAAATCGAACAGGATGATATGGGGAATGCCTGTGGATAACGAGCTGTGTAAATGCGGGGGGCTTCAGAGCGAGAGCCACCTTCTCAGATGTCCCAACATGGGTGAAGCAAGCACGATAGAGGACCTATTTGTGGCAAATGACAGGGAGATAGACGCTGCCAACTATTGAAGGGCTTTGAAGGGTATTGAAGGGAAAGGAAGGGCCTGAATGTAAACACTGGTGTCTCGGTCTCGGCAATGAATGAATGAATGACCATACAAGACCAGACTACAGCTAACTTGTTAAGACAAGATCAAATAATATTAGACAAGACTAGACAAAGCTAGACAAGAAACTAGACTAGATAAGACCAGCAGCGAATCGATGGGGAGACAAGGGGGCTATCATGCCCCGGCCGCCAGTTATGTTTGCTTAGCCACTGGATAAGACTAGACAAGACTACATAATATATGATGAGATTAGACGAGTATATAGAAGTCGAGTGTCGAAGAGGCGCGATAGATCTCACAAAACTAGATATTTTATTAAACACATTACAAGAGTAGATTAATGAACATATTTATTTTTTGTATCTCATCTTATTTTTCAATGTTTAGTTGTATTTGTAAAACTTGTTTGAATGAATGTTATGAAAACATAATGTCGATGAAATATGTATAAAGTGGCTTTTTGGTTTCAGTATGTATGTTGAGGGTGCGGAGGTCCATCTCGACCACTCCCACCCCCGACGACGACGACGACGATGATTGGGACGACGAGGAGGATTCCAGCGAGATTGATGATGACGGCAAAATCTACAAGAATCCCAGAAACTCACCGTCTACGCTTTGCCCGAGGGATGAAGAGCAAGCAACTATGCTAGTAAGTGTCGTTTTGAATGCAAATCCCCAAACTAATTTCAGTCTATTACAGAGAGCTTCCATTTTAAACTTTATGCTGTATATACATTACAAACTAAACTCTCATTTAAAATACTCGAGAATCTAAAGAATAAAATATTATATTTCAGTGGATGATTAAACTGCATGATACACATATTTACTTTCTAATTATTGAGACATGTTTTGTTGATTGTTCAAAGTAACAGATTTGTATTTGTTAGGGTCAGAAATGCTTGCGAAAATGTTCTTCAGACGAGGACTGTAAGAGTAAGAAGAAGAAATGTTTGTGCGATGGGGCTTGCGGCATGTCCTGCATAAAACCAGGTAAGGATTTACTGCGGATGGGAAAAGAGGTTTTATTTTACAAATCGAGATTTAATTTCCATCCCCTTTTCAGTTTCCTTCCGCCGAGGATTAAATCCTTTCAGTTCGGACTTCCTCGAATTTTCCATACAATCAAGTACTTTCATTAAATAGAATTCACGGATGAATTTTATAATCTTAAAACATTTGCATTTAGTAATTTTAAATTACTATTTCAGCTTTTAATATTAACAGGTTATATTCCTATGCAAATGGTCTTGACGGCACTGAAAAAAAATCGTTTAATTATGAAACCAGAGTATATATAATTTGTTATTTAATTAAAATATGTTTGTGTGGATTTTATATCATTTCACACAAAGGCGTAGATAAAAGATAAAGTGGATGGGGATCGATCGGTCGAATAATCTCTCGTATACCTTTGCTCTGGGGCATTGAGGAAAGAGCCCGGCGTGAAAAAGTTGGCCAAGTTAAAAGTTCCCTTTGTCGTCTCAATCTCATAAAATCTTCTCTTCGCTCCGTTTTACTCGACTCGCCTGACAACCTTCTACCCTCTTCACGCTATCCCTCTTAGCATTTTATTAATAATTTGTCAAATTTATAATCTACTTATTATCTCGCTCTAGTTTTAACAGCATACATTTTAGTTGACCCATTTAAACATCACTAAATAATTCAAGGGTCTTCATTTATCATACTTATTTTCTGATAGTTACTATTAGGAGAATAATATAGTCTCCCCGAAAAAAGAGTTTCCCTTAAACTATTAATAATTTATGATGCATTAAAAATACTAATCAACGTATAAATTGTTCGAGAAAGCTTAATTTTTCATTGCAAAATTTCCAATTGATTTTTCGAAAATCGATATAGAGGGTGTTAGGTAAACATGCGGCAAAAATTTAATGGGTTATTCCTTGGCCTATTCTAAGAATATTTTGTCTTATGGTGATTTCGGAAAAACCCTTTGTTTCGAAGATCAAAATTTGCGGCGGTAACAACATTTTATTATCAAAAAGTACATGTAAAGTTGCTAAATCTACAATAAATGTTCGAAATGACTTCCTCGGGCCTAGATACAAGGATTCAATCTTCTCGTCATTGAGTGCCGAACTCTTTCAAATACACCAGGGTTGTTTCTAATTGAGTTACACCCAGAAATTATCCGATTTCGGAATTCGTTATTTTCGTCACATTTATTAAAAAATCACGAGCAACCAAACTGAAATGTGGTGGTGCATCATCGTGCATAAACCACATTGCAATTCTTGTCGCCAATAGTACATCCTGCAGAATCTCGGGCAGTGTTTCTTCTAAAAAGTTGCGATACAACTCGCCAGTAAGTCTTGCTGGTAGAAATACCGGTCCATTTAGATTCTCACCCACAATTCCAACCCAAACATTCAAGGAAAATGATGCTGAAATCGGTTTTCACATATCTCAGGCGGATTTTCATCTCCCTACACATGGTTGTTATGAAAATTCCTTATTGCATTTCTTAAGAAACTGGCTTTGTCGGTGAAAAGAATTTGTGTCAGGAATTGAGGGATTAGAATTAATGTTTGCAAAATAATATTTCTATTGACATAACGAAATACGTGGGCGATAATCAGCAGGTAGTAGTGCCGGAACACGTGATATGGATACAACAAATTGCCCTTAAGAATTTTCCAAACTGTGCAATGTCTTACATTCAAGTATTGGCAAATTGGTGCGTAGAAGTACTTGGATCTTCCTCTATCATGTCCAGCACATTCTGTTTCAGTTGTACCGTTCTTACTCTCATTCATCTTCCTGGCCCTCCATTTCGTATCAATGTTTCTGTTTCACGAAGAAGTCGATGAATGTTTTCAAAGATTTTTCGGTCGGGGATATTACGGCTAGGAAACCGTCAATGTACAATCGTCTAGCTTGTATGAATTGCCAGCAGCAAGTCCATACATGAAGTGCATGCCAGTCATCTCAGCGTTCGTATACATTGTAGAGGATTTCACTAACTATTAAAGACACGTCAAACAGTCAAACGTCACTCAATGTAAACAACTGCGACCGATACAGGTTGATGATATCACTGACGAGACGTATGCAGATAAAACAGCCGTTCCAAGTTTTCGGCAACAATTTTTTGTACTTGATAAACTCATTGGCGTACGCCATACTTTTATTTACATTCATGATTTCAGCAAATATCGAATATAGTTGTCGCAAATTTTGTACTTCCTGTATCACGAAACAAAGTGTTTTTTAGAAATCATCATAGGATAAAATATTCTTAGAATACGCCAAGGAATAACCCCTTGAATATTTGCCGCATGTTTACCTAACTTCTTTTTCTTCTGCTGCTCCTTCAGGCTAGTGCCATCCACTCCTGGATGTAGGCCTCTTCCAGTTCCTTCCATGTTTGTTTGTCATGTGCAGTTCTTATCCAGGTTTTTCTCGCGGTTTGGACGATGTCGTCTCTCCACCGTTTTTGAGGTCTTCCTGTAGATCTCGTACTTTCTCTGGCCATTTTATTATTCTGTTAGTCCATGTGGCTAGATCTTGTCGGGCCGCGTGTCCTGTCCAACGCCATTTGAGTTGAGCAGTGCGCTGTATAACATATGTGACCTTGGATCTTCTGCGTATTTCCTCGTTTCTTATTTTATCCATTAAGCTAATACCTAACATTGTTCTTTCCATTGCTCTCTGTGTTGTTCGGAGTTTATTTGCAGGCCATCTCGAGGCCATATGTTGTTACTGGCAGGATACATATTTCGTAGACTTTACACTTGAGGTTTCGAGGGATATCTTCGAGGTTTTTTTCAGAATGAATCCTAGCTTTCCAAACGCAGCCCAGCTGAGTCCTACCCTTCTAGTTAATTCCGCGGTCTGATTTTGTTTGTGTGATCCTGTGTCCGAGATATAGGTACATATTATGACGTATTTTCGAGAGTATTGTTATTTATAGTAACTTATATTTGGTCGCTGCACATTATTCTGGTTTTTGCCAGGTTGATATTTAGGCCGACTGTTTTAGATGCTCGATGGAGTTGTTCTATCATTGTTTTGAGCTCCTCTGCTTTGTTGCTTTGTTAACCATTACAAAAACAGTGAAAGTAATGCTGATCAATTCCTCGATCTTCCCAATTGCTGTTTACTCCGCTGAAACATGGACACTAAAGAAAACGACACTGGAAAAAGAATTGAAGCCTTCGAATTATGGGTGTATAGACGAATCCTAAGAGTGCCATGGGTTGAACACAGAACAACGCCTCTGTTCTACAGGAACTAAAAATCAAAAAGCGTCTACTAAACCACATCAATAGAGCATATCTTAGTTACTTTCTCCACATAGCTAGAAGAACAGGTGAGATGGAAAACTTCGTGGTCGAGGGAAAAGTTGAGGGCAAAAGACCTAGAGGACGGTCTCCAATGACATGGACCGACAGATTAAAAGAAATGACGGGACACTCAATGCACAAGGCAATACATCTAGCACAAGATAGAAGCGCATGGAAACAACAAATTCAAACACATGCCTAAAATAGTATTACTACACCCTCCAGAGGGTAAAAAGACTGAGATGGATGGCTTTGTCGCTTAAGCACAATGTGATATAGGTGAGTTCCGTCAATATTGATTCCCTTTTCTTGCCACTACAAAGTTTTAAAAACGTCTTCAAGCGCCAATGTAAATAATTTTGGAGATATTGTATCTCCCTGTCGAACACCTCTCTTGAATGGTATTTTATCTGTAAACATTTCTTCTTCGATCTTAACTTGGAGCGTCGCGTTGTGGTAGATATTTTCTATAATATTCCTGTATCGTGAATCAATTCTCGCATTGTCGAGTCCTCTTAGGATTGCCCACGTTTCCACATAATCAAACGCTTTGTGATGGCTATCACTTATCGCTAGGCTATATGATAGGCTTATCATATAGCCTAGCGATAAGTCAGATGTAAGGGTATATTGTATTCAGTGTTTTTTTTTCAATGAAACTGCGTATCGTTTGTAGGTGATCGGTTGTACAATAATATTTCCGGAATCCCGCTTATTCGACTGACTGATAGGAGTCCAATTTTCCTATTAACCGGGTTGTTATTACTTTAGTAAACAGCTTATATAGGTGTGATAATAGGCTGATTGGTCTATAATTGTCGATGTTCTGATTGTTGCCTTTCTTGTACAGTAATATTACTTCGGCATTTTGCCGCATTCGCAGTACTTCCGATCATGTCCAAACTCTTTGAGAAGCTGATTATGAAACGTCTCAAGCTAATTATAGACAAGTATGAGCTGGTGCCTGCCCATCAGTTTGGATTTCGAACCAACCACTCAGCAATTGATCAAGTTCATAGAATTACCAACGTCATCGAAAAATCGCTAGAAAAACTGTAGAGAAATCATTAGAGATACTGCAACTAGCAGTAAATAACGTATCAAACTTAATTAAGCAAAGTGTACATACATCAACTGTACCAATAAAAAGATTGAAAACAGACCCCTCAATATTAATGGCATAACTATCCAGCCTGCCAACACAGCAAAGTACCTAGGCATGACGCTTAACACAAAACTCCGATGGAAGGAGCACATCAACAAAAAACAAGGGGAATTGCTATTGAACTCACGTAAAATGTATTGGCTACTAGGACATCGCTCCGAACTAATAATGCACAAGAAGCTAACCCTATACAAATAGGTGTTGCGTCCAAGGAATGACCCCTTGAATTTTTGCACAAATTCAATCCAATTATGGGGATGTGCTAAAAAACAAAATATCAATGTAATCCAATGCTACCAAAATATAATGCTACTTACCATGAAAAAAACCAATGCGCCATGGTATGTGCGCAACAGCGACTTACACCGCGAACTAGGTGTAGAAACAGTCGATACCATCATTACAAAATATGCTATCTCGCACGAATCACGACTCCAGCACCACATCAACGAGGAATCATCCATGCTCCTTAACGTGAATGACACGAGACGACTTAAACGGACAAAACCACATGAGCTGTGTAGAAACAACTGAGGGATCCAGTGGGAGCAACTCATTTATAATATTACATTAACAATTTATTTGTTATAGCAAAACAGACCGTTAGTTTATAAGAACTAGTTTTTGTAAATAAAGTAAAATAAAAATTGCCACATACTTGAGATTTTTCCCTCTTCTAGCCATTTATTTCGGAGAATTTTTACGGCCTCCTGTATATCTTCGTCTCCTATTTTAAGCATTTCGCTCGTTATTTTGTCTTCCCCTGAACTTTTCCGGTCTTTCATGTATTTCAGTAGATTATTAGTAGATTCAGCGATTCGTAGAAGGCTTGTATAGCTATGATGATTTCTTCCTTGTTGTTCACTATTGTTGGTTGTTGGTTTTGTATCGCTGTTATTCTAGCTTTGCCTCTAGACATATTTGATCTTAACACCTTCATGTTTGTGTTATCCTATATAGTGCTTTGAATGAGTATATTATCTCCTCCCCCAATTGGCCGATGACGGCCAATTGGGGGAGGAGAGCGAATTTTTTAACCCTTTAACCCTTCAAACGCTTTAGACTTAAGCATATCCTCGATTTTAGTTTCATAGCAACCAGCAGAAACAATTAAAGAATTTCATCTGGAAGGTAAGCGAATTTCTGTAAGACGTCGATCATTAAAGCTAAATATTAAGAAATCCAGAAGTTTTCTCATTAGATTCAAAATGTTTGCATAAAGTGGGATAATTTTTCCAAACCGCCAAGTGCATACGCTAGAAGCTGCCCATCTAGGTCCGAACACGCTACCGATTTTTATAATTTCCACGTCTATTTTCGTGTGTATATTATGTACATTCGTCTCACTAAACGAGAACCAGATAAATGACGTTGTTTCTAAGATCATTTTTTCTATCTAGGATAAGTGAATAACCATCGGTTTAAGTGAATATATTCACTTAATCTAAATAGAAAGAAATGATCTTAAAAACAATGTTATTTATCTGGTTCTCGTTTAGTGACACGAATGTATACCTGGGCTAGTAATAACATACAAATGTCTGTTGTATCATTCAATATCCTGCGTGGTATTACCAAGGGAAGTAGTTGTTTCAACATGGGGTTTGTTTGGTAGTCTTAATAAGACTTAATATTATAGTGCTACGAACAGGTTGAATATATTTATGTATTCAGGCTGCATTTCTTCTTTTATTATTCTATAACTTCTATTATGTTTTTTATGAGAAACGATGGTAAATTATTCTTAGTGTATGTGAGAGTATAAACATAAAAGGTACTTCCGTATTAACGCCACCACCGTTATATATTGGATCGAGAATTCGCGTTGCCGCCCATATGTTGTCTTGATTTATCTGTCCGCTTCGCGGCGGGGAACCTAATCTAACCGGGGTAAAAAATAAAATATTTTGAGTTTTAAAAATGTTTTAATTTTAAATAAAATGTTTTATTTTATGATTTATCATGAACATTTTAGGTGTAGATTTACGGCATTTAAAAATGTAGCGGTGATGGCGTTAATACGTAAGTACCACATAAAATATAAATTCTTAAATAAAAACGATAGCAAAGCTTGGTCTATGTTTTTATTATAGATTGGGATAGTGGAAACTGTGAGAACTTAATTTTCAAGAAACTAACAATGGTCTCACGAGTTTATAAAAAGGTTAACAAAGGGTCCGCCAATTTATAGAAAATTTAACAATGGGCTCGCGGGGGCTCGCGCGAGCTCCAGCACAACACTGGCCATACCCTAGTTACGGCTTACGGGGCACCAATAAGAATCGGGGCGCCAATAAAGTACCGTACCCCGGGTGCCAATTATTTTCGCTGCGCCAGTGTCCCAGAGATGCAACTTTAACCCAACTTTTTTTAAGGAACTTGCCCTTCATAAAATCTTCGATATACTAGCGCTAAATCAATGTTTAAAGTTAAATTTGTTTTTGGTCGATTAATTATAAAGAAGTACCGATAACACCAATAATCTCATGCTATTTAAACTAATGCATATACTAAAGAAAAGAAATTATTTGATAACTGCGATCGTCGGGTGGGATCACTCAAAGACAACCCGACTTGTGGAAGATTAATGATTACCACAATTTGCTGTTACATCATTATATTACATCATAAGTTGAAGCGTATTGCATATCTCTAAGAAAATGATAAATATAAATAGAAAACTTACCTTTATCATCCCCTCACCCTCCCAAATCCAATTATATCTCTCGGCTACGTAGTCGAAGAACATTTTCCGATATGTTCCATTGGAAAAGCAATTTCCCCTTTGTAACTATATATACTTTTTCTTTCATAGACAGAGAATGTCCGGAACCCGATCAAATCCCCTTCGGCTCGGTAACAGCTAGTGGGAGACTATTCAACGCTCGAGCCTCCTATTCCTGCCAGCACGGCTACCACGTTGTCGGCCTACAAAGCAGGACATGTCAGGCTGACGGACAATGGGCCGGAACTGCACCGGCCTGCAAACAGAACAGTAAATCATGTTAATCTAGTTGTGTTTATTGAACTGAATATTTATAGCTTACTTAATATGTTAATTATTGTTTACGCTTATAGATGCAGGATGATATTAGGGAGATGCGGGAGGGATATGCAAGTTTTGTTCCAACAACAGTCAAAATTATTACCGGTTGCATTATTGCGCATACGTCGGATAGATTGCTGACCGTCTTGACTGTTGTTGGAACAAACATATTAAGATTAGTTGTGCCAGACTGGATAAAAAATTACTAATATAACTAGGTAGCATTAGTTAAATTAGAAATAGAACAAGAATCTATACAAGTAATTTTAGTCAATTAGAAAGGATAAGATTCAATAGATCTTTTTACAGTTAGTTAAGCGCATCCGCCATGTTTGAATGGCGGGATTATTAAAGTTTCGGGCACATGTTTAGTTACACGTCATAAAGTTCGGGCACTTTTGACGTAACATGGCGGAAATTGACACATACGCACACAAAAAATTCAAAAAATGAAAAGGTCTATTGGTGAGGACCATAAATTAGTAAAAGAATTAAGAAGACTAAACAAAAAGACTAGACATCTAAATAAAACTAGACTTGGCACTAAATATACAAATTCAGATAGATAAGATGACTTAGACGAGATTGACGTGATAAAACTAAATGAACTAGGAAACACTACCAAATATCAAAACTAGACCAAATGAGTAAATAGGCAAGATTTGACAAACAAGGCTACACAAATAAGATTTGACAGATAAGTCCAGATAGACGGGATTAATCAGGCAAGAATAGACAGACAAGACTTAAAAGATAAGATTACACAAGACTACTCAATAATGTATTGTGTTTGAGAAGCCTAATATATCCAAATTTTCAGAATTGCTTTGTATTTATTATTAAGCTTCTTTATCTAAATTAGTTTTCTCATAATAATATAATTTGATCTCTCTCTGGTATTTTCGATACTGCATGTGTAGCAAAATAAAAGTAATTACAAATATAGCTTAAATTATTCTATGAAGATTTCAACTAATTCTACTTATGTTTGTTTCCTTTACAGTATATTGTCTGTCGCCTCCGACTATAGACCACGCTAGACACAACGCTCTGCCTGAACAGACAACATTTGATCTGGATTCACAGTTGCAGTATTACTGTCACACCGGTTATGTAACGACTGGGTTCCCGCGGGCGAAGTGCTTGGCGATTGAAGGACAGGCGAGCTGGTACGGGCCGGACATTTCATGCGAACGTGAGTTGCCATCAATTTACCGAGAGGAAAATTTCGAGTTTATTGCCTTCCCCCGGGACATGATTTAATAAAAAGGCATAAATATTGAGGGAAATGGGGTTACGAATATTTTTTTTTTCGAATCAATAATATGTTTCGTTTGCTTTTCCGTAACATTTCGCACAAACGATAAAATAAACCTGTAGTTTAGGTAGCCATGGGGAAACCAAACAGGTAATAAAAAAGATTTCTTTTTATAAAACATATGCTGGGGGGTAAAATGGGAGGCTTAGATTAGAATGCCGTGGATATTTGTTCCATAAAAATAAAATTTGTCTCATACAGCGTGTTTTCATACTCGGTTGTGGGTATGTATAGGAGCCTATTTGTTTGAATTTATTTGAACAAAATGGGAAATTTATGTATGAAACGTGAAAAGATTAAACGCTGAAATCGATGCTATTATTGCGTTTTTGGCCATTTGTAAAATGCGGTTCGATATAAAAGCTGTCACAAATACGTACTGATATGCAATTACGAGTAAAATCCAGGATGTATATCTGATTTGACCCCTCTGATTACTCCAATACTCGCACGCTCAAATCTAATACCAATAATTACCGTTTAAATTTATTATACCCGTATACATTCACATCGAATATAGACTACATATGAATATAACTAGACAATCAAAGATAATTATAAATTAAACACTCGGTGTAAGTTTCACAAATGAGTTTATTAAACACTTTATCGATTTCGGCTTCTTAGGCCTTCGTCAGAAGTTTACACAAATTACAAGTTTACAAGTCTATATATACAATTTTTTAACATCTGTGAGTTACAATGGAATTAGTTCGGAAATTCCTAATGAGGATTTGGCCGGTATTAGAAAGGAATAAGTCTACCTGTCATTTAGGATGTTTGAACCGTTCGCAATAGCTTTTTGGATTTCGTAAGCTTCTAGGAAATCCATTTTTGGGCCTTTGTCTATAATATGTAAAATTTTTAAGTTTGTTATATCGCAGGTATGATTCGTCTCAATTAAATGCTTGGCTAAATTCGAATCCGATTTATTATTTTTGTAAGATCTCATATGATCACTAAACCTAATATTAAATGTCCTACCCGTTTGGCCTATATAAGAGGCATTGCAATCATTACATTTAATTAGTCGTGTGAAGTTGGCCCCCGAATTTTTGAAAAATCGAAATTTTTTTAGAGTTCTGGCAAGTTTTCAAATAGTTCTAGAGTTCTTGCTTGAAAATTGCAATAGTTCCGGGGAATTTCGGACAGATCGAGAAAAACAATTTGGCAGCCCCCTCTTTTTCAGGAAAAAGAGTTCTGATGTAATATTCCAGTTCTTTATATAGAGTTCTAGAGTTATCAATCGATAATGCATCTAGTTCTACTTTTTTTTTCAAAATTTTGTAATTTTTCAAAAATTAAAAAAAAATCTGATAACGGTTTCCGATTGTACTAAGGCAGATAAACAAAAAATACGTATTAGACATTTTTGTAAAATCAATATTTATAAATTTATTTATAAAAAAACTTTCGAAGAAGATAAACAAGAGTTCTGATAAGAGTTCTGAGTAGCCCCCGGATAGTTCTAAGCAAATAACCAATAAAATTTCTTTGTTAAACCAATATTAAAGAAGTTATAAGCAAAAACGAGGCGCTAAATTTTAGAAAATTACATATTTCCACAAAAAATATATTTTCCGTGAGTTCTGTTAAGAGTTCTTCGTAGCCCCTTGAGAGTTCTGAACAAATCTCTGTAATAATTTCCATGTCCGACCAATATTAAAGAAGTTATAAGCAAAAACGCGGAATCTGAATACATTTAGTGCCTATATTTATAATCCACAATGTTGCAATTTTTGAATTAACGATCATGCTATTTAGGTTTGGCTATTTAGGTTAGGTTAGGTTAGCTTAACTTCTTTAATATTGGTCGGACGTGGTAATTATACAAGAGATTTGTTCAGAACTCTCGAGGGGCTACCCAGAACCCTTAACAGAACTCAGATGTTTTTTTTTTAATTTTGTAATTTTCAAAAATTTTGCGCTTTTTTTTTGCTTTTAACTTCTTTAATATTGGTTTGACAAAGAAATTGTATAGGTTTTTCTTTAGAACTCTCTGGGGGCTACCCAGAACTCTTATCAAAACATATGAAAAAAATTTTGTTTGGAATTCTGTAATTTTAAAAAATTTTGCGCCTCGTTTTTGCTTATAACTTCTTTAATATTGGTTTGACAAAGAAATTGTATTGGTTTAGAACTCTCCGGGGGCTACTCAGAACCCTTATCAGAACTCTTGTATTTTTTTTTATCTTCGTCGAAAGTTTTTTATAAATAAATTTATAAATATTGATTTTACAAAAATGTCTAATAAGCATTTTTTGTTTATCTGCCTTAGTACAATCGAAAACCGTTATCACATTTTTTTTTAATTTTTCAAAAATTACAAAATTTTGAAAAAAAAAAAGAACTTTATGCATTATCGATTGAGAACTCTAGAACTAAATATAAAGAACTGGAATATTACATCAGAACTCTTTTTCCTGAAAAAGACTTCACGCAGCCCCCGTGAAGTTGGCCCCCAAATTGTTTTTCTCGATTTCTGCCCGAAATTGCCCGGAACTATTGCAATTTTCAAGCAAGAACTCCAGAACTATTCGAAATCTTGCCAGAACTCTAAAAAATTTAAATTTTTCAAATTTCGGGGGAAAACTTCACACGACTCATTTAATTTGGTAAATTCCACTGCGTTCATTTCGATCTATAACATTTAGTTTATTATTAACAAAAATGTTTTTAAGGGTATATTTATTGTAAAAGGCCGGAGTTATGTTATATTGATTTAATACATGTCCTATTTTTCGACTGCTATTTCCAATACAGCTTAACCTACGATATTGTTTAATGTCTTCGTATTCTAATTTTTCATTATATATTTTGTTTAAGATTAGTTTCTTATATTTTTTTAATATAAGTTTGTCTATGATATCCGAATCATAACCATTATTTATGGCAATTTGTTTGATAGTTTTTAATTCTAAATTGTAATTTTCTTTTGTTAGTGGAAAAAATCGGATTCGAATTTAGCCAAGCATTTAATTGAGACGAATCATACCTGCGATATAACAAACTTAAAAATTTTACATATTATAGACAAAGGCCCAAAAATGGATTTCCTAGAAGCTTACGAAATCCAAAAAGCTATTGCGAACGGTTCAAACATCCTAAATGACCAAGTAGACTTATTCCTATCTAATACCGGCCAAATCCTCATTAGGAATTTCCGACCTAATCCCATTGTAACTCACAGATGTTAAAAAATTGTATATATAGACTTGTAAACTTGTAATTTGTGTAAACTTCTGACGAAGGCCTAAGAAGCCGAAATCGATAAAGTGTTTTTAATACTCATTTGTGAAACTTACACCGAGTGTTAATTTATAATTATTTTTTTATTACAATGTTTCACCTAGCGCATACAGCTGAATCTTTAAATTTTTTTAACAATCAAAGGTGTTTAGCTACTAAATATTTAATTCTCTATTGTTTAATTCAACGACATTATTTATTTATTTTTATTTATTCAGCTTGTCCATATATACATATATATATATATATATATATATATATATATATATATATATATATATATATATATATATATATATATATCTTTTTCAATTAGCAGTTATTTAATGATTACCTTCGCATACAAATTTGTAATTATCTATTGCATAATTTGTATCAATCCGTATTTATAAAATCCTTTGTGCTTGTAATTCTGGTATTTTGCCGTAAAAGCTTGCTCATAGTTTGCTGTATTTAGAGCTGATTGCCTTGCGGCGTTTGAATTCTATTTACTCAAGTTTATCAATTCACTTTGACCGAGTTAAATACAGTTTACTACTTTAAAAGCTCCAAACATGTTTATGCAGTCTACACGTTTATATAGTCGAACTGTTCTCATCTAAATCGTTTTCGAATCTAAATAGTTTTATAAATTTCGTTTAGAAAAACCAGGACCAGACAAGACTATAGACAATATTAGAAAAGACCAGGAAAGATAAGTTAATAGGAAACAAAATTAGATATGATCAAACTAGACCCAAGTTGACAAAAATAAGGATAATAAAAAAATCAGAGAGCCGTATTTTCGAAAATATCGTAATTTTTCTGAGACACTTTCAAAATGAATGTATATTTCAATTAGTTCGAACGCAATTTTATTGTATAATATCGAATTTTGTAGATAATTTAGTTTAGTTTAAGCACACTATTAACTCATTTAAATATTGTTGATATGTTCAGAAAAATAATAAATTTGCGAAATTATGACAGGCGTTTATAGTCAATTTTCAAACGTCGATTGTTACCTAAGTATTATTCCTATATAGACGTATTATATGTTATTTTAAAGCTAATTTAATCTAGTTTGTGACTTCTATTAACTCATTTCAAAGTTTCTTATATTTTTAAAAATATTGCAAAATTTCTGTGACATTGTTTTAATTAGTCTTCTTTAGCTTGTATCTCTGTTAGTTTCACGTTAATTGTAATAGGTTAAATCTCATTTTGTACATAATTTAATCTAGTTTAAGCACATTTTAGCAATATTGGTATTATTTTCGTAGATATAAGGAATTTACGAAATTGCTAAAAATTTAACGAATTGACGCATACATGTCAGAGTAAATCAGGCATGTCAAACACGCGGCCCGCGCGCCGCATGCGGCCCGACAATACAGAGATTGCGGCCCGCCGAGACATTTCAAAATATTTTTTATAAAAGGCGAAACTATTATGTCCAGCACAAATAAGTCGAAATACTGTAGCAAACAGAGTTGATAAAATAGCCGAGATTTTGAGAAATCACCATAACTAAATAATATCAACATTTCAAGCCTACTCTGTTGCAATTGATGAAAGTACAGATATTCGATATATCGCTCAGCTGGCCGTTTTTATTCACGGATGCGATGTTAGTTTAAAATTAAGTGAAGAACTTTTGGAAGTCATTCTTATGCATAATACAACTACTACTGAAGCTGATATTTTTATTGCGCTTATAGTAGTTTTGAAGAAACATAACTTACCATTGGAAAAGTTGGTGCACCTGCATCTGATGGTATGGCATGGCATGACCGGTATTACTAAAGGAGTTTTTGAGAGATTAAAAGAAGTATGTAAATAACGTGTTGATAATATTTTGAACATTTTCATGGTATTATTCACCAGCAAGTCACCAAAATTATATTCGAGCATTCGTGGGCTTAATTATCGTCAATTTGTTTTATTTTTAGAAGATATAGAATGTGAATACACCGATCTTCCATATTACACGGAAGTGCAATGGCTTTCCACTCATAAAGTGTTAAAACAATTCTTTAAATTGCTGGGCGAAATCATAATTTTCTTGGAAACAAAAAATGATTAATGTGCTGAATTACAAGATGGGCAGTGTATAAATGACTTAGCTTCCCCTGTTGATATTACAAGTCATCTTAATCAACTTAATTTCAAGGAAAAAATCATGTTGTTACAACTCTATTTGATAATATTAACGCTTTCAAACAAAAATTATTAGCAAAAAAACCAATTGAAAAAGATGATTGAATATTGGGGTGAAAACAAACTAATTATAGATACAATCATACCAACTTATAAAAGCGGAATATAGCTTGAATATATAAATATATTCAACCTTACCGTAGCTCTATAATATTATGAAGCCTTAAGCCTACAAAACAAATCTCATGTTGACACGCAACAGATATTTGTATGCTATTTACTAGCCCTCAGTCCACTTTCGTGGCACTAAACAAGAACTAGATAAATAATATTCGAAACGCGTCTGAATATGGCTATTCACTTGGGTTAAATAGAAAGATGTGATCTTTAAAACTACGGTATTTTTCTGGTTATTGTTTATTGCCACGAAAGTGGACTGAGGACTAACAAATAAAATACAAATATCTGTTGTGTTTCGACATGAGATTTGTTTTGTAGACTTAAAAAGACTTAATTAATAATATTATAGAGCTACGGAAAGGTTGAATATAATAATATATTCAATCTATATTCCTCTTTAAATAGAAAAAGAAAACTTATCTCACTTTGAAAGCTGTCAATATCTATATATAATAAATATCAATATATAATAAATTAAAATTTACAAGATATGCTCACCAAATTAAATTATTAGAAATGGGATTCGATCGAAGATTTCTTGACTTGAAAAGCTGTGAAGTATAATTTAGTCATTTTACTTCACCTCTGTCTATAGATATTGAAATTGTTGATGAAAACTTACAAATAGAATGAATTCATATTCAGTGTGATTCTTGATTTGAATTTAAGGAAGTTGGAATTCCAGAATTGTATACATATTTATCTGTATATCGATTTCCTAAAATGTTATCGTTTGTTACGCGTATATTGGCTATATTCGGAAGCACTTATTTGTGTGAGCAACTACTTTCTTTAATGAAAAATAACAAAAATTCAGAAAGGTCAAGATTAACCGATCAACACATATCATCAAATTTAAAAATTAATACATAAATAATCATTCTAGCAATCGTGTTTTATTAATTTTTGAACAGTAAAAACATGCAGCTCTTAACTTACAATTAGTAAAAAATATAAAATGAGGCCCGCAACATCATATGAGTTTGACATGCCTGGAGTAAATATATATTAATACAACATAGAAGAATTATATGGTCTATATGGACTATTGTTTCGAGAAAATTGAAGTTAAACATATTAGTTGCTATGCAATTTCCTACATTGGCCAATTTTAAATTGAACAAAACATGGGCATTTTTAAAGATATTAAATACTTATTAGTAATGAATAAAAAGTTTACACTGAATTAAGCATAAATTGCGTAAAATCTCATTTTTTTAAGAAATGGACTTACACCACTTTCAAAATAAACGGTCCATATTTCAATTTTAAATTAATTTATTCTACTTTAGGTAGTATTAGTAGTTATGTAGTAATTAATACGTCTATCACATAGTCAGGATTCATACAAAAAAATTATTTAAAATAATAATTAAAAATGTGTTATACGCTCCGAGCGCAACACCTTAGCGCCAAAGGTGACACTTTTAAGAACTTCATCACCAGTTACGTCATTATTTAACATTTATTTGTATATATTGACATGCATTTTGCTAAACAAGAAAGTGTTTTATTATCTTACAAGGTCTCAAGGTCAATTTTAAAATTTTACTCAATTTTAGCAGGCTATAGTGAACGGAAGGAGCTAGCGAAATATAATTTGCATATATGTAATCAGCGGCAAAAATGCTTTCAGAAACGTTTTTAAATTTTGCAGTATCTAAAAAAAAAGTACGATTTTGACAAAAAATGATTTTCTCGCTTTTCGTCGTTTCGATGTCTACTCCCCGTGTCGATGGTATTTCTTTACTGAAAGCTTCCTAGGGAATATTATATAAGTTTTCCGGCTAATTTTGCGACGCTTAATCGATTGGTGAAGACTAGAAGTCTCTGTGGGGAGCCGTTCAAAAGTTATGATAGCGTGAAATCAGTCGGAAATGCGAGATGATGTGCAGCGAAAAACTAACACTTCTTTATTTGTAACTTTGGAGCGAAATAAACTGTAAAACCGTCTTCAGCACTTCGATTTCTTTCGGGTAACCAAAAAAAAAATCACAAAAAATTTTCAACAAAATTTTTCAACACAAAGGTTTCTATCTTTTCGTTCGAAAAATATATATTTTTTTTGGTTTTTCGAAACAAGTCGATATGTAAATTGTCGGGAAAGATTCAATAAATCGTCGAGAAATTTCAAACTGAAATTTACCCGATTCTCGATTTTCTAAGTAGATGTCTCGGAAACGGTTGCAGATAATAAAAAACGGATTGCGGCATCGTTTTCAGAAGGTCATTTTCCTATTTATACACTAAGATTGTCCGCGGTAAATTCACCATCCGAGATCTCTACTCGAGCGCCAAAATTTCTTCAATTCTTGCAGGCGATAGTGAACGGACATAGCTAGCGAAATATAATTTGCATAATTTGTAATCAGCAGCAAAAATTCTTTTGGAAACGTTTTTCAATTTTGTTGTAACTCAAAAAATAACGATTTTAGCAAATTCGATTTTCTCGCATTTCGTCGTTTTCGCGTTATTGACTTCCCGTTTCGATGGTATTTCTTAATCGAAAGCTTCCTAAGGAATATTATATACGTTTTACGACTAATTTTAGGACGCCGAATCGATTGGTGAAGAGTAGAAGTCTCTGTGGTAAACCGTTCAAAGGTTGTGACAGCGTGAAATCTGTCGGAAATGCGAGTTAGTGTATGCGAGATAGTGCATTTTGGTGTATACCTATATTGTATATTTTATTAATTTTTTTTTTTTTTTTTGTTTCTGCCTGTTGTTTTTGTACCCTATTATTGGAGACGAAGTTGTCTTTTTGGGCACGAGTGGTGCTAAGCGTGGTTATGCACGGAGCGAATAATTCAAGTTTAATATCTATTTTTTTCATTTTTCGCCAATCAAAAATCGGAAAACGTATTAAAAAATCTATAAAAGGACGTGAAGATTATTAACTTGAACGAAGGGTGACAGAGTGTTTTATGTATGAAGAACCGCAAATGACTAAGCAATGAACCGCATGCGGCTCGCGAGCCGCGGTCTGCCGTTCCATGGACTAGACCAAACAAGATAAAAAAGATAAACAAGAGTCGACAAGACAACATAACTCCAGACAAGTTTAGACAAGATCAAGACCGGACCATACGAGATAGGACCAGTCAAGACCAGACAAGAGCAAGATCGCACAAGAGCAGGCAAGACAGGACGAGATCGGAGAAGATCTGAACAAGACCGAATAGACCGGATAAGACTGGACAATATCGTAAGTCCGTAGAAGACCAAACCAGACCCAGAAAAAAAAAACACCAGACAGATGAGATGAGACAAGACCAGGCACAAGACTAGATAAGACCAGGCAAGGCCAGCCTAGAGCAAAGCAGATGGAACAAGACTAGACAAGAGCAGTCGGAACAAGACTGCACAAGACCATACTATCTTTGGTCTAGATCAGCGTTTCCCAAAGTGTGGGTCGCGACGCGGCACCGGGTCGCAGAAAAATTTTGCCGGGTCGCGAAAAAAAAATGTAAAGGCTTTAGAAGAATGTGTCAAGTTTGTAAACTACGAAAAACCTCCTGCATTAAATAGCAGACTTTTCCCAAACTATACAAGTAAATGGGGAGTGATCATAAACACCTTCTTTTGAATTGTAATTAAAAGAAAACGTTTTAGAACGATAATTTGATCTAAAAGAAGAAGCTTTGGTATTTCAGAATGAACACCCACCATCTAAAAAAAGATGCTATTTTTCCGTTTAGTTGAATTTTCATGCGACGCCGATCTTAAAAAAGTGTTTTAAACTGTACCACTAATTAATTTTTGGTTGGCACTGCCAAAAGGAATATCTCCTATAAGTATCTAATCCCAGCGATACATTTTCTAATGCGTTTTGTCACCACTTAGACGTGTCAAGCGGCGTTCTCGTCCTTGGTAACTTAAGAAAAAAATAGATTGGATGTTGAACCTAATTTGAGAATAAAATTAACATCATTACCTCCTAATTTTAAATTATTATGTGATGACAGACAGCATAATCCTTCGCACTAAGAACAAAATATGTTAAACAAAGTTTACTTACCTAACATTTTACATTTTCTATAAAGTTTCAAGTGAATATCTTTATTATTTTCTTGATTACTTATATTGCCTTATTTAATTATTTTCATAAGGTGGGACGCGAATAATTTTAAAACCTGGTACCGGGCCACTGTTAAAAAAGTTTTGAAAACTCTGGTCTAGATAGTCAAGATTCAGACAAGATCAGATGAGACAAAATCAGGCAGGAGTAAACTAGGCTAGATAAAATCAGATTAGACAAAACCAGACAAAAGTATAACCAGACTAGATAAGACTAGACAAGGCCAATAAAGACCAGACCAGGTGGAACAGTTAGACAAAAGCAGTCGGCACGAGTGATGTAGTGGTGACACTCGTGGTCTCATGTTTGAGCGCTAACTAACAAGTCTGGAGGTCCCGAGTTCTATCTCCAGTGTCGGCTGCATTTGTACCAGAAGACAAATGTGTAATTAATTAGCGCAATTTTTAATAACATCTAAGTTTCTGGGCCTATAAGTGAAAAATGTGGGCAAAATACAATAGGCGCCTAGGCCGCAGTGTTTGAAGGGTTAATACCCGGTATCCACATTGGACCAAACTAAAAAAAAATAGACAAGAGCAGATGGAACAAGACTGCACAAGATTTAGATGATCCCTGGTCTAGATTATCAAGATCAAATTAAATAAAATCAGGCAAGAGTAAACAAGACTAGACAAGATTACAATACACAGAACCTGGTAAGAATAAACAGGATTAGATAACACTAGATAAGGCCAATCAAGACCAGAGTAAATGGAATAAGCCTAGACGAGAGCAGTTGGAACTAGGCAGCACAGACGATCCCAGGTCTATATAAACAAGATCAGATAAGACAAATTCAGACAAGTGTAAACAAGACTAGGCCAAATCGGAATAGACAAAACCACGCAAGAATGAACAAGATTACATAAGACTAGACAAATTCAATTAAGACTAAACCAGATGGAACAAGACTAGACAAGAGCAGTTGGAACAAGACTGCACAAGAGCAGAGGATAGCTTGACTATGTTTTTTCAGTTCAAAGAGTTACCAAATCAACTTACCGATACTGTTTCATATTGTAATTCAGGTATGAGCAACCTATCACAAATCTCTATCACAAATTTTAATAAATAGGACGAATATACCTACCCTACGCCATGTTGATTTTGTACTCAATGGAATAATGGCAATTTAGCCCTAATTACCTGTACCCAGTGTTTCCCCTAATTTTTATTAGTGCTACGCGGTCCAAAGTCTAGGTTAAGTGGTGTTAACTAGGTGCAAAAAAATTAAAATATAAAATAAATTGCACAATTTTCTTATACATTTTTTAAATACTTTATATTCAAACCATAATATCGAAGTACCACGAAAAGCCCGCGCTCCGATACTGGACATGAGAAGGTTGAAGGACTCAAAGATTAATGAACAGGTGTGCCAATCTTTAAGCTATGGTATAAATAACACCACATCAGTAACACAGACAGAACAAAAGTGGAACGTCTTAAAACGCCTTATCCAAAATACGAGCCAAAAGTAAAAGCACAAAAAAAACAACAAAGAAAGAATGGATGACGAAAGAAATTCTTCCGAATTCTTCGAACTCAAAGGACACGCTAAACGCTAATAACGACGGACCGGCCATTACAAAAGACGAAGTTCAAAAAGCAATAACATCAACGAAGAATGCGAAAGCAGCCGATCCATATAACACCGACTCTGAAATGATTCATTTATGTTGCAACTCGCAACCAGAATTACTGAACATCATCACTGACTTATTTAATCAAAGCTACAATACGGGACAAATGCCAGCAGACTGGATGACCTCTATGTTTTGTTACAATCCCCAATAAGCCATCTGCGAAAAAATGCAACGTATATAGATATTTTTGAAGATCATACATGTCAGGATCTATCCTGATCTATATGATCATAGGTGTGAGGAACATGTGGGAGAGAAGCAGTAAGTCTTTGGGAATTCGCTCGAAACGATAGAAGCCATCTTGACACTCCAAGTAATGATACAGAGGTGTAGAGACATGGCACGAGATGTACACGTTCATTTAATTGACTTTGTCAAAGCCTTTGACGCTGTACAACATGATACATTGATTCGTATCAAGGCAAGGTAATACTCTGAGAAAATTTTCCAAGAAGCATTAAACGCAAACGAAGATATTAAGATGAATGGCGAAAACATCAATAACATACGATACGCTGATGATACCATTATAGTAGCAAACACCTTGGAGAGCCTACAAAGTATAATAAACAAGGTCAAAACAAAAAGCGAACGGTATGGACTCAGATTATACAACTGAAAGACAAAATACATGGTGATATCTAAAACTTCTGTATGCGGATGTAATGGTTGCAGATGTCTCCCGCGCGAAACTCCAACGTCAAGTTGAAAACTGGAATAACCGCCTCTCCCAGTATGGTCTAAGTCTAAAGGGCGATTCTCATATATGCGACACTCAGCTACGCGACGTCATGCGACATCGCCCGTCAAGTAATGATTACAATTTTGTTTTAAATGGGCACGTTCTCACTATGGCTACGCGACAGCTACTCGACGTGCCCATTTAAAACAATGTAATCATTATTTGACAGGCAATGTCGCACGACGTGCCGTAGCTGAGTGTCGCGTATATGAGAATCGGCCTTTAGACGTAGACCATACTGGGAGAGGCGGTTATTCCAGTCTTCAACTTGACGTTGTAGTTTCTCGCGGGAGACACCTGCAACCATTAGATCATTCGCATACAGAAGGGTCCAAAGGACATTCCGTTGTAGATCACGAGTGATGGTGTCCATGACAAGAACAAAGAGGGATGGCGATAGTTCTCAATCTTGGTGGACTCCGATGTTTACAGGAAAGTTATCGGAGGTGCCAACAGCAGAACGTACTCTGCTAGTGGTGTTTGTGCATAGCATCTTGACATTAACAAATGATTCTGACACTCCATGATCTCTATCAAATTAACTTATGAGGAACACGATCAAGGGCCTGTTCCTCATAAGTTAATTTGGTATGCGCTCCGAGATAGAAACTTTGCGACAGTAACAACACTTTGTTATCAAAATGTACAAGTAAAGTTGCTCAATCTACAATAAATGTGCATATGGGTATCGACCTTTAACGTGAAAAAGACGGAATATCTGGAGTTAAATCTAAGTGACGGTACCATTCAAGTCGGTGGAGAAAATATAGTCTACACAAACTCCTCGGTAGGTACCTTCGAGGTACCTTCGGTCTCGTCTACAGAGTGATGGTAGTTTCAGTGATTAAGTAAGAGGCAGAGTAAATGAAACCTGGATGCGGTGGAAGGTCACGGGTGTACTTTGCGACAAGAAAATGCTCTCTCTCTCTCTCTCTTATGGCTCTACAGCCCAAGGTTGGCCCTTGGCCTCCGTCAATTTTTTCCTCCAGGCGCTTCTGTCCATTGCTATCGTATTCCAGCCTCTAATTCTTAGGAAACCTCTGGCATCTTCTTCTACCGCGTCGTCCCATTGTTTCCGTGGTCTGCCCCTCTGGTGATTTTGATACCTTGGTACCCTCATAAATGACGACTGGGATTACTGAAAAGAAATTTTTGCAAGAATAGAACAGGCCAGATCTTCTTTCCACAAACTGAAGAAAATGTTCTTCTCCAGCAGCTTGTCTCTTCCCCTTAAAATCCGAATGGTAAGGTGCTATATCATGCCTGTTCTCCTATATGGCGTAGAGGCCTGGACATTAACAGAGGCGACGCAAAATAGGCTGGAGACTTTCGAGTTTAAGATATATTGACACATCTTGTGCATATCATGGATCCATCATATCACAAATGAAGAAGTATTCCAATAAATCGGTAAAAATAAAGAACTGCTCAATATCGTAAAAGAAAGAAAGCTGCAATACTTAAATAGCGACAAATATCGCATATTACAGTTAGTCATGCAAGGAAGAGTAGATGGGAGAAGAGAACCAGCAAACGACGTAACTCCTGACTTAAGAACTTACGCCAGTGGTTCGGCCTTACACCAATTCAACTGTTCACTCACCAATTCAACTATCAAGCAGTTGATAAAGACAAGATTTCCATGCTAATCGCCAACATCCGCAACAGATAGGACACTCTAAGAAGAAGAAGATAATATCAAATAGCAAAAGAATAGTTTTGGATATTTCCAATGAAACTTTATTTTTTTAGTTTCTTGGATTAACACAATCTTTATAAACTTCTTCGGTGTAAATTGTTTGCCCATTT
This sequence comes from Phosphuga atrata, assembly GCA_944588485.1. Classification (NCBI taxonomy): domain Eukaryota; kingdom Metazoa; phylum Arthropoda; class Insecta; order Coleoptera; family Silphidae; genus Phosphuga; species Phosphuga atrata. The sequence goes on along the minus strand of OX155892.1, from coordinate 85,242,261 downwards.
GATAAATTAATGTAATTTTATTCTCACTAGATCACCTAGGTGTGCATAGATTCTCTTAAGAGTCGCATGCACATCGGCATGTCCAAAGCGATGTTCGACTCACCCAGCGCGGCGTTGATCATAGTAATTTGTTGCTGGTTACAATAATATATTAGTTAATCTAATATTCCCAATTTCGAAGACGAAATCAACTTCTCGTAATTTAAGTGCGCGGAAAATAAATTTATCTGCGCAAATTTTAAAATGTCACGAAAACTACTGCGCATCCGCGCACCCGCGCAGCTTACAGGGAACATTGCCTGTACCCCAACAAAGGTTGCTCAGGTCTGCTTTATGGAGGGAAAGTCATGTAATCCTACGTTTTTTTCTAGATTTTTTTATGAAGTGATGGAAAGATTTTTCGAATTGAAACAATTCATATCTCAAAGTATAACATATAAGCTATATTCACAAATTTAAACAAAAAAAAAAAACAAAAAATGGCGGCTCCACAGCCGCTGAAAGTCGGTTCCTTAGATTTGCGCCGTGCAGCCTACAGGTCTCAAATCTTACTGAAAATGAAAAAAACAAATTTTCATCGTTAAGTTTACATCAATACGCTTTGCATGACGTTGAGAAAAATTAAAAAAAAATGAAATACAACATTCAGCACCCTTTTGAAAAAAAGGTTTCTGTATATCTCTGTATATCTTCTGTCTCGTTTCTGAAGAAACAATTGGTATGAAACAATATAAATTTTTTTTTTTTATAATTCGAACGCCATGCAATAGCCAATGAGTTGAAGAATATTTATGGAAAATTTCATCGAAATCGGTGGAAAACTCGTTGACCTACATTGCACGGCGCACGAAATTTTACATTTCGAGAAAAACGCGTTTGAAGTTTTCGATACAGAAAAGTTGTGTTCAAGAGGACTTACGGCTTTCCACGCTCAGTCTGCGATACCAGGGCCATACAATATAATTTCTTCTTCTGCGAATTCGTCCATTCGAGCCGCTTCCTCTTTTTTCTTCGCTGTTCTTGCCATTCTGGACCTGTTCCAAGTACGACGGTCCTGCCTCCACACTCGGCATGCAGTTTAGTGGTCCGCGAACATGCCTGCAGCCAAGAAGGCAGCGATCTCCACGATTTTCCAACCACAGTGTAGATGCTTAGGAGCCAAACGCCACACAGTCGCATTGAATAATTCATTTGCGTTCTGTGCATAGCCTTCCAAGCATCTCGTGAGCAAATCATCCCGCGACAAATCTTCGTATATCGGCAAGATTTTCTCCTCTAAGTCGGGATGTAGAGGAGGAGGATGCTCACACGACTGCGTTGTATTGGAAACTTCAGCGACGCGATATGCGCACCAGGAGTCGGCACCCGGGGGACAGTACTTGTGCTGCGGCTGTTCGTTTGTCGAAATCATATGAAAATAGGTGACCATTATAGGCATCCTTCATTTCCTCTTTCGACATTATTTCTTTCTTTGACATTTCTTCTTCTGTTTCTTCTAATTGCGATTTTGATGGTGGTCGCCGACGACGAGGACGACTTGAGCGATAATCTGACTCACCTTTATTTATCTTTCGACTCATGAATCACACAGTACGAGGGACACGCGATATATAGGCTTCTCGCGGACTTCCAAGCGCCCGACCTTAGAAGCGATAACACGCTCGGTCTTGTTCGGAACATGATAGTGTGTGTATATACGCTATAGAGATGTTAATACTTCGAATTTCGATCTGAAAATTTAGGAGCATATTCTCCAAGTGTTAAACTGATTTTTTCACAAATAAAAAAAAAATTGTCAAAAAATGGCAAATTACATGACTTTCCCCCCTTAAATAACGTATAAGCAACTTGAAATAACGTAGCGTAATAAACGTAACGTAATAAGTTGCTATTTTTATTTGAATCAAATTTTGCTACTTAAATGTAATTTAAAAGTAATTTTGCTACTATGTTATTGGAAATATTATTCATAGAAAATTAAATATCTGTTTGATGGGACAAAGACAATAGGGTATCTGTTTTAAAAATAAATATTGCTTTATTTGTTTTTTATAGTAATCTGCAACTGTAATTGTCAAATAACGAACTAGGTACTACTAATTCCTAACTTTTCTCTGCTTTACTACTATATTCACACTCACGACAGAAAAATAAGTAAAATACGTATAAATAAGAAAAAAAGTACTACTATAAATTATCCATTATACATGTGTGATAGTAAATAGAATATTTTATAAGATTTTTATATGTTGTGGTGACTTATTCAGCTCGTTCATGCGGCGCTCCCACCGACATCTCTCACGGATGGCACGCTGGCGAATGCTATACGTACGGATGCCGGATTAACTACCATTGCGCCGACGGCTTTGAACTCGTCGGACGCAATGAAAGGTTTTGCCAAGCGGATGGTACCTGGTCCCCAAAAGAACTTCCAACATGTGTCTGTGAGTATTTAAACTTTAATTATTAGTACATACTTTATGGCAATTACTGAGAAGCTTATGCGAATTTGGTATATATAAGAAGATTCTTTTACTAACATAATCTGTTATTATCTGATGAAAGATCTATGATAAAATAGATTATAATAATTCATGTGTTGTGTGGATATGTTTAATGAAGTAAATATATTGATTTCAGTGGTGACTGCTGTTCAGTGTATTCCACCAGAAAATCCACGACACGGTAAAGCTATATACACATCATGCAGCTACAATTCGGTAGTTAGTTATGAATGCAAGTACGGGTATTATTTGTCGGGCGAGACGACGAGACGTTGCGGAGCTGATAAGAAATGGTCTGGAGCGCAGCCGGTCTGTAAAGGTATTTCCGTTTTAGAGTGAACTTTGTTGAGTAGCTTTTTTTCGTTGTGGTTTTGTTTAGCTAATTTGGCTTTTGTTTTGCATCGCATGCATTTATAGAGATTAACTGCGGCCATCCTGGTCGACTGTGGAACGGATGGCTGGAGAATATTGAAGGAGGTACGGGCCTAGGCGCCTCCATTATATTCAGGTGCCACGAGGGAATGAGGCTAGATGGAAATTCCTCGACCGTGTGTCAGATTGATGGGAAATGGAGGTATCCACTGCCTAGATGTTTAGGTCAGTCTTAAAAGAAAACTTTCTTCTTTTTTTAACAATTGCATGCATTATTTCTACTCCGTTCTTTTAGCAAATTATATACAATATATATTTAATTTTTTTTTATTTGAGTTGCTGGTTTTCGTTTTATGACACTTTGCTTTTTTAATATGAACACAAACAATTTCATTAATCACTTTTCATTCTCTACTACATAAAAAACATTTTAAGTATTGATTCATGTTTCTTATTTGTTAAAACAGTTATATTTGAAATGTTTAGTCAGTAATTAGCTAATAGACTTACAATTAGCCCAAATATGTTTTTGACTCACTACGTTTCTCTTGTATGACGCCCCTGCCTGATTGGATTGTTGTGTGTACGACATATTTGATTTTTTATGTTTTTTTTTCATTTCCGGATTAATAAAATATTTTTACTGAAATACTTGATAAATATTTTCTGTATATTCAAAGTTTTCACTTTGTAGTTTTCAAGTTTTTCAATTTTCTTTCATGGAACATTTTGTCATTTAATTTCCTGTTAAACGACATGAACAAGACTTTTAGAGTTGAATAAGAATTGTGATCCTATAAAAAAAAAATCGTTTCGTCTGTTATTTAATCTATAAATTATTATTTAAAATCGTATATCAAATATTATATGGGATCATAGGTTAAATACAGGGCCGGAACAAGGCAGGGGCTACAGGGGCTACAGGGGCAAGTGACCGGGGCCAAGACGGATGGCGTCCCAAAAAAGTCCCGAAGGGGGTCCCACAAAATTCGTAATAAATTTAAAAAAAAAACAATGCGCCTTTCAACAATTTTTTGGGAAGCTGTTCAAAAATAGTATGATATTTTAGGCAAATAAGTAACTTATTCAAATAATAAAACTTATTATTTATTCTCCACTCGTCTGAGATTTTGCATTCGCTCAGTATTTTACTGAATAGCATTGTTATTTCGTGTTCTAGGGTGTCGCCTTCATACTTAAGGAGTTTCTTAGGCCTGCCGTGACGTCAGTTCTTGTGATGATGGTTCCGTCTTCCACTCTTATCAGCGGTCCGTCAGCGTTCTGGGGTGTGTTTCCTCGTTTCTTTGTACAGCTCTGTGAGGTACTTGTACCATGATTCTGCTGGTATCGGGTTCTTATCTCTTAGTTCATTTATTTCTCTGCGTGAGCTCCTGATTAGTCTCCAGATTTGTTTTTGCAATCCATAGAAATCTCGCTCCATTGATTTTGTGAAGCACTACCAATATTCTTCCTTGGTTTTCCTTACCAAGCCGTTCGTTTCATTTCAAGCACATCGATTCTCTTCTTCTTATTGTGCCATATCCTCAGTGGACGTTGGCGATCAATATGGCCCATCGGATTCGATCCACAGCCGATCTGAACAAGTCAACCGATGTTCTTCCGGTCCATTGTCGCAGATTCTTCAACCAGGAGATCCGTCGTCTTCCCTGTGACCTCTTCTCCTCGATTTTTCCCTGCTTGATGAGTTGAAGTAGCCTATATCTGTTGCTGTTTCTCATGATATGGCCAAAGTATGACAGTTTTCTGTTTGACTGTTGTGAGCAGTTCTCTGTCCTTCTGCATGCGTAGGAGTATGGTTTCGTTGCTAACATGGTGGGTCCAGGAAACGCGAAGCATTCGACGATAGCACCATGCTTCGAAGGCCTCCAGTCGCTTACTAGTTGCCTCGGAGAGTGTCCATGCCTCCACTCCATACAAAAGCTTAGAGAAGACGTAGCATCTAAGTATGCGTGTTCGAAGATGGATGTTCAAGCGCATGTTACACAAAACATTCTTCATTTGGTTAAATGTAGAACGTGCCTTCTCTATGTTGATCTTTACTTCACGACTATGATCCCATTGGTCATTGAGGTTTACACCCAAGTACGATATTGATGGTACTCTCTGTAGTTGGGCCCCATTTACCAGGAATTGGGCATTAGACGCATTTTTGCTGACGATTAGAATTTTTGTCTTTGCCACATTCAATCGCATATTAAGTGGTTCGCATGCCTCTACTACTTTATCAATCAGTCTCTGTAGTCCTTCGGCACTGTCGGCAATTAGTACAGAGTCGTCTGCATATCTTAAGTTATTAATTATTTCCCCGTTTATCTTTATCACAATCTGTTCTTCTTCGAGTGCATTCTTAAAAAGGTTTTCTGCGTATCGGTTAAACAGTAGCGTGGATAGTACGCAGCCCTGTCTGACACCTTGTTCTACTGGAAATTCCTTTGACATTATATTTTCCACACGAACACATGCTGTTTGTTGTCTGTACAGATTGTTGATTATTCGTGCATCTCTGTCATCTATTCCTGATTGCTTTATGGTTTCTGTTAGCAAATCATGGTTAACCCTATCGAATGCCTTTTCGAAGTCGATAAAACACGTGAAAACATCGCAATTCACGTCTCTTGCTCTCTGAATCAGAACACTCAGACCAAAAAGGGCATCTCTAGTCCCCAATCCACTCCTAAACCCAAATTGCGTCTCGCTAATGTCTTCTTCTAGTTTTTGATATATTCGTTCGTAAATAATCTTAAGAAAGACCTTCATGAAGTGACTTGTGAGACAGATAGTTCTATAGTCTTCGCATTGTTTAGCTGTGTTTTTTTTAGGAATCGGTATAAACGTAGAGACTATCCATTTCTCGGGTATATCTCCCGATTCATATATGTTGTTAAATAAGTCCGTGATTAGGTCTAGGTATTCTTCCTCAATGAGCTTTAACATATCGCCAAGAACTTCATCTGGGCCCGGGGACTTCCAATTGCCTTAAGAACTTCTTGATGAGTTATAGAAGGTCCTGTTTGTGCTGGGCTATTTGTGTTAGAAACTGTTCGGCTATCGTCAGCATAAAGAGTCTGTATGTATTGTTGCCATCTTGCTACTTTGTCATTCACGTTCAGTAGTGCAGTCCCGTTTTTGTCGGTAATTATGTTATTCTGTCGTGGTTTGTTTATTCCAGCTGCATCCTTTATTTTTTTATGTGTATTTAAAACGTCATGTTTTCTGTCTAGTTCTTCTATTTCAGAGCATTGTTCTTTCCACCAGTTTTCTTTGGCTTCTTTGATCTTTTTTTTAATGTTGTTGTGGATTTGCTTATATGACTTTAAGTCTTTGCTCTTTGTTTTTCTTCGTTCTTCCATCAAACCTAAGATCTCATCTGTAATCCACTTGCTTTTCTTTTTTCTATGATTTGTGTAAAGGTTTTTATCTGCAACAGTTTTCATTACATTGGTGATGGCTTCGACTTGTTGTTCTATGTTGCGGCTGGCAAGGCTTCTGATCTTGTTCATACCTTCTTTAATCTGGTCTTTAACTTGTTGCATCACGTTGGGGTCTTTCAGTCTCTGTATGTCATGTCTCTTCAATTGGGGCTTCTTCTCTGTTCTCTTAAAGCGTACTTTAAGTGTTGACAGCAGTAGGTTATGGTCGGTATATACGTCTGCTCCAGGGTAAGTTTTAGTGGATGTGATGGAGTTTCTAAACCTTTTATTTATTGTAATAAAGTCTATTTGGTTTCTAATTACACACTGTTCGCGGTCGGCCGGCGATTTCCACGTATATAACCTTCTTGGAGGTAACTTAAAGAAGGTGTTCATTATTGAGTGCCATCATTATTGAGCACATCGATATTACTGTTTAAACAGGGACATTAAATCGACCCGGCCAACTACAGAGCCATCAACCTCTTAAGCAGCACCTTGAAACTGCTGACAAAGATCATAACAGATAAGATCAATACATCGACACAATTAGCCGAAGAATAGCAAGTCTTTAGATCTGGCAGGTCCTGCATATTCGCAATAAGACAGATAGTTGAAAAGTCGATAGAATACAACCGGCCCACTTACATATGATTTGTAGACCTACAGAAAGCCTTTGATAGAGTGCAACTCGGGGATGTCATAGATATACTGCATAAAAGGCAAATACCCTACGACCTGATAAAACTAATAGAGGACATTTATTCATCGAACTCAGTATGAGGAAGGTTTAATAACCAAACCACGGCGGCAATACCAGTAGAACAGGGCATAAGGCAAGGCAACTACTTGAGCCCAACACTGTTTAATATAATGTTTGACGGAATCATAAAAAATAGCCATGGTAAGGGTTACCCAATGGGCACTAAAGACTTTTCAATTATCTGCTACGCAGACGATGCAGCGATCATCGCCGACAGTGAGGACAACCTCCGAAAACTGCTACACGTCTAATCAGACAGCCAAACAATTGAACATGGCCATATTAACACATAAAACGAAGTGCATGGCAACATCAAATATCCCAATACGAGGTAAATAGAGGTAGATAGCCAAATCATTCAACAGGTGATGAAATTCAACTATCTAAGAGAGCATCAAGAATTGCTGGATGCCTGAACGGGGTCATTTTTTTAAATAAATACCTAACACTCGCACGAAATCACCCATCTACAAGACCGTAATAAAACTAATAGCCACATATACGGCAGAAACTCGCCCTGTGACAACAACAACACAAAGAATACTTGGAAGCGTAGAAATGTCGGTGCAATTGAAATGTGGAAGTGTCGGTGCATACAAAAGATTAATAATAAAACCATAATGGACAGGATGAGGAGCAAGGAGCTAAGGCAAATGTTCGACGTACAACCCATAAACGACTGGGTAGAAGAACGAAAAAAGATGTAGCGCAGTCATGTGGACCGGATGTACAACACCAGGCTGGTCCGAATAGCACGGGATACTTCGCCAAGAGGGAAAAAGAAGCCCAGGGAGACCCAGAAAGCGGTGGAGCGACAATATGCCACACCTTGACCGACCATAGTGATTGATGAACAGGCAGGCATGCCTATAATGAGAGAAAGAAGAAGAATAAAACTTAGTGTATGAGGGGTCCAGTGATGAGGTTTTTCCCAGGGCCCCAAAAAAGCTAGTTACGGCCCTGGGTAAATATGCTGTTTACTCCAAGTTTTCAATTCGCATTTAGATTTAACCCACAGTTGCGGTAAGCGGGGATTTCCCCGCATTTAAAAAAAAATTATGTTCATTGGTCGTGGTTCGAACTCGTATTTGATGAGTCACCAAAATATAAAATTCATATTGTAACGTTTGAGAAAAAATACTTGTACACTTTTCACATATAATTTATTAATAACAATCATTAATAAATTATATGTGAAAAGTGTACAAGTATTTTTTCTCAAACATTACATTATGTCAAAATTTCACCAAGTAAGAGCTAATAAAGTGTCAGAATTAAAATTCATATGTTGGAGTATATTGCCGCTAGCGTGTATTTTAAGATTTCTGATGTAACGAGCACAGGTTGCTGGAAACAAGAATTATGATCCTTGTTTCCTGTGCTGGAAGCATAAAACCACAAAAAGGCGAATAAGTACCATGTCTATCTGCGATATATGCGCAAAAATCACATGACGATGTTAATAAAATGCCAGGAATATCGTGAATGATTGTGAGTAATGACGAAGAAATAAAAAACTGAATTTTGGAACTGTAGAAAATCAATCTTTCATACACAAAATTTTTCGTTTTACTGCCTCCTTTTTGATTTTTTAATTTGAGTTACCTCCGCATTTGTTACTTTTCAGTTTAAAAAAAAATGATGTCAACAATTTTACAATTGAGTAAATCGAAATGTTTACTATTGAGTGCTGTAAAGCGAATTATACAGGGTGAGCCATTTAACGTGACCACCCCAAATATCGTCGTTACCTTTGCAGTGACGAAAAAATGTCAAAAGGGAATTATATTGATTTCGGGCTGACACAGTGGTTAAAAATTATTTTTGTCAAGGTCATAGTTTATGCGTCCTTAATGGTTTTTAAAATGGGAACATGTTATTTTTTTATCAAGATATTGTAGGCACTATTAAGACATTATCATATCTTGAGATATTATGATATCTTGCCCTTGAAAAGGGTTTTCAACAAAATACACGTGTAAAAACGGAAAATCGTGATTTTATTGCTAATAAAAATATCCGAATAATGTAGATTTTTTCTGCACAAAATTTATTAAACAAATGTTTGGAGAGATGACCATTAACTCGACACATTTTGAGAACTTCGAATATTTTCTGGTGTGATAGCGGCACAGGCTCTTCTAATTCGTTCTCGCATGTTCGCCGGCGTCGTCGGAACATCATGGTAAACGCGATCCTTTATAGCTCCCCATAAGAAAAAATCAAGTGGCGTTAAATCCGGCGAACGAGCAGGCCAAGGGATTACTGCACCTCCCCAATCCAGCGTCTGGGAAATTTTCGGTTTATCACTTCACTAGATATAACTGCCCAATGAGCTGGACAGCCATCTTGTTGATACCACATTCGGCATCTTTGTGCTAACGGAATGTCTTGTAGTAATTCTCCTAAAGTTTTGTTAAAAAAATCGCCGTATTTTCGTCCATTCAAATTGCCGTCTATGAAAAATGGTCTAATAATCCGGTCCTCAATTATGCCACACCACACATTAACACTCCAAGGACGCTGGTGCACAATTGTTTTTCTATTGACCAATAGTGCATGTTGTGTGTATACAACTGTCCATGGTTATTAAAAGTTGATTCGTCAGTAAACAAAACGTCGTAAAAAAGTTCTGATTCACCTGTAACTGACGCAGAGCCCATTCACAGAACTGAAAATCATATTACCAAAATCAGCACTATGAATTTCTTGATCCAAGGAAAAATGGTACTGATGGAATTTATAACGTCTTAATATTGTTAAAACACTCGTCTTGGAAATTCCGGAATAGTGCTCAATTTGCCGACTACTTAATTGCGGATCATGAACTACTGTAGCTAGTACGACAATCTCTGATTCTTCATTTGTTCTAGTCTTGCGACGTTTCTTTTTGCGTGGATTAACACTGCCCGTTTCACGAAACATCGAAATGATTCGATCGAAACATCGTCGGATGATTTCTGTCAGGATAACGTTGTGCATAAAGTTCCTGCGCTCGCACAGAGTTCCTGCCGGTCTCGACATAAATCAGAATCATATCCTCTTTCTCTGCTTGACTGTAGAATACCCCATTTTCGATACGGTTATTCAAGGTTATTTTCAATGGATACATTTGTAAAATCATTTCAAGGTCATGATATCATAGGTCGCTGGATTCGTCTAAATAGTGGTTACAATGTCTTGATAAAAAAATAACATGCTCCCATTTGAAAAAAAAAACCTTGAGGACGCATAAACTATGACCTTGACAAAAAGGAATTTGTAACCACTGTGTCAGCCTTTCGAAATCAATAAAATTCCCTTTCGACATTTTTTTCGTCACTTTAAAGGCCGATTGTCATGTACGCGACAGTCAGCTACGCGATGACGCGCGATGAAGTGTCGCGAATTGTCGCGTATATTCTCATATATGCGATACTCAGCCACGCGATTCTTTGTTGCAAGTGTCAAATCTACACAAACATACTGGTCAAACGTCATGCGACGTCGAGCAAAACGTAAAAGAATGCTCACAAAATAAACCCAGCGACAGCGCGTGGCATAGCGACTTATAGCAGCTGTCGCGTAGCCATAGTGAGAACGTGCCCATTTCAAACAATGTAATCATTATTTGACGGGCGATGTCGCGTAGCTGAGTGTCGCGTATATGAGAATGGGCCTTTAAGGTAACGGACATATTTGGGGTGGTCACGTTAAATGGCTCACCCTGTATATTGGTTTAACTTTTAAAAAATTTTTAGTCCTTATAAAATACTATACTCGCATAAAAATAATTATAAAATATAGTTATGCACTGTTTTGTTGTCCACTAACATAAACAAAACAGCTTCTATTAAGAAAGTTTAATAGATTGTAGATAGTAGATATGGTGGTGACGACTTGTACTGCTACCTTTATAGATCTATTGTACCCGACCCTCCTACTCCAAGTGTTGGTGTACTTACCCATTTAGAGCGCCTCCTCTAATCCTGATTCCTTTAGGAATCTCAGGATCTGGGTAAAGTTTAATAAAAATGGAATAGAGCAAGTTATGGACTGAATAATCATGAAAAGTTCGGTAAAATACGCACTAGCGTGTACTTACGTTATTATCCAAAGCTTGTGTAAATAAGGGTAAAATTTTCTTTGGTACTTACGTATTAACGCCACCACCGCTATATATTGGATCGAGAGTTCCGGCTGCCGCTCGTATGTTGTCTATGTGATTTATCTGTCCGCTTCGCGCCGGGCAACCTAATCTAACCGGGGTTAAAAAATAAAGTATGTTGAGCTTTAAAAATGTTTTAATTTTAAATAAATTGTTTTATTTTATGATTTATCATAAAATCTAAATTTTAGGTGTACATTGGCGGCATTTAAAAATGTAGCGGTGGTTGCATTAATACGTTAGTACCTTTTCATTTTTCAATAGGAAAATCTTATCGTTTAATTTAGTTTTTAACAAAATTTTTCGTAATTTCAATAATAATTTTTATTTTCACTTGAATTTTCGCTTTAGTTTTTCCGTTTTAGAATTTCAGACAAGATATGAAAACAATTAAGTGTTTAAATTTAATGATTTTTATTAATTTTAATCATCTCCTAATAACTTGTGATATAAATTTGATGAAAACGGATTAAGCAATGAATTGTTTTTCTTGTTTATTATTATAATTAATCAGATATTTTCAAAAATTTAAAAAATCTGAAATAAACTACGACCGAATTACAACTTAGAAACAAGAAAACTTTAAAGCAATCAAATATAACGTTGCCATTCATATTAGTATAAATTAATTTGTCAAAACTCATGGACGTAATGATAAATTTAGCTGCGTCCCTTTTCTGGTAAGCCCCTTCTTCGGTGGTCCCTAGCCGCGTGCCTAGTTTTCCCAATGATAAATGTGATCCTGAGTAAATCCCACAGAAGTTATAATATTAGTTATTTGATGATGTAATATTTTAATGCCATGAGCTGATAATAAATTCGTAACAATTTTGTATATCAGTGATACACAAACTATTTCCATTCACGACCCAGTTCGTGCAAAATTTTCTCGAGACCCCCAGATAAACAGTAAACATTTTTTGTATTTTCAGTAGATATTGCAATATTTCACTCATTTCATTTTCAGTAGATATTTCCGTATATTGTTGTGAAGTTTTGTTTTCTCGGAATTTGACGACTGATAACAATGTGGCGCGACACTCTTGGTGTAACTAAATAATGCCTCGCTTTAGGAACAAGAAACCCATATTTCTGCTTGTTCACTTTCCACCTTGTTAGAGGGTCGATGTAATTTTTTTTTTAATACATTTATTGAAAACTAGTTGTATATACAGTACATTAGCAACATTACATAATCAAATAATTTGTTCAACAACTAGTTGCAAAGGACTTGCTTGAGATATGTGCAGCGACAATCTCAGTCTTCCGCAAGCCCTGCAGTGTTTTCCGCTTGTTAGTGTTTGTTCAGTGTTTTTGCCTTGTGTTTTCCGCTAAATATTCTGTAATTGTTTTTCGGATTAAAAGCTAAACGGGATTTTGATGGCCTTGGAGAAGAATGTCATCTTCTCCTTCACTGTCACTCGTATCCATTAGTAGTGTCAATCGTGTGCCTCAAAGATACGAAATCTTGAGTTTCGTCCAATCTGGCACGCTTTGTATTCAGACAACGTTAACCTGGGTAAGATGCGTCTTGGGCAGGGATAGCGAACTTTTTGGAGTAGTGGGTCAAATTTTGTTCATAATATTTTTCGTATTAGCTCGTGGGTCACCAGCTGAGTGGGATCACTTGGAAAGGAGGAGGGAGGTCAAAGGCTTCTCTTTTTGTTCTCACTTTTAAAGCCTTTTACAAAATTCAAATTTCCTTCTTGTATAACAACTTCTACTTTGGAAGTGAAGAGCAAAAAATAAAGATCGAAGTCAAAAAATTGATACCAACTAATAAATCCATAAAACTTCCTGATCTATTATACAATGAAATCCAATTAGAGGATGGGGAGGTAGAATATTTTGCTTAAGATATTGAATTAAACCAATGTTTTCCACACCATGCTGTAGGTCAATTATCAATCCATTACTTTAAATGCAATATCAAATTTTTTAAATATATCATGCTCTGTACACCTCCATTTCAACGTTATTAGTTTCAAAACTTCTTCTTTCAATATATTTCCTGATTTATATCGAGCGAAAAAACTGCTAATTGTACAAAACCTTAACATCATTACTCTCATCTAAAGCAATTGAATACATTTCTAATTCTAGTATTCGATCTTTAATTGAATTCCGACTTATTGGTAACTCATTTATACACTTCTTAATCAAGTGTTTGTCTTTAAAATCTGGAAATAAAGTAGCACTACATTCTTAAAATGCTTTCTGAACTCGCACGTCAAAATGGAACACATTATTAAGTAAATAATTGTATGTGAAGGATGCCATTATTATAACCATGTGTAAAAGTATCAAAATCGTGCGTAAAAGTCCAATATAAATCAAATGGGGTTTCATTATTAAACGATTTCGGTTTGTTCTTACTATGGCAACTACTCGCGACAGTAAACAAAAAACATAGCCGGAGTGAAAATAAATTTTCTGACGTATATTAAAATTGAATTAATTTTTCTTTATCAATTTAAATAAATCACTGTGCGCTTTTACTAGTAAGCAATTTTTGACACGGAGGGGCTGAAGTGGTATATTACAGGAAAAACTAAAAACGTATAAAATATAATAATTTGAGAAGAAATTTCTTATTGATATATTTAATATTCATACCTTTGTGGTTGAGAAACTTTAACTTAAGAAAATAATAAAAGTGCATTTTGAACATTTCTAAAAGTTCTAAAATCAATCGGGTTTCTTTAATCCATGCTCGGGTCACTTAAAAAGCCTATGTAGGTCAGTGTCTGCCCCGCGGTTCATAGGTTCGCCATCCCTGGTCTAGGGCTTTACACGAGAACGATATTTTTCTCGTCTCGTCTCGTCTCGTAAAAGCGAGACGAACTCTCGTCTAATCTCGTCTCGTGCGAAGCTCTAGGTGCGTCTGTTTGACTTACTTCAAGCAAATCCAAAATATGTTCTATCACACGCTCTTTACTGGAAATATATTATCTAGGGAATCACTGATGATACATAAACTAGCTGTCTGTTTTGACCAACGGTTGGTCTACATGAGTTTGAGTTACGTATAAAACTATTAGTAAGTCTTGAAACTAAATATATATGTTTTTTTTAAATTAAGATTGTATTACCTGACTGGCAATATAGGTTACGTGCAAGTTCATTCTCGGTAGTGTAGTGGACAGCATACCCACCTTACAAGCGGAAGACCGCGGTTGAATTCCCCGCCAAGGAAGTATTTTCAACAAGACCGGCACCGGGTCGTAAGTTTTGCACCCCCGAAGGAGCGCGAAATACACGATACCGGGGTGGCGCATACTAGAAACCAAGTGGAAAAGGAGGTTTAATGAGAGGTTCCCCCAAACCACAATAAATAAATTTAAAAAAAAAAAGGTTACGTGCAAGACTAAATATAACTATAAAGTTCTTGCACCAAAAGTATAGAACACAGAGTCTAATTTATATATTTTATTTTATGCGACTGTGTCGCAACGCAAGTCGAGAGTTACTGGTTACAATACTTTCTTAGAAGTCGACTAGTACATGCGGATGGAGTAGTTGAATAGGTTGAAAGTGTAGATACTATAGTTGTTAGGGCGAAATCGAATATAGAATCTTGAGAATTTTGTAGTTGTACAATATAAATATTTAAAAATTTTAAATATGAAATCTTTCATTAAAAAAATCCTGTGTCAAAGCTATCGACCGTTAAAATACCAAAACATTAATTCCAATATTAAAATCAACGATATATGCAGAACTGACAGAGAATCAGTAACACAGAAAATGCTGAAATAAATCGAGAATTCGAATCAACTTGTGCCGTCACTTAGAGGTGAATGCGTGGAAATGTGTTTGTCTCCGATTGGTGTTTTTGGTTGCATCAGAAATATCGTTGTAAAAAAAATCCGATTTCGACGTACCCGAAATTTGAGGAATTTTGAAAAATTCTCCCCCGCCAAACCGCAGTCGGCGAAGAAGCGAAAGTTATATATTATATAACCCTTGCAGAAAAGAGTTGGAGTTTGCGAACTGGGGCGATAAAAGTTGCTAAAGTTGAAAGACGGATAAAATAAGACGCGCGATAAATGGGCGTCGATTCGCGGGGCTCTGAGAGGCGCACGGTGGAAGCGACACGTTGAAACTTGGTTTCAGAATGTCGGCAATTTCCGGCGGAAGGATACCGTTCAAAAATTTCTGAAAAGTTTGCATGCTCCTCCCAGCTAGGACACAACATTTTTTGCAATAACTTTGCCAGTTTCGAACTTTTTGCAACTTTTAATAGCCTATGGCACGGTCCAGTCTGTTCTCGATCTGCCACTGTAGGACAGGAAGTTGTACCATTTGTACTTTTGTAGATCTTGATTGCGGATTGACATCCTACCGGTTTCCTTTTATCTGCCGTGGCGACCGCGTGGTTTCTGCGAATCGGCACATCGTTCGTCGACCTCCATTGAACGGTGTAGCAAAATTTAAATAGAAATTGTAAAATTCCACCTGCTTCCGGTTTGTCAGCCGCAAACGCTCGGTTTTGCAAAAACATCTACCGCACGACCATTTTTGCCAAAAATTGCGCGGCCTCTCCAAAGGCCCAGAGAGGAAGAACCTACGAAACCGGATCCGCAAACAGGAACACTCGTTTTTTTAAACTCGTTTAAGAAACTCGTATTTTGCGATTTTTGTTTTGTTTTTTCGAAATTATCTCCTAATTTTCAGCGAAGACTCGAAAATTCGAGATGACAGTTTTGTGCCGAAAAAATGGGAGCTCCCGATAGCACCACTTGCGTCGCGATCGGTCCAAATACTCGGTGGCCAAGAAACAGAAATTTTGTTTTCGCGCCGCACCGCCGCCGCCTTCGGCGGCAGCACAATATCTCACAGATTTGTCAATTGTCTGGAGTTTTTAAAACCTTTTGCCACTCTCGCAAATCACTCAAAACGTCTGTTTTCATTCTCCAAACCCGATTTGACGTATTTTTCCCGAACCCTCCTAGAAAGGCGTACGATACTATTTTACTATATGTAGATTACAATTTTGGTACAATTGAATTGAATATTTGCATTCGCGAATAACGGCGGCAGATATTCGCATCAATATATATATATATATATATATATATATATATATATATATATATATATACATATAAAAATGAACATGAATATGTGGAACGTACTTATATACAAGGCCGTTACTTAATATATCTATTTATTAATTTTTATATAATCAATTATTATAGTACGATTAGTAACATTCTGGTGTATTAACTCTCTTGAACATTAACGATTTAAACCATCAAATAAAACTAATCCCTTAATTTCTCACATTGTTCCAGCTCCTTGTGTTGTGCCGCAAGTATCTCAGGGCCGGGTAATCCTGATATCCCGCAACGACACGGCAATTCAGTCGACCGTCGTCCAACACGGCGA
This sequence comes from Phosphuga atrata, assembly GCA_944588485.1. Classification (NCBI taxonomy): domain Eukaryota; kingdom Metazoa; phylum Arthropoda; class Insecta; order Coleoptera; family Silphidae; genus Phosphuga; species Phosphuga atrata. Next base: position 85,225,653 of record OX155892.1, on the reverse strand, counting down.
GTCCCTAACCGTCGAATGCGAATCCCAATACGAATTTTTCGCCAGTTACCTCCCAGTAACGTGCAACAACGGAACCTGGACGCAAATCCCCAAGTGTCAGCCGGCGCGCTGCAAACATCTGCCTCGAGCTCCGAAAAATGGAATGGTAATCGCTCCGAAAATGGAACACGGCATGAAGGCCCGTTTTAAATGCAAGGACGGATTCCTTCTTAAAGGCAACGAATTAGTAGAATGCTCCTACGGAAATTGGACTGGAGATAATCCATACTGTCAAGAAGGTACAATTATCTTAAGAATAAAATGCCGCATTATCTAAAGTACTTGATCCTTTTTTTACAGTTTATTGTCCTTTCCCGGGATTTGTTGAAAATGGAAAGATACTTTTGGTGGGAAATATGGGTTTGTATGATTACCGGCCCTATGTGCGGAAAGTTATCAACAATAAACAAATTATGTACGACTGCGACAAGGGTTACATATTAAATGAAGGACCGCCCGGAGCTACTTGCATTGGAGGCAACTGGAGTCCTAAACAACTACCAAAGTAAGTTCAGTTTATAATATCAAAATATTTTACGTAACAAGATAACAGAAATATGTACTTGATAAACGATATTTTGATATTCGATTATTAATTTGATTAATTGATATTTGATTTTAAAATTATATGAAATGAAAATTGTCTTAAAATGAAATTGTGATTATTTGTCTAATAATGGTAATACATAGTAACATGTACATAGTAATGTATTTAGTGATACGGCTTGCGAAACTTAATTAGTTTTATATTTGACTGAACCAGTAACAAGTTTTGCCAAATTTGTGAGACTTCTAAATTATTTGTTTGTGTTTCTTTATACAAAGTTAGGTCGAGCTTTCTCTAAGTGTATCGATTATATTTCAGATATTTCATAGAAAAGGTCGAGAATGCTGTAAAACATAAAGGTCAAATCTACTAAATTAAGATCTTAATTGTGGGTCCAACTCCTGCTAAAGATTTATTTCAGTTCGAGCTGAACTTTTGTGCCAACTTAATTTGTGATGCAATTCACTTCTCTGTTGGTTGAAATTGGCGAAAGCGTTGTTAAAAAAGTTTCAGCAACACATACAATATAGTCTATATAAATCTCATAAAAGTTTCTGTTTAATATTAGTTTGCTTCTCAATCGACCGATATTATAAACGCGATTAGCCCTTTGGTTTACTCTTAAATCAATAATAATAATAATATTTATTGTAACATAAAAATGAAACAGGCTACCGACCTACAACCGACCTACGACCTACAAAAAGGCGGACCTCTGCCGGTCCTTCTGCCAAACTCTTAAATCATTTTATATGTTTTTATAATTTTAATAAAAAAATGACTATTTATATATTATATTATGCCTAAAGTTGTCCGAACTAATATCAGAGGTTCTAGTGATGTAATACTTACCTTTTATTCTTTTTTTTTCTTTATTTTAGGTAAAATCTTGTCTTTTACAAAAAAGTTTACTTACATTTTCCAATGAATTAAATTAAGCGTTTTTTTGAAATTTAATTAAACAACACATAATATATTTCAGTACGTTAAATACGTTACATTACGTTAATACGTTACATTATTTAAAAAAATTTACAGATGTATAATTGGTCAACATCCTCGTTTGCGCTGGAGCAGACGTCGACGATCCATCGTGGAAAAATACAAACGTGCTTACATGAGACACCATAAATATGTCCACGAGCCTTCCTATAAACCTCTCTCATACTTAGATGAACTATTCCTCCCAACTAAGGAGGATTTGGAAGAGTTAAAGGTGCGAAATGAGTTTTTGCGTCGTCTGAAACGAGCGTTAAAGAGCACTTCGAGTTCACGCACCGTCAGTCTCAGCAGGAAAGGTAGCGGATCGTCCCTGAATCTGAGGCGAAACCATAAAAAGCACGATTGGGAGGACGAGGAATACGAGGAGAAAAAGAAACAAATGGCTCATAAAAAGGGATTGCCCTGCGAACCTTTGTCCAGCGAGCCTTACGTGAACATTGAGATTATAAAGCATGGAAAGGATCCGAATGTATCCTTTAGTTCAGGAACTGTGGTCAAGATGGCTTGTGGAAAAGGATATGGATTAAATCTACCTGAAAATAAGACCGCCAAGTGTGTGAGAGGGAAATGGAAACCTCAGCAACCAATATGTTCCATTTGTATGTATTTTACATATATAATGTATAGTTTTAGCAAACAGTTCAGTTAAAATACTAACATAATGTTTAGTGACAATTCATAAAATAGGACATATCATAAGACATTTTTATGAGATTTTGAATAGACATTTATTTATATATAAATCAAATAAGATATTTTCAATTTTATATAAACTTTAAATCCGTTTTGCTTTAGTGCCTTGCCATATACCGGAGATTCCGAATGGGGTATTTCGTTTAGCTCGGAGCGAAATAAATGTTGAATTGGAACCGAAAATCATCACAGAAGATCTCAACGACACGATGCCGATTACTAACGGAGACGTCATAGAATTTAGCTGTCTGTATGGCTACAATATACAAGGAGCTACTAATTTAAGATGTTGGCATGGCGAATGGACGGCCACAGCATTTCCAGAATGTACTGCAGGTATGAGACGTCTTTCTAATATAATTTACATTGTTGAACCTTTAGTTTGTCATTAACTAACACCTACTGATTTTTGATCTGTCCGTCTTTGTGTAATTTAAGATTTAATAATGCAACATCACAAATTAGTCGCAATAGTCAATGCTACATGATTTAGTCTGTATAATCTAAATTTGTGGTATTGGTTCAACAAATTTAGTCTTATTTTTTCTGCATTCATTTTTTCTGTCTTTCCGTTTTGAAGATAAACAAACCAGTCTGAGTTAATCCATTAGTCTCTATTAAGTAAAAGTCTAAAATAAGTTTTAGTTTCTCCCCGCATTAGGCAGTCATGTGAAGAAAATTTAATATTACCATCAGAGTTCCTGGCAGATATTAAATACTTCTAGAGTACTTTGTACCAAATTTCAATAGTTCTGCAGAATTTCGCGAAAAAAATGGAAATCAAAATTGAGCTAGCAACCACATATTCCTGTACCTCGGCCATAGTTCTGGAGTACTTAATCAATTTTGCAAAAAGTTCTGCAAAAATTGACATTTAAAAAATGATTTTTAAAAATTGCAAAAACAGTTCTATTCGCGGATCTGAATAGCACCCTAAGAGTTCTATCAAAGATACCTTTGTCATTTTTTGATAAAAAGCTTAGTTCAAAAGATATTTGCAATAATAAGGGACCCATTATTTTGAATGAAAATAAAAAAAAATCGCGGAACAGTTATGTTTGCAGTTCCCGGTAGAACTCTTTGAGTTCTATCGATAATTTTTATAACTTTTTTCTGTAAAGTTAAAAATTGGAAAGATTTGCGAAAAAATAGACTTCGGCAATCCGACAAAGTGAAGATGTAAAAAAAAACGCGCCCCAGTTCTGTTTGCAGTTCCCAGTAGAATTGTTAGAGTTCTATCGAAAATCCTTATAAGATGTTTTTGTAAAATTAAAAATAGAAATTTTGGTATAAATTGGACTTTACCGACGCGACGAAGTGAAGAGAAAAATATCGCGCAACATTTCTGTTAGCAGATCTCGGTAGAACTCTTAGAGTTCTATGGAAAATCCGTAGAAGATTTTTTTGTAAAATTAAAAATTAGAAAGATATGCCAGAATTTCGACTTCCCCGATGTGACGAAATGAAGAGAAAATGCTTATAACATTTTTGTGTAAAGATAAAAATTGGAAAGATATGCGAGAAATTAGACTTCACCGATGCGACAAAGTAAAAAAGAAAAAAAATCGTTCAAAACAGTTCTGTTTCTTCTCTTACTAGTATATTTCAATAGAACTCTTAGAGTTCTATCGAAATTCCTTATAACATTTTTCTTCAAAGTTATAAATTCGAAAGATATGCGAAAAATTAGACTTCACCGATGCGACGAAGCAAAGAGAAAATAATCGCGCGATAGTTCTGTTTGCAGTTCCTGGTAGAACTCTTAGAGTTCTATGGAAAATCCTTATAACATTTTTCTTCAATGTTAAAAATTCGAAAGATATGCGACTTCACCGATGCGACGAAGCTTCGACGAAAGCAAATGTGACGAAGATGCGACTCTTTCTTAGAAAAAGAACTCTAAGAAACTCTTAGAGTTCTATCGAAAATCTTTAAAACATTTTTCTTTAAAATTAAATATTAGTAAGATATGCCAGAAATTGGACTTCTCTGATGCGACGAAGTGAAGAGAAAAAAATGGTGGACATAAAAAATTGATGATGTATGGAAAAAGAATTATATTTTGATGGGCATGTTAGTTTATATTGAATGTGTTGCGAAATTTTGTAATCTATGAGAGAATAAATGTAGATTGTATGAACCAGATATATGAAATCGAAAAACAGTTGTATTAAAAAAAGTTCAAAATGTGTCTGATATTATAACTTTGATAATGCTGTGAATAAATCAGAGATTCTAAGTTTTGAATCTAAACTTGCTTTTAATGACCTTCAAAAATTATGAATATTTGAGACAAAAATGTTTTCAGTTCGTTAGTGACATCTCTTTTGTATATCTTTTTAATCTGCAACTTCAAAGAAAAATGTTGGACGGATTTTTGATAGACATTTAAGAGTTCTACCCGGAACTGCAAAAAGAACTATTGCGCGAATTCTTTCTCTTCTATTCGTCGCATCGGAGAAGTCCAATTTTTGGCATATCTTTCGAATTTTTAACTTTGAAGAAAAATGTTATAAGAATTTTCGATAGAACTCTAAGAGCTCTACCAGGAACTGCAAACAGAACTAATGCGCGATTATTTTCTCCTTGCTTTGTCGCATAGGTGAAGTATAATTTTTCGCATATCTTTCGAATTTTTAACTTTAACAAAAAATGTTATAAGGATTTTCGATAGAACTCTAAGAGTTCTACCAGGAAATGCAAACAGAACTATTGCGCGATTATTTTCTCTTTGCTTCGCCGCATCGGTGAAGCATAATTTTTCTCAAATCTTTCGAATTTTTAACTTTATAGAATAATGTTATAAGGATTTTCAATAGAACTCTAAGAGTTCTATCGAAATATACTAGTAAGAGAGTAAACAGAACTGTTGCGCGATTTTATTTTCTTTTTTTACTTTGTCGCATCGGTGAAGTCTAGTTTTTAACATATCTTTACAATTTTTAACTTTACACAAAAATGTTGTAATCATTTTAGATAGAACTCTAAGAGTTCTACCAGGAACTGCAAACAGAACTATTGCGCGATTATTTTCTCTTTTCTTCGTCGCATCGGTGTAGTATAATTTTTCTCAAATCTTTCGAATTTTTAACTTTATAGAATAATGTTATAAGGATTTTCAATAGAACTCTAAGAGTTCTATCGAAATATACTAGTAAGAGAGTAAACAGAACTGTTGCGCGATTTTATTTTCTTTTTTTACTTTGTCGCATCGGTGAAGTCTAATTTTTAACATATCTTTCCAATTTTTAACTTTACACAAAAATGTTATTATGTAAAATGTATAATGATAGAACTCTAAGAGTTCTACCGGGAACTGCAAACAGAACTGTTGTGCAATGTTTTTCTCTTCATTTCGTCACATCGGGGAAGTCGAAATTCTCGCATATCTTTCTAATTTTTAATTTTACAGAAAAATCTCGTAGGGATTTTCCATAGAACTCTAAGAGTTCTACCGGGATCTGCAAACAGATCTGTTGCGCGATTTTTTTCTCTTCACTTCGTCCCGTCGGTAGTCCAATTTTTCGCAAAATTTTGTATTTTTAATTTTACAGAAAAATATTATATGGATTTTCGATAGAACTCTAAGAGTTCTACTGGAAACTGCAAACAGAACTATCGCACGATTTTTTTTTCATCTTCACTTCGTCGCATTGGTGAAGTCTAATTTTTCGCAAATCCAATTTTTAACTTTACAGAAAATATAAGAATTTTTAACTTTGCAGTCATAAGGATTTTCGATAGAACTCTAAGAGTTCTGCAAACAGAACTGTTCCGCGATTTTTTTAAATTTTCATTCAAAATAATGGATTCCTTATTATTGCAAATATCTTTTTTATCAGAAGGTTTTTAAGGTTTTTATCAAAAAATGACAAAAAGATCTTTGATAGAACTCTTAGGGTGCTATTCAGATTCGCGAATAGATCTGTTTTTGCAATTTTCAAAATTCAATTTATTTTTTTAAATGTCAATTTTTGTAGAACTTTTTTCAAAATTGATCAAGTACTCCAGAACTATGGTCGAGGTACAGGAATATGTAAAAAACGCACAGTTTTTCTCAAAAGTGGTTTTGCAAAATTCTGCAGAACTATTGAAATTTTGTACAAAGCACTCCTCAAAGTACTATTCTATCAAAGTATAAAGTACTATTTCATATCTGCCGGGAACTCCGATGTAATATTATATTTTTGCAAATTCGGTTGCTAACTTCACAGGACTGCATTAGGCCGAGGCCGCATTACGGTTTTTTCCCGCGAGTGATAACCGCTATAACCGCGAAACCGCTCGAGAAACACACAGTATGCTATGGGAAAAATCAGGCGCGGGAAAAAAACCGCAAGTGAGACCTTGTATTAGCTTACAAGGTTTATAAAATCACGCGATTATAAACCGCGGCTTTTTAGCCGTTGTGCGGCCGAGGCCTGAATCGGGAAATAAGAGAAAGATTTATCTAGACCAGATAACCTCGGGTCTCAATCTACACCAAAGTTTTATTACTACATTACTTTCAAAAGTATCCGTTTATATAGACTCTAAAGATTAATTTTAATAATTTATAGCTCCGTGTCAACTGCCTGCTATTACCAATGGTCAATATTTATCTGGCTATCGAGCTGGATTAACCATATCAAATGGCTCATCAGTAACATTTCAATGTGACAGCGAATATAGCAAGTCCACAGCGCAACCCATAGAATGCATACTTGGAGAACTATATCCCAGGACCCCAGCCTGCAGGGCCAATACCTCGGTGCTAGGTCCAGATTCTCCTCATTATATGGGCGGTAGTGATATTATCAAGGGAGGAGATATCACGGAGTTAGAGTACGGCAGTACCAAATCTTGCGGACCTCCGGCTAAGTAATAAATTGATGTAGTTTCTAGTATAGTTTATTTCGATGTTTTTTGTTATAGGGTGCAAGGGTCGTTGATTTATCGTAATGGAGAACCGTTAGTGGACGATGAAAGGAATTTTCCACATAATACCGAAGTGACGTTTAATTGTATTGAGAGTATTATGGGGGAGAAGAATACTTGGAGGATAGTCTGCGAGGACGGTAGTTGGATTGGAAGATCCTTAAATTGTGGTAGGTTAATTAACACTTTTTGTTTATTGAGATTCGTGTGTTTTCGTATTTCTTAAAATGATTTGGTTTTGACTTTATGTTTTGAATCGAAACTTACAAAATATTGATTTCCATCATTTTGTATTAAATATTTCTAGTGATTAGTTTTAATGGTCTAATTTTAATACAAATGAACTAAATGGTTTGTTTAGGTATGGTGTAGTTTAGTGTATGTATAGATATGGGATCGTCTATTAATCACGTGAGGCTCGAAAGGAGGGGAGGGGATTTTTTGAAAAAATGTCACAAGGGTGGAGGGGGGTGTAGTGAGATATCACGTGTATTTATTTTTTCGTTGAACGCGTGATTTTTACATCGAAAAGCGGCGCGCGACTCCCATTGCTAGGTAATTCGACGATTCAACACACTATACCAGGAATGACGAACCTTTTAAAGTAGTGGCTCAAATTTTGTTCATTATATTTTTCGTACTAGCTCGTGGGTCACCAGGTCAGCGGCATCACTTGAAAAAGAAGAGGGAGGTTAAAAACTACTTTTTTTGTTCTCACTTTTAAAGGCTTCTACAAAATTTAAATTTCTTTCTTGTTTTTTAACTTCTACTTTTGCAAGTGAAGACCAAAAAGTAAACGTCGAAGTCAAAAAAATTATTTCAATGAAGTGATACTATAAATTACCGCACCAGGTGACACCATGCTCAGTCTGCAGTCGACCCTGCATTGAGTCTTTAAATGAGCAATGAGTAAAGAAAGTTTCATATACCTGTGTATTTAATGAGAAATCTGTTGGTGTTTATTTTCAGATAGTTTCTTAATATTCGGTTCATATTTCGTATTCATCAGTTAGTTTCTATTCTTATACACTCTGTGACATAAAAAATGCACACCAAGGAGGTAGGATTCTTTTGGTCAAACTTGGCAGAAATGTTTTACTAGTCAAAGGTAGTAATTGATTAAAATTTAAAAAAAAAATCAAAATATAAAGGCATTTATAATTAATAATGTGTTGGACCACTCCTATTAGTTTTACACTCCCGCACCTTTCTGGATTCTTCATGGATTCCACCAGGTTGTCCATTTCTCCCTGAGGTATTGCATCCCAGGCAATCTTTAGTTTATGTCGGAGACCTTCTAGTGCCTGTGGAGAATGAGCTAATAGTTTGAGTCTTCTACCCATCATATCCCACACATGTTCGATTGGCGAAAGGTCTGCAGATCTGGGTGGCCACGACAAGATATTGCCGTTAGCCTCTTTAAAGCGCTCCTTAGAATGCCTTGCAATGTGGGGACGGGCACAATTTTTCCATCGTGATCTTGTGATTTAACACCTCTAGACTTTTTTCTTTGGGACTACGTGAAATATAAGGTATATGCCAATGGCCCACAATCGATTCAAGACCTCTAGATGGAATTCGTGAAGTTATCGAGGACATACATCCGCAAATGTGCGAATTGATGATGGAAAATTTCATGAAAAGAATTTGGTCCTGCAAGCGTAGCCATTTTGGCATATTGTTTTCCATATTGATGGCATAGGTACCACACAAGTGACGATACCATCGCTCTTTTGCTTGAAAGTTTCCTAAACGTGTGATTTCTCCCCGAACACAATTAACCACCGAGAACCACCATTAGACTTTTTTTCTTTGTGGCTATGTGAAAGATAAGGAGAAATAAATATGGAGAAAGAGGATAATTGTGTCCGTCGGTTAAATCGTGGATTAATAGATTGGAATAAGAGCTGGAAGCTTTTTCCAAAACTAAGTTTTTCCTCTCCATAGAGGTCGTGGGTATAATAGGCAAATTGATAACGTAACAATTTGCTCGCTGGATTAATACAAAGAGGATTAGAAACTTCTTGCAGGTTACGATTTAGGCTTAGTAATGAAGTAATGTAATGTAACCATTTGGTTTTTAAAGTTTAGAAAAGTTTGATACAATGCAGGTCAAAAGTTTAAAATACGGATTATGTTGAAACAAATTACGAGGATGTATTCAATTGGCTTTTAGTAGATTATGTATTTAAACAGTTCGTTCAATTCCTCGTTTTACGACAAGGAAAGGTCGTGGGAAAAATTTAACTCGCAGTACAGAGAAAATTTATTGAAAAGTGAATTAAAATAAAAGCATTTTCTTAACTTTTTACTATCACTATATCGCCAACTCCAATTACGGCACTTTACAATCAATGATCATTTTTAATTAATAGATTGGAATAAGAGCTGGAAGCTTTTTCCAGAACTAAGTTTTTCGTCTCCATAAAGGTCGTGGGTATAATAGGCAAATTGATAACGTAACAATTTGCTCGGTGGATTAATACAAAGAGGATTAAAAACTTCTTGCAGGTGGTTACGATTTACGGTTAGTAATGAAGTAATGTAATGTAACCATTTGCTTTTTAAAGTTTAGAAAAGTTTGATACAATACAGGTCAAAAGTTTAAAATACGGATTATGTTGAAACAAATTACGAGGATGTATTCAATTGGCTTTTAGTAGATTATATATTTAAACAGTTCGTTTAATTCCTCGTTTTACGACAAGGAAAGGTTGTGGGAAAAATTTAACTCACAGTACAGAGAAAATTTATTGAAAAGTGAATTAAAATAAAAGCATTTTCTTAACTTTTTACTATCACTATATCGCCAACTCCAATTACGACCCTTTACAATCAATGATCATTTTAAAGTTTAGAAAAAAAAAAAAAAAATTTGATGATAAATCGTTTAAAATTTACCCATTTATTTTGAATTAATCCTCTCTAATGTCCCTTCGTAGAATCAATCTAAGATCTTAAAAAATCTCTCTAATCTCTCTAAAAAATCTATCAAAAACAGGCCAAATGGAAAATCTATAAAATAAATATTACAACATTATGTACTATGATCTTAAATTAGTTTTTTATGCGAGATAGTTTCTGCAATTAATTTAACACTTTTTAGAGACAGAATTAGGAACATTATTCAGCATTAATATAATAGCACATTACCTATTATAAATATAATACTACGTGAAAGAATTCGTGAAGTTATCGAAGACATGCCGCAAATGTGCGAATTGGTGAAAATTTCATGAAAAGAATATGTTCTGCAATCGTAGCCGTGGCGGCCATTTGGCTAATTTTGTTTTCCATTATTAAGGTCATACCCTCCTCTTTACAATTAAATGAACATCCGATGATTTCGCTTAAAAATACTCATTTTTTTTACATATCGAATTGAAACATTTAATTGGAATACCCGATGCAATAATTTGAGAAGAAATTCCTTAATATATTTAATATTCATACCTTTGCTGTTGAGAAACTTTAATAAAAAAAAATAATAATAATGTTGAGTTATTGAATGTTTCTAAAGGTTTATAAAAATCAATGGGTGGGGCACTTAAAAAGCTTGTGTGAGTCAATGTGTCTGACCCGCGAGTCATAGGTTCGCCATCCCTGCTCTATACTACACTCTAGGGATGTTGCGAAAAGAGTTTCCGCCTCGATTTGGACATCTGCATCCGCATCCGCAATAATCATTGCGGATGTTCAAGCGGATTTTATTTTTATTGTGGTCTTAAACTTAATAATTTTAATTTTGATTTGTATAGGTTTTTAAAGGGATTAAGATTACGGTAAAGCAACCAATAGATCCCAACATCTGATCGTGGTGTCGTGATCGATTGTTAACCCTTTTGCTACAGGAACCGGATAAAGCCGTCAAATATTTTTGTGTCCCGTGTACGGGAACCGGATTAATAAGCAAGCGTTTTTTCTGTACTTAATATGAGAAATCAACTCATCTGATGTATGAAAATTATCATATACACATTCTCAAAATGTTATAGACATATCAAAACTTGATTTCAGTGTAATCAATTTTTTCGGCCCAAACTACGGGAACCGTACAAATCCACTTGCATCATTTCACTGCAGCCCCTAAAAAACGCATCAACCGGGACTATCCAGTCTTTCATTTATATTTCCGGACGTATGCTAATCCCACCAAGAACTGCATTGCGTATTATTTTGGTTACCCATTAAGAAAATAAAATGAAACAAATAAAACTACTGCAAACTGCGAGAACCGTATTTAAACGCAAAGAGTAAGTACCTAACTAGGGGAACACAGTTCATGACTTTTAGAAAAGCACGCCGTAGCGAGAAGGTTAAGTGCATTTTAAAGCTCTAGAAGACATTTTTATGATGAGAATGATAAATATTGATAAGGCGGTTCTTTTAATTCTGTAGGGGCTAAAAGAATAACAATGACAGATTCCTCGAAAAAAAAGAACATCTGGGACCAGGGACGTCTGGTTTGGTCAGAAAGCCATGCTTAAAGGACGATTTTGCTATGACATTGGATTCGTTAAGTGACGATGAGAGTCAAGAAACACCTGAAAATGGTAGCGCTGAAGCTGAGCTTAAAAAAGAATTGCTTAGTTACCGTATTAAAAAAGGGCCAATGTAGACGAGAATCCCCTTAAATGGTGGAGCGTTCATCGACAAGAATTTAAACTATTATCAACAATAGCACGCAGATTTTTATCGACACCACCATCCAGCCAGTGTTTCTAGCGAACAATTGTTCAGTAGCGCGGGATTAATTTATGAACCTCTGCGTGACAGACTTGACTCCGAAAATGCGGCAATATTACTTTTTATTAAATATAATGCTCCAATTTTTAACTTTAATTACTATTACCTTGATAAAAATATTAAAAATTACTATCTAATTATTTTATTTCTCCACCCATATAGTTTCTTATAAAATATCTTAAGATTCGCATTTGCATGATCCGCGGATGCGAGGCTTTAAATATCCGCATCCGCATCCGCGGATGTGAAAAAATCTACAACCGCAACATCCCTACGTACACTCTTAATACTTGCAGGTATTATTACGCAAAAAAAAGGTTTCTTATGATTTTTCGCTAGCTCTACTGGTTCAAAAGTTGGGTTAGTCCAATATTGACTATAACTATAACTTTGGCCTAGAATAACTTTTCAACTCGTAGGGTTATCGAAAAATCATTAGAGACCTTTTTTATAGAGCGTTAAATTTCCTGCAAGATTATGTATAGATTATTAGTATCGCATTATTTGTCAACGCCCTAAAAAAATCCAAAGAAAGGAAGGAATTCCTTTTTTCCCCATGTTATTTCCATTTAAAACTTGGGGTTAAAAAGTTGTAAAAAACATTAGGTGATTAATGGACGATCCCTATAGTTAATCTATAGTTGGTTGCGATCATCACTAACACATTCAATCAGTAATTGTTTTTCGTTCCTTTGGTTTCATTTTTCTTTCTAACTGGTTCAAATGAACTAGTATCTTTCTCATTTGTTGTGCAATAGTCGTTAGTATCAGTTCCAAGAGCTTTTATCAAGATCATTTTCTCTCAAAGTTCATATTTTGGAAGTACACGAAACTGCGCATAAACGAATATCTACGAACGAGACCGAGTAGGACTAGCAAATATGTTCAAAATACAATTACTGACAATCGTGGAATAAACGAAATGACTTCTCGAACAACCCAACATTTTGCTAGAGGAATCATTACATTAATAGCATACATAAATATCAATCTGAACAATAAATATGTAAATTACGTTTGTCCATGGTAAACACTACATCTAAACTGCATTAGTTTGTACACTGAACAAATACTAACTATACATTCAATACCTATCTGCAAATATTTATCTAACGATTATAACAAGTTTAGTACTTGTAAATCGTCGTACATGTTTTTCAAACCATTCAAATTTACATAGCAATTTAAAAACCATCTTCGCGACTCCGTTATTTAATGCAGATTACTTACATCTCTCTACAAGTATGTAATCTATTCAACGACGTATTATTTTATTCTAACGTGTTATTTGTTTCATTTTACAGATGCAGATGAAGTATCTAGTCAACATATCAACAACAACAGCACTTGTCTATTTAGAAACCAAGAGCCGAATGTTATTTCATTCTACAACGACCAACATATCAGAGAAGACATCGTCGAGTTTCCGGCTGGAGCAATGTTAATCAGTCGATGTATAGATATTGGAAAATATGCGATGATAGGTAATTATCTAAAGTAATACGAGTAAGTGGAGTTTTGAAAACTGAATTCAACAAAACTTTTTACATACGTGATATTATAAAATCGAGATATTATTAAAAATATTATAAAATTATTGAAGAGTGTGCAAGAATATTATGTTACTAGGAATAAATATGACACTAGTAATAAACAAAGTAAATTGAAAAATGCCGATTATCAAGAATTGAGATTGTTTTTATTTACAAACGTCAAGCTAGTCATTTTATCAGAGAATCAAAGAAATTACTTCTTTGTCTAGGCCAGCGTTTCGCAAACTTTTTTCTTCGTGTCCCGGTAATTTTAATATTTTTTCTTCCTGACCCGTAAATATTCTTCATCAATTGAGAGAGATAGTCAGAAACGGCATATATGTGTGCGCAGTAATTTGTTTGCGCTTTCATGTGATAACAATTCAAATATATTTTAAAATGGCGTGTTGAATATTTTAAAACAAGATAAAGCGAAAATGAGATCAGAAATGCGTTTACATGTTTTAACTTGCTAGTTTTAATGATAGTTTTAATGATAGCTAATTGGCAGCCGAAAAGTTACAAAGAATAATGAATAATTACTAGTTTTTTACAATTAAAATCAAAATAATTTAAGTTTGTGTTCTCTCAAAAGTCGTGGCATTGTGCGACGGTATTTGTTTTTAATAGTTTCTTCCAAGAATAGCTTGATATATTCCCAGAAAGTATAATGTATCTTTGCACACAATTAATTTATTCAATAATGTCGATTTAATTTTATTTAGATTTATTTTACATTTTCGTAAAAATTAATAAACTGAAACAAAAAGCAGCTAATTTTTTTGTTTGAATTCCTTTGCGACCCGGTTTTTTTTTCCTGTGGCCCGGTACCGGGTCGCGACCCGGCATTTGGTAAATTGGTCTAAGCAGTAAAAGTAATAATTTTAGAAATTACTTAGAAATATATTTTTCTGTAATTGGTATCGATACAGTTTTTATTATTACTTTGTTAATTTGTTAATTTTTGTTAAATTGTAATTGCTATTTTATTTAAATGTTTGGATTTTTTATTGCATGTTGCATTGAATTGACACATACCTACTAAACTTATCATATTTTTCCACAATTGACAAAAGACATAAGTTATAAATCGTTTGTTTAGATTTAAAATAACGCCCTAAATTTAAATTTGTCTCAGAAATACACTGCTCAAAACAATTAGCGGGTCACTAATTTGTGCCTCCATAAAATTCAAACGGGAAATTACATGCAAATAAAAACATCTGAAAGACGCTCTATTTAATTGTTTTAATTGGCACATATGTATGTGTCAGCATCACGTACTTTTAATGTACCCGTAGTAATTAACAACAACTACCAAAACCAAAGTGCAAAACGAATTTGGATTAATTGTTAATGTAAACGAGTATCTACTCCCATAGCACGAATAACGGTATTACACCGTCTTGGGATGCCAAAGTCTTCGAAGGCCTTTTTGTTGTATAGCGTCCCATTCTTTAATAAGAGCCGCCCTTGGCTGCTGGATGGTCTGAGGAGGATGCGGGCAGCCACGAACACGCCTGTCGAGCATATCCCAAACATGCTCTATGGGATTTAAATCAGGACAACTCAGGCCACACCATTGTTTCAATTTCAAGTCCTTGTAGGAAGTCTAAAGTGATTCGTGCGATTGTGTGTGGTCTTGCGTTATCCTGCATTAACAAAAAAATTGGAGCTATTCCAATGCCACAGGGACAACATGTTCTCCTAACAGAAAGCCAACATAGAGATTCTTCTTCTTTTTAACCATGTCCTTCTTACCATGTACTTCTAGAACTTTGGTCGCCAACAAGGCTATCCTTACTCTGTCGACGGCAAGTCTGAACAGAGAGCTTCAGTTGAGTTTATACCAGTCACGTAGATTCTTGAGCCATGATGCTTTTCGGCGGCCCGGCTTTCTTTTAGCATAAATTTTTCCCTGCATGATGTTCTGCAGTAATCGGTATTTTTCACCTCTCATAACATGCCCGAAATATTGCAGTTTCCTTCTTTTGATGGTGGTAAGAATTTCGGTTGATTTATTCAGACGTTGGAGTATTACCAAGTTGGATACTTTTTCCGTCCATGAAACTTTTAATATTTTCCTATAAGCTCACATCTCAAAGGCTTCAAGTCGTCTTTCTTCGTACTTGTTTATAGTCCAGGCTTCCATATTCCGTACAGCAGCGTGGAGAAGACATAACATCTGAGAAGTCGGATTCTTAGAGTTAATTCCAGATCTCTACAGCACAATACCCTACTCATGTTTTTAAATGCTGCTCGTGCCTGCTCAATCCTTGATTTCACTTCAGTTTGACTATCCGCGCTGTTATTAGTTATTATGCTGCCTAGATATTTTATTTGGTTTACTTGCTTCAATAGTTCACCCCAAACTGTTATGTTAGCTATGATATTAGGTTGCTTACTAATTACTAAAACTTTAGTCTTTTTTGCATTTAATCCGAGTCCGGCCATGGCGCATTTTTCGATGACTGCATCCAGTATCCGTTGTAAATCTTTCTGACTGGAGGACATCAGTACCGTATCGTCTGCGTAACGAAGGTTGTTTATGATTTCGCCACATATACCTAATAATGTCGGCTTATATTCGCTTAAGTTTTTTTCACACTAGGAATAGATCCTGCCATGAATACTTTTGAGAAATATTTTTAGTAAGTTTTAGTAAGTATTTTCATTAAGCTGATTGTTCCATAATTAGAACACGTCTTGGCAGTTGTTTTCTTTGGCAAGGTGACAAATATGGATCTAAGCCAATCGTTTGGTAACTTTCCACAGGTGTATATTTTATTGAATAATTCTGATATCATTTTTAATGCTTCGGTGTTATCAATTAGTTTATATATTTCGCTGGGAATCTCGTCAGGTCCTACTGCTTTACGGTTTTTATAACGTTTTATGGCATATTCTTCTTCAGTGAATGTAATTAGAGGTCTTTCATACTTTGTTAATTCCGGTGGCGTTATTGGTCTATCATCTTTAAATAAATTTCTGATGTACTTTTCCCACTCCTTTAACTTTTCTTCTTTTTGATGTGAACATAGAGATTACCGTTAAGATTTCCTGGAACTACAAAGTCCTCATTCTATATAAACCTACCCCAAACCATAACTGAACCACCTCCGTATATTTCGACTTCCTGGACAGTAGCAGCTGCGTAGAGTTTTCCTGAACGTCTGGCGTCTATAAACACGGCCATCGCAACTCTGCCATCACAACGAGTAATAAGGAACCTCCATTCATCCGTGAAGAGCACAGGACTTCTATTATCGAAGTTACCATGCGACATGGTCATGAGCAAAATTCCTCCTGTGGCGTCGTGTCCAAGAGAGTTTTCGGACGGGTCTTGCCTACAAATTTGATTCCCTCAACCTATCCCTGATAGTCTGATCTGATACAGTGACCCCATGCGTCATTCTGAGGGAAATTAAAAGGTCTTAGAAACCTTATTGCGAAGACTCGAAATCAGTAAAAATCGGCCTTGATTTTCTGTTGTTTTTCTTTTGCGACCTTGACACATGCGCCAGGTATATTGATCTGTATCAGTATATGTATGTTCTACAATCAGTGAATAACAGACAGGCTTACATTGAAATTTCTTGAAACTTGTCGAAGCTTTCGCCATTTTCAATTAATGCTATAGCACTAACAAATTCTACTTCGTCGAGATGCCTCTTTTCACTTAACTTAAGTCAAACTGTCGGTTGCAAACATTTTCGTCTGAATATCGATCTAACAAGGCATTTCTATCTCTTTAAATCAATTAGGATACTTCAATTCTTCTTCTTCTTGTTTCGAATAGGTCTACTTTGGACCACGCTTGTTCAACTGCTGGGCTTTGATCTTTGACCAGTATTGTCGCATCTTCTGCCGGTGTAGCACCTTCCTCTCGTCTGTCCAGGGGGTACCTTTCCTTCGGGGTTTCTTCCCGAAATCCACGGACTTCCTTCAGGTTGCGTCTCACAGATAGTCTGTTTTCAAGTTAGGCATACATTATTATACTTTAGTTTTGCTAGTTCTTGTTAATTATTACGGATACTCCGGAAGTATTCGATGCTGATAATTCCCTGTGCCATTTAAAATAATGAAATAGAGCGCCTTTCAGATGTTATTAATAATTTTAATTTACTTAATGTTATTAATAAACTTAATTTTATTTGCATGTAATTTTAATAAAATTTCAAGAGGTACAAATTTGTGACCCGCTAATTGTTTTGAGCAGTGTATTATCTCACAGTTAGAGGTTGCAAAAAATTCAGTTATAAATTTCAAAACCTTATTCCTACTACCAATAACAATCTTCAATAAATATCAAATACCATTGACCAGGCCCGGACTGGGACCCGACACCGGCTCGGACATTTTAGAGGCGGGCCCGACTGCTCTATCAAGAAAAAGGAAATCTTCGAATGTAAATCTTTGAAGCATTTGCATATATTTTAAATTTTAACAATCTCATAGTTAGTTTGTCAATGACTTCCGAAGAAGCTCACTGCTCTCGGCTACATTATCAATTATGTCGTCGCTATCTAGATACAACAATAGATCTTTTTGTAATGTTATTATCATGAAAGAATTGAAATTATCAGAGGATAATGTACTCCCCATGCAATTTTTGATATTTTTTAGGCTAGAAAAGGATCTTTCACAAGCAACTTGACTCAATGATAACGTTAGCAGAAATTTGAACGCTAGGTATTGGAAATTAAATTGTAGGCACTGGTCAATAGAATGTATCTATGCAAAATTTTAAAGTATGTCCGTAAGTAAATTATAACCGCATGTCGTACATGGTGCAAATTGTTCTTCTTCTTGGTTTTCTATTTGTAAATACATTTCATCATTACCTTCACTTCCATTCTCTTCTATGAATATTCCATAATCTTATTCCAATGCAATGGCAAAATTTACAATTCATTCTGCAAAATTTCTTATCAAATTTCAATAAGTATCTAGTTCACCGTATTAAACGTTTTGTATCTAGACACGAGAAATCAGCATACAGTTGTCCATTTGTTAGAAAACGGCGATCCATGCTTTGAGTATGGATCAAAAATACGTGTCGAAAATAATGTTATGTTGTTATCATTGACCTTCTATGCATGGAGTACATCGGAAATAACTTCACCATGTGCCATCTCATCTCATCACCGGCATTAATTTCATTTTCCTGAGTCTTTTTCCAAGAAATTTTATTGGACTTCTACATCTTCTACATTCAAATTACATTATCTACATAATCTACATTAAACTCTTCAATGGGCCAAGAAACAAAATCATCTGTAACTTTCTGTACAGCATCAAAATCTCAACAAAATATGATAAGCTTTTCTTCTTCCTCTTAGGACGTCGTCTCCCTAACGAAGGTTGGCGATCCAACTGGCTATATGGTGCGTGAAACCGCGTGAAAATCTCTAAAGATGTCCGTCCGAACCATCGACGCAGATCCTTTAGCCATGAGTTCTGCCGTCTGCCCACAGATCGTTTGTCCTCAATCTTTCCTTCGATGAGGAGTCGGAGGAACTCGTACCGCTCCCCTCTCATAACGTGTCCGATGTATTGGAGCTTTCGTTCGTTGATGGTTGTCAGCAGTTCTTTACCTTTGCCTATTCTCCTTAACACTTCCTCCTTGGTTATCCTGTCTACCCAGGATATACGCAGTATACGGCGATACAAGTACATCTCGAAGGCGTCAATGCGGCTCTTCATTGTGTGGCAGAAGATCTAGCTCTCGGAGCCATAGAGTAGCACTGGGAAGATATAACAGCGCAATATGCGTATGCGGAGCTGTATCTTTAGGTCTACTGGTAAAGAGGTTCTTTATGGAGATGAATGTCCTTCTGGCCTGTTCTATCCTTGATCTGATTTCCATATTGGGGTCACTGTTCTCGTTGACGTGGGCTCTAAGATATTTAATGGACGGCACTTGTTCCACAACCTGGTTGTTAATTTGGAGGGTCGTCCGTCTTGGTGTCTAGGAGAACACAACCACCTTGGTCTTGTTGTTCAACGATAAGATCCATCATATTCTGGAGATGTGGGAGGATGTCGGCGACCACGACTGTATCGTCGGCGAATCGTATGTTATTAATAAGGGAGCCGTTGTTTTTAACGCCCTCTTTCACATTTCCAGTGCCTCCCGGAACACTGCCTCCGAGTATATATTATAGAGGAGAGGGGACAGGACACACCTCTGTTTAACACCTCTTCTGATTTCTGTTTGTTCGTGTATGTTATGCCCTCTATCCTGCCCTATTGCCCTATGCCCTAGTTTTTTTGGCAGAGCGATGAACGTCGACCTCAAGCAGTCTGTTGGTATTTTTCCAGTATCATATATTGAGTTGAGCAACAATGCGAGAAGTTTTAGGACTCTATCATCTGCATTGACTATCAATTTTAAGGTTTCCGCCAGAATATTCTCTGGTACTACAGCCTTGTCATTTTTCTGAAGTTTTATAGCACGTCTCACTTCCTCTGTCGTGATAACAGGGCTGGGCTTGTTGATATCATCATAGTCTCCATGTTGGTTGGTGGGGTCGTGTGTCAATGAAGAGGGCCTCAACATACTCCTTCCATCTTTTATGCTTTTCCTCAACGCTTGTTAAGATCTTGTTGTTAGTGTCTTTCAAAATACCGCTTGCGTTGTGTGTTTGTGAATTCCTTGATCTTTTTGTGGTGATTAAACGAGTCGTGCTTTTTCTCTAATGTCTCCATTTCACTGCATTTTTCAGCTAGCCATCCTTCCTTTGCTTTTCGGCATTCTGATCTCACCGCCCTGTTCAGCTCCCTGTACCGGTTATTGTCTATGGCTTTGTATTTCCTTCTCACATTCATAAGTTCGAAAAATTCTTCTGTCATCCACTGTTGCTTTTTAGAGGCTTGTGTATATCCAATGTCCGCCTCCTGGATTTCCAAAAGTGCCTTCTTCATGACAGTCCACCGAGGCTCTACGTCGTCGTCACTGCAATAGTTAGTTATTTCTAGACGCGCCTCGAGATTCTCGGTTGCTCTGGCTCGTGTTTCGGGATCAAGAAGTCTTCTGACATCGACTCGCTTAGGTTTATTTGGACGTTGGACTCAAGTGAAGTAGCGAATCTGTAGACTTATTACTACGGGGTTGTGGTCACTGTTGACGTCGGCGCCAGGGCATGTTGTTGCTGATTTGACAAACTTTATTAAATGGCTTTTGATGAGAACGAAATCTATTTGATTTCTCACTATGTGGTTATCGCGATCGGCTGGTGATTTGCACGTGTATGGACGTACAGGATGTTGTTTGAAAAAAGTGTTGGCAGCAGAGAAGCGGTGCTCTGTACAAAATTGCACTAGACGATCACCTCTAGTGTTGCGTGTTCCCAGACCATGATCTCCGCAGACCTCGCATCAGCACCCTTCCCGATTTTGGCGTTAAAGTCACCAAGAACAATTGTTTTCTCCCCTTGTTTTGTTGTTTTCATAGCTTCTTTTAAAGCGAAGTAGAACTCTGGAGTGGAACTGTTGGAGCATACGCTTGAATTACGTTCATAACTCTATGAGTAGTGAAGAGTCTCAAAAGCATGACTCGATCTCCGAGTGGGATAAAATCAATTACCGATTTTTCTAGTTCAGAGGAGATGTGTATAGCTACGCCGTGCTGGTGTTTGGGGTCGTCGCTACCAGAGTAGTAGAGAACGCCATTTTTAGTCCTGTGATTCCCAGTGCCTGACCAACGTACCTCGCTTAGCCCCAAGATCTTGATTACACATTTCTGCATCTACATTGACGAGTTTTCCTGCCATACATAGGCTACGTATATTCCGCGTTGCAATTCTGGTTTCTTTTCTATAGATTTGTATTTTATTAGTTTTCATAGACGGGGGATTCTTCGCACCCTCTCCTTTAGATAAGCGTTTAATATACCTAAACTCGAGGTTTGCAGGTACCAAAAAGGCGTAGTAACTTCAAATATTCTTAAAAAGGTTTTGGCTGTGATCACTGTTTTGTATTTGCACAATGATTCCAAGTTTGGCTTAAATTTTAACTTTTGCTGTATTTTGGCTAAAGTTATTATCAACGTTACATATGAAGTGGAATCCAAGTTTGAGAATGAATCAAACCATTTCTTCAAAGCGGTATCTTTAGACCACCAACGTGTTTATCCCATAGTTAAGAGCCTTTTAGTATTCACGTCCTCTTTATTTTCTTCCCAAATATCCATAAGTTAGTAAGATAGTAAATAAAATTCGCGAAGAAATACAGCCACGTCACTCTGTAAGCTAAATAATGAAGCACTTTGATTAACTGCTTTAGTAGTATCTCCTACCACTAAATTCAATACATGTGCATAGCACTATACATGAACTTTCCCTGGAGATTCTTTAGAAAGCCATGAAGAAAAGCCATTATACTGGTCTTGTATATTAGCAGTCCCATCCGTCGAATTACCGATGCATCTTTTTATGTCCACATTCGAAGACTTTAAAACTGAATCAACTAAGGAAATTTGCGAAGTTTTTCTCGGCCACACCGGCCCATCGCGCATTTGCTCGATTTGCCCTGAATGAAAATGTATATGTGAAAAATGAAAATGAAATATGTATTTAATTCAGCAGACAAGACCGCAATAATGTACTTTTAAATTTTATGAGATAATCTTTATGCAAAGTGTGTTCTGTTTATTTATGGTGATAATTGTAAACAATGTTTAATAGGTCCAAATAAACGAAGATGTATGGGAGGAGAGTGGGATGGTCAAAAACCGGCGTGTTTCGGCTTAAACCAAGAAAATGATTATTCGATGGAAAAGCCTCCGACTATACTGTTCAGGCACCAACTAGGCCCAATAGCTCAGTCAAACGATGGGAAACTTATAGTTTATCCTGGTACTATTTTGCATATGGAATGTTTATGGATTAGAAGATTTGGAGTACCTAAATGGACAATTAGCCATGACTATAGGTAAGTTTATATTACAATAATTATTGATAAGGACAAGTAATAAGTTGGTATGATTATATCTATAATTAGTTTAGTTTCACCCTATAATCAATCAGTTATAATAATTATTCGATTTCTTAAAAAAATATTTATCTAATTGTAAGCTTTTATTTTTTTATTTTAAGAACGTTTTCCGAAAATGAGCTTATCTGGTTGTCATTTCTCCAATTCATGAACTTTTTATATAGCAATTCATACCTTTCTCTGGACTTTTCGGGTAAGATATTATTAGCAGCGGAGTTTGCCGCTTCTATAATGCCCGGCGGTGTGCCTGGTTCACTCATTTCGGTTGCAGAATCCATAATTAAAATCCAGTTTTTTTTAATTTTTCCTACTGATATTCTGTCAATACAACTGTCAATAGAAATTTAATCGTTGATTTATTCGTTTCCATGGTAACATGGAATCATTTTCGTCTCTAGATGTGAAAATATTTTCGTCTCTAGAATGAAAAAATGTCACTTTCATGTAGGGTAAGCCGTGAAAAAAATGCCATTTTCACATATATCAGTAGAATAGTATATTTTACAGCAAGAGATGAAAGTGGCGTTTTTTTGGTGAGGTGGGAGTTTGCTCACGAGCGCCAGCAGTTAGCAATCACACCGAACTAGACGATCACCTCTAGTGTTGCGTGTTCCCAGACCATGATCTCCGCAGACCTCGCATCAGCACCCTTCCCGATTTTGGCGTTAAAGTCACCAAGAACAATTGTTTTCTCCCCTTGTTTTGTTGTTTTCATAGCTTCTTTTAAAGCGGAGTAGAACTCCTCAACCACCGCATCGGGTTTGTCTCCTGTTGGAGCATACGCTTGAATTACGTTTATATCGGTATTAAATGACTTCATAAAATAACCTATTATATGATCTTTTTTTATTTGTAAATAAAATTATCTAAGAATAGAAAGTGATTAATTAATGTGCTATCGGTATGTTAAATGTTTATAATTATTTAACAGCAAAAAAATTCTGTCAGGTGTGGGGTTCGAACCCACGCTCACAATCGTGAACCAGAGCTTAAATCTGGCGCCTTAGACCGCTCGGCCAACCTGACTATGTACAAATGTTGTAAATTATGAAACTTGTACAGTAGAAGTTATGTAATTTTTCTATATACATATGTGAATCATTTTATTCCATTGCACAATTAATTTTCATAATACTTATTACTAATATTTCATTAAATATATACAATTTGCCCATTGATTTTTTATCAGATAGCGATATAAGCATATGTCAGGATGGCCGAGCGGTCTAAGGCGCCAGACTCAAGGTTTCCTTAATCTACATTGCAGTAGATTCGAGAATTCTGGTCCTCTCTGAGGGCGTGGGTTCGAATCCCACTTCTGACACAACTTTTTTTTGTTTGACATTCCTACTTTGATTAAAATAAATACATTTTTTTAAATTGAACTGTTCTGAGGTTGTAAAACATTTTTTGTGTAATGCTTATATTATAACCGATTCACAAGTGAGAAGTTTATCACTATTATGAAGTCTGCGATAAATTAATTTATCAAAAACTAACTTTCAAAATTAAAATGCGTTCTTGTTTTAAAACATTGAATAAGTCCTTTTTTGGCTAATTAGTAGATTAGCTTAGTTTTAGATTAGTTTAATTATTTAATAGTATATTAAAGTACTAGTTTAATAAGCGCTGTTTTTCAGCACGCGTCAATGTTTAGAAAACGACGAGCGTAGCGAGGAGTTTTCTAATAGAAAAATTCGAAAAACGCCCTATGAAGGAGTTTTTTATACTATTTTTTCTGTTTTGCGCCCTTTTATGCCATTACTAAATAACAAAATCTCCGGTACATATTGAGGAAACTGTATCGCACTCCATCCATTAACAATGGGCGATCCATTAACAAACCCATATGAGTGCTTTAATAACTTCATTATAGTCTCAAAATAGAAAAAGTATTTTGAAATATCTTCTGGAGTGAACGAGTAACAGAAAGACCTTGGAATCACCGAAAATAGAAAGCGCGAGGTTTCAAGGGAAATATTTAACAAGATTTATGCAGGGATTCTCAAGAGAGTAGAGTCCTTATGCAAAGCCAGTTTGAGTGATAAAAACACGAAAGCGGCAATCAACGAATATTCCCTATTTCAATCACTGCACAGGAGCCTATCAGTGTTCAATTACTACATAGTACCGATGGAGTATGAGGACTACTCGAGAATTGACAGATGTATAAAGAAATTGAAGCATAAAGTACACCTTCAGCCTGCCAACACAGAAAAGTTATATCTTCCTTGGAAGAACTAGGACTGTGCATTGTTGTATAAAAGAGTGATAGACTCAAGCTACAGCTTTTCAAAATACCCTTGCATACAAGGAATACGTCTTTCTGAAGAGCAATCCTGAAAGTAATGCAAGAGGACAACTCCTCCAAAGCAATTTGAGTCGCGTACCTGGCTTCAAGGTATAACGTCCAAGGCGAGGTTGAAATTCACGTTCTAGAAGCTGCTCAAGGGAACCATCTGTACAGCGACATTAAAAATAAGAGTCTACATCAGGGATTCTTAAACATATGTAGTCTGAGGACCAACTTTAAAAAATATATATATTTGCGAACCCCCTCATGAACAACTTTCCTTCTGTGGAAACCACCCTAACCGTAGACATTTCACGTTCTTCTTGAGACTTAATTTCTGGCTCAATAATCTTATAGGCACTACGTTATAATAAATATTGGTAAAAATGTATCTCTGGTTATTCTAATAAATGGTTATTTTTATTAGGACACAAACATTTTTAATAGGATATAGAATAAAAAATAATAAAATGAATAAAAATAATAGCAAAAAGAACTAAAAAGTGTACAATATAGCATCGTCTTCTTGAACTGATTCAAACCATCCCCAGGTCACTCACGGACCCCCGGCAATAATTACGCGGACGCCCAGGGGTGCGCGGACCCCAGTTTAAGAACCTGTGCTTTACACACTTACAATTAGTTTTATTTTTATGAAATTATTTATCGGTTGATATAATATGCAAATAACGTTTTCGTCTGTACTGAAAGTTGATTATTTTCAATATTTATATCAACAATAATATGGGAAAATATTTTCCCTGGAATAAATAGAGTGAAATAAATCTAGAATGCAGGGGCAACGGCTACGCGGACCCCCAGGGATCCGCGGACCTGATTTTAAGAACTTGTGCTCTACATGAAAAGCTGTACAGATCCCATAGCAATGCACTGGTAGACATCGAAGGATAAAGTGACCACATGTCCCGATTTTGACGGGACAGTCCCGCTTTTTGAAGGCCTGTCCCGTGTCCCGCCGATTTTTAAAAATGTCCCGGTTTTTAGAAAATATCTGCATTTCTTATTTTAAATGTACTGTAATATATAATATAACATTTCTCCACATACTCCCATAAACTCCTTTTTTAATGTCAACCAATGAAAATTTTTAATATCCTCGAATTGATATGTCCATTCTTCAAGATATTCCAAGCATTTATTATAAAAAAATCTGACTTTTTTCAGAATATCCGGTCGTTTAATGGCACCTTGTTCTGAAATTTTCATTGGGTGACATTAAAATAGGAAATTTTATGGGAATATGTAGAAAAATCTATTGACCATGGTAATTTCTTAATTATTTTCTTGTAGTATGGAAATTCACATAGTAATTTTTTCCCAATTTTATATTCAAATTATTGTTTTTTAAAAATATTTTTATAGTTACCAATAATTAATAATAAATACATTTTTGTATATTTATAGACATGTATATGAATATATACATTAAA
Source organism: Phosphuga atrata (assembly GCA_944588485.1). Classification (NCBI taxonomy): domain Eukaryota; kingdom Metazoa; phylum Arthropoda; class Insecta; order Coleoptera; family Silphidae; genus Phosphuga; species Phosphuga atrata. The sequence continues at coordinate 85,199,436 of OX155892.1, read as the reverse complement.
TTATTGGTCTGCTTTCATAACTAAATTATAATTCTCATTTCATCCCATTTGTCCCGCTTTGTCTCAATGAAAATGTGGTCACTTTATCGAAGGATCATCAATCTAGCTGACAAAGGGAAACATTAGTGCAAAGGAAGAGGCGCATTTGTGCTACTTACAAGATATAAATTTATTTGGTGGGATTCCAGATATAAGTTCACACTGCAAAGATGGAGCTGGATTCCATCTGGCGACGCAGTGCAACAGAATGCTAGGACACGACTACACCCGCAGATCATAATCAAGTTGTGAAGTGTATCCACTTATTCTTGTGGAACAAGGAAGGAATCAAGAGAGCAAACGCCTCCGAAATTACTAGGTGCAGGAGATCAGTGCAAATGCTAATGTTGAGATCCGAGCAGATATAACAGTAGAAACAACCATTTATACGTTCATCGCCCAACGCAATTGGGCGAGTTTCTTGCGGGGCCCAAATCCGACTGTCGGCGCGCCAGAAAGTCAATAAGCGGGAATAGCACAGACGCAACTTAAGTAAACCTTTTCATTATAAAAGATAGTGTTCAGTTACAAAATTAAGAAAGAATAAACTTTTTGGCTAGAGGTCTGTGAGTGATCTCACTGCAGTTAGTATATATACGACAATGATACGGAAAGGTATTAAGTGGTATCGGCCTACTTAGCCCTAAATTAGCCCTACATTTGCTCTTGGGAACAACTATAGAAAATGCTCATATCATGTACCAGAGAGCCAGAAATAAAAAAATAGAAATAAGTAAATTTCGGGAACTTCGCCGAATTATTGCTACCAGAAAATACTGCCAAATAATAATAATAATATGAATAAAACAAAGGATCCATTTGTTGATTCGCAAGACTCGGAAGGACAAGCCTATGAGAAAGATTTTGGCCCTATGTTACCAGAAGAATAAGGAAACTGTCGAGCGTCAAAATTGTTACCAGAAGAATAGGGAAATTTTCGAGCGCCAAAAATGTCAGGAAATGTATCAAAAAAACTATATTTATATTTCTCGGCTTATTCCGTTAAATTACTTTTCAAAATTCAAATCTTATTTAACTTAAAACTGAACAAAGAAGAGCGTCACCCATATTTGGGTGACGGGGCACGGGGCCCCAACCGAAGTACACCCGTCAATAATCGTCGACAATAACCGTCAGTAATCGTCGACAAGAAAAGAAGAGAGATAATATTGATAGAAGTGAGTCTCTTTCGGCTCGTGCTTTAAACTTCGCAGCTCATGCACAAAATGCCTTCTTCAGGCACTTATATTATCTTTTATCATTTTATATATTTTGCGTTTATGATCTAACCATGGCTGACATCAACATTCATTACTCTCCCAAAGAAACAGAACGCTAAATACTGCAGCGACTATCGCACTATAAGTTTAATGAGCCATATGCTGACACTCTTCTTACAAATAATTCATAGAAGAACTAAGATTTGCGAAGATAAAACATCAGCCGCACTCAGTTTAGTTTCAGAAACCCTCTAGGAACGAGGGAGGCACTCTTCAGCGTCCAGGTTTTGATACTCTTCAGCGTCTAGATGTAGAGATATGGATTGTCATATCCATATATGCTTTATTGATTACCAGAAAACTTTTGACAGAGTTCAACATAATAGACTTTTATCCTAAAAGAGATAGGTTAAGAGATAGGATAAGTATCCTAAAAGAGATAAGTTTAGAACACAGGGACATAAAGATAATCAGCAACCTAAACTGGAAACAAACTGCTTCAATACGCATTCAAGGAGAAAGATCGGACCACATCGAAATCATGAGAGGCGCGCGCCAGGGATGTATACTATCACCGACTTTGTTTAATATATACCCAGAACGCATATTTCAGGAAGCATTGGAAGAAATAGTATTTCTAGAAGAAGTTGTATTAAAATAAATGGCGAGTATATAAACAATCTGAGATACGCGGACGACACAGTAGTATGCGCAGACAGCCTAGAAAACCTGCAAGAGCTGATGAACAAAATATCAAAAGTCAGTCGAAGGTATGGTCTCACGCTCAATGTAAAAAAAAAACGAAGTACATGATAGTATCCAAAAACAACGTCGGACAGCTTTGAGTTAAAAACGAACTGATTGAGAGAGTCCAAAAATACACGTATCTAGGGACAACATTAAATGAAACGTAGGCCCACTCAATTGAAATCTAATGTCGGATAGAAAAAGCGAGATCCGCATTGCTGAAAATGGCAAAGGTATTAAAAGCAGATCACCTGAATATACAAATCAAGATTAGGCTACTAAGATGCTACATCTTTACAGTACTTCTATATGAAGTGGAGTCCTGGACTCTGACAAAGGCTACCGAACAGAGACTCGAGGCTTTTGGGATTTGAATATACCACCGCATACTCAAAATTTTCTGGACGGCTCACATAACCAACCAGCAGGTCCTAGAGAGAATGGGAAAAGAACGAGAGGTCTTACTAACAATAAAGACAAGGAAGCTGGAATACCTTGGCCATAAAATGAGGAACAGTCAGCGGTACGGTCTATAGCAGCGTATACTGCAAGAAAGAGTAGATGGAAAAAGAGAGCCAGGAAGAAGGAGAATATCGTGCCTAAAAAACCGTCGATCCTGGTTCAACAAAACAACAACAAATCTCTTCAGCGCTGCAACAAACAAAGTCCGAATTTTCATGACGATCGCCAACCTCCGAAGCGGATAGGTTCATAGTTGTTGTTTAGGCACTAGAAGAAGAAAATATTATGCGATTGTGATGTACATTTATTTTCTCTGTTTTTAATCTGAGAATATTGATGATTAAATAAAAATATTTTTTGTCAGGTGTGGGGTTCGAACCCACGCTCACAATCGTGAACCAGAGCTTAAATCTGGCGCCTTAGACCGCTCGGCCAACCTGACGATGTGCGGATAATTATTATGATCTGCTGAACAGTAACCCCATCATATGCAGTGATCTTTTAACGTCTATATTATCTTCTGTATTATGTCTGTATGTCTGTATTATCTTCATAGACGGCAAAAACCATAACAAACAAATCTAATACTTATTTCAAAATGAAACTTATATCTATTGCTTTAACACTTTATGCGGCGACGACGGCTCTAATTTGCATAGCTTTCATTTGGCTATATGACACGACAGATATAATCTGAAATGATCTGAACCTGTTATAAGTACATATGTAGCAATCACGAAAAATGGTGGATCGATATAGAGTGTTTTAAAACTTACCGAGGAGTTACTGAATTTTGTTATAAGTCGATATATGAGTTAAATTAATTGTCTATTAGTAGAAAATTTAAATTAAACTAAAAAAATTAAACTAAATTTACTCAAAAGTAGAGAAATTGAAGATTCACTTAGTAATTTCTCCCAATGTTATAAATTTACTTAGTTTTTATCTTATAACGCAAAATTCATACAACGCGCAATGGCAGTTTAAGGTTCCTACCATCTTTTCATGTCGGATTTTCATTTTAATTTTCAAATAAATTCTGTTGTGGAGGATACCAAACTATAATAAACACTAAATATCTTTTCAGAACTGATTTCCTTCACATACCTAAAATAATCAAAAAAGAAAATCATTGTAGGTGTAGGCGAATTTAAACTGTTTTTGCTGTTCAACAATTTTGTTTTTCAGCAGAATATGCTGTTTTCGCGATTGTCTATTTCTCATACCATCTCATCCATTCGAGAAGGTTTTACATGCAAATAATTAAAACTTAATTTTCGCAAAAAAAAATTGAGAACTTTTATTCGGCATTATATTATTGAAATTTTTAATTACTATTTTTTGAATAACAAGTTGTAATAATTTATTTGCAACTCCAACTTTAATATAAATGACTTCTTCTTCTTGTTTCGAATAGGCCTACTTTGCACCACGCTTGTTCAACTGTTGGCTTTGATCTTTGCCCAGTATTGTCGCATCTTCTGCCGGTGTAACTCCTTTCTCTCTTTTGTTTAGGGGGTACCTTACCTTCGCAGTTTTCCTAAAATCCACGGACCTGCTTCAGGGTGCGTCTCACATACTGTCTGTTTTGGAGATCTGTTATTCCCAGTTCTTTAATATCCTTCTCGGTTTCTGTCAACCAAGTGGTACGAACCTTCTTGTTTTGCCAGAAGGTGAACAGACGGTTTGTTGGTCGGTTTGGAGGCAATCTTGCAACGTGGCCATAGAAAGCTACCCTTCTTTTCCTTGCACAGTCAGAGAGCCTCTTAATATGTTCGCAGAGCTCACAGTTATGTCGCCTTCGGATTTCCCCATCTTCGTTCACTCCATGGCATAAAGGGCTTCTGGTCGTAAGACTGATGTGTAGTCCTTAAGTTTCAGGTTGCGTGACAGGCATTTCTTGATGTAGGTTTTCTTAGTCAGTCGATATGCTAGATCTAACTGGTTGCCTCTCGTGCATAATTATGCTCTTTCTGATAAGTTGGGTTCAATCTATTCACTGAGATACTTAAATTTCTCGGTCCTCTTTATGTTTCCCTGCTCTAGTAACATCTCTGTTTGCTTCTTTGATGTTCGCGAAGAATTCTGTTTTCTCCAGCGACACTTGACAAACTTTGGCAGCCTGTTTTCTGGGGCAATTTACCTGCATTGTTGCCATCTCAAGAGAATCAGCAATCAGTGCCATGTCATCTGCAAAGGCCAGGCAATCTACAACCAGTCCATCGTTCTTACGTCCGAGGTAGATACCACTCTGAACACCCAAGTTGATCAGTTCCTTGCGCCATTCTCTTATAACTTTTTCAAGGACACATTTGAATAGATGTGGTGAAAGTCCATCTCCTTGTCTTACTCCAGTTTTTATTTCGAAGCTTTCTGAGATCTCGCCTGCAAATTTAACCTTGGAATGGGTTTTGGTCGAGGTTTCTAGGATGAGTCTGCGGGTTTTGTTGTCTAGCCCTAGTTCCTGTCGTAATTTGTTATGCGTTTCTCTTTCAAAATCGTAGGCCTTCTTAAAATCAACAATGGTGACGACAATCTTGCGGTTTCTCATCTTGGAGTATGCAACTACAGTTTTAAAAATTGAGGATCTGTTCAATATAGGATCGGGTCTTCCTGAAGCCTCCCTGATATTCTCCCAGTTGACTATCCAGCTGATTTTCTGCCCTTGTTTGTAACGCCTTGGAGAGAATCTTGTATATTACCGGGGACGAGAGAAATTCCACGGTAGTTGTTTAGATCAGTAAGATCTCCCTTTTTGTGAAGCGAATGGATCAGATCCGATTTCCAATCGGGTGGTAATTTCTCTGTTTCCCAGATGTCCGTAATGACCTCGATTAGCTTGGCCACGGCATTGCTTCCAGCACCTTTCCACAGTTCAGCAACGATAGAGTCCTCTCCAGCTACCATATTATTCTTAAGAAGTTGCGTGATCTGACCAACTTCTTCCAATGAAGGGGGCAGCGAGTCAGGGTTAATGTGGTTTGTTTATAGTCGAAGGCTTCGCTGGGTGGATCACAGTTGAGTAATTTTTTAAAGTACTGAGTTAAAAGGTGGCAGTTGTCATTGTTGTTAAAAGCCAGTTTGCCTTGTGAATCTCTGAAGTGGAGGCTTGGTGGAGCGTATTTTCTGACTGTCTGCTTGAAGGTTCCATATAAATCGCTGGAGTTATTCTTAGCAAAGCTCTCTTCGATTTGGGTTAGTTGGTTTTGTGTGAAGGACCGTTTGGTTCCTCAAATTATTTTGGCTGTAAGCTTTCTTTGTTCCAAAAATTTATGCCAATTTTCCTTGGTCTTTTTAGAATTTCATTTCACCCAGGCTGTCTGTCTTTGGGCTATTGTATTGTCATAGTCTTCAGTCCACCATGGATGCTTCCTTTTGTATCGAGGGGGGCGAGTTCATTGGCCGCCTGGACAAGAGTCTCCTTCAGTTGGTCCCAGCTGCTTAGATCTGTATTGTTCAGTCTCTGACTTGCTTCTTGATAGTTCTTAGTCGCTCTACATCAAATCTTAACATTTTGTAGGATCTGTGTAATCTAGTATTTCTATTTACTATAAATTACATTAATGTAAATTCGATTTTTAACAATATTGCTATTGCAGGAAATATCCAGAGGGTTGGACCGAAGATCCTGGTCGAGATCCTCAACTAGAATATAGACTATCAATTTATCATGCGTCAAAAGACGATTCAGGCGTATTTACCTGTGTTACACCAGCTAGACACACACATTCTGTGGAAATTATCGTCAAAGGTAATAAATAGCTTTAAATATATTTTATTGAATTACACATTTTATTGAATACATTATATTGAATTATTTTTTATTAAAGCTGTTCATTGTCCGGTTGTGCCACAAAGGAGAGGTCTTTCCATGAATACCCAAAGTACGAAAATGAACACGAAATTAAATTTCGGGTGTGTTAATGGGAACGCTTTGATCGGGGCTCAAGAAGTCACTTGTCTGCCTTCTGGTAACTGGAGCGCGCCTTTTCCAGTCTGCGAAAGTAAGTCAACATTTTTCATTTGCATCATATTTATTTATTAAAACCGATTCATACGAAAAAAGTCTTGAAATGATTTATTTAACATAACAAGTGAAACAGCACAGTGAAACTTAATTTGCTAATTAAGTATTACTACTTACTATTTTTTAAATTTTGTAGCTATTGTTTAGCATTGTAGCTGCTACAATTATGTTTATTTGATATGCTGATATATAACAGTGATAATAATCTACGAATAATAATTTCTAGAAAAACTAATAATTACTTTTAAATTGTAATTAATTAGAGAAGATAATTTATTTGCTTTTCCAATAGTTTATATGACACGAAAGGAGTATGAAAAGGGAAACTGTTTATTACGTTACAATTAATTTGTGTTTCAAAATACCTACTCAAAATGACGTTATTTAACAAAAATTTATATTAATATTCATGAAGAAGTTTTTTTTTCCATTATACATTTTTAAATAATCAGTCATGCAATAATTATTTTCGTATTTAAATCCAAATAATTGTTGCTAATCAGTTTTAAATTTATTGTTCAAAATACAAAAATGTATTTATGTTTTGTATACTGGGTGCTTCCCCAACTTCGATTATTCTTTCGTCTAATAACGGATTATAACGAAATTTGACAAAAATCTCAGATATCAAAAACGTTTTTAATGAGTAAATACACTGCTCAAAACAATTAGCGGGTCACTAATTTGTGCCTCAATAAAATTTAAACGAGAAATTACATGCAAATAAAATTAAGAACATCCGAAAGACGCTCTATTTAATTGTTTTAAAAATAAAAACTACCAAAACCAAGATGCAAAACGAATTTAAATTAATTGTTAATTTAAACCTTTGTACATAACTTAAATGGTAACTTAATAACGAGTATGTACTCCCATAGCACGAATATCGGCATTATAACGTCTTGGCATGCTTCTCAAAAGTCTTCGAAGGCGTTCTTATGGTATAGATTCGTTAGCTGCTGGATGGTCTGACGAGATGGATACGGGCAACCACGCATATATCTGTCCAGCATATCCCAAACATGCTCTCTTCTTCTTCTGGTGCCTATCCGCTTCGGATGTTGGCGATCATCATGGAAATTGGGACTTTTTTTGTTTCATCTCTGAAGAGATTTGTTGTTTTTTGGTTTTTTAGCCACGATGTTCTCCTTCTTCCTGGCTCTCTTCTTCCATCTACTCTTTTTTGTAGTATAAGTTGCAATGGGCCGTACTGTTGACTGTTCCTCATTATATGGCCAAGGTATTTCAGCTTCCTTGTCTTTATTGATAGTAAGACCTCCAGTTCTTTTCCCATTCTCTCTAGGACCTGCTGGTTGTTTACTTAAGCCGTCTAGAAAATTTGAGTATACGGCGGTATAGCCAAATCTGAAATGCCTCGAGTCTCCGTTCGGTAGCCTCTGTCAGAGTTCAGGACTCCACTCCATGTAGAAGTACTGTAAAGATGTAGCATTTCAGTAGCCTGATCTTCGTTTGTATATTCAGGTGATGTGCTTTGAATACCTTTGTCATTTTCAGGAATGCGGATCTCGCTTTTTCTATCCGACATTTGGGACTTGGTAAAGAATACGGGATTGTTTTGAAACTTAGTGTTGCGGACTTTTTACCTGGTGTAACTGTTTTAAAAAGTCTTCTACGTTGTCTACGTTGGTTCAATAAATATTCGTGTTTTTGTTGAAAATGATTGTTGACATTTTCAAGATGACAGATAATAGATGCGAACGCAACTAACTCGACGTTGCATGTTTAGTATTTTTGATTGATTCAACGGTCCTTGCCACATTGTCATATATTAGATCGAGAGTTCGCGCTGCCGCGCGTATGTTTTCTTGATTCATCTGCCCGCTTCGCGGCAACCTAATCTAACCGGGGTTAAACCAACGGTCCTTGCCAGGTTGTCCTATATTGAATCGAAAGTTCGCGCTGCTGCGCGTATGTTGTCTTGATTTATCTGCCCGCTTCGCGGCGGGCAACCTAATCTAACCGGGGTTAAACCAAAGGTCACTGATACATTGCGCTATATTGGATCGAGAGTTCGCGCGGCAGCGCGATCCAATATAGGACAATGTGGCAAGGACCATTGGTTTAAACACGGTAAATTAGATAAATTAATATCACATACGCGCGGCAGCGCAAACTCTCGATCTAATATACGATGTTTATCAGCTCTTGCTGATTTTCTAGGCTGTCTGCTCATACTACTGTGTCGTCCGCGTATCTCAGATTGTTTATATTCTCGCCATTTATTTTAATACCACATCTTATTTCTTTGAAAGCTTCCTGAAATGTGCGTTCTGAGTATATATTAAACAAAGTCGACTCTCTTGATTTCGATATGGTTCGATCTTCATCCTTGAATGCGTATTGAAGCAGTTTGCTTCTAGTTTAGAGTGCTAGAGTGCCTCCCTCGTACCTAGAGCGTTTGTGAAACCAAACTGAGTGCGGATGACGTTTTTCGCAAATCTCAGTTATTCTTCCATGAATTATTTTTAAGAAGAGTTTTAGCCGATGGCTCATTAAACTTACAGTGCGATAGTCGCTGCAGTATTTAGCGTTCTGTTTCTTTGGGAGAGTAATGAATGTTACCATGTCAGCCATGGTTTTGGTATTTCTCCTTTAGTATACACCTTGTTAAGCAGTGTTGTTAGCCACCGAATGCTTTCTGTATCGAGTAGTTTAAAAAATTCGCTATATATGTTGTCTGGTCCAGTAGCTTTGCCATCTTGTAGTTGTCTTATTTCTTTTGTGACTTCCGCTGTTGTTATTATCATGTCTTCTAGATTAGTAGCATCAAAAGGTTGTTCTGTGCGGTCGCCTTCAAGGAGTTCGCTGATGTATTTCTTCCAGGTATCTATTATGTCGGATTTATCAATAATTATCTTGACATCCGTATTGTGTAATGTTCGTATTGTGTTTTGGTTTGTAGATCCCCGCTATCTCTCCAACTTGTCTGTGCATGTTAAATGTGTCGTATTTATGTTCTAAAACCTCTGTTTCTTTACATTGCTCTTTGATCTAGTTTTCTTTTGCTTTTCTTATTTCCTTCCTGTCTTATTTGTCTTTACAGGATATTATAATTTCTCTCGGCGTTCTTTGCCTTCCTTCTTTCTTCCACGAGTTCTAATACATTATCGGTCATCCAGTTCTTTCTTTTCTCTTTTTTCTCGTTTAGGTGTTCGTCTCCAATTTCTTGAAAAGTTCTAGTTAGTATATCTAGGTTTTCTTCCACGTCGCCCATTTGTTCGAAAGTTTTACATTTTTCATTTATTAGTTTTGCCATTGTTTTCTTTAATTCTCGTTCTTTCAGTTTCCTCATATTACATTTTTTCTTAGTGGTTTTCCTCATGACTTTTTTCATTTTTATTCTAAACGTAGGAAACTTGTTCTGAGGATTGTGTAACTCACCGCCCTGATATTCGGGACGCAACTACCCTTGAAAACTTAACCTATATCAGATTTCCCGTGGATCCCCCGTGGAACCGACGCTAGTTAGTTCCTCGCTGGGTGAAGGGGGGTGGGTAAGCATTGGCTTCGCCGACGTTCGCTCTTAGCCCAGGGTGTTTTGCTACCTCTTTCTGCTGCCCTGTAGTACGGTTTGTGTTACTTATTTCTTTATTACCTTACCCTGTTTGATTGGTGCGCCTCCTTCTGGATGCGAAGAACCTCTAATATTGCGGGTACTAGCTCGCAGCCGGCATCTGATGATATATCTGCCCCTGGGTAGGTCATTGGCTGGTATGCAGCTATTTCAAAATCTCCGGTCCACTAGTATGTAGTCTATTTGATTCCTCATTATGTTGTCTGGTCTATCTTGTGGTGATCTCTGTGTATAGATTGTAGAATTAGATTTGTAGAATGTATTTAGTGTTACGTATTCCTCCTCTTCCGCAAAGTTCTTTAGTCTATCTCCTCGCTCATTTCTTGTACCTAATCCGTACTCCACAACAGAGTCCTCACTTTTTCCTTTCCCGACCTTGCTGTTTAGATCTCCCATGATGATTGTCACGTCTTGCTTGTCATATCAGGACTTAACGCAGGCCACACCATTATTTGAATTTCCAGTTTTTGTAGAAAGTTACTTCCGTTATGTACTAGCGCTATCATGCATTAACCAAAAATTTGGACCTATTCCATTTGCCACAGGGACAACATTTTCTCCTAACACAAAGTCAACATAGAGATTAGCGTTAAGATTTTCTGGAATTACAACAAGGTCGGTTCTGCTGTCGATACTAATCCCACCCCAAACCATAACTGAACCACCTCCAAATCTAACGACTTCGATAGTAGCAGGTGCGTAGCGTTCTCCTGGGCATCTGTAAACACGTAATGTCTAATACGGAACCTTGATTTATCCGTGAAGAGCACAGACTTCCATTGTCGAAGTTGGCATGCGACATGTTCACGAGCAAAATTCATCCTAGCTATTTTGTGGCGTCGTGTCAAAGGGGGTTTTGGACGGGTCGTCTTGCCCTTAAATTTGATTCACTCAACCTATTCCTAACTGCCTGGTCTGATACAGTGACCCCATGCGTCGTCCTGAGGGAAATTAAGAGGTCTTTCGCCGTAGAAACTCTATTGCGACGACTCGAAATCAGTAAAATTCGGTCTTGATTTTGAGTTATTTTTCTTTTGCGGCCTTGCCCACTGCGCATGGTACATTGATCTGTATCCAAGTGCCTGTTCCACAATTGCTGAATAACAGACAGGCTTACGTTGAAGTTTCTTGAAACTTGTCGAAGGCATTCGCCATTTTCAATTAATGTTATAGCACGAACAGCTGTTTTTGCCAATTGCCTCACTAAAGAACAACGCATCACTCGGTATCGACGGAATACCGCCTTTCTTCCTGAAGAACTGCTCTCGGATAATAAGCGCCTCGCTGGCTGCTTCGATATCTCGAGCCCTTGCAAATGGATATGTACCGAAGATGTGGTCTGTCTCATGTCGTAGTTACGCCCATCTTTAAAAAAGGAGACAGATACCAACCCCAAAACTACCGACCCATTAGTCTGACATCGACCCTGTCAAAGTGTATGGAGAAGATTATTATAATAGAGCTAACTAACTTCCTTCTCCAAAACAACATCATTCCAATCAATCCGCAAAGTTTCCTACCCAAACGGTCAATTGACACCAATCTTCTCTCCGGCCTCAATGATTGGACTCATCTTTACGGCATTGGCTTTATTGCCATTGAGATGCCTCATTTTCACATAAGTCACAATGTCAGTTGCAAACATTTTCGTCTGTGTATTGATCTGAACAAGTCGTTCCTAGCTCTTTATTTATAATTTTAGTTTTGGTAGTTCTTGTTAATTATTACGGGCACTCCGGAAGTATGCGATGTTGATAATTCCCTATGTGTCAATTAAAACAATTAAATAGAGCGTCTTTCAGATGTTCTTAATTTTATTTGCATTTATGGAGGCACAAATTAGTGTCCCGCTAATTGTTTTGAGCAGTGTATGTCGAGTTAGTATTTATTTTGTCATCCTGAAGAGGATCTTTTGGGGTAATTACTTATTACTTCTTTATTACATAAATAATTTAATTTTGTTTGCCTGTTTTAACGTTTTATTTGATTTGGGATGGATTCTTCGTCGGCAATATTCACACTTATTGTTAACAAAACGATTCTTTGAAAAGTTTTTTTTCATTCGCTCGAAATAGGACTGCTACTAAATTGAGAATAATAAAGTGAAAAGACTAATAACAGATGCCAGAAGAAGGTGTGATAAAGACTTGGCGCTGGCTAACGACAAAAGTTTTTACTCCTGCATCAATAGATCCCTGAAGTCGAAAGTGTTAGACTTTTCACTTAAAGACGGAGCATGTTTGCACAGCAGTTTGACGATGTATTTATCAAGGAACCAGACGGAGTCCTGCCGGCCCTTCCAGCGAATACTCGAAATCCTAACTCTCTGGACACAATTGATTTCACAGAAGAAAAGGTTCAAGCTGTAATTGCCCCACTAAAGAACAACGCATCACCCGGTATCGACGGAATACCGCCGATCTTCCTGAAGAACTGCTTTGGGATAATAAGCGCCTCACTAGCTGCATCGATGTCTCGAGCCCTTTCAAATGGATATGTACCGAAGATGTGGTCTCATGTCGTAGTTACGCCCATCTTTAAAAAAGAAGACAGATACCAACGCCAAAATTACCGACCCATTAGTCTGACATCGACCCTGTCAAAGTGCATGGAGAAGATCATTATAATAGAGCTAACTAACTTCCTTCTCCAAAACAATATCATTCCAATCAATCCGCATGGTTTCCTACCCAAACAGTCAATTGACACCAATCTTCTCGTCTGCCTCAATGATTGGACTCATCTTTACGACCAAGGTTGTCTTGTCGACACTATCTACTTGGACTTCGAGAAAGCATTCGACAAAGTCCCTCTTAGACGTATGATGCACAAGCTGGAGCATTATGGAGTGAGGGGTTCGTTGCTGCGCTGGATAACTGGCTTTCTCTTCGAACGCAGATTTCAAGTCGGTGTTGGTGGATCGTTGTCAGATATCAGAGCAGTTAAGAGTGAAGTGCCGCAGGGTTCCGTCATCAGCTCCCTGCTATTCCAGGTCTAAATCAGCGACATGTCAGTCAACATCAAGTCAAATATTTGCTTTTTACAGACCACACGAAATTATACTGCAACCCGCTGGAAAGTGCTGTAACACTTCAATCGAGAGGTGGACTGACATGTGGGTTATGTCTCTGAATGTGGCTAAGTGCACCGTACTGCACATTGGACCCAATAAATTCAACACTATCTACACCCTAAATGGTAGACCACTCACTGCTGCAAAGCATCAAAAAGACCTGGGTGTTACAATGACCCAGGAGCTTAAATGGAAGTGCCACATCGCCAAACTAGTAAAAATGGAAAATAAAATTCCTTGATTTACCTTATTCGAAGGGCTTTTAAAGACCACCAAGACCAAGTATTTTGCTAAAGACATTTTAGAACTTGAACAAGTACAACGACGTATCACCAGAATCCCTCCCGAACTGAAAGATTTACCCTATAAGGTTCGTTGCACCAAACTGGGACTACAGCATGACAAATTAAGTATTATTAATCTGACATAGTATCCATCCCAAATCAAATAAAACGTTAAAATTGGCAAACAAAATTAAATTATTTATGTAATAAAGAACAAATAAATTAAGAACACGACAACATAAGTATTACTGAAGGCTATTGTCTACCCTCCGTCTAGTTTTTTTTTTCTACTTCTTTTTTACCTAATTTAGAGCTTTTATTCCGAATTTTAAAAACTTTTTTGTTAACAATAAATGTGAATATGTAATTTCCGCTTTTATTATATCAATGTGTGAAAGTATTACAATAGTGACTCGCTAAGTAACTTTTCAATGACTTGATATTCATTCCCGCTAGTTATAAGTAGTTGTTATAAGTTGACATCTAGTGTTACAAGAAATAAAATGAATCGGTTTTAATAATAAAAAAATGTTTGTGAATTTATTGCTAGTTTAGCAAGTAGTATAGTGTAATATAATAAATGTAGGTATCGAGTGCGGTGACGTGGGTGTCGGATTGACGATGCATTTGCGTGTGTCCGTGGTGTCCAGGGAGGTAGGAGGTCGCGCTGTATTCAGCTGTGCCTCCGGCTTCGGACTCAGAGGCTCCCACGAGACTGTCTGTCTAAGTAGTGGAGAATGGGCCACACCATATCCAACATGCGTAGGTATGTCACCATTCTAACATGCACTCACTGCACTCACCCATCATATAGCAAAAAATATTAATTTTAAAAAATATCATAAAAAATATTAACACAATTATACATCTGCTAAATCAAGGGTCTGCGACCTTTGCCTTTCAAAAAACCATATACTAGATTGTTATTCAATAGTATATCAAGATTTTGTTTAAACTGACTGGAGTGTAGAGATTTAGAGAAACTAAATTAGATTATTTGTTTTGGATTTTATGGTTTAGCTTCAGATACAATCTAAATTTGGATTAGCTAGGTATGTAAGCTGAAAACAGACAGAACCAGACAGACAAGAGCAAACAGACAAGACCAGAGAGACAAGACGAGAGAGAACACCAGACAGACAAAACCAGACAGACAAAACCAGGCAAACTAGACCAGACAGAGAAGACTAGATAGATAAGACCAAACAGACAATACCAGACAGACAAGACCAGACAGAAAAGACCAGACATACAAGACCCGACAGACAATACCAGACAGACAATACCAGACAGACAAGATCAGACAGACAAGACTACATAGACAAGACCAGATAGGCAAGACCAGAGAGACAAGACCAGACAGACAAGATCAAACAGACCAGACCAGACAGACAAGATCAGACAGTTAAGAGCAGATAGAGAATGTCAGACAGACAAGGCCAGACAGATAAGACCTGGCAGAAAACACCAGACAGTTAAGAGCAGATAGAGAAGGTCAGACAGACAAGGTCAGATATACAAGACCAGACATATAACACTAAATCCCCTATTCCACTTTGGCTTTTAGTATGCGCCACCCCGGTATTGCATATTTCGCATTCATTCTGGGTGGGCAGCCCGGACGGTTAGTGAAAACCGCCCTAGTTGTCGCCTCCCCTACCAGGATTCGAAACCGGGTTTCTCGCATTGAAAGTTGTCAACTACACTACCGAGGAGGACGACAGATAAGACTAGTCAGAAAAGACTAGACAGACAGTACCAGACAGACAAAACCAGACAGATAAGACCAGACTGAGAAGATCAGACAGACAAGATCAGACAGACTAGACCAGGCAGACTAGACCAAGCAGACTAGACCAGGCAGACAGGACTAGACAGACAAGTTCAGATGGACAAGATCAAATAGGCAAGACTAGAAGACAAACTGAACAATCTAACTGGACAGACAAACTAGATAGATAAACTAGACAGACAAACTGGACTGTCAAAGTAGACAGAAAAACTAGACAGACAGACTATACACACAAACTAGACATAAAAGCTAGACAGACCAACTACACAGACAAAGCTGACTATACAGACAAGGCTGACTGTACAGACAAACCAAAACTAGATTGATAAGACTATACAGAGGAAAGCATAGGTGGATGAAACTAGATGGATGAGACTAGATGGATGAGACTAGATGGATGAGACTAGATGGATGAGACTAGATGGATGAGACTAGATAAATTAGGCTAGATGGATGAGACTAGATGAATGAGACTAGATGGATTAGACTAGATGGATAAGACTAGATGGTTGAGACTAGCTGTATGACACTAGATGAATGAGACTAGATGGATGAGACTAGATGGATTATTCTAGATGGATGTTACTAGATGGACAAGACTAGGCGGACGGGGCTACGTATTAGTTAAATCACGTAATCACGTAATTTGCTCTTCAGAGATAAAAAAATTGTATAGTTTATACTAAATTATTTGGACTAACTTAAAATTATCGCAAGTTTCTCACCCCTAGTTGAAAGTATTTAGTGGGATTTTGTATTAATATTAAATGAAACTTGATGCTTTTGTAGTATAATCTAGAAGCTGTTCTGAAGGACTTCGGGTCGATAGCCTTTTATATGATTCCTCTGAATAATAATTTGCGTGCTCTTTTTCTGAAGTTTTCAACTGTTTATTAGATATTTTATTGTGAAGATCATACGTTACAAAGAGGAGATGGTATAGTTTGTTTAAAACATAATACGTTCTATATAATAATATGAAACAATGGTATGCATATGCACATACAATTTGCTGATATAGAGACAAGCCTGTAGAAGAGAAAGTTATATAAGGTAGTTTGCTATATACTCGGTCTTGTTTTAAAGAATAAAATTGTGTCATGATTTAAATATATTGTTGGATTAGTAAGGAAGAGGAAGAAGAATTTTAAACAAAACTTGCTAGTCCTTGAATGTTCGAATTTTATTAGAAAATTTTAAATAAATTTTACAAAAATATTATAATCCATATAACATAAACAGCGATATTAGTTCAAATATTCTCACTATATCGATAATATTCTAGATCAGATATCGGCAATTAGATCCAGGAACATTTCTAATGGTTCAAAATAATTCTGGATTAATCTCAAACTCTGTGACGCAAAATTACTTCTCGAGATAGAGACGTCGATAATTTTCAGAACTTGCACTCTTTATGGTAGACTCTAATCCATAAAATGGATTTGGATAGTTTATTTTCTGTATAACCAATATTATTATATAATATATTTCTCTAATCTCCAAAACCAATCTTAATTTGTAAATAATGTCAACATAAGCACATCATGGGTATTCGACATCAAATAAATTCAGCTATAAAAAAACTTCCAAATTGCAGAAGCATAAAGTTTATTACGGAAGAAATGTTTATTCACACTTAAATTAGACCATTAATTACTAAATGACTGACTATACAATCTATTTATATTCTTTATTTCCTATCTATTCAATTTCACCCCAAAAAAATTAATTGCGCCAATTTTATATAACCTATTTCTCATTTAATTCTAGAGGTTCAATGTGACAGCCCAGGAAGTCCCGAGAATGGATACATGCAAGGAACCGGTCCGTTTAAAGCAGGAGACGTCGTTCAGTTTAATTGTAATCCCGACTTCATGATGGAGGGACAACCAATTATAGCATGTCAAGATAATGGTCGATGGTCGGGACCCTTGCCAAAATGTAAGTTATAGCCTTAATTGTTTGAATAGTATCTAAATTTGCAATTTGATATTGTCGCGTAATTTTGGACGTTTAATGGAAATGTAAGTTTTATTTGTGTTTTAGAGTATTTTTTATGATTTCATTTTAGCTGTAAAATATAGAAAATTTGTAGAATTCAATATGAAAGGCTAGGGATAATAAATCGGATAAGGTGTATAATACGGATTTCATTGAAACTTAGGGTTGCGGACATTTTTAATCGTCATTGGCACTGCTTAACTAAAACCAGAAAGCCTATTTCTTTCGAGATCAACTGAGAAAAGTAAAAGTGGCAACGCCAAGATGATTGCACACTTTTTGTCACGCGACCAGAAATTTACGAGCCGTTGCGTCAAATATGTGAATTTTTAGGACGACAAAAACAGGAATATTTATTGAAGCAGGCAGCATGGATGCTTCATAATTGCTTTCTGATTTTAGTTAAACAGTGCCAAAGACGATTAAGAACAGTTACACCAGGTAAAAATGTTTTAATGATATCATTATTCTGCTGTAGGTTTATAAAACCTAACCTACATGATAAATCGGTACAAGATATATCGGCAACGCACGACTCGGCACTTCCAACTTGGCACCGGACAACTCCGGGAAATTCGGCACCGGATAAGTCGGCATCGGGCAAATCAGTCATCAGAGTATGAATATATACATTTTCTAGTATAACATAGGTTTTGGTAATATCAAAAACAAAAGAGTAGCGTTTTCTTTTTCGGGGTGCTTCGGCTACGAAGCCACGTAGCGCTCGTAATCGGTGTCAAAAGTTTTTTGCGTTTTCCTTATCTGTGCAACACATTTCGTTCAAACAAGATGTTGTGGCATGCCTCCGCAAAGTTATTCGTTCAATCAGACCCTGCAAATGTTCGTATGTACGCCGACCAAAGTTCATATGGAAAGAGTGGTGGTACTCTTGCGCCCTTACTCCTAAATCGGCCTATATAAGTATTTGAGAACCAACCAATAATAGGCCCTAATTCTGCCACACATTTTGCTGGTACACATCATTTGCTGGTGCAAATGCCACTGATGTTATCATTTGCCAATGCGAACTCGGAATCATTTGTGTATCGACAAAGAAGATGCACATCGCTAAGATGATTTCTTAGATTTTGAATTAGATGAAAAAAGCATCCTTGGATGTTTACACCAGTAGATTCACCTCGTAATGCTTGATGGATCCCTATTTCAAAACCTACGTTAATGGTAGTCGGAGAAAATTCTAGCCATATATCCTTAATCGTTCGGAACAACTTTGAATACGTTCTTTCCACTTTGTTATAAGCAGACAAAATGAGATAGAAAATACAAACCCGTTTTCATTTCCGCCTCGAACCGGCAATGCAAATATTTGACTGAAAAGAGGTGATGTTACTTGAAAGGTGCCATCCATAAAAATTTCTTCCATCTGAGCACTCCATGTTTTATGATATTCCCGACCGAATATTAATATTAGTTGTTCATCGCCGTAACCAGAATCTCCCAAATAAATTTTTCAAAAACTCCGGGGTTATTTTCGTATTCCTTATAATTAACAGGAATGATTAAATCCTGTCACCTTTACGGATTTGGTGCCACATTATGGTCATTGTTTTGTTCGCGAGTTCTATTTATAATCCTCCTCATTGTCTCGCGAGATGCAAGTTGCCGTAGTACTGCTCCGGAAGAATTTTCGGATAGTGTCATGCGGATTTCTTGCGGTCTTTCCATAGTCTCCCTGGCTTTAAGTTTGATTGCAGTCGTAACTTTTGCGATTTCCACTGAAACTGCAATCACTGTGTTCTTCCATATATGTGGAACACGCAACGAATGAAATTCTCCACTAATTGTCGTCCAAATACGTCCATTGCAGTAATCTCTGATCACATTCTCCTTTCTACCACACTGAAAACGCCAAATCATTTGTGTGCCGTCTTTGCTAGGCTTGTCTAGAACGTACATAAACCCATCGTGGGCATACCGCTTCATCTCTCTTTGGGACACGTAATCGGATACAGCCATTGTACTTGATTTTTATTGAGAAATAAATAATTTAATTTTACACGAAATTATACAAAAGTGCATAGATAACGAGGTTAAAAGAAAATTAAAAATACGAGTGCCGTAATGTCTCGGTGCCGATTTGCCCGGTGCCTACATATTCGGTGCCGAATTTTCCCGGTGCAGAGTTGTCCGGTGCCGACTTATCCAGCGCCGAGTTGTACGGTGCCGATTTGGATGTGCCGAATCGTTCGGGTCTGATTATTCTGCACCTTACTCGAAGAATAGATATTTCAGATTCAATTATCAACATAAGAACAGGAATAATATTCTACAATACCTATTAACAAATTTAAGTCGCTTTAATTAATTAAACTTAATTCATCTAATCTGGAAGTCTGCAACTACTGCTCTTGTCTTCAGCGGCTCTACAACTAATCGTTGCAGATGTTCTCGTCAATTCTAAATTCTTGTCAAAAATCACAATATTGTCTTGTTTTATCTTGCCCAATCTTGTCTAGACTTTTCTGATCTTGTCTGGTGTTGTCTGGTCTCTACTAATCATTGTTACTTGAAATGCATTTATATTTGACATTACGATTATGCAAGGTGTTTTTTAGAGTCTGAACTTTTAAAGTATTTCGGGCATATGGCCGCTGTTCTTGGCGAAACCAATTTTGTGCCACTTTTTTTAGCATTACTGGCCATATGTCACGAATAGCACGAACAATGTTAGCCTCCAAGGCGTCAATTGCTGCTAGTTTAATAGCATAAACCAGTGACATAAACCAGTTCCTGTGGGATTACCAGAGGTAATCCCACAGGAAATAATCGAGAGGTGTCAAATCGCATGACCTAGAAGGCCAATTGATCCATATTCATCAATCTCAAAATCAATTTATCGCTTAATTTTGATTTCAATAAGTCGATGATTGCGGTCGGCGTGTGGCACGTAGCCATCCTGCTGAAACCACATCTCGTCCGGATCAATGTTATCCATATTTTCAAACAAAAGTCATTGATCGTGGTAACACTCTCCCTTGACTGTAACGCGAGCTCCGGCTTCATTTTTGAAGAAATAACATCCGATGATGCCACCAGCGTGTAAACCGCACCAAACAGTGCATTTTTCTGGATGTAATGGAGTCTGTGGGGTCTTTTGTGGATTGGTCTCACTCCATATGCGGAAATTTTGGCGGCCGTTAAGACAAAAATGAACCTCATCGCTGAACACAATTTTGCGATGAAACGGGTCAGGGTTTTTTTGTTTTTCGAGTTTTCTCGGGCTCTAGAGCAGTCGGCGAAAGAAAAAAATCGGCGAAAGAACGCATAGGATGGTCTCGTGGCTTCAATTCCTGCACCAGCTAGATCTTATACGGGTGTAAGCCAAGATCTTTGCGCAAAATTTTCCAAGTAATGGACGGATAGACCCCAATTCCTGCGACCGTCAACGAATCGATAAATTTGGATCTTCTTCCACACTTTCGTTTACAGCGGCGATATTCTTTTCATTACGCACATTCCCTCGATGTATTAGTGTTATTGCATCATTTAGAGAGTATGTATGTATATGTATTTAGAAAGTATATGGTATGAAATCTATCCACATTTCGATGGATGGCTTGCTCAGATGGAAGTCTTCTAAATGTTGCGCGAATCGATGACCGATTTTCAAAGTAAATTTGAATAATTTGGTAGCGTTGTTCAAGCGTGAATCTATTCATGATGATTAGTCAGAGTATACTGCTCATAAATGTCAAAAAGTGAGCGCAGTATGACAGTTCGTTCGACAACTAACCCTTTCGTAATTTCTATCGAAGGGTGCATTCGCGTTGGGCGCTCATACGCTTTGGGCGCTCACGCTTATAAGCTCAGATTATAGGTGTTTTTGTTGGCCTATGAGCGCTTAAAATCAATAACAAAATTTCGTTCGTTTTGGACACTATGACGCTATGACAGTCAGTTAGCGTCAGAGTTAGCGTCAACATGGCGAATGTGAGAAATGTTTTTCCATTAATAAATAATATATTGGAAATTATCAACGATGAATCTGATGAATATGATATGATTGAAAATAGTGATGATAAAATGGAATGGAAATATTGCAATATTTATTTAAATTTATCTTGTAAAAAAAGAACGTTTAGAACTTTTTAAAGAGGTTATACCATCTTTTACTGATAAAGAATTTAAATCTCACTTTATGTGATTATTAAAAGTTTAACATTTAATATTCCAAAATTATTCAACTTTAGCTTCTATTTTAAATTTATAGATTATATTAATTATATTCAAATAAATGTTTCAATAATTTTCGGATGTGTCAGTCAACATTTAATTTTGTTCTGGATACAATTAAACCATCCTTAATAAGAAAAATTCCAGGATGTAAAATTGCTATAACATATAGCTATAACCTGATGAACAGTTATAGCTATATGGAAAATGGCAACTCCAGATTCGTTAATTCATTAATAAATTGATTTGCTTTGCTTTTTTTTAATTACCTGAATCTTCACGTGCAGTAAAATACAGAGCTTCATCAGTTTCCATGACATGTGTCATGGTAAAAGTTTCCATGACTTGTACCTATCAAACCTATAAATGTTTGGTTAGCTTACGCTCACATGGTATTCGTTTTGATAAATAGTGAAGTTTGGCGCTCACGCTTTTGCTGCCCTACCTCTGTAGCGTGAGCGTCTTTGAGCGCGAAATCTGCAACCCGAAGTTAGCCACGAGCGTGATTTTTTGACGCTCACAGCATCAAGTCGAACGCTAAAAACGACATTTATGTGCGCTCAAAGCGTGTAAGCGTCGAACGCGAATGCACCCTAAGCAAAAAAAGAACACCCTATGTTAGTTACTTTGTTTACAACGAGGTATACGATATTTAAATATAATAACTTAAATATTAACTTATTTGTTATTCAATATTTTTATCTTAACAAAATGCAATTAAGATAAATTCTATTTAGTGTTAAACTGTTCCAAAACAGTTATTTTGAATTAATATCAATTGTTTACCGCAAAACACGTTTTCACGCGTGCTCTTGCAACAAGCATTACAATGACTTAATCGTTAATAATAATGAACGTACAAAGTATATACAAAGTTATATTTTCAGTTGACATTAACAGTTGCATTCTAATAAGTATAATTTTATAAATTGCATTTTAAAGCAGAATGTCTTGAGTGTTAATTTTACAATCGAATATCGTAGATTGTGCATTACGTCGCGTCTGATGCTTTTATGAGAGAAAAACAGGAAATCGTTTAACAATACAAGATTGAGGTTCTATAGAAATAGCATACATAAAAAGGATAATATGTGTCATAAAAATATGTAAACATTTTTCCACGTCTAATCACGTCCAACTTCACCAATCCTTTGTAATCTGGTTACATCAAGTATAGTCTAGCAATATCTGGAGTATTCTAGTCTAGCAGTATCTAGTCTAGCACTATCTAGTCTCTCACCAAATCCCCTATTCCACCTTGGCTTTTAGTATGCGCCACCCCGGTATCGCATATATTGCATTCATTCAGGGTGGGCAGCCCGGACGGTTAATGAAAACCGCCCTAGTTGTCGCCTCCCCGACCAGGATTCGAACCCGGGTCTCCCGCATTGAAAGGCGGGTATGTTGTCAACTACACCACCGAGGAGGACAGCACTATCTAGTCTAGCACTATCTAATCTACCACTATAGAGTCAAATATAGGACTATCTAGTCTACTCTAGCAAGTATGCGCCTTCGAAACAATAAAGTTCCAGGACCCGACGGGATACCAGCTGAAGCAATTAAGATTGCCGCAAACAGTTGCTCAGACTTTTTGATAGACATCTTCAACGCTATACTAAATATCGGTAATTTTCCTGAAATATGGAAGAAATCAAGGCTAGTGCTGTTTAGAAAAGGAGACAAACAGCATCTATTATCGTACAGGCCAATTTGCCTGCTAGTTGTAACAGTGAAGTTGCTGGAACAAATGGTTGTAAGGAGGATAAAATTGGAGCTTAGGAAAGGTAAATATCTATCCAGAGAGCAATTCGGCTTCAGGGAGGGACTCTCAACTATAGACGCAATAATGAGAGAACTAAAGGTGACAGAAGTGGCTACAGAAGGATTACGGGGAAAAGAAGAATTTGCGCACTCATAACGTTAGACGTTTGAAACTCCGTTGCTTGGAGTTAATAGCAAGAGACTTCCCTCCATATCTTCTGAAGCTCGTAAGCCTCTGCAACAAAAAAATTATTTTAGAGGCAAAAGGTGAAAGCGTTGTTCCACAAGGCTCGATAATGGGACCAACTTTATGGAACATCCTGTATGATGGAGTCCTTAAACTGAAGCTGCCAGAGGGAGTGGAAGCTGTCGCTTTCACAGACGACTTGGCTTTAATCGTCACTGGATTAACAGAAAACTGTGTTATCAAAATGGAAAACCATAGCACTAATAGACACAGGTGGGCACAGTTAATCCAAAAGTTAACTTCGTTAATCGTTAACTCGTTAATAAAAAAGTTAACTTCGTTAATCGCTAAAGCGTTAAAATTTCGAAAATTTAACGCGAAAATTTAAGTTAAAGTTAACCGCTAAAAGTTAACCATCCAAAACGTATACTGCTTTTGCTGCCTTTTGGGATAGGATACATCGGTAAATAAAACAAAAACAAGTATATATATATATATATATATATATATATATATATATATATATATATACATATGTTGTATTTGAGGTTTTCGCGGATAGATACCTGTGTTGTATTGTTTTCTCGGGGATTCCGCGTTGATGCTGAGGGTTGGCTCTGAAAAGAACCGGATTCTCGACGTTTCGGCGAACTAACATTCGCCATTCTCAAGAGATATATGCGTCCGTGCGGGTCAACCGTTAGACGCATACTGAGAGCTCGTTCGTGCGATGCGACTACTTATAGCTGTCTGGCTTCGGGTCATGCGCGTTGTGTGCGGTGCTTCGGTTCGGTTGTTTGTTTGTCTTGTTGGTCGTACATGAGTCTGGGGTGTCTGGGATTGCATTTTGAGGGTGGATATGATCGGTCGCCATGCTGGGGGCAGTCTCAAGGAATCGTCTCTCGTGTTCATGCAGTAGTCTCGTTTTTCTATCTCTATGGCTTCTCTGTATACTCGTGACATTTCGTGGCTAATCTGTGCAACAGTCCTTGAATTTCTAAAGTCCATCCAGTGACCGGTGTTTGTGTGTTGGACAAGTGCCGATGAAACTTTGTCTCTGTGTCTGGTTGAAACTACATGTTCTTGAATCCTAGCAGATATTTTTCTATTGGTACGTCCAATGTAGGTTTGTTCACATGTTCCGCAAGGTATTTCGTAAATTCCATGGGATTCTAACGGGATGGTGTCTTTAACGCTGCGTAGCATGGAGGATATTTTCTGGTTAGGTTTGAAAATGGTGTCGATGTTGTGTCTTTTAAGTATTCTGGCGATTTTGTCAGTAGATCCATGAACATATGGTAGGTATGCTGTGCTAACGGATTTCTGGCGTTCTTCAGTTCTTTGGCTACTGTTCTCTGTACGACGGAAAGCTCTGGATATTAAGCTGTTTGGATATCCATTTGAAGAAAGAGCTTCTCGTAAGTTCCTCAATTCTTTCGTTAAGTTAAGCTGGTCGGCTAGTCTTTTGGATCGGGTGGTAAGAGTGTTGACTACAGATGCTAGTTGTTTGGGATGATGGTGCGAAGAAGCGTTCAGATATCTGTCTGTGTGGGTTGGTTTCCGGTACACAGTGTGGCTCAATGTGCCGTCAGGTTTCTTCTGTACCAAAACATCCAAGAAAGGCAGTTGTTGATGCTTTTCTATCTCCATTGTGAATTTAATTTGGTCGTGTTGGGAGTTAAGATGGGTAAGGAATTTGTCTAGCTCTGGTCTGCCGTGGGGCCAGATTACAAATGTGTCGTCAACATATCTTAACCAGAGTGTAGGTTTAAGTGTGGCTGATGAGATTGCCTTTTCCTCAAAATCTGTAAGAAGCCAACCCTCAGCATCAACGCGGAATCCCCGAGAAAACAATACAACACATATATACATATATATATATATATATATATATATATATATATATATATATATATATATATATATTAATTGATTTAATTATTACAAGCGACAATAGTGGCCCACCCTAAATTCGCACGGGTAGCAGAGCATTACGCACGCACCTACTATGGAAGAAAAAGGCTATTTATTGTATTATTCATAATTTTTCATTAGTTGTATGTTCACAATGCCTTTCATGAACATAAGCATATTAAAATTTTCATCTGACAGTGATGAGCGTTTAGCTCTCAAAATATCTTTTCGGTTACAAAAAAGATTTTTTAAATAAAACTTGTTTACCTAGAAGGGCAGCATCCGTAAAAGATTCTTCAGCCAAGTTCTCCCCAAATTCTGGGATTTGTTTTGCGTCCTCTAGATCTCTTCTTCAGACTGAGTAACAGAGCTGAAAAAATCTTTTCTTTTTTCTTCATTATTGCTGCTTCCGCTAATACAGACACTATCCTTTTCATTTCCATTTGCGTCCCTTTCTCCATTCAGAGCGTCTTCAACTTTTGCTTCCATAAGTTTCTTGACTCTTGATAACTTGCTGCTCTCATACTTTTGCATCCACATTAGTCGAAACTTCGGGTGAGAGGCTGCAGCCAGCTGGCATCTTCATCTTCCATAAACCGTTCAAATATTTTTTTTATGCCAGATAATAGGGCATTGGCCAAAGGGGTACAACAATGAACGGCTTCCTCGACTTTTCTCCCGATTTTTGCTATTTTGAGCAACAGCGCCGCGCCGCGCCGGTATGCCAGCTCATAATTAAAAAAAGAAAAGTGACAACAGGTCAACAAACAACCAATGTTAACGACTAAAGTTAACGGAAGTGCAATTTAACGGAAGTTAAGAAAAGCGTTAACATTTTTTTGAGTTGAACTTAAAAGTTAATCAGTTAAGCATTTTTTTAACTTTGTTAATTAACGATTAACGGATGAACGAGTTAATGCCCACCTATGCTAATAGACAACTGGATGGAGAAAAAACAGCTAAAGCTCGCTCCAGAAAAAAACAGAAGCGGTTTTATTGACAGGAAGAATGAAGGTAGGACCAATCAAATATAAAATAAAAAGCGAAACAATAACACCAATGGAGCCCATTAAATACTTAGGTGTAACCATAGATAAAAATCTTTCCTTCCGACAGCACATTGTTCTTGCACATTATGGGAAGGCACTATAAACCTCAGAAGCTCTTGGAAAACTTTAAGTGGCCCTAAGAGCACCAAACGAAGGCTCTTGTGCTCAGTTGTCGAGTCTGCAATGCTCTAAGCGAGCCATGGAGTGAGCAAATCTAAGGCGAAAACTGCAATCCATTCAACGAAAAATCTTCTGGATTTTCTTCTCTCATTATTGCGGGAATCGCTCCTATAAAATTTCTTGTAGAAGATAGAGACACGTTTTATAAACAAAGGAGCAGTGAAAACAAAAAGGAAATGAGGAAGAAGGCAAGGACCCAAATGCTCGAAAGTTGGCAAGAGTACTGGGAAGCCTCAGAGAGGGGGTAGTGGACGAGACCCCTGATCCTAAAACGGAATCCATTGGTTACGAGAAGGCACAGAGAAGTTACGTAGTACCTGACGCAGGCGTTGAACGGCAACTGGTGCTTCAAAGACTACCTGCACAGTATTGGGCGCCAATCAGACAACCAGTGCGTTTATTGTGATAAGACAGATCGTGAGAATCACAAAATCTTCGAATGCCTCAAGTGGTCTTTAGAGAGGGACATATGGACTTCAAAAACATAAGGAATTCTAGAAATTAGTACACTCACGGAAACAATGCTTAGGAGTGAAGAAAAAATAAGGGACATACTAAGCATGAAACAGCAGCATGAACGGACAAAACAAAATAGACAACGAAAACTGAAAACAACCTGAACGCCCAATCACCTTCCGTGGATAGTATGTGAAAAGCAGTTCCAAGATGTCCGTTAGTTTCCAGGAGGGCCACTTGTCAAGTGGGGGAGGTCAAGTGAGGCAACTGAATGTGCTTGCTACGTCCCCATTAAAAAAGTCTAATCCAGCTTTATATAATATAGTCATGTCTATTTTTTATCTAATCTGGTCAACTCTAGTCACGTCTAGTGGAGTGTAGTTACGAGTAGTCACGTCTAGTCATGTGCTATTACGTGTGATTTTGTCCAAACTTGCCTATTATTTTCACATCTGGTCTTGTATGAGCAGGTCCGGTCTTGTCTGATCTTGCCTGGTCTTGTCTGGTTTTCTTTGGTCTTGTCTGGAAATATTGTAAGAGTTTTCCACGTTTATTCATGTATAGTCTTGTTTAACTTTGCCAATCCTTTCTAATCTAGTCATAAAGCACTAACTAGTCTTGTCCAGCTTTATTTAATATAGTCACGTATCTAGTCATCTCTAGTCACTTCTAGTCAGACATGTACTGATGTCTTGTCACGTGCAGACAAGTTTAGTCTTGTCTAGGCTCGTCCATTCTAGTCACATCTGGTCTTGTCTGATCTTGTTTGGTCTTCTCTGGTTTAGTTTGATCTTCACTGGTGTATCTGGTCTTGTCTGATTCTGTCTGGTCTAGTCTGGAAATATCCAACCATTTTTCTACACTAATTACAGTTACGCCAAGTCTTGTCTAACATTACCAATCTTATCTAATCTAGTCATAACTAGTCTAGTCTAGCACTGTCTAGCCTTATCCAGCTTTGTATGATCTGGAATTCTGGATCTGGAGTCTAATCTTGTCATCTCTAGTCATTTTAGTGAAGTGTAGTCACGTCTATTAGTAACGTGTAGTCTTGTTCAGGTTTGTCTATTCTAGTCATATCTGGCCTCGTCTGATCTTGTTTTGTTCCATCTAATCGTGGTCTTGTCTGGTCTTTTCTAGTCTTGTCTGGTCTTGTCAGGTCTTGTCTGGTCTTGCCTGGTCTTGTCTAGGTTTGTCTGATCTTGTCTAGTCTTGTCTGGTATACACTAGTCTTGCCTGGTCCTTTTATTAGATCATAATTAAATTGCACTAAATTATCAAACATTAAAAAAATAAGTTTGGCTTATGTTATACACCGCCTGTGTTTTGTAGTCATTTCATTGTCCATGCTAACCAGTGGCGTTCCAATCTATACCAGGGATGTCAAAGGGATGGAAAAGAGGAGGGAGATCAAAGACTATTTTTCTTATTCTTACTTTTAAAGGATTTTACAAAATTCAAGTTTCATTCTTTTTTTACAACTTCTACTGTGGAAGTGAAGAGTAAAAAATAAAGTTCGAAGTCATAAAAATTATATAAATGAATAAGTCCATAAAACTTGTAACCTGATGTATTATAGAATGATATTCAATTAGCATTGGGATTTGGAATATTTTGCATAAGATATTGAATAAAAACAACGTTTTTCTCACCATATTAGTTGCATCGCCTGTTGTAACAGAAACAATTTTCTTTAGGTCAATATCCATTTCTTTATTTGTAATATCGAATTCTAAAAAATATCAAGACTGGTACATTTCCCTTCCAACGTTAATAGTTTCAATAGCTCTTCTTGCATTATATTGCTGAATGTGCAAAACTATTTACATCATTACTCTCATCTTAGGAAATTGGAATACATTGCTGCATAATTTAAGTCGTTATATATTTGCGAAAAAATGTCTCTTTCTGATTCTAGTACTCGATCATTAATTGTATTCCGACTTATTTGTAACTCATTTATACGCTTCTTAACACTATAAAATCGCGCGATTACAGAGGTGAACATCCCTAGTTTTTCCAAAAGCAGAGATCAAATGGTAAATTTTCGAAAATCGTGTTTTTGCGAGAGTCCAAATTTTCCTCTTGTTCTTCTGGTCAGGATCCAAATGTAATATCCAACCGTTAACAGTTCCCAAAACCCAATTTCTTATTGATTTCGCGATTTCCCATCCAAACGCCAATTGGGAAGAGCGAAAAAACCCCAGCCCAAAATTCTAGCTTTAGTTTTTTCAATACTCAAAAACTAATTAAGATTTTTCCTATAATTTCTTCAGTTCCTCTTCATCTGGTCCACAAAAGAACAAAACACCATCATTTTTCAAAAATCGAGAGTAAACTCTAAATCTTCCAACATTTTTTTCAATTTCCCAAGGTTTAGTCCATATCTATGTATAGTCAAAATCCGGGAAATTATTTAAATATGTCTTCCAATGACGCATTCTGTTCTTCGTGGTCTGATCCAGATTGTAGGTAAAGATTTTTCTGAAAATAAAATTTCTTTAGATCCTCCTTGGTCTTGTACTTGTAAAAGTTTTCCCGATAATTGGGAAAGAAACATTTTTCACAAACCTAAAGATAATTAACAAAACCAAAGATGATTTTTCCAAGGAAAAGCGATTTTCCAATTCCGTTCCTTCGCAAGAATCAAAGACGAAACAGAATTTCTTCAATCGGCTTTTTTCGAACAACTTTTGAAAACTCAGAATACAAGATTGAAAGATATATTGAAAGAAGAACAGTTTATATTTTTAGGAGATCTTTTACAAACAAATTTACTTAAAAATTAATTACTTAAATATTGATATAAAATATTATTTAATGATATTTGCAACCAAAAATCATAGTAATTAAAAGAAAGAGAACTAATTATTTTTAATCAAAATAAATATCATAACATGTAAAAAAATGTATATGGCATTTCGTTCAAAAAGTTTGGGACTCCTGTATCTCAGTCAAAATTTTAAAATGATACATAGGTTGTATCATCGGTCAATAACGATTGACGGAAACTTGGATTCAATTAAAAGATCGCATTACAACGTCAAGTAGGCAGAGGTTTCAAATAAAGTATAACGTACTACTACCTCAACGGACTGCAATGTATTAGTCTTTGTCTTTAAAATCTGGAAATAAAGTAGCACTACATTCTAAAAACGCATCTTTTACAAAAACCCTTTGAAAAAAAAAATCTGAAAGATGTTTCTCGTGACGAGCAATGTAACGGAAAACTTGAAAATTCGCAGCTGTAATATTCTGATCTGATGGAAACAAATAGTGTTCCCGTCACTGTGCGCTTTTACTAGTTAGCAACTTTTTCCACGGAGGAGCTGAACGTTCTAACCTTCTTGTGATTTGAAGTATTTTAACTGTCAAAATTACAATTTTTCAAAAAATAATATTTTTTTGTAGATTCAACAGTATTTTAACATGCTTCGTAGATAAAATAATGTATGACATACGTTTGTGAAAGGCTTTTGTACACGAGTTGCGATGTTTAATCGCCATGGGTCCTCCTTCACACACTTGTACACACTTCACTTCACACTCTTTTTTCTTTTGTGAAAAATACGTTTTTCTTTCTTCTGAAATCTGTTGAAAAGGCGAGATTTGAATGCAACTTTTCAAAATGTCTTTTTATATTATGTGTACGTGAAGTAACTTTTTCATTGAAATTACATACACAGTTTTTATTCTCTCTAATAACACAATATTTAACAAACCATTCTGTTTAGTATGATCTTGGATTTTTATCGTTTGTTTTTATCGTTTGTATCGCAGCCATATTACAGGGTTACAACTAAAAACATGTTTAAAATTTGATAAATTGAGAAGGCTGAGAAACTTTAATAAGAAAATAATAAAAAGCCCGTGAAACTTAAAAAGCCTGTGTGGGTCAGTGTCTGACCCGCGGGTCATAGGTTTTGTGATGATCTATTTCCTGATCTATACTAATGATAACTAAATATACAAATGATAACTAAAGTAAAAAAAAAACAAGTAGTGTATATTGAAATTAAGATCTAGCGAGACAAAGAAATTTGCAACACTAGAATATTTCACTTTTGGAGTCATTACTCTCCATATAGTGTTTGTATAATATTTTTTCGATTTAATATGTTTGTTTTGTAATAGGTGTACAAGCTTGTTCGTATCCTGGTACAACGATAAGTGGGCGAATGTCGTCTGTAAAGTTTTTTTACAAGATCGGAGAGAATATAACTTTTACTTGCGACGAGGGGCACTTTTTACGAGGCGCGGCAATGCTGAAGTGTCTGAGGAATGGTAAGTGGTCGAATGCTATACCCAACTGTGTCACCGAAGATTCGACGACAAAAAAATAATCACCAAAGAGTGAGTAACTTACAATTAGTCGATCAATGGATGTAATTAGACTAATGGAATTTGTTTAGACTTAGCGACAAAAGACGAACTACGACAGGATTAGGCTAGATTAGCCTGTTACAGGCTAGGTTAGAATTATAATTAAATCAGACTGGACATAAATGTAATTTAAATTATATTGTGTGTTTTTTTGTAAATATTCTGTTAAAATATTTTTTTGATAAATATTTATTTAGGGAGAAAATATGATATGATATGATAAAAACATGGACCTATGAATAGTATTCATAGGTTCATGGATAAAAATTGTCGTCCATTAGAATGTATGCGCACAATATCAATGAAAACACTTTTATTGTAATTTGAAACATATCTGGATGTTAAGTAGCCGAAGAGATATTTTTCTTTTTAATAAAAACACGTACCCAGATGATTTTAATGCTGTCTATTGAATGTTTTGATATGTTATTTTTAAATTAGGGAACGAAAAATTACCTGTAGCAATAAATGTTACATATTTTATGTGTTTATTATATGTGCAACATTTATCTTTTACTAAATATACCAAAAAATAATTTATCAGAAGTATTCGACAAAATATTGACTAATTATTGTATTATCTGCTTACAAATAACATACATAAAAGCTTATTTTATTACCCATAAACCATATTATCAAAATTTGAGTTATTAACTTGCCTCTTAAACTGTGTTTGTTTATACCTTATACGTTTTGATAGTTTCTCAAGCGCGTTTTAAGGATGGGCGTTTACATTTCCTAATGGTGCCATTTCTCTTTGACTGTTATATTTTTTAAAACTTTCACTTTTTTTACAGTTGTGTACTGCAATAATCCCTGAAATCTTCCTTTGAAACTTCCTCCTAGAGATATTCCTAATTGATTGAGATTCGCTCCTAGATTATGGCAGTCGAGTACACAGTATGGCAGTTATGGTAAGTAAATTAAAGTTAAGACAAATTAGATTATAGAGTAAAGGTTTCCACATATTTTACACTCCGAATAGCGATTCAAAGTATAGGTAATATTTTTTAAATTCGTGAAATTGTGTTAACCAGATCGTACTTACAATTAGATTAGACCACCGTTGTTGATTGAAGACATTTCGTGTCATTCGTCTACTGAATTAGCGAAAGGAAGGAAAGAACACTAGGGTATGATTACCCTATCATCAGAACACGTGAATTTATGCACGTGACATGCACATTATGTGATATACTTCACTGTCAGGCCGAGGCCGCACTACGGTTTTTTCCCGCGAGCAGTAACCGCTATAACCACGAAACCGCTCGAGAAACACACAGTATGCTATGGGAAAAATCAGTCGCGGGAAAAAACCGCAAGTGAGGCTGCTTGTATTAGCTTACTTGAGTCACAAAATCACGCTATTAAAATCCGCGGCGGTTTAGCCTTACCTTACTAGGACCTTACGTCCTTTCCATTAGAAATCTCCTTACATTTTACGGAAAGAAAAATGCATAATAGAAGAAAAAACTTGCTTAGTAACAAGAAAAAGCATATAATAAATCTGTCTGGTTTATTATTCGATGGGTAAAACGTGTTGAATTGTGAAATTTAAAAGTTAAACGGCCGAAACAGGTCATTGATGATGTCTTTACCTGACCAATTTAATTTAATTTTTTTATTGCATGCTCCGCCAAAATTAAAACGTGTTGAGAATGAAACCGAACATCGTTGATACTCTTTAAATGCAAATTTCGAAACGCACTTTTCTCCCGCTTTCGACTTGAGAACATGATAATTTTTTTAAATCAACTAAATACCAAATATTTACATGAAAAAATAATCAAATTATCAACCATTTCTCCCAAATTTATTATATTGATATTAGTATTTTTTCTTCTTCTGTTGTTTCCTACTTTCTATAATTTCACCTTTATAAATAACATTTTGAGCATATTTTACATAAAAATAGGTTTTAAATTCACAATTGCGTTAGTCAATAAAGCGGATATAAAATACTTGTAAGGTTTCTTTAATTTTCTGTTAGTGCAAGGTGAATCCTTCTAAAATCTCGAGGTATTATGTTACACAAAAATAGATAATTCGACAATAGTTAGTCTATCTACCTTCTGTTATTAAACACGATTCTTACTATAATAAGTTATCAAACTTCCAAAGGCTAAACTATCAGGGGGTGTTGTTTGCAAAAGGGTGACAAATTAAGGGTGTCCTGATTATAAACTGCAATTATCAAAAAACCAATAAGTTGGACACCAAACTTTTTGTTGAACAGTGGAGTAAAATCTAAAGTCACAATAAGTTAAATGCCTCGTCCTAAATTAATAATTAATACTTATAAATTACATCGATTAACACTATAGGTAGATAGACGCATAGTGGTCGGAAATCCCAAAAAGCTGGCCAAAATTTGAAGCAACCGTTCAAGTATCGTGATTTTTGGTCTCCTTACGTTTTTGAGGTCGCTGTTCACGAAACTGTAAAAAGTAGCTGAACAGATATTTTTCTTTTTAATAATAACATGTTCCCAGATGATTTTAATGCTGTCTATTGAATGTTTTGATATGTTAAATCTCAAAAAGCTAGTCAAAATATGAATCAACCGTTCAAATATTTCAGAGGTCGCTGATCACGAAACTGAATTTAAAATTTCGAAATTCAAAATGACAGACGCAATGTGGCGGATAATTTTTTGAAAAAACTTTCGATTTTGTTGAAAGTCGACATTTAGGGGTTGCAAAAGTCGCCGATCATATAAGGTGGATGATTTTTCGAAAAAAGTATTTAATTTTTGTAAACCCCAGGACTTTGCGGTTTTTGACGCGGCTGATTGCGAAACAGAATTCAATATTCTAAAATTCAAAATGGCGAATAAAATAGCTCGACCAATTTTTCGAAAAAAGCATTCAATTTTGTTGAAACTCAGGTTTTTGAGGTCGCTGATCACGAAAATAAAGTTGAAACTACAAAATTCTGAATCCCTGTTGGGGTACAGTAATTATTGATTATTACAATAACCATTAAAGTTTATTAGCTTTCTTTCATTCTTGCTTCTTCATTCTTTCGTGCTTCGTTGCCTGACACATGAAACGCGGTCCATATATTTCCGGTACTATTATGCTTTCGTTGAACTGCCTTGTGTAGTATCCCTAATTACATTTGAAGCATGTACATTTCCAGAAGCGCGGAGATTCATTTGTGTAACGTAGGCCAATTCGTGAACGGTATGTTCTTTTCGAACTTTTCTGACCTCGTCCGTTTTGACCGATCACTCAAATCGTCCCAGCTTGTGGAAGGACGCCCCATTGTCATTTCCGTGTAAGGATGCCCCATTGTGTCTTCCAACCTTAATTTTCAATTGTTAAAGATATAGGGACATTGAGCCAATCGTCAAATTTTTGGAAAAATGTGATTCCGTTCCTACTCACTTGTTGCCACCTCTTTTTGAATTCCGATACCAATCTACATATGGCATCTTTCAAACTTTACGGCAAAATATATGGTTGCTTCAATTTTATATCCCTTCCACCTCAACAATGTTAGTGATTTTCCCGTGATGATTACACGTTGATTTTCCCGTTCAATAGCGATTTCACAAATATGAAAATTTCCTTTCTTTGGAAAGAAACTTCTTCTGTATTATCCACAGGTTCTGTAGAAAATGGACGAATAATATTAATAGGTGAATTATTATGATCAATTTTCTATAAACAATATTTCATACGCAAAAATTACGAAAAACTGCGGAATGCGCATCATCGCATAAATATTATAACCGAACCCGTCGCACCCAGTTGCTAATTTTTGGATATGTGCTGAAGTAATGTCTAAGCAACAATTTAAATTCGGTTTAAAAGCCCGGTCGACCAGGGTTTTAACTTATTGCTTTATTTAACAGGACGTGATCAAGAAAAATACCACTATTTTCATTAGTTATTTACTATTTCATACATTATTAATATTAATTTCGAGAAAAACATTCAAATTGTACTTACTATCTGGAGCAGTATCCATTTTTTGAAATCCAAATAATATATACTAGAATACAGCTAATGGTCACAATACATACTAGGTGTACCACTGAAACTATTCTAATCATTAAAAGTTCCTAGAAAAAAAAAAACGTTTTTTACCCATTTTGGGATTTCCGACCAATGTGACACGGAATTACAAAGGTGAACATAGTCAGAGGCCGGCTTCTTTTTTTAAGAATTAATAAAACTTTGTTTATTACAATTATTATTGTAAAATTACAAAATTAGATCTGCGAGGCTCGTTCCAAGATCCTAGGTGTAGTTATGAAGAAAAGGAATTAAGAATTTTCGAACAATCGAGGGGAAACTGTTTCAACAACTTTTCCAGTTTCCCAAGGTATGGTCCATAATCTAACAATATTATATATATATATATATATATATATAACAATATTATATAAACAAAATATCATAATATAACAATATTTCTGAAAATTTAGTAAGTACTTAATTTTCCTTAGTTTGGTCCAAAATCAAGGAAGAACTTCAAATTTTCTTATGACGTCTTCTGTTCCTCATGGTCTGATCCAAACTGTGAGTAGAGGTTCTCGAAAATATCCAAACTACTTCAGTTCCCATAGTCTGGTCCAAAGCCTAAGTAATAGTTTTTCCGAAAATCGAGGAAAAACAGCTCAAAACTAAAGATTTTTGTTTCAAACTTTTCAAAACGATGATATCTTGATAGCCTCTAATTATTGGAGGAGGAAAGTGAAAACTGACGAAAGTCCTCCAAATAAATAAATAAAATAACATAGATACTAGTGGTAATTAGTATCTCTTTTTTTACTTGCGAATTGACCACTTAGGATCACGCTACAATTTCACTATTTAAGTTATTTAAGTAATTTCCTATTCCTCCAGTACTCCTTCATACGATCGCTGTGCTGCTGCCGTTGTTCGGCCGTCCAGGCTCTTCCGTTCTTTGTAGCTCCTCTCTCGTCATGAAACCCTGCCACATTTTGTATGTGCATACTATTTCGAAACTTATTCTTTTCCAACATTTGGTCTTCTGGGATGTTAGATATTTCAAGCTCTTTCCGAGTTTCTTTAATCCGTGATGTAGTTGTTTTTTTTTGTTCCAGAAATAGTTAATCTGGATTTATCTAATCTGATCTAACCTGTACATGTGCCCAAGAAATATTAGCCACCTTTTCTTCATGGTCGCAGAGATTTTTTCTTAATTCTGGTAGAGTTCGGCGTTCCTCCAAAGTTTCCATCCGGTTTCCGTCTGGATTGGGCCCATGATTTTCCGGAGAATTCTCCTTCCCAGAACTTCCAACTTCTATAGCCTGTAGTTCATTGAAAGGGATTATCCGGCGTACAGGTATTCTGTTTTGACTACAGTGTCGTAGTGCTTTATTTTGGCGTTCCAGTATGCATTCCTGGAACATTTGCAATGCATTTCTTTTTATAGATTTTTTTGTAAGCCCATACGCTCTCTCCATTTCTTAAATCCTATCGCCTACCGCAGTTTTCTCTATACCATTGGACTGCATCGTTTCACAGAGATATTTAAATTTATTTGCTCTCTGAATCCGCCCTATCTCCGTTTCAAGGAATTTTGGTCCTTGTGCGACATTTATCATGAATTTTGTTTTTTCTATTGAGATCCTGAGTCCCGTCTTACTGGCGATCTTTCTGTTATCTTAAGAGGTTGCCGTGTAATCGCTTCCCTTGGTCTTTCCCAGAGTATCGCAAAGTCATCTGCAAAATGCCAAACAGTTAACTTTAATTCCTCCTGATTTCCTCCCTAAGCAGATTGGGTTAATTCCTTGATTTATAAGCTCTGAGTTCCAAATTCGTGCGATCTTTTCCAGGATGCAGTTGAATAGTATTGGTGAAAGTCTGTCGCCTTGTCTTACACCCGCCTTGAAACGACCAGGACAGTTCTTCCATGAACTTCACTTCGTATTTTGTGCCTGTTAATGTATCTTTGATTATGCCAATTTGGGTTTCACCACAAATTTTCGAATGATTTAGATTGTAGATTTCGATGGTGACTTGTACTGCGACCTTCATAGATCTATTATACCCCACCCTCTTCCTCTAATTGTTGGTACACTTACCCATTTAGAGCGTCTCTTTTAGTCTTAATTCCTTTTTGAAATCCATGAAAGATGCTACAATTTTTTTGTAGCTCAGCATTCTATGGCGGATTATTGATTTCAAGTTGAAGATCTGCTTTGCGCAGGAGCGATCTTTTCGGAACCCTCTTTGGTACTACCCAAGTTGTTTATCAAGT
This sequence comes from Phosphuga atrata, assembly GCA_944588485.1. Lineage (NCBI taxonomy): Eukaryota > Metazoa > Arthropoda > Insecta > Coleoptera > Silphidae > Phosphuga > Phosphuga atrata. Next base: position 85,161,829 of record OX155892.1, on the reverse strand, counting down.
GTCGCTTCTATTCTATTCAGGAGAATCTTTGAGAGGATTTTATAAGCGACTGGAAGTAAGGGGACGCTTCTATAGTTATTGACGTCCTTTTTGTCACCTTTCTTATAGAGGGGATGAATCAGCGCTGTTTTCATTGTTCTGGTATCTTCTCTGTCTCCCATATTGTCTGAAATATTTGGTGTAAGTTGTCCAGGATTTCCGGTTCCGCCCATTTCAACATTTCTGCCGTTATCGAGTCTTCACCACTAGCCTTTTTGTTTTTTAGACTTCGTAAGGCATTCTTGATTTCTTCCATCGCTGCTGGTAAGTGGCGGCGAGGTCGGTGGTGGTCAGTTTAAGAGGTTATCAACATACCTTGCAAGTATCTCGCTGCTTTCCTAGTTGTTCAAACCTATTTTTCCGTGTTCATTTCTGAAGCTCATGCTTGGTGATTGGTATCCTTTGATTTGTTCTTAAATGTCTGATAGAAATCTCTGGAGTTGTTTCTGGTGAAATTAGTTTCGAGCTCTTCCAGTTTCTTTGTGCCTTCTCAAATGATCGTGAGAGAAAATCAGATTTTTCAATTTTTTGACCGTGGAAATACAATGAATGTTTCCTTCCTTTGACGCCTGAATTGTTCCAAGTGTACCATTTTCCTGCAACATTTCCATATTCTCCATTTCTCAGATCTTTATTAAAGTGCTTCCTCGCATAGTTCGTTCATCTGAAGTGTCATCTTCGCGGCACCACTACTGCTCGTGCTGAGGTCTTGTCAGCTCTTCGTATTGATGGTGTGGATTTCTTCTTTAAAGATCTTAATGATATCTTCTGTGATGTTTCTTGTGTTAATGTTGTATCTGGTCATTCTGGGTGGCGGTTGTTTTGCTTGGAACGGTGAAAGCGGATTTTAACTTTGGAGAATAATAAATATAATTCACCATTTCTCATCACTTTGACGTTGATCGCCTCTTTGGTGCTTCTTCTGGTTATCGCTATGTGGTCCCGTTGAAATTCTCCTAGGGTGGGATTTGGAGGTTTCTAGGATTTTGCTTTTCTCGGAGGGAGTCCAAGGAGTCTTTCCCCGTTCTTGTTACTCCTTTTATGTGCTGGGTAGTCTCCTATTATGGTTCTGTATTTTCTCTCTGGTAGTGACTGTGCGTTGAAATCTCCCAGAAGGATTTTTATGTGATTTGCTGGTTTCTTGGCGATTTCAGTTTCCAGAAGATCCCAAAAAGCATCCACTTTCTGGGGGTTTTGCTTGATGTCTTCGTTGATGGTATCGTGGTATCGTTGATACCAGTGTACTCTTTATTCTTGCACTGAATTGTTAGTAAACACAATCTTTCCGATTTAGATGTGAAGTCTACGACGCTGTTTATAATCTTCTTATGTATGTAGAAGGCAGTCTCGAGCAGAGCATGTTATGCATTTTCTTTACCGCCGGCTTTCCTTTGAATACCTTGTAGTTTTGAGTTTCTGTTATGTGGTCGTCTAGAAATCTTGTCTTTTATACAGCTAAAATCTGGATTTGGTGTTTGTCCAAGAGATTTTCATTTCTTTCTGTTTGCCTACTCGTAGAAGGGATTAATAGGTCAAATGAAATACTTCTTCTTGAATACAAATTTGGAAGGTGTGGCCAGACGCTCCGACTTGTCTCTTGTGCAGATGTTAGGACTCCCCAGAGTCCTAAGTCCTGATGCATTGCATAATGTAATGGTGGATTTCCCTGTCGAATTACCACCTGAGGTAGTGCTTTCTTTCAACGACCTTTCCATTCTGCAAATGAAATTGTGATAGTAAGATGTAGGAATTATATTCTAAAGTAAGATTAGTATCTCTATTTATTTATTTTTAATATTTTTATTAAATTAGCGAAATAAAAAATATTAACGGCGTCTTTTCAATCAACTTTTAACGTATCTTATACAGAATTTGGCCCTGCAATTCTGTAAAAGAAACGTTAAAAGTTAGACAACTAAATATTAAAGCAACTTAAATAAAAAATAAATATTTTTAAGCAAATAAAATAATAGAAATATTAAAGCAAATTCAATTATTAAAAAATAGAGCAACTAAAGGACAATCTTAAAGTTGACATTAAAAATCTCACCCCGCAAGTACCATCGACAATACAATAAAAACAGACCCGTCGCGTCGGATAGGAGGAAGAGTATATTTAAAACTCGTTGCTATAAAATTTCAGTAAAAGTTTAAATCGTTTAAATCGCGCTTTTTCTTTTAAAATTCTATTTTAAAGATTAACTTATGTATGGGTAAAGAACATCGGCTGATTTTGCGCCACCTCTGGTATGTTGTTTGTTATATCTGCTATTAATTAAACTAATTATAAGAAGCATGATTAGTGTACAGAAAGCTTAAACCAAAATAAAAGGGATCGTGTTTGGGCGAACGGGAGCCCATATTTCTAAAATTCCATAAAAAAACAAATATTTTTTTGTACAATTTATTTAATATCACGATTATATCATTATCAGAAGAAAGTTAAATTATTATTTTAAATAAAAAATTCTCAAATACTTATGACGTTTCAAGATATCCATCCATAAATATATTCATTTTCTTGTTAATTTTTACCATTGGAGTAATGAATAGTTAATAATTTTGTCGAAATTTGCGATGCTAATTGTTTTGCTATCTATGTTTTAATTTATTCTTTATTATGCCATTATCAGTTGTGACCGTGAAAATTACTAATTTAAATGAGTGTTCATGAATTTCTTTTTTGTTTTAATTTATCATCAAACACGAATATTGTCTGCTTAATCATACTCCCTGTTTTATTTTTAGCCAAATTTTGTCATAAACTAATTATTACTTTATATATTTACCACTAATAATCTCGCAATTTTTATTTTGCTTTCACTGTGCAATTTTTTTAGTTGTTCATTTATTTGCGTTGTAGTTTTCCTTTCTACGTCGTACGATAACATTTTTATTTTCTAACCTTTCTCACGATTATTTCAAGATCTGACGCATAAAATCTTTCTTTCAAAAATGACGTTGAATTCTTAGAACCTTTTCGGCCCGTATTGTGTTGGGTGGTTCTTGAATGCCGGTCGCCTGTGGGTATCGTTGATGCTTTTGGAAATACCCGAAAAGGGACTAAAGCACCAAATAAGCGAGATTAAAAAGCGTTTAAATCGTTACATTATAAAAAACATTTAAGAAATTGAATTCTTTTGAAATGAAGCAAATATTTTCTTTGAAAAATATGCTTATATGAATCTGACAATGGTCATTTATTTATTAAAGTTATTTGTATTGTCAATTCGTACATAATATTAAACTGTGGAATTTGTAAATAACGTTTCTTTATGGGCATATTTGTGAATTCCCTTTTTAGTATTAACCGCAATGTTAGAACATAAAGTAGCGAGCGATATTCGAAAACTAGAAAATCTGCGCTTAGTAAATTCCATTCGTTCCAGCCTTGAAACATTGTTTTCGAACGTTATGCAACGTAACATTACTAACCTGATTGCAATCAATCGACTTGAAATCGCAAAAAAGGAACATTAAAATTCCATTTTACCATTAAATAAACTAACATTTTCTATACATTTAACAGTTATAATTTCATTATTGATATTTCTAATTGTTTTTTTTTTTCTCAAATACACATTTTCCAATTATTATTGAAATTGACTTTATAATAAAAAAAAACGAGGGTTGCTCAGCTTTGGGTGAGAGGGTTTCTTGCAGACACTTTCCAATTTGCCATCCCAATTGCTCTCCGCCCTGCTCAGCCACCTTGTCCTCGGTCTGTCAAGCGACCTGCGTCCTCCTATATTGACTTCCAGTTTCCGTTTGGGGTGCCTAGTGTCATCCATTCTGTTTATGTGTGCTGTATATCGTAACCTTCTGCATTTAATTGTCCCTACCAAATCTGGCTCATTGAAAAATCTTACGTAGTACTTTCCGCTCCAAGCGGTTCAATAGCAGTTGGTCTTGCATTTGTAAGGGTCCAAGTTTTGCTGCCGTATGTGACCACTGGTCTAATTCGTGTCTATTCTTAGCTTGGTTCTGCGCGACAGTTCTTTGCTGCTGAGTAGTGAGTGAAAACTATACAGGCAACGATTCCATAGTTGTATGCGGGTTGTGACGCAAGGATCACTTTAGCTTTGCTGAATATTGTTCCACGTTCGCTGTTCCCATCGCCCTCGCCGCTTTTTCTAGGGTTAGGTTGAATAGTATTGTTGAGAGAGATTCTGAGGTCCTGGTTGATTCTGAGGTGCCGAGTTGATTCTGAGGTCCCGAGTTCAATCGGAAAGATGTCGGACCGCATTTGCTCGAATAAAATAAATATGACTACTAACGTACCAACTTTACACAGAGACAAGCTTAGACAGACGACTCAAACATTTCAAACCTAACAATGACTGGGAAGTATCGTAACCTTCTGCATTTAATTGTCGTTCGTCTTGCATTTGCAAGGGTCCAAGTTTCGCTGCCATATGTGATCGCTGGTCTAATTCGTGTCTATTCTTAGCTTGGTTCTGCGCGACAGGTCTTTGCTGCTGAGTATTGGGTGTAGAATATACAGGCAACGATTCCATAGTTGTATGCGGGTTGTGACGCAAGGATCACTTTAGCTTTGCTGCATATTGTTCCACGTTCGCTGTTCCCATCGCCCCCACCGCTTTTTCTAAGATTAGGTTGAATAGTATTGTTGAGAAAGATTTTGAGGTCCTGAGTTGATTCTGAGGTGTCGAGTTGATTCTGAGGTCCCGAGTTCAATCGGAGAGATGTCCGACCGCATTTGTTCGACTAAAATAAATATGACTACTAACGTACCAAGTTTCCAGAGAGACAAACTTAGTCAGACGACACAAATATTTCAAACCTAACAGAGAATTATGGAATCTTTGGGACCATCCATAGACAATGGAAAGGAAGGTAGCAACTTTCAACAACCTTGTACTGGTAGCATATCAATGATAAGGGGCAGTCATGGTACCATACCAAAAATATGTAGGGCGGTGACTAAGGGGGAAAGTAATCTTCCAAACCTATCATTAGAAATGATAAATTGGTCGAGATTACTTTGAACCAACATTACAAAGGGAGAAAGCAACTGCCGTACTTCTCATACACTCTCTCTCTGTATAAGAACAACCATCCAATGGATGGATTATAGAAAATCTGGAAATAGCCACCGATATCCACATTAGGGGAGGAAAAAAAATGTTTAGAGGCCAATTATGTAATCTTCATGACCATTTCATAGACAATGAAAAGGGAGGTATCAACTTTCAACAACATTGTACCGGTAGTATATCAAGGATAAGGGGCAGTAATGGTACCATACAAAAAATATGAGGGGCGGTGACAAACGGGGAAAGTAATCTTCCAAACCTATCATTAGAATTGATAAATGGGTCGAGATTACTTTGAACAGACATTACAAAGTACTTCTCATACAGTACAGTACAGTACTTCTCATACACTCTCTCTCTGTATGAGAACAACCAACCAATGGATGAATTATAGAAAATATGGAAATAGCCACCGATATTCACATTGGGGGAGGAAAAAAAATGTTGAGAGGCCATCTTATCTCCCATTATCCCAAATTATCTCTCATTGTCGCAGCCCTGGTGTTACTTTGAGACTTGTCGGTAGCTGCCTTTGTATCCGCACTTTGCCTCCAGTATAGTTTAATGTCATCCGGGTTAACTTGACAAGGTTTGTTGGAATTTCAAACTCCTCTATTATCCTAAGTAATTGTTTCCTGTTTATCCTGTCATATGCTTGTTTGAAGTCTATGAAGAGTTGGTGTATCTCGATACTAAGCTCCCACCACTTCTGCAATATATTGCGTATACAGAAGATATCTGGTCTGTTGTTTACCTGTTCCGCCCGAACCTGCACATTTATTTTACTTCGAGTTATTTATTCTTCAACGTAATGAATTTTTTAAGATACCTAGATCACAGAAACTAGATTTCTAGTTTTGACATTTTTCATCTAAGGTGTCAATGTTGCCTGTACAAAACTTGTTCGTCAAAATTTCAAATCGTGGAGCTTCGAGTTATCAAAGTAATTGACGCATTCTAGTTATAAACTGATTTTAACAGTTTCTTTTATAAAAATCATATTTTAAACGTCTTGCAATGATAAAAAATTCAAATCTTCATTGGAATTTGTATTAATACTTGTTTATTATCGGTAATCTGGAACAGGTTGAATTAGCGATAACTTTATTGGTTTCTGAGTTCTATTCAAATTTGTGAAGCTCTGTTTTTCTTTGGAAATTTCATTAGATTTGGAGGTTTTCAAAATTTAATTCAAATTTTACATAAATTTGTTCAAAGTTTCATCAAGAATATTATTAGAAATTTTGCTGAAGTATTGTGAAACCTAAAACAATTTCAAGTACAGAGCAAATTCCAATAAAAAAAATTATTCCTCAAGTTCATGCGCAATTCAAGCAATAGTTAAAATTTGAATAGATATGCTAAAAATCAAATTAAAATCTCTAGTTTCTGCAAAGGAATTTTTCTAGAGATAAATAAAAGTATTAACAGGAAAAAACCAAAAGCATAAGAATTTGTTGCACAAATAGCTATAAATTTGTAGGTTTTTTTTTGCAAAATTTTGTAAAAATGCTAGCAGTAAAATCTAAAACCGAATAATAATTTAGAAATGTCTCATTTCGAATTTCAGTATAATCTTGATAATCCGGCACATATGGGACCAGACAACCGCCGAATTATCAAAAAACTTCCGGATTATCTGGATTAAAACAAAAGAATAACACTTTTACATATTTTAAACGTGTTACCGTTTGCTACAGTTCGCACATTCAAATATTCAAGTCATCGTTAGCTTCATCTAAATACGTGGAATTATACTAATTTATCCCTGGAATAAATCCAATAAGTTAGGCTGAGGATTTGTTCGTCAGAAAAGGACTGAAAATTTTGTTCGATTGGGCCTTGGAGCTAAGCTATGTCATCGTAAGTCAGCGTAACACCAAAGCTCAAATTCCGAAGACAATTGTAGAGTAGAGTTAGCTTGGTCAGAATCAAGTTTTCGGAGTTTAAAGGTGTCCATTTTGAGTTTATTTCAACTGTGTGCGAGGTTTATATCCTACGCGGGACATCGGAAAGAAAAGACACGTATATCCCCAGAGCGCCGGGTTTCTGAACGTGTCGGATTAAGAAACCGCCGGATTATCAAGATTAGAGTATATTGTCTCGTATTCGCATAAAGGAGTTTAATATTACCTCAGTAATACGAAACACAGTTCACTTCGAGTTACCGAGTTTTTCGATTTAACAAGTAATTGTGACTTGAATAGTGGCGTAGCGAACATAACTGGCGCCCGGGGCACGACACTTTATTGGCGCCCCCCTCCAGAAATACACGTGAGAATATAATTAGATAAGAATTGTATTTTTAATTGTAAATAATGATTATAATTATAACTTTAATTAAAATATATTTCCCAGAAATCGATCAAAATAATAATTGAAATTTTAATGAACATCTTGTTTGTTTTGGAGACCATTTGACGTCCTCTGCCGTGGCGACCTGAGCATGATATACTCCCTTGTCCCCTTTTCGGTACGCTACCTAATACTAGAACTGTGTTTATATTTTATTATAATATAATGAAATAAAATTCAGGGCCCTCAGAAACCTCCCATCATCATCTGTGCCTTCGTAGATTTCAAGAAGGCTTATGATTCAATTGATCGACAATTCCTGTTTAGCATACTGAAAAAATAGGGACTAGACTACAAAAGAACTGAAAGCACAAAATAGCTGGAACTCAATAAACATTAGGACACAGAAAAACAAGCTCGAAATTCGATGCTTAGCCTTCGCAGATGACCTGCCCCTTCTGTCCACCGATGAAATCACAGCAATAAAGCAGATTGAAACTCTCATTGAAATTGCATATTGAAAAGAATGTGCTAAACAAGTCGGACTGCATTTTCTTTGATTGATTTTCTTCCAGAAAACAGAATTTTTCGCTTCAAGATTAGACGTCTCAAGTCTAGATACGAAATATGGACAGATCAACAAAGTCCCTTACTTCAAATACCTTGGTGAAATCGTCGAGCCAACTGGAAAAGAAAATAGCTCAAAACACCCGTGTCCTCAGACTTTAGAGCATATGGGTGAACAAGAGAAATTTACGGCAAAAACATGTCGCTCCATGTTAAGATTAAACATTACAATACTGTAATCAAACATATATGCATAGGGCTTCAGATTCAGGAGAAATTTTCGCGCTAATAAAAAAGGCGAGCTCGGAAATATCCTAAAAGAGGAGCGAGAAATTATAAGGAAAATCTTAGGAGACATTCAAAACATTCGGAAGATGGTTACCGACAACAATCACGAAAATCCACAGAAAAATTATCTAATATTGCGACAGACCTCAGTAAAAGAAGGTTAAAATTTTATGGACATGTGAGACTTCCGGACATCAGGTTAACCCACCAAATTTTCGAAAGAGTTGACAAACTATAGACTTTCCCTTGGACACAACAAGTTAAAGCAGACATGAGAAATGCTCAAATCCAACCATAAGAAAATTTGGACCGACACATATACACAGGAAAAATTGACAAGTGGGAAGTTGTTCCAGAGAGTGAACTACCAAAAAGATCAGGTATCAAGTGGACGGAAGAAAGGAAGAGCATCTTTAGTGAACAGTTGAAAGCATTCTGGATCCTCCGCAAGCGAAATCATAAATAAAGCTTCGTGTGTCCCTAAGGGGACCATTCATGTAAAATAAGACTAATAATAAAATGAATATGGGACTCGGTTATAACGGCCACAATATCGTCTTTATAACCGTTATTCGAGTAATTAAGGAACTTTAAATTTAATGGTAACGATAATTGATAACGAATATATATATATATATATATATATATATATATATATATATATATATATATATATATATGTATATATATATATATATATATATATATATATATATATATATATATATTTACAGTGTTCATATTCTTGTGTGTTCTCTAGTGTTCAACGAGAAGCACATGACAAACATATAAAGGCAATTATTTTTTATGTTTGTGTTTTTAATTACTTAAACACGTGTAATTGTGTCTTGACTCTGCATACCTAATACTGGAATGTAATTTATGTTTTATTACAATGTAATGAAATAAAATAAATATGAGACTCGGTTATAAGGGCCACAATTTTGTCGTTATAATCGTGACTCATGTAATTAAGGAGATTTAAATTTATAGCTTAAAATTTAATGGTACCGATAATTACATTTATTTAACATGAACTAGTTATTCTTGCCTTCAACCAAACAAAAAGCACATGGCAAACATATAAAGAAAATTATTTCTTATGTTTGTGTTCTTAATCTAATAATAAGCGGAATCCATTCACCATGTACATTTGCATTTCTTCTAATTTTTTTTTAATATTTATTAATATTTTTTATCTAATTTGATCCATTTTGTGTACAAGTTATTTTTGGATGTTATCATTATAATCTCTATAATTATGATCTAGTTAACTAAATAATAAATAAACCAGATAAGAATTTAATTCAATTAGTGTATGTCGGTCATCACCCTCGCTTATCTTGTTACATTATCAATTGAATTGTCCGTAAGTTTTGTTTTAGGTAAATATATGAAATTTCCATCCATTTGATGGTATCTCGACCTAAGATCTCCTAATGCATTCAAATGAGACAATCTGAAAACTAGTCGAAATCTTTTAACTAATTTCAGTCTTAATTTACATTTTAACGCACAGGTAATATTCTTGCTTCTGTTTTTAATTTATGTAATTTAGCTAGTACTATTTTAAAAATAGCGCTGTACTTTTACGAAGACAAGGCTGGTCCTGTATTTGCATTGCAGTTTTATAGATTATAGCAAATTACAAAAATATTCTGAAGGCAGCAAGTTTTTTAATTTTTACGTCCTTGTATTCATTTTATCTCTTACAGCATTCGATACTTACAGTTATTACATGTTAATTTATTTGTCTAGTATGTTAATAATCAATGATAAAATTAACGAAATATTTTGAACGCAGTTTAATATTATTGATCGTTCGAAAACTGAAGAATATTGAATAAAAAAAATCTTTAATTGATATTAGTACCTGTGGGAGTACATGTGTGGTTATGTCTCGAAATGATATCGTCTTCCCTGACGACGAGCAAAATTTTCGATACCGTGCTCACAAAAAAAGGATAATTTGCTAAGAATAATGCCACAATACGATTCATTTTGGATTTAAGACCATCGATAGTTTTTGATTTGGATTTGGATATTAAATATTACTCATATAATAATCTAAATGATCGAATTTTCTCTTTCTCTCGGCGAGCCGAAGTGCTTGGTTTATTTGCTATCATCATTTTCGTACAGATCAAGTCAATACATTCCCATGTGTGCTAATTGTATTTAAAACTATAATCATAAACATTTCAAAACAAAAACTATATCAATGATTTAAATCCCCTTTTGCAAGCCTTGAAATATATTAAACTGAATATTATAACACGACTTCCTATAACGCGAATTTATTAAAAGTTATTTCGAAGTCTTATTTTTAGATAACGGGATTCTCGTTCAAGGCGTTAATTGTCATTCCAAGCCGTTACTTGTATTATTTAATCTGAAATTAAAAGCAATCTCACTCATCATACGACTATTTTAAATAAACCTGTACAATTTGTGTTATAATATAAATTCGCATTAAAATATAATATCGACACCCTGGTCCAATACCCTTTGTCCTATATTTGTTATAATATATTTTTTTTATTCGTTACGGCCAACTATGGACCACGTTTGACAGTTTTTACATTATTGCAAAATCTTCCTTTTCTCACTGACAATTGCCCTGTCTCCTGGAAACCTGTAAACTCCTAAATTGGTCGCCTAAATCTCTCTGTCCATTATGTCTTCTTTTTTCGCCCTCATCCTATCCAAGTACAATCTCACTTCCCGAAACAATTTCGGTTCGGTCTTTCTCTTAAAAAATTCTCTTCCTCAGTCTGGTACTGTTCATCCTCACCAAGTGCCCATAAAACTGTATTCGCCTTTTTCTCATTAGGGCTACAATTTCTTCTGTCTTCAGGTATAATTATTTGTTAGGTTTTAGTCTCCTCTCTCCATCCTTGATATTTGGGCCTAGGATGTTTCTGAGCATTTTCCTTTCTCTCCTCCGGATGTCTTCGATGCCACCCTTCCCAATCATGTTTAGTGTTTCTGCTGCATACAGATATTCAGGTCTGTCAACAGTATCTAGGTGTCGGAATTTAGCCCCAAAGGATATCCTTGAAAAGGATAATATCCTAAGGATGTATCTTTCGTAAGTTGATAAGCCATCTCCATTCTTCTCGTCCGCTCTTTGATAGCATCCCTATCCGACCCATTGTCCTGTAATTTTTCTCCCAAGTACTTATAACACTTAACTCGCTTTATCTTGGCTTCTCTCAACTCCAACTGGATACGAGCGTCTTTGATGTTGGTCATGAACACAGTCTTCTCAAAAGAAATTTGAAGCCCAGTCTTCTTGGCTATCATCTGGAGATCTTCAGTTCTTTTTATCGCTGTTTCAACACCGGTAGTGAGTATCACAACATCTTCGGCGAATGCCAAACAATCCGTTCTTATATTTTCTTTACCTCTCCCTAACCTGAAAGCCTCTTTATCCGAAATTCCCTTCGTCCATGCTCGAATAACTTTTTCTAAGACGCAGTTGAATAATATTGGTGATAGCCCGTCGCCTTATCGTACGCCAGTTTTAATTTCGAGAGGCTCTGAGAACTCCCCCGAACTTTATTTTAGAGAAAGTATTCCTAATCGTCTGTTGAATTGGATTCCTCGTCTTGTTGTCCACTCAAAATTCCTCGAGAATTGCTAATAAGGTTTTTCGGTCAATGGAGTCATAGGCCTTCCGGAAGTCTAAAAAAACGGCGACATATTTATTCTGTCCCAACATCTTGTATTTTATGATATTCCGCAGGTTGAAGATTTGATCCCCCTTGCAAGATTCAGTATCAATAACCCTTCTATTCTTGTCAGTAACGCTTTTGAGAGAATTTTATAAGGAACTGAAACAAGATGGATGCCTCTATAATTATTAAAGTCCATCTTGTGACCCTTCTTTTGAAGGGGATGGATCAAAGCCATTTGCCAGTCAGCAGGTATCCTCTTAGTTATCCATATGTTCTCTAGTAACCCAGTGAAAGATTTCACGACTCCCGCAGATCCCAGTTGTAAGAGTTCAGCGACGATACCATGTGCACCAGCACATGTGCATATGTGCCATGTGCACATGTGCACATGTGCACCAGCACGATACCATGTGTTAAGGCTTTTTTGGCCTTAAGTCTTTGAATAGTCCGGAAAATTTCGTCTTCGCCAGAAGGCAATTAATTGGGAGATGATACTTTTGGTGGTTCCATTTTTAGGTTTTCTTGCGAACCATCACAGTTAAGCAGTGAGTCGAAATATCTGGCAAGGATGTCACAGTTTTGCTTATCGGTCATTCCTAACTTCCCTTCTTCATTCTTGGAGCACATTCCTGGTGCCTGATAACCCCTTAACCGCGATTTGATCTTCCGATAAAAGTTCCGTGTATTGTTCATTTGCAAATCTTCTTGCGTTTTCTTTAGCTGATCGTGTTCATATTGTCTCTTAGTCCTTGTGAAAGTCAGGGCTGTATGTTTCGTCTGATTTTGGAAGATTAATAGATCATCATCTCGTATTTATATTATAACACCATCATTTATATTATAACATTTGTTATTATAATTATATTATATTATTATTTTACATGAATGGTTCCTTTAGGAACACACGAAGCTCTATTTATGATTTCGAATCATGTTAGGCTTATAATAGGAATTCCAGCAATGCTGGGTACTTCGAACCAGGGATTGTTAGTTCCTGGTGCATAGAGTCGCCGCCGCACCCACAGGGTGTCAGACGCGGACCAGGAAGCCGGTGGATACCACTCAGACGCCCCTGGATTTTGGTCCGGTGAAGTCTTCAATGGTAGTGAAGGCGGAGATGAAGATCATCTTTACGGCGGAACTGGCAGAAGAGGAACCCTTGCTTTTCGGGATAGTAAAAGAAAATACTATCCCGAAAAGCATGGGTGCCTCTTCTGCCAGTTCCGCCGTACCGATGATCTTCATCTCTGCCTTCACTGCCATTGAAGACTTCACCGTAACCCTGGCAAGGGGCCCTCACATGGTACTGTGACCCGGGCATAATATTTGTTATAATGTAAATATAAATTTATTAATAATAATAATACACATTTTCTATTGATATTTTATAACTTAATATACCTAAATATAGAAATAAAAATGTATTATTGTTATATTGTAACTTAATATAAATATAGTAATAACAATTTTTATTGCTATATTATGACTTAATATAAATATGGTAATAACAATTTATTATTGCTATATTGTAACTTAATGTAAATATAGTAATAACAATTTGTTATTGCTATATTATAAATTAATATAAATATGGTAATAACAATTTATTATTGATATATTGTAACTTAATATAAGAGGACAAAGTAGCCCTCTTAGGCGATTTTAACGCGCGTGTGGGAACGGACTTGGAATCATGGCCTGGCATAATTGGAAGACATGGGCTTGGAAAATGTAACTCAAACGGATTAAGACTAATAACTCTATGTGCCCAGCACAACCTATGCATCGCCAATACAATATTTAGGCAAAAAAATTAATACAAAACCACGTAGCAACACCCTATATCTAAGCAGTGGCACTTAATCGACTACATCGTTGTACGTCAAAAAGAAACATGCGATGTTCAACAAACTAAGGGAGACGCAAATTGTTGGTCTGACCACAGGCTGCTGCTTGCATGTAGCTTCAGCTAGCAAATCCTAGAAGGAATCACAAAGGAATTCCTAGACAACTAGATATAGGAAAACTCAAGATCCCGGAAACCTTTCAAGATAAAGTAAACACAATATGTGAGGAGACACATGGATTAAACTCCCCAATAGAAATGAGGTGTGTTCTCAGAGACACTGTACAATATAGCCAAAGGGTGTTTAGGGCTCAAATTCAGAAAACACCAGGACTGGTTCGATGAAACTAATGATGAACTAATGCAAGCACATAAAACCTATAGATAATAACTGAGAAAAATAAGCAAAAACCAACAGTGTCCAAGCCAAAAACAAGAAATGCAAAATGTGCACGCAAACCTAAGCCAAATAACCCGGGTGATCAAAGACAAATGGTGGCAAGAGAGAACAGAAGAGCTACAATCGTTGGCAGACACACACCAGATTGAACGATTCTATGAAAAGCTGAACCAAACATGTGGCCCCACTAGACGTAAACCTGTGCCAATAAACTCAGCAGACGGCAGACGCCTCACGGATAGGCAAGAGATACTGGAAAGGGGAATGGAATATTACAGGACTCTTTTAAATGCAAACAGCTCAGCGGACATGGAATACATAAACAACTTACCAGAAAATGAGAAAATGGGAAGAACTTGATGATTCTCCAATGCTAAAAGAAATGCAAAAAGCAATTACTCAACTCAAGAATGGGAAAGCAACTGGATGGACTACCCTCGGAAGTTTACAAAGAAGGTGAGATGCCTCTGCAACAGAAGTTAGTAAACTTTGTGAACTAAATATGGTCAACGGAATCAGTACCCCAAGAATTCAAGACATCCACAATATGTACACTATATAAAAGGCAAGGGAAGTAGGTCGACCGTAACTGTTACATGAGTATCTCTTTAATGAATGCCACAGGCAAGATCCTATCTAGAATACTCTGCAGCCAATGGCAGAGTAAATGCTTCCTGAGGCTCAGCGCGGTTTCTGAAAACAAACAGAGGCACATGCGACGCAATTTTCACTATACGTCAACTACAAGAAAAAAGCGTGGAACAACACAAACCGATATACATGTGTTTCGTCGACTTGGAGAAAGCATTCGACCGAGTCCCCCGAGAAGCTCTATGGATAGTCCTAAGGAAGCTAGGGTGCCCAAGAAAGTTCCTAAATATGGTACTACAACTACACATATACATATACAATACACATAAATACAATACACATAAGTACAATACATATAATGGAGCACTGTCAACCGACTTCAGTCAACACCGGAGTCAAGCAGGGATGCGTCCTAGCACCAACATTGTTCGCACTCTACTTCAGTGCCGTCGTAAGGCACGCCCTTAAAGACATGTTTGATGCCATCCACATGAAATACCGATACGATGGGGGACTGTTTAACATATCCAGATTAAGAGCTTCGACAAAAGCACAACCTTTTCCACAATCCGAATCACCGAAATACTCTTTGCAGATGACGTCTGCCTAGTAGCCGACTCGTTACCAGCCCTACAAGAGAGTATCCCAAGGCTCAATAACTCATGTGAACGTTTTGGGTTAAAAATCAACTACGGCAAAACAGAAGTCATGCAACAAGTGCCTACTAACAAGCCCAACATGCCCATGCACATACACATAAATGGCAATCGGCTAATTGAAGTCAACAGCTTCAAATACCTCGGGAGCACTTTAACCACTGATAACAAAATTGATCAAGAAACAGATAGGCGTATAGCGTAAGCATCAATAACCTATGGAAGACTATGGCAAAAAATATTTAAGATCCATGATGTAGCGATCAGAACAAAAGTCTATCAGACTACCATAATTAGGGTTTATACAAAAACCGACTTTTTGAACCGGTTTTCTAATTTCATTTAAAAGAATTCCAGATTAAAAAAAAACGGTTATAATTAACCGGTTTTCAAATTTTTGTTAAAAAAATAGAATAGGGAACAATATTTTATTTAATTTATATAAAATAACAAAAAATGAAATCAATATCAAAGTCAAAATATAACAAAAATAAGGATTACACATTATTTACACAAAATAACGAAAACTGGAACAAAAATTTTAGCTTTCAGTGTCTTTGGATTTGAAAGTTTTTCTTCAGGGTCTTCAAGAAACTTATGAATGTTTTTTTCATGGCTTCCTTTGAAAAAGCATTACTTTTATGAGTAGCTTCTTCGATTTGCTCTTCATAAGAATCGGTTTCCACATAAGAATTCGTAAATATTCTAGACTATATATTTTCACATAACTTAATAATTTCCGTTTCTGAAGCTAAAGAAGGCAAGTAGATTTCTTTGCCAAACTGGAAATGTTTAATGGATTTTTCAAATGCATCAAAGGAGTTGCAAATTCTATTTGTCTTCTTTCTTGAATTCATTCTTCTAAAGCATACAATAATTTAAAACTTATTTCAGTGTTTAAATTTTTTAGTTCATTAAACAGAAATTCAATTATACATTTACTTGTTAATGTACACAATGCACAAGCAAATAAGATAAAAATAATTTTTACCTAATAATTTTGTTTATTTTAACCGGTTTTCGTAATTTAAAAACCGGTTTTCAAATATCACAAATTTTCTTTAAAAACTCGTTTTTTTAAACCGGGTTTGAAAAACCGTCAAACCCTAGTTAGCATACTATAAAAAGCAAATGAAATAAGGTATGCAAAAATTAATTTTTACGTAATTTTAATTCTTTGTAACCGGTTTTTTTAGTTTAAAAACCGGTTTTCAAATGTGAAAAATTTACTTTAAAAACCGGTTTTCAAAACCGGGTTTGAAAAACCGTCAAGCCCTAACCATAATACTAACACTATTATACGGTGCAGAAAGATGGTGCGTTTATAGACGGCACATTGCTAAAATAGACAAATTCCACCTTCGTTGTCGGTCAAGATCAATTATGAACATTAAATGGTATGAGTACATGAGAAACTCTGATGTACTCTGCAGAGCCGGTATTCTTGGCATAGAAGCTCAATTAATTAAAACGCAGATGCGATGGTGAGGACATGTCCAAAGAATGGGAAATCAACGCCTACCTACAAAGACAATGTTCTCGGAGCTGTTTCATGGCGAAAGAAAAGTAGGTGGCCTAATGGCAAGATACAAGGACAGGGCGAAAACAAACATGCGGATATTCAATATACCGCACAACACATGGGACAGAAATGCAGAAGACCGCTCTTATTGGAGACATCAAATAAATACAAAAATAAAGACTTTGAAGAAACGCGAAACCTAGATATTAAACATGATCTATTGAAACAAAGGTAGAAACGAATCCAGATATACGTATTTAATGAAAACGACGAACTCGTCTGCTCACAATGCGATAGGATCTTCATCACGAACATGGATAAGTAACGCAAGTCATCTGAATGCACATGAGAAAAACGCAACTATTAGACACAATTCGCTGTAGGCGCGTCGGCTAAGAGATCATCAACTTAATATAAATATAGTAATAACAATTTGTTATTTCTATATTATAACTTAATATAAATATGGTAATAACAATTTAGTATTGCTATATCTATTGATATAAATAATATACGTATGTAGTCTTATATACGCCGTACTAGTAGCTAAGTTATTGTTTGAAAATGAGTCAAGGATTGAAATTATTAAATTTATCAATAAGTAAATACACAAGGTAGATTAATTATACCAGCTTATACTCAGTCTTATTTCAATATTTTTACATTCTTGAACTGATTACAATCTCGATTTTAAAACATGTGGTATACACAGTATTTGAACATGTCTACTCTGATAATAAAAACGTTTTATTTATACCCTCATATTTACTCTGTTACATATCTAACTGGAACACTTAAACAAACAATTAACGTTTAACTTATATAAGGACTGAAACATTACTTAAAATTACGCAACTTTTCTACTACATTTTTCTAAGCTTGTATGTATATTGTAAATACCAAATGTGTTATATAATTTCCCTCATACGGGCGACGGACATTAAAGTATTAAGGATCTCACAGAGCGGAAGTTTCGCTGCCGCCATCGTTGCGATATCGCGGCGGATCGATTGACACAGCGGCAAACACACGACAACGACACGAGTTCACACCTTACGGCACGTGTGAACGACACGACACCGATAAAAGCCATTTTTTAGTAAACAGTTTATAATTTAAAATTATAAATAAGTATATTTTTTAGTTTTAGACTTTTTTTTACTGCCGTAGTATTATGGCGGCTGTTAATAAGTTATACTTACTGTACTTATTACATCTTCGACGTGGTAGTACAAAAATGTTTACAGTTATGGGTACATCCAATTTTAAAAGAGAGATATCTTGAGGATAGTTATTACACTCTTTTCGAAAAATTGTGTTGCTACGAAATAAAATTCTTTTATTACTTTCGGATGACCAAAAATACATTTGAATATATATTGAGCAGTTTAAAAGATGTAATCAAGAAAAAAGATACTCCATTTCCAATGTCAATATCACCTGAAGAAATAATAAGCTTATCATCCAAATTTCGAAAAATTTCTTGCCAACATTTTTCTTTTAATATTTTATTTTTATGATTTTCGTTTTTTTATCCCAAATTGCAGAATTTTTTTCCACAAGTTCAATCAGAGTCACAATATCAATCTTAAAAGCTATTTTAAATACACCAACTGATTAGTTTTATCGGGACGACACGAGTAGGAAGATTGCTCCTTGACGACAGCCGGCGACGGCACCGGCACGGCACCGATATGTCGTCTAGTGTGAAACCATCCCACGTATTTCAATGTAAATTCCATCCCACCCGAAATTGTTGACTGTGTCGTGCCGGGGCCATGTCGGAGTCGTGTCGGAGTCGTGTCGTGTAGCGTGAAAACGCCCTGTGACGCATTGGTGATCTCTGCAATCACATTGATTTTATGAACCTACGAACCAATATTTAATACTGAAATGAGTTTTACGTGTTTTAGAAATTCAAAATAAATACAAAATAACATCTTTCATATTAACGCTTATAATAGCATAGCTTCTTCCCCCGAAGAACTCATGACTACTATACACGTAAAAATCGCGTTTTGGTGTGGGCATTTCGATTCCGCAACCGCGCCGCTAGCGAAATTTTCGCTGCGGAAATTTCGCGACGTATACGCTCCGCGCTGGTCTCAAGGTGCCTTTAAGTTGTACAGACAATCTTCATATAACACGTTACAGCAATAGGTTCATAGAAAATGCTGTGTTGTGTGAAACCGTGGTATAAGAGACTAGGAGCCGAATATAAATGTTTTGAAAACAAATATTTTTTTTTGAATTCCATATAAGCAATTTCATCAACTTCACGAAAGACGAAAGTCTTGTCTCGTTTAGTTTTGTATTTTCGGGATTACTGTAGACAGACTAGATTTGATAAAACTAGACAAGACTGGACAATACAAGTCTAGACAACAAGGCTAGACTAGATAGCACTGCACATGCTAAACCAACTTTTGAACGTGGAGACTCATTGTCAATACTTGACCTAACTTTCGCAACAAGCGAACTCGCTGCAAGAATAAAGAACTGGCAAGTACTAGAGAGGCAGTAACCAAGTGACCACAAGTATCTCGGCTACGTAGTAGATGAAAATAATGGAAGTACTCCAACCCGATGCAAAAACAGAAACGCATGGACAAACAGATCAATGCCAACAGACGTACAAAAATTCTATAGCAACCTAGAAGCAGAAATTAACCGAACATTATACGAACGAACATTATAAGACCGAACATTATACAGCAAATTCGTTTATAAAAAGTATATGCAAGAGCTGTGGCATCTTGGTGGTAGTGTGGCATCACACTACCACCAAAAATGGAACGCAGACAAAAAAGACGGGTCTACTGGTGGAATGATACTATCGCTCAAGCAAGGGCAGCCTGGGCAGCAAAAAGCTAAAAAAAACCTAGCCCAACACAACCAGCAAAAATTCTAGCAGGAGTACATAGCTGCGAAAAAGACTCTCAGAATGGAAATCAACAAATCAAAACGAAACCACTGGCAAAACCTATGCCACGAGATCAACGAAGACACATGGGGGGATGCATTCCAAATTGCAATGAGAGGTCTGAAATTAAGTCAACAAAAGATTAGGGTCCCAATGGAAACAACACTACAGATTGCCGATGCATTTTTCCCAACCCACGAAGAACCGGTCTGGGAGCAACTAGACGTGCTGGAGATTGTGCCTTTCAATGAGGAGGAACTATGTAGTCAGCCAGCGCCTTCGAAATAGCAGAGCCCCAGGTATAGATGGACTTCCATCGGAGATCATAAAAAACATCGTTGTAAAGTTTCCAAACTATTTTCTGAAAATAATGAACCATATAGTCACCGAGGGAATATTTCCAGATATATGGAAAAAAGCCAAAATTGTTTTAATTAGGAAAGGCGATAAGCCCATCGAGAAGCCTTCGTCGCACAGACCCCTGTGTCTACTAGATGTAGCAAGAAAACTCCTAGAGCAACTACTGCTACTAAGAATAAGAGAGGCATTAGAGATAGGTAAGAACCTCTCAGAGAAGTAACATGGGTTCAGAAAGGGAAAGTCGACATAGATGCTATAGATAAGGTCGTCGAATTGGCGAGAAAAACTTATAACACTCGACGTTACAAATGCATTAATTCTGCATCATGGCTAAACATCTTGGAGGAACTAGCAAGAAACGGCATGCCACCGTATCTACTGCGAATATTCAGGAGCTATTTGAGAAAAAGAAAAATCATTCTGCAAGCAGAGAACTCAAGAGAAAAGCGCGATGTCAGCAGTGATGTTCCACAGGGCTCGGTTCTGGGCCCGACACTGTGGAACATCCTGTACGATGGAGTCCTCAGACTCGACCTGCCGGAGGGAGTGGAGATCGTGGGCTTAGCTAACGACCTCGCTCTGCTAGTGACTGGGAAAACAGAAAGGGGAATAATGCTTAGAGCAAATGCAGCTATAGATCAAGTTTGTAATTGGATGGAAGGAAAGAGACTAGAATTGCCTCCCGAAAAGACAGAGGCAGTGCTGCTAACAGGATTCAGAAAAATCTGTCACATTACTTTCCTTGTAAAGGGAGAAAAGTTAGTCCCGAAAGAATCAATTAAATACCTGGGTGTAACGATCGACAAATGTCTATCATTTAAAAACCACGTCATCGCAATCGCAGATAAAGCGCTCAAAACCGCTGCAGCATTAGACAAACTAATGCCCAACGTCGGTGGCCCCAAAAGCAGCAAGCGAAGGCTCCTATACTCGGTGGTACATTCGACCATGCTGTACGCAGCTCCGGTATGGGCAATTGCCATGGAGAAGAAATCGATCAGTCACACAAGTTATCGCTAATTCAACGGAAAATGGCACTGAGAGTGTCCAGTGCATACCGAACAGTCTCAATGGAGGCCGCACTTGTAATCGCTGGCATAGTACCAATAGAGCTAATGGTGCGAGAGAGAGAGAGGAACTGTACCGCGTTAGAACAAGCGACGACTGCATAAAGAGCGATAAAAAGAAAGCCGCCAGGGCGCAAACGTATAAGGCATGGCAAGAAGAGTGGCAGCTATCGAACAAGGGATAATGGACCAGGATCCTTATACCTGACGTCGAGCGATGGGTGTCAAGAAAGCATGGTGAAACGAATTTCAACCTTACACAAGTGCTAAGCGGTCATGGTTGTTTGAGGGACTCCCTGCATAACACGCGCAGGGCAACCGACAGTCCCTGTGAATACTGTGGCCTTGAAGACACATCATCTGAGCGTTCTAGAATTGGCGTTCGACACACCATCTTCGACTGGCATAGATGGATACGAGAAAGAGAAACGTGGGGAAAAAAACTCACCTCAAACTAGAGTCCATAGGCCTAACCGACCATATGATTAGGTCGGAGAACATCTGGGTAATAACAACCGATATGATAACAAACATCATGACCTTGAAAGCAGGACGAGAGGAAACGACTCCAAGTCGAGAGCAACAAGAAACTGAACCTGAACCCCTAATTACTAGACGTGGAAGGGGGATGTAAGGCGAAACTAATGCAACGACAACTTGACGTCATGCGTGAAGAGGTTCCAAGATGCTCGAGGAGTTCAGGGGGCCACTTGACAAGTTAACCGGTTGGTGCTTGCTACGTCCCTTAAAAAAAAGACAGCACTGCACAAGAATGAACAGGACCATACAAGACTGAACAAGACCAGACAAAACTGAACAAGACCAGACAAGATCCGACAAAGCCAGACAAGACCAGAGAAGATCAGACAGGACGAGACAAGACCAGACAAGACCACACAAGAACAGACAAGACTAGACAAAATCAGACAAGACCATATATGACCATACAAGACCCTACATGTCCAGACAAGACCAGACATAAGACTTCTAGACATAAGACTAGAAAAGACAAGGCAGGATAAGTTGGGACGAGAAAAAGGCAAAGAAAGCTAGTCAGGATTGGACAAATCTATTGACAAATCAATTGAAACTATGAATGAGACTAGACATGGCTGAACAAGATTAGACAAGATTAAGCAACAGTAGACTGGATAATACTAGATTGTATCAGTTTAGATAATGCCAAATAAAAGTTTGCTTGAAGTAAAGAACAAAACTAGACAATAAACTATATAAAACTATACAATATTCATACGGTTAAAAAACACAAAATGAGACAAGAATAGAAAATATTAGGTAAGCCAGTCTAAACAGTGCAGTGATTATAGTCTAAATAATTATTACATAATATTTTGTTAATTTTGCCATTTTATTAACCAAAATATGTATTAATGTCCATTTGTTATTTATTATAACATGGTACATTTTTTATTAGTCTAATCTAATTTTTCATCTTTTGGTAACGAACGAAAATAAATCTAAACCTAAAATAAAACGAAATATATCTGAATGTAATTCGCACATTCAGATATATTTTTACGAGTTTTATGGTTTCATATAGATACGTAATTTAAAATGTTCGTTTAGTTCTACCCTTCTATATAATTATTTGAACACTTGTCTCACGTATGGCATTTAACTGCACAATTGTCTGTTGCACCTTCGCTGCGCATATAGTACGTAGTCGGTGGGTTCAGTGTTGTTGTTTGATTTGATTGTGCGCAGTTTAACAATGGATCGAGGGGGAAATACGGGCAGGTTTCGAGCCGTATATCTGCAGGTAAAACTATTGTGTTTGTGCCGGTGGACAAAGTGGGACACGGCAATTTGTTCACAATTTTCTCTCTCTCGTATTATGTGCGTGTGTTTTTTAGCGACGCGTTTAATAAATTTGTCGGTCGCGTGAATCATCCACAGATAAACTCACGTTGTCAACAATTATTTTTTTGCGGTCTTTTCCTTGTTTTGTTTTCGTTGATATTTATTGATTGGATTGTGATTTTCCGTTTGTTTGTTATCGTTTATTTTTAAGTGTGTGATGGATTTATTTGTGGCTTGTGAATCATGTGCGATACTATGAACATACAGGATTTGAAGGATGATCCCCCCATGAAGACTTTTATTCGGGTACTTACTTATTTTCTTATTTATATATTAATAGATTAATGAAATTATTAATAATCTGTGTAATATATCAACAACAAATAATTTTTATATAATTTACTTTAATATTTCTATTGCAATTTATCAACACAAGTTCCATTTTTTTAATGAACTTTGAATTCCAATTTATGATTCAATTTTGCATATTTTCTATTCAAGGTAATATAATTAGACTAGACTACAAATACAATATAATAATATTACCTGACTAGACAGTCAAGACTAGACAGAAGACTAGATAGACAAGACTAGACAGACAAGACTAGACAGACAAGACTAGACAGACAAGACTAGACAGACAAGACTAGACAGACAAGACTAGACAGACAAGACTAGACAGACAAGACTAGACAGACAAGACTAGACAGACAAGACTAGACAGACAAGACTAGACAGACAAGACTAGACAGACAAGACTAGACAGACAAGACTAGACAGACAAGACTAGACAGACAAGACTAGACAGACAAGACTAGACAGACAAGACTAGACAGACAAGACTAGACAGACAAGACTAGACAGACAAGACTAGACAGACAAGACTAGACAGACAAGACTAGACAGACAAGACTAGACAGACAAGACTAGACAGACAAGACTAGACAGACAAGACTAGACAGACAAGACTAGACAGACAAGACTAGACAGACAAGACTAGACAGACAAGACTAGACAGACAAGACTAGACAGACAAGACTAGACAGACAAGACTAGACAGACAAGACTAGACAGACAAGACTAGACAGACAAGACTAGACAGACAAGACTAGACAGACAAGACTAGACAGACAAGACTAGACAGACAAGACTAGACAGACAAGACTAGACAGACAAGACTAGACAGACAAGACTAGACAGACAAGACTAGACAGACAAGACTAGACAGACAAGACTAGACAGACAAGACTAGACAGACAAGACTAGACAGACAAGACTAGACAGACAAGACTAGACAGACAAGACTAGACAGACAAGACTAGACAGACAAGACTAGACAGACAAGACTAGACAGACAAGACTAGACAGACAAGACTAGACAGACAAGACTAGACAGACAAGACTAGACAGACAAGACTAGACAGACAAGACTAGACAGACAAGACTAGACAGACAAGACTAGACAGACAAGACTAGACAGACAAGACTAGACAGACAAGACTAGACAGACAAGACTAGACAGACAAGACTAGACAGACAAGACTAGACAGACAAGACTAGACAGACAAGACTAGACAGACAAGACTAGACAGACAAGACTAGACAGACAAGACTAGACAGACAAGACTAGACAGACAAGACTAGACAGACAAGACTAGACAGACAAGACTAGACAGACAAGACTAGACAGACAAGACTAGACAGACAAGACTAGACAGACAAGACTAGACAGACAAGACTAGACAGACAAGACTAGACAGACAAGACTAGACAGACAAGACTAGACAGACAAGACTAGACAGACAAGACTAGACAGACAAGACTAGACAGACAAGACTAGACAGACAAGACTAGACAGACAAGACTAGACAGACAAGACTAGACAGACAAGACTAGACAGACAAGACTAGACAGACAAGACTAGACAGACAAGACTAGACAGACAAGACTAGACAGACAAGACTAGACAGACAAGACTAGACAGACAAGACTAGACAGACAAGACTAGACAGACAAGACTAGACAGACAAGACTAGACAGACAAGACTAGACAGACAAGACTAGACAGACAAGACTAGACAGACAAGACTAGACAGACAAGACTAGACAGACAAGACTAGACAGACAAGACTAGACAGACAAGACTAGACAGACAAGACTAGACAGACAAGACTAGACAGACAAGACTAGACAGACAAGACTAGACAGACAAGACTAGACAGACAAGACTAGACAGACAAGACTAGACAGACAAGACTAGACAGACAAGACTAGACAGACAAGACTAGACAGACAAGACTAGACAGACAAGACTAGACAGACAAGACTAGACAGACAAGACTAGACAGACAAGACTAGACAGACAAGACTAGACAGACAAGACTAGACAGACAAGACTAGACAGACAAGACTAGACAGACAAGACTAGACAGACAAGACTAGACAGACAAGACTAGACAGACAAGACTAGACAGACAAGACTAGACAGACAAGACTAGACAGACAAGACTAGACAGACAAGACTAGACAGACAAGACTAGACAGACAAGACTAGACAGACAAGACTAGACAGACAAGACTAGACAGACAAGACTAGACAGACAAGACTAGACAGACAAGACTAGACAGACAAGACTAGACAGACAAGACTAGACAGACAAGACTAGACAGACAAGACTAGACAGACAAGACTAGACAGACAAGACTAGACAGACAAGACTAGACAGACAAGACTAGACAGACAAGACTAGACAGACAAGACTAGACAGACAAGACTAGACAGACAAGACTAGACAGACAAGACTAGACAGACAAGACTAGACAGACAAGACTAGACAGACAAGACTAGACAGACAAGACTAGACAGACAAGACTAGACAGACAAGACTAGACAGACAAGACTAGACAGACAAGACTAGACAGACAAGACTAGACAGACAAGACTAGACAGACAAGACTAGACAGACAAGACTAGACAGACAAGACTAGACAGACAAGACTAGACAGACAAGACTAGACAGACAAGACTAGACAGACAAGACTAGACAGACAAGACTAGACAGACAAGACTAGACAGACAAGACTAGACAGACAAGACTAGACAGACAAGACTAGACAGACAAGACTAGACAGACAAGACTAGACAGACAAGACTAGACAGACAAGACTAGACAGACAAGACTAGACAGACAAGACTAGACAGACAAGACTAGACAGACAAGACTAGACAGACAAGACTAGACAGACAAGACTAGACAGACAAGACTAGACAGACAAGACTAGACAGACAAGACTAGACAGACAAGACTAGACAGACAAGACTAGACAGACAAGACTAGACAGACAAGACTAGACAGACAAGACTAGACAGACAAGACTAGACAGACAAGACTAGACAGACAAGACTAGACAGACAAGACTAGACAGACAAGACTAGACAGACAAGACTAGACAGACAAGACTAGACAGACAAGACTAGACAGACAAGACTAGACAGACAAGACTAGACAGACAAGACTAGACAGACAAGACTAGACAGACAAGACTAGACAGACAAGACTAGACAGACAAGACTAGACAGACAAGACTAGACAGACAAGACTAGACAGACAAGACTAGACAGACAAGACTAGACAGACAAGACTAGACAGACAAGACTAGACAGACAAGACTAGACAGACAAGACTAGACAGACAAGACTAGACAGACAAGACTAGACAGACAAGACTAGACAGACAAGACTAGACAGACAAGACTAGACAGACAAGACTAGACAGACAAGACTAGACAGACAAGACTAGACAGACAAGACTAGACAGACAAGACTAGACAGACAAGACTAGACAGACAAGACTAGACAGACAAGACTAGACAGACAAGACTAGACAGACAAGACTAGACAGACAAGACTAGACAGACAAGACTAGACAGACAAGACTAGACAGACAAGACTAGACAGACAAGACTAGACAGACAAGACTAGACAGACAAGACTAGACAGACAAGACTAGACAGACAAGACTAGACAGACAAGACTAGACAGAAAAAAGACCGGCAGAAAAATGGCAAACCACTGAAAATCTCGTAACACCTTTCAGCGTAGAGGAGATCTTTGAGGCGAGGAAACGATTACTGTCAGGGAAAGCACCTGGTCCAGACAATATTCCAAATGAGATCATCACAGTGGAAAGTGGTGGAAATGTGGCCAGAGTTGTTGCTGGAAACTTACAATGCGTGTCTTCGAAAGGGAATTTTCGCTACGCAATGGAAAAGACAAAAACTCGTCTTACTGAGAAAAGGGGACAAACCATTAGAAGAACCATCGTCATACCGACCGATATGCCTCCTGGACAACATAGGGAAACTTTTTGAAAGACTAATACTTAGGAGACTTGAGACATATATCGAAAACAACGGAGGACTGTCCCAATGGCAGTATGGTTTTCGAAAAGGTCGATCAACCGTGGACGCTATTGCTGAAGTAATTAGAGCAGCAGAAAAGGTCAAAAATGGAACACGGCAATCGAAAGGTTATTGTGCATTAGTGACCCTTGACGTTAAAAACGCCTTTAATTCAGCAAGGTGGGATGTAATCATGAAGGCATTAGCATCAAGACAGACACCAGAATACTTGAGAAAGATGATAAGCAGCTACTTGAGCGACCGACGGTTGATATACCACACGGACGAAGGTGAAGTTGAGTATGAGGTAACGGCGGGTGTCCCACAAGGATCGGTATTGGCACCATTCTTGTGGAACATTATGTACGATGGCTTGCTAAACCTAGACTTGCCTAGAACAGCGCAAATAGTTGGGTTCGCAGATGACGCCGCGGTGGTAGTGACTGCAAAGGAAATAAGTACACTAGAACTAGCAACTAACGAAACCCTTCGGCGGGCAAATAATTGGTTAAAAGAGCAGGGTCTAACAATGGCAGTTCATAAAACAGAAGCGATACTTATCACGGATAAGAGACTATTCACCCCACCGAAACTCGTTCTGGAAGGGCAAAATATCCCTTTATCGAAATCATTGAGGTACCTTGGCGTCCAACTCGATAGCGGTCTGAGATACACAGACCATATAGCCAAAACATCGAAAAAGGCAGCGTCTACAGTGACAGCTTTGGTAAGGTTGATGCCGAACATTGGAGGACCGAGGGAATTAAAACGGAAACTTCTCAACAATGTGGTACACTCAAAAATTCTCTACGCGGCGGAAATATGGGCGGGCGTAACGAAAAAGATTGGAGCGAGAAAACTACTTACAGGAGTACAAAGAAGAAGTGCTCTAAGAGTAATTTCTGCCTACAGAACGGTTTCGGAGGCCGCGGCGCTGGTACTTGCAAGCACACCCCCAATAGACTTACTGATTCGCGAGAAACAAGAAGTCTACGAAGACCTGCAACAACACAGGGCGAAAAAAGAAGTAAAACACGAAAGAGCAGCCGCTAAGGAGAGAGCACGTAAGAGACTCATGGACCGATGGCAGACAAGATGGGATAACGACACTAGTGGCAGGTGGACATACAGACTTATCCCTAACGTAACAGCATGGTATGAAAGGTCACACGGACATATGAGTTACCATCTTACACAAGCACTCACTGGTCATGGATGCTTCAACGCATACCTCGAACGGTTTAAAAAAAGAGACACGGCGGAGTGTTTTTATTGCGGTCATATCCCAGACGACGCACAACACACTATCTTCATGTGTACAGAATCAGAGAACGAAAGAACTCGACTCGCGGAGACACTAGGCGGTACAAAACTAGAAGAACAGAACATCATGGAAGTTATGTTAGAGAGTGAGCATAACTGGGATGCAGTACAAGCTTACATAACCGAAATCATGTTGGGAAAAGAACAAATGGAGAGAGAATGGAAGGCGATTATAATATCACACGAAACACAAAGAAGCTAACATGGACGACTAGATATGTGACGAAAAGACCGAAAAATGGTTTATCACACGACTGCATAACTAATACGACAGAAGACGAAAGACGATATCGAAACGAGTAAAGGACAATGAAAATAACAGTAAGGAAACAATTGGTACAAACACCACCACCCACCTGAAGTAATGCTCACGCAGTTCCGGGTGGAGTGTAGTGTAGAGACAGAGGAGGGGGTTTAGTGGGTATGCTGGTCACGAAGAACTCGATCAGAGAGCCCCACACTACACGGGTTTGAATATCCGGTGTGCAACAATGCATTCCCCCTCCTCTCTGAAAAAAAAAAAAAAAAAAAAAAAGACAAGACTAGACAGACAAGACTAGACAGACAAGACTAGACAGACAAGACTAGACAGACAAGACTAGACAGACAAGACTAGACAGACAAGACTAGACAGACAAGACTAGACAGACAAGACTAGACAGACAAGACTAGACAGACAAGACTAGACAGACAAGACTAGACAGACAAGACTAGACAGACAAGACTAGACAGACAAGACTAGACAGACAAGACTAGACAGACAAGACTAGACAGACAAGACTAGACAGACAAGACTAGACAGACAAGACTAGACAGACAAGACTAGACAGACAAGACTAGACAGACAAGACTAGACAGACAAGACTAGACAGACAAGACTAGACAGACAAGACTAGACAGACAAGACTAGACAGACAAGACTAGACAGACAAGACTAGACAGACAAGACTAGACAGACAAGACTAGACAGACAAGACTAGACAGACAAGACTAGACAGACAAGACTAGACAGACAAGACTAGACAGACAAGACTAGACAGACAAGACTAGACAGACAAGACTAGACAGACAAGACTAGACAGACAAGACTAGACAGACAAGACTAGACAGACAAGACTAGACAGACAAGACTAGACAGACAAGACTAGACAGACAAGACTAGACAGACAAGACTAGACAGACAAGACTAGACAGACAAGACTAGACAGACAAGACTAGACAGACAAGACTAGACAGACAAGACTAGACAGACAAGACTAGACAGACAAGACTAGACAGACAGAAGAGCAAGACTAGACAGACAAGACTAGACAGACAAGACTAGACAGACAAGACTAGACAGACAAGACTAGACAGACAAGACTAGACAGACAAACTAGACAGACAAGACTAGACAGACAAGACTAGACAGACAAGACTAGACAGACAAGACTAGACAGACAAGACTAGACAGACAAGACTAGACAGACAAGACTAGACAGACTAGAACACAGATAGACAGACAAGACTAGACAGACAAGACTAGACAGACAAGACTAGACAGACAAGACTAGACAGACAAGACTAGACAGACAAGACTAGACAGACAAGACTAGACAGACAAGACTAGACAGACAAGACTAGACAGACAAGATAGACAGACAAGACTAGACAGACAAGACTAGACAGACAAGACTAGACAGACAAGACTAGACAGACAAGACTAGACAGACAAGACTAGACAGACAAGACTAGACAGACAAGACTAGACAGACAAGACTAGACAGACAAGACTAGACAGACAAGACTAGACAGACAAGACAGACAAGACTAGACAACAGACTAGACAGACAAGACTAGACAGACAAGACTAGACAGACAAGACTAGACAGACAAGACTAGACAGACAAGACTAGACAGACAAGACTAGACAGACAAGACTAGACAGACAAGACTAGACAGACAAGACTAGACAGACAAGACTAGACAGACAAGACTAGACAGACAAGACTAGACAGACAAGACTAGACAGACAAGACTAGACAGACAAGACTAGACAGACAAGACTAGACAGACAAGACTAGACAGACAAGACTAGACAGACAAGACTAGACAGACAAGACTAGACAGACAAGACTAGACAGACAAGACTAGACAGACAAGACTAGACAGACAAGACTAGACAGACAAGACTAGACAGACAAGACTAGACAGACAAGACTAGACAGACAAGACTAGACAGACAAGACTAGACAGACAAGACTAGACAGACAAGACTAGACAGACAAGACTAGACAGACAAGACTAGACAGACAAGACTAGACAGACAAGACTAGACAAGACTAGACAGACAGAAGACTAGACAGACAAGACTAGACAGACAAGACTAGACAGACAAGACTAGACAGACAAGACTAGACAGACAAGACTAGACAGACAAGACTAGACAGACAAGACTAGACAGACAAGACTAGACAGACAAGACTAGACAGACAAGACTAGACAGACAAGACTAGACAGACAAGACTAGACAGACAAGACTAGACAGACAAGACTAGACAGACAAGACTAGACAGACAAGACTAGACAGACAAGACTAGACAGACAAGACTAGACAGACAAGACTAGACAGACAAGACTAGACAGACAAGACTAGACAGACAAGACTAGACAGACAAGACTAGACAGACAAGACTAGACAGACAAGACTAGACAGACAAGACTAGACAGACAAGACTAGACAGACAAGACTAGACAGACAAGACTAGACAGACAAGACTAGACAGACAAGACTAGACAGACAAGACTAGACAGACAAGACTAGACAGACAAGACTAGACAGACAAGACTAGACACAAGACTAGACAGACAAGACTAGACAGACAAGGACTAGACAGACAAGACTAGACAGACTAGACAGACAAGACTAGACAAGACTAGACAGACAAGACTAGACAGACAAGACTAGACAGACAAGACTAGACAGACAAGACTAGACAGACAAGACTAGACAGACAAGACTAGACAGACAAGACTAGACAGACAAGACTAGACAGACAAGACTAGACAGACAAGACTAGACAGACAAGACTAGACAGACAAGACTAGACAGACAAGACTAGACAGACAAGACTAGACAGACAAGACTAGACAGACAAGACTAGACAGACAAGACTAGACAGACAAGACTAGACAGACAAGACTAGACAGACAAGACTAGACAGACAAGACTAGACAGACAAGACTAGACAGACAAGACTAGACAGACAAGACTAGACAGACAAGACTAGACAGACAAGACTAGACAGACAAGACTAGACAGACAAGACTAGACAGACAAGACTAGACAGACAAGACTAGACAGACAAGACTAGACAGACAAGACTAGACAGACAAGACTAGACAGACAAGACTAGACAGACAAGACTAGACAGACAAGACTAGACAGACAAGACTAGACAGACAAGACTAGACAGACAAGACTAGACAGACAAGACTAGACAAGACAAGACTAGACAGACAAGACTAGACAGACAAGACTAGACAGACAAGACTAGACAGACAAGACTAGACAGACAAGACTAGACAGACAAGACTAGACAGACAAGACTAGACAGACAAGACTAGACAGACAAGACTAGACAGACAAGACTAGACAGACAAGACTAGACAGACAAGACTAGACAGACAAGACTAGACAGACAAGACTAGACAGACAAGACTAGACAGACAAGACTAGACAGACAAGACTAGACAGACAAGACTAGACAGACAAGACTAGACAGACAAGACTAGACAGACAAGACTAGACAGACAAGACTAGACAGACAAGACTAGACAGACAAGACTAGACAGACAAGACTAGACAGACAAGACTAGACAGACAAGACTAGACAGACAAGACTAGACAGACAAGACTAGACAGACAAGACTAGACAGACAAGACTAGACAGACAAGACTAGACAGACAAGACTAGACAGACAAGACTAGACAGACAAGACTAGACAGACAAGACTAGACAGACAAGACTAGACAGACAAGACTAGACAGACAAGACTAGACAGACAAGACTAGACAGACAAGACTAGACAGACAAGACTAGACAGACAAGACTAGACAGACAAGACTAGACAGACAAGACTAGACAGACAAGACTAGACAGACAAGACTAGACAGACAAGACTAGACAGACAAGACTAGACAGACAAGACTAGACAGACAAGACTACAGACAAGACAAGACTAGACAGACAAGACTAGACAGACAAGACTAGACAGACAAGACTAGACAGACAAGACTAGACAGACAAGACTAGACAGACAAGACTAGACAGACAAGACTAGACAGACAAGACTAGACAGACAAGACTAGACAGACAAGACTAGACAGACAAGACTAGACAGACAAGACTAGACAGACAAGACTAGACAGACAAGACTAGACAGACAAGACTAGACAGACAAGACTAGACAGACAAGACTAGACAGACAAGACTAGGACAGACAAGACTAGACAGACAAGACTAGACAGACAAGACTAGACAGACAAGACTAGACAGACAAACTAGACAGACAAGACTAGACAGACAAGACTAGACAGACAAGACTAGACAGACAAGACTAGACAGACAAGACTAGACAGACAAGACTAGACAGACAAGACTAGACAGACAAGACTAGACAGACAAGACTAGACAGACAAGACTAGACAGACAAGACTAGACAGACAAGACTAGACAGACAAGACTAGACAGACAAGACTAGACAGACAAGACTAGACAGACAAGACTAGACAGACAAGACTAGACAGACAAGACTAGACAGACAAGACTAGACAGACAAGACTAGACAGACAAGACTAGACAGACAAGACTAGACAGACAAGACTAGACAGACAAGACTAGACAGACAAGACTAGACAGACAAGACTAGACAGACAAGACTAGACAGACAAGACTAGACAGACAAGACTAGACAGACAAGACTAGACAGACAAGACTAGACAGACAAGACTAGACAGACAAGACTAGACAGACAAGACTAGACAGACAAGACTAGACAGACAAGACTAGACAGACAAGACTAGACAGACAAGACTAGACAGACAAGACTAGACAGACAAGACTAGACAGACAAGACTAGACAGACAAGACTAGACAGACAAGACTAGACGAGACAAGACTAGACGGACAAGACTAGACGGACAAGACTAGACGGACAAGACTAGACGGACAAGACTAGACGACAAGACTAGACAGACAAGACTAGACAGACAAGACTAGACAGACAAGACTAGACAGACAAGACTAGACAGACAAGACTAGACAGACAAGACTAGACAGACAAGACTAGACAGACAAGACTAGACAGACAAGACTAGACAGACAAGACTAGACAGACAAGACTAGACAGACAAGACTAGACAGACAAGACTAGACAGACAAGACTAGACAGACAAGACTAGACAGACAAGACTAGACAGACAAGACTAGACAGACAAGACTAGACAGACAAGACTAGACAGACAAGACTAGACAGACAAGACTAGACAGACAAGACTAGACAGACAAGACTAGACAGACAAGACTAGACAGACAAGACTAGACAGACAAGACTAGACAGACAAGACTAGACAGACAAGACTAGACAGACAAGACTAGACAGACAAGACAGACTAGACAGACAAGACTAGACAGACAAGACTAGACAGACAAGACTAGACAGACAAGACTAGACAGACAAGACTAGACAGACAAGACTAGACAGACAAGACTAGACAGACAAGACTAGACAGACAAGACTAGACAGACAAGACTAGACAGACAAGACTAGACAGACAAGACTAGACAGACAAGACTAGACAGACAAGACTAGACAGACAAGACTAGACAGACAAGACTAGACAGACAAGACTAGACAGACAAGACTAGACAGACAAGACTAGACAGACAAGACTAGACTCACAGTACTAGACAGACAAGACTATATAGATAAGACTAGACAGACAAGACTATACAGACTATATAAGATTATACAGAGAAGACTAGACAGAAAAGGCTAGACAGACAAGACTAGACAGAAAAGACTAGACAGACAAGACTAGACAGACAAGACTATACAGACAGGACTACACAGACCAGACTATACCGTCTAGACTAGACAGACTAGACTACACAGATAAGACTAGAGAGGTCAGACAAGCCTAGGCAGACAAGACTAGACAGTCAAGACTAGACAAACAAGAATAGAGAGATAACTTAGACACACCATTTAGTCCATTATATTTCTCTAACATTCTTGTATGAGAAATCATATTTTGAAAATATCAACAGTTAAAGGTTAGCAATTCCTGTAATTTTAATCCTGTAGTTTTAATGGAAATTGTAGATTACATTCTATAACTTGTTTCGTATAATTGAGATTTCATTTTAATACACAAGTTCTGTTCCCTTTATCGATTATTACATAGTGAGTTATATGGGTATTTGTCTCTTATCCAATAATATTTCATGAAATGATATTTCAAAATCTGCAGCTTATAAGTAGTTCAAAACAAGTGATGTACTAGTTTTAGATATTGGAATGTATAAAGAAATTGAATATTTCAAGTAAATTCTATTACAATCCGCGCTGTAAGTTACGACATAATTACAAGGATACAGAGAAAGTACATCTCGATGCCCTCAAAATTCTTACAAACCACTCGACTGGGTAAAAACTATTTATGTTAAACAGGACAAAGGTTATAACACCTTTGGGCGAGAATTCAATAATTTATTGACAGTTTTATCTCGCGTTTTGATGTTTATTCAATAATCCATATAAGCATGTTAAGAAAACACGTTCCTACATATCTTTTTTTTTGTTTTTTGTTTTTCGAACGAACTGTAAATGTTTCCTTTATCTTTCAACACAAATATGATTACCTTGAGTTTTAATTAATAAAGATTATTGTTTCATAAATCATTTGCTATTGACATTTGTAATTCACGTGGAATTTATCGGTTTGTCTACACGTGAGCGCAAGTGAATGCACTTTTTCTCCTTCGGCTCTTGCAATCCTATTTACTGTTGCAATTTTAAATCTCGAAAGGTATTCGACGAGGAAAAAAAATATAAAACCATTTTTATTTCTATTTGCTATAAATGTTTTAAAAACCCGTTAGTTTATATTATTTCCCACGAGAACATATTGATTTATACTGTTCCATACGGTTTCAGTTTCATCTAGTTTAACAAATTGCTTTACAGATGTTATCGCAGAAGAAATCTATCTCTTAGTTCTAACGGACTTCGTAATAAAATTCTATTGTCTTATTAATTGGAAAAGAT
Source organism: Phosphuga atrata (assembly GCA_944588485.1). Classification (NCBI taxonomy): domain Eukaryota; kingdom Metazoa; phylum Arthropoda; class Insecta; order Coleoptera; family Silphidae; genus Phosphuga; species Phosphuga atrata. The sequence goes on along the minus strand of OX155892.1, from coordinate 85,125,682 downwards.
TAGAAAACACTGAGAATATATAATACATCAACGTTTTTTCCTTTGACCATCTCTAGTCTATTCTGGATAATCTAGTTTTGCTTAACTAGTCATAGCGTTGACTGCCTTAGTCTTAACCGTCTTACGATTAGTCTTGCCTCATTAGTTTTGAGTATCTACTCTTGTCTGTCTAGTTTTGTCTGTCTAGTCTTGTTTGTCTAGTCTTGTCTGTCTAGTCTTGTCTGTCTAGTCTTTTCTATCTAGTCTTGTTTGCCTAGTGTTGCTGGTCTAGTATTGTCTGTAATGTTTGTTATGAAGTTCGAATTGCAACAACATTAAAACTCAAATTCCTTTCAACGGAACGTTTACATTGTAGTATAATGTGTGCAATATTTCTTCACCTATTGACTAGTTCATTAATAATTGAAAAATTTTTCAACGGTGGAATGTTGTTTATGTTCATATTAATGTTTCACGATTGATGAATCTTGATAATTTGGGCGTGCGTGTGGAAATTCACTTCGGTAATAGTGAAATCAGTGGAAAGTCGAGATAAAAAAGAAGTCTGTATGCTGAGTGATGTGAGTAAGTGAATTAAAAAAGTGAGTATGAATTAGGTCATGTGTGGTAAAAGATAATTCGTTTAATTATCGTTTTGTTTAATAATTAATTAGATTGCGTTTTCTATTTTTGCAACATGATTGGAATAAGTATATAAATATAAATCTATTTAAATTTCATTTTTTTCGTGTAGATCATAAATTTTATGGTTTGTATTCACTTTTACATACTTAATTCAAGCAGACCAAATACGTTTCATTGCGTATGACTGCTTTATGCATTCCTACTTGGCCTGTGGGTTGTGGTTTTTTCAGACAAATTGTTTTAAACAAAAATTTAAAACAAAAAGTTGATGAAAATATGTTGATTATTAATTTCAACCATCTATTTGTTTTTTCAACCCTCTTCAATACATTGCATGCATTAATATAAAATCCTAAAATTGTCTAAATCAAACAATTTCTCTGAAAAATAAAAATCACTCAATGTTTAAAAAATTCTTATTTTGGAAAATGTATTTTCTTAATTTCTAAAATTCCTAAATAAATGGATTTTATGCATAAGTAATCAAATGGGTTTAATAGAAATCAACATCAACATTTACTTAATATACGAAATAAAAAAATATATAGGCAGTCAGGCACTGCCGGCTGGAGTGAAAACTTTTGAAAATAAAACAGCTTTAAAACTGGTTTTGATTATTTATCAGTATGTTAATTAATCAAATTTAGTACATCGTTTGTTAGTATTGTTTTATGTAATTCTGGAACATAACTCACTTCTGAAGGAGAATGACTGTTAATGTCATCATCATAATATGAATTTGAATCCGGAATGTTTGGTTGATTCTGTGTTGATAAGTCAGCAATTAAAAAATTATTAAATTGTAGGATATATGGCTAGGATACATTTCTTGTTGATGGGTCTGCAATTTGTGAGTTATGGAAATTTTGACTTTTAGAAACATGCCTGTAAATTAATTTTTGTTTGGAATATTCTTTACGACGTTTAATTTTTTCATCCTTCTCAGCTGTGATTGTTCGATGTTTAGAAATTTCAGAATTAACTCTTGCAAGAGTTTTTTTCTTATTCTTATCTCTATATGGCTGACTATTAATTTTATTTTGGAGTTTCCTTCCTTTGGAGAGCACACGAGTACATTTGGTTCCCTGAAACTTTGATGGCTCTGATTCGTGATTTACCATGAATTCTTCGATACAATCCAGTAATCTGAACATTCCAATAGTCCGGCACTAGTATATCTACTAGTACATCCGTCAAAAGTACTTACTCTTGTACTGCATACTGATTATAGCGGTTGATATTTCCTTAGAGGCGCTGCATTCTGTCAACACTGCCAAAAACTTTCCAATAATCCGGCACTAGTACATCTACTATTACATCCGGTAAAAGAACTTACTTTTGTACTGCACACTAATTCTACGGGTTGATATTTCCTTAGAAGCGCTACGTTCTGCCAACACTGCCAAAAACTTTAACTATTAAGTTTGACGTTCAGAGCCAACTTTAAACATATGCGTATAGATGTGTTCTTTTGAACACATCTTTGAGCATTAGAATTTTTTTCTATAGAACGCAGCTATTGATATATGACGATGACGCAAATCTATCAGTTTACCCTCTACCCAAATGTCATTCAGCGCGGCTATAGAAGTTTTCACTTCAATAAGGAGTGGAAAAATTTTAGGTATTTCACTCTAGAGTTTCATCTTCAGCAGCTAGAAAAGATAATACAAGAAAAACTCAATATGCACATTACAATATGTTGCCTAATATGTTGCTTATGTTCAAACATTTATCTGATTTGTTGTATCAAGTAATTTATTTATTTTTATAATTCTTTTTATTTTTGACTGATATTTTTTATTCCCAATGGTAGCTTGTCTATTTACCAATATACTAAGAAATTTGAATTTCTTTTCTCAAAAGTTGAGCTTTAAGTAAATTTAAGGAAATCAATTATTCCCAATATGAAAATTATTGTACTCAATTTAATATTGATTATTCCCATCTTGAAATTAATTACTCACAATTGAATTCTGATTATTTCCCACTTGGAGCTGAAATAATAATTTACATTAGAGTGCGGAAAAGTTGATTTTACAACGCGACAGCTCGTTCCCCATTAGCTGGAGCGTTATAAAATCATTTATGCACGAAATTTTTATAAAAGTTTTTGGCTGACAATTATTATTTAAGAAACAAATAGATTTAGATTATTTACAATATTGGAAATTAATTAATTTGTTTTGGCACAATGTTGCAAAGTACTACTTTGCGATATAGTGACTTTACCGCAAGTAGCCGTACTTTGCAACATTGTGTGTAAAAATCTAGTTTCGCTTGATGTTTACACGATTTCAAAACTAGCTTTATAATTCAAGAGGCCAAAAGACTTTTAGTTTTGCATAAGTTTGTTCTCTGAATGGAGAAAATGCAACAGAAGGTTAAAACTATGTCGAAGATAAAACTTGCGGCAAAAATTCAAGGGGTTATCCCTTGGCCTAAGAATATTCTGTCCTATGATGTTTTCTGAAAAACCGCTTTGTTTCGAAGATACAGGGTAAACAAAATTTGCGACAACCATATTCGATATTTGTTGAAATCATTAATGTAAATAAAAGAATGGCGTATACCAATGAGTTTATCATGTACAAAAAATTAATGAGTATATCATGTACAAACAATTTTTGACGATAACTTGGAACTGTTCTATCTACTAATGTACAAGTGGATATCATTTGAATACGTCTTGTCAGTGATCATCACCTGTACCGGTTGCAGTTGTTTACATTGAGTGACGTTTGACTGTTTGGCGTGTCTTTATTAGTTAGTGAAGTCCTCTACCATGTTTACGAACGCCGAGATGACTGGCATGCATTTCATGTATGGACTTCTTCTTCCTCTTCTTTCTCTCATTATATGCAGGCCTGCCTGTTCATCCATCACTATGGTCGGTCAAGTGGGGCCTATAACGCTCCAACGCTTTCTGGGCCTCCCTGGGATTTTTTCCCCTTTTGGCGAATTATCCTGTGCAATTCGAACCAGCCTGGTGTTGTCCATCCGGTCCACGTGGCTGCCCCCACATCTTTTTTCGTTCTTCTACCCAGTCATTTATGAGTTGTACGTCGGACATTTGCCTTAGCTCCCTGCTCCTCCTGCTGTCCATTAAGGTTTTATCGTTGATCTTTCGTATCACCGACATTTCCACGCCCTCCAGTATTCTTTGTGTTGTTGTCACAGGGCGAGTTTCTGCTGTGTAGATGCGTGATTTCGTGTGAATGTTTAGGTATTTGTTTTAAAAATGACCCCGTTCAGGCATCCAGCAATTCATGATGCTTTCATAGCTTGCAGCCTGACGCGTCCTTCTATATGCCCAAAAGCCAATATCTCGAGCCCCAGGTAGTTTGTTCAAATTTGATCACTTGTTGAATGATTTGGCCATCTACCTCTAATTTACATCGTATTGGGACCTTTGATGTTGTCATGCATTTCGTTTTATGTGTTGATATGACCATGTTTAATTGTTTGTCTGTCTAATTAAACTTGTGTAGCAGTTTTTGGAGGTTTTACTCGCTGCCGGCGATGATCGCTGCATCGTCTGCGTAGTAGATAATTGAAATGTCTTGTGCCTATTGGGTAACCCTTACCTTTTTATGATTCCGTCAAACATTATATTAAACAGTGTTGGGCTCAAGGAGTCGCCTTGCCTTATGTCCTATTCTACTGATATTGCCGCCGTGGTTTGGTTATTAACCCTTACTCGTTCTGAGTTCGATGAATATATGTCCTCTGAATATATGTATGGCCTATGCAATATTTAAGCTAGACGATTGTATATTGAAGGGTTTCCTAGCTGTAATCCCCTACCGAAAATCTTCGAAAACATTCATTGATGCCTTGTGAAACTGGCAGATTGAAACGAAATGGAGGGCCAGGAATATGAATAATGATAATATAATATGAACATGAAATATGATAATATAATAATTACAGTAAGAACGGTACAACTAGAACAGAATGTGTTGGACATGATAGAGGAAGATCCAATTACTTCTACGCGACAAATTTCCAATAATTTGCATGTAAGTGGTTGCTCGTAATTAGACAGTTTGGAAAATTCTTAAGCGCAATTTGTTGTATCCATACTACACTCAGTGTGTTCCAGGCACTTCTACTTGCTGATTATCGTCCACGTATTGTTATGTCAATGGCTTTTGCAAACATTAGTTCTTCTTCTTCTTCACTTCAGGTTTTAGGCACTTTGCCTGTTAAGATGCCCATCTTTTTCTCGGCCTTCCGATATCTCTTCTTCCATGGCATTGATAGTATCTGACTTTGGCTGGTATCCGCTTCTCGTGCATCCGTTCTACGTGTTCTTTCCATTTCCTTTTATTTTCTATTATTTTCTCGTTTATATTATAGATGTTTAATAACGTTCTTATAACTCCGTTTTCTAGTCTGTCCAGTTTTGTGCAACATTTCACTCTTCTTAAAAATGCTTGTATCCTACTTTCTTATTTTTTGCTGTGGTCCCTGTTTCACTACCGTATAGGAGAGTTGGTACAGCTATCGTCCTGAAAATTTTTATTTGTGTATCTTTTATAGTTTTATTCTTTAATGTTCTGATGATAGTTCCGCAGATATGTGTGAATTTATTAAGTTTTTCTTCTATCTCTTTGCTTCGGTCATAAGATATATCGCAGCCTAAATATTTAAAGTGTTTTACCTGTTCCAATACTAATCATTTACGACTATCTTTGTCCTGACTGGATATTTACCTGAGAAAGCCATGGTATGCGTTGGTATGCGTTTTGCTCGCTGATATTTTCATGTCGTATTTTTGACATATTGTTTGTTGAGTATATATTTCTCTCTATAAGGTCGTCTTCTGTTTCCGCTAAGAGTACTAGGTCATCGGCATACAAAATAGAGTTTAGGGTGGTGTTTTGGTCTAAATATATACCTTTAGGGCACTTCGTTTTCCACTCTTTCACAATGGCATCTATATATATATATATATATATATATATATATATATATATATATATATATATATTATTTTGAATATTTGGAATTATTATATTGAATAATGTTGGCGAAATAAAGCAGCCCTGTTAACTTTCCGCTCATATCTATTGTAATTTTGGTGTCGATGTATAAACTTTGTATTGCTCTTATATAAGTGTTTTGGATACCCCAGTTCTTTCATAATATTCCATAATTTGCATCTGTTTATATTGTCAAAAGCTTTCCCAAAGTCTATAAAGCTTATATGTGTTTCTCTGCTGTATTTTATAACATTAGTTCTAATCCCTCAATTCCTGACACATATTCTTTTCACTGATAAAGCCAGTTTCTCATAAAATGTAATTAGGAATTTTCAAAACAACCATGTGTTGGCAGATGAAAATCCGCATGAGGTATGTGAAGATCGATTTCAACATCAGTTCTCCTTGAATGTTTGGGTTGGAATTGTGGGTGACTATCTACTTGGACCGGTATTTCTACCAGCAAGAATTACTGGCGAGATGTATCGCAACTTTTTGGAAGAAACACTGCCTGAGTTTCTGTAGGATGTAACATCGGCGACAAGAATCGCAATGTGGTTTATGTACGATGGTGCAGCATCACATTTCAGTTTGATTGCTAGTGAGTTTTGAACAGCAACATTCGGAGATCGCTGGATTGGTCGAGGTGGGCCACACGCATTGCATGCTCAATCTACAGACTTGAACCTCCTGGATTATTTCTTATGGGGCTAAATGAAGTCATTAATTTACGCTACTCCAGTGGAGAATTTGGAAATTGCGAAATCGGATAATTGCTGGGTGTAACTCAATTAGAAACAACCCTGGTCTGTTTGAAAGAGTTCGGCACTCAATGACGAGAAGATTGAATGCTTGGATCCAGGCTGGAGAAAGTCATTTCGAACATTTATTGTAGATTGAGCAACTTGACATGTACTTTTTGATAATAAAATGTTGTTACTGTTGAAAATTTTGTTCACTCTGTATCTTCGAAAAACAAAGGGTTTTTCAGAAATCATCATAAGACACAATATTCTTAGAATAGGCCAAAGAATAACACCTTAACCTAACGATTTTTTCCCGAATGTTTACCCAAAGTAGAATGTTCTGCACTAAAACGTGAATTTTTGCCTTCTTCTAGAAATCTTTTAGAAACGTTTCAATAACTACATGCATTGTACAATCAATACATTAGCTTTTAGTTATTTGTTTTTCAACAATGTTACATTTTAGCTATTAAATTTAGTTTTAGTATACACAACCAGAGCCAAAACTTGCCGGAACTTGCAACATATTTTCCACGACTTTTAATTTCACAACAGGTGCTAGATGAGGTGTATAAAGCGAGAATTACGTTTACTTTCAGCGTACTATAATAGTATATTACGTAATGAGAGTTGTAAGAAGCATATTACGTACGAGCGGAACAATTAATTGCGTAATTCCGCGAGTATGTAATTGCCTTACAACTCGAATTATGTACTATACTTTATCTACGACCACACTATTTTTTTTCTATTTAATATGAAAATTATGTTTGATGTAACTGATATAGTGATTCATCGATATAGGCAACATAATGTACGCAGTGTCAGTGTCAAATGAAATAATTTATATTTACTTAATAATTTATAATCTTTGTTTAATTTCATTAATACCTATTAATACCTACTGTGTTGTAGCAGTATCGTTTTGATATTGCATGGAGCAGTCTATATAGCCTTCTGCTACTGCAGACGAACGCCAGCTACCACGCCTTTTTAGTGACAATAAATCACCACCGGAATCCACAAGAATGGTGGCTGACGATCGTCTGTAACAATGTCCTGTATAAAGAAAGATTTGCTTCCGGCAAATGAAGATAATTGGCAATTTGTTTAGGAATAGAGCCAATTTTATTTATTCCATTGCTTAGTGCATTTCTCATTTTGATAATTTAGAAAAAAAAAGGCTGAGTTTTGTCCATATTTTGTGGGCGTAGGTTAATATATTTTTTACAGGTTTGGTAAAATTCTTTCGGTAGCACAAAAGATCTTTGAGTTTTTGTTTTGGAATCAGGAATTTTAATGATCAGAGATGTTCCGGTGTCTTCTATATGGCAGGGTTTGACATTTCGTAGTTCTTGTTTTCTGCAGGCACCACTAATGCCAATGATAAGAATAATCTAAAATTATATAAAAAAATATGTCGTTATGCCCATTAGAGAGCATTATAAGATAAAAAAGCGATGAATACCTTCATCAATAAATATTTGTTTTCCGGCGAATTATTGAGGAAACTTTTTAATTTCTTGAATGGTTAAAATTTTTGATTTGTTGCTTTTAAACCATCAGATTTTCTCTTTAGTAAAGCTATTAACTTTGAATGTTTTGAAATGTCGATGTCGTGCTTTATATTAATTGATGTCCGAACCATTCAATTAATTGCCCAAAGTGAAGATGGTTTCATTGTTTGAGATAACTCATCAAAGTGTAATAAAACATTTTCTGAAAAGGATTTAACTTTATGCTTCATTCTCCGGTCCATAAATTTTCTATATGCATCCTCGTATCGATCCCGAGATTTAATCCGTAGCAAATTATGGGCAGCTTGTTTCGCTTTTTCAACAATTTCGGGCGGAGTAGCATTTTCTATTTCGCTATCACTGGACATCACTGGACTTTAATTTTTATAATTGAAAAAAAAATATAGTGTTTATGTATTAGTTTGACGTTTAATTTTTTTTGGCAAATAACGGAATGTATTGGGTTGCCTATATTAATGATAGTAGCAGCTCTCAACCAATCAACGAATTGTAAACCAAGCGCACTAGTGTGTTATTGAATCATTAAATAACATTAATCGCGGACTGTTACATACGTGTGTTGTAAGATGTATTTACATAATCCACGAACTGTACAATATTGGGCAATTATAATAGTGGTCGTAGATAAAAATAATTACCGAATTAGTTGCACAAAGGATTGTAATAAAAGTTTTATTATTATTTCAAAGAACTTATTTTAGGCTGAGTGCGAGACTATTTTACACATATTGTTTAGTCATAGGCGACTGCTGCGTCCCTCTAGTTTTATCGGTGAATATTTACATAACAAAAAAAACGCTAGTTTTATTTGTATGTTTAGTTTTATCTATAATCTTATCATTGTTTTTCACAATATTTTTTCATAAAATCTAATAAAATCTTTCTAAAATAATTCCTATCTAAAAAAAGATAATATAAATATAGAGAATGTATAGTAAGTATAGTCTTCATTATGAGCAAATGTATTAACCCTTTCGCTACGGGAACCGGATAAAGCCGTAAAATATTTTTGTGTCCCGTGTACGGGAACCGGATTAATACGCAAGCGTTTTTTCTGTACTTAATATGGGAAATCTGTATGGTAATCGCTTGATTTTGCAAATTTTATCAGGTCATATCTCGCGAACGGAAGCGGCTAGCAAAATTGTCCCGTGTATGGGAACCGGATTAATACGAAAGCGTTTATTCTTTACTTACATTAATATGGGAAATCAATTCATCCGCTGTATTATAATTATCATATACACTACTAAAAATGTTATAGACATATCAAAACTTGATTTCACTGTAATATTTTTTTTCGGCCCAAACTACGGGAACCGTACAAATCCGTGCATCCTTGCATTATTTCACTGCAGCCCCTACAAAAACGCATCAACCAGAACAGTCCAGCCTTTCATTTATAATTCCGGACGTATGCTAAGACTACCAAGAACTACCAAGAAGAATTACGTATTATTTTCGTTACGTATTAAGAAAATAAAATGAAACAAATAAAACTACTACAAACTGCGGGAACCGTATTTAAACGCAAAGAGTAAGTACCTAACTACGGGAACCCTACGAATCCGCACTACCCTCAGCATGCCGTACACAGGGCACGACTTTTAGAAAAGCACGCCGTAGCGAGAAGGTTAAAGCTTATGTAACCATTATATCTTTTGGTCAAGTCTTATTGACTTTTAAGTCTAGGCCTACAAAAGTGATTATATATAAAACGTTGGTAACTCCTGGTCTAGAAAATTGTATTAAAATGAATGATGTAATTTATTAATTTCCATATTTTGTAACGAATTTGTTGACCAAGTTTAAATGCAAAGATAACAATACAAAGAATATAATAATAAATAAATGCAATTAGAAATGCAAGAAGTATCCGAATCGCATGTATTACTTACATCCAAAGCTAAACAATGGCTAATTGTTTAATTATACTAAACAGAACGAAGAAGAATTAAAAAAAAAACTTTAAATAATAGGCTAAACAACTTTATCGTTTTTCTGTTTGGATTGAGCGCGTGTCTCATCAGAAACAAAACTTTTTTCTCCGTCCACCATTAAACACCGGCAACATTCTATTGTTTCGCCGAACGTGCACCGATATTGCGGTCGGACGGCCGTTGTCGTAATAATCTTTCTGTATTTCTATTATTTCATTTTTTAAATTCTATTTCGATTGCGATTGTTCGTTTCTGTATGCACGGCGCGATGCGAGGCATTCGACACGGGACGCAACAATCCGTTCTGAAAATTATCTTTACCATTCTCGTTACTACACAAAAGATCCGAGTTGTTTGTAATTTGAATTGATCGTTTTAAAATCTCAAACACAAATTTGTTAAAATTATTATTATTTTTTTTTATTCTTAACTATGTCATCTAGGTGGAAATTCTAATCGAATAAAATATTGCCAACGGAAACTTTTTTTTTAATCAGATAGACAAGACCCCCCCCCATCAGATAGACAAGACTACACCCGCAAGATTAGCAACTCTAGACAAAAGTCTAGTATACAGACGACTGTATAATCACGTATTAGTTTTGTGTCTTTGTTTCTTTTAAACTAGTCTTGTCTCAGCAAAGGGTCGATTACAGTGAGCAAGTTTACTAACTACTAGTCGGCGAGTTAGCTAGTGTGATAGCGATGCAGACACACAAAACCTTCCACTCGCTTAGTAGCCACCTAGCTATCGAGTTGAAACCACATGTTGTGAATACGTTGTGGTTTCTTTTCTTTCATTTGCCACCATTTGTCTCTCATCCACCGGGATAGTCGCAGCTAGTTCTTTAGCAACTAGGATGACACACGGCTAGTTTACTAGCTACGAGAAAAGTAGCCTGTCTTTCAACGACAGATTGTTTACAATATGCTGGTTAGCTAGTGAATATGATTCCACCCAATGTAATCGACCCTTAAGACAAGACTAGTTAGTTATAACTAGACTTATAAGATTAAAGTGGCAATATTTGATAAGTAATATTATGTAGATAAGACTAGACAGATAAAGCTATATTAACAAGATTAAATAGAAAACAGCAGACAAACCAAATATGCAAGATTTAAGACAAGTGACTCAAGAGGAGTTAAGTGCAAGGGACAAGAGTGCAAGGGACAAGATTAAACAATCTGTTTAGAACGAAAACACAAAATTCGATTAAGATAAGATGAAAAGAATTACACAGACTTATACAGAAAATATACAAGGAATATTACACAGATCTAAATGGAAGTTGAAAGGCAGATAGATAAACTAAACTAATTGTTTTTATTGGGAAGATTAGATATACGCACAATATTGCGTATAAACTTGCAGATTGTAATCTATACAGATTGTAATTTAGGTTTATTTCTCGAATGATATTAAACAATACATATGACAAAATGACAAAAGTCAAAACAATACAAAAAAAGATTATTAATTAATGCAAAGATTAATAACTTAATGCAACGCTTAATCCATTAGTACTATTAACAATTAGTATTATTACAATTATCTTAAAAAAACTCACTACCACTATAGTAACACTTATCTATTAGAAAGAATTTCAAGCTTCTTCTGAAGGCGGTATAGTTGCATTTATGTTTAATTTCCTTGGGCATGTGATTGTATATCCGTATGCCTATTCGATTGGGTTCTCCTTTAGAAATGGATAGGTTGCTTTTAACCGTTTTTAGATTATGGCAATTTCGTGTTTTATAGCCATGACGAGCTTCGCTAGTAAGAATTATGTGTCTATTTTTAAATATGTGACCGTCTGCTTCTCAAATGTCCATGTATATACATTTTACAGAAAGAATTTTTAACATTTTAAAGTACTCTTGTTGTGATACCGGTTAGTGCCCGGAGCAACCTTTTTTGTGCAAGGAAAACTGTATGAGTTTTTGACAAACTTCCCCACACAATATGCCATACGCCAAGACGGAATGGATTTCTGCATGATAAACATTAAGAATCTTCTTTATCCCACTGTTTTATTTTTGTGCCTATTCGTTCCGGATATTGGTGACCATCATAGATATGTCAGTTTTGGATGTTCTGAATAGTTTTTCACTTGTGTGTGAAGTCCATGTGCTTAAGTTACCAAGCCAAGATGTTCTTCTTCCTCGTCCTCTTTTACCAATCTTTCCTTGAGAATGTTCTGCAGCAGTTTATATCTGTATCCATTCCTCATTACATGACCTAAATTTTGTAGCATTTTACTGTTTTCAGGACTTCTTTTCCTTTCTTAATTTTATGGAGAATGTTATTGTTTGTAATTTTATCTGTCCATGGGACTCTAAGCATTCTCCTCTAGAGCCACATCTCAAATGCCTCAAGTCGTTTACCCATCGTCTCGATCAAAGTCCAGATCTCAGCTCCATAGAAAATAATGGAAAATATATAGCAAAGTAGAAATCATAATTTCGTTTCCATCGAGAAGTAATGGAAGAGAAAATAACAACTGAATCAAATACTCAACTAAATCGATTTTTATGTGTTTTTTCCTATTGTCCAAATACAACTTTAACCTATTGCCAGTCTTCCCTCTAATACCATATGAGTCTAACTTTTGTAATAGTGCATAGTGAGGGACGCAGTCAAATGCTTTTAACGGCTCACAGAAGATCATACCCACCCAGAGACTCAGAGACCCACCGGAAATTTACCTTCATCAATCTCATTAACGATTTTATTTTAAACGTTTATTGCCGTAGTGGTGGATTTTTTCTTACAAAATCCGTGTTCTTTTGGTATAAGGTTGTGCTTTTCAATAAAAGATCATCATCAACGTCAACCAGCCTCGACGTCCACTGCTGGACATAGGCTTCCCTCGTGCGTTTTTTCATTTGTGGCTGTCTTGACCCGCCTGAATCCAGTTGGTTTGAATTCTTTTAAGGTCGTCGGTCCAGTGTGTAGGTGGTCTTCCCCTGTTTTGCTCATCAGCGCGTGGTCTACATACCAACAATCCTTTCGTCCACCTGTCGTCCTTCATTCTGGCCACGTGACCGACCCAATTCCATTTTGATGTCGCTATTCTTTTGATAATGTCTGCCACCCCGGTCCTCTGTCGTAGGTCCTGATTCGTAACGTGGTCTCTTAAACCCATACCTAGCATTGATCTCTCCATTTTTCGCTGTGCCACTCTATGCTTCCGCGCTAATGATATCGTTAGTGTTAAGGTCTCCGCTCCATACGTGAGTACCGACAGAACACACTCTCTTTAGGCAGGTCAAACACTCTCTTTAGGCAGGTGGGAAGATCGCTTTTAAAGACATGTTTTATTATCCGTAGGCTGCCCATCCAAGGTTGATTCTTCTATATTATTCGCATGTCTGGTTGTCCTTTGATATTCGTATTTCATGGCCCATGTATATATTTCTCGACCTTTTCCAGTGTGGTGTTTTCGATCTTTACGCCCTCACATTTATCATAACAAGATTTGACATGATCTTAGTCTTGTAAAAGTTTATTTTAAGTCCAACACAGAGCATGCTTCTTCCAATTCATGGAGCATTTGTTTCGCCTTTCCTAGAATGTCGGTTGTTAGGACAATGTCACCTGCGAAGCGAACATGACTGAGTTTACGACCGTCTATGTTCATACCCCTAATTTCCCAATCGAGTTGCTTGGATTTTTTTTTGGAGAGTTTAGCAATAAAAGGTATTAGTCTATATTCCAGAGAGTATTCTAAGAACTTGGCCAATACTGACACCGACGATATTGGTCTGTAGTTCTTTATATCCGTACGGTCTCCTTTTCTGAAAACTGGAATGACAGTAGAAGTTTTTAAAATTGCTGGCACCTATTCAGTAGCGAACAAATAGTTAATAATATGTCTAATGGGTGGGTTCGTTCAATTCATCTTGAATTTCCTTAATAATATTACCAGTTTATATATAACACAATTCTATAAAACAAATGTACCTGGGGTTTTTTTATGATTTTCTAATTCATCATGCACTAAAATTATAGCTATGTTCCCCTTAATATTTTGTAGTGTTGGTAGTAATAATCCAGATATTGTTTTACATATTTTTTTGCCTAGAAAATAACTCGGAATCTAGACGAAATTTTGAAAAATATTTGGAATACAACTTGAAGTAAATTAAATAATATAAGAAACTTTATTATTTAGTGATTTTGTATCTTTTAAGTTGGTAATAATCAACCTTGAACAATGTCTATGTCCATTTTTATTTGTTTCACAATTTTCTTCTTATTATTCTTTGAGTTCCCTCCTATCGGAAATTGGAAACCATCATAACGACACGTATCTTGTTGACTGCCGCCCTGAACAGTTCGTCAGGCGTACAGAAACTTACTCAACCACTCTCTCAGGTTGCGAAGCCACGATATCTTCTTTCTGCCAACAGTTCTTTTTCCTCTAATTTTAACCAGGACAATTAGTTTGAGGATGTTGTATCCTCCTTCTCTTAGAATTTGTCCCAGGTATTTAATGGTTTTATGTATCTCTCTGGTTTTATCCGCTCTGTGTAGTACTGCTTCGTTGGTAATTTTGTCGGTCCATGAAATTTTAAGGATTCTCTTGTAACACCACATTGCGAATGCCTCCATTTTTTTATGTTTTCCGTCTTTTATGTCCAGGCCTCCATTCCGTACAGCAGGGTAGGAAAGATAGACAAAGATACCAGGAAAGGTAGACAGGGTAGGCACTTTAGCATTCGTTTTCTAATCTCTAATTTAATGCTGCGGTTACAGAGAATGTTCCCTATATTAGAAACGGCACTACGGCCAAGTTCTATTCTGCAGTTAATTTCCTTGGTTTGCTCTGCATTATCTGTTGCGCATATTCCCAGGTACTTGTGAGAGGATACCCATATACAGAGGGTCTATTAGGATTAATATTTGGGTACTTTGTAGTAGCAATAGCTTTTGTCTTCTTTGTGTTTATGTCCAGTCCGTACCTTTTAAAGTGGGTGTGAACTGAATCGACTAGACGCTGTAGGTCTTCTATGTTGTCAGTTATAATGTTAGTGTCATCTGCATATCGTATGTTGTTAATTGTATCGCCATTTATGACGATGCCTGCTTTACTCCACAGCATATTTTAACCTTTTCGCTTAGGTCTCTTCCGATTTTTACTTTAGCTGTTTGTTTCCAGTAGAGGTTAGAGATTATTCTTATATATCTACTATCGATATTTTTCCTCTTTAGTATCTCTAGTAGTTTGGTATGTTGGACCCTGTCAAACGCTTTCTGGAAGTCGATGAAGCAGATGTACATTTCGTGGTTCATGTCTAGACATCTTTGTCGCAACACATTCATTCCAAAGAGTGCTTCTCTGGTTCCCAAACATTTCCTAAATCCCATCCGTGTCGTTAATGTCTTCTTTTTTGTTTTTTTTTTTAGTTTTTGGTTGTGTATTACCTTTAGGAAGGATCTTCAAGGTGTGTCTCATCAGGGCAATAATCCTCTGGTCTGAACATTCTTTGGCTACATTATTTTTTGGTAGTGTCACAAATGTTGGGGTTAGCCATTCTTTTGGAATAACACCCGTCTCGGTGTATTAAACAGATTCAGAAGAACGTCAAATCTTCGTTAATATTTTTTATTTTTATTATTATTTTCCTTTATTGGCATATTTACATATTTAAAACACTTAGTTATAACAATACAACAAAACAAAACAAAAAGAAAGACAACACAATCAAAAAAAAGATAACAGAACAGCACTAATAACCCGACCCAAAAATACCCCAAATACTCAAACTTAAAACTACACTTTAAAGCAGGGATTCCCAAAGTTTTTCCTGGGCGGGCCAATTTGGTATTTCTCAAATTTCTGGCGGGCAAAAAACTTATTACCTTGTAATTTCAAATTTAAATCATTCATAACACCAATTACATCTGCTAGAAATGTCAAGTCGCATAACCAGTTAATATTATGCAATGAGATAACGACTTTTTCCAGTTAAGACTTTGTAATTTCTTTTCTTAAACCAAAAAACTCCTTTTTATATTTAATAAACTTAATAAATACGGAACAACGCTTGAATATATAAATATACTCAACCTTTCCGGAGCTCTATAATACTAATGAGTCTTTTTAGGACTACCAAAAACAAATCTCGTGTGAAATTTGTCAGTTATTCTATAGCTTTCAGTCCACTTTCGTGTCACTCAACAAAAACCATAAAAATAACATGGTTTTTAAGATCATGTCTTTCCGATACCTTGAGTGATACCCACCCATCTGTAGACGCGTTTCGAGATTTATCTCTCATCAGCACAGCCTTGCATCCATGAACAATAAATTAAAAACTACTCACTCTGATATAAAAAGACTTAAAAAGACTCATTAGTATTATAGAAAAGATTGGAAATCCGGTAGTATTACCGGAAAATTGAGTATATTTATTAAGTTTATCTGATTATCTATAATGTTGTATGGTATTACCAATTCTAAACTTTTTATGTTTCTTCCCCTTGAAAGCCATCGAATTTTTGAAAAATATATAACGTCATCAAATGGAGATTTTTCTAAGAGAGTTTTAAATTGGCAGCATGTGATTGACAGCATGTTTTTTGATAAAATTTACTGTATTAGCATCATTCATATCAATATTCAACACTTGAGCTGTAAAATTTTCCTGGTGAATATTACAATGATAATGATGTAATTTATCGGTATACTCTGACAATAGCGATAAATTACATCATCATTACATCAACTTTCAACTTGTTTTTTTAAATGTATTAACCCTTATTTGTGGCCCATCTTAGATGGAGCATCGTCTCTCTAGTTACTCCTACCAAATTGTTCCAATTAATGTTTTGAGAATCATAAGCATGTTCCACCGCGGAAAATATTTGACATCCACTTGTACGGAGTTTTTAAGCTTTCGATTGATAATAACTCTTCAAAAATCATAAAATTTCAGTAACTCCACGAATAAATATTAAGAGATGCCGAATCGCATATGTCGAGACTCGTTAAAATCAATGGACAAAGCAGTAAACGATTTTCAAATTTATTGTAACTGTTGTTAAACATCCTCATCAATATCTTCTATATTTACGGAAAGTGGTCATTTTCGAGCAACAAATATCTTTGAATAAAAACTTTTTATCTGGGCACACTATGTCGACAACTTTTATAATAATAACGCATATAATTTAAATAAAAATCTCCTTCTAAAAATGGTTTACTATGTTTGGCAATTTATTGCGCAATAACATAGCTAGCCAAAAACGGAGGATTCATTTTGTTCAATCAGATTGTTGAACATCAATTTCTGACCAATGAAGGAATTTCTTAGTTCGTAGTGTCGTTCTGTATCTGTATCTGTGGAAAACACTTTCTTACCGTTATGAAAAGTTTAATTAAAGGACTGAAAAATTGCACCCACATTTTATTGTATTTTATTTGTAATGTTTTATTATCTTTTTACTGTTTATTTATTTTTTATTATTTTAATATAAATATAAATCATGGCATCAACGGGTCGGGCCACATTCACAAGGTTCGCCCTGCTTTAAAGAAACAAAAAAAAAATCTTCGCCCGCACTAACTTTTCTCCCTCCCTAAACTCTTTCCACAATCACAAAGAAATTAGAAGAAGATAAAAGAGAGGAGAAAAAGTGGAGAATGGATTTAACAGAATCTTCGTTAATAAGTTTTATCAACTCAGCTGGTATCTCGTTAGGATCAGTTATTTTTCCGGATTTTGAATTGTTGATTGCGTATTCGAGTTCTTCCTTTAAAATCTTAGGGCCTGTATTTTCAAAGTCTGATTGTGTCAATGTTGTTCCATTATCGTTAAATAGTTCTTGAATATATTCGCAGCATTTTCCTAATTTTTCTGTTCACAAAAAATACGGAAACTAAGCGAAATTTTGAAAAATGTTTCAAATAAAATATGTATAGAATTAAATTTCCTTTAATGCCTGCTATACACACAACGATCCACCGGAGAGGTCACCTGTGCAGGTTTGCCTGCGCAGGTAGACCGGAGCGGGTGTGGGAATAGACCTGTGCAGTTTTCTTAACCTGCGCAGGCGTCCGGAGCAAGATCTAAATTCAATTCTTTCGACGGTGGACCTGTTGCAAGTCACGTCAGTTGTTGTTACTGTGTTTTGGAATGTATTAGTATATAAGCTGTTGGGCTTACAATTAGATATGATATTGAATATTCTTATATTGATTATTATGTTCCCAGATTTTTCACTGTAAAACGATAAAGAAAAATGTATTTAAAAATATTGCAACCAAAATTTTATCAAATGCTTTATGTCTAAATTAGTGCCTGCTAAACTGGAGACATTTCAGATGTGCAGCGTAAGATTTCATAGTACAATCACATAGTATAGTCATCGTTCTCAATCGATGCAATCGCAAAAAGAACTGAAGACCGCGACGTACGGTTGACCTGCGCAGGCAAACCTTAACTCTACAGTAGACCGTAGCGTGCATAGCGTACTTAAGAAACCTTGTTATTTAGAATTTTAAATTTGGTAACAATCAACTTTTACAAAGCCTTTTCAGAACTTTTTTTTGTTTCATATGTTTTTTTGTCACAAAATGCGAAAATAAAAAAGTTTCAAATAAAACTTGTAGAGAATTAAATTTCTTATAAGAAAGTGTTTTTATCCAATCATTTTATGTCTCTTAATTTGGTAATAATTAACCTTGAAACAAAGTCAAATCCTCATTTTACATGTTTTTTATTACAAACATGGGCTACAAAAGCAATTAAAAAAAAACTGATAAATATGGATAAACCTATCATGATTGTCCAACCTAATTTGAGGCACAAAATTCATCTAGTGTAATAAACTAGACTAAATAGATATCTCAAACTAATAGAAATATGAGTGAATAATTTTTCTGTCGTTACATAAAGTTACATGTTAAATGAAATGGATATATGTTTAGCAAAAGTGTCACTTTGTCCGGTTAGACTGAGCCTATTTATTAGATGGAAAAACATCTTTGTAATGTTAAAGCGACGTTATTGCTTAGCGGTATATAAGAGTAAAGTGGTCAAGTCCAAGTTGCTGAAGTTTTGCTCATCTGCTTTTTAATAATCAATTTGAATTCTATACTTACGCGTAATTCGACTACATTTATAACATTTAACTATAACACCTCAATTTAGTAACCAATTTTGAAACAAAATATCTAAATTTTATGAAAAAAAAAATCAGGGGTCGGCCGAAAGCGGCTCTTTTTATAGGCATTTGCGGGTCGTTGTACGTGAAACTCTTCGTCATACTTCGTTCAAGCATTCAAAATTAATTAATTACCAATTTTTATTATTGAACTAACGAATTGAAATCAAGCTGATATACAAAGACAGGAGCTAACTGATAAATACAATACAAGATAATCAAAACAAAATTAAAAAAATAGCAATATTTTAGAACTCATAAGGAATTTTGAAATAAGTTTGTATAAACCATAAACTAGATTAATTTAGCATTAAAATGATATATAATACGTGTGAGTAGTTTTAATACTTAATTAAAAATCGCCGTTGAAAAATCAGGCATACGAAACAAATTTGTACATCTAATCTTACATCTCCAAAAATATCAAAATATTTGTTAATAATGCGCGTAAACAAGATTAAATTATCTAGGACATGAGATATTAAAGAATAAAATTGCATTCGAAATATATGTTATTTGTAAGCTAAACAATAGTATATTGTGCAACTAGGGCGGTAAGTTTATTGGTCACGATTGCTCGAGCAAATTCGCTCGAGAGGGCAATTGACAATACCGCGTTGCAAATAATATTTTTTATTACTCTACCGGGGGGACGTATCTTACAAGTTTGGGATCCAGGGGCCATAAAAAAAAATAAAATCAAAAATGAAGAATTTGCTTTTTCAATTGTCTCCGGTGATGTGGATTCGTCATAAGAACTATCATCTGTCTCCGGTATCACCATAGAATTTACACTCGTTTTAGAACGTTTTCTTTAATTTTAATTTTGTAATGAAAAATATTTTATGTCAATTTTACGTCACTTTTTTTAATATTCAGGTCTTGATTGTGTTTATTTTATGTATTTAATGGTTTTTTAATGTAACTTAGTGATATTGATTATTTGCGTGCGTTACACACAAGTTTTGTGGTAATACAAGAAAAAATGGCATTTTTCGCAATAAAAAACGTGCGCCAAGATAGTACTTTTAACGCATGAGTAATAAAAGATATTTTTTAAAGATGGTCTCAGAAATATTTTCAAAACAATTTACTCTTATACTTTTGTTATCCCGTTTCCTTGATTATTGTGTCCCGTTTCCTTGATTAAACTTGCCTATTTTCACTTGAAAGTCTGCCGGCGACTCCTGCTCTAGTTAATATCAGGCATTTTTTTATTTTAATTTTTCTTAAAAAAAATGTAAAATATAATTTATTGTTGCAAATACTGTTGCAAATACTGTTGCAAATAAATGTTAATTACTGTTGGCATTGACCATCCACACGTTATAAAACTTGATATAATAGTGAACTAGTATAATTATTTTACATATTGTTACCAGTTCCAATTCCATAGAACTTATGTGGGTAATAATATTTTTCTCAGCTTTGTATTCCATTTTTTCTATAAAGTGAAATCCTCCGACTCATCTAATACAACACGTAATACCCGAGCGAAGTATCAAATGCTAAATCTATGAATGCAAATCCCCGATTGTTACTTTTCTCGCGGCGTAACTCAACCACTTTTATAATAGCTCTCATGCAGATGGCATTTTGCATTAGTAATAAATAAATATTGCTCTTTCTCTCTTCCCATACAAACTCCACAATACCAGTCGTACTTGAAACAAATTTATTTGTCTTTTCTCAATTGATCATCAATTACTACAAATATCATAACTGCATACGTTAGTAAATACTTTGGTCTTCTTGTCTAGTCTTCTATTACCTGTATAATAATGTCTGTCTAATCTTGTTTGTCTAATCTTGTCTGTCTACTCTTATCTGTCTAATTTTGTCTATCTAGTCGTGCATGTGTAGACTTCTTGCTCTTGCCTTACCTGACTAGTCTAGTCTATCTAGCCTTGTCTGTCTAATTTTGTATGTATTATTTTGACTGTCTAGTCTTGTCTGTCCAATCTTTGATTGCCCAGTCTTGTCTGCCCAGTATTGTCTGTCTCGTCTAGTTCTGTCTCTCTGTCTGTCTCGTCTAGTTCTGACTCTTTGTAGTCTAGTTATGTCTCTTTATCTGTCTAGTTCTGCCTTGCTCTATGGCCTAGTTATGACTCTAAGTCTGTCTAGCTCTATTTGTCTAGTTCTATTTGTCTAGTTCTATTTGTTTAGTTCTATTTGTCTAGTTCTATTTGTCTAGTTCTATTTGTTTAGTTCTGTCTGTCTAGTTCTGTCTGTCTAGATCTGTCTCCCTGTCTGTCTCGTCTAGTTCTGTCTCTTTGTAGTGTAGTTATATCTCTTTGTCTGTCTAGTTCTGCCTGTTTAATTATGTCTGGCGAGTTCTATTTGTCTAGTTCTGTTTGTTTAGTTCTATTTGTCTAGTTCTATTTGTCTAGTTCTATTTGTCTAGTTCTGTCTGTCTAGTTCTGTCTGTCTAGATCTGTCTGACTAACTCTAATTTTGTGCGTGTTGTTTACATAAGAGATTATATAGACATGACTAAATGTAGACATCTTAACATTTTTAAGACTCAACAGGAAAGATAGTTAGATATATGTTTAGTGTGAATGGACTACAGACTAATAATTCGTAGTAAACATAGACTGCATAAATAAATTTTCCGCATAGACTTGAATGTAAATAACAGTTAGTATTTGAAACAGTAATTATTTTCTTCGAAATATATTTCATTTATAATTATTTATAAAAGTGCATCTACCTCGGCCGATAAGTTTGCCGTGTGTTGCATATTGATTGCCATTCTACAACTACGCAACGTGACTCATTAAATTCTACACACACCGACAATTTTTCTTCTTCTTGTTTTTATTTCTTCGTAATTCGATACCATTGAATAAATGTATAGGGAAATCGCCTAAACTAAAGACACAAGGCAACAAATATACCTACAAAAAAAAAAAAAATTATTGGAAATTACCAGCTAATCATGCTTGCAGAATGTGTAAATCGTGCATCATTTTTTGCACATCACTGCATCATCAATAATGCCTCATCAAACATGTTTAAGACCAAAGAAAACAAATTGTTATTCGAACATAGGTAATTGTTTTCAGATATTTAATCATTGTCTATCAGATTGAAAAAAATATTAAAGTAGATCAAACTAAAAACGAAACAAAAATATCAGAAGTAATAGTTACACAAGATTAGATATGCCCTAGTCATAAACAACGAAAGTAGAGTTAATAAAAGGAAACGAAAGTATCACAGAAAATGTTTTTGAAAAGTTTGCAGGAAAATATATTACTAACACAAATTATAATGACGAGCTAAAGCTTTGTAGTTAATTTTGATATCGACCCGTTAATGATGATACAGACGTGCTCAATAGGTGTGCTAAATATTAACGGATGCAATTATTTAGTCTTGTCCAAATCAATTCAAGCTTGTCGTAATTTAACGTTCTTCTATTCTTACAAGAGAATGCTTATTTATTTTTGTAGCCTTCATGCTCGTTTTGAGTCGCTAATTAATTTCAACATAATCCAAACTGTGTTACTCGTAGCGGAACGCAATTGACTACGTGTGACATAGCGTCATCTGTTAACCCTTTCAAGTATATTTTTTTCAAAATTAGTAAGGATTTATAATTATATTGCTCTCGTTTAATTTAATTGATTAATTCAATGTTTTGTTTTGCACAGTGCTTTTGCAATAGATGCTGATACTGACTGTGAGATATATTGGTCCCATTCAAACTTTAATAATGGAATAATAACAATCCACAAGTCATTGTGGATAGATGGGGTATATATGTACCAATAGGGTCGAAGGGGTTAATATTACATAAATAACGTATGCGCGAAAGAAGCGGGAGAAGCATAGAAAAAAGAGAGTTGGAACTCGCTTCCGCAATAAATATAATAAAGTTGTTTATAAAACCGACTAGTTTGTTACGTCTAGACTCTTATCTAATGGCTGTTGAATCTTGTGTTTACTGTGCTCACAATTTAGGTAAATTCAACAATACAGACAAGACTAAATAGACATTACTAGACAGACAAAATTAAATAAATAAAACTAGAAAGGCAAGACAAGACAGACAGGAATAGACAGATAAGACTAGACAGACAAGACCAAACAGACAAAACTGGAATGACAAAACTAGAATGACAAAACTAGATAGACAAGACTTTTATTAAAAAGTGATTTTGGGGAACCTCTCACTAAACCCCCTATTCCACTTTGGCTTTTAGTATGCGCCACCCCCGTATCGCATATTTTGAATTCATTCAGGGTGGGCAGCCCGGACGGTCAGTGGCTACTAGACTAGATACGAGTAGTTAGACAAGACTAGACAGACAAGTCTAGACAGACAAGACTAAACAGACAAAACTAGACAGACAAGACTAAACAGACAAGACTAGACAGCTTATTTGTTTATTTAATATTTACAAATTTTAACATAAATATTAATCAGCACTCCGTTTATAATTAATCACTATGCTGGCCAGTTTTTACAATATCTTTCACTTTACGTTTTTCAATTTAGGTCGTGGTCTAGTTTTTTTTAATTGCTTGGCATTATTGTCGAAAATCAAACACCATTTTCTATTTTTCTCAATGTTCCTTAATTCGTCTTCATTTTTCGGCCAAATTTATCCTGATCGCTTCATAGCATTTTTAATTTTGAATCTCCACTCGTCAGAATATTTGAAATTGAAGAGCACATGTGCAGCAGTGTCTTCTTGTCCACAAATGCAAGTAGGTAACTCTCGTTTTCCGAATCTATGTAAATATTCTTGTAAATTCCCATGTCCAGTAATAAGTAGGACAGCATGGTGTGATAGATGTATATCCATTTATTTTTTCCCAGACTCCAACGTTTGGGATGAAGTTTTTTGTCCATCTACCTGTTTTCGCCTCTTCCCAGCGAAATTGCCATATTTTTTGAAAATAATTGTTTAATTTTAATTTAAAAGTTCGTAAAGGGATTGTATTATGCGAAATCGGAATATTATTGAAATTATTAGCACCTGATACTTGTTTAGCTAGGCTATCGGCTTTCTCATTTCGTTCTATCTCAATGTGGGCTTTAACCCAGTGCCATCTTAATTTAACATCTTTTGTAATTTCTTTTACTTTTATCCAAGTATTGAATCCAAGTTCTGTGGGAACAGACAAAAACTTTAGAGCAAGGACTATCACAAAGAATAGAACAACTCTTAATAAAATGTTTATTTACTTCAATGTAATTTAAGGCTTGCTTGATATGCAGTAATTTCTGCCTGAAATATTGAGCAGTATTTTTCAATACGAATTTGTTGATAATAAACCTTCCTATCTTGAAACGACAAATGCCGCGCCCACACGATTTTCAGATTTTGAAGTGTCAGTATATATTTGGGTAGGGAAAGTATTGGATGTTATCACATAATAATTTACAAGGTCAATTTCTGAAGGATATAATAAACTTTTGAATATTTATTTTCGACTCGATTAATTTTGGATAAGCCTGCAAACCCATTATTTGTTTGAATAGTGTTTCATCCAGATTATGTTTTAAATGTTTATATGCTATTTCCTTTAGCCTCAGATCAACTGGTAAAAGACTAGAAATAACACACGCCGCCTCTGTAGATACCGTACCATATGCTTTTGCAGCAGATATCGTGCTTTGACGCTGTACACTTAATAATTTGATCCTTTCTTTTACACCACACGTGTTATGCCAAATAGATGCGCCGTATAGTAATGCCGGTTCTACCGCTCCTCTATAAATTTCACATATTGCAGATTTATCCAGACCCCATTCCTTTCTACATGCAATTCCAATTCGTGAACTAAATTGTTTAACTTTTGCGCACGCTTGTTCAATATGTTCTTTAAAATTTAGACATCTATCTATTAAAACTCCTAAATATTTTATATGATCTTGACATTTAATTTTTTCGTTCCCTAAAGTAAAAATAGGTCTTCTTTGTATCGGCGATTTTCCAAAGAATAATGCCTCGAATTTTGTAGCATTAAAATTTAACTTGCATTCTTTTGTCCATTTTTGGAGGCTCTCTAGAGCACGATTCGCTTTATGTTTTAATTCCGAAATAGTTTTACTTCTTATCAGCAGCATTGTATCGTCAGCGTATGCAACAATTTCGCAGTTTTCGGGAAGATCAATATCAAAAATTGAATCGTAAATAATTTTCCAAAATCCTGGGCCAGACTTTGATCCCTACGGACATCCCTTACTAATGATTTTCTCTATATAGACTCCAGACTCCGAAATGATTGCTTTACGATTTGTGAAATAATTTTTAGCCAGATTAATCAAATTATTTGGACAATGTTTCTTGATTAATTGATGAATTATTAATGGCCACCAGGCATTATCAAATGCACCACTTATATCTAGAGCAATTGCTGTGCGGTATTCTTTTTTCGTAATAGAATCCCTAATGAAACTAACAACTTTAGCGATTTCCTCAATCGTTCCAATACCCTTACGAAAACCATATTGATTACTATTAAATAAATTTTGACTATAAAAATAATGTTCAATCCTAGATATCGGGAGTGCATCTAGCACCTTCTCTCTTACTGGTAGCAAACTAATTGGTCTAAAATCTTTAATTACTAGGCCAGGCTTGTTAGGTTTTGGAATCACCTTTATTAGTTGTTCTTTTCAGCATTCTGGAAAAACTCCATACTTCAGACATTTGTTAAATAATTCCCGAAAAAGTGTAGGAGAAGAGTTGAATGCTACCTGAACAATATCCGAAGTGATACCATCAATTCCTGGTGCTTTCTTAGGGTTCTTTTTTCTTATTGTTCGTTTTATCTCTGCTGTTGTAAAATTCCTATCGTCAGGTCCTCCTTTGCCTGCGCTTGACTCTTCTCTTATTTGTTTATGCTTTACTGTATCCTCTTCAGTAAACAAATAAGAGAAGAGTCGACGATAGGAATTTTACAACAGCAGAGATAAAAGACAAGACAAACAAGATAAAAGAGATAAAAGACAAGACAGACAAGACTAGACAGACCAGCATAGACAGACAAAACTAGACAGACCAGCATAGACAGACAAAACTAGACAGACAGGACTCGATAGGCTAGAACAGTGGTTCTCAAACTGGGTGCCGCGGCACACTAGGGTGCCGCGAGCGTATGCCTAGCGTGCCGCAGCTGTAATCAAGAAATATAAGAAAATTACATGAGGAGGTAAACGAATTCGAGTTTCTACTTTTATTGCTGAATTATGGACAATTGGGTAAAGTCTGGTTCTTTAAAACTGAAAGGTGATGCGACTGATTCAATGACAACCATCATCATCGGAGGAGGCGAAATATCCCAGCAGACACCTGCAAGTCTAAATAATTCAAGTCTGCCTCAGTTCACGAAAACGCAACTCACGACCTGAAGATAATCCGAGCTGAAGATAATCCGAGCTGAAGATAATCCGAGCTACTTCACATTGTTGGTTTGGTTGGCATTGTTGGCTTTGATTCTTTTGGGAACGAATAAACACCGGAAGGGCAATGCGTTATTCGTCATAAAATTGTTTCTAACAGCTGCTTGGTTCCATCAAAAAAGGCATCTGGAATGCAACCAATCTGATTTAGTGCATAAAGGTGAAGAAATCTTCAAACGCCGAACTTTATCTCTTCAGGCCATGGATTAATTGGACATTTACATGGAAAACTAAAACGCAACTGAAGCTTCATTTATTGTCAGTTCACACATAGCAAAATCTGGAAAGCCCCATACTAATGCCTAGACACTGATTAAATCTTGCGCGAAGGATGTTGAAAGTTGCATTTTAGGTCCAGACATGGCCAAGAAGATTGATAATGTGCAGATGTCAAATAGCTTATAAGCAAACGAATTACACAATTTCAGAGTCTGTGGAGAACGAGCTTATGAGAAGGTTGAAAATTTGTATTTTTTTAGTTCACAGCTTGATGAAAGTACCGACGTTGCGGGAATTGCTGTTTTTCTTGTGTTTGTAAGCTATCCATTAGAAATGCAAACAGAAGAAGAACTTTTGATGAGTGAATTGCTTGTAACTTACACTGCTGGCGAGAAAATTTTCAAAGTTATCGACAAATAAATACAGAAAAATGATTTGAAATGGTACAAGTGTGTTGATATTTGCAGAGATGGATCGGCTGCAATGGTTTGAAAAGTAAAGGGGGAGCCGTTTCTAGAATGAAGCAAGAGGCAGACAGTGGCAGGCAATGCCACCAGACACCAGCCACTGTGTCATCCATCGACATTCTCTGGCAACTAGAAGGATGCCGCAATATTAAAAGTCGTATTGGATAGTGCTGTGAAGATAATCATGTTAAGAGCCGCTCGCTTCAAGCACGTCATTTTAAGCTTAGTACTAACTTAGTACTAACATTTCTACTAATATTTACTGAAGAGCCTTTTATCTAACAATTCACTGATGTCGATGGCTGCTTAAATTAGGATACCTTTCCGACATCTTTGAAAAACTAAATGAAACCGCCAATTCTCTCAATGTTGCATTCACAACATACGCTTACATTAAAAACAGGTACAGCGGAGCAAACTCTCTGTATCAAGTGATTTGATGGTGAAATTAACGAAACTTTAGAAAAACTTAAAAAATCTTCCAAACAATTTCATTCATCCCATTGAGCATTAAATTAATTTATTTATATTGTTTCTTTTATCTTCCCAAGTTTTCAAACCGTTTTTAGGGTAGCTGTGCTACAATATTTTTGTAGCCCGACAAGGGTAACGCGAGATTTTTCTAGCTCGATAAGGGCGCCGCGGCAAAAAAAGTTGTAGAACCACTGGGCTAGAAAGACTTTGTTTAAAAAAGTAGTTCGGGGGAAGCTCTCACTAAACCCCCTAATCCACTTTGGATATTAGTACGCGCCACCCCGTTATCGCATATTTTGCATTTATTGAGGGTGGTGATTAGACGAGCAAGACTAGACGGACAAGACTAGTCTAGACAGACAGGACTACACAAGCTGGACTAGACAGACATTACTAGACAGACACGAGTAGACAGACAGGAGTAGTCAGACAGGACTAGACATACCGGACTAAACAGACAAGACTGGACAGACAAGATTGGACAGACAAGATTAGACAGACAAGACTAGACAGACAAGACTAGACAGGAAAGACTAGACAGACAAAACTCGATATACAAGACTATACTGGCAGATAATGTTTGGTAATTATGACGATCTGTATATTTTGTAGTTAACTTTCTACTAACAATAAGTACGTTTCTTTCTTGTTATAAAAGTAATTTGTATTAGGTTATTGATTTGTTTGTTTTTATGTAATCTAGTTAGCACTATAAAGTTGCAAGAAAGTAAGCAAACCACTTATTGAATACAGATGCATTATTGCGTGTTGTACTCTTTTCCCTGACGACTTAGTTACATCAGATTAGCATACAAACAGATATTGATTATCCGCAGATGTCGTTGCGTCACGAGAATTGCGTTCGCATCGCGTCCACATTGCCTTTTCCTACTTGTTTGCAATTAATGGTGTTATTATTAGATATTATTTGTTTAGTAAACTTATTATTTTTGTTTTAATTGTCATTGTTGGGCGGTAGAGGTGAACGGTTTCTCTATTACAGTAACAGATGGATTTGCCCTTGGCATTATCAGTGGCCTATCGCGGTACGCCCTCGCTTATTATTCCGACCTTTTGTTCAAAATAAAAATAATCTTTTGGTTGTTGTATATTTGGTTCTGGCATTATATTTGTTCAATCTGTAACATCGAAAAATGTCAAACTAAAAATTAGAAAAATAGCTGTTTATATTAAATTATTTGAATAAAACTAATTTTGTGATTTGTTTCATGTGATTGCTTATTTGACTATAGTTTCACCAACTCGGTGACATCTTTAGAATAACTACGTAGTTATTCTGAAGATGCCACTGTGTTGGTGAAACTATAGTCAAATAATCAATCACATGAAACAAATCACAAAATTAGTTTTATTCAAATAATTAAACATGTCGTTTCATATAGTTAAGGCTAAAACAAATAAACTGTTTATATTATGTCGTTCTTACCTTTGTTGCCGTAAGTATACATTTTGTCGTTCACTTACATATTTTAGCAACGGAACAAATATTATGTCGTTGGAATATTTGCTTTGTGGCAAGAAAAAATTTCATTTAAAATATCGGTTTTGCATTATTTTTCTGTAATTAAGATTGACAATTTTGTCGTGAATTATACCAATTTTGTCGTGGTAAGTCGTCGTGGTTTTGTCATCAACGTTTGTAAGTGTCGTGGTTTTGGCAACATTTGTAAGATACATATTTCATAAATTAAACAAATAGCAAGAGGTCGTTAACAGTGATTTATATTAATTCGGCAGGGTCTATAATATCCATTTTTTACCGTTAGGGTTAGACTACATATTTTGTGGATATTTAAGTACAGTAAAATTCTGATAATCCGACACATGTATATGGGACCAGACAACCGCAGGATTATCAAAATATTCCGGATTATCAGGATTAAAACAAGACAATAACAATTTTACATATTCTCTGTACAATTGTATTTTCTAAAGAGTAAAATATATATCTATATAGGTAAATGTGTACATACAAAAAAATATGTACAGCCTTAGAACAGATAGTAAGACAATTGTAGAGTGGAGTTAGATTGGTCAGACTTGGAAAGAAATAAAAGCAGGGTGTTTTTGACTTCATTTCTTCTGTGTGCGAGGTTTATATCCGGTGCGAGGCAGCATGAAGAAAAAACGTATATTCCCCGAACGCCGGATTATTGAACGTGCCGGATTATCGAGATTATACTGTATTATATATGTTCAATTTATCGGGTCGAAAAAGTCTACCCTAACAATTAGAGCAAATAAGTGATACATTAACATCTAATAGTTCATTTACATTTTATACCATTAGAATAATAAATTTGTCGTTCAATTACATTTTCATCAATTGAAGGAATATTATGTTGTTAGGTTAGGTTTTTACCATTAAAACAGGGGTTCTCAAACTTTTCCAAGTCGGGGAACACTAAACTCTGATATATTTTTAAGCGGTACATCTACAATATAATATAAACGTTAAGACAGGGCGCAGGTAGCTAACCTTTTTGAAACCAAGAGAGTAATAACAAACACATTAATATTCGCAAAGACACTCTGATATTATAGAGTAAAACGGAATGAGAATCGTGTCGTAGCTAGAGGATTCGGTCCCGGGATCCCGAAGACCGAGATTCCGGGATCCCGATCATATTTTAGTCCCGAAATTTTCGGGATTAAATTCAATGAATCCCGGGATTTTCGGGACTAATATATTTTTTATATAGTATATATAAATATATTTTTTATAAGTCAATAAAAATGTGCGTGAAACGAAACGCACTTACTTTCATTTGACGTTAAACGTCAAAATTTGCCGGCCATCTTGTTTACACAGCTGATTGCGTTTGTTTCTGCTAACGACCGGTGTCGGATTAAGGATGTGTGTAAAATAGTGTAAAAATTACGCTTCAGATCATGTAAGTATTGATATTTATATTGTTAATTGGTGATAAACAATTAATTTATTAAAAAAACAACAATGCATTAATGTGTATGAGTAAATATAGATGAAAAACAGCGAATGTTTTTTCTGTTGATCTAAGAGGTTATGTTTATGTTGTACATAGATTTAAATGTTCTTTTCTTTTTTGTTTAGGTTTAAGTTGTCACTCAACAATGTCTCTCAAAGGAAAGTTTTTATGTCAAACATAAAAAAGATGAAGACGTTACGTCAGTGTGGAGTCATTTTTTAGTCGACAAAAGGTAGCTCAGCGCAATGTAAGCGTTGTTTAGCTATTTTAAAAACCTTATCAACCAAATGCCTACATACTAATCTATTTTAAAAACATTCCGTAAAAGTAGTGAAATCTGATACCCTTGACGATGTTTTGGCCCGTATGACTGCGCTAGATGGTTTTCCTTTTAGCGTATTTGTGACATCAAACGATTTAAGATCGTTACTGTTAGCAAAAGGGTATTCAGACTTACCTAAATCTGCTTCAACAATCCGCAACAGAGTACTAGACTATAGTGTAAAGATAAACAAACAAATAACAGCTGAACTATCTACATTAAAAAAAGAAGGACAACGATTTAGTCTAAGTTTTGACGAATGGACTTCCTCTAATAAAAAACCTCTAATAAGAGATATATGAATTTAAATATTCATTCAGTAAACAAAAAATGGAATTTGGGACTTATTCGAATTGATAAATCGCTGAACGCCGAAACTTGTGTTCATACTTTAAAAAAGCGGCTTTTGGAGTTTCATATCTCATTAGATACAGATATTGTGGCAATAGTGACTGATGGTCCAAATGTAATGCTGAAGGTTGGAAAACTTGTTAATGCAGAACACCAAGTTTGTTTTGCACATGGTATTCATTTAGCCGTTTGTGATTTATTGTATAAAAAGACACCTGTAAATGAGACTACCAGTGATGATATTGATGACTCGGATGATGATAATGAAGAACTAGACTCAGAATTAGTCATTGATACTGGAAATGGTCGGGATTTGACTTATAATGATCGAAATATTAATGAATTAGTAAAGAAAGTTCGTAAAGTGGTTCTTATTTTCAAAAGAGCATCCTTGAAAAATGATACATTACTTCAAAAATATGTTAAAAAAGAACATGGAAGAGAGCTTAATTTACTACTCGACTGTAAAACGCGTTGGAACAGTCTCTCTACAATGCTGGAGCGATTTGATCTTTTAAAAACTAGCGTAAAAAAGACACTTATTGATCTTAATAATCCTGTACCATTTGAAGAGTCAGATTTTCAACTCATTAGTGAGATAATCAAGGTATTGGCGCCAGTTAAATTATCTGTAGAAGCACTTTGTCGTTCTGATGCCAATTTGTGCACGGCGGATGCGACACTCAAGTTTCTTTTTCAAGAATTGCGTGACAATGACTCAATTTTCGCTTCTAAATTGAAGACACATTTATTGAACCGCTTGAAAGATCGTCGACGAAGTGAGTTTAGTGGAGTATTAAACTATCTACAAAATCCTGATACTGAGAAGACCGAGTTGGAGACTGATTGTGATGTAAAGGAGTTATTTTCAAGTCCAAGCAAGATGACTATAAAAAAACAGATTGAAATTGAAATTGAAACTGGGAAAATTGAAAATAGTAATAATGAAGAAAATGACATGAACATTGAACCCACGCAGACAACTAGTAAAACTGATTTAACATTAAAAGAAAAGCTTCAGAACGAAATAGAAAACAGTATGAAAACTATAAATCCTGAAGCATATAAAGAAAGTGATCTTTCTAAGATCAATAAACAAGAAATGAATCTTTATGAGGATAGTTCCACACGAGGTTATAATTTGGAGAAGGCTTATAAAAATTTATTGACGATTCCTCCAACTTCCATCGATTCCTTCCAACTTCCACGCGCGTTCAGGGCGTTTTCCGCTGCTTCATATTTATGCAACAAATTAAGAAGTATGCTTTCGGATGAGACGTTGGATGCGATTTTATTTTGGTGGCTTAAATAAAAGTAAATTATAGTTTCTGGTCTATTTGATTTAAAATTTGAGTCCTATGAACATTGATCTCTTTTGACAAATTTTAAGAAGTTGATTTTTTTAAGT
Organism: Phosphuga atrata; assembly: GCA_944588485.1. NCBI lineage: Eukaryota > Metazoa > Arthropoda > Insecta > Coleoptera > Silphidae > Phosphuga > Phosphuga atrata. The sequence goes on along the minus strand of OX155892.1, from coordinate 85,093,038 downwards.
TTATTGTAAAATAAAATAAACAAACTAAGCAAGCTAAGCAATAATTTATTAAACTATTTTATAAGGGCCTAGTTTGTTAATTTTATTAGAAGAAATTATAATTTTGTTTTGTTTTTGAAGATTTAAGTAAAGATTAAAAATAAAAGGTTGATTTTGATATGTTTTACTTTCTTTTTGCTACCACTTTCTATTACCAATACAATCCCGGGATCCCGGTATTAACTGTTGATAATCCAGAAATCCCGGGACTAGAAAAATCGACCGGGATCGAATCCTCTAGTCGCAGCATGTGATTGGCAACCCCTGCTTCAAAGTGCTACTTTCAGAAAATATGTAAAATATGTACCGATATTGATTGATGCAAATATATTCATTGCAAACACAATTAAAATTACACTATTTTAAAAAAAATCTCAAATTTAATGCGATACATGAACTTAACCATCTTGACAGATCTTAGCGATATTGGGACGAATAAATGATAAAGCCACAAGTCTTCTAGAAATTATCCTAGATTCCTCCTAAATTCCCTAGTCTCTCGAATTTGTTTGTCTTTATATTAACCATAGTTGAAAATCCTGTTTCTCAAAGATATGACGTGGTAAATAACAATAATAAATTCAGGGCATTTTTGCTTATATTTGGATATTCGTCTTTAACGGAGATACACCTATTTTCAGGAGTGTTTTCATGGAACTATAATTTTAGTCCACGATCTGAAGAAAGTGACGTCAGTTCTTCTTCTTATTTTAAGAACATTTTTTTGTTTCTCTCTCTTACTTGTCTTTTCCATAGTAAAAGTATTTTTTTCATTGAACATAATTTGTCGGTCGATGTAAGAATGTTTTCATCTTTTCCTTGCATACTCACGCCATATTATTGCAGCAATCTTTAGTAATTTTTTTGATTATTCACTAAAAGTTTTTGATTTTATGTTTCATAAAAGAACAAGTCATTCATTTTTTAATGCCAATACACGATTTAAAACCTTTCCTCGTGACAACCTCCTTACTTCGGTATGAAGAAGTAAATACTCATAATCTGCTTCCATCGATGAACAAAGTTGTTTGAAAATTCAATTCTTCATCTTTTTTTTTTGACATTTTAATAAAATGAATTTCTACGAATCGTATCATCAGACACTGAAATCTTCTAAATTTCCTTCTTCTCCAAACATAATTGTCACTATTTTACAGCAGGCAGGCAAAATGAGTGATTCTGCTATCGTGTGTGGCTTTAATTTTAGTGCTACTAACTCGGCAATTTTATACGACGCAAGTTGAACTTACTTTCTTAATTACTATCTATCTCTTACTTCCAATGTTTTTCAAATTGTTTTTTTTTTGTTTGCCTTGCATTTTTAAAAGTCTATCAAAATGTTCTTTGTTTTTTGTTAAAAGATTTTTATGTTCAGTTTTGAAATGACGTCTTAATTTAGCGGGCGCTATCGCGCTAGTGGCAAGTTTCTTGCAGCATACAATGCAGAGAGGTGTTGGACGATCTGTATTTCCGGTCCAGGTAAAGCCAAATTTTAAGTATTCTTCGTCATCAAAAAATGCAAATTGAGAGAATTAAAATTTGAACTTCTGATGAGTCACATTTAACACACGAATATATTGAAAAATATTAATTAAAATCGCCAAAAGCCGATTCTACAATGGAGTCTTGCGTAGTTGCGGATGTCGGGACTAATGCATGCTTTATGCACCCTAATAATAATATTGCTACCTATGTTTGTTGTTATTTATTAATTAAAACTGTCATAGCAAAGAATATATGTTAACAGTTAATGCGCACGTCGGAGGAGATTCTCCGTAGCCCTAGTCGCTAGGGACAGGGCCTAGTGAATTGTAAAATTGGATTACGCAGAATTTTGATAACTGCAATAATGTTTTTAATATTGATTTTTTCGCGAACACATAAATGTGCGTGGCGGAACACGCTTTGAGAACCCCTGCATTAGAATAATATATTTGTCGTTCACGTACATTTTTTCCAATCGAAGGAATATTATGTTGTTAGAACATTTTTCTGTTTTTTAGAATAAAAAACAAATAAATCTTTAATACTTAGAATGCATTAGGACCGTTATTATACTTAGAACCGTTAGAACGAATATATTTGGGTTTTAGCATTTTTTTTTGTCGTTAGAATGCATATTTAGTCGTTATTTGCAATATCTGTGCATGCTATTTCTAGACGTTGGGAGTTAATTTTGTCGTGAATTATTCCTATTTTCTCGGGTTAAAAATAACATCCTTCGCATGTAACATATTTATTTCATAAACTAAATAATCAAATATTAAAAGGTTGTTAATAGTGAATATTTGTGGTGAATTATGCCAATTTTGTCGGGTAGCATCCTTTGTAAAACACGTTATTTTTTAAAATACCAAATAGCGAAATTGAATAATAAACAAATAGGAAAAGGTCGATACACTTACAGCTAATAATCATGTTATTGTTTATGGACAATTGGACAATTAGTTGTAATATAATTGTAATTGTGGTAATTTAGCGATAAGTGTACGATTGGTATTCAAAGACTGTTTAGACCGTAGGAGCTCTCTGGTTGTGTCTCTATTAACTAAAACTAGCAGGTAACAAACTACACCTGTAATAGATGGCGTGCGTTATATGAGATCGGATGAAATGAAAGTCTTATGAGACATATCGGCAGAGCCGTATAAAATTATTTATATTTAAATCATTTATTTAAGTTATTTGTAAGGAAATTTTAGATACTGTATATTTATATTAATATAGATAATATAATTATAATAAAATTGATGATATAAACAAAAGTTTATATCATCATTAAGAAAATTTATCTATAATATTTAAGCAGTATATTCGTTCGAGAGTATCTGCTTGTATAGCATATAGCATAGCTATAGGTATTATTTCTGAAATAATTTTTAACTCGCTTTGAAACAAAAGAAGGCATAATTTGTAATTTATGGTAATTCTTACAAATATTTTGAAAATTATTAGGAGAGGTAAAAATGTAAAAATTGTTGAATATGTAAAAAGAGGTAGAGAGTAAAAATGCGTAAAAAGTATTTTCTTTTTAGATGAAATAAAAATTTTGATTTATTTCTTCTTTCTCTTCTACCTCAATATCACGTTTGTAGTAAGCTGTTTAATTAACTCGTATAATATTTACATTCTTTGAATTCTAAAAAATTACATTCTACAATTTACATTCTAAAAATTAGACTAGGCTAGATAGTCACCTAATGTCTAGGGTAGAAAGGCCTAAACTAACTAGATAGATTGAATATTGGTGAAACAATACTAATTCTAGATACAATCACACAAACTTATTAAAGCGAAATGTAGCTTGAATATATAAATATATTCAACCTGTTCGTAACTCTATATAACATTAAGTCTTATTAAGACTATTGAAGCCCGACACGGAGTGGGAATAATATTGAGCAAGGAAATAAACAAACACTAAATGCCTTACACTATTCGGAAAGACTAATATTACTCAAACTACAACTGTCCTAGGCAAAATGAACATCATACAGGCCTATGCACCAACCACTGATAAGTACGATATCGAAATTGAAATATTCTATAGGCTAATGGGAGAAATCCTCGCCGTTCTCAAACCCAGAGATCTAACAATAATCATGCACTTCAACGCAAAAATAAGCGAAGGAGAGTCAGGTGAATGGGTAGAAAAGTACGGACTAGGTATAGGAAATGAACGAGGCTACAGACTTACAATTTGAGTGACAAACACACATTTCAAACTCCACCCCCAAGGACTATACACTTGGACGGCTCCTGGAGACAACATAAACAATATAATACGCTACCAGATAGACCAGTGGCTCTCAAACTTTTTTTTCCGCGGCACCCTTGTCGAGCTGAAAAAATCTCGCGGCACCCTTGGCGTTTAGTTCATCAAAGTTTGTCATGTTCATCTTTCCAAAGCGAACCGTTTTTGCAAAATAAATTTATTTGTAAACTTCTTACTGCGTTCTCCATTTAAACCCATGTACATTGAAAATCGAAATTCAGAGAATTTTTTGCATTTTATATTTTTTACTATTGTGACTAAATCGATCGATTTTACAAAATTTGCAAAGAATACTTATTTGTAGACACAGACAAACTACATACGGAGATCCCGGTCGTAATTTTCTATTTTGAGGCGTTGGTGAGAAAAAAAAAGCGAAAAACTTTTGAAGCAAAAATAATTCGCCACGCAGCCCCCATTGGGGGCGGACCTTTCAAATTCGGTCAGCGGGCACTTCTTGTAGATACCCATATTCAGTAAAACTTTCATTGAAATCTATGAAGGGTTAATACATTTATTCGCTATTTTAATAGTTAATATATTTATTCGCTATTTTTTAATATTTTGATATTTTCGAGTTCGGTTTTGGTTGGAATTCGCGATTGTTAAAAAAATTATTTTAGTAAGTTTCACACTACGTGGAACAATAAAATTTCACACATTTGTAAGGAAAGTATCATTCTATCAAATCCCCATGTGTATTTTGCAAAATATTTGATCTGGCGGCAACCGCCGCCCCTCAGATTCAAAGCGGCCCAGATGGTAAAATATTCAAATAACTATATTTTGAAAAATGCAACAGATACATTAAAAAATCTTTCAGTTTTAGATAGCGCATACGTTTGTCTATTGAAATTGACATTGCAATTTTTTTTTCAAACCTTCAACCGCGTTCTCCAGTTAAACCCATGTAAATTAAGAAACGAAATTCAAAGATGGGGTATTTTTTACTTTTGTGACTAAACCGAAGAATCTAAATTAGGATAATATGGCAAGGACCGTTGGTTTAATCCAGGTTGGATTAGGTTTCCCACCGCGAAGCCGCAGATAAATAATGACCACATACGCGCGGCAGCGCGAACTCTCGATCCAATATAGAACAATGTGGCAAGGACCATTGGTTTACACCAGGTTAGATTAGATTGCACACCGCGAAGCGACAGATAAATCAAGATATCACATACACGCGAACTCCAGATCCAAAATGAGGTCAATGTGGCAATACACATTTTTTTATCTAAATCTAAATTACTCTACCGCCTTCGTTCATTCGCACAGAATTGCGTAATATTAAAAAAGAACAGGATTTGAATGTGATATTCTTTCAAACACTCTATTGCTATGCATCTATAATCTGGCAGCACATTTACAATTTACTATAGTGCACCACATGCGGCAGCAGGTGGGGATGAAAGCGCCAATGGCGTGCACCTTAAATTTTCCTGGTATCAGCATCCTTAGATTGCTATGAAACCATGTGGCTCTTTCAGCGTCACCAGTGGCGTGCATCACCTTTCCGTTTCAAAGACCCAGATTTTAGCCAATTGTGCTTAATTCTACAATAAAAGTAGGAACTCAAATTCGTTTACCTACTCATGTATTTTTGTATTTACACTTTTTTACATATCTTTATTATTGCTGCGGCACCCCAGCCATACTCTCGCAGCTCCCCAGGGTGCCGCGGCACCCAGTTTGAGAACCTCCGAGATAGATTATATACTGATAGGCAAACAGTTTAAGAACGGCGTAACATCGGTAAAAACATACCACGGTGGAGACGTGGCATCTGATCATATCCCAGTAGTAATGAGACTAAATGTAAATCTGAAAACCTACAAAACTCAAACTATAGGCAACTCACAGTTAAGGGACACAGAAGTACAGAAGAAAGCATCAGACAGTATAAGCAAGGGTCTGGGCAAGCTCATTGCAGACACAACAAGAAACGGAAGTATTAACGAAGTATGAAACAATGTCAAAGAGGTATTTTAAAGAGTACAGAGCAAAATGATGACTCTAATAACAGTACAAAGAGAAAGAAATGGATGACAACTGAAATTCTTGCATTAATAGATGAACGGCGATCATACAAAAATAGACACGAGGAAGACTATCAAAACATACAAAAGGTGATAATTCTAAAAATACAGACCTGATAGTTATAACTTAGACCACTTCAATGAGAACGGCCCTGAAATTCTAAGTAGCGAGGTGAAACATGCCATAAGGATCACCAAAACAGGCAAGGCTGTAGGACCAGATGTAATCTATAGCGACATGCTCAAGCTGGTTGGTGACGATAAAATCAACATTCTAACCGGGCTAATGAACACAATCTACAAAACGGGCATTTTACCGACCGAGTGGCTAGCGTCAACTTTCGTCACCATACCGAAGAAACCACATGCATTCGACTTTAAAGAACATCGCATGATAAGCTTGATGAGTCACGTTTTGAAGGTGTTCCATATAATGATTCATTCAAGAAACTATCGAAAATGTGAGTCGGAAATAAGCGATACACAATTTGGTTTCCGCAACGGCTTTGGTACTAGGGAAGCGCTACATGCATTTGAGATATTGGTTCAGTGGTGCCGTGATATCAATGAAGGCGTATATGCTTGTTTTATTGACTATAGCAAGGCTTTTGGCAATGTCACACATGAGAAGCTAATGAACATCTTGGCGAATCTGGATATCGACCGCTGCGATATTCAGATTGTGTCGAATTTATACTGGGGTCAGACAGCTAAAGTCAGGATTGAAACCAAACTGACAGAGGACATACATGATTCGAAAGGGTGTGAGGCAAGGATGTGTTATTTGCCCTATGTTGTTCAAAATATACTCCGAAGTTATATTCAGAGAGGCGCTTCCCGAGGAATCTGCGGGAATCATAGTAAACGGCAGAGCAATTAACAACATCAGATACGCGGACGACACGGTTGTGCTGGCGGACAGCATTGAAGACCTCATACGCCTGATGACCAACATATCAGCAAAAAGTAGAGATTACGGACTGGAAGTGAACACGGCAAAGACAAAGGCCATGCTGATTTCAAAAACCAAATAACAGATCCAACTGAATGTGGACGGGGAACACATAGAACAGGTCTCCAGATACAAATACCTTGGAACCTGGATAAATGACGAGTGGACAAACCGTCTAGAGGTCTTAGCACGCACCGAATAGGCAAGAACAGGATTCATTAAAATGAAAAAGATGCTGACGTCTCCGGGTCTGAGCATAGAACTGAGGCTGAGAATGACCCGCTGCTACGTCTTCTCGATTCTGCTCTACGGGATGCAAGGTTGGACCTTGACCCAGGAAACAACAAAAAGGATACTGGCCTTCGAAATGTGGGTCTGCCGGCGTATGTTGCGAATACCGTGAGTGGACAAAGTAACGAACATAAAAGTACTTAAAAACATAGAGCAGAATGAAAAAAGAAACTGAGATACTCTGCAGCATAAAGAAACGAAAGTTGCAATACTTGGGCCACATCTCCAAAAACGAAAAATATGGATTGCAACAGCTCATAATCCAAGGAAAGATCCAAGCCAAGCCAAGTGCTGGTCGACGCCGCATATCGACGCAGGCGGAACTGTTCCGTTCCGCGATGTCAAAAATTGCCATAATGATCAGCAACCTCCAACGGAGAAGCTGAACTAAGAAGAAGATTAAGACTATAAACAAATCTCATGTTGAAACAACTACATCCTGGCTAATATCACACAGGTTATTGAATTATACAACAGATATTTGCATACTAGTCCTATTCCACTTTCATATCACTAACAGAACTAGAAAAATAACTTTGTTTTTAATATCATTTCTTTGTATTTAAATTAAGTGAATAGCCATCTGCAGACGCGGTTTGAGAGCTATCTCTCATCAAAAAGCTGCACCTATGAGATACGAGATAGATCTCGAAACGTGTCCGCAGATCGCTATTTCCTCAATTTAAATAGATATGATCTTAACAACGATGTTATTTGTCTAGTTCAGTTAGTGAGATGAAAATGGACTCGTAGAAAATGGGACTAGTAAAAACATGCAAATGTCTGTTGTATAATTAAATATCCTGTGTGGTATAAGCCAGGAAGTAGTTGTTTCAACATGAGATTTGGTCATAGTCTTAATAAGACTTAATATCATAGAGCTACGAACAGGTAGAATATATTTATATATTCAAACTAGACCGATATTTATACCAACTTATAAATGTTTGTTAAGAGAACTTCAAATTATATTATCCTTATTGAATAACCAGTTAATAATCGATACTGTTACGAAATACTGTTACAGTACGAATTTAAACATAATTCATACTTATTTTAAAAATATTTTATACTTTGCTATTTCAATTTTTATTTTACTCTATGGAGAAAGTTTGTATAATTGTAGCATTTTTATAAAATCTTATAAATCTTTGAAATATTTTTGGCAAGTTTTATGAAACAAATTGCTCCGGTTTGCAGTGCTCTCAATTTATTGCACGATTAAAATTCAGTCAACTAAATTTTGTAGCCAAGAAAATGTTATGAAAAACATTGCCAAAGAAAAAATTGTTCTAATAATAATCGATTTATTGGTGGGAGAATGGTCATGTGAGATTGAGTTTTCACTTAATTTTACTGCCGGCTTTATTGATCTTTTTGACGTTTAGAAATTTAATTAAACCGTTAAAACGAAATAGTTTATAGGAAAAAATTATTATATAAAACAACATAAAAAAAACTAATAAATTACAAATTAATTATGAAAAAGTGAGGTTTTCTAAATTTTAATGGTCTTGTTTGTCAAAAGATATAAATTCTTGTTAATGTAATCTCGATTTTCTAAGAAATTATTACGCAAAAACTTTTCTGAACACTTATCCGTCCTGTAAAAAAGAAAACTACCTACCAACATTTCAAAACAATTTTTTTCATATTCAACACGGTAAACAAGTTTTTCTGCATATTTAGACTGTCCGAGTTTCCTGTATTATCTAATTTCCATTTTTATTAAAATAATGGCAATAATAAAGTCGGTGCGCCTAGCAGATGGCCAATGCATTTCCGATCGATCAACCAGCTCTCAATAAATTATCACAATGCGTTGAAACGAAAACGACTACAATTACGCTAGGCACGAGACACGAGGGAATTTATTAATATTGAAATCGAAGCGGTTCAATCCAATCATTGGAAGCTAATTACGAAATGATTACTCTTGGTTCTGTATAGAGAAACGTTATTGTCATGTCTAAGTAATTGCTTGTCTTCTTTGAGGAAATTATTGCGTGATATAATTGATTTAATTAGAAGTTCGGAACAGGAAACCGTCGGAACAGGAAAAACTTTAATGGTAGATAATAATGTAATAGAAAGCTTGATTGGAAAATTTAATAAAAGTCTATACTCGAGGGCCAAAATTTCGCCTAGATTTTATTAATTGTAGCAGGCGGGCAGAAGGACCTTGTGGCCGATAGCTCTTTGTATAATGTATAAAGAATACAATAAATATATTCTCTCTCTGTAAAGGATTAGTATATCTTCTGTAGAATATAATAAATTTTTTAAATTTATTTCCTTGTTCGGTGGAAAAATGTTATGTGATGAATCTATTATAACACTGAAAATGAAACAAATAAAAGAGCATATTACTAGCAGTAAAAGTTAAAAATTTGAAAAATGAATACATTTTCTGAAGGCACAATAATGATAATACATATTTATATTTATTTATTGCTGTACTTATAAAACAATAAATGTAACAATTGGCAATCGACCTCCTGCGGTCTTTCCAAAGCTACATTTTCATATATTTGTATTAAACAGTTTTGAAACAATTTATTTTTTAGTAGTTTAAGAATATTTAAAATTAATCCAGTATAGACAAGTCAAACACTATTCACTTTCTCTCAATTTAATTCATATAGTTTTCAGTCTAGACCAATAAATCTACGTTTTTAATTGATTTCGCATAAAAATATCTAATTTTAAGTGACGCTCTAATTTATTAATTAAATAAAATTCAATTTCTAATCATTGTGAATCTCTTTTCGTCTAGTTCAATATTCCACATGTTTATATATTCCACATTAGCAACTGCTATTTGCAAAATATCATTTTTTATAAATGCCATTTTAAACAAGTCGGTTGTGATGAGCTTAAAGGAAACCATTTAATTACCTCATTATAAGTATGACGCACTGTATAGCTAATATATTACACGCTGTATAGCTAATTATTATTGTTCTTCATTTTCAATTCTCAAATAATATAACTTCAGACAATTTTCAAAATAAAAAATACAGTCGAATAACTTCCAAAAATACTTCCATAACTCGAACTTCTGTAACTCCAATTTTTCTATAACTCGAATATTTTTAGAAATTTATACATTTAGATAGCATTTTACATATAAATTAACTTCCATAACTCGAATTTTCCTGAACTCGATTTTTTCTATAACTCGTAGTAAAAATTCGTACAATGGTAAAATTTTACATACAAAATAATCTCTATATCTCCTTTTTTAACTACCGCCTATTTTCCAAAATTTATGATGCCGGATATTGCCTACCATAAACCATCGAAAGTGTCGATAGAATAATCCTCGGGCAGATTAGCAAACATTTTATTTTTCATATTTTATGATGACCAAAAATTTTAATAAAGCAAAACTAAGAATTTAGCAGAGGGTGTGCTTTAGGAAGATTGCGACAGGATATTATTCTCCCAAGAATCAGTAATCCAAAAAGAGACGATATAATCTAAGATCTGCTCATAGCTCTATAATATAAAGTCTTATTAAGACTATGAACAAATCTCTTGTTGAAACAACTACTTCCTGGCTAATATCATATAGGATATTGAATTGTACAACAGAGATTTGCATGTTATTACTAGTCCTAGTCCATTTCATGGCAGTAATAGAACTAGAGAAATAACATTGTTTTTAAATCATTTCATCAATCATTTCTTTTTATTTAAATTAAGTGAATAGCCATATGGAGATGCGTTTCTAGAGCTATCTCTCATCAGTACAGCTATGCGTTTTTGAATTATAAATTGGAATATTTATTAAATTCAAATTCAAACAATTTTATTTCATTATTTAAGTGAATAAATACATATCGTTTGTTTGGATAAACAGGGTATTATCTCATAATTAGGGCCCGGATTTATATGTAAATACATATTTTTAATACAAATTATTTTCGGTTTTTATTTTGTTTTCTACACAAATTATGATATTTGGAAATAAAGATTACATTTTCTCGTTCCAAATGTAATAATTTGTGTGGAAAACAAAATAAGACCGAAATAAGAACTCATAATGTTCTTGACTGGAGAATTTCTTTTGTTTCTAAGTAATAGCAAAATTGACAAAGTCAGGAAGTGAACAAAAACGTTAATCAATAGTTTAAAATATATTATAAGAGAGGTTAACCAATTATTTACAGAAATAGAAATATATTGATTTGAAAACATCAAATCGCTCTTCAGGCTTTTTTGAGTTAATACCCTGTTCATCTGGACCGACGATATAATTAAATACACATTTTTACATTCTAAATGATATGTGTCACACAGAATACAATTAACATGATATGGCATTAGTTGCACTAATAACCTTCGAATAGAAATATTTTAAATTATAAGGTTCAATAGTAACTAAAAGTTGAAATAGTTGCTTTTTGAATTTATTTCAGTTAGTTATTTGCCTAATATCTCTTGGTAGAGTGTTGAATAATTTCAGCATAATATATGGGGGGTTTCTCAGTGAGCGTTAGGTCATGTTTTGGTAGCTGGAATAGTTCTTTATTCATTCGCATTAAGGGCGGAAACCACATTAGGATGTTCTAAAAATCCGATTTTTTTTATTGCATAAATCGTTAGCTTAACTATCCAAGAATACGCTGTCAAAATTTTATTTTTCGTTTTTTTTTTTACATTCGTTTAAATGTTATGAGCATAGAATCGAGTGCACATCGGGTACAGGCTACAGGCTCGAGCGGAGCATTACCTCGTTTATCTCGAAATGATTTTTTTTCACATTTGCGTGCAATCTAACTCAAAAAGTGTGGATCCGATCATTATGAAAATTGATAGTATGATTCTTTATAAAATTTCGAATTATATGAACCAACTTGTGAGATGATATCATGATTTTAAGGGTATTTTTCCTTGCATAATTAGAGAAAAAAATCGTGAAAATCTAAAAAAAATTGTTCCAATACCTGCAAAATTTTTAATATTCATTTTTTTCGCCTGCATTGAGGTTCATATTCTTAGAAAATAAGTTATTAATGTAAAATCAAAATCTTTTTGTTTTCACATGAAAATCGGAATGGCTACACTGCACGCAATTGGAAAGCTATACTTAAAACCTTCGGCGGAGATCACACTGTAACTTATTTATTTTTGGCTGAAATTATTCAAAAAAATTCACAGAAATTGTTATTATGAATGATTAAATTCTAGTTAATTTGTCCCACCCAAAAAAAATCTAAAAAATCAGTATCAAACAGCCTCCTAATGTGGTTTCCTCATAGTGAATTGACCTCATAGTGAAAACTGCCTTATTTAACTTCCCTGTCACAAAATTTATATGTGATGTCCAGTCTAAAGACTGGTCCAGATGAACACCTAGTAGTTTTACAGACCTATGAACTGCAATCTGTTTGTTTCCTATTGCCAATGTCTCCGGGTATAATGATCTATTACGATTAGTTTTAAAAATGATTGTTTGGGTTTTTTCTATGTTTACTCTTAGCTCATTTGTCCCAAACCATGTCGTTAAGGAATCGATGACTTTGTTTGTATTAGTTGTGATGTCTGCAATGGTCTTATTAATTAATAGGGGGGATGTGTTTTCTGCATAGTTTATCATTGTGTGGGGTGGTTCTATGTCTATTAAATGTAAATCGTTTATAAATAATAAGAATAATAGCGGTCCTATGGTGCTCCCTTGTGGAATACCCAAGTTAATCATACTCAGCGCGGAATGCACAAATCCGTGCGGAGTTTGGATTTTAGCGACTTGTGTCCTATTAGTTTAAAACGATTTCGAATCTGTACTCGAACTAATTCGAAATCGTTCAAATGCAATAAAAATTTAAAAATTAGCAATTTAAAAAAAAATTAAATTTAAATTAATTTGAAGTTTGGCTGTTGTATTTTTCTTTTATATTTATGTTTTCGAACCTAGAATTTAACATTTTTTCATATATTTTATTTCAGATTTAAGAGAATATATTTTTTTAAATGCATATTTTTAATTTTATAGAGCATATTTTTATATTTATAGAGCATATTTTCATTTTTATAGAGCATATTTTAAGCGCTTAAAGTACAGTCTGGGCCAAAAAAAAAAACGGAATAAAACCATAAATAGCCACGATTTTTTTAGTTTTAAATATATTCTTCTATTTCTTTTTTTTTTAATTAATGTATTAAATTTGTTACAAATTTTTAATTATATATTTATTAATAATTATTATAAATTTTTAATTATATATGATGAAAACCGAGGAACACCTGGACGACCCCTTGTATGTCCGTCGAATGTATTCTTAGTACTGCTTGTAAATGATTATCACTCAATTTTGATCTTAATTTCGACTTATTTATGCTCATAATTGAAAAAGTTTTTTCGCAAATATATGTGCTCCCAAATAATGAAAACATTTGTTCAGCATGTTTTTGTATTTTCGTTAAGGAATTGTTCCGATAAGAATTCTTAGCATCGTTATTTTCCTGTAATTCTATCAATTCAAATTGCATGTCTTAAATGATTAACAGTTCTGTATCTATTTGAGACTACAATATTATATTTTTGTACAAATGTGTAATAACTAGACTAGACATACTAAAATAATTTTTTAAATATAAACTAAACAATATTTTATTAATACAAATACTTATGATTAACGCTTTGTAAGAATTTTTTTTAAATATTAAAATATTTTATTGTATCTTACTTGTAATATTTATTATTTATTTTACTATTTACTTATTTATTTTTTAATAAAAATATAATATATCGTATCGATATCTCGGGCCGAATTCACGGGGTTTGCGGGCCGCATTTGTCCCGCGGGCCGCACTTTGGGAACCCCTGCCCTAGACATATGATATGTGACGTCCACGTTAACGTTTATCGGCGTTGATATTCACAGATGTAGGTAGGGTGGACTATACACCTCGATTGGGACTTTATCAAACACTTTATCTGGTGTACTTATAATAGTGTTCTTGCATTGCGGTACTATACAATATCTATAAAATGTTTTTTTAGTTTTTTTCCAATATCGAAATAGCAAATTCAAAGTGAAATTACTTAACTGACTATGCAAATATGCTATGCGACACTGAATGTCATGTGTTATGCGACGTCATCCAAAGCGCGCGATAAATGGGACCGTTCAAACAGGTCAAATTTAATCGGTATTATATATATATTTTTTAAATTTAATTGAAACGTTTTCAACAGTATTTATATTTTTTACTATGTTAAAACTAAGTAAAAATTAAATTAAGCAAATAAAAAAAATACATATTCCCTATTGTTTTTTTCCAAAATTTTTGTAATTTCTTTCAAAATTAAAACAAGAATCTTGAAAGAGTACTTGCTTGCAGTTGCGTGTACAAAAATAATCCAAAAATTCCAACAGTAAAATGAAAAACAATAACAGTTTGTTCGATCGATGATCATAACAAATTTCGCAAATATTTTTTTTGCAAGATTTAGAGAAATTTATTTGATTTAAAATAAACCATCTTCATTGGAAATATATATTCAATATCCGATTTATAACTAATTGACCCTTGCTCATACATGCCTGGGCGGCTTAAAATTTCATGAGAAATTATATAGAAGATTCGCTTGTACAAGAAAATTATATTAATTTTGCGGATGTACTGCTATGCCTAAAGTGACCAAGTCAAAAATTGGCAAAAATGACTAACTAGACATTTTTAACTGTAGAGATTTTGATCTAAAACACTTCATTTTTGGCCCATGTTAGAAGGTTATGCTTAGCTACGTGTATTGGTTTGGACTATTTTTTCCATAAAGGTATTTACCACATGTAGTAAACCTAAAAATAAAATATAAACCAAAAACCACATGTAGTTACTTATATGTAGTAACTAATAGAATACGTAAATTTTATAATAAAATCGTTATTACCATGTAGAAACACTTGTTTTTCTTCTTGGCATTAATATTGAGATCCACCTTTTGGATTTGGATATAGTAGCAATTTAATATATAATTTGGCATTTTCGCATAATACAATCTTTAGCAAATGATTCTTATTTTAATAATAATTGATTTGTGTGATTGTGTGATAATTGATGGAGTTACTTGTTGAAACTTCATTTTAATAAAATTATAATAAAACACGGTCTTATTTATTATTAAATTAATAACAAATTTCGAAACGTATAAAACGATTTTGTTTTATTATAATTTTATTAATAATTATTTAAGTTTAATTAACGGAAGGAGAATTGGATAATTCCAACATCTTAGAAAATGCTTAGAAGAATTATTTACGTTTAGAGCAGTAGCAAACAGACGGACAAACTAGTAAAAAAACAATAAAATTTTACTAGACACTATAGCCTTTATTGTTTATTTGGACGATAAATTCGCACAAATCATTTCTGGTTTTCAGAGTAATTGTATGTGTAATTGAGTATTAAATAACTATAAACTAAGAGCTTGGCTATTGCATTATTTATAATATAGTTTAATCGTTTTAACATTATTTTAACGAATCATTAGTTTGATTAAAAATACTCTATTTAAATTTGATTAAAAATACTCTTTTTTAAATTTTAATAAAAAATACGATTTTTTTATTAAAAAAAATCTATTTATCGTAATATTTATTAATTCATGAAATTTTTTTATTCATTTACTTTTTGTACATTTCGTATTTTTTTCTATTGCTCTTTTCTAATTTGAACTATTTTCATAAGTTTATTTATTGCGAATTTAAATAAACAAAGAATTGATTTTTGCATATAAGTTAAAATTCTTCCATAATTATTGAAGATTTATTTAAATTATATATTAAGATGAGGAATGTAGTTATAGTAGGGAGAAGTAGTTCCGTAGTGAGGAATACATCAAACGACCAACCCATTTTAGAAATCGGTGAAAGTCAAATCGATTATTCAAAATATAGCGAGTTTATAGTGCACGTGCGACTGTCAAACCAACACCGACTTCTTTTTTCGACGATTTTTTTTAAGACATGGATTTTACTTTTATTCCGCGTAGTTGGAGCAACTAGATTAAAACTGAATAATATAATTGTCACGACCATTTTAACCAACAATGGACATGAATAATTTTAATAGGTTTAAGGCTCGATTCCAAATTTAGAACAGTTTTTCACACAATTGTTCACCAGATTTTAATTAAATAATTTGTATTAAAATTACTTATATATTTAGTCAAATTTTATTTAAAACCTATCTGTGGGACAATCTCAGTTTCATATATTTGATACTATATTTTCGTTTTATTTATACAGGGTGGTAAAAATTCAAGGGGTTGGTTCATTGGCCTATTCTAAGAATATTTTGTTCTATGATGATTTATGAAAAAACCCCTTTGTTTCGAAGATACAGGCCGAACAAAATATTCCATATCCCATTATAATCAACCATATTCTATATTTGATAAAATCATTAATGTAATTAAAAGTGTGGAACGCCAAAGAGTCTATCATGTATAAAAGATTAATGAGTTTATCAAGTAAAAAATGTTGTTGACGATAACTTGGAACGGCTGATTTATCTACTAACGTACAAGTGGATTTTATTTGTATACGTCTCATCAATGATCATCATTTATATCGGTCGCAGTTGCTTACATTGAGTGACGTTTGGCTGTTTGGCTAGTCTTTAATAGTTAGTGAAGTTCTCTATAATATAAACCCAAAATTTTAGACCCAAATATTTAGACCTTAATAATTAGATTGCCCTCTTCTAATTATTAAGAGATGTTGGTTTTCTAAAAAATGTGATGAAATCGAGAGTCTAGATGCGAAACATGACACCTTCAATCTACACAAGAAAATCAAGGATGCTGCTGGAACTAAAAAACTTACAATTAATTTGTACTTCCGCGGCACTTCTGCTAAATAGTGATGCCAACATTATCTTAGACCCTAACGAAAAGCTGGAAGAGTGGAAGAAGTATGTCGAAGAACTTTGCTAGCGACCGTCAGCAGGTGAACATTTGCGATAACCCCTGTAAGGACACAGAAATAACACACGCGGAGGTGGTTCATGCAATCAAGGCAGCTAAAACTGGGAAGTCCGCTGGACCAGACGATGTCTATTTACTTTTCAGATTGGCAGACCAATCCACAGATAAATTGGTCAGCCTCTTTAACGCCATCTATGTTTCTGGGAAGATACCAAAGGACTGGTTGGAGTCTGTATTTGTCACACTACCTAAGAAGACGTGGCCAAAAACATGCGGAGACTACTGCATGATAAGCATAACGAGCCATACGCTGAAGATGTTCCTTAAAATTATACATGGTCGATTATCCCGTAAATGCGAGGAACAGCACTCTGATACTCAATTTGGATTTCGTAGCTGACTGGGGACCAGAGAGGCCCTATTTCGTATACAGGTCTTAATACAGAGATGCCATGACATGTCCACCGATGTATACGCGTGTTTTCTAGATTTCCAGAAAGCATTTGACTGTGTAGACTACGGGAAACTTGTCAGCATCCTACAGAATATGAACTTAGATGACAGAGACGTCCGCATTATAAAAAATCTGAATTACAACCAAGTCGATGCTGTCAAAGTTCAGGACATGGCCACTGAGTAAGTTCCCATTCAGCGAGGTGTTCAGCGAGTTAACATGTAATCTGAGCAAAACTTCCGAAGCATTGGTCGAAGCACGAGAAGGAATTGTTGTCAACGGAGAAGTAATAAATAACTTGCGTTATATGGACGATACAGTTCTGCTGGCAGGAAGTGCTGATGATTTGCAGGCGCTACTGGATAGGGTTGCGGCTAAAAGCGAAGAAAGAGGGCTCAAGTTAAATATTAGCCAGGCCAAAGCTATGGTTATTAGCAAAAATGGAGAGCTTCTAGCAAATCTAAGTATAGGCAACCAACAGATTCAGCAAGTCTCGAGCTTCAGATATCTGGGATGCTTGTTGAGTAGTGAGTGATATAACAAGCAGGAAATAAGGTCCTGCATCGAGCAGGCTAGAGCAGCATTTAGCAATATGAGAATAATATAGAAGATTCTTACATCCCGAGACTTGTCAATACCTCTGCGTATTCGATTACTACGGTGCTATCTATTTCCAATATTGTACTATGGAATGGAAGGATGGACTTGTGAGGCAATGTGTGACCGAATGGAGGGCCTGCTGTGAATATTAAGGGTAGACAGAGTCCGAAACACCGAGGTGCTTGCCCGTCTTCAGAAGCAACTAGAAGTCATGTTTACCATCAAAAACGCAAGCTGGAATATTTTGCACACGTTTGAGAGGGGAAAAGTACTGTACCTTTCAGAATATCATGCTAGGCAAAATCCAAGATAGAAGAGGTCCAGGAAGAAGACGCACGTCTGGCTGAAAAACCTGAGAGAGTGCTATGGTGTCAGTTCTAGCCTGTTTCGTGCCGCTGCTGATAAAATAAAAATCATTATGATGATCGCCGACGTCCTCGGAGGACATGGCACGTAAAGAAGAAGAAGTCCTCTACCATGAATACTAACTCAGAGATGAGTGACATGAATTTCATGTATGGACTTGCTGATAGCAATTCATTACAAGCTAGACGATTGTACATTGAACGGTTTCCTAGCCCTAATATCTCCGACCGAAAAATCTTCGAAAACATTCATCGACGTCTTCGTGAAATAGGCACATTCAAACGAAATGGAGGACCAGGAAGATTAATGGCAGTAAGAACGGTACAACTGGAACAGAATGTGCTAGACATGACAGAGGAAGAGGAATAGTTGGAATTGTGGGTAACTATCTAATTGGACCGGTATTTCTACCAGCAAGATTTACTGCCGAGATGTGTGGCAACTTTTGGGAAGAACCACTGCCCGAGTTTCTGCAGGATGTACCATTAGCGACAAGAATTGCAATGTGATTAATGCACGATGTTGCATCACCACAGTTCAGTTTGGTTGCTCGTGATTTTTTAACAGCAACCTACAGAGATGGCTGGATTGGTGAGGGTGGGCCACACGCAAGCCTTGATCGATCCCCAGACTTAAAACCCCTGGATTATTTCTTATGGGGCTATCTGGAGTTATTAGTTTACGCTATCCCAGTGGAAAATTTGGACGAATTACGAAATCGGTTAATTTCTGGGTGTAACTCAATTAGAAACAACCCTAGTGTGTTGGAAGGAGTTCGGCACTTAAAGGCGAGAAGATTGAATACTTTTATTCAGGCTGGAGGAAGTCATTTCAATCATTTATTGTAGACAGAGCAACTTTACATGTACTCTTTGATAAAAAAATGTTGTTACTTTCGCAAATTTTGTACACCCTAAACATAGGCATGTTATACATAGTACATGCCTAACTGCATTTTAAATTGTTTGCTACTGTGCAAATACTTAATATCCCTTGGTAAACTGTTAAATAATTTAATGGTATTATATTGGGGATTTCTCTCAGTAAGTGTTAAAGCATGCTTTGGTAGCTGAAACAGTTCTTTATTAAATCTCGTTCGCCGTTCGGTAGGTTTGCAGAAATTACTGAAAAGGTGATTATGTTTTCGAAGAAATAGGATGTTTTCATAAATGAAGATGCCCGTTACTGTCAAGATATTGGCCCTTCTAAAGCATCCCCTGCAAGATTCGTGGTAGACCAAGTTGCTTAGTATCCGGAGGGCTTATTTTTGAATCCTGAATATCGTTTGGATGGTAGTTTCCCAAAAACATGATACCAAACCTAATAATGCAGGGGAAATTGGCGAAATACACTAACCGAGGAACATCATTATCTACATATCGCTGGAGGGATCTCAATGCGAAAACAGACTTGTTTAGCTTCCCAGTCACTAGTTATATAATTGGTCCAGTCTAGATACTGGTCCAAATAAATAGCAAGCAACCTAACGGACTCTTGAACCAACACGCGTTCGTTGTCGATTGTCAATTCCTCGGGGTACAATAATGAATTACGCTTTGTCCTAAAGAATATTGACTGTGTTTTCTCTTTCTTAAATATCAGTCTATTAAACCCAAAGCATGACGTCAAAGATTCGATGACATTATTTACATTCGTAGAAATATCATCCATTGTCTTTATTTAGTATTAATACTGATGTGACGTCCGCATAATTAATCATTATGTGGGGTGAATTAATAGATGTCGAATGTAAATCATTTATAAATAGTGAAAATGTGCTCCCCTGTGGGATCCCTATGTTGATCGTACATGGTACAAGTATAAACCCTAGTGAAAATAATCATAAGACAACATATTTTTAGAATAGGCTATGGAATAACCCCTTGATTTTTGGCCGCATGTTTACCTAACACCCTGTATAACAGCTGTACAAGTTTGGCATTGTAATTTGTGTCTACATTTGTACACATAGATAGTACTTGATAGTACTAGAATTACGAATTCTAGTTTTTTGCTCGAAGGACCATTGATATATTTGCCTTGAAATTTTTAACCTTTATTCAAACATGACAACAAAAAGAAATACCGAAACGTTCGGTTTTGTATGCGAATTCTTTCTTTTCTGTTTTTGTTTTGTCTGAATTCGTTCTCTTTTTACTTACTTACTAATTAGGCGACCAATAAGGACATATTGTATCTACATTTGTAGATCAACAAATTAACTTATAAATTTGTTAATAACCAGGTATTAAACTACATTAAACTATTATGCCCCGAAGTGCAATTTGCAATGCAGCAAAAAATCCCCAACTGTCCTTGCAGTTTCCACCTACAACAGCTCAAGCCAAAGCTTTATTAAGCTCTGCCCAATAACATAATGGATGAAGTTTCAGGGAAATGCTTCAAGAAGAAGCTTCAATCAATTTTATTGAAAAATACAATATATTCTCTTCAAGAATTTTGTAATGAATCCTTCTGAATCTCTGTTTGTGTATTTTTTTTCTTTTGACGTTACCATATTTGTATTTTAATGTACATCAAATATGTAATAAATTTAATTACTATTTTACTAAATAAGTTTTATAATAATTAAGAATAAATACCAATGACAAAGACTATTTTATGTTAAAAACATAAAAACTACCAACAAAACATGATATAAGTACCAACAACACTTACCTAAGTAATTTACTGTTATTATTTATTTTTTAATTCATTAGAACAAGCCTTATTATTTATTATATTGCCTGAATCTTGTAGAAATGGCGTTGTTCATGAAGGGAAGACCATAAGAAAAGTAATTTATCGCCTATTTAATCCATTCAACAGCAAGTGAATAGATTCTCATAAATTATTATATTTTTTTGGTTCTGATTTTAATGATCTTTAGGGTTGGAATGAGCGTTAAATATATAATTTTGGTTGTTTTTATTATGGATATTCAATCTAATCCGCTATGGAAAGCTTAACTTGAAACAAAAAATATGTTTTACACGAAGACCTAAAAAACAAAAACTATTTATAATTCCTTTCTAGTGTACACTTTCATTTGCCGTCGCCCAGGTAAACAATTTTTTTTCGGACCGTTTTCTTCGGGTTTCTTTCTTCTTTATTATCTCTTTGATGTATTCTATTAACGTGTGCGGCTTTCCTTGCGCGTTTCAATGCAAATTCAATTTATGCGCTCGCGATTGAAATAAATATAAAAAAGTTGCATGGTGAGACCGTTAGCTTGCAGCTCTATAAATGATCTTGTGTTCAATTGCAGTGTGTGTAGTAAGCAGATAACGTGTTATTAAAGTTCAATGATTCTTTTATTATGAGTCTATACGACATGCGTTCCCGAACAAGAAAAAATGCATTTACTGTTAAAAAAATTCTTATTAATTATATCGAAAACTATAATGAGGGGAAATGAAAATTATAAGGAAATGCAACATGAATATATAAATAACATTGTGGATATAATACCGAATAGATATAACGAACTAACTATATTTTTATAAGAAATTTATAAACATTTAAAAATAGACTCGTTAAGGCTGAGAGACCTTTTTATGGTCGATAGCCATTTGTTTCTTTTGGTGACAATAAAGATTATTATTATTAGACTCGTTAATCTTTTAATGTGAAACTAGATGAATAAGATTTATAAACTAGATTAAATATGTCATCTGCTAAGTTTGTATTTATATACCTACTTACAATTAGACAAAAAACTTGAGAAACACTAGAATAGAAAAATTTATTAGATCAAATATATTACACTAGTTCTTGTCATTAATTAAAAAATATGTAATGTAATATTGTAATGTAATATTAAGTAGTTTAAATTTTAATTATACAGTTAAATACATCTACGCCGTTATGTCATAACCATTTACTATTTACTAAAGGAACTATTCCATTGATCAGAGCCTGATAAAACTTAGTCGAAAACTTTTTTTTAATTAGAACTTAAGTCTAAAACTGTTTGCCTAGACTTGTCTCCCTATTAAAATCTGTTTAGACTTGCCTCTAGTCTGTCCACTCTTTTTTGGCCAATCTTAGTGATCAACCTTGACTTTCAAGTTTTGTCCGCAATTACTCTATAAGTCTAGAATTGTTTGCCTAGTATGGTCTCCCTACTCTAAACTTTTTTTGTCTTTGTCTTTATAGCCGTGCTTGTTCAGTCTTATTTGGTCAATCTTAGTGACCAGCAAGGTCTTTCATTGACTTTCAAGTTTTCTCCGCTTAAATGTTTGCGTCTACCTCGAAAATTTTTCCCTTTATATTCGTAGTTTAACACTTTTGATTGTTTAATTCAGTCTATCTAGCTTTGTTTACCTTTTATAGCCTATATAGTCATGTTTGACTATCTTGACTGACGAATCTCCACCTATCCTTATCGCATTGAGTCTCATCATCTATCTTGTCAAGTTTTGTCTGTCTAGTCTTGTGTGTCTTGACTGTCTAGTCTTGTCTGCCTAGTCTTGTCTATCTAGTCTTGTCTGTCTAGTGTTATCTGTCTAGTCGTGTCTGTCATTAAAAAATAGCGGAGAAGGCTAGAGCCAGCACACAAACAACTAAAAAAATGTGTGTACAAAAAACTTTTGATGTGCAAAGCACATTCAACTCAGTCAAAAGGGAACTACGAATGGACGAACTTACAAGGAGACATTACCTACTACGGATGTTAAGAAATTCCCTTACGAACAGAAAATTGGTACTGTAAGCCCTAAATGAGACTGTAGAAGTAGAGGTAAGCTGTGGTATCCCACAGGGCTCTATATTAGCCCCACAATGGAACGTCTTATACGGCGATATTTTGAAAATAAAGCTGCCTGAAGGCACTAATTGGTTTCGCGGACGACTTAGCCTTGGTCGTAACCGCAAAAAACGAACAAGGAATAATGCGTACTGCAAACCATGTAATATGTATGGTAACCCAGTGGATTACAATAAGGAAATTAAAGCTAGCACCCGAAAAAATCGAGGCAGTACTGTTGACGGGACAAACAAAACTTTTGCTAATCAAATTTAAAGTGGGAGAAACAGAAATAACCCCAAAACAACAAATAAAATACCTGGGCATTATAATAGATAAAGGACTTACATTCTCTGCACACCTTACAGATGCTGCAGGAAAAGGACTAAAGGACTTCCAGTGTAAGCAATGGAAAAAATAATGCCAAACGTAGGGAACCCAGACGCTCTAAGCGTAAACTATTAGGTATGGTAGCAGAATCCGCTATGTTATATGGAGCTCCACTGTGGGCACAAAAAATAGATATAAGAATCAGCTCAGAAACACTAGAATCAGTACAACGTAAAATTGCATTTCGAACATGCAGTGCATACCGTACACTATCTGGACAGGCAGCATTTGTAATCGCCGCTATTTCACCCATCGATTTGCTCGCAAAAGATAGAAGAGAAATAAGCAAGAAAGGCCACAACATACGCAGGCAGAAAGCCATAATGTATCTTCTCAATGAATGGTAGCAACGATGGTCACATACAGCCTTTTCAAACTGTCCTCGGCATGATTCCCTGAAGGGTAGATGAAGAAGAATCCACAAGGCTTGCTTTTGGACTCTAAGAACATGCTGCACATACCTCCAGTTCGCCCAGAACATAATTCAAAATCTCAGACATGATTAAAAATTTGGCGAAGTACACCATCCTCAAGATATCTGTGTCTAAATATCTACTTAATAATCTTAGTGCATAAATTGTTTTACTTAGTTTCATTGAGAGTTTATTAATATGTGTAAACCAATCGTAAGTTTTTGTCTAGGTGGATTCCCAACAGCCTCGCGCAGTTTTGGATTTGAATTTCCTCGTGTTCAATTCGAATTTCTGTTGGGAAGCTGATTGTACATATTTTTTATTGAAATATGATTGCAGTGGTCTCATCTTTGTTGACTATTAGATGGTTTTCAGCAAACCACTCCAACACGGGACTTAAAATTCACGTTATGAGAAATGTCCTCCTTAGGTTGGTTTGATATTAAGATGGTAGTATCATCTGTATAATTTATCATGGTATAACGAGGGGCATCTGGTAGAAATCATTAATAAAAAGAATATTAAATTAAATATTAAATATTCCAGAATTATTTTTATTATTAAAGAATATTAAATATTCCAGATGGGGTAATTAATTTAGTGATGAGTATTCTATTAGACAGAAATGATTTAAACCAGCCCAATGCGTCTCCTCGTATATCATAATGCAATAATTTATCGAACCGTATGTCATGGTCCACTAGGTCGTAAGCTTTGGAAAGATTCAAAAACTCTATTAAACTCTCTTAAACTATCAAGAGGTATGTTTTTAACTTCTAGATCCTAACTTACCGCACGTATAAATTGGAAGCTTGCAGTGTCAGTATCCCTCCCTTCAAGGAATCCATGCTGATTTTTGTTTATTATATGACATTTACTTGCGAATGCCAAGATACAGGCAGTTTTTTATACATACCCTCGAAGATACAGGCTTAGATAGTCTTGTCTGTCTAGTCTTGACCGTCTAGTCTTGTCTGTCTAATCTTGTCTGTCTTGTCTTGTCTATATAGCCTTGTCTGTCTCGTTTTGTCTATCTTGTCTAGTCGTGTATTTCTACTCTTGTCTGTCTAGTCATGTCTGTCTAGTCTTGTCTGTCTAGTCTTGTCTGTCTAGTCTTGTCTGTCTAGTCTTGTCTGTCTAGTCTTGTCTGTCTAGTCTTGTCTGTCTAGTCTTATCTGTCTAGTCTTGTCTGTCTAGTCTTGTCTGTCTAGTCTTGTCTGTCTAGTCTTGTCTGTCTAGTCTTGTCGGTCTAGTCTTTTCTGTTTAGTCTTGTCTATCTAGTCTTGTCTGTCTAGTCTAGCCCGTCTAGGCTTGTCTGTCTAGTCTTGCTTGTCTAGTCTTGTCTGTCTAGTCTTGCCTGTCCAGTCTCGTCTGTCTAGTCTTGTCTGGCTAGTCTTGTCTGTTTAGTCTTGTTTGTCCAGTCTTGCTTGTCTAGTCTTGTGTGTCCAGTTTTGTCTGTCTAGTCTTATCTGTCTAGTCTTATCTGTCTTCCTCGGTGGTGTAGTTGACAACATATTCGCCTTTCAATGCGAGAGACCCGGGTTCCAATCCTGGTTGGGATCAGTTATTGTTTCCCCGAAACAACAACTAGGGCGATTTTCACTAACCGTCCGGGCTGCCCACCCTGAATGAATGCAAAATATGCGATACCGTGGAGGCGCATACTAAAAGCCAAGGTGGAATAGGGTGTTTAGTGAGAGCTTCCCCCGAACCACTTTTAATAAAATAGTCTAGTCTGTCTGAATGAATGTCTAGCTTGTCTGTTTAGTCTTGTCTGTCTAGTCTGGTCATTCTAGTTTATGCTCACCGATACAAATTACTTCCTGTTTTCAAAGTAGGTTTGTACCCAGCGACCCGCTTTTCCCCTGACTCCATAGCTGTATAACTTGTGCAGGAGAATCCTATGCAATACACAATCGAAGGCTTTTGTTCGATCGCAAAATTTTCCAATGGGATGATTTTATCTGCTTTTATGCTTTTATCTGCATCCTGCTATATTTTGTTATGAAAATCTGTCAAAGCTGTTAAAGTAGATTTCCCTTTGCAAAAATCGTGCTGCTGGAAAGGAATTAAATCATGCTTTTCTATAAATGGGATCAGTCTGTATAGTATTCAAGTATTCAGTATTCAAGAATTTTAGCTAACAATAAAACAGAAATAAGGTTAATTGGTCTTTGGTTTTTGGCATCTGTGTTTGCTCTTTTTTTGTTTTCATGATCTCCGGAAATTTATCCTCAGCGATAGATGTTTTTATTATTCCAGTTATAGGTGCTATGAGCTCATGCCTGAATTCTTTTATGATGGTACACGAGATTGCATCGGTCTTGTCTATCTACTCTTGCTTGTCTAATCTTGTCTGTCGAGTCTTGTCTTTTTTTTTTCAGAGAGGAGGGGAATGCATTGTTGCACACCGGATATTCAAACCCGTGTAGTGTGGGGCTCTCTGATCGAGTTCTTCGTGACCAGCATACCCACTAAACCCCCTCCTCTGTCTCTACACTACACTCCACCCGGAACTGCGTGAGCATTACTTCAGGTGGGTGGTGGTGTTTGTACCAATTGTTTCCTTATTGTTATTTTTATTGTCCTTTACTCGTTTCGATTTCGTCTTTCGTCTTCTGTCGTATTAGTTATGAAGTCGTGTGATAAACCATTTTTCGGTCTTTTCGTCACATATCTAGTCGTCCATGTTAGCTTCTTTGTGTTTCGTGTGATATTATAATCGCCTTCCATTCTCTCTCCATTTGTTCTTTTCCCAACATGATTTCGGTTATGTAAGCTTGTTCTGCATCCCAGTTATGCTCACTTTCTAACATAACTTCCATGATGTTCTGTTCTTCTAGTTTTGTACCGCCTAGTGTCTCCGCGAGTCGAGTTCTTTCGTTCTCTGATTCTGTACAGATGAAGATAGTGTGTTGTGCGTCGTCTGGGATATGACTGCAATAGAAACACTCCGCAGTGTTTCTTTTTTTAAACCGTTCGAGGTATGCGTTGAAGCACCCATGACCAGTGAGTGCCTGTGTAAGATGGTAACTCATATGTCCGTGTGACCTTTCATACCATGCTGTTACGTTAGGGATAAGTCTGTATGTCCACCTGCCACTAGTGTCGTTATCCCATCTTGTCTGTCATCGGTCCATGAGTCTCTTACGTGCTCTCTCCTTAGCGGCTGCTCTTTCGTGTTTTACTTCTTTTTTCGCCCTGTGTTGTTGCAGGTCTTCGTAGACTTCTTGTTTCTCGCGAATCAGTAAGTCTATTGGGGGTGTGCTTGCAAGTACCAGCGCCGCGGCCTGCGAAACCGTTCTGTAGGCAGAAATTACTCTTAGAGCACTTCTTCTCTGTACTCCTGTAAGTTGTTTTCTCGCTCCAATCTTTTTCGTTACGCCCGCCCATATTTCCGTATAAATTAAGTCGAGTCTTGTCTGTCTAGTCTTGTATGTCTAGTCTTGTCTTGTATGTCTAGTCTTGTCTTTTTTTATTGTGGTGTGGGTAAACCTGTCGCTAAACTCCCTTTTCCACTTAGATCTTAGTATGCGCCAGAACGCTATCGCATATTTCGCTTTCCTTCAGTGTCGGCAGCCCGGATGGTAGGCAGTCTGTGTTGAAAATGCCTCTCCCTCGGCGGGAAAACGAACCCCGGTCCCCCGATTATCAGTCGGGTATGTTTGTTTAAAACACGACCGAGGTCTTGTCTGTCAAAAAAATGAATTATCCTTTCAAAGCTGATTTAAAAAAAAAGAAATTTCTTAACATTTCATAATTCAATATATTTAACAGTTTGTGTAACAAAAATCCAAATTTGGATACAATTTTCTAAAATTTTCTTTGCTAAACTCACAATTTTATAAACAACAATTTGTAAGAACTTACAAAAACTACAAATTTCTCAAAACAGTTTAATATTATATTTTTTCTCGTTCTGTATCTGAATTTTAATTTTGTTTACATAAATAAATAAAATTTTCCACTTTATTGTGAATAAAATTTTTAATAAAATGAACAAAAAAATATATATTACACAAATTATCCTCGAAACAGTATTTTTTTAAAACAATATAGTTTCGCATTTAATTTCTTTTACTTATTATGAATAGTAAATTCTCATAAAACAATATGATTTCTAAACAAAATCTGAAATGCATAAATAATAAGCCTCTTATCTAGAATGAATTAGTTTTAATTATTCATTTGCATATAAATAATAATTCAATTTTCTTATAATTATCTACACCCAATTCCAATTCAATTTTACGTAATTGAATCTAGTAGAAAAAGAAGCATGAGAAAAATACTCTCTCTTTCATCTCGTCATTTTTTAAATATTATAAATAATTCTCGATGTGTTTGAGGAAAGTCGAACGATTTTTTCTTTAAACTCGTGTACTTTCTATTTGCCTTTTTAAAAAAATAGATTAGTAAGTAAATAATTTTGTTTAAAAATAAAGGATCAAGGAAGGTTTCACTAAGAGGACAAATAATTATTTTTACACTTAGCACTCCTATCATGTATTTCATTCTCGCCAAAGAATATTGAATGAGTATTAAGAGAAACTGCATTTCTTTGACTGATATCGCTTTGATGAATTTATTTGCATAAGCAATGCATAATGCAACTTGGTGCAATATTGTTTGTAAAACCAGAGGCTTTATAAAATATTTCTATATTTGGAATTAAATTAGTCTTGTGCATTGAACAAGGTGGATATGCCAAAATGAAGCAAACGCATCAACAACAATTCTTTACTAAAAACATAATAACAGATATAATTTTATATCAAAATGCATTTTGTGGGGCTATCTAAAGAGCAAGGTGATTGTAAAATAAATGGAAATAATAGGATTTCATTAAATATACCTACCGTAGATTACTAATTTTTAGTAATCTAGTTACATAGTTGGCAAACAATCTAATTCAAAGAATTGTCAACAAATCTTTAGGTACTAAAAATGTAAAAGTATAAAAATATAAATAACACAATAGATGTTTTAAATATTACACTTAGCACTCCGATCGTGTATTTCATTCTCTTCAAGGAATGTTTAATGAGGATTAAGAGAAACTGCATTTATTTAACTGATATCGCATTGATGAATTTATTTCCATAAACAATGCAAAATGACAACTTGGTGCAATATTGTTTAAAAAAAAAGAAAATTTGTAATATTACAAAATTTGGAATTAAATTATCTTGTGCATTAAATAAGATGAATAAACTAAAATGAAGCAAAAGCATCAACAACAATTATTTACTAAAAACAGATATAATTTTATATCAAAATGCATTTTGTGGGGCTATCTAAAGAGCAAGGTGAATAAATGGAAATAATAGGATTTCATTAAATATACCTACCGTACATTACTAAATTTTTAGTAATCTAGTTACATAGTTGGCAAACAATCTATAATCAATAAATTTTCGATGTTACGTTTATGTATGGAGAGTGTATATCGAGAGAATTAATTAATTAACGGCTTGTTGCGTCTCATGTTATCATGGCAATTAGTTATTCACGATAATTGAATGTACAGATTGCCGGTCTCGTTTTGTTATAATGTTTATGGCAAGGTTGATATTTTCTTGATTGAATTTGTTGGATAGATTAATCAAATTAAGCCAGAATAAATAAATAAAGAAGAAGTAAAAAATAATAGATAAACTAATAAATTACTATGTTTCAATTCACTCTTGACTTATAAATTAATATTATAAGTACAAACTGACCTTCTGCATGTTCATGCCGCGGGAGATCAAGTGGGTCAGACTACACTGTAACCTGATAAAATTAATAATAATGAACATCTATAGACGCTTTTTTGCCTTTTGGCTTCATCAGTATGGATTTTTCATTAATGAAAATGCGGAAGGTCAGTTTGTACTTATTATTATTAATTATTACAGGACAACTAAGGACCACATCAAGATAACTATTTATTTCTTTTTTCCTTCCTCTTTCTCCAACACTCTTTAATTTTCTCAGAATGTGATTTTTTCCTCTCATCTGACCATTCGACACCATTTGTTTTTCTGTTTGTATTAGCTTCCTGAAAACCTCTGAATTTCTTGACTTCTTGTCTGAATTTGTCTCTGTTGAGTAAGGTCTCCTGTTTAATCTGCATTTCTTCTAAGTTATTTTTTGTCTTGCCTCCCCATTCATTATCTTTGTCCGTTTTCCTGTTCTGGAAGAACGTATGTATCTTCTTTGTCAATCTGTCCCCCTTCATTCTCTCTAGATGTCCGTCTAGATGTCCGAGTGTCACACGTCTTTTCCTGATTTCGTCTGTTATTTTAGAGCAGAATGAGTACACTTCCTTATTTGGTCTCAAAACGCAATTGCCATCTTTGTTTTTGATTGGGCCTAATATTTTTCTAAGAATTCTTCTTTCCATCTTTTCCAAATCTTCCAATGCCATTTTGCATCCGGTTAAAAGTAGTGTTTCCGACACATAGTTTGTACTTATATTTATATTAATTTATGTTATAAGTCAATAGTGAATTGAAACCGTAATTTATTAGTATATCTATTCTTATTATTGAAGATTCACATAGGAATTTCACCCAATGATATAGAGACGAAGTAATTACTTTAAAAATAAATTACTCGATATGTTGAAATGAACCACTTATACCACCTATAAATATAAACCATCGGTTTTCTAGAAGATCTTTTTAGAAAAACTGTCGAACATTTTGTTTTTAAAGATTTTTGGAATTTTTGGATATACATTTTCCATTAAATTGAACGATTGAATTTGAACGAATAATATTTGACCGGACAGAGATCTGGCTGTACCAATTTGTTTTGCCAAACAAATAATTACTGAAAAGTTATTGCTCGCTAGATGATCATAAGATATCTGTGTTGTCAGTTATCTGTAGCACTGTAGCTACATTTCCGTTTACCTTTTCTAAACCGAAATCGGATAGTTCAAATGGTATGAATAATGTTTCATTAAAATAAGATATGCATATTATTCTAAATATCGGTTCGGTTAAGTTTATGTAGCCTGTATGTTAGTCGACTACATTAAATATACAGGGTGTAAGGTAAACATGCTGCAAAAATTCCTGGGATTATGTCCTAGGCCTATTCTAAGAATATTTTGTCTTATGACAATTTCTAGAAAACCCTTTGTTTTGAAGATGATGAAGCCCTGCTGATGTTGATGACATGTAAAGCTTTTCAATCTAACGGGTGATTTTTTTGCTATCTGGTTTTTCAGTGTTAATTTTTTCAGTGTAAGAAAAGATTCGTGACATGTGGCAATGTCAAAAATGCTCAGTAAGGTTTGCCATTTTACCACGAATAAACTAACAAACGAACAACGCTTGCAAATCATTGAATTTGTTTCGTAAATTTTATGAAATTATTTTCGTTATTTTTATTATTTTTAATATAATTACATCCATTTTATGGACATCTTAATCGACCCACCGAACAGGCTATTCAAGCTGTTGTACCCAAATTTCGCACCAGTTTCACTTTATTGGACATTAATCCACCAACCCGTATGCGAGGAGTGCGTACCGAGGAAAATATAGCTGCTGTCAATGGAGCAAGGTACCGTGCGATGATTAACAATTTTTTTGCCCAAAATGGAGAATTGGACTTGGTTCATCTGCTGTTTTAGTAAGACGGTACCACATGCCACACGGCACGTGATACCATGAACCTATTGAGAAGCGAGTTTGGTGAGCAATTAATCTCACGTTTTGGAGCAGTCCTTGGCCGCCAAGATCATGCGATTTGACCCCAATAGACTATTTTTTGTGGTATATGTGAAGTCTCTCATGTACAGGACACAAGCCAGCCACAATTCCAGCCCTGGAAGACAATCTTAGAGCTGCCATTGGTGAGATACTGGCCGACAGATTGGAAAAAGTATGTCAAAATAGGAGCTCACGGATGGAGTACCTACGGCGTAGGCGCGGGCAACATTTACATGAATCTTGACAATAATCTTGAAAAAGTAAATGACAGGCATTCATTTATCGACCCAAATAAGTGTTTTTTCACTTTTGCAAATTTTCTGTTTTTTTTTTCAATTTTCAAAACCTAAACGGTTAAAAAATCACCTGTTACATTTATTGTAGCTTACAATAAGTGTTCGAAATGACTTTCTTTAACCTGGTTACAAGCATTCAATCTTCTCGTCATTGAGTGCCGAACTCATCAGGATTGTTTCTAATTGAGTTACACCCAGCAATTATCCGATTTCGCAATTCGTCCAAATTCTCCACTGGAGTAGCGTAAACTAATGACTTCTAATAGTTCCACAAGAAATGATCCAGTGGGTTTAAGTCAGAGGATCGAGCAGGCCATGCGTGTGGCCCACCTCGACCAATCCAGCGATCTCCGTATGTTGCTGTTGAAAAATCAGTGGTTGGGCACCATCGTGCATAAACCACATTGCAATTTTTGTCGCCAATGGTACATCCTGCAGAAACTAGGGCAGTGTTTCCTCCAAAAAGTTGCGATGCATCTCGCCAGCAAGTCTTGCTGGTAGAAATACCGGTCCAATTAAATAGTCACCCACTATTCCAACCCAAACATTTGAGGAGAACTGATGTTGAAATCGTTCATCACATACCTCATGCGGATTTTCATCTGCCGACACATGTTTGTTATGAAAATTCCTTATTGCATTTCTTGAGAAACTGGCTCCATCGGTGAAAAGAATCTCTGTCAGGAATTGAGGGATTAGAACTAATGTTTGCAAAAGCCATTGTCATAACGCAATAGGTGGACGATAATCAGCAGGTAGTAGTGCTTGAACACGTTGAATGTGTTATCGATACAACAAATTGCCTTTAAGAATTTTCCAAACTGTCCAATGACTTCTATTCAAAGTATTGGCAATTTGTAGCATAGAATTGTTTGGATCTTCCTCTATCATTCACATCTAGAGGATCATTCACATCTATCTAGCACATTCTGTTCCAGTTCTGTGCAAAGTGCCTGTTTCACTAAGACGTCGAGGAATGGTTTCGAACATTTTTCGGTCGTGGATATTACGGCTAGGAAACCGTTCAATGTACAATCGTCTAGCTTGTAATGAATTGCCTCAAAAAATCCATACATGAAATGCATGTTAGTCATCTCGGCGTTCGTATTGGCTTTGTGTACGAAGGAGCGCCAACTAGCATGCGTAACTAACTATTCGGGATTATATCTAATAATGACATACAAATGTTTTTTTGTTTAATAATAAATAAAGTAATCAAAAGAAAGGTGTCAAATATTATTTTTAGAGGATTTTGTTAAAGACAGAATAGAAAATGAATGTTATTATAAAAACCTGTTTTGACAGTGTAAAACACAATATAAATTGTTGATCGTACAGTGGCTCTATCCGGCCCAAAAGACTAAATTAACAGTTGCAGAAGCTAGATTTTGTGTGATTGAATAAAATATTTGTGAGATTGTGGTTCTACATAACACACTCAATGCTCACAAAATGATTTTAATTTGAAGTCGGTTTTTAGTGGAAACTATTATTTTCATAATTCATCTTGTTAGTAAAAACTAAATATTGCCAAATGATCATTTCAGTTCTTGAACATTTCATATTGAAGAAATACCAACAAATTCTTGGACTTTTATTTCGGTAGATTCATCCTTACATGATTTTTCGAGTGCAACAACTTTTATTTTTCTTGAATTATTTGTCGTTGAATCCTTGAAGTTGTTGTTATGTCCACTTGGATTTCACCATCACAGTGATCACTGTAAATGAATCAATTACATGATTGATGTGAATGATTGAATTAATGTGGTATCTGAGACTGTTGTGGTTCTTTGTTTTATCAAAAGTGTATATCTAGCTAATTGTAAGACGTGTGAATCATTACCTTTTCCTTTCGATATCCTTTCGACAATATCTTCCGAACATAACTTACTTGCGCCTCCAATAAAATGTTCACTACAAATTGTATCATAAGGTTTTGCAGACCACGGCGACTCACCAATACTCAAATAATAAAGACAACAATTAATATCACAAAATATGGCGCAAATAAAATTGATTTATTAATATCGTAATTTAAGATTATATCACTTACTTTTTTATTTTTATAGCGCCTTTATATTTATAGATTTTTTTTATGTAATTTCAAGGACACTGTAGGAAAAATATAGAATTTACACCAACTATTTGTACCGTTATTTTTGCAGTTCACAACAGAACAACAATTATGACCCATTTCAAAATATAAAAAAATGACTCCCGAATCGTTGCGGATTTCTGCCACGGCATGCGCTGTGATCACTTTATTATACCCTTACCATGCACTTTGCACATAGCGAATACATGGTAGAGGACTTCACTAACTTTTAAAGTCACGTCAAACAATCAAACGTCAAACAACTACGACCGATACAGGTGATGATCACGGACGAGACGTATTCAAATGAAATCCATTTGTACGTTAAACAGCCGTCCCAAGTTATCGTCAACAATTTTTCAACTTGATAAACTCATAAGTTTTTGTTACTTGATAAACTCATTGGTGTTCGCCATACTTGTATTTACATAAATGATTTCAACAAATATCGAATATGATTGTCGCAAATTTTGTTCACTCTGTATCACCGAAACAAAAAGGTTTTTGAGAAATCATGATACAAGATATTTTTAGAATAGGCCAAGGAATAACACCTTGAATTTTTGTCGCATGTTTACCTAACACCCTATATATTGAATTTTATATAAACATTGAATAAAAGTTAATAAATATATTATAAGTAATGTTTAAATTTATTTCTTAAACTCTCGTAAAACCGGTCATCAAAACCTGTACATCAAAATCCTGTACATCAAAAAAGCATTTAATATAGTGTAAGAAACCATTTTAAATTTTTATATTGTTTATTTTTGCATTTTCTCCTAAAGGTTTACGTTCAAGAAAATGTTTACACTAATCGAGTTTGGATTTTTATATTGGAAAACGGCATTAAGTGGCAGCTATGTTAATTTTGACTATTAACCTTGATTGCATTAGTATAAATATTTTAAATATATACTTGGCAAATATAAAACGGTTTTAAAATACTGGTTATCTTTAGCAGGATAACTCTGCATAAGACTGTTATTTCAAAATATGTAAATTTGCATGATTATTAGCTTAGTCTAAAATTGTCTTGTTTGATTATATTTCTGATCGGTGTTTTACCACAATGTATTACTTTCAACATTGTTTTACCCATGTTTCATTTGACAATTATATAACCAATCCTATGTTTTATTTGCCAATTATTTAGTTACAAATTCATAATCCTATAGTTGTTCTAATACCTCGTGGATTTGTAAAGATTTCGTTCAAATTTAAAAAGAGCGCGTTTTTGTAAAATATAAGACAATCATTGTTTCTTCTTTGAAAAACAAAGGTATTGGCTAAGTGGGCACTCCAGAAAATGTTATCGAATCAACCATGACAACAACCTTTATCAACGAATTGTTCAATGGGCGAAAATAAGTAATAATATGTAAATATTTCGAAAATCTCAATTTGATAGAATAACGGTATTCGCTACAACGGCACGACTGTTCATGTAAGTTAAGTGGGGCACTCCAGAAAATGTAATCGAATCAACCATGACATCAACCTTTATCAATGAATTATAAAGTTTGGGGTTAATAAAGTAATCACAGCGCATGCCGTGGCAGAAATCCGCAACGATTCGGGAGTCATTTTTTTATATTTTCAAATGGGTCATAACATAATTGTTGTGTTGTGAACTGCAAAAAAACGGCAGAAATAGTTGGTGTAAATTCTATATTTTTTCTAGTGTCCTTTAAAAAGAGCACATGGCTTTATAAAATAGATATATTGAAGTCATTTTTCCAGCTAAGGGAAATTTATTAACTGAGCCTCAATTTTGGTCGTATAGGTGATCCGGTTGACGCGGAATGCCCCATATATAAAAAAAACCAATTTGATCAAATTCTTACTTTCCAGAACAATTCATAATTTAGCATTCATGTTAAAGTGAAATAGATGTAAAAATGCGTGATCAGCACCAGATCGCATTCCTATTTATTTAATCCGCCGTATCTTGTTTCAGTTCTTTCTTTTGATACACCTAGATAAGTGAGTATAACCTCTCAGATTCGCCTTTAACTTGAAAATGTTATAATTATGTCGTTTCCTGTGTTTTCTAGTCTCTCATATCTATTGCATATCTGTGTAATCTAATCGATTATATTTAATTAGCCTAATCTATTTGAATAGTGTTGTTTGAGAAATTATTTAATAATTCCTTTTTTATAAATAGTAATAGAATGCAGCGTGATTATATGTATTAATAGTTGGTAGTTAATAAATGATATAGGAAATGAGAAAATAAGAAATTACGATACAAAGTAAGTTATTGCGAAATAACTGTAATTATTGAATAATCTCGATAAGAGAAGGTAATTTTTCTCTTTTTCTCCTGGACGGATTTCTCGTGTCTCTCGGATATCAATAAACGGATATTAAATAAAGCAGTTACAATCCTAACAGCCGCTCGATTTTATGTAAAAGTTGCCGATCTCGCTTTTTCCCTGCCAGTCTGATTTATTTTTTCTCTCTTTCAATACGATTTTAACCGTGTAAACTAATATTACAAGAGAGAAATGAATGTGAAAGTCATTAATTTATCGATTGTTGATTAAACTTGTTTTCGGCTGAACTTTCTTCTCTTTTAATTACTCTAATATATAATTTTGTACGTTTTAGATCAGTTGGATTATACAATAAAAAAATTTATAAATTATTTATAAATTATTTCACAAAATAAACTAATTTTAAATTAAATAAAATGAATGAGTTTTTATTATCTACTCGGAATAATTACATACAAATTCAACGAATTGTGCAAATTTAAAAATTGATGGACTGGTTTGACTAATATATAATATATATTAGTAATTAGTTATTATTAGACTAGTAAATAAAGGAATAGTAATAAAGACTCATTTTGTCTCTAATTCTACCTTTTATCGGTTTATTTTTGTTTTTTAGAAACGGCAGAAATTTTATCATTTATGAAAACATTTTATAACAATTATGAAGGCAAAAATTAACAGTCTAAAGTCTAAAGCTATCTATCAAACATATTTCTGACAAAATTTTATCAAGCTCTTTTCGCAATTTTCGACAAAATTTAAAATTCAATTGTAGTTTATGATACAAGTGCGTGAAGAAGGGCTTTTGTGCATGAGCTGCGAAGTTTAAAGAACGAGTCGAAGGCGAGTGCTTTGATGGCAATGAGTGCATAAAAGTCTTTCATACACGTGTATTACTATTTTATCTACGATATTATTACTTTATTTTATCTACGAAGCAAGTAAAAATACTGTCGAACAAAAAAATAACTGTTTCTTACCGATAATATTGAAAATTTGTAAAAAATTGTAAAACAAAATTTTACCGACACAATACTTTTTATTACTCATGCTCAAAAAGTACTTCTTGACATACATTATTTAATACAAGAAATGTCACGTCTCGTTGTATTTCCACATAACCTGGGAAACGCACGCAATACAAATAAATAAAAATAAAATGTACACAATCAAGACCTCGTTATTAAAAAAGTGACGTGAAGTGTATTAAAAAATAATAATAAAAATGAAATAAAACGTTTTAAAATGAGTGTAAATTCTATGGTGATACCGGAGACTGAGGAGAGTTCTTATGACGAATCCGCACCACCGCAGACAATTGAATAAGCAAATTCTTCATTTTTTATTCCATTTTTTATGGATGGTCCCTGGATTCCAAATTTGTAAGATACGTCCACTCGCATGAGTAATAAAAAATATTGTTTGTAACACGGGCAGTATTGTCAATTTCCCTCTCGAACGAATGTGCGCACTCACTTCGTTTGTGCGCCCAATTTCGCTCTCGTGTGATATTGACAACTTATCGCCCTAGTTACGTAATATACTATTAAATCACTGACACAATAAGGTGAGAACGTTCTGCGCCTCCGTGGTAAAAAATTTATCTAGTAAAAAACGCACAGTGACGGGAACACTATTTGGTCGTTGTCGATATAATCTAGGTTAACCTAGATTTAATCTAGATTAGGTTATGGTTAGGTTAAGTTATATTAGAGCCAAGTAAATCAGGACTGAGAGGCCGAAGCTTCTTGTTTCAAAATAAGAAAAAATAATTCAATTTTAATATACGTCAGAAAATTTATTTTCAGTAGCTCTATTTTTTGTTTAGTGACGCGAGTTGCCATTGTAACAACAAACAGAAATCGTTTAATAATGAAACTCCATTTGATTTACATTATACTTTTATGCACGATTTGGATACTTTTACACACGATTATAATAATGGCATCCTTCACATATAATAATGTATTTATTAATGTGTTCATTTTGGTGTGCGAGTAGATAATAGCAATTACAACATTCAAAATTATTAGTGAAAATCAGATACTATATTAGGAATAATTTCAAATTTTTACAAAGGACATTAACAATAAGACAAATTTCTGACAAAACATTGCAGCAGAATTTTGAAAGACTGCTTATGTCCTACTAATATAATAATAATAAACTTATATAATAATAGTAAACTTAATAGTAAACTTATATATTGGTCAATATCTGCTCGATAGACAAGTTTCAATCAAGTGTTATTTAATGAAATAATCTTTAGCTTGTTTTCAACTTCTGTCTTAACCTTCTCTTACCTAATCTAATCTATTCTAATCTATTATATTAATTTAAACTTTTAGTATTGTCTATTTATAATTGGATGTGGTCAACTTCCTTTCCTAAAATTCTTCAAAATAAAGTTCCTTTCTATACTCATTACATGATTTAATCTAGTTAGGAGAAAGACACACATCCGTGGATATAATATTATTGTAAGTATAATTATTAAATTTTCGTGTCTAAATAATGGCTTGGCATGTCGCAATTTACTTAACAAACAATTTGTGATTGCGTGTTTGGACGAAATAACTACCTCAAATTGATATTAATTAAAATATTTTAGATTTTTCTCTGTAAGTACAAGGTTTTCTTTTTGACGTCTCTAAACTCTCTACTTATTACATATGTAACTATGCACGGCTACTATTTGTTTGTAGACGTTTTAGTGTTAATTAAGATAAGTCAATATAGTAAATGAGAGTAAATTTTATATAGTGTGCTAAGTGGGATTGCTAAAATTAATGTGTTTGTTTTATTACTTACAATCAGTAACTAGGATGTAGACATCTAGACTAGACTGATTAAAGCAGACTTATAGGAATACATAAAAATAAAAAAAGTAGATTAGAATGTAAATACTTGTTACATGTGAAATCTATTTATACGATGAAGGCGTCTATTTATAAGCATTATCTTTCTTACAAGGGAAAAAGGACTTATGTAAAATATGATAAAGTTCTGTTTAACTTCAACTATGTAAAATTAAACAGAACTTTATCATAATTTTATAAGAAGTTTTAGTTTAGACATTTTTATTTTTTACAAAAAAAATCTTAATTATTTTAATTTTGTAATATGTTATTTTCACCAAAATTGTTAATAATAAATTGTTAATTAAGTAATTAAAATGATCATCTGCAAAATTCATTTCATACTATTTGTATTGAAATTATAAATTATAGCATAAAAAAAACATTCGGAAAATTGTTTCTTGGAAAAGGTAAATAATTAACTTAAATATCCCAAGTTAAAAAGTCAAACATCAAGTTGATTACAGTAAAATATATTGTTAATTATAATCAAATACATAGTTAATTTTGTTAGTATAAAGAACTTGTTTGATTGTGAGAGTCAAACAAACAAAATTTAAAGACATTACAAATTTCAAAGGAAAATTTAATTTTTTTTCAAAATCTATAAAAAAAAAATTCAATAATAGTAGTTTATGATACAAGTGTTTATGAAGAATTTATGATAGAAGTGTGAACTCAGTGCGATTAAAGAACGTCACAACTCATGCACAAAAGCCTTTCACACACGTGTATTATACATTATTTTATCTACAAAGCGTGTTGAATCTACGAAAACATACTTTTTTCTTACCTATAATATTGAATTGTAATTTGGACAGACAAAATACTTCAAACCACTGATACAATAAGGTTAGAACGTTCAACGCCTCCGTGGTAATTGCTAACTAGTAAAAACGCACTGTGATGGGAACACTATTTGGTCATTGTCGATGTATTCTAGGTTAACCTAGATTTAATCTAGATTAGGTTATGTTTAGGTTAAGTTATATCAGAGCCAGATAAATCTAGACTGATGCCAAAACTTCTTGTTTCAAAATAACAAAAATTAATTGAATTTTAATATACGACAGAAAATTTATTTTCACTACTACTATGTTTCTTCTTTAGTGACGCAAGTTGTAGCCATAGTAACGACAAATAGAAATGTTAAACAATGAAATTCCATTTGATTTACATTGAAAAATAAATTGACATATTTTCAGGTTTGCCAAAAAAAATATTATTGCCATTTTTTATAATCAAGTTTATAAGATATGCATTAAAACTTAGAGGTTAGAAAGGACCCCACTAGGGCATCCATAACACCGATGAAATTTTAAAAACCGGTTTTCGATTTTTCGTAACAAAAAACCGGTTAACCGGTTAAAACCCGATTTTAAGTATAAAAATAAATTGATTTATTACCTTTTAAAACTTATTTCAAAAATAGTGCAGCTGTAAACCAAATAAAATAAATATTTATTTACCATTTATGATTATTTAATAAATAAAAAAATATATTTTTGTGTATTATTTCATTATATTTACGTAAAGAATAAAAAAGATATTGTTGTTAGAATAAATTCTTTACGAAGAGATAACTATTAATTTAGATATACATATTTATTTATCAAAGTACGAAACTAGACTAAAATGTAAGAATGGATTACAAGTATTTATATTTCTTTAGGATCAAGATTATGCGCACTCTAAATCTGTGAACCTTTATTTGACTATATATTTACCGCTCTTGCGTTTTATTTGAGTACAAATAAATTCACAATATAATACTTCATGAATAACAATAGAAAAATTAAATTATTTTCCACTTGATGAAAAAAATTAAATAAATAAAATCGACTTTCAGTTTAAAAAAAAAAACGGTTTTAAGTTTTCCTAAATTTTAACAGAAAACCCGGTTAACCGGGTTCGGTTTTAGCTGGTTTGGATGCCCTAGCTTCCACATCCTTTTTGGCGTGGGATCCAGAAAATAAAAATTTATATTTTTGTTGAATAGTTTACAAAAAAGTAATAGGACGATTTTTCTCCGATTACAATTCTTAAAGCTTTGTGGATTGTGAAATAGCATCATATTCCATTAAATGTGCTTTTTGTAGTAGACTTTATTATAAACTTTATTATAAACTTAATATTATATAATATAATATATATATATATAATATTTAAACTTTATTATAAACTTAACTTAATTATAAACTTTATTATAAACTTAACTTAAACAAAACAAATAATTCGTTTGGATAATGTGAAAAAAGGCGGCCTCAGATTAATGTTGGCATAACTTGAACTTGAATACGACTAATGCCAG
Organism: Phosphuga atrata; assembly: GCA_944588485.1. Lineage (NCBI taxonomy): Eukaryota > Metazoa > Arthropoda > Insecta > Coleoptera > Silphidae > Phosphuga > Phosphuga atrata. The sequence continues at coordinate 85,051,472 of OX155892.1, read as the reverse complement.
CCATTATTTGTTGGGATTACGATGAACTTAACGTAACGTGACGCGACGAGTCGTGACGTGACGTAAAACTTGAACACATTGCTTTATATGCAGCTGATTAGGATCGACGCGCCGTGACGTATAAGAAATTAACGTAACGTGAAAGCTGCCGATGTTCAATCGTCGCATCGCTTTACCTTAAGACGGGCTGTTTCTCGTGACTCAGCCAATCAACGATCTCGATTGTTGCGAGCATGCAGTCGAATTCAAGAGTGACATTTGGTATTGCATTGGGTTGTGACATTTATATTGTGCAATACCCAGCAACTACGACAACAAAAAGAAATTGTCGGTGAACTACAATTTATTGTTTGAATGTGTGCGTCAGCAAACTGGATTCTTCAAAAAATCTCTCACCAACTGTTGGTATTCGTTTCCTCTTGTCAAATCATTGTCGATGCACGCTGTTTTGTGGCACGTTACGGCGATCATAATTTCACAAACCTACCTTACCGTTAAGCTTACGTCAAGCTGCTTCACGTCCCGTTACGTTAAGTTCATCGTAAACCTGGCATAAATCCCTTCGCAAGGTTCACAAAATCAAATAAAAAATTACTAAAAATATAATATTACATATTAGCATAAAAGTACCTTTATATCATTATTATATCAATAATATTATATTATTGTTATAATAATTTTATTATTCTCCTCATTCACACTTGTATTATGGGACATTAGTTTAAAATTAAAATATATTCCTACATATTGAGAATGAGAATACCTTTTTAAAAGTTTTGATTATCTATCTAGGTTAACCTAGATTTAAGATTTTAGTTTAGATTATGTTTAGGTTACGTTATATTAGATCCAGATTGGGAGGCCGAGACTTTTTGATTCAAAATAACAAAAAATTAATTCAATTTTCATATAGGTCAGAAAATTTATTTTCACTACGTGTATGTTTTTTGTAAAGAGACGCAACTTGTTGCCATAGTAACAAAAACAGAAATCGTTTAATAATGAACATCCATTTGATTTACATTGAACTTTGGGCACGATTTGGATACTTTTACACACAATTATAATAATGGCATCCTTCACATACAATTATTTACTTATTAATGTGATCATGTCGGTGTGCGTGTCTAATTTTTTTAAATTTTATTATTATACATAGATATTATTTTTTTAACTAATTTATTTTATAAAATGCTTCGCGGGCCGCCACTTGCCCAGGCCTGGTTTAACGTATCTGATATGATTTTGAATAAATAGTGTTAGTTTGCCGTAGCTAAATAAATTCGCCTACCATACAGTCGAGTCGGTCCCAATTATTAGATCAATTAGCATAAAAGTAATTTTATATCATTATTATAACAATAATATTATATTATTATAATAATTTTATATTATTCTCTCATTTACACTTTTATTATCGGACATTAGTTTTTGTTATTATTCTAACTATTTGTATAAAATATATTACAACATATTGAGAATAAACCTTTTTACCTTTTTAAAAGTTATATAAAAAAGTTAAATTAGCAAATAATAATTTGTTGTCAAAGATTTAGAATTGGTCCTGTATGTTTATTTTATATATAACACATGTCTATATGTGTACTTTATGCTGTCTAGTCTACATCAGTGGTTCTCAAAAACAACTTCCACCCAACTAATTATTATTTTTCGATTTGGAGTCCTTTTACGCTCCCCTAGCAAAATTGTTATGATCTAATAATTGGGACCGACTCGACTGCATGAGGCGAATTTATTTAGCTACGGCAATCTAAGTCAGCCTTTGCACACATATCGATCAGGATCTCGTTTATTCAAAATCATATCAGACAAGTTAAACCAGGCCTGGGAAAAGTCTAATCTATAATCAATGTTCCCTCTATTTTGTTCATTGACTGCGCGGCACACAAGTATGATTGTGCAAAAATCTTGGAAAGCATTTGAAAGTGCAAAAAAGGAGCTTCAGCACCACAAAAAAATAAATCACGAAAAAAACTTCACACCAATTTTTCAACAAAAAATTTTCAGCATTTCGTTCGAAAAATATAAGCAGCGAAATCATTTTCGGCACACAGAAACTACACGACAAGGCGAACAAGTCGATGTGTAAATTGTCCGGAAAGCTTCAATAATTCGTCGAGAAATTTCAAATTGAAATTTACCCGATTCTCGATTTGCTAAGTAGTTGTCTCGGAAACGGTTGCAGATAATCAAAAAAGAATTGCGGAATCGTTTTTAGAAGGTCATTTTCCTATTGATACACTAAGACTGTCCGCGGGAAAATCACTACTTTCCGAGATCTCTACTCGAACGTCGAAAATTTTTAAAAAAATTTTCCCTACTTGCAGGTGACTGGAAAGAGCTAGGAAAAAATGCTATCAGAAACGTTTTTAAATTTTGCTGTAGCTCAAATAACGATTTTGACAAAATTGATTTTCTCGCATTTCGTCGTTTCCGCCGTCTAGACTCCCCGTGTCGATGGAATTTCTTAACTGTAAGCTTCCTAGGGAATATTATATACTTTTTCCCACTAATGTTGGGATGATGAATCGATTGGTGAAGACTAGAAGTCTCTGTGGTGAGCCGTTCAAAAGTCATGACAGCGTAAAATCAGTCTGACATACGGACGGTCTCAATATCTTGCATAAAGATACATATTTTCATGCATCATCCAAACCCTAATCTTCTCGGTGCGCATCGTAATGCTGTTAAGTAAAATGAGGTATTTCCTTTTTGAGAAGTGCCGAGAAGTTTGAATTGTACTCCATTTTGCCGTCCTAGCATAACATTTGCTCCGTCATTCCTGGAATCTTCATCTTCATCCTCATTTCTGGAATGTCTAGATTAAACTTCTTGTAAAAATAATGATTTTTTCCAAAATATAGGCTCTGTCTGTTTGTTTTAGCTTCAAAATACCTCCAACTTATGTTTTGTAAAATACAGAGGTCAAACAGAGTAGGTGTAGGTGTGTGCTGTGTTTGTATGCGGCTAATTTTGCCCCAATCCACGTCGAAATGCAGGCGATAATTTCTCGACACCCGTTCTCTAATGAAGTATGTGAGTAGTCGTAGAAGTCGTTCCTCGCACACAATGTGTCAACATAAAGCAAACCAAGAAAACGCTCGATGACGTAGTTGATGTAAACAAAAGAGATTTCGTTTCACGTATAAATGTCCGATTTCAAAATTTTTTTTGACCCTCTAAATTGTTTTGCCAAGATGAGCCCATAGTGCGCGGAATACGAAAACGGCTGCTCAACTTTCGAAAAATTAGTGCGCGGCCGGCCGCGCACCCGCGCAGCTTAAAGGAAACTTTGTCTATGTTACGGTAAAATTACAAAATCGCCAAATGTGAACATTTACCGGTATATGTACACTTCTACCAATGTGATAGATAAATGTGAGTTTAAATCTGAGATCACCTTTATATATCTACTTTTACCGGAAAATGTTTACTTTGTGTGTGTTACAATATCACGTGTGTCTTGTCGGACAGCCCATGCGTTGTGTATGTTAATGTAAACCTCTAACAATTGCCAACAACATAATGCATATATGCACATTTGTCGGAAATAATTGGTAAATGTAAGTTGAACTCAAATTTACCAACCAAGAAGGTAAATCTGTACATATACCGGTAAATGTTCACATTTACCTAACTACGCACTTTTACCGTAACATCTATAATCATAAAATTAAAAAAAATAGATTGATTTTATTAACTCGCACACCAACATGAACACATTAATAAGTAAATAATTGTATGTGAAGGATGCCATTTTTACAATTGTGTGTAAAAGTATCCAAATCGTGCCTAAAAGTTCAATGTATATCAAATGGAGTTTCATTATTAAACGATTTCTGTTTTTGTTACTATGGCATCAATTCGCGTCTCTTTACAAAAAACATAGACGTAGTGAAAATATATTTTCTGACCTATATTCAAATTGAATTAATTTTTCTTATTTTGAATCAAAAAGTCTCGGCCTCACAATCTGGATCTAATATAACTTAACCTAAATATAAACTAATCTAAATTAAATCTAGGTTAACCTAGATTAAATCGACAACTACCAAATAGTTCCTGTCACTGTGTATTTTTATTAGTTAGCAATTCTTCTACGGAGGCGCTGAACGTTCTAACCTTGTTGTATCAGTGAAACATTTTGTCTGTCAAAATTACAATTTTTTATTTTTATCGGTAAGAAACAAATATTTTTTTGTAGATTCAACAATATTTTAACATGCTTCGTATATAAAATAATGTATGATACACGTGTGTGAAAGGCTCTTGTTGGGCGATTAAAGCACTCGTCTTCGGCTCTGGTTTTAAACTTCGCAACTCACGCACAAAAGCCTTTCTTCAAACACTTGTATCATAAACTAATATTGGGATCGTATCCTGCCAAAAGCAATGACAAATTTATCCTAATTTATATTCCAACATAAAAAAGCTAAACAAATCCCAAAAGCATATGATATGCTTATTATGTTTACCAATCCTGATTTTACTTCATTATCTACCTGCTCATATTTTATAGACATATGGACACAACTATTAAAATATAAATAAAATTAGTGCGACCCGTGGTCTAATTTTCATCCCCAATGTGGCCCCACAGCGAAAAAATTTGCCCACCCCTATGTTAAAGCGTAATAAAATATTTGTTACAGCCGACAATCATATTTATTAGGGTTTCTTAGCAGAAATATACTTAGTTTATTTATGACAAGTCTTCTCTGACCTCGTCTGTTCCTATTTTATCTTGTCTAGTTTTATTTCACCATCTCGGCTCACGTCAGGTCTTGACTGGTTCTGTTTTTCTTGTCTTGTCGTTTCTGCCTTTTCTTGTCTTGTCTGGTTAGCCGAATCCTGTCTAGTTTGAGAAGAAGTCTCAATGTAGTAAATATATTAGTATGTGACTAACTAACTAGTATATTAATGTAATATTATAAGTAAAAAGTAATTGTATACTTAAGTGTATTTAGGTCACATCACTACACACATTGGTCCTCCTCGGTGGTGTAGTTGACAACATACCCGCCTTCCAATGCGGGAGACCCGGGTTCGATTTCTGGTCGGGGAGACAACAACTAGGGCGGTTTTCACTAAACGTCCGGGCTGCCCACCCTGAATGAATGCAAAATATGCGATACCGGGGTGGCGCATACTAAAAGCCAAGGTGGAATATGGGGTTTAGTGAGGTCACATCACTAATAATTCTAGTTAAATTTTGAATGGATTTATTGGAGTGAGTGCACATCGCTCGCCGACTAATCAGGAATCCAAAAACTCATTTAGCCGCTTGATTCGCATTTTGGTTCGGAGATCTTCAAAACAAATAATAATAAAGAAATCTCATGCTCTCTTAATTATGTTATAACTGTTGTATTTTGTGTCCTGTGTAGGTGTTTTTGTTTTCGATGGTTGGCAGCACTGAGCAGCCGGCTTAAGGGTATCGATTTTTGCATGCGCACAGCGGAAGTCGAGTAACGGTTTTTTTCAACTACTACCACATGGAAAGAAATTACTTAAGTCCATGTGGGTCTACAAGATAAAGACGCATGCAGATGGTTCTATAGATAAATACAAGGCTAGGTTGGTCATCAAGGGATGTGCACAAAGGAAAGGCACCGATTATGAGCAGACATTCAGTCCAGTTGTGAGAGGTGCTAGAATAAGGGCTCTACTAAGCACAGCAGCAAGGGAAAGTATGAGACTAATGCAATTTGATGTATCAACAGCATTTTAATATGGACAATTAGAGGAAGAACTCTACATGGAGCAACCAGAAGGATTCAATTATGGGACAGAAAGAGTGTGTAGGCTAACAAAAAGTTTGTATGGTCTAAAACAGGCTCCAAGATGTTGGAATAAACGTTTTGGGAGTTTCCTCAGAGACAAAGAATTTATGCAGACTGAAGCCGATCCCTGTCTGTATATCAGAAACAGTACAAGTGGAAAATTAATAGTGGCTCTATATGTAGATAATGGACTGGTAGCAGCCAGTAGTGAAACAGACTTACTAAAGTTTGAAGAAGAACTCAGGTCAGAGTTCCAGATTACCTCAAAGCCAGCAGACTATTTCCTAGGGATTGAAATCAATCAACGAGTAGATGGAAGCATAAAAGTGACACAAAGTAGTTATGCAGCAAGGGTGTTGGAACGATTCGGAATGGACGAATGCAGAGCAGCAAAAACTCCGATAGTCAAAGCAGGGAAGGTAGATGATGTTTCGGCAAAATCTAATAAAAACTATCCATATAGATCTGTAGTTGGTGCTTTGATGTATCTGATGACTGGAACAAGGCCAGACTTAGCTTACGCAGTTGGGGTTGCATCAAGAAGCCTGGAGAACCCAAGTGATGTGGACATTGTTGCAGTAAAGAGAATATTGAGATATCTTAAAGGCACAGTGGACTATGGGATCACCTATAAGGCAACAGGCAATTCAGACCAGCTGATTGCATACAGTGATGCAGACCATGGGGGAGATGAGGCAACCGGACGATCTACAACAGGAGTTATCTGCATTTTTTCAGGGGGAGCAGTAAGTTGGTTCAGTCAGAGACAAACTTGGCAAGCGAGGCAACAAGAGAAGTTGTCTGGTTGCACTGTCTATTACGAAGTATTGCAAATAACAACAAAAGCCAAGCCCTGAGTTGCGAGTTGACAATGAAGCAGCAATCAAGTTAGCTCAAAACCCAGAGCTACACAAGAGGACCAAGCATATCCACATAAGGCACTTCTTTGTAAGAGAAAAGGTGTGTGATGGTGAGAAATAACTGTGGCCAAGGTGGACAGCGAGGATCAGCTAGCTGATGGACTCACGAAGGCTCTACATGGACCAAGATTGAAAAGACTATTTAATGATGTGGGTGTGAATGAACAATAAACACCTACTTGAACAAGGGAAGGATGAGAGAAGGAAGGGAAGGGAGAAGGAAGAGAAAGAATGTTCGTGTTGTATTTTGTGTCCTGTGTAGGTGTTTTTGTTTTTGATGGTTGGCAGCACTGGGCGGCTTAAGGGTATCGATTTTTGCATGCGCACAGCGGAAGTCGAGTAACGGTTTTTTTCTTGGGTATACACGTTAAGTTTATAAGGTTAAGTTTTATTTTCAATAAAGTTTTTGTTAAATTATTCAAATTGTATTCTACATACTCCGAAATATTAAAAACACAACAATAACGAAGGACGAAGGTCCTTTGTACCTTTCACCCATTCATTTAGTAAACATCCATTATGTATAATGAAAATAAAAAAGGATTTATTTATGGCTTACTAGTAGATTTTTAAACTATATTATACTCAATATGCAAAGATTATTTAATTATATTTCTATATGTGTAGTTTACTTTTAACTCTGTGGTCGGCGCTTAAAAGGTCATATGTAGCATTTTTTTAAATATAGGGTTTTTGGTCAGATATGTTTAAAAAATAGCCTTCTTTCGATCTGTTAAAACGGTATAAGTCTATTTATGCTGAAAAATGTTACAATTAGGGTTGCTGAAAAAGGTATGATACCAAATACAAGGAAATACGATGGTTTAAAAGACATAAATAGACATAACCCGTTAATGTTTTATTAACAAAAACTATTAAAACATGTAACAATTTTCAATTTATAAATTTGAATCCTGTGCGCATACAAAAAATAATATTTCAAAATTTTCATGCGCCATTTCCCATAAATGTCTAAACTGTACTAAAGCCCTTTTAAGCGTCGACCAGAGAACAAACATTGGTGGTTCTCAACCCACAACTTCCAATCAATTTCTTGCAATGAAGAAGTTCATTGGCTCAATAGTAGATTGTTAGTCAATTTTATACTCAAATATACAAGGACTAATTATATTTCTTGAAAACAAATGCTTACTTTTTAATAATACAAGGGCTAAAGGAATCATAACTTTTAAAAAGTTATTTTTAGTCACAATTTGTTGCAGTCTAGTAAATTGTAAATTGCTCTAGAAAAATCAACGAAACCCAATTATGTCTTTCTTTTAAGTATTATTAATTTACAACTTTTTAATTAATGATTTCCACTTTATTTAGAGTTAATTTTAAAATTTGCTTTTCAAATCTTACTTCTCTTATATTATTGTACTTATAGTATTGCACATTTCTCTTGTCTTTCAATTAGTTTTATATTTCAATACATACTACATACAAACAATATTAGAAAATTAGACTATAAAATTAGTAATATTTTTAATTAACAATATCGAGAACGTTTAAACATCTTCGTTAGTAAACTATAATAACCTCATGTTAATATTTTAGCAAGTTCAGGTAGATCTCTTGGAATGTGTAAGAGACTTCCTATTGAAAACTATGCATTCCATTGTATTTCCTTTTGTAGTTTTCGGAATGAATGAGTTAATTATTTGAGTTTTTCCCCTACTTTTCGAACGGCTTCGGTCTCTTGGCTCGGCCAAAGTCTTGAGGCCGTCGTCATCATTCAGTTTCGATCCGTGGTCTCGTTTACGCAAACTTCTTTCTCCTCTGCAGGTGCTCGCCAAACAGAAATACCGTTTCCATCCGCGATCGTAACGAATATTTGTATCTGTCGCGAGATTACTTTATCGATTGCGATGTGAATAGTGACTCTCCGCAAAGACTCGTTTTTATATAGTTTTCTTGAAATTGGATAATGCTTTTGTTGCCAGAAATTTCGATTCCTCAGGTATGATATTATTTTTTTTTCAAATTTTTGTTTTCTTTTGTGAAAGTAGGAATGGTTGGTGGGTTCGTGCTGCGATGGTCAACGTTTTAGTAAAAGCCTTGAAAAGAACGTTTGAAGCATAAAGCCGGCGATTGTTAGTCTGATACTCATTTTTTTCTGTAATTGCTTTTTTTACTGCAGACATCACGAACTATTTATTTGATACTTGACATCATTTTCTATTTGTTTTAAATAATGTCGAATAGAAATTCAAATTTTTGTTCGATTACATTGGTTATTCAGAAATTAATGTAAATTGATAATTTTGTGTAAAATTATGTATAACACGATATAACTACCATATATTATATTGTGCAATTGAAATAAATGATAGGAAGAAGGATAATTGTAAGGAAATGCTATGTAAAATAAAATGGGTGCCTTGGTATAGTTATATACAATTAAAAAAATAAATAGAAGAAGTTTTAAAATAGTTTTTACAAAAGAAACATTTATTACTTGATTGACACAAAAACATATTTTTACAATGGTGATTGTTGGTGATGATTGGTGGTGATTGATTTTCGATAACAATTAACCAGTGTAAGTAACCAGTTTTTGTGAAAATGTATTTTCTAATCGAGTCTCAATCATACAATTATGGCATGTATAATACTATAAGTCATTACATCAAAATAGAGTTTATGGAGGAACATCAAACAAATGTATTTTTTTACTTTATTACACATTAAAGAAAATCAGTTTTCTCTATATAACAATGAAATTAACGAACAGCTTTTTTCCATATATAACAACTAGCTGTATACTAGCTATACCCCGAGGTTTCGCTGGCTTGAATTTTTATATCAGTCATTAATTCAGGTCAGTTATGTTTACCATATTATGTTTACAATATTGATACTCTTGTGAGTTATATGAAAACTAATACTAAATGGATAAAGAGTAATAATAAAATCAAGTTGAAAGAAGTTAACATTTGCATAACTTTTCTCCAATATTCTCCCATTCTCCAATATTTTCGTATGGATTTTATTTAAACTCTGCACACTTATTATTTATGAATCAATTTAAAAATATTTAATGCAAACGAGTTTTAATGCAAACGAGTGTTTGGTTTCAAAGTTATTGTTAGTTAGTCTTATTGTTTGAAACAATATTAATAAATGATACTTCAAAACTTTAAGGTTTTTCTAAGCTTTCAGAAAATCTAAAACTAATTCTGTTAGTTATATTCTATTATCTACGACCACAATTGTAATTGGCCATTATTGTACAGTTCGTGGACTATGTAAATACATCATACCACACACATATGTAACAATCCGCGATGAATGTTATGTAATAATTCAAAATCACCCTTGCTTGTTTGGTTTACGATTCGTTGATTGGTTGAGAGTTGCACGTTGATACTATTTTTAAATATAGTATTCCGTGAATTCCAAACAATCATTAAACGTCACATCATTCACATAGAAGCTGTCTGTCACTCATTTCGTTTTTTCACGTTTAAATCTAACGAAAACTACAAATAAGTTCTAAATAAAACCATTATGTATGTAACCATTATGAATGTATTTCTTTTCATTTCTATCAATTAAAATAAGGTCGAAGGTGTTACATCAAACATATTTTTCTTATTAAACAGAAACAAATTAATGTGGTCGTAGAAAAAGTATAGTACATAATTCGAGTTGTAAGGCGGAATTACGCGCTCCCCGCTACGCGGATCGTGCGTAACTGTTCCGCTCGTACGTAATATGCTTCTTACAACTCTCATTATGTAATATACTATATTAAAATATCGCTGTAAATATAACAAGGCGTTTTTAGATTGAAAATTGTTTAGTTTTTAAGATTCCTAGACTTATTGTTAACTAAATTGCATAATGATTTATATTAGCGTAAACTGTGTAAAATTATGCGTGTTTTGATATATAATATGTAAAAATCGGAGAGGTGTCGCGATTTTCTTAAAGCATAGTCGAGTCGAGTCCTTCCTCGAAATCGCGAATTTTGACATGTTATGACACATAATACATAAAAAAATACGAAATTTTGTGTAGAACAAACAAATTAATTTTTTTTAAACTTGTGTTGTTTGAAACACTGTTTTGTTGAAACATAAGCCTGAAATTGGAGATTATAGATACGGTAAAAATAACGTACTTACGGATTTTTGTCTGAAACTTCTTCCAAATTAAGTGCAGACCAAAACTGTATATGATATTACTTGCAGTTGTAAGGAGGATAAACCTCTCAAATTTTCTACAAAATGATTCGGTAAATTTTTGAGAGACTGGCAATTTTGATTCAGATTTTCTCGGGCTCGCGGGATGAACCCGCCCTTCAAATAATTGGTTTTATCCGGCCCTCAACAATTTTCAAATCTTATTAAACCTAGTCGAGTGTGTAGACTTCGTGTTCAAGATTTCGTAGGTTAAGCGGTATGAGCTTTGAAATGTGCAACGAACGACACTCGCTTAACATCATAATTCTGAAACAATTGATAAAGTTTCAGTTAAGAATAAATTTAAAAAATTATTTAAAATAATTAAGTTAAAATAAGTAGGTAAGTACAATATATAGATAGGTTTCAATATAAAGATGTTTCTAAATATTCGATAAGTTTATTTTTAAATTATAACAAAATCGCAATAAATGTTATCTTGAATTTTGATGTTAAAGATAGTAGCAATTGTATGGAAACGTGATTTAATCAATGTTAGCTCCGACTAGATTAAATAAATTGTTCCTTGACAAATCGATAATATATTTTCATGTTAAATTACAATGTAGTTATAGATTACACAGCATGGATAAAATGAATTAAATGTAAATGAAATAAAACAAGGGTTAAATAAAATATATTTTTTATTTACATACAAATCGATTTGGTAACAACCAAAAATACTCTAACTATCAAGAGTATAGGTACCTATATACAAATGAAGTTATTAATGATAATAACCAGCTTCAATTAATTAACAATATATGGCTAAAAATAAATATTACCTGTTTACCATTGTTTATTATACTTCGTTTCGTCCATATTAGCGCTTCCTAAACTTTTTTGGATCATACCATAAGTTAACAAATCTCTCTGTTAACCAAATATTAAGAAACTCAATTTGTTTATTAGAATACTGAGATTGTTTACAGACTAGCCAAATTAACAATTATCAACAGATAGAACTTGCATTCACGTATAGTTAACTATACAGTTTTGAATTGATGTTTTTGTATTAAGAATAGCTTCGACTCCATATCATTAGGAGGTTCGACGCGGAAATCAGACTAGGGAAAAATTATTTCATGGTCTTCACTTATTAGATTTCTACAACTGACCGACCCTACTTTTGTATTGTTACTCGGGCCTGGGGAACGGACAGTCCCTTCAAATTGGTTTTATCCGGCCCTCGTAACAATTTTCAAACCTTATCAAACCCGGTCAAGTCTGTAGACTTCGTCTACAAAATTTCGTAAGTTAGGCGGTTTGAATTTTGAAATGTGCAACGTAATGCTAATCATATGACATATGCCACTCAGTAACAAAACTGTTAGCAAGAGAATAGACGTAATGAATGCAGATATTGAAAAACAACTTGTTGAAAAAGCTGAAAACATGAAAAGTCACTCATTGTCAGTGCAAATGGATGAATCAACTTTGAGAGACAGTGAGGCAGTATTGATTACTTACGTAAGATATATTGATAATGGTCATTTCCCTGAAGAAATGTTGTCATGTAAAAGATTAGAAAGCACCAAGAAACTACTAAGATGTCAATAATATACCAATGAAAAATATAACATTTTGTGCTGCAGATGGTGCACCTAATATGATGGGCAAGAAAAATGGCTGCTTAAAATTGATGAAAAATGAGAATAGGACATCTCGCAAATCAATAAACATTAATAAAAACATCTCGCCTGTTCTAAATAAAGTAATAGATTCAGTAATAAAGTGTATCAATGCTATTAACGCTAATGCCAAATGTGCGCGTCTATTGAAACTATTTTGTGCAGAACAAAATGCAGAACATGTAAGACTTTTACTTCACACTGAATTTATGCGCTGTTTGATACTCTTTAGTGATTTTTTAAGCAACAAACCTGAAATGAAGCATCTGTAAACTGTCGATGGTAAAGCATTTGTCAGTTATTTGGACGATACCTTTGAAAAACTAAATATTTAAAATAAGCAACTTTAAGGAACAGATAAAGCTCTCGTCGATGCAAAAGCTAAGATATTTGGTTTCATTACCCTTATAGAGTTATGTTAGAAATATATTAATAACCAAAATTTTGAAAATTTTCATTGGCTTCAAAAATGTGGAGTAAATGATACCGTTATACTTATTGCTTTACATTATTGTCGATCATCTGAGAATACTATCGGCTGATTTAAAAGAAAGATTTTCTGATTTAAAACAAATTGCTTTTCCAACATGGATGATGATGCAGCCAATGTTAGTGGATTTGTCTGTTATATCAAATATGCAGTATCAAGAAGGACCAGCAGAATTGCAAATTGACGAGTCAGTTAAAACTTTATTTAACATAAAAGGAGCGATGGCATGGCATTCTGAGGAAACAGAAATCAATTACCCAAATTCAACCAAATGTGCAAGAACTATTGTTACCGTTTCCATCTTCATCTTTAGCTGAATGTGGATTTACTGCTGTAAATGCTTCACTGGTAAAAAAAGAAATCATCTGGATGTAACAAAACGGGGGGACTTGAGACTGAAGCTAACCAATAGACGTAAAAAAAATTGTAACCTAAAGGTAGACTTCCGAGCAAAGCGGCTCTGACGTTACTAACGCAGCGTCAAAACCGCCGCGACATAGCGATAGTAATATGCACTATGGAAATGTATGAGGCGCCATTCGAGCGCAGCGACATTGACGCGCTCAGCGTCAGTGCGTTAGTGTCGCTACGCTCAAATGGCGCCTCATACATTTTCATGGTGCATACTGACGTCGCCGCGTCAGTATCGCTGCGCTAGTGACGCCAGTGCCGCTTTGCTTGGAAGTCTACCTTTACATAAAATATCTGTACAGCAAGCATCAAGCGCAATGATCTCACTAAATTAAAATAATAAATTAATATAGAAAAATCTTTATTAAAATTATTTCGAATTTGAATTTCAGTTTTTCATTATATGTTTTGAAAATTTTCTTGTTTCGTAACAATTTCCTAGTGATTTCTTCCTAAAACGTATCAATTAAGTTTTTTAAGTAAACAATATAATTTTTTAATGTTAAAAATTATGTATATGTTACATAGGGGGGGGGGAGGGTGGTGGGTGGTGTCATAAGAATTTTAGAAATGCTTAGGTGGGGCGTGGCACAAAAAAAGGTTTGAAAACACTGATTTAGACAGTATCGAGATTTTGTGAATAAATCATGTCCAGTACATTTTTTTTCAACTTTTTATTTATAAACAAACTTCTAACTAATTTATCATCCGGCTAATAAGAGTATAAAAATGCCCTAATGTTTATGGCCAATTTTTAATTTCTAATTTCGTCTAGTCGTATCTAGTTTTGTCTAGTACATACTTATCTAAACCTTTCTTGTAGTCTAATCTTGTTTGATAGATCTAGTCTCGTTTGACTTGACCAGTCTTATGTATTGAATAGACTAAACATGGCCTTATCTAATCTTCTCTAGTCCCGTCCAGCTTCGCTTAATATTGATTAGTCTTGTCTCTTGTCGAATATGGTCTAGACTTGCCTAGTGTTGTCTAGTCTTGCCTAGTGTTATCTAGTCTTGTTTTATCGGGTCTTGTCTGATCTTTGTAGTATTGTCTAGTCTTGTCTGGTCTTGTCTATTCTTTTCTGGTCTTTGTCTGGTCTTCTCTGGTTTTGTCTAGTCTTGTCTGGTCTTGCCTCGTCTTGCTTGGTCTTGTCTGGTCTAGTCTGGTTTTCTCTGGTTTTCTCTGGTCTCCAGTCTTATCTGATCTTATCTAGTTTTGTTCTGTTCTGTTCTTTTCTGTTATTATATCTTCTTGCTTGTTATCGCCTGTTCCTTTCTTTTGCCTGGTTTTTATTTGAAATCATTCAATTACAATCTAACCTAATTCTGTACTTTTAATCTAGTCTAATCACCCTTTCAAATCTACTCAGCTACTTTTAACAGTATTTAATGTAATATGAACCTCTTTTTTTGTTCAGTTTCGTCTTGAGCAGATGGAACTTGAAATAATCGATAGTAAATGATTATGTTATTCGAAAAAAAAATTCGAAAAGAAAATTTATCGAGAAAATCATGTCTTAAACGAACGATTATAATGGATGCGATTGTACGTCGGCGCTGAAAACAGCAGAAAAGCTAAACTAAATTTAGCTTTTTTCTAGAAGACGCTACATTTTTTTAGATGGCGCATATTTTAAATTCTCATCACGTGATCGAATTTGACGTTAGAAATCAGCGTCTAGCGTCGCAGCTTTATGAACGAGTTTTTTATACTATTTTTCTATTTTGCGCCCTTTTATGCCTTTTCTAAATAAAAAAATTGCCGATACATATCGAGAAAAGTGGATCGCATTCGGCGATCCATTAACGAACCCATATGAGTGCTTTAATGACTTCATTATAGACTCAAAATAGAACAGAGATTTTACAAAACTAAAAACTAATTTAAATCGAAGCAAATATTTACAGCACCAGTAAAATATATTAACATAACTGACCAATTATTTAAATCAAATCTAATTAAAAGAACGAGAATCTATTGGGATTTAACAAAACTTAAAATTTAATTGAATTCAATAGCATATTTTTAGATCTAAAATATTCTCGAATTTTCCGTAACTGAAACTTAATTCTTAAATTATACTAAATCTAATAAGCAAAAGCATATTGCATGTTTTCTTGTAACAAAGTATAATAAACAGTAACTACATACCAGGAATTGGCAAAGGTAAAATTAATTTAAATTTTGAGCTATTAAAAAAATTTAACCCCTAAGGAAATCTAGGAGCCATTTATTTACCCATTTTTTGAATAAAAACAGCTATTTAAGAAAAACTTTTTTACTTTTTTTCTGAAAGAATTATAATTTTTTTCTTCTTCTGTTTCTAACGGTATCTTATTGACGGTATCCCTAAGAGCATGGGAGCTCCGCCGGACATGGTGAAGTTGCTCTTTAGCATCCTTAAATTAGAGGTATTTCTTGTATTTAGTTTGTGGATATATTTTTAGGTAATAACTGTTTCTTTTTGCGTATGTAACATGACACTTCCCACAAATATAAGCAAGTTACTGTTAAAACTTTAAAAAAACTCCGAAAGAGTCCGAAAAATTCTCTTTTGGCCAATAAACTCTCTTTTTAGAATCACTTGGGAATCAGCGTGGTATACATTTAGTAACGCGTCTTTAACTATTAATTCTTTCACGCGTCTTAGTAGATATACTTTTCCATTGATCCTTCTAACGATCTCGTTAGTCATAATTTTTCAATTATGATGCTCTTCTAGGTATACACCAATGAACTTTATGTTACCGGTTCTTTCAATTCTGTTGTTGTTCATTGTTATATATACATATATATATATATATATATATATATATATATATATATATATATATATATATATATATATATATCATCATTGTGTCTGTTTCTAAGTATCATAGTTACACGTTTATAAATATTGTGGAGCGTAAATAATTTTGAATCAGTTTCAATTTTGCAAAACTATTTTCCCTTGAAGCAACTAAAATAAGCAAAGTTAATTAAATACGTAATACAATATTTATTTGGAACAGTTTTGCTTAGATTATTTTGATAAATAGAGATAACGTCGTGAGGAGTTAAAATATTTAATATTTTTTGGTACATCCAAAACCGAACATCCGTACATCCGTAGCCTTCTTTTTACATCCTTCTCTTACATCCGTAACCAGAAGTTAACTTCTTCTGTTAACTTCTCTACGAACAAGTTTGTAAATTACATTCAATCATCCTCAGACTTTTCGGAACAGTTTACTACATATTTTTATTTGAATCATATTTTTATCACTTCAAAATAGTATATTTTGTAACTCGGGCGGTAAGTTGTCAATTTGACGCGAGAGCAAAATTGGGCGTACGAACTAAGTCAGTGCCGCACCTGTTACAAACAATATTTTTTATTACTCCTGCGAGGGGATGTATTTTACAAGTTTGCGATCAAGGGGCCATCCAAACAAAAAATGGAATAAGAAATGTAGAATTCGCTTTTTCATTGGTCTCCGGTGGTATGGATTCGTCATAAGAACTCTCCTCAGTCTCCGGCATCACCATAGAATTTACACTCATTTTAAAGCGTTTTCTTCTTTCTTCTCATTTTAATGTTGTTTTTCATTATTTTGTATTGAATTATTTTGTAATGAAAAAAATGTCTGACACTTTCACGTTACTTATTTAATATTGAAGTCTTGATTGTGTTTATTTAATTTATTTTTTTAATGTAACCTAGCGATATTTAATATTTGCGTGCGTTACCCAGGTTATGTGGAAATACAACGAGAGGTGGCATTTCTCGTATTAAAAAACGTGCGTCAAGAAGTACTTTTCGCGCATGAGTAATAAAAAATATATTGGCATATTATTTGATCCCATTTTTTGCATTTCGGGGGACAAGGATCCTTATTTCACGGTACAATTGACCGGGATGCAGCACGACATGGAACGTAGTATTTTACTGGAACGTAACATTGCTACTGAGTGTAATAACTGTATGAATATCCTTTATTATTGCACATTGGTGGTATTTGTTTACAAAATGATTTAGATCTGTAAATTTGAAAATCTGTAATTTTGAAAAAAAAAATACATACAAATATTTGAATTAAAAATCAAATAAAAAGATTAAATAACAAACAAATAAAAAGTGCAATATAATAAATAAAAAGCTTAAGATAGGAAATAATTATAATGTAAGCCATAATTAATTAACTAGTCAATTTTCTGGGTTCCTAATATGAGTGTGTCGAGTCTGATGTGAACTAATCGAAATGAACTGTTTTATTTTTATATTCGTTTGTAACTAAATAAGAAGGCTTTTTCAACTCTTTATCATTCAACAAAACTACACCATAAATATCTTTCAACGAAACTACACCATAAATAGAGATAATGACTAAATCTTACACAAAAAATAAGAATTAAAGATAGTAATAGAAGTAAAATAAAAGTTAAAGATAGTAGGATTTGTATGGAAACAAGGTGATTTACTCAATTCAGCACTGCGTTAGCACGGACTATATTAAATAAACTTTTCCTAGACAAAAGGACAATATATTTTCATGTTAGATTACGATGCATTAAAACACAGATGAAATGGAAAAACGAAATGTAAGTGGCGTAAAACAAGCATTAAATATGGTTTTATCTATTTTATTTAAATACAAATCGATTTGATGACAACAAAAATACTAAAGCTATCAAAAGTATATGCAAATAATACTAGATTGAATATATTAGCAATATATTTTCAATTAGCAATGGGTAAACAAATTTGGATTAACCCTTTCGGCCCTTAATTTTTAATTTTGAAAAAACATTTTTTTTGTTAAATATTATTGATGGCAAGCTGATGGCAAGTAAAAATGTCCATTTATTCAATTAAAATAACCAATTATATACATAAACTCAATAACATAATTTATTTTAAATATAAATTTTTAAAGCAGGTTTTAAATTTATATAAGCGTAAGTTAACTTTGCACTTTTCGCACTGAATCCGTGAACCCCCTCCATATGTCTGAAGCTTACAGCGCTGCCCACTGCCTCTCATGTATCGGCAAGTGACCAGAGTTATAAAATGTTATGCCATTCACAGAAATGATATGTGCTTTTTGCGCTTAATTCGTACTTGTGAATTTCTGCGACTGCCGAGCAATGGTCTACCTCGTTTCGGCGTACTAATTAGGCTATCAGAAAGTACCAACTATTCTGCTATTGATATAGTAAACTACAACAAATCCATCCACTTTCTTCTCCACGGGTTTGGCTTTCCTTTTAGATATTGCTTTATAACAAGTTTTCCTTTGAAAGGTATTATTGATTCATCAATGCCAAGATTTTCTTCAATTACCAACTATTAACACCAGAATTGATGATTGACCAGATTGATCGTACCTTCTAGAGTTTATCATTTCCATTTCGTTCTCCATTTATACCAACAATGTGCAAGTTATTTCGTAGGGATTCAAATCGGTTACGAGGTAATTCAATATCATCTATGAATTGTATTCTTCTGGCAGGTGTCCAATACATCCTCAGTCTGGGAAAACGAAATATGCCCATTAATATATGCAGAGCTACAAATTTTCTAATTTACTCTACATTTGTGTTGATATTTTTTCCGCTTTTGTGAATTTAATTCAAGTTTGTCTTTTCTGCCAGATCAATAAATATTTTATTTTAAAAATATTTCGCAATATACATTATCGGAGACTCATCCTTATTCCTGAGTATTTTCATTATTCTCAGATTCTCAGGAGTAAAAACAATGTTGCGGTAAAAACTCATTTTGCTTCCAAATGTTTTTTTTTCTTTCGTCTTTCTTTTGAATAGATTTTTGTTAGAATAGTTGCGATAACGGTATGTCTTCATCTTCATTTTCTTGTCCATCATTTGACACTTGCTCAATGTCGGTTTCGTTAACATTTTCTTGTGCAGCATCATCTTCTATGTCCGAATCCGGCAAATTAGATATTGCAGCATTGGCATCTTGCGAAGTTACTTATTTTTCCAAAGACTTTCTATGTTCCCATAAAAGCGCATTGTTCCATTAAAATCTATGAAGGTAGAGAAAAAATAAGCTTTTTTTAAATTTGCTCATACACCAATGGCAATTGCGTATATAAACTTCAAGGAGCTGCGACTAGTATTATTTATGCACAATCCCCACACATTTCATATTTCGCATATTGTTGCGAACTGGTAATTCGGTATGGTGCTGCTCCAGGATCAGGACAATGGATGAATTAATTACACGAAAATATGTCCTTTATATGTAATTAAATACTACTTATCTACTAATACCTTACAATATGTACAACTAATCACTAACTTATTACTATAATTACTAACTAACAATAATACACTTAATTCTACGAAACTTGTGGTCGAAACCCGGAATTTACTTCGACGAAAATACGGAGGTTTCGTTCTCAAAACTCAAATTACTCTCTTGCTAGCTCAATTCTGACTGCCCCTTTTTAACTTCCCCTCTACCTCATCACCTCGGTCTTGGTGTGAGTCCTCCCCTAATCTTTATGGAAAATTTCCAGAACTCATAAAACAAAATCCTCTCGGCGTCTTGGCACGATCCCTAAGTTCGAGCGTCTGCCCGCATGATTTAGATAAACCAGACTAATGGTCCTAAATAAACAAAAACTAATCGAGTGTCCTCTTAGGGTTCTTCGTGAGAAACTCAAATTCTTTGAAACCAAAATCGCGAGATCACGATATCTTGCACTTCACATACCAGTCAAAATCAAATCAATATTGAGTTTGACACATTAATTATTTGTACATACCAAATGTATGTTTGATGATCAGCATCCATCTTGAACAACGTTTAGAAAATGCTTATTCACAAGCATCAAAAGTTGATTAAACTGCGCATGGATATTCTTTAAAATATCTTGTTGGAAAAACATTCAGTGATGAATAGTAAAAATATGAATAGGCAGGGGGAGGCTGACCCCCCAATGAAATTATTTCATGGTCTTCACTTACTATATCTACAACTGACCGATCCTTTCTTTAAAGTTTGGTCCAATGTGGATACTACGTTAATAACCCTTTAAACACTGCGGTCAAGTGGACAATTATATTTTGCCCACGTTTTTCTCTTAGAGGCCCAGAAACCTAGATGTTATATAATTTCGCGTTAATTAATTACACATTTGTCTCCTGGTACAAATGTGGCCGACACTCGCTGCCTGGATAGAACTCGGGATCTCCAGATTTGGTAGTTAACGCTCTAACTCTAGACCACGAGGCCGACACTGATCTACCCTACTTTTATAATGTTTCTATAACTAAATGAGTCTCTGTGACAAAACGTAAATAAATAAGTGATTTTTTATAAAAGATTAATGTTTACTTCTAATAAACATAACAATAATATAACTTCTAATAACAATACTGGACCAGAAATTCCTCTGAATTTTTGACTCGGATTCCACATCCTTGGTTGGTATCAAGAGATAATCTGATAAACTGAATTTTAGAACAGACCAAAGACCAGTTCAAAATGTAAAGAGATACACCTTAATGAATTTAGTAGTTGCCTCAATTGCTTTTAATATTTTAATATGTAGGCAGACGAAACACAGTTTTAAATACTATAACAAAACTATACTCTAACTAAAGTATACACAAATTAAATAAAGTTTACACTAACTAAATAAAGTATGCACTAACTAAATAAAGTATGCACTAACTAAAGTATACACTAACTAAATAAAAAGTCCTCTCCATAAGCATCAAAAGTCCTCTCCATAAGCATCAATACGCTTATCAGCCAGGCAAAACCACAGTAGACGCTCTACACGAGATAACGAACACATTGGAGGCAGCACTGGACTGCAAAGAAATTGCTGCAGGTTTCTTTATAGATATAGAGGGAGCGTTTGACAACACAACCCGTTTATCAATAAAGAATGCAGCCACCAACAAAGGGATCGAAGACCCTATCATTGAGTGGATTCAAAACATGCTGACCAATCGAAAAATTACCGCAGCACTGGGGGGATCGACGAGGACGGTAACCACAGAGAGAGGGTGTCCATAAGGGGGGGGGGGGGTATTATCGCCTCTGCTGTGGTGCCTGGGCGTAGATGATCTCCTAGATGTGCTAACAAAGAACGGGTATAAGGCGGTTGGCTATGCAGACGATGCTGCCATCATAATAAGGGGAAAGTTTGGTAATACAATCATGAACCTTGCACAGAGTGCACTTAACCCCATCAACTGTTGGAGCAAGAAGGAGGGTCTTAGTGTCAACCCTAGCAAAACAGTAATGGTTCCCTTTACCACAAAGGGAAGCTGAACTTGAAAGCTCCGAGCATTGAAGGTCAGACGTTAGTGTTTTCCGAGGAGGTGCAATATCTAGGGGTAACCTTGGATAAGAAACTCACTTGGAACTCGCATCTGAACAAAACGCTCTCAAAAGCCACAGCGGCCTTTTGGATCTGCCGTAAGCTTTTTGGGAAAACATGGTGACTAAAACCCAAAATGGTCCTTAGGTCTTACACAGCAGTGGTAAGACCGATTATCACCTACGGTTCACTCGTATGGTGGTACAAAACATGCTACAAGAGCTTCAACGGCTTGCGTGCTTGGGTATAACAGGAGCGATGCAATCTACTCCCCTGAAAATAGGGGAACAAATCGGAGAGAAATTTCTGAAGCAGCCCTGGGACGCAATGTCTACAGAATACGACTTTGACACAGCCGTTGAAGTGGTCATCAATGACCGCCATAGCAGTGTTCAAAGAATCGAAAACCTGAAAGACAAAGCGTCCATGTGGTACAACGACGCATAAAAAACTGCTAAGGGTACAGGAATTGGCATATACAGCCGGAGTCACAGGGAGTCCACGGCATTGAGCCAGGCTCCCACGGTACTACAGGCTGAAATTATAGCCATTGAAAGATGCCCACAAATATGCCTTAAGAAACGTCTTAAAGGAGTGCAAATTTACATCCTAACGGACAGCCAGGTAGCTCTAAGGAATTTAAAAGCCCACAACTTTAATTCCAAAGTAACCTGGAACTGTAAACAAACCCTGAAACAACTGGTGAAAGGTAACAGAAATACGCTAATGTGGTCACCGGGTCACCAGGGCATATATGGGAATGAAATGGCCGACGCACTCGCCAAAAGCGGGGCCGAGGCTCCCTTCGTGGGCCCGGAGCCAACTTGTGGGCTAACAAAGGCCCACTTAAGGCAGAGGGCTAAGAAATGGGAAGAAGAGCAAAAGCAAACCCACTGGAAGAACACGCCAGGACAGCGGCAAGCTAAAATGCTCATAAACTATTCTGCCGCAATAACGCAGCAGATGCTAAGCTTCTCTAGAAGAGAAATCAGAACTTTGGTAGGCATACTCACAGGATACTGTCCGGTGAGATATCACCTACACAAAATGAGAAAGGCAGAGGAAAATGCCTGTAGATTATGTGAATCAGATGAACAAACCGCTGAACACATAATGTGCACATGTGTAGCGCTAGCACACATAAGGCTTGCCCACTTCGGGGTCGCAAGATGGACCACCTTGGAGCTGAGTAGTAAGCCTCTCAGGAATATCTTAGACTTCGTTCACGAAGTTGAATTCCTGGGAGAATAATTGTAGTAGGGTCAAGCACAATAGATCAAGTTGGTCGCAGTGTAGAAAGGCTTTGCAGCCAAACGACCCCCACACAAAAAAAAACTAAATAAAGAATACACTATCTAACTAAAGTATAGAGAATGTAAATAAAGTATGCACTAAGTAAAGAGTACGCTAACTAATTAAAGTTTAAATTTATTAAAGACGAAATGTAGCTAGAATGTATAAATATATTTAACGTATTCGTAGCTCTATAATATTAAGTCTTATTAAGACTGTGACAAATATATATATATATATATATATATATATATATAAATATATATATATATATATATATATATATATATATATATATATATATATATATATATATATATATATATCTCATGCTGAAATAACGACTTCCCTGGCTAATACCACCAGGATATTGAATTATACAACAGACATTTGCATTATTATTACTAGTATTAGTACATTTGCATGTTATTAACAAGCTCTAGATATTTAACATTGTTTTTAAGATCTCTCCTTTCTATTTAAATTAAGTGAATTCTACAGACGCGAGATATATCTACATATTCAAGCTACATTTCGTCTTTAATAAGTTTATATTATTGTATCGATTTTTAGTATGATTTCACCAATATACCAAATACCTAAACTAAATAAAATAAAGTATACACTAACTAAATAAAGTATACACTAACTAACTAAAGTATACACTAACTATAGTATACACTAACTAAATAAAGTATACATTAACTAACTAAAGTGTCCACTAATTTGAATTCGTCGTAAGTTGTAGGTATATAACATATTTCACCTTTAAATTTGATTATTAAAATTATTAAAATATGTATTAATAATCTTCATCTATGTGTTTAGATTAGTTTTAAATAATTTTAATGAAAATTGGAATATTCTATAGACATTTAGATTTCTTTTTAAATCTTGAAATTTAATGGAATTTACAGATCTTGTTAAAAGCATTTTTGCTTTCACGCTTTCTTGCAGAAGTAATAAACATTTAAAATGCGTAAAAATTTTACAGATAATCATTTTACCATGTAAAGTCATAAAGTCAAACAAGTCTTAAAAAACTCATTAATTTTTTATTTAATTTGATAAAATTTGATAATTTTCTTACACTATATATTTAAAAGTTATAATAATAACTAACATTTAATAAAATATTCATTGTTTTTAAGAAAAATTATCGATCTTTGCTTTTGCGTGGTTTAAAAAAATGAAAAACGAATTTCAAAAAATAACATTCAAGCATAAATAGTTGAATTTTAATTGTATCGGGATCAATTTAAACCATCCAATTCATTTTCTGTTGGTTTTAAGATTGGTTTCAAAATTAGACAAATTTCAAATTTGAACGAATTTTAAATTCGACTAAATTTAAGCTTTTTTTTAATTTAAAATTTTTGGAACAATTTGTAGTAAAAAAAAATTGCATTTATCTACTCGCAAACTAAAATGAACACATAAATAAGTAAATTATTGTATGTGAAGGATGTCATTATTATAATCGTGTGTATAATTCGTGCGAAAAAGTCCAATGAAAATCAAATGGAGTTTCATTATTAAACGATTTCTGTTTATTTTTACTATGGCAACAACTCGCGTCAAAATCAAAAAACATAGACGTACTGAAAATAATTTTTTATTTCTGACATATAATAAAATTTAATTAATTTTGATCAAGAGGCCGAGACTTCTTGATTCTTATTTTGAATCAAGAAGTCTCGGCCTCTCAGTCTAAATTTATCCTGGCTCTAATATAACTTAACCTAACCATAACTTAATTTAGATTATATCTAGGTTAATCTAGATTACATCTACAACGACCAAAGAGTGTTCCCGTCACTGTGCGTTTTTACTATAGTAAATTTTTTTTAAGAATGCAGTACAGGGAAGCTTATTTGACCTTGTTCTCTGATTGGCTTAAATCGAGGAGAAGTTTTTCTCCATTTATTTGTTTGTATTTTATTACTACTGTTGCCATTTTGAGCATTTAATCAATAATAATAAGATATTCAATGAAACCACTAATAAATTACTAATTTTATATTCAAGTAACTGTATTTGAATTTGGCGCCAAATTTTGTAACTAGATTGAACATTTATCATGGTGTAAATCAGGTTTCTTGTTCCTGCATTCTTAAAAAAAATGAACTATAGTTAAAAAATTTTACTTATTGTGTCAGTGATTGGAAGTATTTTGTCTGTCAAAATTACAATTTTTTTATATTATCGGTAAGAAACAATTATTTTTTGGTAGATTCAACAATATTTTAATATGCTCCGTAGATAAAATATTGTATGATACACGTGTGTGAAAGGCTTTTGTGCACACTTGTATCATAAGCTACTATTATGCAATTTTTTGTTGATAAAGAAATTTTTTAGAAATTTCTTATTACTGTTATTATTTTATTTTAAAGATTAAATTGAATTTACCGTAATTTATAGAACATTTAATTATAAATGCTATAAATTTATACAAATCTTAAATACGTGTTCTTAAGATGCATAAGAGACAGGAACAATTAGATAAAGTATCTCAAACTTTATCTAATTGTTCCTGTCTCCCAGTACAAATTCTCCTTATATTTATCTTCGCAAATTATTAACACTCGCAATCCTATTACATTTTATCTATATTTTTACGCAGCTATTGAAATAAAAAATAAACTTAATATAACGTTTACACTCGGCGAGTGTTAATAATTTGCGAAGATAAATATAAGGAGAATGTGTACTAGGAGACAGCAAAAATTAGATAAACTATCTCATGGCATCTTAAGAATATGTAATTAAGATTTGTATGATTGGTGAGAGGATGAGATATGTGCAGTTGTTTTTCAAAGTGGCTTTTAAGTAGGTAGTTTGCATAAAGTCTTGGGTAATTAGTCCAAGAATTAGTTATGCAGAAAAACAATGGCCAGACTGAGAAACATACAAATGATGTGAATTACTTAACGGTTAATATAACAAATAAGTTTAAATTAATCTTAACAAGTTTTTTTTTAAATTAAAGTGTTTTTAAATGTATTTAGATTAAAGTAGTATATAGTTGATTATTTTGGGTTTTAACCACAAATTTGTCAAATCAAAGTTCATCGTTGTAAAGGGTGATAAATTAAGAGTGTCCTGATTTCAAAATGCAATTATTGAAAAACGAAATAAGTTGGACACCAAATTTTTATTGAACATTGAACATAAAACATTATAGAATAATTACATTAAAAAACATCAATAAAAATTAAAGAATATAGAAAAAAGTTTAATAACAAGTTAAATGTTTAATGCCTAATTAACAATTAATACTTAAAAATACATCAATAATATGACCTCTGTTTGCTTCGATGCATGACTGAGATCGATGCAAGAATGAACGCATTGCACGCTGGCTATTTCTGGCGAAATCTCACCAATAGCTTGTGGATTGTTTCGTCTTCAGTCGAAACCAGAGTTTCAGGTCTTCCAGAGTTTCAGGTCGGTTGCGATAAACTTAGATTTAACATGACAAATAAAAAATAATCCAAAGCCGACAAACCCGGGAAAGAGGAGGCGACAACAGATCCCTACCGTACCTATATTTATATTTTCAAAAGTTTATTTTCAAAGTTATATTTGGTCCTGTTAAAGTTCAATTTTCATCACTGTCATTTTCATTAATTTTGAGGCTGTTTTTCAGGACGAATTTAGATTTACAAAGACGAGGTTGGAGTTTGATAGGACAAATTTCAACTTGAAACTTACTTACCTACTGAACTTGTGGTAAATTGAGACATACAACGAATTCCTCAAACATGCCCAATTGTATATTTTATTAATGTACAATATACAATTAGGTGTATACATAAATAAAATTGGATATACCATATACATATTTATTGTATATGTGCATATACATATATACAATAAATACTTAAAAAAAGGCCTGTAAATTAGATAAACCTTATGATATTTAATATATAATAATATTGACTGATTCGGTATTCTAATACGTGGTCTGTTAGAAAAGTATCCGACCTTTTAGCCGGTAAAAAAAAAACTAGCATACCTGGAGAGTTGGAAACCTAATGTGTATACATATATACAATTGGATATACCATATACATATTTATTGTATATGTGCTTATACATATATATAATAAATACTTAAAAAAGCCTGTAAATTAGATAAACCTTATGATATACAATTCACGAGCTAGTGTAATACTTTTCTTTTAATATTAAATGATTCGGTGTTCTAATACGTGGTGTGTTAGAAAAGTATCCGACCTTTAGCCGGTAAAAAAAACTGGCATACCTGGAGCGTTGGAAACCTAATCACCCTCAAAGTAGTCTCCTTGGGACTCCACACATTTCTCCCAGCGGTGCCGCCATTGTTGGAAGCATTCCGAAAAAGCGTCTTTCGGAATCGACTTTAGCTCGGCTGTCATTGCAGCCATAATGTCCTCACTTGTCTGAAATCGCATTCCTTTCAATTGGGGAATAGCCAGAAGTCGCAGGGGGGGCATATCAGGAGAGTAAGGAGCCTGTCTCCAAATTGTGAACCAAGTGCGAAGAATATGCTGGAGCATTGTCGTAATGGAGTCGCCAATTTCCTGATGACCATAACTCCAGTCGCTTGCGCCGCACAGTATCACGTAGGCGACGTAGGACATCCCTCATTTCACTTGTCGTCATTTTACTTGCATTGAAAAACCGACGAGAGCACTACATACTACGTCACTCGAACACTGCTCGACAGCAACTGACGCTATCTACAGGCGCAAAAAAATCACGCATGCGCACGAAGGTTCAAGGTCGGCTAATGCAAGCGCGCTTGATTCAAATCCATCAGGTTTTCAAAATAAAAAAATAAGGTGGGATACTTTTCTAACAGACCACGTATTGACCTTTAAATAATGTTATTAATTTCCTAACTGCTGTCAGACGAACTAACTATAGAATAGGTTTTTTTTCTCAGCCCAATGTAGGTTCAGAGACCTACATCCCTTTGAAAATACTGCTGCCTTATATGTCTATTGTATTCCCCCACATTGTTCCATTCTAGCAAATAGATCCAGACCATGTATTAGGTCCATAAGTCTACGTGACTTGTGGTTCGGCGGCAGACCCTTGGCTGTAGTGTTGAGTTTTTCTCCTGCGCGCGATTGCTTTACGATGGAATATTATATGAGAGTCAATTTCGTCTTCTTCATTGCAGAGTCTGCATAGTGGTTCATCTATCCAGATGCTCATCTTCTGCAGGTGTCTTTTTAGTGCGCTGTGTCCCGTTAAGAGACCTGCCACATTTGTAATCTGCTTCTTGGAAAGTTGCAAGATTTCAACTGTTAGGGTGTTATATGGGACTTATCATTCGTTTGGTGTGTTGCAGGGCACTTGTGCGGACCAATTGTAGCCATGGTTTTGGTGACGTAGGACCTCTCCCTTGCAATATTTTGCAAGTGCGTCCGCCTTTTCGTTTCCTTCCAAAACCTATGTGGCCTGGCACTGTACTAGACGTTTTAAGTTCTGAAGGCATTCCCAAACTGTCCCAGATTGTATTCTATGACATGTTAGGGTGTTTATCGCAGCCTGCCTCTCCGTGAAAATATAGATGTTTGTACTTCTGTAGTCTATTCTTAAATTTTCCCGGACACATGTATCGACCGCGAGAGTTTCAGTTTGGAAGGCAGTAGTGTGTCTCTCTAGTGGCACACTTGTGCTGCAGCTAGGAGACAGACCACATACTCCAGCGTCAGTTCCGCTGTTTTTCCTAGAGCCGTCTGTATACCAGAATAGGTCTGCTAGGTTTTTCTTGTGAAAAAATTCTTCTTGAAGGAAATCTGTAGTCCTCATTTTTCTGCTTAATTGGTTAGTATATTCAAATGTTCTATATCTGTGTCAGTATTTCGTTGTTTTAGAAAGGAGCGCGAGGTTATCGCCAAAAGCAAGGCAATTGATGCCATTCTTTGATCTTCCAAAGGATACCTGGTTAAGTAGTCGTTTCCTGTACAGTTCTTTCTCCCATTCCGGAATAATCTTTTCTAACACACAGTTGAATAGAACTATTGACAGTCCATCACCTTGTCTAACTCCTGTTTTAATTCCAAACTCTTTGGAGGTCTCTCCCTTGTACTTTACTTTGGAATGTGTTCCTGTTAGCGTCAGCTTAATAATTTCTCTTGTTTTGGCGTCGACGCCAAATTCCACCAGTGTGTTAAACAGCACTTCCCTGTCAATAGAATCATAAGCTTTCTTGAAGTCTACAAAAACTACTACTAGCTCTTTTGATATACAATTCTCCAGTATTCGCTTCAAGCTCCAGATTTGTTCAACACATGATCTTCCTTTCCTAAATCCCGCTTGATATTCACCAGGTTGGTTTTTCACAAGTATCTTATGACAGTGTCTTATATATTACAGGAGCTATAGAAATGCGACGGTAGTTTTATGCGAGGAAAATTAGTATTATCAACTATTAATATTTTTTCTTGTTTCGAATAGTCCTACTTTGGACCACGCTTGTTCAACTGTTGGGCTTTGATCTTTGCCCAGTATTGTCGCATCTTCTGCCGGTGTAACTCCTTTCTCTCTTCTGTCCAGGGAGTAACTTTTCCTTCGGGGTTTTTTCCTGAAATCCACGGACAGCCTACAGGGTGCGGTTTTTCTTATGGTAATTCTCTTCTGTCCACTGTAGCTGTGTTTTGAAGGGTATTTAGAATGAAAGCCTTTGAGGCATCGAGTCTCCTACCTTGTTAAGGATTGGCTCTTTTATTACATCCGTTATTGAGGTAACCTGACCTTGCTAGGGTTTACCATGTTTTGTTGCACTTGCATCTGAAAGCTCCCATCCTAGCCTTCCTCATGATGAAAATAACCAGAGGAGGGAGGCTTAACATTGCTTCCAGAGCTGCTGAAGTTGCGGTGCGGTCATCGATCCCGTGATTAGTAAGCAGGTTAGTCTATGTACATTGGAGAGTTTGTTTATAGCTTGCTGCTGTTTTAGTTTGGTCCACCAAATTATAGAATAGGCAGTTCATCAAAATATTGTTGTGTAATCGTAATCACAATAAATAATACAATTTTCTTGCATATTTTTAAACAAATAATATAATTCAACAAATAGTAAATAATTTGTTTGTCTTCTCTTATAAACGTTTTTTGTCATAGAATTTAATTTGAATACTAATCTATAGTAAGAGGATTCATTATACCGTTAAGATTTCGCTATTGAATTTTTTTTGTTGGCATTTAATTCGTTTCTATCGTAAAATACTGTTTTGTGTTATTACATATAAATATATAGTAGATGTTTAAACTATTTAGAAATTTCGAAGCTAATGAGAATTTAGTTGAACATGGTATTAAGAATGGTATAAATTATACAGGATATAAGTTTTAGCCGCATTAAGGTAGTTAATTGACTCACACGTAAAATGTAGTTTTTTGTGGATAATCTAGACTTTCCTTTTACTAGATTAACTAGGTTGCAGATTAACCGACTTGTTAAAAAAATCAAATTATGTGGAGACGAAATTATTCTATCAAAACATTGCTTCCTAAATGTTTAGATATAATACAATCAAGAAAATTAAATTTTCTTTCCGCCGCACCGGACCAACCGCGGATATTTGTCTGACTAATGTTAAAAGATGTACTAGGGACGCGGGCTAAAGGTTGCTAGAAAAAAATCGAGTTGCGTACAAAAGTTACTCCTCAAATGTCAAAAAAACGGATTTCACTTTTTCGCATTTGGAAGACTGCGTGATACTTGCGCCCGGAAGAATGACACGGATCGAAAGCCCGTTCAGTTCTACAATAGAAAATGTTATTTTTTTGTTTCGCCATGCAAGAAGAAAGGAGTTTTTAAAGAAAAAGTGAAGAAATGTTAATTAAAATGCAGCAACAACTGCCCTCTGCGGGAGCTGAACGTTAAAAATATATCATAAAAATTATATTAAATATTAAAAATTATATAAATTAAAAATTAAATATTTCTGCCCGAAAAAAAATCCTGCATTTCTAATCCATTTTTAATCATTTTAAACAAAATCTCAATTTTTTTGTCCCCATATTAATTCATTATCGCTCGGCCGCTCGTTTACTCATAGAAGAAAATCGCATTGAAAACATGTTTTTGTGTCTTTCCTAATTTACAAAATACTTTTGAAGACTGAAAGTTCTTTACAAAAAATATTTCTACGCGTTACTATATTTTTAAAATCAAAGCAGCGAATTTAAAATAAACTTTTATACATGTATCAGCTATGAATGTTTCAAACGAAACACGCATACTTAAAACTTGGTTTCTTTTGAAAGCACAGTGTGATGAAATTGCAGTATCAACATTCTATCTCCCCTTTAAAACCAGGAATGTTAGAAAATAAGAAAAATGTGGAATTCTGAATATGTTTGGTAGCGCATTCCAAAATGAACAGTTATTTTCCACATTGACAAAATTCTCTTTTTTAAGTTTTCTTTTTGAAAAATGCTTTTAATTTACCGCATTGGCCCTCCTTAATTTGATTATAAAACAGAATGTATCAAACAAATTTTGTTACGTCTTTAATAATACCATTAAATCGAAATGACATCGATATTGTAGATTATACCTATATATAGAAAATAGAATTATAAATATTTAGACATATCTATTACAGTGTTGGTATTCTATTAAACATCTCAGATTTTTTTAAATCTCCTTTAAAATATTAATAGAATTCGAATTCAGTTAACATTTAGTGTTTATTCTCGTTTATTTTCAATAACAGGTTGTTTTTGTCATATTTGTTTAAAATTTTAATATTATCTGATTTTTAGCTTTCTATAATTAAAACAACAAACCTACTAAACATTATGCGATATTTTTATTATTTGTTTTATAACTATATACAAATGTCTTTATACAAATCATCTGCAAATGATAAACATCTTCATGCATTGTTTTCATTTTTTATCTATTTATCTTTTGAGTATATCTCGTTACCTCTCTATTTTTTTAAGTTGTAGAATGAATATTTAGTATTTTATTTTTCTATGAAATCTGGTATATTGAACTCAACTCTCTAGAATTGTGTAACACAATATCTTCTAAAAATAAAGAGATATGGAGTTTTTTTAAGCGCATACACAAATTGCGTCTTACATGCAATTTTTGTGGAAAAAGTTATGAAACAAGTGGAAACACAACTAACATAACCAGACATTTAAAAGATAAACATCTGTATGCATATCTGGAATTAGTGAATGATAAAAAAATTTCCATCTCCAGTAGCATTAGTAACTGCTGAATGTAGTACATCTTCCAACACCGAATTAAAGAATATTACTGCTGATATTGTATAAGAAGCTGAAATTACTGCTGATAAAGTATATGTTACTGCTGGTATATATTATACTGCAAGTATATACTGCAAGTATATATTACCTACTGCTGATATAATATTGTCTCAAAATAATAATTCCATTTTTGATTTGATAAATCTTTTGATAAATATATTGAATCGCGATTAAAAATATTTTAGTAATAACTATTATTATTATTATCGTATAGGGCCATTAGAGACCACGTTAGGTAACAATTATATGTTTTTGGAAGCCTTCCTTGCAGCCCAAAACCTTTGCATTATTTCTCTGGCAGCCTGTCTTCTTTCTTCTTTCCAACCACTGCTCCTTTTTGGTTCGTCATGAAATCTTTTAAACTTGTCTATCACTGACCTAAACTTTCTTCGGTTTGAGATGTCTTCTGAATTCAGTCCAACCTGTTTGAGATCCTTTCTCACCTCCCTGAACCATTTGTCAGACACTTTAGGTCTACTGTCAAGTATTTTAAAAATTCTTCTTGTTAGTTAGTCTCTGCTCATCCATTCTAAATAAATGCCCATAGAATTTGAGTCCCAGTTTTCTCATGGGCACAACCAGTCTTTCATTATCCTGGTAAAGTTCTTACCTTCCTCTTAACATATATTGCCCATCCACAATCTTTGGACCCATTATCTTACGAAGGATCTTTCTTTCAAATTTCTCAGCTTCTCTGAGTCCTGCTTTCCCAGTCATTTGGAGGCATTCACTAGCATACAGGCATTCGGTTTTAATCATTGTAGTGTCTCAGTTAAGATCCGTTCGAGATGGCTTTCTTCTTGTATAAAGCACATGTTCTGCGAAAAGCCGCTGCCATCTTCTCCCGTCAGGTGTTGTTAGCTTCTCTTTCACTGGTTTTTAACTGCACGATTTCACCCAGGTACTTGTTGACAACTCTTTCTATCGTACCATGCTCGGTCTTCGGGTGACTGGAGGCTTTTTTAGTGTTTGACCTATACTTCGTTTTTTTCAAAGGAATTCTGTAGTCCTCATTTTTCTGCTTGATTGGTTAGTATATTCAGATAGCTGTGTCAGTATTTCTAGAAAGGAGCGCGAGGTTATCGGCAAAAGCAAGGCAGTTTCATTCCATTATTTGATCTTCCAAGGCAGCGTTTCCCAAACTTTTTTCTTCGTGACTTTTTTCTTATTTTAATATTTTTCCTTCGCGACCCGGTTATTTTAATATTTTTCCTTTGTAACCCGTAGATGTTGTTCATAAAATGGGAGAGATAGTCAGAAACGGCATATATGTAGTTGCGCAGTAGTTTGTTTGCGCATTGGGGTTCATGTGATAACAATTCAAATATATTTCAAAATGGCGTGTTCAACATTTTTAAGCAAGAAAAAGCGAAAATGAGATGAGTAATGCGTTTATGAGTAATGTTCTAACTTGCAACTTATAAGAAATAGGCAACTTGTAAATGAGTGCTAATTGGTAGCCGTAAACTTACAAACGATAACAAATAAGTACTAGTTTTTTACAAGTTTGAGTTATCTCACAAGTCGCGGCATTGTGGGACGTTATTTGTTTTTAATAGTTTCTTCCAAGAATAGCTTGATATATTCGCAGAAAATATAAAAGTATAATGTATTTTTGCACACAAATAATTTATTGAATAATATCGATTTAATTTTATTTAGATATATTTTACATTTTCGTAAATTTTTTTTTTCAGTTTTGCCTTTGCGACCCGGTATTTTTTTCTTTGGTCCGGTACCGGGTCGCGACCCAGTATTTGGGAAACTCTGTTCCAAAGGATACTTGATTAAGTAGTCCTTTCCTGTACAGTTCTTTCTCCCATTCCGGGATAATCTTTTCTAACACACAGTTGAATAGAACTGTAGACAGTCCATCACCTTGTCTGACTCCTGTTTTAATTCCAAACTCTTTGGAGGTCTCTTCCTTGTACTTTACTATGGAATGTGTTCCTGTTAGCGTCAGCTTAATATTATTTCTCTTGTTTTGGCGTCGCCGCCAAATTCCACCAGTGTGTTAAACAGCACTTCCCTGTCAATAGAATCATAAGCTTTCTTGAAGTCTACAAAAACTACTAGTAGCTCTTATATACTATACTACTACTACTAGGCTCCAGATTTGTTCAACACATGATCTCCCTTCCCGCTTGATATTCACCAAGTTAGTGATCCACTTGCTCCACAAGTCTCTTCTGTAGCGTTTTAGACAGTGTCTTATATGTTACAGGAGCTATGGAAATGCGACGGTAGTTTTATGTGATGATAATTAGTATTATGAACTATTAATACTATTGTCACAACTTATTGTCGCAACTTCGGCCGGTGTAACTCCTTTCTCTCCTCTGTCCAGGGGGTAACTTTTCCTTCGGGGTTATTCCTGAAATCCACGGACTTCCTGCAGGGTGCGTCTCACAGACTGTCTGTTTTGGGGATCTGTTATTCCCAGTTCTTTAATATCCTTCTCGGTTTCTGTCAACCAAGTGGTACGAACCTTCTTGTTTCGCAAAAAGGCGAACAGACGGTTGGTTAGTCGGTTTGGAGGCAACCAATTCCTTGCACAGCCAGAGAGCCTCTCAATATGTTCATAGAGCTCGGAGTTATGTCGTTTTCGGAATTCCCCATCTTCATTTACCGAACTATTAATACTATTCATATTAAAAATATTTTAGCAATAACTCAACAAGTAATCAAAAAATTCAAACCAATGCATTAAAAGCAATGGTTAAGCAATTAACCTTTACAAAAAAAAAAACGTTTTTTTTTTATATTTCGAAAAATGTATCGATATATCGATTTTTTTTAATAGATCAAAACGATAGTTCGATAGTTCCAAAA
This sequence comes from Phosphuga atrata, assembly GCA_944588485.1. NCBI lineage: Eukaryota > Metazoa > Arthropoda > Insecta > Coleoptera > Silphidae > Phosphuga > Phosphuga atrata. Next base: position 85,016,265 of record OX155892.1, on the reverse strand, counting down.
AATATGGATATATTTTAAAATAACAACATCCCTATTCAAAGTATAGGTATCTGAAACCTAGCAATATATATGTCGTAGTCACATAGTGAAATCCGTCAGATTGTATAAAACAGTGTCATTTCATGATCTGACGGCAGATGATGTAGTTTGTAGTTCATAAAACCACCGATTTTAGGCGGCATTATATTTACCTACGATTAAAGAATCTGAATTACTTACCGTTTTGACGTTTCACGAAATGACTAAGTACAATCATTTGATAGTATAAAACTACTGAGTTAATGTGTAAATTATCAGACCTATGAAAAAAGATATAAATACACAAATATATGTATGGCTGTTTCATGAACTGACTAGTCATATCGTGTAATACAAGAACTGCCGTCAAATCATGAAAATACTCTGTTTTACACAATCTGACGGATTACACTATATAACTATGACATATAGTTTGACAAGATTTGATTTTTATATAATGAAAACTAAATCGAGAAAGAGACTAAAAAGGAAACTAAACTGTATAGTCAACATTTCGATTAGACTAAATTTTAATCATTTAAGGGAAGTTTTGATTTGTAGTTGATTTTAAAATTTACAAATAAAACTAGGCAGACAAGACTAGGCTAGTTTGAATTAAGGCTGTCTACCATAATGGAGACAAGCAGAGTCATCAACGCAACGGGCAAGCTTTTCTATGTAGTACCAAATGCATCTGGAGTTAGCTAGTTTTCTACCCTAGAGGGCACCAATCAGCATTTCGTTTAAAGGCTCCTTCAGACCAGCGCGGAGCGTATGCTGCGCGAAATTTCCGCAACGAAAAATTTGCTAGCGGCTATTCGGCGCGGCAGCGAAATGACAATGCCCACACCAAAACGCGAATTTTATGTGCATACAGTAGTCAAGATGTCCTCAGAACAAGAATCTATGCTATTTTAAGCATTAATTGCACAATATTTTGTATTTATTTTGCATTTCTAAAACACATACTAGTAGTTTATGATACATGTGTGTGAAGAAGGGCTTTTGTGCATGAGTTGCGAAGTTTAAAGCACGAACCAAAGGCGATTGGTTTAATTGCGATGATGATTGTCGATGAGTAGGGAAAGATTTTTCCTTCTAGGCCCTCCACCTCCACTGATTTTGACCTTGACACTTCCGGTTTCGATTTTCAATTTTCCCGCCTGCGCCGAATTTTGAATTTTCCCGCGCACAGTGCAGGAACCGGAAATTGAGCGGCCGGATGTGGAAAACAGGAAATAGGAAACCGGAAGTGAGAAACCGGAATCGGAAGTCGAAACCGGAAACGGAACTCGAAATCAGACCTTACACCCAGTGTGAGGTTACATAGACCTCACACCCAGCGTGGGGTTACATAGACCTCGCGCGTGTGGCTACATAGACCTAACACTCCCATGTGTGAAAAACCATAAGTGGGAAACCGGAACCGGAAGTGTAAAAGTTAATGGAGGTGTTTGGCCTAGAAGGAACCATCTTTCCTAACTTCGATGTAATCTAGGTTAACCTAGATGTAATCTAGATTAAATTATGGTTAGGTTTCCATAGTAACAACAAACAGAAATCGTTTAATAATGATACGCCATTTGATTTACATAGGACTTTTGCGCACGAATTGGATACTTTTAGACAAGACTATAATTATGGCATCCTTCACATGCAATAATGTATTTATTGTGTTCAATATGGTGTGTGAGTGTAATCATAATGTGTGAGATAAAACTCATTTCAGAATTAAACATGGATTCATAAAATCAATGTGGTTACAGAATATCATCATTTTAATACACAGCGGCAGCGAAACTAACCGCGCATACAGCGTCCTTGTCGTGTAACGCTGCAGTACCGCGACTATGACGGAAATCGCGCTTTTTGATCTGAACATGTACATAAGCCGCCGTGTCAGTCAGTCCGTCGCGATATCGCACCGGTTACGGCAGCGAAACTTCCGCTCCGATCTGTGAGCACCTTAAATGTGTTGCAGCAAGAAAAAACGTCTACACATCAATATCTAGGCATATCTGGTACAGTGTTATCTATTAAACATCTTGAATTCGTTGTATAAATCTGATTTATAATACTTTAAAGTATGAATGTCTATCGAAGTCATTTAACTTTTTGTTTTTATTTTAGTTTATTTTTAATAACAGTTTGTGTTTATCATGTTTGTTTATAATTTAAGTATTATCTGATTTTTAGCTTTTTATAATTAAAACAGCTAACCTGCTGATACACAACTATACACAAACGTCTTTATACAAATCATTTGCAAATGATAACCATCTTCATGCATTGTTTTCATTTATATATTTATCTTTCTAGTATATCTCGTTACTTTATTTTTTTAATTGTAGAATGCTACATGTAGTATATATTTTTTCTGGAATATCTGGAATAATCTGCAAAGTAGGCTTTACTGAAATCATATTAAAAAGTAATTTTAAAATACGGAGAGGATTGTCCAGCAATCAAAAATACGACTTTAAAGTCGGATAAACTTTCAACACTCCACTCTCTTTAACAGTCTGCAGAAAAAATAGCACATTTTTCTAATTTTTTTTATACAGCAAATGTGCTCATATAGCGGTATATATAGGCAGAATATAATCTCAGCTGTTTTTCATTTGGAAAAAAAGTCAATTATTTTTATTATCATGCTATTGTTTTCACTCAAATAATTGAATGGCGTCTGAAACCATTGGACCGCGATTACTTCAATCGGTTGAAACTGATAGAGTGATAAAATTCGGACACTGATTGCATTACTATTTTATACAATAAGGAACTACATGTAACATAATTTGAGATACATTTCCTTTTTCCTGATAATATTTCCTTGGCTAATTCCGTATCATCAACGATTTTTGTCTCCATTTTGTTTGTGCGGTAGAATTATAAGTAAAATGATGTTTTAAAGTGTAAAAAGCCAAAGTTACTACTGACATTTTGTAATCCTTACATGGATTTTTTGTTAGGAAAATCGCTTACTGTCATGGAACATAAAGAGTTTTTGTGTGTTTTCTTGACAATACATCACGTATTGTCAAGTAAACTCGAAATCACGTTTGGATTGTTTGCAACCGAATCTTTTGATCTACATACTGTACAAGTCGCCTCCAATGTATAATTTGATGTTAGTTTAATACATGCAATCTTGAATCGCAGTTCTTCTGTAATCAAACACCTTCATTTACTATTTTTGGATTCTCTTTTTCAACAAACTTTATTTTTGTGCTTCAATCAATTTTATTATGTAATAATATTGTGCATCAATCGGATTTTAAATAATAAATAATGATTGGTTGGCAAAATTTAAAAAGGGGACACTTTTAGTACAAATAGAAAAAGAAAGAGAACAAAAATATTTTGAGACCCTAACTTTGACAAGATTTGATTTTCATATAATGTAAACTAAATCGAGTAAGACTAAAAGGAGACTAAACTGTATAGTCAACATTTCGACTAGACTTTTATTAAATTTTAATCATTTAATGGAAGTTTTGATTTGTAGTTGATTTTATAATCAACAAATAAGACTAGGCAGACTAGTTTGTATTAAGGCTGTTGACAATACTAGCCCTTCGTGCGGTAGGTTGGGTCTAGTACACACAGACCAGGATAAATTTGTCGATATTTCAGAGATTACTCGTTATAACAGGCTGTGAGTAGCTGCGTGGAGAGTGTAAAGGAAGTGCCGATTATCAGGCCACAGTCGACTGCCACCCCACGAATTATTTAGATGAGGTCAAAGGTGTCAGCGGGTGAGTTACATCCTCCTTAACCCATTCGAGACCGATTGCACACCGTGTATGCAATTGATTTCCGAGGCTATAAGACGGCCTGCACACCGTGTGTGCAATAACAGTAATGTGCAATTATCAGTTATTTTGAGTCTGAACTAGTCGTCGAAATAAGAAAAACAAAATTTGGCATTGGTTTTACTGTGTACCAAAAAATCTAAAAATTATCTAAAGCCTTCAATGATGTGAATCAATATGAAATTTGTTTCCATTAATCTATACTTTTTTTATCCGACATAAGTCGACCAGCAAAGAAGACGAGTAATAGTTCAGTCTTACAGAAAAATTCTCAAGCGATAGACATTTGTATACTTAGCCCCTAAAATGTCAGATCCATCAAGAAATAGAAAGAAGAATCGAAATTTTGTTATCATGGATAAAGATAGTGATTTACAAAATGAGGAAAACATGAATGTGATTATTGAACTGTTAGATGATATACATAATGTTGCTTTTGAAGAAAATGATTGGGACAATTGTACTGACTTTGAAAGTGAAACTGAACAGCATCAAAGTGAGCTTACTGAAGATACAGAAACGTGAAAAGATGATGCTTCTCTTACAAAAATTCCTTTTGTGGGTAAACCAGGTCTCCAAAAGTTACCAAACGGAGGTAGTCCGTACGATTTTTTTGAACTTTTATTTGATAATAGCTTTTCTCTTTGATTGTCAATGGAACAAACAAGTACTGCGAAATGATTTTAAAAGAAAAATGCAAGGACTTAACCATTTCTGAATTCAAGGTGGTTTTGAAACTTTGGTTTTTGATTTATTTAAAATTATTTATACAAAACATACTCACCAACAATAAGAAAATTGAGTTGTTACCACTATCGCCTAGATATTTTAAAAAACTTTATTGGAAAACCCAAAGGACAGAAGAGACAACACCAGAAAAAAATGATCACCTACCTGAAATTTTACCAAGAAATAAAAATAGGAAAGTAAACAGAAAGATTTGCCGACAGTGCTATATAGAAGGAGAATATAAAGGAAGTAATTACTCTTGTCCTAATTGTGTTGGTAATCCTGGATTATGTTTGGGGGAATGTTTGAAGCGTTTTCTCGTTTGTGTTATTTTTTTCGTTATTCAACTGATTTTGTCTAAAAAAAAAACTATTTTTGAAATATTTTTTTATAAATTTTGTAATGATGTATTTTGATTTTGATTTCATGAACTGCTCACCCGGTGTGCAATGCTCCTGGGCACAGTGTTAAAAAAAAAATCGTCGTCTCGAATGGGTTAAGCTCCGTGTAACACATTTAGAACTAGCATTTGTAGCTACCACGGGCCGCTGATAATAAATCCCTACAGGTATGGATTAAGGATTAAGAAAAATCTCACTAAGAATTCAGAAATTCTACAGTGGGTATTTTACGATTGGGTTAGTTTCATAATATCGCGAACGAAGTATAAATTTTGTAGTGTATATTTTACGATCAGATTATAGAAACAATACCCCTCGAACAAATCTGTATCACTTTTTAGCTTCTTTGACTAACATTATCGATTTCGATTTCACTATCAGAATCGCCAGAAGAACTGACCTCAGTTTCGTCTAAAAGACTAAATATTCTAGTTTGATTTTCTTCGTACGACAAATTACCCTGACTGTCTTACCCTGACTAGTTTGTTTTTTGGGGATGACTGTATTTTTATCCTCTTCCAGGTGTGAGGAATCAATTCCTCATACCTGGATTGAATTTATTTTTTTAAATATTCAATAAAAAGTACTAATATTTAATAATCAATAATATAATAATAAAAAATACATTAAACTATTAAATTCACACGAACCCTATCAGGGTTTGTTACACCCACCTTGCGGTCCGTGTTACATACTTTAACCTACCGCTCGCCGGGCCAGAGACATACAAAGACGTCAATGGACAATTTTTTAGATGTCGTACAAAATAGATCAGGGGTCAGCTAGTTTTCAAGAGCGCCAATTAGAATTTTGTATACTTTAGGAACTCATATAAATTGTGTTACAATATGTTACAGTAATAAAATGTGTTCACATCAATATCTAGAATATTTAGACATGGTCTAAACAATAGAATATTTTGACAGGTACAGTGTTATCCTTTATTAAACATCTTGAATTCGTTGTTTAAATCTTCTTTATAATATTTTAAAATATCAATATCAAACGAATTCATTTAACGTTTTGTGTTTATTTTTGTTTATTTTTAATAACAGGTTGTATTTGTCATGTTTGTTTATAATTTAAATATTATCTGATTTATAGCTTTTTATAATTAAAACAGCAAACCTACTAAACATTATATATTTATTTCCTTTATAACTATACACAAATGTCTTTATACAAATCACTTGCAAATGATAACCATCTTCGTGCATTGTTTTCATTTTTTATCTATACATCTTTTGCGTATATCTTGTTACCTCTCTATTTTTTTAAGTTTTAGAATGCCACAGGTAGCATTTCCTTGTTTTATGAGATCTCGTATAATGAAGTCTACTCTCTAGAATTGTATATGTACTTAGGGACAAAAGATCGACGACCTGTTAAATACCGATTTATTAACACATCTATTTCGAATAAAAAGTTGAGAAAGACACTCAAGATCAAAATAATTTTCAACATTTATAAAGATTAGACTATATAATAAACGAGAGGAGGCCAATGACCATTTAGGGCTGTAGTGCCAGAGGAAGAAGAACTTAATAATCAAAGTATTGACTTAGCAATTTTTAGTTTGGCAACATTTGATATTCATATAATGAAAACTAAATTAAGAAAGAGACTAAACTCGACTAAAAAGACTATAAAGAATCTAACTGTATCTTCTTCTTTTTAATCAGCTTTCCATCGTCCACTCCTGGACATAAGCCTCTTCGTATGTCTTCCACATCTGGCGATTTTGGCCTCTGCGATTCCAGTCTTTACCAGAGATCGATTTAATGCCGCCCAACCACCTATGTGGACGACCCCTGCTCCTTGTCGTTTCTCTAGGTCGCCACTGGTCATTCTGACTCTAGTCTAATCTGACACTCCACCTGTTGTTGCTTAGTTTGCGACATGTCCGACCCAGCGCCATTTTAACTGCCCTATGCGTTCAATAACTTAATGGATACTCTCGATCTTCCTCTGATAATCTCATTCTTGACTTTGTCTCTTAGTGAGATCCCAATCATTGATCGCACCATGGCCCTTTGCCTTATGCCCGCCATACACGCTACGGTCTACCGTACAGGTTACTTGCGCAGGTTTGCCTGCGCATGTCAACCGTACACAAGAAACTGCACAGGTCTATTCCCACACACGCTCCGGTCTACATGCGCAGGCAAACCTGCACAGGTAGACCTGTCATGTGGACCGTTGTGTGTATGGCGGGCATTACCCTTAGTTTATCGGAACACTTCTTTGTCAAGCTCATAGCTTCTAAACCACATATAGTGCTACTTGCAATATTAGGGAGTTGTAAACTTTCCTTTTTCTTCTTCTTCTTTCGAATAGGCCTACTTTGGACCACGCTTGTTCAACTGTTGGGATTTGACCTTTGCCCAGTATTGTCGCATCTTCTGCCAGTGTAATTCCTTTCTCTCTTCTGTCCAGGGTGTACCTTTCCTTCGAGGTGTTTCCTGAATTCCACGGACTTCCTTCAGGGTGCGTCTCACAGACTCTCTGTTTTTGAGATCTGTTATTCCCAATTCTTTAATATCCTTCTCAGTCTCTGTCAACCAAGTGGTACGAAGCTTCTTGTATTACCAGAAGGTGAACAGACGGTTAGTTAGTCGGTTTGGAGGCAATCTTGCAACGTGCCCATCTGAAAGATACCCTTCTTTTCCTTGCACAGTCAGAGAGCATCTCAATATGTTCGTAGAGCTCAGAGTTATGCCGCCTTCGGAATTTCCCATCTTCCTTTAACGGGCCTAGGATCTTCCTGAGGATTCTTCTCTCTCTCTCTGATTTCAAATTTCTCTATTAGACCCCTTCGGTTCAAGGAAAGACATACAGGGCTCCATGGCATACAGGGCTTCTGGTCGTAAGACTGATGTGTAGTGCTTAAGTTTCAGGTTGCGTGACAGGCATTTCTTATTGTAAGTGTTCTTAGTCAGCCGATAGGCTAGTTCTAACTAGCTGACTCTCTTGGATAATGATGCTCTTTCTGATAAGTTGGGTTCAATCCATTCGCCGAGATACTTAAATTGCAGTTCTCTTTATGTTTCCCTGTTCTAGTAACATCTCTCTGAAAAATTCTGTTTTCTCCAGCGACACTTGAAGACCCACTTTGGCAGCCTGCTTTCTGAGGCAGTTTACCTGCATGGTTGCCATCTTAAGAGAATCAGCAAACAGTGCAATGTCATCTGCAAAGAGCAGGTAATCTACAACCAGTCCATCGTTCTTACGTCCCAGGTAGATACCACTCTGAGCTCCCAAATTGATCAGTGCCTTGCGCCATTCTCTCATAACCTTTTCAAGGACACAGTTGAAGAGAAGTGGGAAAGGTCCATCTCCTTGTCTCACTCCAGTTTTTATTTCGAAGCTTTCTGAAATCTCGCCCCTAAGTTTAACCTTGGAATGGGTGTTGGTCAAAGTTTCTAGGATGAGTCTGCGGGTTTTATGTTGTCTAGTGCTAGTTCCTGGAGTACTTTGTTAAGCGTTTCTCTATCAATGGAATCGTAGGCCTTCCTAAAATCAACAAAGGTGACGACCACCTATGCGGTTTCTCATCTTGGAGTATGCAAGTACAGTTTTAAGATTGAGGATCTGTTCAACACAGGATCGGGTCTTCCTGAAGACTTTTTTTATTACTTTCCTTTTTATTTTTATTGGTATATCTTTGTTTCCCAGACTGTACTTTAGTTTCCCAAACGCAGCCCATGTAAGACCAATCCGTCTTTGCACTTCAGCTGTTTGGTACACGCATCCGATGGTTACCTTATCGAACACAAAGTAGGGAACCTCTGCACTCATGATCTTTGTTTTGCCCATGTTCATTTTTATCTCGCTGATTGCTTCATTTAGATGTTGTAGCATCTCTTCCATCTCGATTAGTTCTTTCCAAATTTAGACTATGTCGTCCGCGAAGCGGTTTAGAGAAGTCCCATCAATTTCTAGCTAAACTTTTACATTATTTTTTTTACTAAACTGTAGCTTTACTTTTAGCTTTTTTAAACTTAATACTTAACTGTATAGTCAACATTTATATTAGACTTTTACTGAATTTTAAAAAGTATTGATTTGTGGTTATTATTTTAAAATCGACAAACTAGAAACAGACAGACAAGACTAGTTTCAATTAAGGCTGGCGAGAATACTAGAGACATCCAAAGCCATCAATGGGAAAGCTTTTATATGTAGTATCAAATAGATCAGGGCTCCGCTAACTTTCTACCCTTGAGGGCGCCAATCAGAGTTTAGTAAACTCATATAAATTTTTAACAGCAAAAAAAAGGTCTACATTTGATCAAACTTGAAAATAAAATGTAGATTGAGAAGCGTAGATTATTAAGATATTTCTTATTTGCTTCAGCACAAATAATTTTAATTTATTTTCTAATAAATATTAATTATAGTGTTGATTTGCGTTCGAGATTTGGTTGATTAATTTAACAGTTCATGGATCCCATAATTAAATTAGAAACCGGAGATTCCCATAACGGGTGGACTAGGAAATGTGTTAAATATAACACCATAAAGAACACCTGTTAGATATAAAGTTATATCAATATGTTGTGTAACGATCGTTCAACAAACTAATTTAGAAATTAGCATATGTAAAGAGCAGTTCAAATAAAACATTGTTGCGTGGATTCTGACACAGATAAGAAATATTGGGTTCCAATGCCAATGTCAAGGCGAAACCGATGATCTTCAATGTAAATAAATACAGTTAAAACCTTGAGGCGAGGAATAGAAAAGCTGGCATTATTGTTAATTTAACACAATTAATTTTATTTACTTTATTGTGAAGGAATATTACGATAACTAAAAATTAATTTATAAAGCGGAAAAGTCGGATTAAATATGCCGTTAGTGCACAAACGAGGAAATAAGACTTCGATGTGTGCATGAGAGTAAACCCGTTTTAACCCCGAGGGCAGATTGCTGCGGCTATCCTTATCCGACGCAAACCAAACCGCCATCTCTCATCCCGTTCGCACTTTCTCCTCGGAGAGATTGCAAGTCTCTCCGATGACCGAGCTCTCCTCAAGTTTCCTGTTTTACTTCTCCATATAAAAGCAAATTTCTTTTATTATTCCACGCGCGATAAAAATTCTGTATTTTTACACTTACGCTATACAAGTGTGTTTGTGTGCTTCTACGCGATTACAAGAAGTGTGTCAATTGACTCAAATCATCATAAATTATTAAGCGATGCGTTTCGATCTCGCATGCACGTTACATAAATCAAACTCAAATAAGCAAAACTAGATTATTTATGTTATTAATTAGTTGTAGACCGTACAAGGATCTCTGTTTGAACCAGGTCAGTGTACATGATTCCAAAAGAATGTTAAAGCTATTAAAAAGTTATTAAGCTATGTATCGAAACATGTTTATCAATACAGATTTAAAATTAATCTAAATTCAGGGTTATTTCAAGGTTATTCAGGGTCTTGAGTCTTGACAGCTGACTAAACAAAGAGTGTGGGTCATCTAGATGAATATTATAGATGAATAGATGAATATACTAGAATAGATTCTAGATGAATAAAAACTAAGAAATGCAGATTATGTAAACAATAGTCGAATGGCAAAATCGGACTTGTCATTACTATGTAGACCAGGCTAGACAAGTTTTATAAATGTAGAGTAAATTAGATTAATATAGGATAATTAGATTAGATTCGAGATTACATAAGACTTGTCTTATCAGCCAAATAGATAAGTGTAAATACGTTGACAGATAAATTTAATTAACTCAAATACATTACAAATAGTTACTGAAAACACACAAACAAAGTTTGACAGACAAGGCTATTTTTGAATTTGACTTGATAGACAAGACTGGTCAGAAAATAAGACAGGTCAGACAAGATTGGGCAGACAACACTGAACAGACAAGTTTGGTCAGATATAATTGGGAAGATAAAGACTGAACAGACATGATTGGAGAGAGCACTGGACCGTCAAGGTAGATCATAGACACAAGACAGGACAGTCAATACTGGATAGACAAAATTGGATATATAAGACTGGATAGAGCAGTCTAGATAGTCAAAACTAAGCAGAGAAGACTATACAGACAAGACTAGACAGACAAGACTAGACAGACAAGACTAGACAGATAAGACTAGACAGACAAGACTAGACAGGCAAGACTAGACAGACAAGACTTGACAGACAAGACTAGACAGACAAGACTGGACAGACAAGACTGGACAGACAAGACTGGACAGACAAGACTGGACAGACAAGACTAGACATACAAGACTAGACAGACAATACTAGACAGACAAGAGTAGACAGACAAGAGTAGACAGACAAGACTAGACAGACAAGACTTTTTTAAAAAGTGGTTTGGGGACTCTCCCCTATTCCACTTTGGCTTTTAGTATGCGTCACCCCGCCCCGGTATCGGTTCACCTTCAGCCAAGTGACAATTCAGTGGAAAACAATTGGGATACCATCAAATAGTGCCTTAACGCTGCAGCTGTTAAGGTGCTTGGTCCTGCTTTCAAGAAAACAAATCCCGATTGGTTTAATGAGGATACTAATGAAATTATAGCTGGAATAGTCAGGGAGAAAAATTAGCTTTTTAAGCGTAAACCTAATGATACAAATCTTAGAATCGAGTACCGAAGAGCTAAGACCTTTGTACAACGCCTAACCCGCCAACTCAAGAACAATTGGTTCCAGCAAAGAGCCAAAGAAATCCAAGAGTTGGCTGATCAGAATAATGCTAGTGCATTCTACAAAGTCATAAATATCGTTTATGGGCCCACTTGTAATCGGAGCTGCCCCATTAAGAACAAGGAAAAGGGTTTTATTGAGGCGGGACTCTGATCAACTACATCACTACATCAACTGTGAATCTACAAGCTGTCAACCAAATCCCCCATATATCCTGTCAGGGAGGAGCTATCTCTCTACCCAACATCTGTTGAGATTTTCATGGCTACTCTACAATTTAAGAACAACAAAACACCTGGACAAGATGGATTGCCATTAGAAATCTATAAGTGTGGTGGTACTCCCATACTTAATAAAATTCTCACCCTATTTACACAAATCTGGGATCCTGAAAAGTCTCCCGATGACTTCAAGCACTCTCTAATTGTTAATATATACAAGAGGAAAGGGGACAGGTCAGATTGCACCAATTACCGTGACATCTCCCTTCTCTGTGCAGCTGGTAAGAAAGTGGCAAGGGTGATCTCTAACCGTTCGCAGCCTGCTTTAGAGTCAATCCTACCAGAGAGTCAATCTGGTTTCCACCCGCACAGAGGGACAACAGATATTTTGATCTTCACACTTCGACAGCTCCAGGAAAAAGTGAGGGCGCAGCACTCTTCTATGTTTGCTATTTTTGTGGATCTACTGAAGGCATTCGATATGGAGAACAGGCAAACACTGTGGCAAATACTCTTATGATTTGGCTGTCCTACAAAGATAGTGAATATAATTGCCGATCTTCATATGGACAACGAGGCACAAGTTATTGCAGGTGGTGATATCACAGGCTCTTTCAACATTTCTAATGGCGTTAGGTAAGGCTGCATATTAGCACCTCTTGTTTTCAATATTTTCAGGACTGCGTTTCTCTTATCCTTGGCCCGAGTGCTTCAGGACCGTGGTAATGACATCCGATATCGCTTTGACAATGGATTACATAACCTGGAACGTGTTAAAGTGCAGAAAAATGTACACAAGAGATCCCTCACTGACCTACAGTTGCAGATGACCTTCTAATTTGGCCAACACAGCAGAAAATGTGCAGCATATGATGGACACATGCTCAAGTGTATATGGCTCTCTTGGGGTGAAGGTAAACACGTCCAAAACCAAACTCCTTATTTTGAGGTTTCATTCACCAGCAGCATCAGCCGCCAAACGTAGATATATATATCTATAGTTGGAACCCCTAATCAGGACTATTGAACAATTCAACTACCTGGGAAGTCTAGTGACAGCGACCTGGATGCCGAAATAAGCCACCGTCTACGGTGTGCCTCGTATGCCTTCTTTAAACTCCTTTGGCTGTAGTGACCTAGTCACTAGTAGTTTTCAAAGCAGTTGTCTTATCCATCCTACTATACGGTAATTAGTGCTCGATTGTGTACAAAAAGCACGTTAAAGCGTTGCAGAAATTCCAAATTTCTCCAGCGACAGCTGGGCTGTAACATGAGAGTTAAATGGCATGATTTCATCTCCAACAAGGAAATTTGGGAAAGAGCCAACTGCAACTCTGTAGAGAATACCTTGACGCGTAATCAACTGCCCTGGCTAGGGCACATGTGCCGGATGTCCGATTATCGGCTCCCAAAACAAATTCTCTTTGGTGAGCTATCCCATGGTCAGCGATACCCTGGTGGCCAGCTGAAGAGGTATAAAGATGTCATTCACTCCGTAGTAAAGAAGACCGGAATAGAGAACACCTGGGAATCTCTGTGAAACAGAGGCTCTTGGCGTAACATCTGCCACAATAATTCCGGCATATTCCCAACACGCAACACCACCATAAGATCAGGCGGCATCAGACATTTGTATGTTCTCAATGCCAACCTACCATACGATCTCGCATCGGTCTATGGAACCACCAACAGGCCCATGAGCCGAGGCGGCGTTGACAATGAGGGAAGGATCTTCGGCAACGAATAAATCCCGACGACGACGACCCCGGTATCGCATATTTTGCATTCATTACAGGTGGACAGCCCGGGCAGTTAGTGAAAACCGTCCTAGTTGTCCCTAGTTCCCTAGTTCCTAGTTAATCCTCCCCGACCAGGATTCGAACCCGGGTCTCCCTCATTGAAAGACGGGTATGTTCTCAACTGCAATACCGAGGAGGACAGACAGACAAGACTAGACAGACAAGACTAAGATAAGAGCAATCTTACTCTTTTGAATTTAAAATATTTAATAATAATAATAATAAAACTTTATTCACTTTTCTGCTTACAATTATATAGAAATTATAAAAAATAAAAAATAATATACATATATAATTTGCAGATGTGATTGTCAACATTCGAAAAAAAGAAAATTGTAAAATAACACAAGCAATATATAATATGTAAATACACAAGCAATATATAAAAAACACAATAAATACAAAACAATTCCACACATTTGAATACATTCAAAATTTTAAATCTCAACCAACATATCTACATGTAGAAATTTTTCACTCGTTCAATGATATCGTTTAACCAACTTGGTGTTCTAAGTATTCATCAATTCCATAAAATGTACCAGCTATTAATTTTTCACATCTGCAAATTATATATGTATATTATTTTTTATAATTTCTATATAATTGTAAGCAGCAAAGTGAATAAAGTTTTATTATTATTATTATTATTATTATTAATAATCTGTCAAATAGATTCAAAGAAGAAAAGGCCTACAAATTGTTTCGCAAAACAACTAAAGAATTCTTTATAAACAATTGTTATTACTCCATACATGATTTTTGTAATCGGTGTTAATCCTTTCAAGAACTACAATTTATAATTTATTTTCATTAGGTACTGTTTATTATTTCTTTTATTATGTAATTAGTAATATTTAACCTATCTGTTAATTTTATTGCTATTTTTACTTTTGCATAATGTTAAATGACTTATCTTATATGTACACTGTACATCTCAAGATAAATAAATGATTTGAGTTGACTAGACAGACATGACTAGACAGACAAGACTAGACAAACAAGACTGGATAGATCCGTTTAGACATGCAAGACATACAAGATTGAACAAACAAGACTGTATAGACTAGACTAGAGAGATAACAAGTAACTAAAATAGGTTTTATTTAAACTGAATGTCATGACTGAACACGCGGTAGAAATGTCTGAGAAATTGTATGTATAGTAATTAGAGGATTCTTAAGTATAGTTATCAATGATTTCCTGAATAAACTTGTTTATTAACGGAACTGATGTGAAAACGAACGTTGGAAGAGTTGACTGACCAATCCGTTCGTGTTTACGTCTGCCGCGCTTATTATCCACCCCGAAATAAACGGACACTTCCTTGCGTAATCTTATTACGTTTTTTCCTTGATTCGCGGTAATTTTCTTATTTATTGTTTCACGGCGGTCGGTGTGCGGTTCTCTTTCTTTTGTGCTTGCAGCAATCGAGAATTTTATAACCAAGTGTACGTCAACCGTGACCAAAGGCAAATTACATTGTCTTATTGGAATTTTTTTTAAATTTTTCGTGGTCAATCACCTCACAATGAAATTTTGAAAGCTTTCTTAACATTGTAATACAAAAACAATGAATTTACTATTGATTGTAATTAAATACTTTATAGAGCTAATATAATACAAGACACAAAAAGCAAATAATATATGTTGAAGTTGTGTCAAGTAGGAAATGAGCTGATGGTCACCAAACGCATGAACAGATCTTCATAAATTATAGCTAAGAACCTCCTCGAACGCATTAGCTTTCAAAAATAAAAACCGCATTCAAATTGGTACATTCCTTTAGGAACTACGATTCCATAAACAGCCACATATACGGACATGCTGACAGACACGTCAAACTTATAACACACCCCTATTTTTGTGTAGGAGGTTAAAAAGAACAACTAATTAACCATTCATTGTACATTAAATACATTATAGAGCTAATACAAGATACAAAAAGGAAATATCTATAGAATTAAATATGAGTGTCTCAACCGACTACTGACAAAATATTTAATAATGAGTTTGGGCACTTTGGTTATCAGAACACTTTCTACCTATACACTGAATTATCTCAAGCAAAATATGAACTCTTCATTGAAACTAATTCCATTTTAAATGCTATTCAGGTTCAGTTTAGCACCATTCAAAGTGACGAGTCTTGGGGTGTTTGTCAGCACTCAATTGATCTTCTCCATGTTCACATAATCTTGAAAGTCTCAATAACTATCGAAAAAAGACCTTAAATATGATGACAAGGCAACGGAAAAACTATTACTACTAGTACATAGTATTATTTTGTTTTGTAAAGTTTTATTTCTCCTTCGTATATAACGTATATATTAGCAAATTGAAATGAACGTAATTAGTTTGTGTTATTTTGATTTGTTAATATGTAGATTATTGCAGAAAAAGGGAATATTTAATAAGGCGTGCATAATTGCTTACAGTTACGGCATTCTAAAGTATTACTAGATCAAATAGTTTGAATAGTATTATTAATTTAATTGAAGATAGGAGACCCAGATATAAAATGATATGAGAACGAGCTCATTAAATGTATCTAGAACGCATACAAAAGTAGATTAGATAGAAAAAAGAAATTATAATAATAAACAAACTCGGATTAACCCAAAATTAACTCGGCGTGTTATTTGAAATAAATTGGTAATTAACTTTAGTTTTCAGAGAAAACGAGATTGAGCAATATATTTTATTGCTAAATATATTTAGATATATTCATTAAAAATAACTGTAAGTTACTATTTTGAACAATTTTATGATGGATGTAACATATTTAAAGGTCTAGGAATCAATTAACGTTAGATACATTAATTAATAATAGCTGTAAGTTTCTACAACTATTTTGAACAATTTTGTGATGGATGTATCGTATTTAAACGTCTAGAAAACCACTGATTTGAAAACCGCATTCTTTATTTTTAAAATAACCACATTCTCGAAGCTGCATTCTTAAAATTGGATTAAGAATGGACTAGATGATAAGTAGTTGAAGGAAGTAGGATACAATTAGAGAATATAATTAACCTGTTATTCGAATATTTGAATGAAAGTAGTTCAAAAAACGGTTAGAGAACTAACCACAATCAGCATCCATGAAATGACCATCCACCTTTTTTGTCCGCAATTTACATAATTATTTTGAAGGAAGTTTTGAGATCGATACGTGACTAATCGGAAACGATTACATTGAAATTTCTGCTTAGTTTTTTTAGCTTGACTAAGACAATGGAATGTTTCACATTTGTTCCAACAATAACACGCTACATTATAACGAGAACCGGGAGGTTAACAACATTTGGTCATTATTTAAAAGAACCGGGAAACTGATTTTCTTTGATCATATCTTTAATCTTATTAAATAAACTCATTTCTTTAATAATAATAAATTGATTAGAAGTAATTTGGTAGAATTAATAATAGGATCTGAATAATGGCGTTTTAATTCACGAATGTCGTTATTTTCTTGAAACTCGCAACACTTTCTTTTCTTTTTTGACATCTTATAATAAGTATATTAAGTTAATTATCGATCTGAGCAATGTTTTCCATCACTGTCTAACTTTATACATATCAATAATGTGTGGGTTTAAATATGAATGAGAAAAAGCGTACATTGCGAAATTTTCGAATGTTGCGTTTTGTCGATATATGAGTCATCTTCATGTTTAAAATATGGTCAAGCGGAAAGATATAATAAATATCTCCCTGAACCATAAAAAGCGTACATAAATGAATACGTTTAGCGTATACAAACTTTTTTTTCTTCAAGTTCATCGTGAACCGTTAATTTTTTTCCGCGGTCTAGAACCAGTTCATGCACCAGCGCCGGCGGTTAAGAAACACTGGAGCAGAGGATTTATTTCTAACTGAGGCAAGAAAAATTCAAAACAAACAAAATTTGACTTTGTTTTGAAGTTGAGTTTTACCAACTTTTCAGACAAAAATCTACTAAAATATCAGGGTTTCTTATAGAAAATTTAATTCTTTTCGAGTTTTATTCGAAACATTTTTCAATATTGCGCCAAGTTTCCGAGTAATTTTCACATTTTTGAGAAAAAAAAATATTTTCATGTTTATAATACAGTATAATCTTGAGGTTGCTTTATCGGGCACGTTCAGTAGTCCGGCGCTCTGGGGTAACACGGGTCGTTTCTTTCCGCTGTCCCGCATCGGTTATAAACCTCACGCACAGCTGAAATAAAGTCAAAACGGATTCCACATCAAAACGGAAACACTTTCTTTTCTTTCTTGACATTTTATAATAATTATATTATGATAATTATCGACCTGATCAATGTTTTCCATCACCGTCTAACTTTATGCATATCAATAGATTTTAAATAAAGTGTGGGTTTAAATATGAATGCGAAAAAGCGTACACTTTGAAAATTTCGAATGCTGTGTTCTGTCGGAAAATATGAGTCTCATGTTTAACATGTGGTCAAGCGGAAATATGTAATAAATATCTCCCTGAACCATAAAAAGCGTACATAAATGAATACGTTTAGCGTATACAAACTTTTTTTTCATCAAGTTCATCGTGAACCGTTAATTTTTTTCCGCAGTCTAGAACCAGTGCATGCACCAGCGCTGGCGGTTAAAAAACACTGAAGCAGAGGATTTATTCCTAAGTGAGGCAAGAAAAATGTAAAACCGAAGCAAAATTTGACTTTGTTTTGAAGTTGATTTTTACCAACTTGTCGGACAAAAAATCTACTAAATAACAGGATTTATTATAGAAAATTTAATTCTCTTCAAGTTTTATTCGAAACATTTTTCAATATTTCGCCAAATTTCCGAGTAAATTTCACATTTTTGAGGAACAAAAATATTAGTTATGTTCATGTTTAAAATATGGACAAGTGGAAAGATGAAATAAATATCTCCCTCAACCATAAAAAGCGTACATAAATGAATACGTTTAGTGCATACAAACTTTTTTTTCATTAAGTTCATAGTGAACCGTTATTTTTTTTCGCGGTCTAGAACCAGTTCATGCACCAGCGCCGGCGGTTAAGAAACACTGGAGCAGAGGATTTATTCCTTTCCTAACTGAGGCAAGAAAATGTAAAACACAAACAAAATTTGACTTTGTTTTGAAGTTGATTTTTACCAACTTGTCAGATAAAAAATTTACTAAATAACAACGTTTCTTATAGAAAATTTAATTCCCTTCAAGTTTCATTCGAAATATTTTCAAATATTTCGCCAAATTTCCGAGTAATTTTCAAATTTTTGAGGTACAAGATGTATACAGAATAGTAGTTTATGATACAAGTGTGTGAACAAGGGCTTTTGTGCATGAGTTGCTAAGTTTAAATCGCAATGACTGCACAAAGGCCTTTCACACACGTGTATCACAAATATTTTATCTACGAAGCATGTTAAAATACTGTTGAATCTACAGAAAACTGTAATTTTAACAAACAAAATCCTTCAAATCTGTGACACAATAAGGTTAGAACTAGGGTTTGACGGTTTTTGAAACTCGGTTTAAAAATACCGGTTTTTAAAGAAAATTTGTCACATTTGAAAACCGGTTCTTAAATCAAGAAAACCGGTTACAAGAAATTATGTTATCAGGTAAAAATTTTTGTTTATCTTATTTGATTTGCTATTCATTCTATGCAACGATTTTCGTTGGCCTGTGCTTGTACATTGCGCATATTAGCAAGTGAAGGTATATTTGAATTTCTGTTAAATGAACTAAAAAAATTAAACACTGAAATAAGTTTGAAATTATTATATGCTCTAGAAGTAGATTTGCAAAATCCACAAAACATTTTCAGTTCAGCAAAGAAATGTGGGGTTTTTTCTTTAGCATCATAAACCGAAATTATTAAGTTATCTGGAAAGATATTGTCTAGAATATTTCCAAATTTATATGTGAAAACCGATTCTTATGAAGAGCAAATCGAAGAAACTACTCAGCAGGGTAATGCTTTTTAAAGATCATGGAAAAATCTATTTATATGTTAATTTCTTGACCCAGAGATTTCCCCCGATTTCAAGACCCCGAAGAAAAACTTACAAATCGAAAGACACTGAAAGCTGAAATTTTTGTTTGAGATTTCGTTATTTTGTGTAAGTAATGTGCAATCCTTATTATTATTATTTTATAAATAAAATAAATTTTATATAAATAAAATAATATATTGTTGCCTATTCTATTATTTTTTTTTTTACAAAAATTCGAAAACCGACTAAAACCGGTTTTTTGGAAATTAGGAATTCGAAAATCGGTTTTTCAAAAAGTCGGTTTTTTTATAAACCCTAGTTAGAACGTTCATCGCCTCCGTGGCAAAAATTGCTAACTAGTAAAAACTATTTGGTCATTATCGATGTAATCTAGGTTAACCTAGATTTAATCTAGATTAGGCTATCATTAGGTTAAGTTATATTAGAGTCAGATAAATCCAGACTGAGAGTCCGAGACTTCTTGATTCAAAATAAAAAAAAAATAATTCAATTTTAATTTACATCAGAAAATTTATTTTCGATTTTCGAATTTTGATTTTGATTTATTTTCGTTTATTTTTTTTTGTTTAGTAGTGAGTTGTTGCCATAGCAACACCAAACATAAATCGTTTAATAATGAAACTCCATTTGATTTATATTGGACTTTAACGCACGATTTGGATACTTTTACATACGATTATAGTAATGGCATCCTTGACATACAATAATTTATTAATAACTTATTAATGTGTTCATTTTGGTGTGCGAGTAGATAAAAAAATCATACAATAAACCCAGACACCAGGAAAAAAAGTGTTGTCGGGTTTTATTGAATTGCTGCTGATGTTGAACAATTCTACAATATTATCAATGGACAATGCTTTTATAGAATATAATTATATGATACGAGTTTTACTCTTTCTGATATTGACATTTACGCACGATTTGTATACTTTTACACACGATTATAGTAATGGCATACTTCACATACCATAATTTACTTATTGTGTTCATTTTGGTGTGCGAGTAGATAAAAAATCATAAAATAAACAAAGACACCAAGAAATAAAATTTCGAGTTTTATTGAACTCTTTCTGATGTTGATCAATGAACAATTCTACAATATTATCAATGGAAAATGCTTTTATACATTATAAGTAGATGATGCGAGTTTTACTCTTTCTCATAACATTACGTTCGAGAACCAGTTTCGAGTAAATATGTTCTTAGACATTTCAATCTATCAATCTTAACCTAGATGTGTTCCAATGTACACTGTACAGACAGCGCATTAAAAAGATAACATCGGCAAAAGCCCTTTCGGCCCCCCCATCGGCTCGTTTTTAAAGAATGAATAAAAGTTTATTTATAACAATTATTATTCTATAACAATTATTATAGTAAAAATTAATAAAAGGAAAATCGTTAAGTCGCAAATTTTCCGGTCCAAAATACTGCTAGGGGAAACTTTTTCGAAGGCAAAGAACATATGGCAAATTTCGACATATGGGTCTTTTCGAAAAATTTTGTGTTCCCCTGGTCAGGATTTAAATCTAAAATCCGACCATCAACAGTTCTCAAACACTAATTTTCTTCCTAGTTTCTTGATTCGCCACCCAAAACGCCTGAGAAAAGGGAAATTTTTCGGAAAATTCTTCTGTTGCGCAAGGATCGTTCCAAGATCCTATACTTAGTTCCTATCATGTAGTTGTACAAAAAAGGAATTAAGTATTTTCCGACAATTTCTTCAGTTTCCCATCGTCCAATCCATCAATTTTTCCGAAAATCGAGGGGAACCCGTTCTAACGACTTTTTCAGTTTCATAAAGGGTGGTCCATAATCCGTTTATCAATATTTCTGAAAATCTAGTAAAAACTTCGCTTTCCTTAGTTTTATCCAAAATCAAGGCAAAACTTTCCAACAAATTTTCCAATAACCTGTTCCAATGTTTCTCATGGTCTGATCCCAACTGATCAAAGTATAGATTTTTCCGAAAATCTGCAAACGACTTCAGATTCTCATGGTCTGGATCAAAGCCCTAATAACAGTTTTCCCGAAAATCGAGGATAAGCTCGATTTAATAAAAATAATAATATCGTTATTATACAATTTGTATAAAAGGCTATCGAGCCTAAGTCTTTATTGGAGAATAAAAAAAGTCGTATTGGAGAATGTAGGGATGGTTTATGAGATTGGTAAAGGTGAGGAAAGGTCTGTATTAAAAATGTCGTGTCAGAAAGTGTTGTAAAGTATGGGTGATAATGGTGAACCTTGTGGAACACCTTGGCGAGATGTAAATAAGTTATAGTGAGCGTCGTTGACTTTAATGCATAAGTTTCTGTCATAAAGGAAGTCTTTAATGAAGCTCGATTTATTTTTCGACAAAACTAAAGATGGTTTTTCCTGGGAAAACTTTCTTTACGAAAATTTCTCAAAATCCCAGGAAACCAAACCGATTTTTTATATCCTTTTCTTCTGTCGATTCGAGGAGGGAACTGAAAATTGCCCAAAGTGTTTCAGTCAGCTTTCTTCCGATAAAGGTTTTCAATTAAAGAAAACGTAACATTACGTCAATAGCTCCTATACTTTGAATAAAAAAACGTATTAATACGTCAACGGGCGGTAATGTGTTAAGCGGGATCGACTGTATTACAATATTCAGCTTGATTTGTATTTGGTGAAAAGAAAATTTTCGGATTGCGTCCCACCATTTAGGAAACGCTGATATTTATTTTTTATTACTCATGCGCGAAAAGTATTTATTGACGCACGTTTTTTAATACGAGAAGTGCCACTTTTCGTTGTATTTCCATATATAAACTGGGTTACATAAAAAAATGAAATAAACACAATCAAGACCTCAATATTAAAAAAGTGACATGAAAGTGTCATAAATTTTTTTAATAACAAAATTATAATAAAAATAAAAGAAAACGTTTTAAAATGAGTGTAAATTTTCTGGTGATACCGGAGACTGAGGAGAGTGCTTATGACGAATCCACACCACCGGAGACAATTGAAAAAATTTGCTTTTTCAATTGTCTCCGGTTCTTTTTTGATTCCATTTTTTTGCATGAGTAATAAAAATAATGTTTGTATTTTTTTATAATTGCCTTCTCGAACTCAATTTCACTCTCGCGTCAAATTGACAACTTACCGCCCTACTTACAAAATATACTAATTTATATTGAATTGATTATTATTTACATTTTACAATTAATTATCAATTTTATAATTACATTAAAATTTTGCTAATACGTTTAATATTTAAATTGAGTTGACAATATTCTATGTTATTTTCGAGTTAACTAGTTTAATAGTTTTAATTTTATTAGTTAAAAGTAAATAAACTATCCATCTTAACAAGTCGAATGAAAAAAAATGGATGTACAATATGTCATCTGCATAATTACTTTTAACTGTGATTGATGGATTGATCGGTAGTCGATAGATCAGCGTCGTAACCTCTCTGTGTCTAATAAAACCGAAACGGTAAATCAAACCGCGCCGGCCGATGTCTATGCGTTGTCATTATGAATGTAAGTGGAAATAAAAATTCGGCGCTATTCATTTCACAACTGTATCCGCACTAATACCGCTAACTCTTATGCACCAGATGTAGGATACTCATCCAGCGCACACTATTACAATCAGTTTAGCATCTCGACTCGTTCCGTGACAATCGCTCACTACCATTACTTATCCTACATTCTAATTCTCACATTAGTTTTTATACAACCTAGAAGATTTTTATCTAAGAAAGAACACATAATTGTAGATGTTTCGGTTCAGAAAAATTTAGTTTATAAATATTTAAAAGAAGTGAAAATGTATTAGTTTTAAAATGACAGTGTGTAAATTCAGTGTTAATTGCTTTAATAGTTTCAGTTTGGTGCATCGTAGCTAGTTCATAGATAAAATTCCTTAAATTCTGAATATTGTATTAAATAACTTGTTCACTACTACTGCTATTTATTACATAGTGTGTGCATCCGTTCAGAAATTATTGTAAAGTTTAAAGTCAGTCAAGAATTGTTATAAAAAATGTTTGAATAATTTTTTTATCTTTGACTCTCATCTGAGCTACTAGAGCGTCAATTTTACACACTAATTGTTCCGAGATAGTTCACTTAATTGCTGTAATTATAATTAATTTAAAAACAATCCACGCGGTGAATACAAAATCTCAACCCGATATTATCGATACGTAAATACCATTTGCTACTTGACTAACCTTAATCTTGCCGAAGAGAACAAACTCGACTCTTCCCCGATTACACAAACGTTTAGTTTCTTTTAAATAAATCGAATTTGGGAAATTTTATTCGAATTCAGAAAGCGAGTCGTCAATTGTTTAATGTTTCTTTGGTTTTATTACATTTACTTTTAAATGTGATTTAATATGCGCGTTCAAAAAATATTTTCGGGGAAAAGTTGAAATTTCTTTTTTTGTTTCGGATTTTTGCTTAGAGGTGCGCGAAACTCTGGCGGAAAATGTTGATGGAAACATGTTAAAGTGGGTGCAGAGACAAAGTTTGCGTTTGAAATCGTCTGAATTACTCATTATTGCGGTAAGAAAACAAAAATGTTTTATTTTTATCTTAATTCAATGCAAATCAATAAATATCTTGTAAAGGTAAATTTAAAATCTATATAAACTTATTAAAAGCGAAATATATTTAATCGGTTCGTAGCTCTATAATATTAAGTCTTATTAAGACTACAAAACAAATCTCATGTTGAGACAACTACTTCCCTTGCTAACACCACGCAGGATATTGAATTATATAACAGATATTTGTATGTTGTTATCCAGTCCACTTTCGTGGCACTAAACGAGTATTAGATAAATAACATTGTTTTTAAGATCATATCTTTTTATTTAACTTAAGTGAATAGCCATCTGTAGACGCGTTTCGAGATTCATGTGTCATCAGTGCAGCTTTTCTGTTTTGAATTATAAATTGGAATACACTTACTTGAACGCATTGTGTATGACTGAATTATAGTCTTAATAAGACTTAATATTATAGAGCTACGAACAGGTTGACTATATTTATATAATCAGGCTATATTTCTCTTTCAATAAGTTTATATGATTATCTATAATTAGTATAGTTTCACCAATAGTAAGTTAAAATCTATAGACTATACCAACGGTGGCAAACTGTGGCTCGCGAGCCGCATGCGGCTTTTCAAGAGTTCTATTGTGGCTCAACTATTATAAAAAGTATTTGATATTTTAATCAATACCTTAAACTTAGGGTTTCTGAATATTCGCATTTTTTTCAAAACCGCGGTTTTCGGTTTTTGAAAATTAAAATCCGCGGTTTCGGTTTTGGGTTCGGTTTTTATGAACTTTTACTTGTAGTGTCTGATATTCTAAGGGTGATGGAACTAGGTATTTTAAATATATATATTTTAATATAATTGGAACAGTTTTGTTATATTTCAAAATTTCTAAGCATTTGAAATTAATTACTGCCTTTATAAAAATTGTAGCCTAGTTTCTTGGCTATCAATATATTAGAGATCGCTGTAAACGTAATTCAATTGTATTACTAATATGGTAAATAATGAAAAATATAGAAAACATATTAAATTATAATATAATTTATATTAATAATAATGTTTTAAAAACACTAAGCTATTTAAATGTTTGTCGTTTAAACGAGATCTTAGTTTTGTACAAAAGTTGGCGCTTAAGGAAAATGATCTTTCGGCGTAGGTAGCTGTAGATTTCATTGTAAAGAGTGCTTGAAACAAAATATTTAATCTACTTGTGCTCTCAGAAGTTCTTTTGTATATAGCAAACTCCTGTTTCATAGAATTAGGAGAGCGACTTTTTTGCATATATAAGTATTTTTGTTTAATACCTACTTTGGTTTAATTCTTGGATAGTTTTTTGAACTTCGTCTTGCAAGAAATAGTTTGGATTGGTCACTTCTTCTAATTCTTCTGAATTTGCCGAACATTCACCTTCAACTTCAACCTTATTGTTCTCTGGATAAAGTCGTTCAAAAAGATTTTCGGCCAATATTAAAACAGACTTTGTTGAAGCTTTCGAAGGATCTATTCCAGATTTTCACGGGTCTTCAAATGTTCCATGACATTTTTCATTTAAGCTTTGACAGCAATTAATTTCTTTTCCAAAAACCCTATTGCACCTTGGTGTTACTGTTACGCTTAATGGAAATAACGTTTCTTTTAGGTTATATAACAATTTAAAATTAACACTTTCAATAAAATGCACTAAATTTAATTCTGTTAGAGTCTGTAATATTAGGACTTTTAGAAGAATAGATTTTTCTAACATTGGTTTAATAGAAGACCACCTTGTCTTGATGTCCATTGCTAATTCAATTTCCTTTTCAAAAAGAGCTTTTACGTTTCGTTGTAGGAAACTGTTTTTTATAGGAGATAAACGAAAAAGTTTTCTTATCATTTTTAAATTACTTTTAATTTCAGCATTTTCTTCGACCTAATATTCATTATCGACACTTCTTCATCAAATTCTTCAGGAAATAAATCACTGCTGCAGCTGTTTTCTACATGAGATGATTTCTTTTAAGAAATGTCGCAAACTGTGATATGAATTATATGGTTAATGCAACTTTGTGGTTCAGAACTACAATCTGTAATATATTTTTGCATCACCGGTGCACTGTAATCTGTGTGTGTTCTGTTTTTCAACATTTATTATGATATTATTTGCAGAACAAGTTCCTTCAATTCGCCAAAATTGCAATTAAAATTGTCTTCTCCATGAGTATTAATGTTTAAGTATCTTCTTATTGTTTAACAACAATAAATAGTCATAAAAGTATCTATACCACAACGTGAGCAAATGTATAAAACCTAACTAAGCAAATTCATATATTTAGACT
Organism: Phosphuga atrata; assembly: GCA_944588485.1. NCBI lineage: Eukaryota > Metazoa > Arthropoda > Insecta > Coleoptera > Silphidae > Phosphuga > Phosphuga atrata. The sequence continues at coordinate 84,989,744 of OX155892.1, read as the reverse complement.
TTTAGACCTTTTAAACATTGTAGTTCGAAAGAGCACTAAAACCGAAACCGCGGTTCCTTATGACGGTTATGCGGTTTCGTTTTTTGCACAGAAAACCGCGGTTTTGCGGTTCGGATATATCCGAACCAGAAACCCTACTTAAACTTCAAAATATATTAGATTTGCAGAAGATAGTTCAACTTTCGAAATTTAAGTTTAATCTCAATATCAAAAATATATTTTCGTTGCAATTATCATTGTAAAATTTAGCAAAAAATCATGAGAATCATGAATAATGAGGAGGATTATATTAAACAAAGTAGTATTGACACAATTAAGTCATTGGGTTCATTCTTGTGACGTCGATATTAAGCAAACTTTTGTGGTGCCCTTAAAAATGTTTCTCGAGTCCGTAAGTGTAGCCACTGATGGAGCAGCAGTAATGATGGGCAAAATTATAGGACCAATTGATCTTTTGAAACAAGATGAAAGTATTCTGGATTTTATACCAATAAAAACCACAGTATTGTCAATAAATTTTCTTGGAAGCGCCCCGAAAAATACAGTAAGTTTCGAAATTGATGCATTGATGATTTAAATGAAGAAATAAATGTTTTATATTTGTACTACATAGTGAGGTGGTTATCAATGTACTATGTATTGAACAAATTTGTAGTATTGTTAGAACCTATTATCGATTTTGTAGATGAAACAAAGCAATGATAACCGCAATCAACAGATAAAGAAATAGATCAATGACTTAATGTGCCACACCGATACAACGAGCATTTAAAAATTTTGAGTACATCACTGCAAGGGCAAGAAATGAGAATAACTTCATTAGCTTAAAAAAGTAGTTTCAGAATCTGATATTCCTCCTACAGCCATCAGTGACTATCATATTAAAAAAACTTGTTTGAACGATTTTGAACACCGATTTATAGATTTAGTAGCTGCATTTTTATTACATCTGTTTGAAAACGATGTAATTAAGAATGATTTTATGTTATTAAAACGTTTACCTCTTGAAATTAGAATTAATTGAGGTGCAAGATCATCAAGGATATCCAAATGTTACATAAAACGGCAAACTCAATAAATGAATTTAGGAAATGTGCTCCCAAAAGTACAACAATTTTAAAAGACAATAATCGCTTACTGTAAATGTTTGAATTGACATGAAGTGTTCAATCATTGTACTCGATGATAAAATTATTTAAATCTAAATTTTGTTCCAAGTTGACCAACCAACAACTAAGAGAATTAATAATTGTTTTCAATAAAAAATTAGTTTAAAAAATTAACTGACTAAAATTAACTTAATTGGCACAGAAACAAAGAAATAAAATAAGAAATGTTGTAACAAAATAATAAATATGTAAAAAATTATGGCTCACAAAAATTCCTTTAATGTTTATATCAAGAACTTGGTGTGGCTCCCAATATTTTCGGGTAACTAGGGCTTCTATCACATCTATGTACCAGTAAAAAAATTTCAAGAACATCATTGGCGCTGCAACTCTGTGCAGGTCTTGGCCTCCTCCAATTACTACCTCCAGAATTTAAGGTCCTGTGCATTACCAGACCACCTCCGAATACCCAGCTTCTTTGCATTTTCGGACACCCCGTCTTCCCAGCGCAGCTTTGGCCTTCCAGACTGTAATTCGTTTGCCCGTCCGTTTGCCAGGTCGTCGTAATTTTGTCCGTTCATTCCGAGGCACATCTTTCGGTTTCGTAACAACCTTTATTTTTCCGGGGTTAGCTTATTAAGCTTACGCTCAACCTCCTACGTTAGGCTGACCCCACCTTCCATACGGGTTGGTTACCGCATCTCAAATCAACCTCATTTGAGATGCGGTAACCAGCCCAGCGGTACCAGGGTGGTAGAAGTGGCTATGCAGCAATCTTTGAATTGCGATTGTCGTGTGGTACGAATGCACTACCTCATTGCACTACCCTATTGCACTACCCCAATCCATTATTTTATGATATTTTGTAATTTGTTGCAAGTTTCCACCATGCTGGCTTAAAAAAAACACCCCAGTCCAGATTTCTTGTTGGTCGTTTATGTGTCTGGAGGATGTTATGTTGGTTGGGTGAGGGAGGTATCTGGGATTGTATATTGAGGGTGGATATAATCGGTTGCCATTTTTATACGATGTTGTGTCCTGCACTTAATCAGAATATTCATTCTTTATTTTAACATTAAAATTTTAGAAGTCGTCGAATAAATGATGCGTTTTATTAAAATAATTGATGTTACTTCTTTGCTGGAATCTTTATATATATATATATATATATATATATATATATATATATATATATATATATATATATATATATATATATAAAGATTCCAGCAAAGACGCAACATATATTATGCACTGAATATTCAGTTATTGTCATTATTCAAATTTATTATTAATATATATATATATATACAGTTATAAAGACGAAAACTATTTTATTTTGAATAATGTAATAAATAATTTTAAATTCACAAACAAATAATAATAAATCGTCTTTCATTCCGAAAAGTTTAAATGACGAAAAGTCTATTGACCTTTCGGGCTTTTCTTCGGAGATAATAAAAACTATATTATATTAACTAATTTTGTTAGTCGCAGCTGTTATCTAATTAATTATCAACATGGTTTCTGTATTTTTGAATAACTGTATAAATTAGTACCGGAGGCTATTCAAGATTTTATTATCAAAAATCCTAATTATTCTATTTTAGTTTGTTTTGTGTAAAACTAGATTTTATTACATATTTACTTAAAAGTTTCTTCACTAAATGTTAGAAAGAATATTCTTAAACTTTTTTATCGATTTTTTAACATAAAAAGAAAACAATATTTATTTTCAATTAAACCAATAACTTTATTTCACCGATTCTATCTAGATTTTTCATGTTGGTTTTTAAATTATCTGTCCAGAAGCGCGACGTTCTAGTTCTTTTTTAATAATATAGGGATTTGGCTAGCAAACAATTCGACTAAAATTTATATTCGTTTGGCGAACTATCCTCCACAACATAGTCCAGTCATTTAAGCTTAAATTAGGTAAGAATCTCGGAATTCGAGATACCCAGCTGTAAGTCTGTAAATTCTTGTATATTGACACCCTAAAAGTTGTCTCAAAACCTACATATACCTACATAAACCTACCATATGTAGGTTTTGAGACAACTTTTAGGGTGTCAATATACAAGTATTTACAGACTTACAGCTGGGTATCTCTAATTCCGAGGTGAACTTACTATAATGACTGGACTAAACACCCTTAAAGTCTACATCATTAATTATTATTTTAATTTATTGTTTTTTTATTAAATATTAAGATATCAACATTTAAATTTTCTTAATATCAGTTACTTTTTCTACAAAACAAGAATTAGTTCAGCTATTCTAGATTTTTAATATCTGTTAATTTGTGTACTAATCAAGAAACTATTTAGATCTTAACCAGATCTATCAAGACCAGATCTCTCAATGTCTATTAGTTTGTATATAAATCAAGAATTAGTTTTTAGGTAGTACATATTTTTTAATGTCTAAGTTTGTTTGATGTCTGTCAGCTTGTTTGCAAATTACGAATTAATTCACCTAGACCAAATGTTTGTTAGTTTGTAAATCGAGGATTAGTCCAACTAGTTCAATTTACTAATTTCAATTAATTTGTCTACAAAGCAAGAATTAGTTTAACTACTCCAGATTTTTGCGGAAAAATCTTCACTGCGTTAGTTTATCTACAAATAAAGAATCTTGAGCCAGATCTATTTAGACCACATTTCTCTATATCTGTTAGTCTTCTCTTCTTCTTCTATTTCTTGGAGATCTGCCGATCTGGTAATTCTGGAGCCGCCTCTGTATCTTTTCCTGAGAGGTAGATTGCCAACTATCTCTCCATCTTTTAGGTGGTCTCCCGGGAGGTCTTGAGCCGGGCGGGTTGTTTTCTTGGACTATTTTCGGAAGTCTGTTCTCGACTATCCGTCTTACATGGTTGTACCACTGCCTCTTACGCTGTCTTCCCCATCACAATGTCTTGTATTTCGCATTGTTCTCTGATATCTGTATTTCTTACTCCTTCTTTTCTTGTTTTCCCCACCATTGTTCTCAGTGTTTTCATTTCGCCCACCCTAAGCATGTTTTTGGTCTTTATCTGTTAGTTTGAAGAAATCAAGAATTAATATAGTTGAAAGCATACTAATTATAGATACAATCATATAAACTTATTAAGGGCGAAATGTAGCTTGAATATATAAATATATGCAACCTGTTCGTAGCTCTATAATATTAAGTTTTATTATGACTACAAAACAAATTCCATGTTGAAACAACTGGATAATGCCACGCAGGATATTGAATTATACAACAGGTATTTGCCTGTTATTACGACCCCCCCAGTACGATACCATGTCACTAAACGAGTACTAGATAAATAACATTATTTTTAAGATCATTCCTTTCTATTTAAATTAAGTGAATAGCAATCTGCAGACGCGTTTCGAGATTTATCTCTCATCAATACAGCTTTTCTGTTTTGAATTATATAAATTGGAATAAACTTGCTTGAACACCTCGTGCATGACTGTCGAGGTTAGGTTTTAAAAACAGAGACGGGGTTTTAGGTTTTTAAATCTCGAGACGCGTCTGCAGTAGGCTATTCTTTTAATTTAAATATAATGAAATGATCTTAAAAATAATGTTATTGATCTAGTACTCGTTTTGTGACATGAATATTTACTGGGTGTTGGTAATAATAGGCAAATACCTGTTGTATAATTCAATATCCTGCGTGGCATTAGCCAGGGTCGATTGTAGTCGAGTAGATTAATAAGAATTAATATTATAGAGCTACGAACAGGTTGAATATATTCGGGCTACATATCGCCCTTAATAAATCAAGAATTAGTTTATATAGTCGAGATTTTTCAGTGCCTGCTAGTTTGTTTAGAAATCAAGAATTAATTCATCCAAACCAAATTCCTCAATGTTTGTCAATTTGTCTATAAATCAAGGATTAGTCCAACCAGTTCAAGTTTCTTAATGTCAGTTAGTTGAATGTTTGTTATTTTAGTCTACAAATTAAGAATTAGTCCTCCTACTAGTCCGGTTTATTCATTATGCCTCTTGGTGTATCTACAAATCAAAAAATATTTCGACTAATCCAGGTTGCGATTTGTTAGATGGTATGCATATAATTTCTTAGTTAGTCTGCAAATCAAGGATAAAATTCATAAATAAAACTCCAAAAAGAGATCCAAAATAATTCTGAAAAATGTTAAAACAAGTTCAAATTGTTTAATAAGTCTTGTCTGTCTAGTCTTGTTCAACAAATGTTCGACAAATGGCTTTGTCCAACTAGATTTAACATGTTGTAAACGCTACAACAGCACTACTGCTCTTCTAAATAAAGTGGATAACTTCAATTTTATTGATTTTGAGTTTAATCTTATTTATTTAATGATTAATATGAGGTAGGGAATCAAGTTTTAACTTGTTGGATCACTACATTGTTAGAGCCAACATGTTTTCTGGTGAAATAAATTTCGAATACATCGGTACTATTAGATCAAGTCTTAACATTCATGTTTAGGTGCGATCTTTTAATTGTCTAAATCAGATCGGAATCTATGAATTGCTTAGAGCAATGTTGCTATAAGGAATGTAGTATCTAGCGATAATGCACTAGACTAGATGATGTTCAGACGACAACATTCGATATATAGATCCAATCTAGATCTCCTCCTCGGTAGTGTAGTTAACATACATATTAACAGCATTAACAACATACCCGCCTGGCAAGCGGGGGACCCAGGTTCGATCCCCGGTCGGGAAGGACACAACTAGGACGGTTTTCGCTAACCGTCCGGGCCGAGCATCTTGAAGGAATCCGAAATATGCGATACCAGGATGGTGCATACTAAAGGCCAAAGTGGAATACGGGGTTTAGTGAGAGCTTCCCCCAAACCACTAAAAATTAAAAAAAATATCCAATCTAGATACTTCAGTATCACCGAGTACACGTAGCTAAATATTGTACTTACATGAATGAACTTAATTTACTACTTAATATTACATAATTTAGTATACATGAGACCTCTATTGGCATATATTATTTTATAACACTTACATTATACTTGAGTGACAATCGACATTTTCATAAGGACATATACATATCATATATTTACATAAATTAACTACTTAACTTACATTCAATTATATTCCATGTTCAAAATTAACAAAATAGAAGAGAAGTATATTCACAAAACCTCAATAATATGTAGAAACTTAAATAACCTTTTAAATTTATTATGTATTTCTTATAAAATATTTAAGTGATTCAAATTGTGCCATATCTCATAAAAATGACTATGCGACAGTACGTTTATTATAATCTTCAATAAATTATTTTCGTAAATTTTCAACTTATAGAAAAACTGTTTTCTCATTAAAAACAATTTACCAATTCCGTTACATGAATACAAAAAAAAAACATTCTTTAGTTTATGTTTTTTATTTTCTCGTTTCAAAAACGAAGAGTAATTTGATGATACGCATCTTCGTCGTAAAAAAAACGAACGGTTAATCTCGCACAAAGCGATCATTTTCTCGAAATGTTCGTGGCCAAATCGTAAAATCTTAAAAGCGTGTAAAAACAAAACGGACTATTATGACGGTCACGACCTCTTGACCATCTTTACCAACGAACCAGAACAAATCTACTACGCTATATCATTTTTATACAATCTATGAATACTATATATTTAACAAAGCTTTTAACAATAAATGCAAACACAATGATAAAACTAGTTAATTATGCAACATATTTGCAAATAATAATTTTGTAAAAAAGCCTTGTTTTGCCTTTTTGTACAAAATTATTATTGTATTGCAAATACTAGGAATTGTAGAGGAAAAAACAATTGAATTATAGAAAAAGGAATTACTAGGAATTGCATAGAAAATTCTATAATATAAGCATATTATATTTATTGTTGAAAGACGCAGGTTGATATTTATCTTGATTACATTTATTGGTAATAAATATGCAGCTAATTTGAATGTTGATTGAGCAAAATACTTTTCATTTAAAATATTCACGGAAACGCATGTCTTGAATTGCATGTGACTCGCAGTTATAAGAATGTTGGTGAAGTTTATGCTAATAAATTCTACAAACACATTCTGCATAGTTTAGTAAACTTTTATTTTCATCTACCTACAAGTAAATAAAAACAAAGTAGTTGCGTAATGGATACATGAAACGTTACGTGTCGCATTTCTTGAGATTTAGCAGGAGATTAGTTCTCTCTGAATTTGCATTTTTTTTTAAATGTTTAGATTTTACAATATACCTATATCTATAATTTATAAATTATTGTTTATTATTGTTAATTTATGATGTTTGTCTACATTGTTCAAATTCTACCTATAACTTAAAAATTAAACTGTCATATATCTAAACAAACTAGACATACTCAGTTTGTATGTCTAAATTTTCTAAATTCATTAAAATCGTCTAGATTTTATTAAATAAATCTTCTTCTTCTTCAGCCTTTCAAAGTCCACTGCTGGACATGGGCTTCCCATAATTTATTCCAATTTTTTCTGCCTTGGGCTTCTTGGTGCCATTTTTTGCCTACTAGTCTTTTTACATCATCCAGCCATCTTTTCTGAGGTCTCCCTGCGCTTCTCTTATTGTTAGTTCTGCCTGGTCTCCACTGTGTAACTCTATTTGTCCAACGGTCTGAGTCTTGCCTTGCGACGTGCCCTACCCAGCTCCACTTGAGGTTTTCCACTCGGTACATTACATCTGTTACGCCTGTTCTAGTGCTTACTAGAGATGGGCATAATCGAGTGACGATTATCGACTATTTGATTATTCTAAATCATTCTAGTTCTCGATTACTACACGTGCGGACGAGTGATGAATGATCACTCGGACTAGAGCTGAATTATTGGAATTATTCTGGATCATTCGAATAGTCGATTATCACTCATGCGCATGAGTTACGAATGATCACTCGGGAGTTGAGAATCGAAATCAGCCGTTAGTAGTCGTCGGCTGTGCAGAGATGCGCATAATCGAAATATTTTAGTATTCGGCTGGAGTTCGTGCATTCGTATCTAGTTATGAATGATCATTCGCCTGATCCTTCCTTCAGCCTGCCAAATGGCGCCCAGGTCAAGCCGATACGTCTGGTGATTTCGGTTGTCTGATTGTCCTTTCCCAACTTGATGTTGCCTCAGATATACATACTCATAAACTTTCTCAAGAGTATGATTACCAGTGGTGACCATTATATTGCTCGGACTCATGATTTTAGTTTTCTAAAGATTCATTTTTAACCCCACCGCTTGGGAGACTTCTTCGTTTACGTAGCATTATCCCTAGTTCATCTGGGTCGCTGCTGTTAAGTACAATATCCCCGGCAAAGCGTAGGTGATTAAGGCGGCTCTGTCGATGTCGACTCCCTTAAGCACCTAGAAAAGATTTTTAAATAAATTCTCCAACGCTAGGGTAACAAGTTTGGGTGAGATGGTATCGACTTGTCGGACGCCCTTCTTAACTCAATCCTCTTCCAACTTGACATGCAAGGTAGCATGTTCGTAGATATATTGAATCAAGCTTGAGTATCTAGAGTCTATACGAGAACTATCTATCGCCCGAAGTACTGCCTATACTGACTATCAATCGAGTTTTCAATCGAGTCAGAGGCTTTCTGATTGTCCACAAATGCCATAGGGAGAGGAATATTATATTCCGTGCATCCCTCGATTATTGTGTGCACCATTTGGATATGGCCAATCGTGCAGAATCTCTCCTCCTGAAGCGAGTCTATTCAATGGACTGGTAAAAGTCTTTCTGGGTAAAACGATTGGTTATGATTTTGGTCTATAATTTTCGATATTCATACAGTTGCGCTTTTTGAAGAGCAAGATAACTTCTGTGTTCAACCAAGGGTCAGGGATTTTGCCGTCATCGAGACACCTGTTCAGGTGTATCAAAATTGCTTGTTTTAGTGTTTCTCCTCCGGGGTTCATCATTTCGTTCGTCACTCTATCTTTGTCTTCACCAGGTTCCTTGTCGTTTTTTAACTCGCCCAATGCTGTTTCCCAATGAGCTTCTCCGTTCGTCTTCTCGTTGAGCTGCACTTTCGTAAATATTATGCTAAAATTTATCGACAATTGGGTCGAATATTTTTTTAGGTATTTTAAAACCTTATTATAAATAATTCGGATGTTCGATGCGAAAAAGTTAAAAAAAAATGTTGAATTAATTATAAACAATTTAAAATTGATAAAATTTTGAAAATAATCACGTGACTCCAAACGCGCCATAATTTGTTTGTGACGTCGAAAGGGTGATACTTCATTCTAACATTCAAACATAAACAGTTTTTATAAAATCGTCGTTTTAGGATTTTTTCGGCGCACTGTTTAAAACAATTGGTTTCGACTTTTAACAATGTGGGACATTTAAAAACAATTTTCGAGGAATTCTTTTTGTAGTACTCCTACACAATGGTACAAAACAAGCATGATAACTTTTAATATTTGACTTTTTATATTTTACATTTTTGACATGTCTACTACAGCTACTGTATCAACAGTATCAACTGTATCAACAAGTCAGGCGCGGGTAGAAATTACCCATTTTACGTCACAACGCGACCGGCCTGTTTTCGGTACCGAGTTTAAAAATATATTTTCAATTTGTTATAACTTTTTAATTACAACGAAAAAAAGAAAACAAAAAAGAATTTTGTTATAAAACTTATATATGAGCTTTCGATTTATAACAAAAAAAAATGATTCAAATACCCAAGTCTCGTTATTTGAATCTTATATGTGACAACCTCCTTCTCTTCGGTTTTCATTTTGTGTATTGTAACCCTGCCCGTTGACAGCTTGTAACGTAAGATTTTCATATTGTTGTTTTCCTCATTGCATTGATCATGTTTTGTGTTCTAGTTCTACAGTGATTTGCAATAGCTTTTCACATGCTCTTATTCAGCAGGGACTTTTAGCAGAGACTCGGCGAGTCCTTGATAGTTCTTCGTCGCTCCTCACCTCACTCTCCGGGCTTTCCGATCATCACCTCAGTCTCTGGGCTGATTCTTGTATTTATCTTTCTTTCTGTTAGACTTTCTTTCTGTATGTATATAATTTGCAATTCTAGAGGTCGTGTTTCCCTTTATCAGTCCTGAAAATTTACAAAGAAGCGTAATTTGTGATTCCTATTAAAAAAAACCTGTTGTTGTAAATCTAGTTTAGGCACTAAATACCTAATATTTAAATAGCCTTACTATATATGAATGCCTTAACTATAATACCTTAACTATATATGAATGTCAAAATGATGAATCGAATGAAATTTGTCATTCGATTCTCGCTAAATTCGTGATTGATTTTTTTTTAGAAAATCTTTCTATCTATAATTTACAAAATACTATACGACCCTCAAGGGTCGCTACTGGGCCCCATTTTATCATACCTTGAAAAAGTGCCTTTATGCAGACGAGGTGACGCTTTTTAATAAAGCCTCGCTCAACTGAAACTAGTCCCTAACCTAGGCTCAAAAATGGTTTGGTGACAACGGACTAGTAATAAATATGGATGAAGCATGGCTACGATGAAATCACCATAAAACTGCTTGGATTAAGAATAGATAGCTCATTGACATCCTAGGTGAACCATATAATCATCCTGTCTAAGAAGCTTTTGTCTGCCATATATACGATACGTCAAATTAAATCCCTATTATGCGTATTTCCACAGTAGATATAGCTACGAATGGAATTATGCTGTTATGTTCAGCTGCTGAAGCAAACATCTTTCTACAACAAAAAAGGCAGTACGAGCAATTGCGGGAGTAGGACAGCTACAAAGCTGTAAAGAACTTTACAAGCGGTTTAGACTTCGGACTATTTCCTTGTCTCCTTGTCCGTATATGCCATGTCCCAGAAAACAGAGAGAAATATACACTACACTCGAAGGTTCATAATCATTAGAATCGCGAAAAAGAACACTTTAACCTGACAAAATAAAGATTCTTAAAGACGCGGAGATGATACAAATTTATTGGCGTAATAGCCTACAAAGTGCTACAGGGCGAAGGTAGGTAAGGCCAAATTATTCAGAAGAAGACTGAAAACACTCCTGACAGTACATGCCTGTTACAGTTTACCCAACTTACACAAATTATTTTAACACGTTAACTACCATAGTACTGTAACTACTAGTTATCTCGTAGTTGGCAATTAACGTGTCAATTGAATATGTTCTGGTATTTTTTTCATATGTTATAACCTTTTCCTGATTTGTCATGTAACAACTTGATGACAAATAAACTTCTTATTACACACACTTAGGTTATCACACTATTTTTTTCTAAATCCGTTTAAATTTATTAAATTAATAAAATGTATAAGGTTTAGAAATTGTATCGATCTGTCTATAAATTTAAAAATAATATTACGTATTGAGAACATATTGAGAAAATTTTCTACACACATTCAGTTCAAATATCTGCCATATCTTTAATCGGAAAATGAGAAGAAAACGGTTTTCCTTAATTTTCCTTAAGAGGCTACCTATTTTGTTATTAGCGGCAACTACCTATTTTATAGCGGCGAAAGGGCGACTTGCTAATTAGCGAAGAGGAATTTTAAAAATAATTTCTTCGTGTTTATAATTTACACATTAAATTATCATATTAAATAGACTTATTCAAGCGATTTTTTTTTTATTGCAGGGTTCAGATCCTCGAGTAGCAACATGCCGAGGAAAGTTGCAGAACCGCCGTTCGAAATTGAACCAGGAGATCAACAAGGAGTTGAGGCTGAGGGCGGGAGCTGAGAATTTATTCAAAGCGACCACAAACCGTAAACTGCGCGAAACGGTTGCTCTGGAGTTAAGCTTCGTCAATTCTAATCTGCAACTACTGAAGGAGCAACTCGCCGAATTAAATTCTTCGGTTGAAATTTACCAAAGCGACAGGTACATAAATAAATATCCTTTATACAAAATAAAATATGATATTACAGTTTGTATCGTATTACAGTACAATCTCGTATAGAAATAAAAAATCTTAAATATTGTCAAATATGAACAAATCACAAAATATTAACAAGAAAATAGAGCCTAGACTTCCCCAAGTCGAATTGCCATAGCTCATGAAAAAAAATTGGAGTTATAGAAATACATAACTATAAAATGAGTAAAATACACTAAACACAATTTATTCAAAGTAAATACATATGTACATATGTATATATTTATAAACAAAACAAAACATAATATGTATACATTATTAATATGATGTTATATAATTATAATTAATTCAAAATAATTTTAATTAATATATTATTTTTTTAAAAAGTCAGTAATTCTTAATTGTTTTCCATAATATATAGCACTTTGTGGGTGATCTTCAATTATATGGTCTCTTTTTGGATTACCCATTCTCGGGAGAATAATATCTTGTCGTAATCTTCCTAAAGAGCACCCGCTGGTAAATTCTTAGTATCGCTTTATCCGAGTTTTTGTAATCTGCCCGATGATTAAACTATCGACACTATCGACGGTTTATGGTAGGCAATATCCGGCATCATAAATTTTGGAAAATACGTGGCGGTTAAAAAATTGGAGTTATAGAGATTATTTTGTAAGACAAATTTTAATATTGTACAAATTTTTACTACGAATTATGGAAAAATTCGAGTTAAGGAAAATTTGAGTTATGGAAGTTAATTTATATGTAAAATGCTAACTAAACGTATGCATTTCTAAAAATATTTGGGTTATAGAAAAATTGGAGTTACAGAATTTCGACTTATGGAAGTTTGACTGTAGTTAAAATTAAAGGAGAAATCTTTTACATAATGTAACCTACAAGAATGATCAAGTTTTTGAAGTAAAACTTCGAAGCGACTTGAGAGTAAATCTTTTTATATCTTTTTTCAATCAGAAATGACGTTAACTGACTGAAATAACGTTATGTAAAGTCCTAATTTAAATTTGTCAAAAACTGAAACTTGTAAGCAGAATATAGACTTTACTAACGATCCTTCCGTCAATAAAAAAGTCTGAGTTACTAACAAGTTTACTTTTTGTTAGGCTAATGTCTCCTCTAACCTCACCTAGATATCACTCTTTAACACTTCCAACGTTTTGACATTTCCCAATGGTGAAATATTGAAGTAAAACTACTTTAGGCGTGACTTGAGAGTAACTCAGACCGAAAGAAGTGATTAATTATATATAAAACCATGCTGTGGATGTGATGGTCAAAATTACGTAATAGACTTTTTTTACGCTTAGTTAAGCGCATGCGCGTTGGCTATGTTTAAAAGGTGGCAATATGAAAGTTTCGGGCATATTTTGTTATTTTCACTGGTTATACGTCAAAAAATGCCAGAAAACATGGCGTAAATTGACACATGCGCATAAAAAAATGGTCTATTGAATTAAACTGATTAAAAACAAAAGAAAAAATGACAATATAGGAATAATTACAAAAGCATATGCAATATATGTTTATATACAATATAATTCATATGTTTATATACAAAACATGAATTATAGAAAAAATATGGCGAAAATTAATTGATCTACTTCATTTCAGCACTGATGCAGTTATGCCAATGATCCCATTGGGACTAAAAGAAACAAAAGAAATTGATTTTAGAGATCCTTTCAAAGATTTTATTCTGGAACATTATAGTGAGGACGCCAACCAATATGAGGATGCCATAGCCGATTTTATGGACACAAGACAAGTAAGTTGCCTCATCTAATTAACCGATACACAGATAGTTTCTGGCTTAATATTACATGGTTCTAAGTTACAAAGTTGTATTTTCTTCTAAATCTTTTAAAACTTTATTGTTTGCGTTATTTATAAAATATGTTTTTTAAAGTAAAACTTCTTTAGGCGCCAGTTACTTATATATTTTTACAAGAGGAAATGACGTTGACTGACGTAAATAAGGTTAGGTTAAGTCATATCTACATAGATGTCGCTCTTTAATAGTTCCAACATTTTGACATTGACAGTGCAATTTGAGAGTCACTCAAACCCTTTTTATTGCCCATGCGTTAAAAGTAATCTTGGCGCCCTTTTTTTAGTGCGAAAAATCCATTTTTGGCTGTATTACCACATAACTTGGGTAACGCGCGCAAATATTCAATATCGCCAAGTTACATTAAAAAAAAAACAATTAAATAAAGAAAATAAATACAATCCAGACCTCAATATTAAAAAAGTTTCACGTCACTTTGACAGAAATTGATAGTGACAGAAATTTTGTAAAATTTCAAAACAAAAATTAAAGAAAACGTTTTAAAATGAGTGTAAATTATATGGATACCGGAGACTAATGAGAGTTCTTATGACGAATCCACACCATCGGACAATTTAAAAAGCAAATTCTCAATTTTTCTATTTTTTGTGGATGAATCCCAAACTTGTAAGATACTTCCCCTCGCATGAGTAATAAAAAATATTATTTGCAACGCCGGCGGTATTGTGCATTGCCCTCTCGAGCGAATGTGAATGTTCCGCTATGTGTCCGTTTTTGACAATTTTAGATTTTGTAGAAATTGGTTAATAGATTGTCACTTTTTGAAGCAGAACTAAAACTTTTAGAGTAAAACTAAAACTTCTTCACCGTCTGACTATAGAATGTTATCCCTATCTATCCCTCGTAAAACGAGGGATAAAAAACCTATCCCTCGTTTTACGCGGTTCCTTTTTTTACACATTCTTGTTTTTACACGGTTTAAAAAATAACTAAAAAAAAATTGAATATAATTTAAATTTAAAAAAAATAAAATTTACTTTTTAATTGTTTTTTTTTAAACCGTGTAAAGGTGAGAAAGTGTTAAAAAAGGCACCGTATAAGACGAGGGGCAGGTATACACATATATGCTTAAATTTATTTCTATTCTGTTTTTATAAAATATTATTAATAATAATCAATAGTTTGTTTATAAATTTTTTAGTAATTATTAAGTAATACGTGTCACGACCGCCATAGAAGTTTTACTTCAATCGCTCGTAAAGCTTACACACTCATTTTAAATATTTTTTAGGCAATCAGAACACCTTTGAGAGATTCGTCAGGCATAGCGCTCCTATTCCGTTACTACAATCATCTTTACTTCGTTGAAAGGCGCTTTTTTCCGCCAGATCGATCCCTGGGCATATACTTTGAGTGGTTTGACTCATTAACAGGTATTTTTATAAATAAATCTAATTTTATATTTTAATGAATATTTGCTCTAAAGAAATTAATTACATGAACATAACTTGATATATTCTAAGTTAGAAAGCAGTAAGCAATGTTTAAGTTGTAGTTAAGATTAATTACCTAGAAAATGAACTTTACACGTGAAAATACTTAATAACGAACACAGTTTGGCAAACTTTCAATTTACTGCACTAACAATTAAACATAATTATATTTAAATTAAGAGTGTTGGGTAAACTTTTATTATAATAAATAATTTTCATATAATTGTGTAATAAATGAATTGTTAATTTATTAATACTAAAAATCTTCATTGTTATGAAGGTGTGCCATCTTGTCAACGCACGGTAGCCTTCGAGAAGGCATGTGTATTATTTAATATGGGAGCAGTCTATACGCAAATTGGTGCGAAACAAGATAGATCGACAGCGAAGGGCCTAGACGCTGCCGTGGATAGTTTTCTACGGGCTGCGGGTACCTTCAGGTACATCCATGAAAATTTTACCAACGCCCCATCCATGGATTTAGGACCTGAAATGTTAGAAATGTTAATACAACTCATGCTGGTAAGAAATTTAATACTATCTTTGATATGAAAGATTGAAAGAAATTATTTATTTAAACTTAATAAAGACAGAACACAGCCTGAATATATAAATATCTTCAACCTTTCCGAAGCTCTATAATATTATTGAGTCTTTTTAGGACTACTAAAACAAAGTGCTCAAGTCTCATTTGAAATTTGTCAGTTATTTACTAGATCTCCGTCCACTTTCGTGGCACTAAAAAAGAAACAGAACATAGAACATAACTTTTTGTTTATAAGAACACATCTTTCTATTAACTTGTGAATAGCCATCTGCAGATGCGTTTCATTCAAGCTATTCACTTAAGTTCATAGAGAGATATGATCTTAAAAACAAAGTTATTTCTCTGTTTCTTTTTTAGTGCCACGAGAGTGGACGGAGATCTAGTAAATAACTGGCAAATTTCACATGAGATTTCAGCACTTTGTTTTGGTAGTCCTAAAAAGTCTCAATAATATTATAGAGCTTCAAAAAGGTTGAATATATTTATATTTTTAGGCTGTGTTTCGTCTTTATTAAGTTTATATGATTATCTATAATATAGTATGGTTTTATCAATAGTAAATTTGTATTAGGCTCAAGCGAGAGAATGTTTAATGGAAAAATTAGACCTTCAATCCCTAGAAAATCGTTCCATCGATATTTGTTTCGATTTGGCTCAAGAATCAGCTCAACTAGCTGAGTGCTACAACCACGTGTTCGAGCTAATTTCCCAGCAAACAGTCAAAGACTACGTACCTTATAGCTGGTCCGCCTTAGTTCAAGTCAAAAGGGAATACCACATGGGCATGGCGCACTACCATGCGGCCACCGGCATCCTCCACAAAGATGCTGGCAATATGTCAGCAGCTACTAAAGATACGTTACAATTCTTACACTTCGAGTGCGCTTCGACACAATTAGACATACGTCTACCTAAAGATGACATCGAACGAAAATTATTAGGTAAATTAACTACAAACAAAAATTTATTTCCTTTTTCAACAAACAACTTCATTTATGTTAAAGTTTTTAACAACTTCATTTATGTTAAAGGGAGGGCACATTTGAGAGAAGCTTTAGTTCTCCACGAGGAAGGACAAAGGTTGCATAGAATGTGTAGGGAGCTAAAAGGTAAACACGCTTTAATTACGATACTTCGTATTGCCCATCGCTTGTCTCTTCAGCTTTACACTTCTCAAGAGGCCGAAGACGATTTTAGAGATCTTTTAGATCCACCTCAAGTACAGCGTAAGTATTAAAATTGATTATTAGTTGGGGCATTATAAATATTTTTTTTATTTTATTAGCTTCTACAAAGTTCCAATTATCTTTGACACCTCCGGATTTCGCACAATACAGAGTTAACGACCTTTTTAAACCGCTGGGCCCAATTGCAATTTTCTCTGCGAAACGGCATTGGACTGCGCCAAGGCTAGTTCAGTTGCATAGAGGACGCACCGGCGATGGTTTTGGATTCTCTGTCAGAGGAGACGCACCTGTAATCGTCGCTGTTGTAGAACCTAACTCCTTAAGCGAGGTAAATGTATTATTAAAAAATAATATTTAATATGCTCATAAATATTAATGTGTATTTTAGTTTGGAGGTGTTAAGGAAGGAGACTTTATAGTGTCTATAGGAGATATAGATGTTAAGTGGGCATCACACGACGAAGTGGTAGCTTTGATTAAAAGTGCAGATGATACATTAAGTTTAAAATTGGTAACGCCTATGGACAGGAATTATTTGAAGGTATAGATTAAAAAAAAACATTTTTTATTATTAATTTTTTATTTTAATTTTTATTATTAATTTTTTTTTAAATCAAATTATTTTAAAATATTTATAATAGCCTTCTAAGTCTACAAATAATAAGGGTTCAGTGTCCACGCATAGTAGCAGTTCGGGTGTATCAAGCGGCATGTCAAGTCCTTCTGGTTCCATGGCTCAACATTCCGGACAGAAAAGATTGTCGTGGAATCCGTTCAAGAGGCAGCAAAACGGCCGCGAGGGCAAGGATTATTTCGAAAACGTTATTTTGCGATGAAAACTTTTTTTTATTGACAAATTATTTGTAAATTAAAATATTATTTTTATAAAAAGAAAGAAAATATGAGAGTTTCACACTCTGTTGTACTGATCTAGTTGTTAGCATCACGCGCCTCTTGTTTTTATTTATTTTATGTAATAAAATGGATTTAATTTATATTATGAAAAAATATTATATACTTTAAATGTTGTTGTTCATTGAGAAATTGTTTTATTTGATAATAAAAGAATATTGTTATTTAAGTTTCATTTTGTAGGAATTTATTGTAAATATGCATGTTACCATAAAATCAACTTTACTTAAAATTAGTTATTATTAGTTAAAAGCTGTAATGAACAGTGATATTTCACTGACTTAATATTACATGATTGTATGTCACCGAACATAGATAAAACTAAATTGTGCTCTTTTACTCCTATTTAAATAGAATTTGAAAAATGGTTGCTAGATGAGTTTCGAGAAGTTCAGGCCACACACATAGGAGAAATACGACTTTTTCAACATGCACAAAGAGATAAAACAAATGACTGGGAAAGCTAAAAGAGGACAACCCGGTGTATTGGTAAACAAGAACGGCGGCTTGATTTTAGAGCCAGTAGACACACTAGCAAGATGGAGCAAATAGATTCAAGAACTTTTCAATGATAATCGGATTGAACAGGCGAACCCAGACATGGAGTGTACTGGCCAAATAATAATAAGGGAAGGAATTGAAATTGCTATTAAAAACTGTAAACCCGGAAAGGCAGTAGGACCTGACGGAGTACCAGCTGATCTACTAAAGCTTATCGGAGAAGACAATAGATATTCTCCTAAGACTACAGTATAAGATTCTCAATAATCCGACACATATGGGACCACACAACCGCCGGATTATAAGAAAGAGTGGTGGGAGGAAAGGGCGCGAGCGGTCTCCAGACCGACGGCTTACTGGACGTGCCGTCCGATTAACCAACGGTCGAAATACCTTTTTTAACAATTAGTTAATTTCTTTATTACGAGATTATACTGTATTTATCAACATTTATGAGTCGAGCAGAATCCCCAGCAACTGGGTATATATAATCGTTGCCCTAATGAGTCACACCTTTAAAATCTTTATAAAGATTATATATAGCCGCATTTATAAGGTATTTTAGCACGACATCAGTGACACTCAAATGGGTTCTAGGAAGGCTATGGGAACAAGGGCAGCTCTCTTCGGACTAAATGTAGAAGACAAAGATGCCTGGATGCCAGGAAAGCTAAGCATTACGGAAATTGGCTAGAATACTCCAAAGTGCTCAGCACATACACCAAAGATATCAGAAGGGCAAAAAGGAACAACTTGAGGACATTGTGTAAAAATATAGAATCCATGCCATTGGCAACTAGATTGCACAAAGCACTAGCGAAGGATAGAGTGGAAATGACAGCCACTCCTAAGAGGCCGAATGAGAGATATTCGGAAGAAACTAAGCAGAGAGCTCTCCTCATACTAGAAACCCATTTTCCGGGATGTAGAAAATCAACCCGACTTGGTCTCAGTAATTGCGTAAAGTCCTCAGTCTCTTTGTATTTTGGAAGTATTTCTAGTAGGAGGAGAGCTCTCTGCTCTTCGTCTCCCATATAGCTCCCATCCGGTCTCTTAAGAGTAGCTGTCATTTCCACTCTATACTTCGCTAGTCAGCCCAACTGGAGGAGGGCCGCCTCCATCTGTACGGAAAACCGAATCAGGTAGGCTATTGGCACTTTCCAGCCATTCTAGGCCCCAGGTGCGGACGGATTAGTTCCCGCCTTCCTACAAAGAAGAAGGAGAGAATTATTGCCGTGTCTTCTAAACACTTTTAGAAATAGTTTAGCGCTCGCATACATATCGGAGCTATGGAGAAGGGCTTTATATGATGGTATTTATACCAAAGGTGGGAAAGAAAGACACCACTCAGCCGAAGCCATTTAGACCCATTTGGCAACATCTTTTATGTTAAAGACAATTGAGAAGGTAATTGACAATTATCTTAGGACAACAGTGCTGGTAGGTGCACCACTACACAATTCCCAGCATGCATACAGGTCAGGAAAATACACAGAGACCGCACAGTATCCGCTGAAAAATAAAATAGAAGCTGCACTAGATAAGTAGCGATAAGTCTTCCACACTGAAGGAGCTTTTGATAACACCTCGCACGAGTCTGTCAAATCGGCTCTTGAAAGAAGGAATATCGACAGCATTACCTTAAAGTGGATGGGAGAAATGCTGAGAACTAGAACGGAGGAGGCACAAGTGGGAAAAGACACCATCAAGATCTCCACAACAAGAGCAATAATCCAAGGAAGTAGCGATATGTGTCTTCTTTGACATTGACGGAGCCCTTGGCAACACCTCGCACGAGGCTGTCAAATCGGCTCTTGAAAGAAGGAATATCGACAGCATTACCACAAAGTGAATGAGAGAAATGCTGAGAACTGGAACGGCGAAGGTACAAGTGGGAAAAGACACCTACAAGATCTCCATAACGAGGGTGCATTTATCCAAGGAAGTTGCGATATGTGCCTTCTTGGACATTGAAGGAGCCCTTAGCAACACCTCGCACGAGGCGGCCAAATCGGCTCAAGAAAGAAGGAATATCAACAGCATTACCTCAAAGTGGGAAAAATGTTGAGAACTAAAGCGGCGAAGGCACAAGTGGGAAAAGACACCATCAAGATCTCCACAACTCGAGGGTGTTCACAGGGAGGTGTGTTATCATCACTGATGTGGAGCCTGATAGTTGATGCTTTACTGGCTAGGCTGAACGACTTAGTCATTAAATGTCAAGGTTACGCCGATGACATAGTCATCATGTCCAGAGGGAAGTTTGGAGAAACGCTCTGTGAAATCGTACAGAGAAGAACTCAAGAGAAACAAACCTACAAATGAACTAATAGATTGTTTTAAACAGTGGGACTGGAACTCAACTCGGACAAAACCACGGTGATACCATTTACTAGAAAGAGAAGAGTAAACTGTCTACAGCCTACTGTTAGATGAGAGGGCAGTAGAATATAGACAGGAGATAAGGTATCGGGGTATAACACTTGATAGAAAACTTCTATGAAACAGGCACTTTGAGAAGTGGTACGAAAAGCCAAACGCGCTCTAATGGCGTGCAGAAATTAGCAGGGAAAACGTTTAGTTGTAATCAGCGATGGATGTACACCATAGTAGTGAGACCTGCGATCACTTACAGGCCAGTTGCGTGTGGAAGTAGAACCAAGCTGGTCTCTTTGAAGAAGCAGCTTGAGAAGATCCAAACACTGCCGGTACAATCACCGTTAAGATGGGTCATGCCCGACAGCAGCAATGGAACTGCTACTGGATCTGATTCCTTTGCACCTTGTGGTGATGGGGGCCGGCAGATCGGCGATTGAATGGATTAGCTAGGAAGAAATAGGCAGAGGTAAAATAATCGGCAGCAGAGATCGGAACAGCCTCGCTTCCAAAATACCCTGGCTGGAAGTACCAAAAGATGAAATGGAATGCAAATGCCATTTCGAGAGAAACTACACAGCAATGTGTAGTAGTAAAGCTGATAGATGCGACGAATCCTCAGCATACCATATAGAACAAAGTGCTATCAAGTGGTATATGGATGGTGAGAAGACAAAGGAAGGTACCGGTGTAGGAGTGTTTAGACCTCGTACCAAATACTTTGAATCCATAGGTATCTACCGAAGTATCTTCCAAGCAGATGTACATGCAGCAGAAAGATGTGCACAAGTTAACCTCGACAGGAACTATCTCGAAAAACAAATTGCTATCTTGTCAGATAGCCAAGTAGCCATCTAGACCATTAGCTCATACATCGTCAGATCCAAACTGGTATGGGACTGTATGGAAAAGCTAAACAAGCTCGGTAGAGAAAAAGTAGCGCTGTACTGGGTACCAGGTCACACTTGTATAAATAGAAATGAAGAAGCCGATCACCTAGCAAACAAGGGATCCAGTAATCCCTTTATAGGTCCGAAACCTTTTTGCGGTATAAGTATGAACACCATCCACCAAAATTTAGATGAAGAAATAAGAGGACAATGGATGAAAACCTGGAAAGAACTTCCAGGGCTAAGACAATCCAAAGTAATGCTGGGATCTTTTAACTAGAAAAGAACAAAAGCTTGACTGAAAGTACACAGGAACAAATTTAGAATTCTGCCAGGAGTCCTGACAGAACACTGCAGACTTAGAAAACACCTCAAGGCTCAAGGCCTAGAGGAAGAAGACAGATGCAGATTCTGTGGCTCAGCAGAGGAAATCCCCATACATCTGCTCAAATACTGTGGAGCATTGCTCTGCAAGAAACAAATGTATCTTGGGGCAAACTGCTTGAACGCAGAGGGGTTGAAGTTCTTCTTTCCACCCAAACCCTGAAATTCTTGAAAGAATAGGACTAGAGGAGGCACTATAAATGGTTAAGTATACAACGATTAGAGGAAGAGGGTGGGGTACAATAGATATATGAAGGTCGCAGTTTAAGTCGCCACCGAAATCTACAATCCACATGATGCCTGGATGAGAACGACTTTCAAGAGGCATTTGATAGGGTCCAGAATTCCAAACTCCCAAAGATATTAAAGAGAAGAAACATGGATAGTAGAGACCTAAAAATAATATTCAACCTCTATTGGCACCAAATAGCGCGAGTCAAGGTTAGAGAAGATCTGAGTGAGGAGATTAAGATGAAAGAGTTAGACAGGGATGTGTATTGTTACTTCTATTATTCAATATGTATCGTGAACGCATCTTGGAAGAAGCGCTCTCAGAAGAAACCAGAAGGTGATATTGTCATAAACGGGAAAATTATTAACAACTTGCGATACACAGACGATACCGTTATAATAGCTGATAGTCTAGCACAGCGTAGCGCAAATTATTTCCATTTGCGATCCAATATTTTTTGAAAAATTTTATCGCTAACCCTATATTGCGAGTAGACGTTTTTTAAATTGGTTTACATCGACATTTCATACATTTGCAGCTACCTAATACTAACACACGAAAAGACTTTTTTATGAATTCGACGACCAAACAAAATTCTCTATCGACCCGTTTGGGGGTCGCGACCCACGGTTTGCGCACCACTGGCCTAAAAGAATACAACGACTAGTTGAGTTTCTAAACAAATTCTGCAAGAGATATGGTCTAGATAAGAATCTGAAGAAAACTAAAGTCATGGCAACTTCAAAAAAACCATAACGTAAACCACAATAGACTATAAAGATCAATAACGACCTATTAGAATGGGTATCCTCCTATAAATATCTTGGCATATCGATAACTGAAACTTTAGAATGCACGAAAGAAATCAAGTGTCGAATTGAGTTAACACGCCACACTTTCATAAAAATGATTCAAATATTTTACAATCGCACAGTGCAGCCCACGACAATCCAGCCGATTGTCGAAAAAGTGGACAAAAATCGAATGCCTCTACATATATATTTGAAATTTTGGTTGCAGGTGTTGTTTACGTCGCTGATTACGGATCTGCTATTAAAATGTTCAAAAACAAAATGGCGGATTTAATATGGCGGTCAATTTTTCGAAAAACATTAATTTTTTTTTAATTTCGTGACTAATTAAGGCTTCTTAATATTGCTGATTACGAATGAGTTATATTGATATACGAGTGAGTCAAAATTTCATTTTAAAAAATGGCTTACCAAATATGGAGGATAATTTTTCGAAATCTTATCAGATTGAAATTGCGTACATAGAAGTTTAGAAGATCGTTGATCATGTATCAATTATCAGGATTCTGAAAAACAAAATGGCGTGTCCAATATGGCGGACAATTTTT
Source organism: Phosphuga atrata (assembly GCA_944588485.1). Taxonomy (NCBI): domain Eukaryota; kingdom Metazoa; phylum Arthropoda; class Insecta; order Coleoptera; family Silphidae; genus Phosphuga; species Phosphuga atrata. Next base: position 84,966,067 of record OX155892.1, on the reverse strand, counting down.
TGAAAAATTTGCGGTTTAAGCGTTATTCACACTGTACAAAATACGTAGAGGCAGGTTTCGGCATGCAATTCGTTAGAGTTCTGAATTCATACATTATTACCTTCGTAATAAACATGAAACTAGCCCGGGATGTATTGGGCGATTTATTATTTTTACATTTTTGTGTCAATACAGTATTTAGAAAAAGGTTTTTCCTCTTAGTTGGCAGTCCTTTTCTTGAATAAGCATAAGCTGTTATTTAATAATGTCAAATCATTCAGGATCAAGCTTGAATAAGCAGAGTTGATATCACCCACTTCAACGAAAAATTAGCAGCGGTAACATTTTGCGGAAATTCTGATAACAGATTCGTAATCAGCGATGTAAGAAAACCCTATATACGCCATTTTGTAAAAATTGGATATATATTGGATAATAGGAATATTTCGAATGAACATCATCCGCCATATTAAATCCGCCATTTTGTTTTTGAAATTTTTGATAACATATTCATGATCAGCGACAAAAATAACCGCTGTAGCCAGAATTTGCATACATTGGAACTGAGAATCTGAATGCTACAAAGCTATATATTCTCCTTTCTATTGCATGGCATGGAGGCTTTGACACTCAAATCAGAAAACATCAAGAACATAGAGGCATTTGAAATGTGGTGTTATAGGAGGGTGCTACGAATACCATGGGTCGATAAGGTTTGGATCGAAGTGCTACGCCGAATTAATAAAACAAATAAAGAAATTAGTAACACCATAAAAAGGCTGAAATTAGAATATCAAGAACATGTTCTGAGAGAATATAGGTACAACATCCTTCAGCTGGTTATTCAAGGATAAATCAAGAGGAAACGAAAGAATCTCTTGGTTGCGTAACTTAAGGAAGTGTCTGGGTTGCACATCCGCTCTTCAGACGGGCCATTGACAAGGTCCGGATTATGGTGGCCGGAATTTCAGGAACGAAAAGAAATATATTTTAATCCAATTTTATTCAACATACAACTTTGATGTTGTAAATTCCCTTATAAACAATTTCTAATGCTACATAGAACTTTGACTTTTTGAATTTTGGAGGTATGTACGCTAACAAAAATAACAACAAGTTAGTCATAAACTTAGTACGAATATTGCTGGCATATATTTCTATGACTAATTAAAAAATTATGTAGGTAATAAAAATATAAACGACAATGTATATATAGCATATAAACGATAAATCAAGAATTTAAAGTAAATTACTTAAAACTAAAAGTTAAATGAATGTTAAAAACAAATAAAAAATACTGAATAAAGTGCTTTAGTAAATTTAAGTAAATATAGTTAGATTATATTCCTTATCAAGTTACACATACATCGACTTGATAGCTTCAGCCTAATTTCTTGGCAACGGGTTTTTCATTTCCGATACTTTTGGTTGTGGTAAAAGCTGATTCACCATGTAACATTCCTTTTTATTTTGATTTACTTTCTAAATATTGTTCTGTTTTTAAAAAGCGTAGATTATATGCATGCAATTTGAACATTATAAATAGTTGTTTAATAAGCGTTAAAAGCAAGTATAGAGAGTAAGTTGTGATATATAGATTGTGAAATAGATTGTAGGTGTGGATTTTTGTTGGAAGGGTGTTGTAAACTCACGCGTCGCTGGTTGACGTCACGACCGACGCTGGGCGCGTGCTCGCGTCGTTCGGGCCAGCATTGATTATTGTGTGTGTGTGGTGTCTTTCGGGCCACGGACGACATGCATCGTTTTCGTGCGGTGAGCGATACAGACACAGACTAAACGCGACGTCGACGTCGATTTTATTACTAATATTTAGTGCGTAAACAAAAGTGCCCACTAACCAGCTGATCGAGACTTGGACAAGCGAGAATTTATATTTAGAAACCCTTTAACATATAGAGGACGCGTATGCGATGATTATGTTGCGAGAAGGAATCGACGATGCGTTTAATTGAAAGGTCTAGTGAAGATGGGAGGAAAGCGTTAGAGATGAAATGACCGTGTGAGGAAAAGGCGGAAAATTTTCGTTGAAGAAAAATGGGAAACTCTTGCAGCAGTGGACAAGGACACAAGGATAAGGACAACATGTCCCAAAGATCTGAGGAGTAAGACATACTATTTAAAAGTTTGAAAAATATTTATTTATTATTTTGTTGCGTGTTGCCGGCTAATTATAGAGAAAAACTGTCCACACAAACCACGTGAACTACGAATACCGTACATTTATATTTTTCCATATATTTTTATAAATATCCCACACATTTTTTTTTTAAATATCTATATGCAAGTCCGCTTAGTAAACAGGCAATAACAACTCTCGCAGTACGCGCTCGGTGTTATGACGTCATTTTTCTCCCTTCAATGACGTCACTGGGAATATATCAAGATCTAATCCTGTGACCTATTTTCCCAGATCCAGGACGATCGTGAATTCAATTTCAAGGATAGTATTTAAATACTACATTTCTCTACCACTAACCTAAGCTCCGCCACAAATTCATTTACTGTCTATCATAATTACTAGACCTACTACTCTCTATCTCTCTCCAAATACAACTCTGTACACACAGACAACGTTTAGTATTTTCCATTTGTTGCAGTTTGGTAGATTCAACTTACTGTCTACTATCAATAAAAAGAAAATTTAGTTAATTGGGAATAATTTAAAATATGGAGTATTACAGCTACTATTGCATAAATTTTATAAAATACAAGAATATTTAGTTTTAATCAAAATATCAAAACTAGTAATAAAAAAATCGTATTATTTGCCAATAGGTCAAAATTAGTAAAATATTAATCTCTTCTTATAGTTTCGAATAGATTAAGATTACACTAGTTTTGATTTTTTGACTTTTTGAAAAGTTTTGACTTTAAATTACTACTATTTAACTAAATTTTCTTTTATATATATATATATATATATATATATATATATATATACTGTTATAATATATATATATATATATAATACTGTTCATACCTATATATATATATATATATATATATATATATATATATATATATATATATATATAGGTATGAACAGTATTTTGCATTTAGAACTCAGATTTAGAACTGCAATACACGGAAAATTTTAAATGTTGTCTGTGTGTACCGTGTTGTATTTGGAGAGAGATAAATAGTAGTAGAATTGGTCTACTAAATTTTAGAATCTCTTCAAATATTTGTTATTAGTATATAGTGCAACTAGGGCGGTAAGTTGTCAATTGCCCAAGAAGGGGAAATTTGGCGCACGAACGAAGGGAATGCGCTCATTCGCTCGAGAGGGCAATTGACAATACCGCACGAGTTGCAGATAATATTTTTTATTACTCATGCGATATCCACATATGGAATAAAAAACGAAGAATTTGCTTTTTAAATTGTCTCCGGTGGTACGGATTCATCATAAGTACTCTCATCTTTAATTTTTATTTTGTAATGAAAAAAAAATTCTGTCACTTTCACGGCACTTTTTTAATACTGAGGTTTTGATTGTGTTTATTTTATTTATTCAATTGTTTTTTTAATGTAACTGAAATGTAGCTACTTTTATTGAATATTTGCGTGTGTTATCCAAATTATGTGGTATTAATTGAATTAACATACGGCCATGTGTCGCATTAAAAAGCGGTCGCCAAGAAAGTACTTATCCCGCATGAGTTATAAAAATATCTGTTATACCCTCCTATAACGTACCGTTTTATATCAATATCGCGTTATAATAAACTTGAGAATTTGTACAAATCAGATTAATTGGTAATGTTATATCGAAATCGCGTAATATTAAGAAAAAAAGCGGATTAACTGCACTATTTGGAAAATGTGTAGTGTTCTCTTTTAATCTTTTTAACGTCATTTTTCAACAAACCCTTTTACATAATTACTATTATTATTATTATCGAATTTCTTCTACCCTTTCTGGTGTAAAATGGTTTTGTTGACCTATTTCATGTGTTTTCTTTTCTTATTTGGTTCCAGTTCTTTTTGTTTCTTGTGTTTTCCTTCATCTGGGCGTTTGAGATACCTCTTCTTTACATAACGTTTTCGACATATTTGTCCCATTTTTTTTCCGTTATTTTTATTTGCCATATTATTCTTGTTTGGTTGGTGTCTTCTCTTCTGTTCTTCTCTTCTTTTACCTAATATGAATTGAAATTTGCAATATAGTCTTCATCCACATTTTAGTCTACCGACGACTATGCATTTGAAGTAGATGTATCAATTAATGCCATCATTTTCTCTTCATTTAAAGTCTCTTCCAGAAGTACTTCTTCTGCAATAAAACAATTTTCAAATGATCAGTTTCTTAGTATGTGCAATAAAACTTTTAAAAACATTTTTTACGCCGTATAGCAGAGACCAAACCATTATAAAACCAATCTAAAACATTATTTTAAATCGGCCAAGTTTTTTTATTAAATCGCCAAAATGCAGCTTAAGTAATCAATGTTTTTATTTACTCGAGGACGTAAAGAACGAATTACTGTCTTGACTGACTAGTCTTGTCTATCTGGTCTGGTCTGTCTAGTCTTGTTTGTCTAGTTGTGTCTCTCTAGTCCTTTCTCTCTAGACATAAAAGACTAAACAAACTAGACTCGACAGACAAGACTAGTCAGACAAAATTAAACAGACAAGACTAGACAGAGCAGACTAAGTGGTTTGGCGGAAGCTCTCACTAAACCCCACTCTGGCTTTTAGTATGCCCCACCCCGTTATCGCATTTTTGCATTCATTTAGAGTCTACTCTGAAAGGTGGGCAGCCCGAACGGTTAGTGAGAACTGCCCTAGTTGTCGCCTCCCCCGACCAGGAATCGAACTCGGGTCGCCCACATTGCCAGGCGCGTATGTAATCAACTACACTACCGAGAAGGACAAACAGACAGACAGACAAGACTAGACGGACAAGACGACGGACAAGACTAGACAGAGTATACTCTAAGTGAACGCAGAAAAATAATGGAAGCAGGAGGAAAAGTTGCGAAAGGAGAGGTAATTAGTGCTGTTGCACAGGGCTCTATTCTAGGACCTACCCTGTGGAATATCCTATACGACGGGGTTCTCAGACTGGAATTTCAGGAGGGAGTAAAGATTGTCGGCTTTGCCGACGACCTGACACTTGTTGTAACGGACAAAAACGAACGAGGATTAATGCTAAGAGCGAACAAAGCCATGGAACTGGTGGACTAGTGGTTACAAGAAAAACAGCTAAAGTTGTCGCCAGAAAAGACCTAAGGGGTGCTGCTTACCGGAGAAATAGGCCCAATTGTATTAAAAGTGAAAAATGCGGAGTTACACCTAAGTCTCACCTAAGATTAAATACCTAGGAATTACCATCGACAAAAAACTATCATTTAATAAACACGCAACACTAGCCGCAGCGAAGGCAGCACTGGGCAGAATAATGCCAAGCGCTGGTGGTCCAAGAAGCAGTAAGAGTAAATTAATATGTCCGGTTGCCCACTCAGCAATAATTTATGGGGCTCCTGTATGGGAGAAGGCGATGAAGAAGGCAAGCATAAGATAGAAACTTGCCACTGTACAAAGAAAAAATGGGTGTGCGTACAGGACGGTATCGCGGGAATATCGCCTGTAGAGTTCATGGTCGAGGAAAGGACCTACCTGTATAATGCATAAAAACACCTGAGAAATTAGATGAAAGAGAAAAAGAAAACCAAGTGCCAGATGTTCAAAAAGTGGCAAAGATACTGGACTGCTTCTAACAAAGGCCAATGGACCAGACAGCTAATCCCAGATCTGTTACCATGGGTGACACAAAAGCGCGGAGAAGTGGGTTATCATCTCACTCAGGCGCTAGTGTAGCATTGATGCTTTAAAGAGTACTTGACTTGCATAATATCGGCAGGGTTCCAGACAATCGCTGTGATTTCTGCGGCCTTACGGATACTGCTCTACACATAGTGTTCGTATGCTAGAGATGGACGACACGTATGGACAACCAAGACGAATGAAAAACTTCAAACAAGTAAAATGACGGGCGTGATGCTCATGTCCGAAGAAGACTGGCTTACAACGGAAACCATGATTATAAATATTTATAAGTAAAAAGGAAAAAGAGGAACGAATGAGACAGGAAGTAAACAGAGCCAACGGAGATACGTAGAACATACAGAGCACCTGATTTCCCTAATTATACTGCGTAGATGGGGGGTGTAAGCCTACTCATAGTTTTAACCAGTCGAAACACAGGATGTGAGATGCCACCAACCTGAGCTAATGCAATAAGGGGTTCCGGGATGTGCGGGCTTTCAGGGGGTCCTCTTGCTCAAGTTAACCGAAAGGTGCTTGTTATGTCCCCATTAAAAAAAAAACAAGATTAGAGAGACCGAACGATTAGTGAAAACCGCCCGAGTTGTCGCCTCCTCGACTAGAATTCGAACCCAGCTCTCCTGCATTAAAAGGCAGATGATGTTAACTACACCACCGAGGAGGACAGACGGACAAAACTAGATAGAAAATACTTTTTTTTTATTTTAACTTGTAGCACTTTTTAACCCTTGACCGCTTGTAGCATTTACATTCAGGGTGTCAGTTGCATTTAATAAAATATGGTAAATATGTTCGTGTCTTCTATCGCAGTATATGGTAGCTGGGATTAGGGACTGTTTAGATTGTTTTCCTCTTTTTCCATAGACGTTCATCAGCTTCTTTTGGGGATAGGATCTGGTTGATCATTCCGTTTATAGTGTCCCAGCCTTTCTATTGTTACATCCTTGCGTTCTTTGTTCCATCTCGGGCAATCGTATAGCGTATGGATTACATTGTCTAGTTGTCCGCAGTATATACAGTCTGGATCTGATGCCCTTCCAATGTTGTGAAGGAATTCCTTAAAGCACCCATGCCCGGTGAGTATGTATTTGGGTTAGGTGGTAGCTTATTTCTCCATATTGTCGTCGGTACCAAGTCTCTATATTGGGATGAGTATCCTTGTCCACTCGCCTTTTGGTGTCATATTCCACGCTTCCTGCCATTCCCTTTAAAGGTTATCGTTTGCCTTGTTTCTTGTTATGTCGTCTTTGCAAGCATAATGTAAGTATTTCCTTGATTTGCAGGTAAATTGACGGAATGCCTGAGATAACTAACGCTGCATATCTGGATACTATCCGATAGGCACTACATACCCGCAGAGCCATTTCTCTGATAGGTTTCTATAGACAGCTTTTCACTGATTTCGCTGCTAGGTTTTCAATATTGTTTCTATTAGTGGCTTGCACCCAGATAGGGGCACCGTATCATCGCAGACTGGGCAACTGTGCTGAGCAACCTGCGATTGCTGCTCCTAGGCCCTCCAACATTGGGCATAAGTTTTTCGAGGGCAGACGTGGTTTTTATAGCTCGCTCTGTTGCCATTTTAAAGTGCTCTCTAAAAGACACACACTCTTGTCGATTATAATTCCTAGATATTTGATGTGTGGTTTAGGTATGATTTCTAAATCAGTATGATTTCTAAATCAGTACTTGGAAGGAGATGTGTACCAGTTTTCTGTATACCGTCAACAGAACTGCTTCAGTCTTTTCTGGTGCTATGCGCAGTGATTTTGACTTCATCCAGCAGACAATTCGTTTGATTGTTTGATTGGCCCTTTGCACGATACGCCTTTCTGTTTTTCCGCCGATGCTTAGTGCAAGATCGTCAGCGAAGCCTGTTAGGTTAGTCCCTTCAGGTAGTTACAGCCGTAGTACTCCATCGTAGAGTACGTTCCAAAGTGTCGGTCCTAGTACAGAGCCCTGGGGGACACCACTAGTGACGTTGTGGGGTAGCGTATCTGGTTCGGCTTGAAGTATGACGCTGCGGCCCTCGAAGTAGCTGCGAACCAATCGCAGTAGATAGGAAGATATTTTTCTTCTTGTTAGTTCTTCCAAGATGTCTTGCCAAACACCAGAGGTAAAAGCGTTGCGATCATTCGTAACTAGGACACATATTTTTCTAGTTCTTTTGGTGCCTACTTTGGCCTTTTTGGCGATATCTATGACTTGTTTTATGGCGTCTATAGTTGATTTGCGTTCCCGGAAGCCGAATTGGTCATTGGCAGACAAGACTAGACCGACAGAATAGACAGACAAGACTAGACAGACAAGACTAGACAGACAAGACTAGACAGACAAGACTAGACAGACAAGACTAGACAGACAAGACTAGACAGACAAGACTAGACAGACAAGACTAGACAGACAAGACTAGACAGACAAGACTAGACAGACAAGACTAGACAGACAAGACTAGACAGACAAGACTAGACAGACAAGACTAGACAGACAAGACTAGACAGACAAGACTAGACAAACAAGACTAGACAGACAAGACTAGACAGACAAGCCTAGACAGACAAGACTAGACAGACACGACTAGACAGACACAACTAGACAGACAAGACTAGACAGACAAGACTAGACAGACAAGACTAGACAGACAAGACTAGACAGACAAGACTAGACAGACAAGACTAGACAGACAAGACTAGACAGACAAGACTAGACAGACAAGACTAGACAGACAAGACTAGACAGACAAGACTAGACAGACAAGACTAGACAGACAAGACTAGACAGACAAGACTAGACAGACAAGACTAGACAGACAAGACTAGACAGACAAGACTAGACAGACAAGACTAGACAGACAAGACTAGACAGACAAGACTAGACAGACAAGACTAGACAGACAAGACTAGACAGACAAGACTAGACAGACAAGACTAGACAGACAAGACTAGACAGACAAGACTAGACAGACAAGACTAGACAGACAAGACTAGACAGACAAGACTAGACAGACAAGACTAGACAGACAAGACTAGACAGACAAGACTAGACAGACAAGACTAGACAGACAAGACTAGACAGACAAGACTAGACAGACAAGACTAGACAGACAAGACTAGACAGACAAGACTAGACAGACAAGACTAGACAGACAAGACTAGACAGACAAGACTAGACAGACAAGACTAGACAGACAAGACTAGACAGACAAGACTAGACAGACAAGACTAGACAGACAAGACTAGACAGACAAGACTAGACAGACAAGACTAGACAGACAAGACTAGACAGACAAGACTAGACAGACAAGACTAGACAGACAAGACTAGACAGACAAGACTAGACAGACAAGACTAGACAGACAAGACTAGACAGACAAGACTAGACAGACAAGACTAGACAGACAAGACTAGACAGACAAGACTAGACAGACAAGACTAGACAGACAAGACTAGACAGACAAGACTAGACAGACAAGACTAGACAGACAAGACTAGACAGACAAGACTAGACAGACAAGACTAGACAGACAAGACTAGACAGACAAGACTAGACAGACAAGACTAGACAGACAAGACTAGACAGACAAGACTAGACAGACAAGACTAGACAGACAAGACTAGACAGACAAGACTAGACAGACAAGACTAGACAGACAAGACTAGACAGACAAGACTAGACAGACAAGACTAGACAGACAAGACTAGACAGACAAGACTAGACAGACAAGACTAGACAGACAAGACTAGACAGACAAGACTAGACAGACAAGACTAGACAGACAAGACTAGACAGACAAGACTAGACAGACAAGACTAGACAGACAAGACTAGACAGACAAGACTAGACAGACAAGACTAGACAGACAAGACTAGACAGACAAGACTAGACAGACAAGACTAGACAGACAAGACTAGACAGACAAGACTAGACAGACAAGACTAGACAGACAAGACTAGACAGACAAGACTAGACAGACAAGACTAGACAGACAAGACTAGACAGACAAGACTAGACAGACAAGACTAGACAGACAAGACTAGACAGACAAGACTAGACAGACAAGACTAGACAGACAAGACTAGACAGACAAGACTAGACAGACAAGACTAGACAGACAAGACTAGACAGACAAGACTAGACAGACAAGACTAGACAGACAAGACTAGACAGACAAGACTAGACAGACAAGACTAGACAGACAAGACTAGACAGACAAGACTAGACAGACAAGACTAGACAGACAAGACTAGACAGACAAGACTAGACAGACAAGACTAGACAGACAAGACTAGACAGACAAGACTAGACAGACAAGACTAGACAGACAAGACTAGACAGACAAGACTAGACAGACAAGACTAGACAGACAAGACTAGACAGACAAGACTAGACAGACAAGACTAGACAGACAAGACTAGACAGACAAGACTAGACAGACAAGACTAGACAGACAAGACTAGACAGACAAGACTAGACAGACAAGACTAGACAGACAAGACTAGACAGACAAGACTAGACAGACAAGACTAGACAGACAAGACTAGACAGACAAGACTAGACAGACAAGACTAGACAGACAAGACTAGACAGACAAGACTAGACAGACAAGACTAGACAGACAAGACTAGACAGACAAGACTAGACAGACAAGACTAGACAGACAAGACTAGACAGACAAGACTAGACAGACAAGACTAGACAGACAAGACTAGACAGACAAGACTAGACAGACAAGACTAGACAGACAAGACTAGACAGACAAGACTAGACAGACAAGACTAGACAGACAAGACTAGACAGACAAGACTAGACAGACAAGACTAGACAGACAAGACTAGACAGACAAGACTAGACAGACAAGACTAGACAGACAAGACTAGACAGACAAGACTAGACAGACAAGACTAGACAGACAAGACTAGACAGACAAGACTAGACAGACAAGACTAGACAGACAAGACTAGACAGACAAGACTAGACAGACAAGACTAGACAGACAAGACTAGACAGACAAGACTAGACAGACAAGACTAGACAGACAAGACTAGACAGACAAGACTAGACAGACAAGACTAGACAGACAAGACTAGACAGACAAGACTAGACAGACAAGACTAGACAGACAAGACTAGACAGACAAGACTAGACAGACAAGACTAGACAGACAAGACTAGACAGACAAGACTAGACAGACAAGACTAGACAGACAAGACTAGACAGACAAGACTAGACAGACAAGACTAGACAGACAAGACTAGACAGACAAGACTAGACAGACAAGACTAGACAGACAAGACTAGACAGACAAGACTAGACAGACAAGACTAGACAGACAAGACTAGACAGACAAGACTAGACAGACAAGACTAGACAGACAAGACTAGACAGACAAGACTAGACAGACAAGACTAGACAGACAAGACTAGACAGACAAGACTAGACAGACAAGACTAGACAGACAAGACTAGACAGACAAGACTAGACAGACAAGACTAGACAGACAAGACTAGACAGACAAGACTAGACAGACAAGACTAGACAGACAAGACTAGACAGACAAGACTAGACAGACAAGACTAGACAGACAAGACTAGACAGACAAGACTAGACAGACAAGACTAGACAGACAAGACTAGACAGACAAGACTAGACAGACAAGACTAGACAGACAAGACTAGACAGACAAGACTAGACAGACAAGACTAGACAGACAAGACTAGACAGACAAGACTAGACAGACAAGACTAGACAGACAAGACTAGACAGACAAGACTAGACAGACAAGACTAGACAGACAAGACTAGACAGACAAGACTAGACAGACAAGACTAGACAGACAAGACTAGACAGACAAGACTAGACAGACAAGACTAGACAGACAAGACTAGACAGACAAGACTAGACAGACAAGACTAGACAGACAAGACTAGACAGACAAGACTAGACAGACAAGACTAGACAGACAAGACTAGACAGACAAGACTAGACAGACAAGACTAGACAGACAAGACTAGACAGACAAGACTAGACAGACAAGACTAGACAGACAAGACTAGACAGACAAGACTAGACAGACAAGACTAGACAGACAAGACTAGACAGACAAGACTAGACAGACAAGACTAGACAGACAAGACTAGACAGACAAGACTAGACAGACAAGACTAGACAGACAAGACTAGACAGACAAGACTAGACAGACAAGACTAGACAGACAAGACTAGACAGACAAGACTAGACAGACAAGACTAGACAGACAAGACTAGACAGACAAGACTAGACAGACAAGACTAGACAGACAAGACTAGACAGACAAGACTAGACAGACAAGACTAGACAGACAAGACTAGACAGACAAGACTAGACAGACAAGACTAGACAGACAAGACTAGACAGACAAGACTAGACAGACAAGACTAGACAGACAAGACTAGACAGACAAGACTAGACAGACAAGACTAGACAGACAAGACTAGACAGACAAGACTAGACAGACAAGACTAGACAGACAAGACTAGACAGACAAGACTAGACAGACAAGACTAGACAGACAAGACTAGACAGACAAGACTAGACAGACAAGACTAGACAGACAAGACTAGACAGACAAGACTAGACAGACAAGACTAGACAGACAAGACTAGACAGACAAGACTAGACAGACAAGACTAGACAGACAAGACTAGACAGACAAGACTAGACAGACAAGACTAGACAGACAAGACTAGACAGACAAGACTAGACAGACAAGACTAGACAGACAAGACTAGACAGACAAGACTAGACAGACAAGACTAGACAGACAAGACTAGACAGACAAGACTAGACAGACAAGACTAGACAGACAAGACTAGACAGACAAGACTAGACAGACAAGACTAGACAGACAAGACTAGACAGACAAGACTAGACAGAGAAGACTAGACAGAGAAGACTAGACAGAGAAGACTAGACAGACAAGACTAGACAGACAAGACTAGACAGACAAGACTAGACAGACAAGACTAGACAGACAAGACTAGACAGACAAGACTAGACAGACAAGACTAGACAGACAAGACTAGACAGACAAGACTAGACAGACAAGACTAGACAGACAAGACTAGACAGACAAGACTAGACAGACAAGACTAGACAGACAAGACTAGACAGACAAGACTAGACAGACAAGACTAGACAGACAAGACTAGACAGACAAGACTAGACAGACAAGACTAGACAGACAAGACTAGACAGACAAGACTAGACAGACAAGACTAGACAGACAAGACTAGACAGACAAGACTAGACAGACAGGACTAGACAGACAAGACTAGACAGACAAGACTAGACAGACAAGACTAGACAGACAAGACTAGACAGACAAGACTAGACAGACAAGACTAGACAGACAAGACTAGACAGACAAGACTAGACAGACAAGACTAGACAGACAAGACTAGACAGACAAGACTAGACAGACAAGACTAAACAGACAAGACTAGACAGACAAGAGTAGACAGACAAGACTAGACGGACAAGACTAGACAGACAAGACTAGACGGACAAGACTAGACAGACAAGACTAGACAGAGAAGACTAGACAGACAAGACTAGACAGACTAGACAGACAAGACTAGACAGACAAGACTAGACAGACAAGACTAGACAGACAAGACTAGACAGACAAGACTAGACAGACAAGACTAGACAGACAAGACTAGACAGACAAGACTAGACAGACAAGACTAGACAGGCAATCCTAGACTGACAAGACTGTCAATAATTCATGCACAGAAACACTGTTTAGGTAATTATCAGTTAATTAACACATTGTTATAAGAGTTAAAATAAGTATATGGACACGTAAATAATGTATTTGATGATTTGTACACTATCAGTTAAATAGTTAATTAATTTTAAATTACTTATTAATTTACGAAAATTCAGAACTGCACAAGCTTATTTTTGCTTAATAAATTGAAATCATTATGCTTGTAGTGTGAGTATCAAGTATATATTGATAAATATCTGTAATATTTTTTTAATTTAATTCAACAATGTCATTTATACAATTTGCAATTTGGTCACAAGGATTTTTGTTTTAAAACAACAGTAGAACTTATTTCTCTATAAGAGTTTTTTAATTATTCCTTCAATTAAAAGTTAAATAATAAATATAAAATACTGACGTTATTCGGAGTAAAAGTATTTTGTCTTCCCGGGATTCAGACAAATTAGTATCACCAATTAGATTCTACTTCACCAAAAAAGGTCATTTTTTCATCATCATTTTTACTCCTAATAATATTGTGGTGGTACACGCAGTAGAATCACTCACGGTTTGCAGAGGAATTTATTTACATGGATGATGGACGATATATATATATATATATATATATATATATATATATATATATATAAATATATATATATATATATATATATATATATATATATATCTATGTATATATATATATATATATATATATATACAACATATATACAATGTACAAAAGGTACAAACACTGTAGAGGGAATGAGTGGAAGTGGACTCTCTGAACTGGACTCGACTGATCTGGTTGAGCGACTGCTGGTTGAGTCTAGTTGAACTGGCTGCTGACTGAGTCTGATTGAACTGGCTGGACTGAACTGAACTAGTGTCACTCGCTGACTGTGAACTTCTAGCTGAGTATGGTTGACTGGGTCCACTGGCTGGACCAGTGTGACTGAGTCCACTGGCTGGACTGAACTGGACTTGTTGGTTGGTTGCGCCTAACTGTTGAACTGAACTGGAGTCGACTGGTTGCGCCTCACTGTCTGGCTTGTTCGGGGGTCCAGATATTTATATTATGTCCAGGTATACTAGTCCCTCATCTTGGGGTGATTATTTTTCTATATTCGGCTATTTGTCGCTTTGGTGATTACCGATTCTCGGGAGAAACATCTTGTTGTAATTTCCCCGGGGATTACACCATTGATCCTAATAAAATATTTTTGGAAATTCGTCCGAAAATACTTGGGTAATTACTGTAATGCCCTCGCAAAACTAAAAATAAAAATATTTCTTTATCTGCTCGAGGATTACATACCGATACATTTCCGACGAATTTTTCGGAAATTGTCCGAAAATATTTAGGTAATTACTGTAATGCCCTCGTAAACTAAGAAATAAAAATGGAACGGCTCGTTGCCGCTATATCATCCCCTTGCCAGTGATAACGCTATGTAGCGTTTGTTGCTGTTGTTGTTTGTTTGTTCATAGACGTCTGGTAGACAGTTGAAGTCATACCGTAGATGTTGTTTGATAACGTAGATGTTGAGTTGAAGACCGTAGATGTTGTTTCTTCTTGCAGGTTTCCTCGTAGACGGTTGATTTCGTCAACGTCGTCGCTGTTGCGGTGTTTGTTCGTAGACGTCTGGTAGACGGTTGAAGTCGTTACCGTACCCGTTGTTTGTTGTTGCAGGTTTGTTGTAAGGCGTCCGCGTGGACGTCGTTTGCTGATAGGCGGTTTTCTATGCAAAACCAGCTTGCACCTATCAGTATAAGTCGATCCGGAAGGTTAACAAGTCAATAGCAGCCTCGTAGACGGTAGAAGGCGTCGTCGTGGACGTTGTTGTTGCCGGCGTCCTCGTAGATTTGTTGAAAGCGTCATCGTAGACGTTGTAGTTACCGGCGTCCTCGTAGATGGTTGAAGGCGTCATCGTAGAGGTTGTTGTTGCCGGCGTCCTCGTAGACGGTTGAAGGCATCATCGTAGAGGTTGTTGTTTGTTGCAGGGTGGAAGCGGCATCATGAGGCGTACGAGAGGCGGTATTCGGACCGTGGACTTGGTTGGCCGTGTGAGTCCGATCTCTTTTCGATCACGACGACCAATTTGTAGATGATCGGATTCCTCTTATCGATCACGTCGGGGGTCACCATTTTGTGGTGTGAGACGCCGTGGAATAGATATATCACTCGTTGGTTGGTGGCGCCTCACTGTCTGGACGGAACTGGAGTAGTCTACACCGGTCACCAGTCAACAAGTCGCCACAAGGCGCCACCAGTCAACAAGTCTCGACTTGTTGACTGGTGGCGCCTCACTGTCTTGCTTGTTCGGGGGTCCAGGTATTTATGTAATGTCCAGGTATACTGGTCCCTCATTTGGGGGTGATTATTTTTCTATATTCGGCTATTTGCCGCTTTGGTGATTAACGATTCTCGGGAGAAACATCTTGTCGTAATTTCCCCGGGGATTACACCATTGACCCTAATAAAATATTTTTGGAAATTCGTCCGAAAATACTTGGGTAATTACTGAAATGCCCTCGCAAAACTAAAAATAAAAATATTTCTTTATCTGCTCGAGGATTACATTACCGACTCTAATAAAATATTTTCGGAAATTGTCTGAAAATATTTGGGTAATTATGGTAATGCCCTCGTAAACTAAGTAGTAAAAATGGAACGGCTCGTTGCCGCTACATCACCCCCTTGCCAGTGATAACGCTATGTAGAGTTTGTTGCTGTTGTTGTATGTTTGTTCATAGACGTCTGGTAGACGGTTGAAGTCGTTACCGTAGACGTTGTTTGTTGTTGCAGGTTTCCTCGTAGACGTTTGAATTCACCATCGTCGTCGCTGTTGCGGTGTTTGGTCGTAGACGACTGGTAGACGGTTGAAGTCGTTACCGTAGATGTTGTTGCCGGCGTCCTGGTAGACGGTTGAATTCGTCATCGTCGTCGCTGTTACGGGGTTTGTTCGTGGACGTCTGGTAGACGGTTGAAGTCGTTACCGTAGACGTTTTTTGTTGTTGCAAGTTTGTTGCAAGGCGTCCTCGTGGACGTCGTTTGCAGATAGGTGGTTTCCTAAGCAAAACCAGCTTGCACCTATCAGTCGCTGTTGCGGCATTTGTTCGTTGATGTCTGGTAGAAGGTTGAAGTCGTTACCGTAGACGTTGTTTGTTATTGCCGGCGTCCTGGTAGACGGCTGAATTCGTTATCGTCGCTGTTGCGCGGTTTGTTCGTGGACGTCTGGTAGACGGTTGAAGTCGTTACCATAGACGTTTTTTGTTGTTGCAAGTTTGTTGCAAGGCGTCCTCGTGGACATAGTTTGCTGATAGGCGGTTGCTTATGCAAAACCAGCTTGCAGCTATCAGTATGAGTCGTTCCGGAATGTTAACAAGTCGATAGCAGCCTCGTAGACGGTAGAAGGGGTAGACGGTAGAAGGGGTCGGTAGAAGGGGGTTGAAGGGGTCATCGTAGACGTTGTAGTTACCGGCGTCCTCGTAGATGGTTGAAGGCGTCATCGTAGAGGTTGTTGTTGCCGGCGTCCCCGTAGACGGTTGAAGGCGTCATCGTGGAGGTTGTTGTTTGTTGCAGGGCGGAAGCGTCATCATGAGGCGTACGAGAGGCGGTATTCGGACCGTGGACTTGGTTGGCCGTGTGAGTCCGATCTCTTTTCGATCACGACGACCAATTTGTAGATGATCGGATTCCTCTTGTCGATCACGTCGGGGTCACTAATTTGTGGTGTGAGACGCCGTGGAATAGATATATCACTTATTGGTTGGTGGCGCCTCACTGTCTAGACGGAACTGGAGTCGACTTGTTGACTGGCTGCGCCTCACTGTCTTGCTTGCTTGGGGGTCCATGTATTTATCATGTGTCCTTTGCTGTTTGGCGGTTTTGAGCTTTCGCCCAGCTATTCCGCCGTCTTGTTTTTTGTTTCCTTTGTTGTTGTTTTTTTTTCTTTTTTCTTTTGTTTCGTTTTTTTGTCGGTTTGTTTGTTTTTCTATTGTGTTCATCTCATGACCGGTTCTCTTTTCTTGTTTTTTTTTGTCCTTGGTTTGTTCTGGTGTTGGTTCCTGGTTCGCCCTCGTGGTGGTTCCTGGTTCGTTCTTCGTTCTCGTGGTGGTTCCTGTTTCGTCCTCGTGGTGGTTCCTTGTTCGTTCTCGTGGTGGTTGCTGTGTCTGTCGGTTTTGTTCTTGTTGTTCCTGCCTGTTTTGTTCCTAGGTGCTCCGCTGGGTTCAGAGATGTAGGGTTTGGGCTTTCCTGTGAAAAAGAAAGATCAGTTATATCCAGGTATTTATGTTATGTCCAGGTATACTGGTCCCTCATCTGGGGGTGATTATTTTTCTATATTCGGCTATTTGTCGCTTTGGTGATTACCGATTCTCGGGAGAAACATCTGGTTGTAATTTCCCCGGGGATTACACCATTGCCCCTAATCAAATATTTTTGGAAATTCGTCCAAGCGACAGACACAGCAACCACCACAATATACTTGGGTAATTACTGTAATGCCCTCGTAAAAGTAAAAATAAAAATATTTCTTTATTTGCTCGAGGATTACATTACCGACCCTAATAAAATGTTTTCGGGAATTGTCCGAAAATATTTGGGTAATTATTGTAACGCCCTCGTAAACTAATAAATAAATATGGAACGGCTCGTTGCCGCTATAATATAATATATTAATTTATCAAATAACATTAATAACATAATAAAAAGCAATAATCAGCAAGTTAAGAAAAATAATTATTTATTTAAAACTTTTTTCAATTATTTCTTAAATTATAAGTTCGAATATAAAATTTCGTACCTTATTCGGTGTAAAAGTGTTTTGTCTTACCCGAGATTCAGACAAATAAGTATAGTGTGGCCACAAAAGTATCATTTTTACTCCTAATAACCTAATATATAAATTTATCAAATAACATTAATAACTTAATATATAACAACTATAACATAATACATTAGTTTATTTTTACATATTAGTACAATAATTATATAATTAAATTCTAAAACATATTGAAATATACTGATATTTAATGATAGACTGCGTATACTCACCAATTTCGAATTTAAATATATGTAGCTTCTATTAAAGTTGGAAGCTGAATCTCAAACTTTTTAATAGAAAAGTTGAGACATGAAACATCATACATTCATTACAACAAATCAGACTTTATTAGAATCCAATATGTAATTAGATATCCTATGGATAAATAAAGTTCAAAATTTTTCAATATATATTAGATTGTTTAAAACTCAGGCTGTATATTCTGTACGCTTTTTTAGATAGGATAGATTGAATTCAATTTAAGCACTGATAAAATATTTTGCATATAATAATTTTTGAAAACCCGCTTCTTATTTAGAACGTTTTGGGAGTGTCAAATTCTTTAAATGTGAACAAAATGTTAATTAACAAAAATACTAAAACTTCAGATCCGGCAGTTACCAAGTGCGGACGAGTCTACCGACGGAGAAGCAGCAGGTTCTGCTCAATCATGTGACTCACACTGGGGTCCTGCTGGAACCATCCACGGCAGGACAACCCGCCCTGCAGCAACAGCCACCAGGAGCGATTCTACCGTCCGCCAACGCCGATAAGAAAACAGCAGCTATTAAAATTAGCAGAGGTGTTGCAGTTTCCAGTATTTCAGGTATATTTAGATGCATCAAAATATTTTCAATTTTAAGCTCGCGCTAGAAAATCTATTAACACTTGTAGATTTATGCCGAACAAAATGTAAATTTAAGTTCAAGTTCAAGTTCACGGTTTGTGTAATAGTAATTTTTATTTTACGAGTCTAGACCAATTAGCCTAAACTAACACACATATTCGTTAAAGTTATTTAAGCGTCAAGGCCAAGAATGCAATGTAATTACGTAATATTTTTAGATCTTTTTACATAATACAGATCTTTTGCGAAATAAAATTATTTTAAATTTGTATATGCGTCATAATAACCACAATTGACACATCTATATATTCTTATATTTAATTCGAAAATTGTAAAAATAATCCCGACAAGTAAATTTATCATAGGGCTAGTCCAGTGTTTCCAACTTGTTTTTGTTTCACACGAATTACGATACACGAATTTACGATTAGGATTGCCAACAATTTATCCAAAAGCATACAGAAGGCAACAGTGAAATGTCCCCCATTGAAATATAACGAGCGAGCGGGGGAGTGATATGTTCCGGCGGTAATTGGTAATTGGATTGTGAGTAACGTGGTCTGCGTGTGATTTGCAAGAGGAATATTTTCGTTAAATAAATTGGTGTACCGGCGAAGTTTTGTAATACGAGCAGTACGTATAGGATTTGTAGCGTCAAGTGGCAAGCGTCATCAAGGCAAGTGTCAAGCGTCGATTACGGAAAATTGATCGCAGAAGATTGATCGTAAGAAACTTGATCGCAGTGAAAATTCTTCGAGAGAAAATTCATCGGTGATAAGTGAATGCGTGATTAATTAGTATATTGTGAAACTAGGGCGGTAAGTTGTCAATTGTCCACGAGAGCGAAATTGGGCTCAGGAGGGCAATTGACAATACCGCACGAGTTGCAGATAATATTTTTTATACAACGTATGAAACTTCCTTACGTAAACGGACGTATCTTACAAGTTTGGAGTCCAGGGGCCATACAAAAAACGAAGTAAAAATGAAGAATTTGCTTTTTCAATTATCTTCGGTGGTTTAGATTATCTTAATCGATTGTCTTAAGAACTCTCATCAGTCTCCGGTATCACCATAGAATTTACACTCATTTTAAAACACTTTTAAGTCACTTTTTTAATATTGAGGTTTTGAATGTGTTTATTTTATTTTCTATTTTGCGTCTGTAATGGACTCATATGCGTGCGATTATGACTCGCCGAGTGCGATACAATTTTTTCAATATGTATCGGCGATTTTTTTATTTAGAAATGGCATAAAAGCCCTTAGCAAAATAGCAAAATAGAAAAAATACTATAAAAAAACTCGTTCATAAGACACTTGTCCATTAGAAAACTCCTCGCTACGCTCGTCCTTTTTTAAGCATGAACGCGTGCAGCAAAACCGCGATTATTGAACTCGTTCTTTAATATACTATTTATTTATTTGTTCTTTTTTTAATGTAATTTAGCGATTTTTATTTAATATTTTCGTGCGTTGCCCAAGTTATGTGGTAATAATTGAATTCACAAAAACCGCCATTTGTCGCACTAAAAAACAGGCGCCAAGATAGTACTTATCCCACATGAGTAATTAAAAATAATTTTGCAAAGTTTTCAGATTTGTACTTTTTTCAAAAATTGCTATTTGAAACTTTACATTACAAAACTATACAGGTCGCGTAATTACTGCTGTCCCCTTTTTTAAGAATCAAAAAAAAAGTTTGTATATACATAATTGTGAAAAATATAAAATAAGAAAAAGGCAAGGAAAGCCAAAAAAGTTACAAATTGTTTGATTCGAAATACAAACTACTAGGGCTAGTTTTTTTGAAAACAACGAATCAATGACACATTTTTCCAAATTCGAGTGCTTCGGAGAGTCCAAATCTTCTGTTCCTCTGATCTAATCCAAATATAAAATCCAACCGTTAACAGTTCCTAAAACCCATTTTTTTTTTGATTTCGCGATTTCCCGACCAAAGGTAATTGGCGAAAAGCGAAATTCTGTAGTTCCGTAAGGCTCGGTCCAAAATTCTAACGATAATTTTTCCAAATATCCAGAAGGAATGAAGGATTTATGATCCGACAATTTCTGCTTCAAAATTCAAGTATTTCCCCATGGTCTTGTCCAAAGTACAACTGTTTTCCCGAAAATCGATAAAAATCTACAATTTTTCACAAAACCAAAGATGATTATTACGTTACCGCCGCCGCCTAAGTTTCAAATAAAAAAACGAAATACTACGTCAAAGGACTACAATATGTTAAAATGAAGTCGGAATATTAAATATCAAGCGTCGATCTCGGGAAATTTATCGCAGAAAATTGATCGTGAGAAAATTCATCGCAGTTGAATGAATCACCTAACTCAACAATAATTTTGCAAAGTTTTCAAAATTGTAAATATTAGAAAAATAACAATTTTAAATTTTACAAGAAGCAAGAGTTTGTCAAGTCTGTAAATAAAGAACAAATGGAACTATGTAACGAAATTTGCGGAATTTATTTATTTTGTAGTTATAAATGTTTTCACAAAATTTAATTTTCTTAAACAGAATTTTTAATTTTATAAATAATAAGATCGGCGAATACCAGGCAGGCTGCCGCTTTGGTCGCTCCCGTACAGAACAAATTTTCAGTCTGAAGACAACCCTGAAAATCAAAGCCCTCAGGAACACTCCAGTCAAATGCACCTTCGTTTACTTCAAGAAGGCATATGACTCCGTCGTACGCCAGTCATTGTTGAACATCCTACACGAACAAGGTTTGAACGACAAGACTGATTAAACAAACACGGAGAGACACAACGTCTACGGTGAAATTCAAGGGGGAAATCTCCAAACCTCTTGAGATCCAGACAGGCGTTCGCCAAGGTGATGGACTCTCGCCGGTCCTCTTCAACCTAGTGCTGTCTAAGGTCATCAAGGAACGGGACAAGAAGCTGAAATACAAGGTCACTGGAAGCCAGTGCGACTTGGACGACCTAAGGACAAGCTAGAGGTCGGCTGTCTAGCCTCCGCGAACGATCTGGCACTACTCACAGACACTCACGAAACCACAGAAATCAGACAGATAGAAGTACTCAAAGAGTGCGCAAAGAAAATAAGGCTACAGAGTTCTTCCGCACGTAAGTAAACATTCTAAATTTGAACACAAAATATGACAAGGTGACACACATTAAGTATCTAGGTGATATAATCCAACCAACAGGAAAAGAGAAAATCGCGCAGAACACTAGGTTATTGAAAATGAGGAGAACCTTATACAAAACACAGGGCATCTACGACAAAAAATGTCTGTTCAGCTTCACCAAAACTCGTTACTACAACACAGTAATCAAAACTGAGGTGCTATACGCCAGTGAAACTGATGTTATACACAAAGACCGACCTTGAGAACACCATAATACAGGAAAGAAAAATCGGACCAAAACTCATAGATGAAGGCAATAATTGGCTTCACTCCAGGAGTATCACAGAGAAGTTCTCCAACATAGCAGCGGACATTAGAAAGAGGCGACTAAAATTTTATGAACACATCAGCAGAATTCCACAGACCAGACTCACCAACAGAATCCTCAGATACAGCCAGGGTCTTAAGACCACTACACCCTGATCACTACACATCAAATTTGGAAAACAACACCAATATGCTGATGACACCCAAATGTTATATACCTTTCATCCCCAAGAAGCAAGACTGGTACAAGAAACAATAAATTCTGACCTTTTAACTATATCCGAATTTTCTATACGGCATTCTTATAATCTTAACCCAGAGACGCAAGTAATTATATTTGCACCCAAACATAAGCGAGAGGAGATTAAGGAAAAACTGGTAATAACAATTGATGGAAAAGTAGTGCAAATTAAAAACGAAGTGATCAACCTGGAGCTGGTTATTGATGAGAAACTCAAAACGTCACACATCACTCGAAAACTAAATTGGCTATGGCCAGACTCAAACTACTGTATTCTTCGAGGAAAATCTTAAGTGCAGATCTGACAAAAAATATTGTTTCTTTAATCGCAATATCTCTGCATACTTATGCCGACACGGTATATGGTAACTATTTTGATTACGAAACATCCAGACAAGTGTAAAGAGTGTACCGCCTAATATACGGAACAAATGGAGTGACATGAGACACACTTGGAAGCTGCACGAATTTTTTGTCTATAAAAGAATCATTGAGTCTAAACAACCTAGCTACCTCTACAAAAAAGTTAGATTTAGAACGGATGTACAAAACATCATCTTGAGGACTAGAGGTACATTAACAACCCCAAAGCACAGGGCTGCTCTGTTGTAAAAATGTATTTCATACCAAATCGATAAACGGATAAACGGAGACTAGCATGAGAGTTATGAGACTTACTGAGAAAAGCATAGTATATTCAATTGTAGTATGGCACTAACTGGAAAATGGGGATAGAATAGAATAAAGATAACTGGGTTACTATAACAAATCTACAGCAGTATTTTGTATAGAATTTTATGTGTATATATGTGTATAACTGTAATTATAAATCGAAAGGTGTATTAATATAAATTTAATAAGGGGGCTTGCGAAAGACGCTCATCGTTTCTAGTATATAATATACTATTATTGCTCTAGTAAAGTACATTATTACATGATTATATTATAATCATGTAATAATGTATTTTACTAGAGCAATAATAGTATATTACGTAACGGGAGTTGTAGAAGCATATTACGTAAGAGCGGAACAGTGTACGGTCCGCGTAGCGGGGAGTGCGTAATTCCGCGAGCCTTATAAAACCTTCGCGAGACCATATACCGTGTCGGCATAAGTATACAGAGATATTACGAATGAAGAAACTATCTGTGCTTAAGATTTTCCTCGAAGAATACAGTAGTTTGAGTCTGGTCACACCAAATTGTTTCTGCTTAATAAGAAAGTATGTGTGATGTAACAAATTTATTTCTTATTAGGTTATGTTTATTCAATTATCATTATTTAACATTATAATAAACAAACAGTTATATTTTCATATATAACTGTTACTCGACATTATTTAACTTGAAAGAAATGAAAAGAAAAACATTCATAATGGTTACATACCTTATTTAGTACTTTGGGTTAAACTGGAATTAGAGTATTCATAGATATAGGCAACCCAATGTACGCAATGTCAATTTTCGTTAATTTGAATTGTGGCGCGGGGGGCGCTGAACGTATGAGCACGTAATAGCAGCTCTCAACTAATCGTAAGCCAAACGCACGTGTGTATTATCAATCATTACTTATCATTAATCGCGGACTGTTACATACGTGGATGTTATGATGTATTTACATAGTCCACGAACTGTACAATAATAGGCATTTACAATAGTGGTCGTAAATAAATAATAATAATAATCTCTACTCATTATCAGTAATTTATTCGTTTGTCCGTTTCAAGATTTTGTATATTTCAATTTTTCGTTTCATAGAATTTCAAAAATATGCTAATCATAGCTTAAGGCAAGTGAAAAATAGCGGTGAAATAATCTAGCGATGAATTGTTGGCTTTCAATTGTTGTGCGATGAATTGCGGTCGGTGATTTTTCCAGTTAACATAACATGGGATCGAAGATGCTGAATTCGTTGTAGTACACTTCGTATAACAAATATGTTTCCGGAACGAAATGTACTCAGCAATTGAGGTACCATTTCATATATTATATTCGAGGGTTGAAAAATCAATAATATTTACCAAACAAAATCATCAAAATACATAATCAAAATATCAAAATACATTACCAAACAAAATAAGGAGGTGATATGTTCAACAATAAAAATTAAGAAGTGGACAAACTTGATGCAGGTGAAAAATAGCGGCTTATGCGATTGAATGAATGTACGCGGCGGTAAACAAACAATGGTGAATTGTTGGTGATGAGTTGTGGGCTGTGATTTTTCTAGTTTCCATAGCATGGGACCGAAAATGCTGAATTCGTTTTAATATACTTTATTTACGACCACTATTGTAAATGCCCTTTATTGTACAGTTTGTGGACTATGTAAATAGATCATAACGCACACGTATGTAACAGTCCGCGATTAATGATATGTTATGCTTGATAACAAACACGTGCGTTTGGTTTACGATTTGTTGTTTGATTGAGACCTGCACGTTGATACGATGTTTAAATATAGTACTCCGTGATTTTCAAAGAAGTATTAAACATCACATCATTCATATTGAAGCTGTCATTCATTTCGTTTTTCACGTTTTAATCTAACGAAAACTACAAATAAGTACTAAATTATAAGGTATGTAACCATTAAGAAAGTATTTCTTTTTATTTCTATCAAATTAAATAATGTCGACTAACAGTTATATATGAAAATACAACTGTTTGTTTATTATAATGTTAAATAATGTACCTAATAAGAAATAAATTTGTTACATCAAACATATTTTTCTTATTAAACAGAGACAAATTAGTGTGGTCGTAGATAAAGTGTAGTACATAACTCGAGTTCTGAGGCAATTACGTACTCGCGGAATTACGCACTCCCCGCTACGCTGGTCGTGCGTAACTGTTCCGCTTGTACGTAATATGCTTCTTAAAACTATCGTCACGTAATATACTATTGTATTATAAATATGTTTCCGGAACAAATTATGTTCTCAAATTGAAGTACCATCTCTAATATTAAGTTAGAGTGTTGAAAAATCGTACATTACCAAACAAAATATCAGTAAGAAGGAGGTGATATGTTCAAACAATAAAAGTTAAGAAGTGAAAAATAGCGGTGAAATATGCTAGCGATGAATTGTTGGCATTCAATTGCTATGCGATTGAATGAATTGACGCGGCGGTAAACTGTCAATGGTGAATTGTTGGCGATGAATTGTGGGCGGTGATTTTTCTAGTTATGTTTTCTAGTTTTAATATAAAATGTCCTTTGTATTACAAATATGTTTCCGGAACGAATTCTGCTAACAAATTAAAGTACCATTTCAAATATTATATTCGAGTGTTGAAAAATCGTACGTTACCAAACAAATCATGAGTAATCATGAGTAAGAATGTTTAAACAATAAAAATTAAGAAACGAACATTTTGAAAATATAGGCTGTCAGCGTGTGATATATCGTCACACAAAAACCTTACATTGAGGGTATGATTTATTCCAATAATCTAAAACGTACATTTTACTACAACTCGTTCACATTAACTTCATTCGTATTTATTGAATTTATAAATTGCTTAGATTTTCAAATCATCATTTTTCGGGCCATCGGGAAATACAAGAATAATCATAAAATAAAAAAGAAAAACTTCCCAAAGTTTTTCCACATCTAGGTATCGTGTTTAAGGATTTTTTTGGAAAATCCTAAAAAAATTAAATAGAATAGTTAAATCAAATGTTTAAAATATATCAAATATACAAAATATACAAAATTAAACTTTTTACTTTATTAAATCTCGAATTCATTAAAATGTTATTTAACTATAACATTATAATTATGTTGAATAATATTTTTATTTCGTAGATACGATGTCTTTGAGTTCACCGCCAGGAGTAACTAGTCCAAAGGGTTTCGAAAGGATCGATGGACACGTACCTCCCGAAATATCCAGTTTGTCCGACCAACTGCAAAATTTAGTAATGGGCAAAGTTAGTCAGACGAAAACTTCGCAGAAAACTAGAAAGATTGTCATTTATGTCTCCGCTGCTGATTCTCAAGGTAAATAACAATCGACCAGCGAAACTTTTAATTCACTCTCAAATTATCAAATTCCAGATTGCTGTGTAGAAAAGGGTGCATTACATAATATAGTTTATCCGGAATTAAGAGCACACTGCCGTCTGAAAGGCTATGAGTTACATATTGTCGATTTACATTGGAAAACATTACTGGAAAAGCAACAAGATCATGAATTTCCAGAACTATGCATTGGAGAACTCACACGTAAATATATTACAATATTATTATTAGATAAGTTACGTTTAACAAATTTTATAAACCCTTGCCTTTTTTAAATCATGTTTTAGCTATTGATTAGGGCCTTTGCATATTGCTTTATATTATAAACTTTTTTATTGTGTGTTTCAGGACAAATGGAAGTAGCTTACGTAATACCTGTCTTATTCTTAAATAATTCCCTCGGCACTCCCCTGCTTCCAATATCCATCGAAAGTTCAGACTTTAAAATAGCTATGGACAGCGTAGAAAACCAATCGGCCCAAACTCTCCTCTCCAAATGGTATCAGCTGGACAGTGCTGCTCAACCCCCATGCTACCGTCTCCAATCCATTTCATCACACATACCAGGTTTTAAAGAGACTTCGGCGGAAGATAGGGAAAAGGCTTTGGAAGAGTGGCGAAGTGAAATTGATAAAATGCTTCTGGTGCTCATCACAGTTTTCTCCCAAGAGTTAAGAGATACGTATCTAACTACCGTTGTGGAGCAGGAAGTGCATAATACTGTATTTATGAGCCAGGAGTTAGCGAAACGGTGCATATGGATCAACAGAGTTTACACGCCGGGGGAGAAAACTCCGGAGAATATGACTCCCGGCGAGGCGGAATTACATCGGAGACTTAACATTTTACAGAGAGATTTGAGGGCAAGTAAAATATAAATTAAACAAAAATATTTATTAATAATCTTTATCGGCTATATACAGGGTGTTCAAAAAGAATATACGTATTTCGCATGCATATATTTATTAAACTTTAAGACATACGAATATGAAACTTTACACACATATTTACTAACTTCTCAAGTTTAGATTATAGATGTTCAATATGTCCCCTATCAGCGACACGAACAATATTACACTGATATTAAAACTCCTTCCATACTCGAGCTAGCATGTCCTTCGTCACTGATATTATGGCAGTACGGATCCGATTCTTCAAATCTTGCAGGTTCTGTGGGAGTGGTGGTATAGCTTTGTCGGATGTGGGCACGTATATATCATCTATCATGCAGGGTAGAAGAGGTCCAGGAAGAAGACGCACGTCCTGAATGAAAAACCTGAGAGAGTGGTATGGTGCCAGTTCTATTAGCGTTTCGTGCCGCTGCTGATAAAATAAAAATCATTATGATGATCGCCGACGTCTACGGACGACATGGCACGTAAAGAAGAAGAAGGTGGTATACACGTTGTCTATAACGAAACCCCACAGGAAGAAGTCAAATCCGTTGACCGTGGAGCCTAAAGCGTTGTTTGCGAGGCTGCACGAAGACAACTTCAATTTTCAACAAGACCCGACATCCCCTCACTGGAGTCGCCAAGTGCGTGGATATCTGAATGAAACTCTACCGAACCGTTGGATTGGTCGTCAAGGAGCTGACGACTTAGCATGTCTCAGCTGTGCTTGTGGGGTTTCGTTAAAGATAACGTTTATGTAACATCAGTGATGAAGGACATGGTTGCCCAAGTATAAGAGGAATTTGAGTATCGGTGTGATATTGTTCGTGTCGCTGATGGAGGACATATTGAACATTTGTAATCTAAACTTGAGAGTCAAATATTAAGAGGACAATAAATTACATTATAATGATGTAAATAATATATTTTAGAATCAATTGGCCGAGAAGCACATAGTTCGTTTACCCGTCAAGTACGTAGATGGGGGACTAAGTTTAGATATCCCGGAACATGCTCACTACATATCTCAAGTGACTGGCCATCTGAGCAAACATCTCACGGAGATGGTGGATGGAATCATAGATGAACACCAGAGTAAAACAATGTTGAAGCCTAGCTACGGCATAGACGCGAATATCTTTGAAGAGCTCAACCAACAGATCACTTTTTGCCAAAAAGCTGCTCAATGCAGTATCAATAGAGAGAAAACGATATCAGATATTAAAACGTAAGTTACATTGCTTCAATCAAATTTTGAAATATATTTCTCTAACGTATCCATTTTAATTGTATTAATACGATGATGCGACCTGGTCTGTTGTACCCCATTCACTTTTTGTCCAATATATTGGTGTATTACAAATTTAGACATCCCCTTTCAATCAACGGGTTTAACTGCAACCATGTAATAAGGCCCAATATATTATAGATCAATACTCCATAATTTTCGAGATGGATGATCTTTTATGGATGGGGGGTTCATGCTGCTGAACAATCATGAGCTTTCTCCAACTTTAGGAGTAGTGTCTCAGATCCCCATCAGAGTTCTAAACTTGTTCCTAGCTGTTTCTTCTATTTTTCTCTGGATTATAGTTTCCCAACATTTCTTAGGTTTTGCTTGCGAAGTTTCTTCGCTATTTTTCAATCCATCACCATCATTCAACCCATCTGAGTCCACTGCGGGACATAGGTCTCCCTTTCGTTCTTCCACTTCCTTCTATCCAAGTTGATCCAATTTCCGGCTACGCCTCTAATATTGTCAGACCATCTTGTAGGAGGTAGGCCTCTGCTTTTTTTGGACTCCCAGGGTCTCCTTAAATGTTCCTAAAAAACCTTAATATGTTCTTTGTGTACCTGTCATCAGTGGTTCATGTGCGATGCCTTGCCCAGTTCCATTTTATACTCCTGTTGTTTGTATTAACCATTCATTTGTATTCCAGTCCTTTCTGGTCACTCCTTCCATTGATCGTTCCATTGTCCTTTGGGCAATTCGTTGTTTATTCACTGTCTTCTTGCTTAACGTTAAAGTTTCGACTCCATAGGTTATACCAGGTAACACGCATTGATCGTAGACTTTTCGTTTTAAACATATTGGATATTGACCTCCTAGTATGTGTTTTAATTTTTATTTTCCGTACTAGACTTGCAGTTCTCTCTCGTACTTAGGATAACACACCTTTCCAACATTTTGTTGTTTATTTTCTCGACACTACTTTCTTCTGTTTTAAAATTCTCGAGGCATTTCTCTATTGTTCTCTGGTATTTTGCCAAGCACTCTGGTGGGTTCCATTTTCTATAGGTTTTACCTTGGATCATCTTTCTTCTCTCTTTCTTTAAATTGAGTGCCTCGGTTGGTCACGTCATTCCGTGGTCGTTCCTAGTGGAGAAGCTGTTTAGAACGGTGACATCGGTGACTTCCTTCTGTATTTCTTTAAATTGAGTGCCACGGTTGGTCACTTCATTCTGTGGTCGCTCCTAGTCGAGAAGCTGTTTAGAATGGTGACATCGTGTATTATTTCTTATTTTGTCTTTTGGAATAAAATCTATTTCGTTCCTTGTTTTGCCGTCTGGGCTTATAAAAAGTCCATTTCCTAGTACATCTCTTTTGGAAAAAGGTGATCATTGCATATAGCCCGTGTTTCATTAGGAAGTTCAGTAGCATTTCTCCCCTCTCGTTGCGCCAATTCCATGTAGTCCTATTTGTGTTTCCGCCTCGTCGTTATTCATTCCCACTTTGGCGTTGAAATCCCCTATTATAATATTATATAAATAGGTTGGTCTTGTATTCATTGCTGTGGTAATGTCTTCGTAGAGGTCTTCAACTTCATAGTCGTCTTTGTCGGATGTGGGCACGTAGACTTGAATCACCTTCATGTTATACCTTGCATTTAGTTGTAAGATGACATAGACTACTCTCGATGATATGCTTTTGATCCCTATCACTTTGCTTGCGTGCTTTTTATGAATAAATAGTCCAACTCCACCTATAGTCGTTTCCTCTTCTCCTTCATAGTAGAATATATTTCCTGTTTTCAGAGTTATCCAGTTTTCTCCTTTTCTTCTGACCTCACTGATTCCTACAATATTCCATGTGATGTGGAATAGTTCTTCTTCCATTTCTAAAAGTTTTTGCTTCGATGATATAGATCTTTATACGTATTATACGTAGCGATTTTGAATTGTCTACTTTGGTAGCCTGCCTTAACCTGGGAGGAATCCCCAATACTTCTCCGATGTTTCTTATGTCGATGCCGCTACCATGGTCGGGGTCTGAAGTACCGCCGGGAACTGAGGACCATTTCATTTCTTGACTTCATCATATTGGGGGGGGGGGCTGTTTAGCCTTTAAACCACCAACTGGCCGGTGCGGGTTGGTGGTGGAGAATAGTCCTGCTTCCTATTTTATACGCCGCCGTTTTTATTTTTACTACTGCTTGGTAGAATCTTTCGCCGCCGCATATAGAATCTGATCCTCTCCTTGAGCAGTTGCGGTTGATGGAGCCAGAGTCTGGTTTAAGATTGCCTCCTCCAACCCCTTCAGTTTTGGCTGCAGGACGATACAGTTTACCAGGGTGTGGCCGCTGTCCTCTTGTTGGACACTTTAACTATCTATTAACTAACTAACTATCGTTTAACTATCTATCCTTACCATCCCTAACAGATACACTAAATCATTCAAAAGGATGAAGGGTGAATTTTATTTCTCAATCCATACTCTCTCTTTATTTTGTTTCTAAATCGGTGGCAAATAATAAAAAAAACTGCTGGTTCGCTCCCATTTCACAGAATGGTTTTAGAATATCCTGGGAAATGGGAAAGATGATTAGGTATCCATTTTCTCTCTTTATTTCGTTTTTAAACCCATAGCAGTTTAAAAATATCTTGGCTGGTTCCCATTTCACAGAATGGTTTTGGACTATTTTCGGTGAAGAGTTTATTTATTGCTATCTGTTCCAGCATTTCTAGTACCTACTACAAGGTTACTTTATATCTTCTCCTTTCTTTACCTTTCCCACAGAGTCCCAAACCTTTTAAAATCTAATGGCTTGTGAAGTTATTGCTTTAATGGATATCTAGCTTTTCCTTGTGATCTTTCCTGTCGAGATTAAACTGTGCTTGCCATCTGCAAGTACCTATGCATGAAAGATGTATATTTCTATAGATTCTATGTCTTTGGAGCCTAATCCAAATATTGCTGCTTTTGTGCCGTCTTTTCCTGTCGTAATAACAATTTGCTCTAAGTGGTATACTGTGGATTTATCGGTTAACCTGGCATTGACAATCAACAAAAATTATCTGTATTATTCTGAATCCACTTTTATTTTGAATTTACTTTGACAATTTTTTAGATATATTGCGACTGAAAATCATTCTCCGCTTATAATCTATGGACCAGGCGGTTGCGGAAAGACCACGCTCCTGGCCCGAATTGCTCAATGTTGCCTGCAATGGCAACCAGAAGCCTTCCTCATTCTTCGTTTCATCGGAATCAGTGCACAATCTAGTACTATAGAGCAACTACTTAGCTCTATAACACATCAATGCTCCATCCTTACTTACGGACACAAATGCTCTACTTCCCATGTAAGCATTAATACATAATTAATACATCCATTAATTTTCTACATATAAACTATATTTGTAGACAATTGAAAGTTACTCAAAGATCCTGCCGAATTTACTAACTGCAAGTTGCCTTCAACGTCCGATGATCATTGTGCTAGATGGAATAGACCAAGTGAAAATGTACAGTTCAAAAATTATAGACTGGCTACCCGTCAACTTGCCGGATAACATAAAACTCATCTTATCTGTGACTGAAGGCAGCCATATGCACCAAGAGATCTCAAACATTATAAACAAAGAAAGTTTCATTAAAATGCCGCTGCTGGGCGAAGCTGAAGCCAAAGGAATTCTTATGTCCAGCGTCATGCAATATAATCACAGCGTCAATTCCAAGATACAAGATTGTGTGCTCAAATCGGTACAAGAATGTACACTACCTTTATATTCCAAAGTAATTAATGGAATTGCATTATGCTAATTTTTGTTAATGTATTTTAAATTATTTAGGTTTTGGCTTGGCAAACATCTTGGTGGGCAGACAAGGAGCACGATATTGTCCCTAAAGGTCACGTCAATGATCAATTAGCTTTAATGCTAGAAGAACTAGAAGCAATTTTAGGTCAAATTCAAGTCCAACATGCTCTGGCTATAATGACATCCACAAAACACGGCATCACAGACTCTGAAATGATTGATCTCTTGGCTTTCGATGAGATATTTCATTCGAACACGACATACGGTAATGGTAAATATGTAAAAAAACCTTAAAACATACTCACAGCAATATACTAAAACTAATTTTAATAAATGTTTATTAGTTTCTTGGGCGCCGGCTTGTTTGACTTGGTCAAGATTAAACAAACACTTGGCTCCGTTTCTGCAATGGACATTGACTGGAACAGTTTTGGGAGTGCAATGGAGGGATAACATGCTTCTACAAGCTGTTCGAGAAAGATATAAAGAACACGTAAATTGGGCCCACCAAATGCTTTTTGATTATTACAACGTAAGTAGTAATTAGAATATTTAGAGCTTGCTTTTAGTTTCTTGGTGTAAAATACTTTGCTTGCGCTTTAGGGTAAATGGTGGACTCAGAAACCTAGTAACGTATCAGCTAGACTAATCACACAACAAACTATATTAGGAAAATGGTAAAGAAATCTAATAAGGGAAAGTGTTAGAATAAGTCTTGCAGCTCTTTTATTTTATTTACAGTTATAATCGACGGAAACTGGATGAGCTACCTTATCACTACTACCATCTCAACAGCAATAAACTTTCAACCTCAATGTATCTCAACGATTTGAACTGGATTTACGATAAAATATGCGGCTCAAACAGTTTCCAAATTCTTGAAGATATCCAGCTGTGTCCAACCTCCACATCGAACCCATTCATAAATGTTTTAAAAGACTTTTTGGAACGTTATTTGAATATCCTCAATTACGACGGAAGACAGTTTTATTCTCAGTTTTACATATATTTAAGTACCGTGAATAGAAGTGATGATAAAATTACCGAAGTGTACGAAATCTGCAAATATCCGCCGATAGCTTCGCTGATGCCGAATAATTGTTTCGCAGTTCAATCGGAGGCAGATGAAGCTTGTAATGAGAAGACTTTTGATTTGATTAGTAGGTTACCAGGAACGGACCAGTATCTTGTTAGCGTATCCACAGAACAAGAAGAAATTTGCGTTTGGAAAATTGCTAAGTAAGAATTGAATGATTACAAATATTATTAATAATATAAATATGATTAAATAGATTGATAACAGTGTTAAAAATTACTTCTGAAATATTTTGATAAAAATTACTTTGTTTAAAATATATTTGCTTTTGTATGTTATGTTCAAATATAATTAAACTTAATAATAAGAAAGGATTGAATCAATATAATATTTTATGTAGAGAATAGATTTATAATTATATAAATATTATTTTTAAGATGTGAGATGGTACGTAGATTAAAAGGTGTTCCGCATCCGACAAATTTGGTGCCAATCGACCAATATAGGTGTATAGTGTTGTGCCAAAGAGAATTAAGGATTTACGATTTGAATACTGGGAGCTTTCTGACTAAACTCAAAGGCGTCATGAATCAGAAAATGCCGTACTACGGTCTGCACGACTCTACTCACCTCGTAGCCCTTAGTCGAAATCGGATGTACGTTAATCTTATGAATCTAGAAACAGGTAATTATATTAGATTTTATTAGATTATTACTTATCAATGTAATTATTATTTACAGGTGATTGTGTTACTACGTTTAAGGCTGGTGAAGATCGCTTTCTCAATTCCCTGCTGGTTTCCGGGGATGGGAGGTAAGCAATTTTAAGTTGTAATTAAAAATAATAAACACCTTTCTGATTAAACGTTAACAATTGAATTACAAATAACAGAATAATAAAGAATAAATAATAGAGAATATGAAGGTAGCAAAACAAGTAGGAGAAAGGGGCATTGAGATAGAAGAAAGAACTCTACAATTCTTGTTAAAACTGGATTATTCAAATATTCTCTTCTTCTTCTTCATCATCAGCTTTTCACCATCTACTCCTGGACATAAACCTCTTCGAATGTCTTCCACATCTGGCGATTTTGGGCTTTTCGATGCCAGTCTTTACCAACGGTCGATTTAATGTCAGTTGGGAAAAATAGTATCTTCTATTTCAACCACCTTATGGGTAAATTACATGTAAAATCTAAGCTCCCCCGCCTTATGGGTAAATTACATGTAAAATCTAAGCTCCTCCGCCTTATGGGTAAATTACATGTAAAATCTAAGCTCCCCCGCCTTTTGGGAAATACCTTTTGGGAAATATTTTGGCCGAGCGTGTATGTGCAATATTAAATGCCGTAGTCAGCAAATGTTTTATACAGGAAATGATAACGTTACGCGGGATAAACATAAATGACAATCATAATATTTATAACAAATTATTTTAGGTATTACATTACCGCATAGTATAAGAAATTTAAAAGAGTTATGTAAATGTAGTAATGACATATATCAATAGCATTTTTCATAGTCGAGGTATCTGATAGATATGAACTGCTTCCAGCTTTTAAAGGACAATATTTTACAAAAGACACAATGATATATAATATTGATTAAAGAGTCGATCCACTTATTAATTCTTGGAATTCTAAGTATT
The DNA here is from genome assembly GCA_944588485.1 of Phosphuga atrata. Taxonomy (NCBI): domain Eukaryota; kingdom Metazoa; phylum Arthropoda; class Insecta; order Coleoptera; family Silphidae; genus Phosphuga; species Phosphuga atrata. The sequence continues at coordinate 84,930,525 of OX155892.1, read as the reverse complement.
GTTGCATAAATTCTTCAACTGATTCTTCAAAATTAAGCATTTGGATTGTGCGTGTTCGCGCGTGCAAGTGAATTAATTTTTATTAACAGTTGTAAGTTGCTAAATAAGATTTACAAGCAGCATAATAATTTTCACTATTTTTCAATGACTGTAAACAGTAGGACATACATGAAAAGTAAACAGATAAGGTTAGGTGGTCAAGGCTAGACAGATATGACAAACAGGCCTAGATTAAAGTGACCACACGTCCCGAATTTGGCGGGACAGTCCCGCTTTTTGGAGGACAGTCCCGCGTCCCGCCGATTTTTAATAATGTCCCGCTTTTTAGAAAATATCTTCATTTCTTATTTTAAATGTACTGTGATATATAACATTTTTTCACATATTCCCATAAAATCTCTTTTTTTTTAGTGTCACCCAATGAATTTTAATACCCTGAAATAAAATTGTCCATTCTTCAAGATATTCCAAGCAGTTATTATAAAAAAATCATAGTTCTTTCAGAAAATCCGGTCGTTTAATAGTTTAATTTATCTCTCATCAGTTCAGCTTAGCTTTTATGAACAAGTGAATGATTTACAAATTGTTGTTCATAAAAGCAAAGCTGTGCTGATGAGAGATAAATCTCGAAACTCGTATACAGATGGCTATCCACTTAAGGCATGAACTTAAAAAACAATATTTTTTGTATTGTTTTTGTGTCACGAAGGTATAAACTAAGGCACCTGCCGCCTGCTATAGAGCTCCGGAAAGGTTGAAAATATTTATATATTCCACAGCCTGAATATATAAATAATATATATAATATGTATAATATAATATATAAATTCCGACTTTATTAAGCTTTATTAAGCAAAATATTTTGAAAATGGTAGAATACGCGGTCTCCCTTTCACGAACAAATGCTACAACAAAAAGTGTTTTTTCTAGTATCAATAAAATATGAACAATTGAAAAAACGCAGTTAAACATTAAACTTTAAAATCTATATTAAGAGTAAAAAATAATTTGACCAATTCATGTGAAAAATTTCACGACATTTTAATAAATGATCCGAGTATTCTCTCGGATCAAAAATTTGACCGTGAAAGAAAATCATATTTTTTTTTAAATAAAAAATTTAAATTTATTAATTAAAAATCATAATTTTCTAATTATTGTTTTTTACAAATATTTTTATAGTTACTAATAAATAATAATAAAAACATTTTTGTATATTTATACACAAGTATATAAATGTATCCAATAATACTAGTTTATGATACAAGTGCGTGAATGAGGGCTTTTATGCATGAGGTGCGATTTTTTTGTAATCGCAATGAGTGCACATAAGAAAGTTTATTTTCTTTACTATTGTTGCCATAGTAATAACAAACGGAAATCGTTTAATAATGAAACTCCGTTTGATTTACATAGGATTTTTACGCATGGATTGTTACTTTTACACACGATTATAATAATGGCATCCTTCACATACAATACTAACATTATTATAGCCCCTATACTCGAACAAATAATGGTAATTTAGTTATAGTTCCAAAAAAGGTTGCTCATGCCTGCTCTAATATATTACATAATATATTATATTAGAGCAGGCATGAGCAACCTTTTTTGGAACTATAACCAAATTACCATTATTTGTTCGAGTATAGGGGCTACACAAAGTAAGGCGGGTATATTGGTCCCGTTTATTAAAATTTGAGGCAATAGATTAGTTTTTATAGCGGAGGGAAGCCGGCACAGGCACTGTATGCGGCCCTCGGGTCACAGGTTGCCTAGCAGTATTAGAGTGTTGTAGAGTAGAGTGAGTAGATAAAATATATTTTTTTGAATTATTGGTCTGCTTTCATAACCAAATTATAATTCTCATTTCATCCCATTTGTCCCGTTTTGTCTCAATGAAAATTTGGTCACTTTAGCCTAGATCAGCGTTTCTCAAAGTGGGCGATATCGCCCCCCAGTGGGCGATGGCGTCGTTTTGGGGGTCGCTAGGTAGCCAGGGGGCGATATAGGGGGCGGTAAGCTATACAATGCATTTCTGCTAATTTAAAACAAACATAAATTGTTCCGTATTTAGGATTATACAAGCGGCCACGCTCGTCTGCTATTCGCTGCTGGTCGAGTATCGATAATCGCACGCACACACATACAGCCAGCTTTAACCCTTAACCACCTGCCATACCTCTCAGGTGAGAAAATTACTGCTACTTTGGGTCTGAGAGACGTATGTCAGGTGGTTAGGTGTTTATAAAGGTAGAGACACAACTCATGCCTTCACGTCAGAAACAAATAGACCTTTGATGCAATTGTTCTGCTCAAACTGCATTTTTGACATGCGAAAGTAATAAAGAATCGTTATTCATGAAATTCCAGTTTCTGCATTAATGAATGGTATTTTCCAACTTTTTCTCTTTGTTTATTTATCTCATGAACCCAATCAATATCTTCTCTTCTTAACTTTAATTTTTATTTTTGTGGCGCGGAAATATTCATTTAAAAATAGTAAACTGAATAAAACATCCTCAAACTCGCTATCAGAATCAGAAAACATGACTTAGACATAGACGCACTAGTGCACCTTCTGAGAAATTACAACAGCGTCTGATGCAAAATTTAAGTTGCATACGCGGGACGGTTGTGCACACCAAATTCTCCCACGTTGCATCGCATACGTTGCGTACGTGGGGCCAGTGTGGCTCTACCTTTACTCTACCAACTTTTCGGTAGATCTACCACCTTTTAGTGTCTGACCCAAATCTACTACGTTGAAAAAAAACTACTAACTTTTCAAGTTTCTGAAAAAAAAAATTATAATTTTGTTCCTCTAAAAATTATAATGCCTTCACTTTCTTTTTACGAATTTTTCTTTCTACATGGATCCCCGCATGTCAATTTTTATTTAAAATATTTTAAAAAACTATCACAATTATTGTTGCTTATTATTTAAGAATTCATTTATTATTAATTTAAACTTACAATTCATTTTGCATTATATATTTTTTATTGATTCTAAGTGATGATGTTACAAGAAATTGCAGCTTGTCCTTTTACTAGCGCGTGTATTCTTGATATATAAATTTTACTAAATTTTACTCAACTTTGCTAGATTTCTAGTGAATATTTAAGTACTATAGTACACATAGTATTTATTTATTAACCTACTGGCATATAGAAACCACATACAAAAAAAAATATAAATTTAAAAATAAAAATACAATAATATCACAAAACACAAAATAAACTCCAATTTCCTTTATAATACACCTTCTCTGTTACCAGTTTGCTCTTTCCATCTTTTTATCCGTCTCAGCAGTTTCAGACCCTTTCCGCTATCATTCATACATTCCTCCCATTTCTTTCCTTCCCGCCTCTCTCCCTCATTCCATTCACCCCTTGTACACTCTTCCATCCAATGCTCCCAAGTATCCTTTGCTGTCCCACAAACACTACACTTTCTATGCTCCTCACTCATCCAGTATCTTCTTCCACGCTCCTCACATCCACACCTATACCTTGCTAACATGACTTGTGCATCGTCCTCTTGATTTACACTTAAATAGGTTGGTAACCGCCCATGTACCTGTATCTTTACGTACCCTTTATGAAAATTACTACTTTCTATTTTGCTTTGCCGCTCCTGTAGGTCCACTTCTTGCAAACGTTCTACCAACCTATCGGCCCACCCTGCCCTTTCCTGCTTTAGCGTTTCTAGCCCCTCACCAGATATACCACCTCTTTCATACAATTTCCTCTTATTCTTACACCAGGCACTCCCTTTCATACCGCCTACTCCCACTCGATTTACCATTCTAAAAACCTCTTTTATTAACCTTTCATCTCCCATTTCACTCACCTTATATTCATACCTTATGACCTTTCTTGCAGCCAAGACTGCCACCTTGCACGCATTCACCTCCTGGAGGACAATGTAACTAGGTGTCGACCTATCAAGCTTCAGGATTTTTTTGAAAAACTTTAACTGGACTCTCTCTATCCTCTCCTCCTCTCTCGTCCCCCAGACTTCTGCGCCATACAATAAAATGCTTCTGGCACACACCTTCCACACCGTCTCAGCCGCCCTGAAGTTACCTTCGAATTTATTTCTCCATTCATTCCAGACTCGCCCAGCTGCCACCCACGCTTTCTTCGCTACATACTCCACATGTTCTCTATTGCTGCCTCCATTTCCAAATACATACCCTAGATACTTAAACCTTTGCACCTCCTCGATTTCCCTCTCTCTCCATTCAAACCTCTCTTTCTTGAACTTCCCACCTCTTTTGAACCGCATCCATTTAGTTTTTCCCACATTCATACTCAAATCTCTCCTTTCAAAAAACCCTCTCACCCTTTCATAGTATAACTACATAGACCTCACATCCTCTTTAGCGTGGGGCTACATATACCCCATTTATCATTTATTATTAACGCCGGTGTCTTATTATCAAGATGGGGATTGTATTTAATGTGAAAGGTGACATGAGAAGGTTGAAGGACTCAAAGATTAATGAACAGGTGTGCCAATCTTTAAGCGATGGTATAAATAACACCACATCAGTAACAACAACACAAAAAAAGTGGAACGTCTTAAAACGCCTTATCCAAAATAAGAGCCAAAAGTACTTGAAGCACCAAAAAACAACAAAGAAAGAATGGATGACGAAAGAAATTCTTCAGTTAATCGAACTTAAAGGACACGCTAAACGCTAATAACGACGGACCGGCCATTACAAAAGACGAAGTTCAATAAGCCATAACATAAATGAAGAATGCGAAAGCAGCAGACCCATATAACATCCTCTCTGAAATGATTCATTTATGTTGCAACTCGAACCCAGAATTACTGAACATCATCACTGACTTATTTAATCAAAGCTACAATACGGGAACAAAGCTACAAAATGCCAGCAGACTGGATGACCTCTATGTTTGTTACAATCCCCAATAAGCCATATGCGAAGAGATGCGACGAATATAGTCTGATCATCCTAATGAACTACATTGTCAAGATATTTTTGAAGATCATACATGCTAGGATCTATCCTGGCATGTATGAACATAGGTGTGAGGAACATGTGGGAGAGACGCAGTTAGGCTTTCGGAATGCGCTCAGAACGAGAGAAGCCACCTTGACACTTCAAATCATGATACAGAGGTGTAGAGACATGACACGAGATGTACACGTTTGTTTCATTAACTTTGCCAAAGCGTTTGACACTGTAAAACATGATACATTGATTCGTATCAAGGCAAGGTTCTGTACTATCTCCAATCTTGTTCAAAATATACTCTGAGAAAATTTTCCAAGAAGCATTAAACGCAAACGAAGGTATTAAAATGAATGGCGAAAACATCAATAACATACGATACGCTGATGATTACATCATAGTATCAAACACCTTGGAGAGTCTATAGAGTATAATGAACAAGGTCAAAACAACAAGCGAACGGTATGGACTCAGATTATACACCTCAAAGACAAAATACATGGTGATATCTAAAAACGAGGGCCCACACTAGATACACTGATACTCGGCAATGAACACTTTGAGAGAGTAGAGAAATATGTCTACCTTGGTACCCTCCTAACTGACGACTGGAATTACTCCAAAGAAATTTGTGCAAGAATAGAACAGGCCAAATCTTCTTTCCATAAACTAAAGAAAATGTTCTTCTCCAGCGGCTTGTCACTTCCCCTTAAAATCCGAATGGTAAGGTGCTATATCATGCCTGCTCTCCTATATGGCGTGGAGGCCTGGACATTGACAGAGGCGACGCAAAATATTCTGGTCTTTCGTAAATGATCATATCACAAATGAAGAAGTATTCCAATAAATCGGTAAAAATAAAGAACTGCTCAACATCGTCAAAGAAAGAAAGCTGCAATACTTAGGGCATATAATACGAAGTGACAAATATCGCATATTATAATTAGTCATGCAATGAAGAGTAGATGGGAGAAGAGAACCAGCAGACGACGTAACTCCTGGCTTAAGAACTTACGCCAGTGGTTCGGCCTTACACCAATTCAACTCTTCACTCACCAATTCAACTATCAAGCAGATGATAAAGCCAAGATTTCCATGCTAATCGCCAACATCCACAACAGATAGGGCACTCTAAAAAGAAGAAGATAATATCAAATAGCAAAAGAATAGTTTTGGATATTTCCAACAACTTTTTTTTATCTTCTTGGACTAACCCACTCTTTATATACTTCTTCGGTGTTAATTGTTTGCCCATTTGATAAATTAATGTAATTTTATTCTCATTAGATCACCTAGGTGTGCATGGATTTCTTTCTCTTAAGAGTCGCATATACATCGGCTTGTCCAAAGGGATGTTCGACAGAACTCACCCAGCGCAGCGTTGTATGGCGCTGCAGGTCTGTTTGTTGATCATAGTAATATATTGCTGGTTACAATAATATATTAGTTAATCTAATATTACCAATTTCGAAGACGAAATCAACTTCTCGTAATTTAAGTGTGCGGAAAATTTTATCTGCGCAAATTTTAAAATGTCACGAAAACTACTGCGCATCCGCGCACCCGCGCAGCTTACAGGGAACATTGATTGATTATCAACATCATACAAGACACTTCCTAGGCAAAATGATGAAGTTGAGAATGTTATTGGTGGTTGCAATAATAGCAGTGAAAATTATGCTCATGTTCCTGATTCAATAAACCAATCAGCTGTTTGTTCATACAACGCTAAAGATGATGAACACCCCGTCGATAAAACTAATAAAAGGAGTGAAAAATTTGTTCTCGATTTAATCAACCAATCAGCCGCTTATTCATACACGCTAAAGATGGTGATCATTTCCGTGACCTCACTGAAAACTGACATAAAAAAACGGTGTGCTAGCTGTAATAACGAAAACCAAATGATATTTGGAAGTTTGAAGGCCTCAAGTAAAACTTGTTGAGCAAAGTTTCGCTGTAATATGTGTGAAAGCCATTATTGTTTAAGCTGCTTCTTCTGAGCGCATAACATGCACAAAGCATGATCATCGTGGAAAAAATTGTAAGCTATTGCAAACATGGCAAATATCATTGGTGAAATTAAAATAATATCAAAAATATTTCAAACAATGGATTTCAAGTGGAAACATCAGTTGAAGAAGTTATTGAACAATACTTAGAATTCCAAGAATGAAAACGTGGATCGACTCTTTCATCAATCTTGTATCTTATTGTATCTTTTGTAAAATATTGTCCTTTAAATGCTGGAAGCAGTTCATATTTACATACATCTCTTTTTTTCTTTTCACACACTTTTTATAATATCTTGCATCTCCCATTTATTTTCCCATATAATCGGGTAAGCGATTTTACTTCCATGTGCAAAATTGCAAGGTCAATTTTACTATTTTTATGCATCTGTGTAAAACAGAGCAATTGTAAGAAATATGACTCACCCAGCCAAGTTGAAACACGAAACTGATTTTCAGCGTTTCTTATCTATTATTTTGCAATTCAGACATACCATACTTGCGCGTGTTCAATTACCAATCCAAATTTATCACCCATATAAGTTCGCACCCAGGAAATTATTCAAATATCACAGGAAATATGCTCATTCGTGGGAAATTTCTGTTCAAAATCAAATTCAGACAAGAAATATAAGAAGTGACGGGTTCAAATCTTACGCATGCGCAGATCTAGAAATTACCTATTTGAATCAATCCCTATCTGCAAATATGCCCACCCCTCATATTGCAATATCCCGTTATCCGCCGCGCTAGCTAATTACCGCGCCATCTAGACATACACACTCGGCCACGTTCAGAACTATTTTGTATTTCCCATAAGGCGGGGGAGCTTAGATTTTATATGTAATTTCCCTTAAGGCGGGGGTCCTTAGATTTGAATGTAATTTACCCATAAGGTGGGGGTAATAGAACATATCATTTTTCCCTACTAATGTGCGTCCAACCACCTTCTTTGTGGACGACCCCTGCTCCTTGTCGTTTCTCTAGATCGCCACGTCTCATTCTGGCAATCTAGCTGTTGTTGCGTCTTGTGACCACCCAGCGCCATTTTAACTGCGCTATGCGATCAATAAAGTCAGATACTCTCGATCTTCCTCTGACAATCTCTAAGGGAGATAAAGGGGAAAACACTCTTTGTGAGATACCAATCATTGATCGCTCCATGGCTCTTTGCGTTACCCTTATGCCCGCCATACACACAACGGTCCACCGGAGAGGTGTACCTGTGCAGGTTTGCTTGCGCAGGTAGACCGGAGCGTGTGTGGGAATAGACCTGAGCAGTTTCTTGCGTACGGTTCACCTGCGCAGGCAAACCTGCACATGTAACCTCTCCGGTAGACCTTAGCGTGTATGCCGGGCATTAGTCAATCGGAACACTCTGTCTAGCTCAGCGTTTCTCAAACTGGGCGATGACGTCGTTTTGGGGGTCGCTAGATAGCAAGGGGGCGATATAGGGGGCGGTAGGTAGCCAGGGGGGCGATATAGGGCGCGGTAGGTATCACGAGCTATACAATGTATTTCTTTTAATTTAAAACAAACAAATACGTTCGACAAAATTGTTCCGTGTTCAGTATTATACAAGCGGCCACGCTCGTCTGCTATTCGCTGTTGGTCGAGTATCGATAATCGCAAGCACACACACACAGCCAGCGTTAATAACTCTACCAACTTTTCGGTAAATCTACCACCTTTTGGTGTCTGACCCAGATCTATTACTTTGGAAAAAAATCTACCAACTTTTCAAGTTTATGAAAAAAAAATTAATATAATTTTATTTCTGTAAAAAACATAATTCCTTCACTTTCTTTTCACAAATTTTTCTTTGTACAGGAATCCCCGCAAGTCAATTTTTATTTGAAATATTTCAAAAACTATCACAATTATTGTTGCTATTTATTTAAGAATTCTTAATAAAGACGGAACAAAGCTTGAATATATAAATATACTCAACCTTTTCGGAATTCTAATACTAATGAGTCTTTTTAGGACTACCAAAAACAAATCTCGTATGAAATTTGTCAGTTATTCTATAGCTTTCAGTCCACCTTCGTGGCACTCAACAAAAACCATAAAAATAACATTGATTTTTAAGATCATGTCTTTCCGATACCTTGAGTGGATAGCCATCTGTGGACGCGTTTCGAGATGGCTATCCACAGATGGCTATCCACTCAAGGTATCGGAAAGACATGATCTTAAAAATCAATGTTATTTTTATGGTTTTTGTTGAGTGCCACGAAGGTGGACTGAAAGCTATAGAATAACTGACAAATTTCATACGAGATTTATTTTTGGTAGTCCTAAAAAGACTCATTAGTATTATAGAGTTCCGGAAAGGTTGAGTATATTTATATATTCAAGCTTTGTTCCGTCTTTATTAAGTTTATCTGATTATCTATAATGTTGTATGGTTTTACCAATTCAAAATTTAAGAATTCATTTATTATTAATTTAAACTTACAATTAATTTTGTATTACATATTTTTTAATTGATTCTAAGTGATCATGTTACAAGAAATTGCGACTTCTCCTTAATAGCGCCTGTATTCTTGATATATAAATTTTACTTTCAACTTTGCTAGATTTCTAGTGAATATTTAAGTATTTTCGTAATTTTATAATAAAAATTTCGTGATTTGGGGGGGTGTTATTAACTTTAGCATATCACAGGTGGGCGATGAGACAAATAAGTTTGAGAAACACTGGTCTAGCTCATAGTTTCTAAACCGTGTGTAGCTTCTGGCAATATGCAGGAGTTGTAACCTTTCTTTCTTAGGTTTATATATTTGTTTCCCAGGATGTCCTTTAGTATGCCAAACGCAGCCCATGTAAGACCAATCCGTCTGGTCACTTCCACTGTGATTTTCTTTTCCCAACTTGATCACATGGCCGAGGTAATTTGAGTGGTTCACGCATTCGATGGTTACATCATCGAGCACAATGTAAGGAATCTCTCGACTCTTGATCTTTGTTTTTTTTTTGGCCTTTTATTACTTCTTTCGTTTCTTCAAGAGATGGAGGCTCCGTTTTCTCGTCTTCGAGCCTTATCTGTTCCATAGGTCCTTCCGTTGCCTCTTCTACACCTGCCAGGAGATTTTTAAAATACTTCTTCCATATGCCCTTTATTTTGTGGAGATCACTCTCCATTTGGCCCTTATGGTTTTTGTTCAGGCTAGTGCGTCGTTTAAACCCTCTGTGGTTCCGTGTAGGTACTTGTATACTTTCCTGGTTCCACGCTCTTTAAAATTTTCCTCCATTAAGCCTATGAACTTGCTTATTAGGCACATGCTTAGCTGCTCCAAATTCTGTTCTCCTCTCACTGGTTCTTCTTTCAATATAATTCCTATATTTCTTGTTTCTGTCTGCTATATTGCTTCTTCACACTCTTTGTAGAACCACTCTTCCCGCTTCTTCTTTTTCCTTGGGCCTTCGGCTGTCCTCGCCGTTTATGTGGGTTCCCCTTTATTTTGTTCCATTAGTTTTCTGCGCTTTCTTGCGGTTGTTGGTTGTTTTCAGTGGCCAGTTTGCTTGTTCCTCTTTTTCACATTGTAGTCTCACTTCGGGTGTTTTCAGTTTTTCGTAATCTGGTGGCGCTGTCTATTTTTAGGCGTTGTTGGCGTACAACCACACGCAGAGAGGCTCATAGGATAATACCAAGCAGGCTTCAGGCGAGGTAGGTCCACTGTCGACCAGATCTTCACAGTAAAGCAGATACTGAGCAAAGCATGGGAATACGACATCGATATATCGATGTCGATATCGATGTCGAGTCAACAATAATAAAGGCGGGTACGTTGTCAGGCCCACATACATTGTTCGATCTAATTTTACCAACAGACTTGAGGATGTCACAGTCACTGATGGTGAATGAGTTGATTAACACCACTTGCGAAGTGGTCGGCAAACGCATCGGCAATATCAAGAGCTTATCACCATATATCATGGAGCCCGGCACACTAGTTGACCTTTTCTTCTGATTGGTGAATTTCCAGAACTTATTAGGATCAGTTGGCAGGGAGTCCTCAGCAGGCGCAATAAAACGCTTATACTCACGACGAGTTGCTTGTTTTATATCACGACGTAAACTCTTCACAGTCTCAAGGTGACATGTAAGTTTGGTTTTCCTATAACCAGGACCTGATTCCAGGACCTGTTTTTTTCTTTGATGAAGGCGATTGTGGCGTTGGTAAACCACATTGGATAGTGGGCGATAGATTAGTCTTGGGAGATAGATTTGCTTTAGGAACGAATTTATCCATCAACTCGTAGGGGACACCATAAAAATAAGAACAAACAGATTCCACGTGGTTTATCAATAGTATGGCAGACCAGTCTATACGGGCGAGGGCAGCGTATAATTCGATGAAATTCGCTTTGCGGAAATTGTACTTGGTTGGATCTTCTTTTCTTGGAGACTGGGTCATTAGTCTGAGATCACAACTTAGGCTGATGTCCAGGCAGGGGTGGTGTAGGTCCTCGGGTACCAAAGGATCTTCATGCTTATCTACTACAGCGGACAGGTGCGCTCTGTTGTCAATACCAAGTCTAAAATTCTGTTATTCGAATTAACAATTGTATTCCGTTGTTTTAAATTGTGAAGTGATATAAACTGTGTAAGGCTCTCATACCACTTAGATATTCTTGCTCCGGACATGCTCTCAGTTAGTTCTGGTATGTTGAAGTCAACCAACTAACAATGCAGGGCGATAGAAGTCAATGAATGATTCAAGATATTCAAAAAGTTGGGCATAAGCATCTAATTGAGTGGTTGAGTGAATGTACGAGTATAACACTATAATAGTGAGACTGGCAGCTTTTATAACTAGTTCGGTATTGACAATAGGAGATACTAAATCGAGATTATAAGTGTATATATACACTATATCTTATATAGTGTAGATGTTTTTAAATACAAAAATATTTTCTGGAATTCATCAAATCTTTTTTCTGTCTAACTTTCTCACTTTCTATCAAACATGTTTTTAAAACTGTTGAATAGAGCACATTTTCATCTAAAAATTGTGACATTTTCATCTTTCCGAAGGAACCGGTTTTGTGAAGGAATCATTTTTTTCAAGGTTCCGGCTGCGTTTTTCATTTAAATTGAGGAACCAAATTCAACACATGAATACATTTGTAGAGAATTAATCAGTCTATGAAATTACTTTCCTAATTTTGCAATGTATTTTACCTGTCGATGGCCACTGCCCCTTAAAAACTCTCTCGAATAGAAAGTATTATATTCAGTTAATTGTAAGTATAGAATGAAAACAGATTATTAGAAAATAATAATAAATTAAGTTAAATAATAATTATTAAAGTTAAATAATAATTAATAAAGACTATTAAAAAATCTATCAGTTTTATATATATCGTACATGTTTCTGTTGAAATTGACATTTTGGTTATAGACAATCATACAAAGTTGAAAACAAACCGACCATAGCCTGAATATATAAATATATTCAGCCTTTCCGGACCTCTATAACAATAACTCAGTCTTTTTAGACTGAGTACATAACTATATCTTCATCGACTACGAACAGGAATATGACTCTTTTAACCGCAACAGACTCGCAACAGACCGCAACAGACCGCAACCGCAACAGACTACCAAATATTGCAGCAGCTAGATATACCGGCCAAGCTCATAAGAATGATCAAGGCAACAATGGACCAATCAGAAGCCGTAATACGGATCAAAAACAAGCTAACGGATCCATTTAAAATAACGAAAGGTTTGAAGCAGGGAGATGGGTTGGCACCCACACCCTTCAACATCACGTTAGAGTATGTCATAAGACAAATGGGAGTAGGCAGAAACAATCTCCGCACCAACAAGATCGTGCAATTAGCGGCATATGCGGATGATATCAACTTAATGAGCAGAAGGGTCGATACGGTACAGCAGACGTATAGACAGTTAAAAGAACACGCCAAGGACAGGGCTCGAAATAAATCTTAGCAAAACAAAAACAATGACACAAAGGCGAAGAAACGGGCGAACATTTGGCTCCAGGATGACATTGGGACAGTTAACAAATTTGTGTATCTGGGAGTAGGGATTAACAGGGACGGGACAGAGGCCGGAGAGATACACCGCAGAATTCTAGCAGCGAACAGAGCCTACTTCGCAATGTCGGGAATACTACAATCAAATATCGTCCACCGAAAAACCAAGCTGCGAATATACAAAACGATCATAAGACCCATCGCGTGTACTGCCGTGAAACCTGGATTATGACAGAGAAAACAAAGAGCACATTAGACATCTTCGAGCGCAAAGTGCTGCGTAGTATACTGGGACCGATTATGAATGGCAACGTACAAAGGCCCTGACACAATAACGAGCACTATGAGATATACAAAGAGCCGCCCATATCCACATTTATAAAGCTGCTAAGGCTGAAATGGACAGGGTAGGACAGGACGATTCGCGACTCCTAAAGAGAGTGCTAAACGCAAGAATGCAAGGTAGGCGACCGGTAGGAAGGCCAAGCTTGGTCTGGGATGGGGAGAAGAGATGCACACCTGATACTGGGGATAAGAGCGTGGAGGAGAACGGCGACGGACAGAGTGGAAATGGGGGGCTAGGATCCTGGGGCCCAAGACCCGATTTGGGCTGTAGCGCAATATGATGATGATGATTTTAACCCAAGTTCGCTGGATGCTTGATTTGGCTGTTTCAGCAACTCTTCCAATTCGATTGGGTCTTTCGAAATTAAGACTACGTCTTCCGCAAAGCGGAGGTGGTGTAGATAAGTCCCATCAAGTTTTATACCTTTTTGCTGCCAATGAAGTTTCTTAAAGACGTATTCTAAGCTCAATGTAAATAATTTCCTCCTTTCCCTATATTAAAAGAGTAAGTAAGTTCTTATTATAACAATGCTGATGGGAACCGTGTTTATTGCCGTTTTAAAGAAAACGACACGACAAACATCCAAATGCGTGATTTGTTGAAGTACGGATTTTTAAATATGTTTTCTTTCTACTCGAGTTTAAGATCAACTCATATACTACATGATCTACTTTGGTTTTCAATGCCTTAATTATTAATATATTTACAAAATCCTCTTTCAGTTTTATATCTAAAATCTATTCTTATATAAAGCCTTTACATGAAAACTTTCAATTAATTGTCAATAATAACATAATAACCTAAATATTATGTCTTGCAGAGTTCTGGTCTGTGGCGACGAAACACAAAAACCTTTCCCTCTACTCGTATGGAATCTCCAATCAAGAAAACTCCTTTATGATCTTAGAATTCCTCATCACGATTTCATAACGTCGTTATCGGCAATTACATATGAAGGTGCGTTTAAATTAACACTGCTCATAATTATTCATGAAATGTTTAACATATTATAGGGAATTACGTTTGTTGCGTGTGTCACGAAATAGACGAACCTAATCCAAACTTTATAGTAGTTTACGATTTGCAAAGCGGAACGCTGTTCAAGAAATGGAAGCCTTCCTGTGATACAGTCTCTCTGGAAATTAGTTCACAAGGGGGTTGCGTTATTTCTGGCTTAGAAGATGCCAGGATATTAGTTTGGGATTTAATTACAGGTAAATATGTAAATAAAATGATATGAATGAGTCTGGGATTTAGTTACAGGTAAATATGTAAATGAAAATGAAATGAATGAGACTTGATATATAATGTTGCATTAAATTAAGCAAATATGTTGTTTTCTTCATTTTAGGAAATTGCAGATGTTCTCTGCAAGGTCACACCGCACCTGTCAATCTTTTAAGACTCGATCCAAGTGGATCACTTTGTTTGTCGACAGATTCTCAAGGCAGAGATAAGTCTATTAGAGTTTGGCATTTGAACAAAGGTACGATTTTATATTAAATATCCAGGAATTTATTCCTATGTAAACAATTACTGACGTACAGATCATTAGTTTCAATAAGAACCTTACTGTCGTAAAGAAGCAAAACCTGCCTAATTACCAAAACTAAAAAATAACAAATCTTAACAAATCATCTATAAGTCGACCGGCAATGATTTTAAATCTTGAGTATCCGTCAGACAAAGGGTTAAGATCAGGATTTAGTTTCGTTGGGGGTTTTAAGAAAATACAGTAACAGAAATGCACCAATTTACTTTCTAAAACTGAAACACAAGGGTTCCTAAACCTCACATCTACCATGCTCTCTTGAAGAGAGTCGTCTCTACTCGTCTCTTTATTTCAATTTAACATTTTTATATATATATATATATATATATATATATATGTATTGCATATTTGGGGGGGGGGGGGGGGGGGTTGGTTGAACCTACCAACATTAAAAATTAAGTTCGGATACTTTTCTAACAGACCACGTACATATAAGCGATCCGACGATCGATCAGCAACTATTTTATTATTAGAGCTAATTGTTGGAACTGAATTAGATTAAATTTAAGTGCTTTCTGTTCGGAGGGATTTTTGTAAACAATTTTAAATTAACTTCCCAATGAGCTAAAGTCTTGAAACTTTAAACATAGTTCAAAACTTAAAAAAAAACACGTTTTTATTAAATTGTAGTAAAAGGAGAAAATATTTGTTTCTTGTGTTGACATTAGTGACTACAAATAAAAAATGTGGTGCGCTAAACTGCATGAACGTAATCTTAGTGGGCTTTCCACGTTTTTTTTATAGCCACTAATATCAACACGGAACGGAATGTTCGGAGGGATTTTTGCAAACGATTTTAGACTAACTTCCCGATGAGCTAGAGACTTTAAACTTTAAATATAGCTCAGGACTGGATGCCATAGCTCAGAAAAACGTTTTAGAAAACACATTTATATTAAATTGTAGTAAAAGGAGAAAATATTTTCTTTTCATGTTGACATTGGTGACTATATAGAAAAACACGGAGCGCTAAACTATAGAATTAGAAGAAGAAAGGGATGTAGGACAAGGATGTAGGACATCAAAAAAACAAACAAATATTTTCACACATATTGCATTATACATTACTAATACTAGCACAGTGGTTCTTAAACTGGGTGCCGCGGCAGCCTGGGGTGCCGCGAGCGTATGTCTGGGGTGCCGCAGCAATCAAGAAAAGTAAAAAAAAAATTTTGTTTTAATTTCATGAGGAGGTAAACAAATTTGAGTTCCTACTTTTAATGCAGAATTATGGACAATTGGCTAAAATCTGAGTCTTCAAAAAGGATAAGGTGATGAACTCACTGTACTGATTTAATTTCAACCAGCATCGTCGGAGGAAACGAAATATCCAAGCAGATACCTGCGAATCTAAATCATTCAAGTTCGTCTGCCTCAGTTTGCGAAAACGCAACTCATGATCAAAAAATAATCCGATGAACAATAAGGAAACATGGTCACAATGGGCAGACCATATCACAAGAATGGATGAGGAAGGACTGCCAAAACGGGCCCTCCAAGGAAAAATGGAAGGGAAGAGACCGAGGGGCAGACTACTGAAAAAATGGGACGCGGTAGAAGAAGATGCCAAAGGGTTGCAAAGGATTAGAGACTGGAAAACGGTAGCAACGGACAGAAGCGCCTGGAGGAATAAATTGAGGGCGGCCAAGGCCCAACCTTGGGCTGTAGAGCTATAGAAGGAGGAGGATTTGAACTGAAAGATGCACTAGTAGTTATATTTACACAACAGCATTTTATTCAAAACTTTATTGATGTCAATTGGCTGCTTAAATTGGGGTACCTTTACGACATATTTGAAAAACCAAATGAAACCGCCACTTCTCTCAATATTGCATTCTCATCAAACGCTTACATTAAAAACATTAAACGCTTATATTCGCATACATTTCGCGCATAAATTCGCGAACGGAATGTCAACGTCAAAACGAAAATTTGTAAATTTTTGAAAATTAAATTAAATAGAATTAGAATTTTTCGAATTTTTAGACACATCGTCGAACAGAAGCCTAAACCGCCCAGACAACTCGCAACACATACACGATCATCAACTAATCAGATCTTAGTGGAACAGCCTACACCGAAACTAATGGAATAGCCTAGACGCTATTGAAGAGAAGAGAAAGCTATTGGAAGAGTTTAGGCAAATATTAGTGGAAGAGTTTATTTGCCTAGTCCAACAGCCTAGACAGAAAGTAGTAGAACAGCCTAGACGAAAACTATTGGAACAGTCTAGACAAATACTAGTGTACGAGTCTAGGCAAATATTAGTGGAAGAGCCTAGGCAAAAACTAGTTGATCAAAAACTAGTGGAACAGTCTGGGCAAAAACAGACAAAAACTAGTTAATTAAAAACTAGTGGAACAGCCTAGGCAAATACTAGTGGAAGAGTTTATTTGCCTAGTCCAACAGCCTAGACAGAAAGTAGTAGAAAAGCCTAGACGAAAACTATTGGAACAGTCTCGACAAATACTAATGTACGAGTCTAGGCAAATATTAGTGGAAGAGTCTAGGCAAAAACTAGTTGATCAAAAACTAGTGGAACAGTCTAGGCAAATATTAGTGGAAGAGTCTATTTGCCTATTCGAACAGCTTAGACAGAAAGTAGTGGAAAAGCCTAGACGAAAACTAGTGGAAGAGTCTAGGCAACTATTAGTGGAGCAGCTGAGACATAAACTAGTAGAACAGCCTATACAAAAACTATTGGAACAGCCTAGACAAATACTAGTGGACGTGTCTAGGCAAATATTAGTGGAACAGTCCAGATAAAAAATAGTGGTAGAGTCTAGGCAGAAACTAGTAATAGATTCTAGGCAAATACTAGTGGAAGAATCTAGGCAAATACTAGTGGAAGAAACTAGGCAAATACTGGCGGAACAGCCTACATGCAAGGCCTATTTGAGGACTAAAAATTGGCTGGGCAATCGATTGATGGGTAAGGCTGGGCAAGCAAGGATAATGTTAATGGGAGCGTTTAAATTGTTCAGTGCGTTGGGAGATGAGCTTAAACTAGCTAGGCAAACCCTTGCCCTTAAATTTGAAGGTATTAGACTGTTTTTGGAGGACAAGCCTAAACCTAGGCAAACCCTAACGGATAACCTTGAAGGGATTAGATTGATTTTAGAAGATGATACTAAAGCTAGGCAAACCCCAATGGATAAATTTGAGGGTATTGGGAGGTTTTTAGAGGATAAGCCTAAAACTAAGCAGAAATTTGAAAGGATTAGATTGTCTTTGTGTGACAAGCCTGAACCTAGGCAAACATGAATTGATGATTGTGATCCAAGTGCGAAGAATGTGCTGGAGCATTGTCGTGATGGAGTCGCCAATTTCCTGATGATCATAACTCCAGTCGCTTGCGCCTCACAGCATCACATAGGCGACGTAGGACATCCCTCATTTCACTTGTCGTCATTTTACTTGCATTGAAAAACCGACGAGAGCACTACACACTACGTCACTCGAACACTGCTCGACAGCAACTGACGCTATCCACAGGCGGGACAAAATTCACGCATGCGCACGAAGGTTCAAGGTCGGCTCATGCAAACGCGCTTGATTCAAATCCATCAGGTTTTCCAAATAAAATAAGGTTGGATACTTTTCTAACAGACTACGTATGTTTTTCAATATTTGCCAATGTTTAATTAAGTCCTCATTATTACGTTGTAAAAGTTGAATTTAATAAAAAAATGTTAAATCACAATACAATATGTTCCAATTAAACCAGTTTTATAATAAAATTATAGACTTTTATAATAAAATTTACTTAAAATGTAAAAATCAAAAACCAAGGTTTACAACTAATTAGTACTAATTAAGTCATACACTTTAAAAACTAAGCCATATAATTTACTAAATATTTGCACCAACTGCAAGTATGCTCCAACTAAGTACGTGCATTATTGCTGATCCATCTGACAAACGAAATTTTCGAACGAATCTTATTTTTAGTCAGACTTTGAGCCTAGAGTCTCCCTCCCTTTGAGTCTCAGTCAAAGTTTTTTGGAAAACTCCTAAACCTTTTGTACATATTTTGACCGGGTCGAAAAGTCCACTTTTCTATTATGATTCTAAAGACATGAAAACACACCTAATAATAACTTTATTAATTTAAGGAAGTCAAGTAACTTAATTATTTTTTTGGTATTGAATGGGTTTTTATTCTACACGTCAGTTTAATATGATTATTTATTTTATAATATTTGCAATTTTTAACGATTATTTCAGGTAATTTAATAGCTGTATATACACCAAGTCGAAATATTACAACATGTGATATTACTTTAAACGGTCAGAATGTGATCCTGGCTTTAAAGGGATGTCGAGATCTTATAATATTGAAACTGAGAGATCCCCATCAAGAAGATATGGAAGCGGAAGAAGAAGTGTATGGTTTACCGGAGAACGCCGGGGCAGAATTCGAATTATCAGAAACCGGAACGTGCTGACCTGAATAGTAAGAATTCTCTTGAAAATTTCAATTATCAGAATTAAAATTAAAATACGGATAAAAAGGAATTGTTTAAATGTATTTTCTGGTGAAGCATTACTGGTTTGTGAAAAGAGAGAATTAAGTATCTAGTGTGAATAATTAAATAAAATCTTTCCCTGTCTCTCTTTAAGTAAATGGACTTGCGCTGGCTGCAGTCTCATTTATTTACTGAAAAAAGAATTTCTAAAACACCATTTCAAGAAAAGTACATTTTTCAGCTCAGAATTAAGTTTTAAAATGTGTAATATATGTATAAAAAGTAAACAGTCTAGATCTTAAGACTAGAACTAGAAGAAAAGAGTAAAATTAAAAATAACTATTTCAATGCAAGGACCAGCTACGATGAAAACATTTGGAACATTACTTTTATCTGGTCGGATTTAAACTAGCTTTAAATATAGATACAATTTTAGGTAATTCAAAATTTGTGTGTGACCTTTGTTTTGACAACTTTTAATTAAAATTGTGATTTCTAAGCCAATATACATCAATTTATTTATAATAAACGGACCAAAATTTAGTTAAAACAAAAAAAATACAAATTGAAGAAAAATATAAATTGTCCTTTTGTTTACATTTACAATTAGTGGATATCTGTGTGAAAATTAAAAATTAATTATTGAGTGTAACGGAAATAAAGGAAGGTTAATTATAAGTTTGAAACG
The DNA here is from genome assembly GCA_944588485.1 of Phosphuga atrata. NCBI lineage: Eukaryota > Metazoa > Arthropoda > Insecta > Coleoptera > Silphidae > Phosphuga > Phosphuga atrata. Next base: position 84,910,458 of record OX155892.1, on the reverse strand, counting down.
ATTTTAATGTTTTGGTTAAAGAATGGAATTCAAATTAACAATTTCTGCTCTATAAACGAATTTTGATTCAGCAATAAATAATAAAATAACTGACATGTCTAAATTGCAATTAAAGGAATATGCATTGTGTGTATTATAAAATTAAATTGTTTTTGGGAATGATTGTGGTCGTATGAATTTCAGCCAAAAGCTACTTTTTTCTTTTTTCTGTTCAGTGTCTTATTTCCTCGCATTTTTTGGTTTTCTTCCCTAGGTATCACAAATCAGTAAATGCCTGATGTTATATATATAGAGCGTATAATACTATTATATTGTCCTATTGTTATAAAGAAAAAATTCCCATCTGGTATGTGGAACAATATTTAAAAAAATAAAATAAACAAAAAATATTATATTTGTATGTTGTGATTCTCGTGTAAAAATAATCAATGTACCAAAACCAAAAATAAAATTACAAAAGGTCTTATTTTGAACATTTTTACAATATTTTATTTCCATTCCCAAATAATTTGGTTCCCTCAAGTGAAATTGCTCGTTATATGAGCGTCTCTAGTTTTATTAATAAACATCCGGACCAAGTAGCACACATATTAAGAATATTGTGTCTAAGCAAAATCTAGTGTAGCTGTTGGAAAAATAAACAAGGGTCGCCAATTAATAAAATTAATAATGTGAAATAAATAGGGAAAGTAACGATAGAGACTTGGTTGTCGCGTGTTGGATTAACCCCTTGACATACGAATAAAATGCGCGTTGTCGTGTCCATATACATGTGATCTTATCACATATACATGACGCCATAGACACGTCATTGTATGTCAAGGGGTTATGGCCGATTCTCACATACGCGACACTCAGCTACGCGACGTCACGCGACATTGCCTTGCAAATAATGATTACATTGTTTTAAATTGGCACGTTCTCACTATGGCTACACGACGTGCCCATTTAAAACAATGTAATCATTATTTGACAGGCGATGTCGTGTGACGTCGCATAGCTGAGCAACACCTCGGGATGTTATGTGTCAGTTGAGTTCTTGTCTTTGATTACTGTGTTATGAATTATTTTGTTATGGTGTTGTAGATATAGACTAGGGGTCGGCAAAGTGTGGGTCGCGAGCCACATGTGGCTCTTATGGTATGAGCTTGTGACTCTTTAGAAATAAATTGAAACATAAAAAAATCACAAAGAAAAGGAACAGAAATGTCTCTTCTCCGAAGTCTTAGGACCGCCGCCGCCAAGTTCATAACTCACAGTCACAGCGCGGATCTCGGTTGTTTCTTTTAAACTAAAAGGACTGAATCGTTTGAGTTTGTACCTAATGCAGTTGGTCTTCTAACTTGTCTTATTTGGCATGAAAAAACAGCAAACAACAAAACGTATAATGTCGAAAGACATTTCGAAAATAAACATGCTGCATTTCCAAAGACTTCGGAAAAATGTTAAAAAGGCAAGTTCCGCTTTTAACTGTTGGATGCAATCTGCAAATAATACTAACTTGGCAAGCTTTGTCTGGAGTCACGAAATCGTCATAAACGGAAAATAGTTCACTGATGGTGAGTACAAGAAAGTTGTATAAAGAGTAGTACATGCTATTAAGATTGCAAAGAACAACAAAACACCAGGTCCAGACGATATATACGCAGAATATTTCAAGCAGATACAGTAGGAACACATAAACATAATTTCAAAACTATATAATAAGAACTAAGACACTGAATAACTTCCAAGGGAATGGCTAAAGTCCACGTTCATAATTCTTCCCAAAAGCATCCAAATGCAAAGAACATAGGCCAATCTCGCTAATGTGTCACAAATTCAAAATATTCCTACGCATCATACACACCAGGCTGTTTAATAAACTTGAAGGACTAAGCGGAGACACTCTGTTCGGATTTAAGAGCGGTACCGGTACACGAGAAGCCTAAACACATTGGTACAAAACTGTTATGATCAAAGAAAGGACATCTTCAACCACGAACGTCTCATCGATTATCTAAAAAGAGCTGGAATAGATGAAAAAGACGTAAGTATAATCCAAAACCTGTACTGGCAACAGTCTGCCAACGTCAGAATCAACGACCAACAACAAAGATAAAAAGAGGGGTACAGCAAGGATGCATAATGTTGTAGCGGCAAAGAGCCGTTCCATTTTTATTTCTTAGTTTACGAGGGCATTACAATAATTACCCAAATATTTTAGGACAATTTCCGAAACTATTTTATTAGGGTCGGTAATGTAATCCTCGAGCAGATTAAGAAATATTTGTATTTTTAGTTTTACGATGGCATTACGGTGATTACCCAAATATTTTCGGACGAATTTCCGAAAACATTTTATTAGGGTCAATGGTGTAATCCCTGGGGAAATTATGACAAGATGTTTTTCCCAAGAATCGGTAATCACCAAAGCGACAAGGAGCCGAATATATAAAAATAATCACCCCCAGATGAGGGACCAGTAAACCTGTACATAACATAAATACCTGGACCCATAATAAACAAGACAGTCATGGTCCACACAGTCAGGCGCAAACAGTCAGCGAGTGACACTAGTTCATTTCAGGCCAGCCAGTTCAACCAGACTCAGTCAACCAGACCAGGCAAGTCCAGCTCCACTCATTCCCTCAACGGTGTTTGTATCTCTTGTACATTTGTATATATATATATATATATATATATATATATATATATATATATATATATATATATATATATATATATATATATCGTCCATGTAAATAAATTCCTCTGCAAACCGTGAGTGATATTCTACCGCGTATCCACCACAATGTCACCAATGCTATTCAATCGATGGTCTAGTAATTGGAATAATAGTGAACGGTTCCACAATAAACAATATAAGATACGTAGACGACAAGCAACCAGCAAGACCTACAGCTACTGATGAACAACATAAACAGAAAGGGGTCAGAGGCCGGACTAAGAATGAACAGATCCAAAACAAAATTCATGGTTATAAGCCACAATAATCAGGCAGAAGCGTCCATCACGGTAGAGCGGGAAACAATCGAAAGAACTACGAGGCCGATACGAGGCTACGAAATACCTACGCACACTAGAAAACGACAGGTGGGACCCACTAAAACACCCAGACCCCGGGACCCGGTAAAACAAGCCAGACTGGCATCCAACAAAGTACGTCTAAAAAACCTAAATTTAGAAATCCCCACAGAATGCTCGAATGCTACGTTTGGCCAGTCCTACTGTATGGAGCAGAAACCTGGACGATAAAAGTAGCATCCATTAACAAGATCGAGGCGTTCGAGATGTGGACACTCAGAAGAATGCTCCGTATCCCATTGGTGGAGCACATTACCAACGAGGAGGTGCTGAGAAGGGCAGGAGTGGACAGATTACTATTCAATACCATAAAACAGCGCAATATCGAGTGTCTGGATCACATACTAAGGGCCAAAATATCGAACTCCCCAGTTCATACTCGTAAAGGAAAGAAGGCAGAAGGGACTTCGTACGTGAACAGCTATCATGGCTGAGGAACATCAGAAACTGGACCGGAATCAAAAAGTTTGGTGACATGTGCCAAGCAGCAATAAACAAAACATTAACAATTATACCATAAATGAAAGAGAAGAAGATAAATATGGCTGATACACTTCATCACAATTTTAACAATAAAGCAGATATCATGAATAAAATCAAAAGCTTATCTTTGTCTGCCAAAACTGTAACAGACAAGGCAAACAAAGATGTCGTTAAATGTATGCCAACAACAAGTTGAGGACGTAAAATTAGCATCAGCCATATCAATAGCGGTTGATGAGTCTTGTGACATAGAGAATACTGCGCAAGGTGTTCTCTTTGCTCACTATGTTTCATCAGATGGTCCCAAAGAAGAACTGTGGGTTTGTCAAACACGACGAAAAGATGTTGAAAATGGAGTGACCGAATATCTGAAGAAAAATCACATCCCACTTATTAAAATTATCTTAAGTGCAACAGATGAAAAAAAATGATCATGACGAGTTATCTTTCCATTGCATAATTCACCAGGAAGCTCTCTGCACACAAACATTTCCATAGGTTATTGGGAAACTTATGGACTTGGTAGTTAAGTTCACCAATAATATTATCGCAAAGGCTCTAAATAATCGTCAATTATGAAGAAAATTAAAATATGACTTTCTTGAAAAAAAAATCATCCGTGGCTCTCGATCCAGTTTGAAATTATTTTATATAGAAATTTGGCTCTTAAGTTTATAGAGTTTGCCGACCCCTGATATAGACAGTTATTGTGTTATAGACTGTTATTGTGTTATAGACTGTTATTGTTTTATTGATTATTATAATTTCGTTAAGTAAACGTGTTATTGATTGGGGTAAGACTTTTAGTCAACTTCGACATATTTATTTATCTATTTTGTTCGAGAATCATTTTATTAGAGTAGATTTTACCAGTTTCAAATTAAGGTTTAAATTTGATTATAGGTTGTTCAAGATTGCAGAGTACAACAAATCGGAAGTTTGGACGAATACTGGGTATTATAACAAAGTGTTCTACGGGAGGGTATATTATATTGACAGACCGTCGTTTTGGTATATTTTACTTTCTATTTGACTTTCTGGAAGAGAAGACATGGAAAATTTACTATGGAATATTGGATATTCCATAAATCAACAGGTTTTAGTAGTTAATAGTAAATTTTGTAACTAGGGCTGAAAGTTGTCAATTTCACGCGAGAGCGAAATGGGGAACGAAGGATGGCGCACGAACGAAGTGAGTGTGCACATTCGCTCGAGACGGCAATTGACAATACCGCCCGTGTTACAAAGAATATTTTTTATTACTCATGCGTGGGGATGTATCTTACAAGTTTGGGTTCCAGGGGCCATCCGAAAACAATGGAATCAAAAATGAAGAATTTACTTTTTGAATTCTTTCCGGTAGTGTGGATTCGTCATAATAACTCTCCTCAGTCTCCGATATCACCATAGAATTTACAATCCTATTAAAACGTTTTCTTTAATTTCCACCTCACAAATTGACATTTCACCTCACTTTTTTAATATCGAGGTCTTAATTGTGTTCATTTTATTTTTATTTATCGTTTTTTTTTTAATGTAACCTAGCGATATTGAAAACTTGCGTGCGTTACCCAGGTTATGTGGAAAGACAGTGCGAAGTGGCATTTATCATATTAAAATGTGCGTCAGGAAGTACTTCGCACGCATGAGCAAAAAAAACATTTTAATAGAAACAGTTCATCATTACGATAAGCATATGAAAATTACGCGAAATATTTGTTCGAAAGAATCAACAAAAGCGACTATTTACCATATAATGCGTTATTTTGGAGAAAGAGACACAGTCGTAGATAGGTCGAAGATTGCCCAAGTCGTATTGGAGTAACGCCTGATAATATAACCTGAATAACGCTGCTGGTCGAAACAGCCTCTTCGAATCTACCTAAGTTGTTTAAAAGAGAATTTAAAAAAACATTATACGAGTTAGCATTTTGTGAGGCTAATCATCATCATCATCACAGCCCGTTGTGAGCCTTGGCCTCCCCTAGAAGATTTCTCCATCGTGCTCCATCCCATGACTTCGTCTTAATTAACTTAATCCTCCCACTGGAGTTGCGGTTTCCCTGCTGTTCATCGCTCTTCCGGTTTTGCACTTACTTAACAGTTATAGCATCTATTCCTTACCCCTTTCATTGATGCACCTGATTACTCCTGATCCGATTCCTTAAACCTCACCTGTGGTACTATTTGCTAATTAGTGTTACTAACTTTTGGTATCAGTTCCTTGAAAAAGTCCTTGTCGCTTATCATTTCATATGACTTGGTGCCTGAATCAATGTTACATCCATTGCTGCTTTCTGATTTATGCATATTAAAATTTTCTAGACTAATTTCCTTTCGTATCGGTAACTTGCCGCCCTGTCGCACCAGTAACTTTTGTGCTGATGTGCCTTTGCTTTTCCCTTCTTCTCTTCATTGTATGCTTTCCACCGAGCATATTTATTACAATCCCTTTTGTTATGTCCCTTATTTTGGCAGAAGTTACATTCATTTGTCTTGATTTATACTTTCATTGTGCCATTGCGTAACCTTTGGAGCTGAGTTGACATCACTATCAACTCTTGTTTACACACAGGTATTGTTAGGCTAACAACAATTATGCGAGCTCATCACTTCAGCGTAGTCCATTATCAGTTATAAATGGCGTGGACATGTCATTTTGAATTTTAATATAGCATCGAATAGTCCGTATCGTAAGTCGAGTTAAGCTTATTCGCTTCTTAGGGATTACAAGCTCGCACAAGGCAGCATATAATTCGGGCCTACTAACAGAGCCATACGCCTTCAACGCCTACTGCCTTCAAATCAATAAACAGATGGTGAGTTTCCACGTTGAACTCCAAAGTTTTTTCTAGGATTTGGTGCAGGGAGAAGATCTGGTCTGTTGTTGTTGATCTATTCAGTAGTTTTCACGTTAAACTCCAAAGTTTTTTTCTAGGATTTGGCGCAGGGAGAAGATCTGATCTGTTGTTGATCTATTCGGTCGGCCACCTGTGTGGCTTACAGGTACTTTGAGGCCAACAACAAATATGAGAGCGCATCACTTAGACGTAGTCCATTATCTGTTATAAATTGTGTAGACATGTCATTTTGAATTTTATTACAGCATCGAGTAGTTCGCATCGTAAGTCGAGTTAAGCTTATTAGCTTCTTAGGAATTCCAAGATCGCCAATCGCAGCATATAATTCGGGCCCACTAACAGAGTCATACGCTGCTTTGAAATCAATAAACAGATGGTGGATTTCTATGTTGAACTGTTTTTTTCTAGGATTTGACGCAGGGAGAAGATCTGGTCTGTTGTTCTATCCGGTCAGAATCCACACGGGTATTGTGAGGCTAATAGAGTCATTCATTAAAGTATTTTTTTAAGTTACTAAATGGCAGAAAAAGTTTCGTAGCCCGCAAAATAGGCATTTGGAAGATCTAAAGAACCAACAAAACTTTTCATTAAATATTTTAATTAAAAAAGTTGAATAACAAAAAATATTTTGGATCTTTTATTGATATAATGGTTTATCTAATGTGTAGTAAACTAGCTTGCTGTCAGTATCTTCCAATTCTCGAAAATCAATTGTATTGCATTGAGCATGATCTCGCCAAAGTGTTCGTTCTGATTTTGGCATATTTCGAGTCCAAGCCTTAAATAAATTCTTACTTGAATTCTTAAAAACCAAAGAAACCAACTTACCTGTTCTGAATGTTTCACCCAAGCAGCGTCATAAGAATTTCCATAAGTTATAGCTGCTTTAATTGCCCGTTTCAATACATAATTAAGTGATCTAGTTTCATTCTTTATCAACGAATACCAAGCTTTTAAATGATATAATCTAGTAAAAATTAGAGATTGTGATAATAAAGTAATGGTTATAACATTTTTAATTACAAATGTAACTACCTAGCAGCTATTATGTTAAATCTTCTTGAGTGTGATTCCAATCTCTTTATAATTTCGTCGATTTCACTGTAAACTTTATTGATTGCCACCATAAATTTACTATCCATTTTATTGATAGCATTTAAAATTAATCCTTCGAGGTAGTACAATTCACTGAATAAATTCACAACGTTATCTTCGCTGTGTTTGTATTTCCAAAGTTTTTCTACTTTCTCTTTCCAGCTTAAAGCGGTTTCAAAATTTTCATTTCTTAAGTGCCTGCAATAAATAATGTATACAGTAATTCAATGAGGCCGAATACCACTGCAACCGTTTATGATCATTTATTTCGAAAAGTAAAGACACGAATTTTATCATTTTCCGTAATTCTATAGCGAAAACAAGAGTAAATTGAATCGAAAAGTATAAATTTAATTTTTGGTTGAATTATAAATTTAATGACGTGAGACGAGATAAAATGAAAACAGTTAAACAGATAAAATAAAGCAGGCCACATATTACAAGAAACATCGAGAATAATAAACAGATGGGGAGAATATTTTAAAGAAATGGAGGCAACAAATGAAGAAAGAATTGAAACAGAAAAAAGTCATGCAACAGCAAGCACTAATAATGGGATACAACTATTTAAAGTACAGGAAGGGATAAGAACACTCAAAAATGGAAAAGTGACAATATTCAAACCGAAATGCTAAAATAAATGGGAGAAAAAGGCACTGAACTATTGCTCGACATTATAGAAATGGCCTGAAAAACACAAGAAGTGCCGGATGACTGGAAGAGCTCAGTAATAATTACCCATATATAAAAAAGGAGACAGAGGAGAATGTGGAAATTACCGAAGGGCATCTCTCTTATGCAGTGCGTGCAAAGTATATGAAAAAATTTTAGAGGAAAGACTAAGAATGACTACGCAAAGAGAACTACATAAAGCACAAAGCGGTTTTCGGTCCGGCTATAGTGTGCAAGATCACATATTCTCAATAAGAAACTTAAAAGTACCTAAAAACAGAAAAGTACCTAAAGTATGACAAGGAAATATACTTATGTTTTATAGATCTCGAAAAAGCTTTTGACAAAATTCCCTGACATCACATATGGAAAACATTAGGAAAATACGGAGTGGAGGATAAACCTGATTGAGTCAATAAAATCAATGTACAAAAATAGTGCAAATGTAGTAAGAGTATTAAACGAAGAATCAGATAAATGCCTTGCCACACAGGGGTGTGACAAGAAGGGGTGCTCAGTCTACTGTTATTCATCCTGTAACTGAACGAAATAATAAAAGAATGCAGAAAGAAAACCAGAAAAATAAGTGCAGGATACAACAAAATCATACATCAGCGAATGTGTATTTGCAGACGACATCGTAGTAATTTCAAGTAGTGAAGAGACATTACAACACAATGTGGAAACATGAGCAAAAGCAAGAATAGCAAGCAAGAAAAAGGTATGAAAATAAGTCTAAAAAAGACTAAAAGCATGGTTATCTCCAACGTACCAAAACAAGTCAACACAGAATTAAAAGGAGAAATGATAGAACAAGTAGATAATATCAAATAATCATGGGTAACAACAGAAAAAATACAAAAGAAAATATAAGCAGCAGAAATGAAATATCAAAGAAATGAGATAAACAGCAAATGCCACATTACTCGACAAGATAAAAAACGACAAAATACGGGAGGACCTAAAAGTAGAAAGAGCGAGGAAGCACATACAATAAACACAACGCAGATGGGGGGGGGGGGGGCATCTAAAAAAGCTAGATTGATTGTGAAACCCGCAAGTCACGAAAGTATGGGAAGCAAAGAAAAGTGACAAAAGACGAAGAGGAAGACATATGAAACAGTGGGATAAAGAATTGCAGGAAATACTGAAAGAAAAAGGCTGGCAGAAGACAGAAACAGCTGTTGACAAAAAGTGTATGAAGAAGGAAATTAAACTAAATGTTTAAAACCTGAACACAACAGTACACGAGCCCAAGATTGTGTGTGTGTGCGTATAAATTTAATTAGACACGCCCCGCATTCCAATAAGAAACTTCTGGTTGCTTTAGATGTTTTCTTCTAAAGAAATGTTATTTATATTAATACAGCAAGTTCAATGCCAATAAATGCACGAACAAGTTACCATAAAATGTAAAATTAAGTTATCACAACGAGTATAATAAATATATTTCAAGTAATAATTTATTACCATAACCATAATGCTGTGTAAAATCGTTTTTCCGCCGATGTATCTTTCTTCTTCCAATATGAATTCGTAGTATATAAAAAATTCTGGCACGCAACTTCAGGCAAAATTACATATCCTGTGTCCAAATGAAAGCTAATACATAGAGCATAATACCACGTTAAAGCTAAAATTAATATTAATAATTAATAAAATTGTAATAACTATAAAAAGTATTATAAGTAATTGTTTTTAATTCCATTTTTTTATAATACCTGCAGGATCATCCGTGCAATAACCCATATCTAGAATAATAGATACGGCGTCCAGATATTTGCTAATTAGCATTAAGATCTGTATGTATAAAGGTAAAATATCGTGTACGATCATTTTATAAGGCAACGCTTTGTGGATTTGGTGAATTACTCTACCTATTTCTAAACTCTGCATAAGTTCTCCTCTCAATATCCTAAACAAAATTTTTTTTATAAGGAAAATTATATTTAAAATTAAATTGTTAGTTATTTAAAATTTCAACAATAAATCTAATTTTTTAACAAATAAATATTATATTATTCTAATACAAATTAATTTAAATGCAAATTAAATAGAGTTTCATTCAGAGCTAATATATTTAAATATAGTGTACCTGGCTTTAAATACTGAAGAATACAAATAATAAATCGCAATCAGGTCACTTGACTCGACGACTCCTTTATAAGACTTACTGAAAAGCAACGCTTTGACTTCTAATGCGGTCGTACTGCCTATTTTGGTTCTGTGTATAGCGGCCAACAACAGATATGTGTACGAGCCAATTATCAATCGAAAATTAGTTTGAGATTGAAGTGCTTTTCCTAGACCGAATAGTGCAGCTAATTCTGCATTACGCCAATTTCCTACACTCTAAACAGAAAAATCTATTATAATACAGTTAGAGTTGAACAGTTGAGTGACATAAGGTTTTATTGTTTATTATTGAAATACTTTGTGACATAAAAAATGCAACACAAAGAAAGTGTAGGAATTTTTGGACCAAACTTGGCCGAATTGTTTAACTAGTCAAATGTAGTAACTGTTTAAAATTGAGGTAAATTTGACGTTTTACTTGTTGTTACAATCGAAATTATCGGCTGTATTTCTTGCGAGAATAAGTCGATTTCGACATTGTTTTTGGTTGTAATTCTTTTCTTTTGGAGATCTTCTTTGCGTTTTGAGGTTGCGCTTATGCCTAGAGTACTGCAACGTGAGAATTATCGACAAATGAGTGAATTCGACAGAGTCGCATTATTGGCTTGTGTAAAGGTTGTTTTTCATTCAGAAGAAATGCTAATCGTCTTAACCGTAACTAATCCTTTGTAGTAGGTGTTATCAAGCATGGTCTACAGAAGGTCAAGAACGTCGTAGAAGAGGAAGTGTACGGCCAAGACAGACAAATGTGGTCCAGGACCGCCATCTCCTATTAATGGCTTTAAGAGACCGATACTCGAGTACAAGATCAATAGCTGATGTATGGTTTGGAAATGAAGGACATCCTGTAACCCATCGTACAGTTTACCGACGAATTAGAGCTTTTGACCTACAGTCCTATCGACCACAATTTGTGCTTCCGCTGACGGTTCGTCATCCACAGCATCGTCATTCGTCATCCACGTTTGGAGTGGTGTACCTTGCGACTAGATTGGTACGTGGAATGGCATAGAGTGGTCTACATTGACGAATCCCGATTCTGCTTGGGAATAAACGATGGTTGCTTGAGGGTCAGACGTAGACGTGGAGAACGTCGTCATGTGCAGTTTTCTGTTGAGCAGCATGTGCATCACACAGTGGGGGTTATGGTATGGGGTGCTATTGTTTAGGGAAGTAGGTCACAGTTGGTATTCATCCGAAGCAATATAAATGCCCACTGATATGTGGATGAAGTGGTAGAGCCCCATATCCTTCCATTCCTCCAGGAGCTGGAGGACCTGATTTTCCAACAGGATAATGCCCGTCCTCACATTGCAAGGCATTCTATGGTGCGCTTCAAAGAGGCCAAGGTAAATATCTTGCCGTAGTAACCCAGATCTCCCGACCTTTCGCCAATGGAACATATCTGGGACATGATGGGTAGATTGTAGTTTTGGTAGTGACGACTTGTACTGCGACCTTCGTAGATCTATATCCCATCCTCTTCCTCTAAGCGTTGGTATACTTACCCATTTAGAGCGCCTCCTTTAGACCTGATTCCTTTAGGGATTGCAGGATCTGGGTGAGATTCAAGGACGGCAACTCCTCTACAAGCAAGCTTTTAGTTTCAGGAAACCTTTTGTTCTTTTCTGGTTGACAGATCATTACTTTAGATTGTCTCAACCCTGGAAGTTATTTCCAGATTTTCATCCATTGTTCTCTTATTTCTTCATCTAAACTTTTGTGGATGGTGTTCACACTCATACCGCAAAAGGGTTCCGGACCTTTAAAGGGATTACTGGATCCCTTGTTTGCTAGTTGATCGGCTTCTTCGTTTCCGTCTATACCAGTGTGTCCTGGTACGCAGTATAGCGTTACTTCATTCTCTTTGCCAAGCTTGTTTAGCTTTCCCACACAGTCCCTCACCAGTTTAGATCTGTTTATGAGCCAATGGCCTTGGTGGCTGTCTGACAGGATAGCAATTCGTTTTTTGTGATAATTCCTGTCGAGGCTAAATTGTGCACAACTTTCGATTGCGTGTACCTCTGCTTTGAACATACTTGGGAATGTTCCCATGGATTCGAAGTATTTGGTACGAGGTTCAAACACTCCCGCACCAGTACTTTCCTTTGTCTTCGAACCATCTGTATACTCCTTGATAGCATTTTGCTCTATGTGGTATGCTGAGGATTCGTCGCTCCACTCGGCTTTACTACTACATATTGCTATGTAGTTGTTCTCTAAATGGTATTTGCATACCATTTCGTGTTTTGGTGCTTCCAGCCAGGGGATTTGGACAGCGAGGCAGTTCCGGTCTCTGCTCCCGATTATTTTACCTCTGCCTATTCCTTCCTTGCTGAACCTTACAATCTCCGATCTGGCGGCCCTCTCCACGACAAGATGCTACGGAGTCAGATCCAGCAGCAGTTCCATTGCTGCTGTCAGGCAAGACCCTGTAGCCCCCGTGATCTTCTGAAGTTGCTTCCTCATAAAGACCAGCTTGGTTTTACTTCCCCACGCAACTGCCCCGTAATCATAGTGTACATCCATCGCAGAATTGTGGGGTTACAACTCCACGTTTTCCCTGCCAGATTTGTGCACACCATTAGAGCGCTTTTGGCATTTCGTACCGCTGCTTCAGCGTGTCTATTATACGTGTCAGATACCTTACCTCCTGCTTGGAACTGGTGGGTAGAAAACTGAAGCAATTAGCCCATCCACCGCAGAAGCTAGAAGCTCTCCGGCATGAACTACAGATTGCCTGGAATGCAATACCTCAAGGGGAAATCGACAACCTGGTGGAATCCATGTCCAGAAGGGCGAGGGAATGTGAAACTAATAGTGGTGGTCCAACACATTATTAATAAAAAATGCTTTCTTTTGTTTAATTTCTTTGAAATTTTAATCAATTGCTACCTTTGTCTAGTAAAACATTTCTTCCAAGTTTGGTCCAAAAATTGCTACCCATTCTTGATGTTGCATTTTTTATGTCACAGAGTATATAAAGTGCAATAAGAGATCTTACAGAATATTAATGTAATATATAATAATAATGCTGCCTTACTAGATGACACACACAAAGATAGTTAAACATTTCTAACGGTTATGATTTCTGTTCTTTACCCCGGCTCTACACATTGGGGCCAATGTTGGAGCCAAAATAGTGCTTCCAATTTATAGCGTTGGCGGGAATGTTGGGCCCAGAGTTAGCTCGAATTCGAAACGAGTCAGTTTTGTGACGGGACATCAAAGGAATTGCGCCTATATTTGACGTTACTGCCACACATTGGTTGTTTATTCAGTTGGTACGTGGCATTTATATTGACAACGTATACCTACATACCAGCACAAACATCAGCCAATTTTGGCGCCAATATGGGCCCCAATGTGTGGAACCGAGGTTAGAATCACGAACTTTAAAGGATGTTTTTTTCATGGGTGCGGCAAGGATGGGAGTCTTTATGGGAGCCCAAACACAACTACGTTGGACAGAATGTAAGAAACCTGTCAAGGTGGGCTGGACTGGTATACTGACGGCTCCAAAAAGGATATTGGAACTTGGATCCTTACGGTACAGTTTATATGTACCCCTGGAATTACATCGCACGATATTCCAACGGAAATGCACGCCAACATGATATGTGTCGGTGAAAATGTGTCGAAAGATGGACTACACAAGTAGATACACCCACATTTTCACGCACAACGAAGTCAAGGTCTAGGAAGCAGATTTCAATTGTGGCAGTTCTACTCACAGGACACTGCACTCTACGAGCACATCTACACAAAATGGGTATCTAGAAAGATGAACCAATATGCAGACTGTCATGTGGAGGATGTAACTGCTTGCCATATAATTTTCCATTTCAAAACGTAGAAGACACGAGATTAATATTACAGCACAAGAGATCCTAGTGAAGAACATGGCACATAGATTCCTAGACCTAATACAAGAACTGAACCTGTAATATGCTGAAATATTTTAGTAACAAAAATATAAATATGCACGTGAATTCTGCATTTTAACGATTTGTAAGGTATTGCCTTCCTCTGCTTTAGAAAGAAAATATAAAGATAATACAAACCATGTATATTTTACACATAACTAGTAAACTCTCCGATACCATGCCATAAAAATCAGCCTCGTACTCTGTCTTTTTGCCTGCCCTTGAATAAATAATATGTTTCAGTTTGAATCTTTGGAAAGTATCAACAACTCCCATTTTGATTTTGGATCTATACGGGAAGCTATAACCTAATGTTATATTGATATATTACTTAAAGTTTATTGATAATTTTTATATGCAAACACAAACCGTAAATTTTCAATGCTTGCTTTAATAACTTTTGGGCTGCTTCAATTTGTCCTAGTTCATACCTTGCTTTACCAATGTATGTATAGATCACTGCTTCGATATGTGGAACTTTCCATAGCTCACCCTCTTTCAAAATTTTCAAACTTCTCGCCTTATGAGAAAAATTTAAAAACATATAATTAAATTATTCTTAAAAGTCGCCGGACGGAGCTATTAGTTTTGAATGAATAAAGAAAAAAACTTGAGGATGACTATAGAGTCGTAAAAACTACATCCTTAGATAATTTAGAACTTGCGTACAACGTGGAGTTTTTTTTAGGGGGTGACCACCACAATATTTTTAAATAGCAACCCCTACCGAGTTTCACCTTATTTTAAAGGTAATGAAAAAGACACACTTTTCCGGTTACACGTTTACGAGTTTTTAATGACCCAAGCGCTCGTAACTGGAATTTTGAACCATCAGGAGCTTATCCCTAGTGATATTGGTAGTTTCTTCAACGATTTTTCAAATCATTTATTGGTTCTGGTTTTGTTGCTTACACTATATTTTTTAGAAACCCCCAAAAGAAAAAATCGAGTGGTGTTACATCGGAGATCATGGTGGCCACTCAATTTCACCTCTTTAACCAATCCAACGGTTTGGAAACGTGCGGCTTAAAAAGTCTCGGGCTGCGGGACTAAAATGTGGAGGAGCACCTTCTTGTTGGAACCATTTATTATCAATACCATTACAGCATATGCCACATACACTTGGAACTACTTGTATTTCTGTTGAAAATTTTTTGTTGAACAGTTGCAGATATCTGTCTCCGTCCAAATTTTCATAAATAAAAAATAGACCAATTACATTCACTCCCATAAAACAGCCCATAAATTATTTTGCTGCGGTCTCTAAGTATGATCTCTTATTAAACGTAGATTTTCGTCAGCCCAATAACGACAATTGTGTCTATTAACCTTATCATTCATGTATAAAGTAGCCTCCTTAGAGAAAACAACATTGAAAAGAAAATTTCATGTCAACATCACATTTTTCACGTGCTATTTCACAAAATTCTAATCTACTATCGAACTCACTTTCGTTCAATTCCTGCACTAGGTGAAACTTATAGGGAAAATAGTTATTTCTTTTCAAAATTCTGTGTACAGAACTTTTGCCAATTTCATGTACCTGACACGCTTTTAATTAAGAACTTGAAGGTTCTTTAAAAAAAGACAGTAACACGGTTTTTTCTGGAGTTGTTTGTCTGTCTTCGATCTGCCAGTTCTCAGAGGATCCTTCACAATTCCGTCTTCTTGGAATCTCCGAACATTTCCTGTGACTGTTGATTTAGACATCGGTGGTCGTTGATGAAGAAAATCATTCAAGGGCATGTCATCATAAGGACTTCATCGCCTTTCATCGCAAGGTCTTGTTCTATCTCCAAATCCACAAGTCATTAAAAGACTGATTCTTTCCTTTTTGGTCAGTTTTTGCGCCATCTTTGCATGGAAGTTCTAAACTATCCAAGATTGTAGTTTTTATGACTCTTTAATAATGCCCAAGATTTCAATTATTTTTTCTTCAGTAGTTCAAAACTTTCAGCGCTGTCCCTGGGCTTTTAACAATAAAAAAAAATCTAATGATTTAAAGAAAATCTTACCTCTAAGACTTCTAAAGCGCCATACAAAATGTTCAAAGCTAAAGGCGTATTAAAATTGTCAATGCATAATTTGCCATATTCCACAACAGCGTAGAGCCATTTAGTCAATTGCTCTAATATTCAAATAAAAAATAATTAATCTGCATTTATATTAGTTTCGATTAAATGTGGTGACATTTTTGTTTCCGACGATTTGGAATATTTACAATAGATTTATGTGATTGAACGACATAATATTCAAATAATAACAAAAAAAAAATGAACGGTAAAAATGTGTAGTTTATCTGCAAAATAAATATTAACTGACAATGAGTTTACTTTCAACAATATTATAACGCATACAGTTGCTGCATTTTATTAACTGTAAATTAACGGCAAAATATGAATTTTAAAGGCGAATCCGAATAAACTAATGATAAAGTTTAGTTGTGCTTTAAATATCGTTGGAATTTTCGACCGGACAAATCAAGTATTTGATGCCTCTTATTGTTAATATCTTTTATTATTTGCTGTCCCGAAATTTGGCGAGGAAGTTAATACGATTAATACGAGTTAATAACCGGGGGGGGGCTGGGGGTGGGGTGATTTCCTAGAATTCAAGGAATTTCCACAGATACATTATTCTTGAATGAATGAATTGAATGAATTGAAATTGAATGAATTTGTAAAAAAAACTCTACTCTATCGTTCAGCAGATCTCAAACTTTTTTCGCCACGGCACCCTCATCAGACTAAAAAAATGCTATTTGAAAGTTCAGTGTCTTAATGCGAGGAATGAAACTGTTTGGATGAATGGTTCATTATTTCGTTTATATGATGGGAAGTTTAATTTCTTCTTGTATCTCTATATACTTGATCACTTCCGTGGCACCCCTGGCAAACGGCACCTAGTTTAAGAACCCGCGATATTGTTATCAATAGTCATCAAAAATAGATAATTTTTCATGCTGTTGTCATGTAGAAGTTACCCTCAAGAATACCTAATTTGTCGGGATAACCTTTGTACCAACTTAAATACATTTGTTATTAATATCTAATATATACTATGTGACATAAGAAATGCAAAACTAAGAATGGTAGGAATTTTTGGACTTGGTAGAACTGTATAACTAGTCAAAGGTAGCAATTGATTAAAATCATTCAAAGTAATCCAGTAGCCATGGCATATTTGACGTTTTACTTGTTGTTACAATGGAAATTATTGGATGTATTTCTTACGAGATAGAGTCGATTTCAAAATTGTTTTTCGTTGCAATTCTTTACTTTTTGAGATCTTCTTTGCGTGTTGAGGTTGCGATTATGCCTAGAGTATGGCAATTATCGACAACTGAATGAATTCGACAGAGGTCGCATTATTAGCTTATGTGAAGGTGGTTTTTCACATGGAATTCAGAGAGATTCTTAATCTTTTTAAGTGTAACCAATCCTCTGTAGAACGGTGTTATCAAGCATAGTTTTCAGAAGGTCGTAGAAGAGAAAGTGGAGGGCCAAGACAGACAAATGTGGTCAAGAATGTCAGATGTAGACATGTTGAACGTCGCTGTGTGCATTTTTCTGTTGAGCGGCATATGCACCACACAGTGGGCGTTATGGTATGGGGTAATATTGTTTATGGAAGCAGGTCTCAGTTGGTATTCATCCGAGGCAATATAAATGCCAACCGATATATTGATGAAGTGTTAGAACCCCATATCCTTCCATTCCTCCAGGAGCAACAACCTGGTGGAATCCATGCCCAGAAAGTTGCTCGAATGTGAAACCAATAGGTGAGGTCCAACACATATTTTATAAAAAAATTCTTTTATCTTTTGTGAAATTTCTTTGAAATTCTAATCAATTTGGCTAGTAAAACAATTCAGCCAAGTTTAGTCCAGCAATTCCTTATCTATTCTTGGTGTTGCATTTTTTATGTCACAGAGTATATTTTTAGATTTTTTTTTAAGTTTATCTGATTTAAAATATACTTGCCAGCTCCTTCACAATGAATAATTAACTGCTGATACATAGAATCTAAAATTCTGAAACAATCACAATCGTTGTAATCGAAATCTGAGTAAGTTCGTATCAATGAATCTCGGTGTCTCATTCTTTTGATATAACCTTTTGTAGTAAAAAAAGGATTAGTCGGATCAACTGAAAATATAATTAAGTTTTAAAAGAATTTATAGTGCAATGCCATATAAATAATACTATTAGCAAAAGAATCATTCACGCTACTAGTTTTTCTAATAAAATCAAAGCTATATATGCTTTTGCTCGTAGGTCTACGTTCCTTCAGGTTTTCCCAATTTTCCAAAACAGTGACTGATGGTGAAGATTTTTCTAGCGATTTCTTTCTAACGCTTGGAAATAATTCCTGAAAGAAAATACTTTAGATAAATAATTAATGTGGTAAAGTAATTTTCTACTTGATCATATCGAACGCCCATTAGTAGTGGAATGCTACCTCCTCCACAAGATTCACATTTCTTAGTTTTCTTCTCCAAATATCTTATGGCTTTGGAATGCACGTTTTTTCTTTGTTCCATTGTGAGAATTTTGTAGGTGGTTTCTCGGAATGCTTCCATTTTAAAACGAATATAACCACAGTTTGCATAATTTGGAAGATGCCAACAGGATGCTGCAAGAATTGCAAATAGATAAGCACAGAATACAGTCAAAATGCAAAATAGTATACAGTCAAAATTCGATCGAGTTTTGAATTTTCAATGTTGTCGATATAAATCGAGTCCTGACTAATGAATTCAACTTATCTTAGTTTAAACGTGTTGTTAGAATTGGAAGCATTTTTGTACCAAACCTAAAAAATGACAATTTTACCAAGTTCTCAGACATTCACAGAATAATAGCATTCGCTATGAAAACTTGTTCAAAATGCTCATGAAACTTGTCAAATAACATCGCTTCATTCAACTAAACATTATCGATTTGTGACTTTGTTCAATTTATAGATAAAATTATCTTATATTCATATTCCAAAATTACCTGGTATGTAACGTCCTGAACATCTACATATCACAATACGATCATCTCGAGGATCAATGCGAGGAGGGTTTAATATAGCATTATTGTAATATTCTTTAAAATCACCAGACGCGCAGCCCAAAACACCAATTTCAAATAAATTTTGAATGGCTAATGCAGGGGAAAAACAATTGTTTTAAAATTTAAAATTTTGTTGTTTCTGAGGAAACTACTTACCAAGAGCTGTTCTTCTCGAGTCAATAGTGTTCATCACATAGATCAGCATTTCTCTGGGAAACCACTCTCCAATTACACAGCTGCACTTCAATATGTGTTGCTCATACGACGTCAATGAATCAAAAACCTTCATTATTTCAACTAATGTATAATAAAAAGTTAGTTTATGTCACAATATCACAATTTACATTTTTTATTGGAATAGTTAAAAAATATGGGTAAATATTGAGATGCATCTTTACTTCTAAACTTTATATATTTATTTATCTTATGGCATAAATGCAGCCACTCTTATATAATTATACATATTCGTAATAAGAAGACAAAACAATGATTAAAATGTAATAGTACAAAGAGAGTCAACAAGTTAGAACTAGCCTATCGGCTGACTAAGAACACTTACAGTAAGAAATGCCTGCCACGTAACCTGAAACTTAAGCACTACACATCAGTCTTACGACCAGATGTATGCCATGGAGTGTCTCTCCTTGAACCGAAGGTGTCTAATAGAGAAATTGGAAATCAGAGAGTGGAGAATCCTCAGGAAGATCCTAGGCCCGGTAAAGGAAGATGGGGAATTCCGAAGGCGGCATAACTCTGAGAACCGAACATATTGAGATGCTCTCTGACTGTGCAAGGAAAAGAAGGGTAGTTTTCTATAGCCACGTTGCAAGATTGCCTCCAAACCGACTAACCAACCGTCTGTTCACCTTCTGGCAAAACAAGAGGCTTCGTACCACTTGGTTGACAGAGACCGAGAAGGATATTACATAAGAAACTAAGGAAAATAGGAACTGGGAATAACAGATCTCAAAAACAGACAGTCTGTGAGACGCACCCTGAAGGAAGTCCGTGGATTTCAGGGTTGAAACACTCAATAGGTTGGAAAAATGAATTAAGAAGTGACTAGATATGAATATCTAAACCCCGAATCCACTCCAGCGCTAAGAGTTCAGCTCTTATGAAGTCATCCCATGTGGCGTAATAGGATCTCATCTCACACTCTGCAGTGATATAATTAATTGTTTGGTTAGGAGCACCGCAGCACATTCTGGGAATTGAGCCACATCCCATTTAAGCAGTGAGTCTGTAGAACGACCATTGTCAGTACGGATTCTATTTAACATGACCCATTCTTATTTAACATGACCTATTCTTCTGTCGAGTTTTATACCCGGTACGTTGCTGTTATAAACCATTCACTGTGTTGGGGGTCTTCAAGAGATCGGCAGTTGTTATTCCATAAATCCTTCCGGTTCATATTGTTAATGATCATTTTCCAAGTTTCTAACAACGGCAGTTTTCTAGATTTTTGTCTTTTCTGCTGGAGAATGGGAATCGTGTATTGGCAGTTGTACATTATTTTGAATGCTGTGGTGCTGTCTTAGCAAAGCCTCTGTTCTTCGAATCAAAGGGCCGAAAATATGGATTAATACCGGAGACCAGTAGATAGGTGTTAGTGTGAATGCTCCTGTTATCATTCTCATAGTGTGGTTTAACTGAGTGTCAACAAATTGGTGTTCATCTAAACAGGAGCATAATACTCCGCTACAGAGAAGACTAATGCTAGGGAAGATGTGCAAAGGATATCTGCTGAAGCACCGCATTCTGATATTGGCAGCGATCTCTAAATGTTTCTTGTATGAGAGATTGCGGTCTAGGGTGGCATCCAGGTATTTAGGAAACTTGATATGGCGAACTCTCACACCATTTGCCTGCCTGTCATTGAGGTGGAAGGCACATACTTCAGTTTTACTTGTGTTTTATGATTTATTTCTGTTTGTCCGAGTTCCTTTTCTCTACAGGCCAATGCCATATCATTTGCATAGCAGAATCTTTCCGAAATAGATTAAGGTCAGAGATATGTGTATTAAATAGAAGAGGGTTCAGAACTGATCCTTGCGGTAGACTATTTTTTACTTGTTTTCTTCTTCTCGATACCTAAATAGACCTGAAAGTATCAGTTGGTGTTATTAAGCTGTGGTACAGCTGAACAGCAACGGATTTTTCTAAAAAACGTGTAGATCATTCTCTCGCTTCATACGATATCTTAGGCAGCTAAGAGGACAATTAACTACAGACGTTTTACGTTTCTTCTGGAAACCGGCTTCTACAAAGGTTGTTAGCGCTAGTACTTGAACGCAGCACTTTCTAAAGGGTATGAACCCTGCTTGCTCAACTGGAACACTTTCCATGACGGTTTCACTGACACTTTTGAACATAAGTCTTTCCAGGAGCTTGTAGGTGCAGCTGAGGAAGGAATTGGTCAATAGCTATGAGGTAAGTCGGGCGATTTCGCAGGTTTTAAGATTGCAAATATTTTTGTTGGAACGAAGTTCCTTTAGGGAGGTCTCGGTAGGAGCGATTCGGCAGAAAACGTTACGTTACGTACGATGTCCGCGTACGCTGTCCGTTACGCGCCCTTTCTCTTTTTCTCTGTGTATATTTCTATACTGCGCGCTCTCTCTCGTTTTTTTCTCTTTCTTTCAGTGTATACTTCTATAATGCGTGCTCTCTCTTTCTTTCGTAGAGTGACAGACAAGCGTGGTCTCTTTATTACCTTAAAACTAAACAAGAAGAAGAAATAAAATTTGTTCAAACGTATTTTTCTTTTTTATTGTTTTAATTAATAGGAGAGTTATATTGTTTATATTATACTCACTATTTTAATTAGATTTTGAGAAATGGAAAGTCAAGAAAGGATACAAAATACTGAAAAAAAGTTTATAAAAATAAGACTGTACAATTTGAAGCAATTGCTAACTGTTTACACATGTTTATCGTAAATGTAATTTGAGTGATTGATATTTACTATATATGTCGTAGTCACATAGTGAAATCAGTCAGATTGTTTAGAACTGAGCCATTGCATGATCTCTGTTAGCAGTTCGAGAAGTTCATCTAATTCGTGTATCAGACCTATTAACAAAGAGATAAATAAAGAAACATATTTAAGATGGTTGCAACGAACTAGCTTGTCGTATCAAGTATTTCAAATAGAATACACGAACTGTCGGCAGATCATGCAATAACTCGGTTTTACACAATCTAACAGAATTCACTATATCACTATGACATTTACATTTTAGAGAGACAATAGTGAAATCACAAGCTCAGCGTCAAAAAGAGTATCGATTGATATGAGAGAAAAAGAAAAAAAAGGAATTATACAAAATACAGATTTAGAAAAGTAGGTTTCAATTTTATAATTTCATGCAATTGCTTACTGTTTACATGGATTTATCGTACATGTGATTCAAGTATTAGCTATTTTTTTTTGCTATTTATATTCATTATAGAGAGATGATAGTGAAATCACAAGCACAGCGTCAAAAAGAGTATCGACAGAGAAAAAATAAATTTTACAAACTACAGATTTAGAATATGCTGAAGGCGTTCAAATATACAAAGATAAATTTAAATCAAAGAAGAAATGTGTTGAACCTCAATCATTACAATCATCGAAAGAAGATTAATTACCGACTATTTTAATCGAAAATAATGAAGAAACTGAAAAAGTAATATTTAGTAACTTTTTGAATAATTAAATTCAATCATCAGGTAATATTGAAGCTCAGCAAGTAATTAGTCCAAGTTCTCAATCATTCCAAGCCCCATACGAGGAACATGATGAATGTTCAATGCCAAATGTCTTGTTGCGCCATGACACAAACATTGCTGACGACGGTAATTGCCTATTTTCAGCTCTTATAAGAATTTTACAAATTCAAATACCTGCATTATTTCTTCGGCAGCAACTTTATAATTTACCTTACTTAAATGCATGTCAAAATCCAACTAGTGCAAAAGAAAAACTTTGTAGTGGGTCTGAATATGGAGATTTAAATTGTTTATTCATATTTTCCAGAACATACAATCAAAATATTTGTGTGCACTTTAACTATTTTAATAATAATTCAAAAAGACAAGTTGTTCTGTTGAATGCGCGAGGAACTTCGTTCCTCACGGGGGTCCCCTGACCGCATACGTTTTTTTTGTTAGCTTAAATTCATTGGGCAATATTCTTGAGTGTATGATGTTCCTAAAGCTTTGCCAAATTTGGTATTTTGTGTTCGACAATCTGGTCCGGGTTTTCGTTTGGACATATTAGAGGCTCCGCCCAATTTACGCAGCAAGTTCCACGCCTTTCTACTAGACTGCTTAAAACTCATGTTCTTTACTCTTACACCAGTATTCTTTCCTAGTTGTGTTTAGGAGATCATCCGCAATTTCAGGATCTCCAAGCAATGGCGGCATTCGCAAAGCAGTCATTCTTCGGGAGCCATAAAACAGATATATTTATCGAGGTGAAAAGAGAAGTCTACCCGGTCAGCCTTTCGAAAGTTCCATTGGACGTGAAATGGATTTGACAAGGAGCAACGAGAGTCCGATATTAAGAATAACAGGCCTGTGAAGAATGTGAGTAAATTAGATAGTAATTTTCAAAATGTTGGGAATGGGTAGGTATTACTATTACAGTAGATGAATCAGAAGTCTGCTTAGCTTATAGTCTGCCAAGCAGCCGCCGTAATTGCACCTATGTCATTGGCGTCAAAAAAAAGGTAAAGATACCAACAAAGTATTGTTTTCAAATGCAACACCCCATTCATCATTAATAGCATACTTCCATTGTTCGACTTAATGCACTTTTATTCAGACGCATAAAAGTAATTATTTTTGTGCCATGCCAAAAAAATTACAATTTTACTTTGTCAATAAAGTTGAAGAGAATATAGCATATCCATCTAAAGAGCATTCCTATAATACTTCTCAGTAAAATTCTCATTTCGATGTCTATTTCATATTGTTTTATGGTTATGGCATGGTTTTTATAAATCTCCCATATCGTTAATTTTATCAATTAGTTATAATATATGATTTTTAATACAAATATTCAAATATTACCTTCTCGAGAGAATTCTGCTTCTACATCTGAATCTTTGAGTTCCGATATAACTCTGCAAATATTGACTTGCAATTGCTTCAAGGCGTTTTTGGAAATTGAAGATCCAAAGATACTAGATGAACTCGAATAGGTGACTTCTAAAGCTGATGCTCTGGGCATAGCTACTGCGCTATATCTTATTATTCTGTCCCGAAATTCTTCGGTATAAGCTTGGTTAATACCAGTTAGTATATCTACTTCTTCTTTTATTTTACTCGTACTATCCTGTAAATAGAAAATAGATTATAGAAATAAATTTCTATGTGAGTATTATCTATTTACCCTGTAGCAATCCCTAAAAATCTTCCATTTCTGATCTAAATATGCAGGTGTAGAAGGATCTTCAATCCTTCTCAAGTCCATTACATCAACATCTCTACAAGAGATTTAATTGATTACATAATTAAATACATAAACATAATAAATGATACAAAACGAAGGATACATTATTGAATATTATACCTCGACATCATCTCTTTGGTTGGAATAATTAAATCACATGCTTCTACATCTTCAATTGGGACAGACACTATCTCTATTTTATTCTGTTGTAGCAAGAATATAAGATAGCTCTCTATCCAGCCAGGATTCCCATTAGATTTGTTGTGCATCATCCTTAAATTAACAAATAAACTGCAATTAAAAGGAATGATAAAATAAAGTTCAATTATTAGTATCAATTATTTAAATATTTTCTGTAGAGAAAATTTTATATTTGTAGTTTAATATTAAATACGTATTACTCTATCATACTAACATTTCTAGTTCTGCTGGTATACCGCGAACATTCATCATTTGACAAGCTATAGCGCTGTGAAAGCATTTGTCTATTGGTTTCAGGGTTATTATTCTATATCTGTAATTCTTAATAATGGCACTTATTTTGGAACTCAGGTGGCTATTACTTGCCATAGCAATAACGAATGCAACCAAATATGTTTCAACCATTGTGTGAATTAATGGCCAAGAATCTTCATCTATCATTTCTCCGCCATCAATTACTATGACCCACAGCTTTGGAAAACACTATAAGATTAAATTAATTAATTATCAATTTGTTGCCCAATGCATATATTGTTTATCATTACTCCATAGCATAGTTGCTTAATAGTTTTTTTCAAAAGATGATCTTTTTCTTTTTCGTCTAGTTTCTTGTACATTTCAGTTTTTGGAAACTTAACTCTAAGTATAGTATTTAAAACACATTTTAGCTCTGGTACAGGCATTTTTGATAACTTGGAACAGATTCTAACTTCCCTGTCTGCTATACTTGATTTTTCTGATATACCCAAAGGCACTGAAAGTATTAATCTTAATGCTTGATAAGGAATCTGCAAGAATATTTTGTTCAAGAGATGCAGAAATATTAACTTCATACTTAATTTTATATTACTTTTCTATCCGCTCGCATTAAGTGGATTCTAAATATTGGAAAATCGCTTGGAGTACAACAAAGGATCTCTTCGGTTAACCTGGTTTTTCCTATACGCGGTCTTCCCTTTATTATGAGACAAGACTGCTTCTTGATTGTTTGTCTTTTTTTCACATTTATTTCCTTTCGTGGTCTTTGTAATATCTGGAGCATACGATTATACGTGCGTATTTCTTTATCCCGATCCAATATTGGAAAAGGATTGTGAATCATTTTCGTGCTGGCCAGTGAACTAAATAAAATTAATGATGGGGAAATATTAAATTTATACATAAAAACCTCTGTCTAGTTTATGACAACTGTTTCCCATCAATGGAGGAGTTATAGTGTTATTGGCACAACCATAAAGGGGATACCTCTTAAGGCTAAAGATTTTAGCCCCAGAGTTCAGAAACTCTCAAGATATTTAATACGATCATATAAAATTAAATTAATCATTCTGATGCAGTATTGCGATCGGATACAGCATTGTGAAGCAGTATGCGATTAGAGGGTGATCCATTCGCTCGCCAAGTATTAAAGAAGAAAAACCAATAAAACATGTTCAAAGGTAAATTTGTTTTACCTATACCTGTCCGATGCCAAATAAAAAGTATACTAAAGGGTGTGAGATTTAGAATGTCTTGTTTTTCCTTAATAAAAACAAAAATGCTTAATAATGCTTTTTTTGTTAATCGAGCGGTTAATGGAGCGGTTAATGGCCGATTAAACACAGGAGTGCTGCGTATGTAGAGCGTTTTATTAGAACGAACTCCATTATTCAAACTCATGGGTGGTTTCGATAATAGTTTAACTTACCAGCGCTGCTAAATTTCAGGACAATTGCAAAATGGGTCAAAGAATATAGTCGAGCAGGTTCTCTTAAGGATACTAAATTTGCAGACAGGAAGAAAACCTGCTAAAACAGAAGTGAATACTTTTGAAGTATTTTGAAGTATTTTGAAGTTTGGAACAGCTTTGAAGAAAATTCAATTAAACCCGTGCGACGTTTTTTTGCAGCAAGTAGGAATTTCACGTGAGTGTGTAAGAACCTTTTTAAAGACAGATTTACTGTATCGGCCTTACAAATGGCAAAAATCCGAAAATCTTCCTCCAATAGACCGAAACTCACGTTTACAACATTGTACATTTTCAATTGCATGGGAAAAGGAACAAACAATATTTACGTTACTGATCTGCCGAAAACCCTCAAGTTATATTGGATGAAGCTGTATTCTAAAATGGTTTGGAATATGCTCAGCTGGAGTGTTGGGACCGTATTTTTTGAGGATGAAATGGGAAACACAATAGTTGTGAATAGTGAAAGTGTTGTGGAGATGCTACAAACGTTCTCAATGGATGCCATCGCTCAACTCCGATTACCAATAAAATAGTTGCTATTAGCAAGATGGTGCAAGGCCTCATGTATCCAACATGTCTATGGAAGTGTTACGAGAGTTCTTTCCTAGTCGTCTAATTTCACATCGTGGGGATCAGTTGGGGCCTCCTCGCTCTCCGGATTTATTGGCTTTGGATTATTTCTAATGGGGTCATGTTAAACCTAAAGTTTATCAGAACCGAGTTTAAACGCTAGAAGACTTAAAATGAAACATTCGACAAGCTGTTGGTGAGATTTCACAAGAAATGTGCCAGCGTGCAATGCGTTCATTGTTGTGTCCATCTCAGTCATGCATAGAAGCAAACGGAGATCATCTAATCGATGTAATTTTTAAGTATTAATTGTTAATTTAGGATTAAGGATTTAAATTGATCATGAGTGTAAGCTCAAAAATCTGTAAAATTTACTAACTAGACATGGAGAGTTTTAACTTTAAGGAATTTGATCTAAAATACTTCACCTT
The DNA here is from genome assembly GCA_944588485.1 of Phosphuga atrata. Classification (NCBI taxonomy): domain Eukaryota; kingdom Metazoa; phylum Arthropoda; class Insecta; order Coleoptera; family Silphidae; genus Phosphuga; species Phosphuga atrata. The sequence goes on along the minus strand of OX155892.1, from coordinate 84,882,764 downwards.
TTGGCCTTTGTTAGAATGTTATGCTTAGCTACAGAAATAGACTTGGACCAATTTTTTCATAAAGGTAGCAGTCTGAGTACATTCTCATTTTTTGACTTGGTCAGTTTTGGTAATCCAATTCTCGACGCTTTGGCGAACTTACATTCGTCATTTTCAAAATGTCCAATATTCTCCATGCTACTCCTCGTTAAAGACACCATCCCGCTAGAATCCCATAGAATTTACGAAATACCCTGCGGAACATATTAATGAACCTATATTAGACGTACCAATAAAAAAAATATCGGCAAAGATTCAAGAACATGCAGCTTCAGTCAGACACAAAGAGAAAGTTTCATCCGCTCTTGTCAACACCGGTCACTGGATGGAAAAACATTTGGACTACATTGCGAAGAAAACTAAACAAATTAAAGGTTTTCTTTATAACCTCACTAACAGGAAAAGCAAACTCAACATGCAAAATAAGCTAAAACTGTACAAAACAATAATACGACCAATAATTTAGATTAAGGATGACCTGCTGGATGTAAGCTAGCAAACACGTAAAATACAGACTACAAATCACAGACTCGCTATGGTACATAACTAACGAGCAACTACGAGACCTCGAAATATAGACAATCAAATAACACATAGGAAAACATTTGACAACATGACAATTTAACAGTTCAACAGACACCAAATTACCGAACCGACGTTAAGTGGAAAAATCCAAAACTGCAACATACCTCAGACAAAAATTAACCCTGTTTTCTGCCTACAGAGCAACCCCGCCGAAACGAAAGGAACACAGCAACAATACAGCAAACGTAACAACACAGAATAAACAACGAAGGAAGCGAAAACCCCCAAAGGACCAAAGTAGGACAGCAGGACTAACTCAGCAGAGGTTAGAGAGCAAGACAATCACCAGAAGAAAACACAAAAGAAACAAACTACAAAACAAAGACGGCGAAAAAGGGGGCGCACGCTCAAACCGCTAAAACAACAAGGATCCCATAAAAAAACGAGCGCTCACTAGGCGTCTCACGCTCAATCCGCACGGACGCATATATCTCTTGAAAATGGTGAATGTTGGTTCGCCGAAACGTCGAGACCAAACCCTCAACATCCGCAGAATCCCCGAGACCAATAACCATATATATATATATATATATATATATATATATATATATATATATATATATATATATATATATATATATATATATAAATATATATATATATATATATATATATAATATATATATATTATATATATATATATATATATATATATATATATATATCATTTTAAATTACCTATCATATTGAATATACTCGTATATAGGTCCAATGTAAGATATTCCCTTTAAAGATTTGCTATCTACTAAAACAAAATTTCTGGCTTCTAGTTTACTATCAAAGTAAGTTTGTTTGTCGCAGACTATCTTGTTACTACAAACGGAAATAATTTTGTCGCTTCTGTTGAGTGCCAAACCAATGACTGTATATATTCTCCGCAGTGTGTGTCCTATAACACCGCAAAATGACATACCTAAAATGATAAAATTTTGATGATCTTCAATAAAAGAATGATAGCAAGTATTTACCAACTGTTACAGATACAGAGACTGTTTTCACAAAGTGGAATTTTTGTAATATTAGAAAACACTTTTTTCCACAAATTAAAGCTCGTTGAGAGTCCAGCTCGTGTTTATATCCCCGAAATCCGAATATTACAAGGAACTGAAAGGATTTTTCTTTAAAAGAAATTCTATCCATGGTACCATCAAAAGCTGCTGCAATTCTAAACAAAAAATCACTAAACAAATATAAAGCGCCTTAAAAAAGTTCAATATAATTACTCGGTTATACATTTGTAGCATTTGTCTATAGTCTGTACATAATCGGTGTTATCAACTCTGCTAATTTCCAAGGTAAACAATAAAATCGATACATTTCGAATTTCCATCAAATTATCTACTGAGTCATCCGAATCTATAGTTTTTAAAACGGTTGGTTGGATAAATTTTCGTAAATCGTTCTTCATGAAGTAATCATTCTGTAGAGCCACACCCATACTAGGCCTAACTACAATTATATTCAAATATTTTACCCAATTAACATATAAGCTTAATTCAAACAATATTAATTAAAAACACAATAATAGTTTTAGATAAATTAAAATATATTACGTTCGTATATGTTGTTTTGTGTCTTTTGCTGTATAGACTCAGAACTGCCTTCGGAACCTATTGATAAGGATGTGTTATAATCGTCTCCATTAACTAAAACATATAAATACCGGGGATTAATATGTCTATGTGTCTGAAGTAGCATTAAAGCTTTCGCAATTAAAATTGAATGTTGGTTTTGAAACCTATTTCTTAACTAAATTAAATAAGATTTTCAATGTTATCTTTTAATACAATTGTATTGTACCATCTCTTCCCAAACTTCTTTGAATGCTTCTCCAATTTCGAGTTACACCAAATATCTGCGAAATTCCAAAACATTTTTAAAATGATAAAATTCAAGAAAAAGGATTCTTCAACACTGAAACCTTCACAAAATTGTCCTCTTGGATTTCAAATACATATTCATTATAGTTAACAAAATCAAAAGCTGCTACAGATATTAACATTTCTCCGCTGGATAATGATTCTATTGAACTTTTTGCTTCCCATATAGGCTGTCCTATCAATACGTAGTTGGCTACCAAATCAGATCCGATAAGAGCAAACATTACATTCCCAGCAGATATTGTCAATTTAACTAAAACACAAAACTTTTATTGAGCTGAGTAAATAATGAAATAATTGTTTTACTTCTCAGGTAGACTCCGATATCGGTTTTGTTCGATCCATGGGATTTCAGAAGTGCCAATGCCGCATCCAAAGCTTGATGAATACATTCTGGCAAAGATAGCTCTTTAGCCGAAAGTCCGGCTTTCCAAAACGATAAAATAGCATGCCCATTAAATTTAATCACATCTCCGTTATAAGACATTATAGATTGAATGAATGATCCAACATATGTATTCAATATTTGATTTAGTTTCGACGTTTCGCCTTTAGCTAACTTATTATATTTCTCACAGAGCTCAGATAATCCTAAATATAACAAAAACAAATGTACAGTAAAACCTGTTTTTGGGCGGTGGATAAGGGACCGCATAAAAGAAATCGTACTAAAAAATATTCGAAAATTTTATAAATTCTTACATATAATAAACAACTTTGTAGATATACAACCTAAAATTTTTTTATGCGGTGGATAGGGACCGCATAAAAAAAGTCGCACTTAGAAAATACATCAATGATTTATGAAATAGATGAGAGAATGCTTTCAATTAAATTAAAAAATTAAATTAGACCTAAATAAATTGTACAAATATTTAATTCTTCATTGTACATATACATGGAGAAATTTTCAAATTATACATTAAATATGTAGTTTGCTGCTACTCGTCGTAATCCAAAACGCGCATCTTCTTGTGATGAATTGGTTTAAGATAGGATTTCAATTGATTTGTTTTTTGGTACCATACAGTGAGTGATCAGTTTTTGTGACGACGGTCGACTGGCCAATTACTTGTAAACGTCACGATAGTGAGACATGCATGGATTTCAGCTCTTTTTGGAATTGTAAGCCTCTTTCCGCATTGGTATCTATATTAAGAAAAAGCTTTTCCAATTTTTTCGAAATCTGGAACCCTGCATATATTGATAATGTCACTATCATCGACAGTTTGGTCCTCAATCATCCAGGTCATTATCGCCGAAAAAATGAAAGCCTTCTCCGCCGATGTTATGTACGCACTAATTTCAGATAATAACGTTAACGCGTTTTCTGTAACGTTTCGATTAATTACACATGCACGCCAGATCGCTTTCCAGCAAGAATTTAATGTGTGTTGTTTGATTTGTCCAATTGCTGCAATAATATGGTTTATGCAGTCTAAAATTGAGAATTTTGAGAACTTCAGTCAGGCTTAATTTATCGTTGTCTAGCTTTTTCAAAATATAGCTGAAAGTTAATTTGATATGTATCTTAAAATTTGCGATTATGTCCTGATCCAGTGGTTGTATAAAGCTAGTCATATTTGGTGGTATAAACACTATTTGTACATTAGGCTGCAAGGATGACCGGGTGCATTATCTACAATTAGCAACACTTGAAACGGAAGACCCATCAACTTGTATGTATTTTTCAACTTCTGGCACAGAAGAATCGTTGAAACATGTTGCAAATACAGCTGATGTGACCCATGCTTTTTATTGGCCATGAAGTGTACTGGATATTCAGATAAATTTACGCCTCTTAGCGCAGGTGGGTGTAAAGCTTTATTTATAATAAGTGGTGTTAACATCTTTGCACTAGAGGCATTTCTGCAAAGAAGAAGTGTGATTCGATCCTTTGCCGCTTTAAAACCACTTGCAGTTTTCTCCGATTTCGCAATGAATGTTCGGATGGGCGTCTTTTTCCAGAATAACCCAGTCTCATCTGCATTAACTACTTGATCTGGGCAATATCCACCATAATCAATGATTTCCGCTAATACTTTGCGATAATTCATAGCAGCTGGTTTATCGGCGGACGCTGCCTCGCCTTGTATCTTCACATTGTGAAGTGCGTCATCAGCTTATTGAAGTCCACTGCTGGACGTAAGCCTCTCTCAATAGTTTCCACTGTCCTCGGTCTTGTGCCATCTGCATCCAGTTGGTACTGCGTTTTAAGTCGTCGGTCCATCTGGTGCGAGGTGGACCCTCTATTTCTCATACGCCTCATCTCCGCCTCATCTGGCGGTCCCTCTATTTGTGAAGGCTTCCGATCTAGGCCTCCATTCAAGGATTCGTCTTGTCCATCTGTTATCAACAGATCTAGCAATGTGTCCCGCCCAGTTCCATTTTAGTTCTCTCCACGGCGTCTGCAACTTCGGATCGTCTGCGGATTTCAGTATTTGGTATGTGATCCCTGAGAGAGATTCCCAGCATTGATCGTTCCATCGCTAGTTGCGTAACTCGTATTTTCTTTATTGTCCGTTTCGTCAGCTGTTGGTTTTTCGGCTCCGTAGGTCCTTTCAAACTGATTTGGTATCACCAAAAACCTTTCCCTTTAGGCAACTCTGCCTTGAACACATATTTGAGATTACCATATGCAGCCCATGCAAGCCTTATTCTTCGAAGAATTTCTAGGGTCTGATTATCTCTTCCAATGGAAATCCCGTGTCCGAGGTATTTAAAGGATGTAGTTTCTTCCACCCTGATACCGTCAATGTATATGCCCTCACCGAGCACAAGGTATGTCATGATCTTGGTTTTGGAGTAATTTATTTTAAGTCCTACTTTCCTTGACTCTTCATTTAGATTTCTTAACATTCAGATGGCGTCATCCAATCGTTCGGCTATGAGGACTACATCGTCGGCAAATCTTAGGTGATTAAGTCTTTCACCGTTTATATTCACACCTAAGTTGTCCCAGTTTGTTTGTTTGAACACGTACTGGAGAACAGTATTTAAAAGTTTTGGTGAGATGGTGTCACCCTGACGTACGCCTCTTTCAATATTGAATTTGTCAGTGTTGTCGTGGAGTCTAACACATGCAGAGTAGCATTCTCATAAATATTTTTGATAACTGTCGAGTACCGATAATCTATTCTGCAGTCTGATAGAGCCTTCAGCATTGTGTGTTGGTCTACTCAATTAAATGCTTTCTCATAAACTACGAAGATAAGTACTAGAGGTTTATTGTACTCCACACATGTCTCAGTAAGGTTCTTCAAAATCTGGAGGTGGTCACCCGTTCCGTAGCCTGCTCGAAAACCAGCTTGTTCTCTTGTCTGATACAAATCTAATTTGTGACATAGACTTTTCGTAATTATTTCAGTAAAGAGGTTGTATACGAGTGACAGGAGACTTATGGGTCTATAGTTTCCGATATTTGTTATGTCGCCTTTTTTGTGTAATAATATTATAACTGCATTGTTCCATTCAGAGGACGTAGTTCCTTTTGAGAACTTTATGTTTAAATGCATTAAAAAGTATGCATTAAAAAGTTGGAATGCATTAAAAAGTTTTTATAGCCTGCAAGAGCTTGTTCCTTCACATTTTAATTGCTTCGATGACTAATCTAACCTCTCCTGGGGTCTTGTTGTTTTTCATCTCGGAGAGGGCTCCATTTATTTCGCTTACTGTGATCTCTGAGATATCTTCCGACCTTTGGTTCAGAACTTTGATAATTGTGTCGCCAGGTATTCCTTCTGTTTGTTTTTTTATATAATTCGGCATAAAATGTGTCTACTATCTTAAGGATCTCATCTCTGTTTGTTTCCACATTGCCTTGATTGTCCCTCAGCTTGCAGATATCCTTCTTGCCTTGTGACAAATTTTTCTTGAGTACTTTTGGGCCTTTGTTTTCCTGTATGATCTTATTTATATTCTCAGAATTAAATCTTCTTACGTCGTTTCTCACAGCTTTTGAAATTTCTTTATCACATAAAATGTCACGTTTCGTAAACAGGACGACGAACTTGGTTCTAAATCCTTCAGTTGGTTGATATACTGTCTATCTGTTTCTTGAATTATTCTTTGTGAACGGGGATTCGTTTTTAGTTAAATCTTTAACCCACAACACGATAGCCTTTTCCGTCTTCTCTATTACAATATTTCTCGAATACATGTACATATACATATACAAATATGTACAATTTTCAGATACAACATGTATAATGTACATTGATAGGAAACATTAAACTGGTGCTAACGCCGCTAATGCCCGCCATACACGCTACGGTCTACCAGTCTACCGGATAGGTTACATTGCAGGTTTGCCTGCGCAGGTCATCCGTACGCAAGAAACTGTACAGGTCTATTCCCACACAATCTCCGGTTTACCTGCGCAGGCAAACCTGCAAAGGTAGGTAGACCTCTCCGGTGGACCATTGCGTGTATGGCGGGCATAAGATTCATATACCCCATAAAAATAAATCGCACGAAAACAATCGCACAAAAATAAAATCGCATGAAAAAGGACCGCACAAACACAGGTTTTACTGTAATTTGTTAAAGTAATCAAATTTACAACTGCAATAGACAAGTAGAAATGTGTTAAAATAGTTCATATGGATTGATAAAATGTTATGGGGTGTTCCCTGGAGAAAAAACTCAACTATATTTGAACAGGAAATTTGGACAGCTACATTAGAACATTTGCAATATTGACATGGATTTGCATTAGATGGTTTAAATTAAAGGAGTCTTTTCGTGACTTTTACTACGATCAACTCGTTTATGAATAACAGAGCTCTCATAAATTCTCATATATGACCCTAAAAACATGGCACCACTCCCAGGTCTCTAACTCAATTAGGAAAGATACTACAGCAGTTGAAAAAATGTTTCTCCTTATTTTTTGACCATTTATGAGAGCTTGAAAGCTCTGAAATTAAAAAATGAGTTGACACATCGCAGTAAAATTTCATATTTTTTCAAGTCTATACCAATAATACATCATCATCGTAGAGCTCTCTGCGTCCACTGCTGGACATGGGCCGCTCACATCCAGTTCCCTGTTCTCTTGATATCATCAGTCCACCTTGTGGGAATCTTCTTCTGTATAGCTTATCTCCTCTTGGACTCTACTCCAGGAGTCTCTCGGTGCATCTCCCATCTGACATTCGGGCCACGTGCTCGACCCAGTGTTCTATTAACCTTACAATGCGCACTACCACATCTCGGACTCCTGTTACTCGGCGCTTGTGTTCGCTTTTGATATGGTCTCTGTTTTAATATCGCTGAAGTAGCACTGGTCCAGGTAGTAGAACTATGTCGTACGCAAATGAATAAGTTTTTACCATCTATAGTAAGGTCTTTTCTCTTCCGGGCGAGCTTTTTTAGGGTAAGTTCCAAAACAGCGGTCAAAAATGTAGACGATGTCGTGTCCCCATGCCTCACGCCACTGCCAATCGGAATGGATTTGGTGCTTTTGTAGAGTTGAGGATACTGGTATGTTTTTGGATGTTACAAATTGTTTTTGTGTGACGATAGTCGACGCTACACTCCTGCAGCCTTGTGAAAATGCCTTCAGAAAATCTAATGAAGGTCAGAATGTTCTATTCTACCAATAATATACCTGTACTAAATATAAAGAAAATCTGATATGGTGAGGTTTAGACTCTGTGTTGAGTTGATGTGGAATGATCCCTTACAAACGTCTATAAAAGAGAATGACAGCTTTACATCGCACTTGAAACCACCAATAAAGTTAAAACTAAGTGGAGAAAAATTAATGCGCTTTTGGAATTGGAAGTGTTCGATGATTGAATGACAGATGAAGCATAATATTGGGAGTATATACTCTTGCAAGTACCTAAGACTCGCTGGGAAATACTTAACTCATTGTTCCAAATTAAATCAAGTTTGGAGCACTTACCTGTTATTTCTATATATAGGACTGCACCTTCTAAATGCCTAGGAGTGAAGTCATTGCTATCAGCAATAATTTCGTCTGGTACAAATGAGGCTAAAGCTTTAATATGCTCCTCGTATAAAGTGTTGTCTTTTTTAGTTTCCGTGTGCACGATTGCTTCATATTCTAGTTTGCTTTCTCGGTAAGATTCACTTCGTAAGTCTTCTTCGTAAGTTATCAGAGCTCTTGTGCGCATTGCCCAAATAAATTCTTCTTGACCCGCCCGATCAACTGACGAGATCAATTTTCAGCGTTAAGAATTAAGTTATTTCGCAATTGTATGTATACTTACTATTTTCCATTATCTCGTATAAATATATCAGGACAACGTATAATACTATGTAAAAATATTGTAAAATTTTTCGTATTGTGTCAAAATTGTTTGACATTCCTTTCGGGAAAATTTTAGAAATATTGAAATGGATTCATTTTTGCAAATAAATATTTAATAGGAACTACCATTTTTTCGAGTTTTAATCTATATGTAAATTTAAAACTAGTTTAATACATAGGCTCCTAGGTGCTTGCTAAATTATGGTTTCGCGAGGCATATCTTTCACGACCCTAACCTAGACATCTACACCCCCAACGACACTTTAAACAATCAGAAGTATATAACGGATATCTTAGAATAGTAAGTAACTGATAAATATGTGCCATACAACTGAAGATAACTTAAAATTAATGCACGATATTTCATTTCTCTATTAAACAGAGCCAAACAATTTTCATTTTTAGCAGAACGGCTCCCTAATTAATCACATCAATTTCACACTATTATCATAATAATGAATGTACAAAGACGACAAAACACAAAAATCTCCAACCAGCTATGAAAGCACTGTAATTATCAGAGCAATGAACGATGGTAGTTCGGCAGTTCAGATTGGACGTCAATTTAATGTTTTGCGAGATACTTCAAGAAAAATTTACCGGGTGTATATAATGATACATATACATTGCGTATACAAAATTCAGCAATTGATAAGAAAGAGCTCATTTCAGCTGAACAGCTGTTTAACCAATGGAAAAATCAGCCGAAAGCCAAAAAGAGAAGTCACCCAAAGGATCAACTGTATGCTCAAACTCAAGGTAGACTTTAGGTAGCTAGCTTTTAGGTCACACAGTATACCGGGAGCCAACACATACCGACAGATATCTGAACGCTTCTTCGCACCATCACCCCAAACAACTAGCATCTGTAGTCAACACTCTTACCACCCGATCCAAAAGACTAAAGTCGACCAGCTTAACTTACCAAAAGCTAACTTACTAACTTACTGAAGCTAACTTACTGAAAGCTTGATAGCAAGAAGCTTTTTACCCGAGCTTTCTGTCGTACAGAGAACTAAGTAATTACCTACCATATGTGCATGGATCAACTGACAAAATTTCCAGAATCCTGAAAAGGCACAACATCGACACCACTTTCTAGTCAAACCAGAAAATATCCTCCATGCTACGCAGCGTTAAAGACACAATCCTGTTAGAATCCCATGGAATTTACGAAATACTCTGCGTAAAATGTAAACGAACCTATATTGGACGTACCAACAGAAAAATATCGGCTAGGATTCAAGAACATGTAATTTCAATCAGACACAAAGATAAAGTTTCATCCGCTCTTGTCCAAAAACCAACTCCGGTCACTGGATGGATTTCAGAAATATAAGGACTCTGGCACAGATTAGCCACAAAATGTCACGGGTATACAGAGAAGCCATAGAGATAGAAAAACGAGACTACTGCCTGAACACGACATTGATTGATGATTCCTTGTGACTCCCCCCAGCATGGCGACCGATCATATCCGGCCTCAAAATGCAATACCAGACACCCCAGACACATACGACCAACAAGACACAAACAATCGAACTAGTTTCCTAATTATTCCTAATTAAAAACAACTCGGTACTTGTGACACACCGGTCCCAAGCCCGGGGCCTCATCTCGTAAATGATGAGGAAGGAGGAGGGAGAGGAGTAACACTTCGTTAAAACACTTGGGTCTATCTGGCTCCCTGTGATAGTATCCTGTGAGGTCACCTGCCTAGAGTTACAGGTGAAAATCCAGACAGGTCTGTGTGTGAACCACCGGTACTCTCGTCAGCGTCTGTTGGCTCTGTAAGCTAATACACCCCCTCAACAAGGAAGGAGACAAAACGAGCCCTAATAACTACACAGGAATTTCACTACTACCTGTGACATACAAAATTCTGTCCAAAGCTCTGTTAAATCGGCTAGAACCTCAGATAAAGCCACAAATAGGAGAATACCAAGGAGGGTTCAGGAAGGGAAGATCATGCATTCAGTGAACAGATCTGGTGCTTGAGAACAATATTCACAAGCAGAAAGATCAGGGCCACCAGAATAACATTGGCCGACTTCAAGAAGGCCTACGACTCCATAGAGAAACACTCTTCAACAAATTGGAAGAAATGAAGGTGGACAACAAGACCAGAAATCTAATCCAGGAAACATGAAAAAATACAACATCCAAAGTGAAGTCCATGGGAGCGGTCTCGGAACCATTTGAAATCTAAACAAGAGAAAGACAGGGAAATGCCCTCTCACTCACACATCCTATTTAATTCAGAGAAAATAATCAGGACATGGTAAAAAAGAGTCAGTGGGGTAAAGATGGGGAGACACAAGGATAGAACCGTCAATATAAAATGTTTGGAATTCGCTGAAGATCAAAATAACAAATAATAGAAAATACGCCAAAGAAGCTCTAGAGTCTAGAAACAATATACGAAATCTCAGCCAAAGCATTGCTGCAAATCTCATACGAAAAAACACATAAAACAGTACATGGACACAAAATCCACAGACAGACACCCACTGATAACTAAGTATGGAAGGGCAACACAAGTAGAAAATTTCAAATACCAGTATATAATATACAGTTACAAGTTATACAGGCAAGTAATAAAATTAATAATATGAAAGAAATAGGGAAAGTAACGATAGAGACTTGGTGGTCGCGTGTTGGATTAAGCTGCACCTCTAGACGTGTCTGTTTAGTTCTTGTCTATGATTATTGTGTTATGGATTATTTTGTTATGGTGTTATAGATATAGACCGTGTATTTTGTGTTGTTGACTGTTATTGTGTTATAGGCTGTTATTGTTTTATAGACTGTTATGGTGTTATAGACCAGGGGTCTCCAAACTACGGCCCGAGGGCCACATCCGGCCCGCGGACAGATTTTGTCCGGCCCGCGGAGAGCTAGCATACTTGAAAACTCCTTTTAGAGAACATATTTTTTATAGCAAATTAAATTTAGTTTACTGAAATATTCTAATTTTATGTTGAATAATTATTAATATGACATCTACATTGATATGGTCATGGGCTAACTACTCATAACATTGTTGTAGACTTATTGTTATTGTTTTTGTGATAAGTTGGATAAAGAAACACAGAATAGTAATGAGTAAAGACATGTATAATATGCAGAAAATTTAACTTCAGTATATAATAACTAACAAATTATTGAAATGAATCCAACTAACATTTTATACATTTTAAATAAAAACATAACTTATAACAAGCATAATGTCATATGAAATACTAATGAGATTTATGTAATTGAGATTTTCCACTGACAATAGTTTGTAGTTGTGGACTAATTTTACTTGTACCAATTATTAAAAGAGATTTAAGATGCTCATCAGTTAATTTAGATCTGTAAACATTTTTTGTGTTCTTCATTTTGGAGAAGGTCTTCTCACACAAATAAGTAGTACCAAAAACAGAAAACAGCCCACGAGCAAATTTATGCAAATTATCAAATTGTGTCAGTGGAAGACTCTTATAAAATTCCAACAAAGATGAGTTTTGATATTTGTTCTTAATTATATCACTGCACTGTAGATCAATCATTTCGATTTGAAGTTCCGGGGCTGGGGTTTCAATGTCAGTATCAAAAGGATTCTGACAAATCTTAATTTGATTCGCAATGGCATCAAAGTCCGAGAAACGAGTATCAAAATTTATTTTCAAAGCACTCAAAGTTTCGATTGCAAAATCGATAGGAAACTCAGTCTCAGTGGTGTGGCTGAATATTTCACATGTTTTAAAATGTGAAAAACATTTACTTCGTAGTTGTGATTGAAACAGTATCAATTTCTTCCGGAATGATTTGATATTAGTGTATAAATCAGGAAGATGCTGGTTTTCTCCTTGCAATCTCAAATTCAGTGCGTTCACATGTTTTGTCAATTCAACATAGAATGCTAACTTCCACAGCCATGCGTTGTTTTGTAATTCAGTAAGAGGGCGATGCTTTTCATTCAAAAAAAATTCGATCACTGCTCGAAGTTCAAAAAAGCGCTGAGGGACTTTCCCACAACTAAGCCAACGTACGGCAGTATGATAAGGTAAGTCATTTTCTCCAATCTCTTCAATAAATTGTCGGAATTGTCGGTGATTCAGCCCAAAAGATCTGATAAAATTAACAGTTGATATGACTGGTTTCAGAACTTCAGACATATCCAAACATTTTCCGCACAAAGACTGTTGATGAATGATACAATGTAAGACTAATAGTTTTGAACCACCGTCATTTTCTACAGCCTTTGACACAAGAGCGACCACTCCTTTATCTTTCCCACTCATGTTTTTGCCTCCATCAGTTGTAATACATTTCAAGTTTTTCCATCGAAGGTTCTTTTGATTAATGGCCATTTCAACTCCTTTAAAAATATCTGTACCAGTAGTTGTGCCATGAATACTATACATATCAAGAAGTTCTTCATGCACTTCATAGCTTTTATTTACTCCTCGAATATAAATCAACACCTGAGCAGTATCTGACACATCCGTTGACTCATCCAAGGCCAAAGAAAACCACTCAACATGTCCATTTTTGTCGAACAGTTGAGAGGATATATTTTCAGCGATGTTTTCTACCCTTCGAGCCACAGTGTTTGCTGACATACTGACAGTTTTTAATAAATTTACCTTTTCAGGGCACATTTCTTCGGCTACTGCAATTATGCATTCTTTGATCATCTCTCCGGTGAATGGTTTTCCACGTTTTGCAATTTCAAGAGCCACACGAAAGCTGGCACGAGTTTCAGCCTCTTGTTCAGTTTTGAGTTTTGTAAATGAAGATTGCTGCGATTTCAATTCGCGCTTCATAGCTTCGAATTTTTCTGTCCGCAAACTTCCTGTATATTTTGAGTAATTTTGAAAATGTTTTGTTTCATAATGACGTTTAATGTTATATTCCTTGAGAACGGCTATGCTTTCATTGCAAATCAAACATAGCGCCTTGTTACTGGACTCAATTACGAAATACTGAATGTTCCACTGATCTTTGAATTTTCTGCATTCACTATCAATTTTTCGCTTCTTTTCCATACTACTAAATCACACACAAAAGCAACAATTCAAATCAAAATACTGTTACAAAGATGTCTTAAACTTAAACACGCACAAACACGTTTTAAGGAGGTACGCACTATTTTATTTCACAACAGTGTCATAGGAACTGACTTGTGGTTGCGCCACTAGCCTTCTTATATATTCCAATTACTGCCATCTAGAAGTGAGTGAAAGACACCAGAACTTTCTCGTACCAACGAGATTATTCTGTACGTGCTATTAGCGCCATCTGTTAGCGATATAAGGTACTACCTATTTCCGCTTGTGTCCACCAGATGTCGTGTCACGTTACTCCTCATGACTCGTACTCTACGACTTATCTAGAAATTACAGATAATGACAGGAAAATTAATAATATGCAGTGTTGCCGTTTTGCGGACTTTAGTCCGATTTGCAGCCTTTTTTAAACGTTGCGTACTTTTTCGGACTTTTTTATTCATCAGTGGACTATTTCACTTTTTATCACCGGCAACAATGATAATATGGTTTTGGCCCTCGGAACTTACTGGAGTAATCAGTATGGCCCTAAGGCTGGAAAGTTTGGAGACCCCTGTTATAGACTGTTATTGTATTATTGATTATTATTATTTCGTTAAGTAAACGTGTAATTGATTAGGGAAGATTATAATTATTTAAGTCACCGTCGACATATTTATTCACCTATTTTGTCCGAGAATCATTTTATTAGAGTAGATTTCTCAGTTTAAATTTGATTATAGATTGTTCAAGATTCAGATTGTACAAGATTGCTGTTATGAATCGTATTACGGATTAGGGAATGTGGTGTTGGAATTACGGATTCTAACTTTGTTCGAAGGACCAATTAAATATATCTGGTGCGTTTTTTAACATTTATTTAAATATATTAACAAGAAAGAAATATTCACCGAAACGTTCGGTAACAACAAAGAGAAATGCACCGAAACGTTCGGGTTTTGTGTCTTGTAAATCCCTGTCGGGTCTCTTTATTTTTACTTACTAAAACTACCCTCTCTCTCCACAGTAAGTGAGGAGGAGGCGACCAATAGGGACATTGCATCATTGAAAGGGACTCAACAGTTGCAGAGTACAAGAAATCGGAAGTTTGGACGAATACTGGGTTTTATAACAAGTGTTCTACAGGAGGGTATACCCTATTATTTTGAAAGGTCGTCGTTTTGGTATATTGTAGTTTCTGGAAGAAAATAATATTGGACATTCGTTAAATCAACAGGTTTTAGTAGTTAAAACGTTTTATCAAAACAGTAAATTACGGTAAGCATATGAAAATTACGGGAAATATTTGGTCGAAAGAATGTGTCAACAAAAGCGACTATTTACCATATAGTGCGTTATTTGAAAGAAAGGGATACTGTTGTAGATAGGTCGAAGATTGTGCAAGTTGTATTACAGTAACGCCTGAAAGAAATGCTGCTGCTCAACAGCTTCCCAAATCTACCTTGTCGAGCTGATTAAAAGAGATTGTTTAAAAAATTTCATTAGAAGAGCTCGTATTTGTCAGGCTAATCATCATAATCATCACTGGAATAAGAGCGTGATGTAAGCCTTGACCTCCTCTAGAAAACGTCGCCATCGTGCTCTATGCCATGACTTCGTCTTAGTTGACTTGATCCTCCCATTGGAGTTTTGGCTTTGCCACGTAACAGTAGTTAAAGCATCTCTTCCTTACCCCTTTCATTGATGCGCCTTATTTCTCCTGATCCGATTCCTAATACTTTCTCTGTGGTACTATTTGCTTGTGTTACTAACTTTTGGTATCAGTTCCATGAAAAGTCCTTGTCGCTGATCCTATGACTCGATGCCTCTAAGTCAATGTTCCATCCATTGCTGCTTTCTGATTTATTTATATTAAAATTTACTTGACTCGCGTTTCCTTCTGTATAGGTAACTTGTCGTTCTGTCGGGCCAGCAACTTAATTTTGTGCTGGATGTGCTTTTGCTTTTCCCCTCTCCTTTTCTTTGTGTGCTTTCCACCGAGCGTATTTCTTGCAATCCCTTTTGTAATGACCCTTATTTTTGCATTTTTGCAGAAGTAACATTCAGTGTCTTGGCTGTACTTTCATTGTGCCTTTGTGTCCTTGGGAGCTAAGTTGACATCACTATCGACTCCTGTGGGTCCTCTGCGTCTTCTGTATTCATCTAGCAGCTTTCCTTTGACAAGAGACCAGAGTTAGCTCTGCCTCAGAGCAAAATGCCATCAAGTGGTATACAGATGGTTCGAAGACAAAAGAAGGTACTGGTGCAGGAGTGTTTGGACCTCGTACCAGGTACTTCGAATCCATGGGAACATCCCCAAGTATCTTCCAAGCGGAGGTACACGCAATCGAAAGATGTGCACAGTTTAACCTCGACAAGAATTACCGCAAAAAACGAATTGCTATCCTGTCAGACAGCCAAGCAGCCATCAAGGCCATTAGCTCATACACCATCAGATCCAAACTGGTATGGGACTGTGTGGGGAAGCTGAACAAGCTTGGCAGGGATAATATAGTAACGCTATACTGGGTACCAGGACACACTGGTATAGACGGAAACGAAGAAGTTGATCACGTAGCAAACAAGGGATCCTTGTCAGAATGTCAAGAATTCTGAGCTTATTCCTGCTTAGTTTCAGGCAAGCTTTTGTTCTCTTCTGGTTAAAAGATCCCAGCATCACTTTGGATTGCCTTAGCCCTGGACCCCTTTATAGGTCCGGAACCCTTTTGCGGTATGAGTGTGAACACCATCCACAAAAGTTTAGATGAAGAAACAAGAGGAAAATGGATGAAAACCTGGAAAGAACTTCCAGGGCTAAGGCAATCCAAATTGATGCTGGGATCTTTTAACCAGAAGAGAACAAAAGCTTGCCTGAAACTAAGCAGGAATAAGCTCAGAATTCTGACAGGAGCCCTGACGGGACACTGCAGGCTTAGGAAACATGTCAAGGCCCTAGACCTAGAGGAGGATGACGGATGCAGATTCTGTGGCTCAGCAGAGGAAATCCCCATACATCTGCGGTTGAAAGACTGCGGAGCATTACTCCGCAAGAGACAGATGTACCTTGGGGCTCACTGCTTAAACACAGAGGAGCTGCAGGCCTTGAATCCCACCCAGATCCTGACATTCCTAAACGAATCAGGATTATAGGAGGCTCTCTAAATGGGTAAGTACACCAACACTTGGAGGAGGAGGGTGGGGTACAACAGATCTGTAAAGTTCGCAGTACAAGTCGTCACCACCATTTCTACAATCTACAATCTAGCTCTGCCTCTGATCTGCTTTCCAATGCTGTAATTAATGTGCTGTACTAGTCTGGAAGACTGCTTATTATATGATAGCCACGAAGAGATGGCCCATAAGTGCCCCAATGAATGAAATGAATAAAAATATTATTTTATTGTCCTCGCCAAATATAAATACCGCATAAAAAAATGAAAGAAGTCGTGATCATACCACAGGTAATGTAACAAGGGGTTTTTAGGTGGTTTAAATTTGTTTAGTTTCAGATTCCTTGATTTTTCTAAAATAAATTGCGCTCTAATTGATATTTTCTTGATATGAGTAGAATTCTGCGTGTTTTGAGATATGATATGTAAAATGTTGGAAAAGTGTCGAAAATGGATAATTTGATAACATAAGATAATAATGTCAATTTTATTGACATATAATACATCCAAACACGCGTAATTTTGTTTAGAACAAACAACTAATATCTTTTTCTGCTTTCGTAAAACTTGCTGAAAATGAAAAAACTTTGTTGCCTGAAATTGGCGATTATAAAAACGCGCAAAAAGCGTACTTTCGGAATTTTGCTCGAAACTTTCTCCGAAATAATCGAAATTGACTGAATCTTTTTCTAAATTATTTTAAATTAAATGCGGATTAAAACAATGTATGATACTTGCAATTTTCAAGGAGAATAAACCTCTCAAGTTTTCTATAAAACGATTAGATCAATTTTTGAGACTCGAAACTTTGATCTCATTTATCTCAGTCCCGTGCTGATTTCAGCTGATTTTCCATGCTCATTCCGATTTTATTTAGCCCTCGTAACAATTTTCAAATCCTATTAAACCTAGTCAAGAGTTCTTCTTCAGGGTTTCGTGGGTTTGCGTTTTGAGCTTTGAAACATGAAACTATACTCGCTTATTGTTACCATTACAATCATAACAAAAATAATGTCCCATTAAATGGGACATATAAATTTTATATTATCCAGGTTTCAAAACTATTCAAATATTTGTTCATGTAGTTTTTGTTCCTTATCTAGATTTTGACTTAGAGAGACTTTAAAGATTTTTTACTTTGAAGATAGTATCAGGAATAGGCACGATCCATCTCCTACAATAGTACGACTGTATATGGAGTGGTCAAACCATTACATTTCCATTTTCAGTTTGCCTTTTAGATAGCAATTATAAACTATTACTTAAATGTCAACTGTCTACTGGAAGGTCTGTAAATTTAAATAATCCTTTTGTACCTCTTTTAACTAGATTTTTGGAAAACACATTATATTATTCACATACCCAGTCTATCTTAATCGTCCTATTTTTAAGTACTGTATTATAATGGGTTCTGGATACAGGTCATATAGCTCATTATTGTAACGAATGCGCCATATGTCTCTATCTTGTACTGCTCCATATATCCTTCGTAGAACATTTCTTTTGAAAATGAGAAGGGTGTCCTCCACTTGATTGTTCATTGACCAGGTTTCTGAAGCATACGCAAGACAAGTCGGAGTACGGTTTTGGATATTACAAAACCTTGATTTCGCGGCTTAGGAGGCTCGATTGCAGATGCCAATGTATACTATTATAACATTTGTTGGCACCTACGGTTCTTCCTATTATCTCGATACTGCCACTATTGACATTTACTTCAGATCCCAGATAAATAAAACTCTCAAAGGAGTTCAGGCCTATCTTGAGAGTCCTGATCTCTGTGGCTGTATTTTGGATTCTTCTTACATGCATATATTTAGTTTTCTTTGCGTTAATCTTTAATCCCATTCTGTTCGCCGCACTTTCGGGTTTCGTGAATGTTTCCATCATTTCGGTTAACGAGCTCCCGACGATATCTATGTCATCGGCATACCCGAGCTATTATCTATTAGCTATATTAGCTTCTTAGGGATTCCAAGGTCGGCCATGGCAGCATATAATTCGGGCCCACTAACAGTCATACGCTGCCTTTAAATCAATAAACAGATGGTGGATTTCCATGTTGAACTGGTTTTTTCTAGGATTTGGTGCAGGGAGATCTGATCTTTTGTTCTATCCGGTCGGAATCCACACCGGTATTGTGAGGCTAATAGAGTTCATTAACGTTTTTAAGTTAGTAAGTTACTGGCAGAAAAAGTTTCATAGGCCGTAAAATCGGAAAGAATCAAGCAAACTTTTCATTAAATATTTTAATTAACATAAAAACCCGGCCAAGTGCGAATTGTGACTCGCGCACCGAGGGTTCCGTACAAACTTGTAAGTAAGGTACCTTTTTTGTGGAGGACGTAGCAAGCACAATCAGTAACTTGACAAGTGGCCCTCCTGAAATCACGACCATCTTAGTACCGCTGCAAGCATAACCTCAAGATATCGCTGTCGTACGATGAAATTCTACCCTATATTTTATTACCATACATCCCCCATTCACTATGAGTGTTTAGGGGTTCTGGAACTTCACTATTTGTTTTTACTGCTCTATTTTGCCTGTATACCTATATTCTCTGTTTAAAGTTATACAGGGTATTTTTTTAAATAACGCAAATATTTTTAAACTTATAAAAAGAAAACTTTATTTTAGTATTACACTTATTCACTAACTTATATTAAGATCTAACTATTTCTAGATCTAATATAAACTAATATATTAACTATTTCTAGATCTATTTCGATAACCTTAACATTCAGTTGTTCAATTGACTACTTTTGGGCAATTGACTACCAAAAAATATAGGGCGTACGTGATTTAAGTATATGTAGTTTATAAAGAAAAATTTGACGAAATATAATATATACAGGATGTTAGGGACTTGAGTATGTCGCATTTCGGTTATAAACAAGCAAAATTTAGACATAATATATACCCTGTATATATTATGTATATAGAGCGTACGTGATGAAATGCATAACGAATATAAACAAAGAAAATTCAGAATAAACAGCTTGATGCCGACACATACTTTTTAACCTTCGGACCTAACTGTATGCAACCCATATGCTTCTGCTGTCTGACAATATCACGCAACACATTAGTGTATTTTCATAAGTTTCTAATGGAAATTCGCATTTTTCTTGTAATTAAACTACAGATTTACGGTTTTCAGATTTTTCCCTTTACATGTGCTGTAAGACACCGCTTCTTGCCAAATTTCATGATTCTAGGTCAACGGGAAGTACGCTATAGGTTTTGATCCCTTGTGAAATCGCAAAATATGCGACATAAACGGTCATATCTTTTGATCGCGTTGACTTACAAGTTTGATTTTTTTTACAGCTGAAAGAGATCAATACAAATTTCAGAGTATTTGATACAAATTTCAACTTGTTACCTCTACGCGTTCCTGAGAAAAATGGTCTTGACAGACAGACAGAGGGACAGACAGACAGACACACGGACAACAAAGTGATCCTATAAGGTTTCCGTTTTCGGTACGGAACCTTAAAAGTGTTTTTTCTAGTATCAATAAAATATGGACAATTGGAAAAACGCAGTTGAACATTAAACTTTAAAATCTATATTAAGCGTAAAAAATAATTTGACCAATTCATGTGAGAAATTTCACATTTTAATAAATAATCCGAGTATTTTCTCGGATCAAAAATTTGACCGTGAAAGAAAATCATATTTTTCTTAAATAAAAAATTTAAATTTATTAATTAAAAATCATAATTTTCTAATTATTGTTTTTTACAAATAGTTACCAATAAATAATAATAAAAACATTTTTGTATATTTATAGACAAGTATATGAATGTATACAATAATAGTAGTTTGTGATACAAGTGCGTGGAGAAGGGCTTTTATGCATGAGGTGCGATTTTTTTGTAATCGCAATGAGTGCACATCAGAAAGTTTTTTTTCACTAATTGTCTATGTCTATGTTTTTTGTTTAGTGACGCAATTTGTTGCCATAGTAATAACAAACGGAAATCGTTTAATAATGAAACTCCGTTTGATTTACATAGGATTTTTACGCATGGATTGTTACTTTTACACACGATTATAATAATGGCATCCTTCACATACAATAATAACATTATTATAACATAAAAATAACATTATTATAGCCCCTATACTCGAACAAATAATGGTAATTTAGTTATAGTTCCAAAAAAGGTTGCTCATGCCTGCTCTAATATATTACATAATATATTATATTAGAGCAGGCATGAGCAACCTTTTTTGGAACTATAACTAAATTACCATTATTTGTTCGAGTATAGGGGCTACACAAAGTAAGGCGGGTATATTGGGCTCGTTTATTAAAATTTGAGGCAATAGAGTAGTTTTCATAGCGGAGGGAAGCCGACACAGGCACTGTATGCGGCCCTCGGGCCACAGGTTGCTCAGCAGTATTAGAGTGTTGTAGAGTAGAGTGAGTAGATATAATATATTTTTTGAATTATTGGTTTGCTTTCATAACCAAATTATAATTCTCATTTCATCCCATTTGTCCCGGTTTGTCTCAATGAAAATTGGGTCACTTTAACCTAGATAGACAAGACTATGTAAACAACCATCTGACGTGCTGCTACCATATAACATCTTTAGCGTGGGGCTACAGAAACCTCACACCCTCTTTAGCGTGAGGTTACATATACCTCACACTCTCTTTAGCGTAGGGCTACATAGACCTCACATCTTCTTTAGCGTGGGGCTACATAGATCTCATACTCTCTTTAGCGTGTGGCTTCATAGACCTCATTTATAATTTAATATTAACGCCGGTGTCTTATTATCAAGATGGCGATTGTATTTAATGTGAAAGGTGTTCATAATTATAATATCGATTTGTCTCCACTTAGAAAATCTATCTAATACATACGAGACACTTCCTAGGCAAAATAATAAAGTTGAGAATGTTATTGGTGGTCGCAATAATAGCAGTGAAAATTGTGCTCATGTTCCTGATTCAATAAACCAATCAGCTGTTTATTCATCCAACGCTAAAGATGGTGAACACCCCCTCGAGAAAACTAATAATAGCAGTGAAAAGTATGTTCAAATTCTCGATTCAATAAACCAAACAGCCGCTTGTTCATACAACACTAAAAATGGTGATCATTCCCTCGACCTCACTGAAAACTGACATAAATAATGGTGTGCTGGCTGTTATAAAGAAAACAAAATGATATTTAGAAGGTTGAATACCTCAAGTAAAACTAGTTGAGTCAAGTTTCGCTGTAATATGTGTGAAAGCCATTATTGTTTAAGCTGCTTCTTCTGAGCGCATAACATGCACAAAGGATGATCATCGTGGAAAAAATTTTAAGCTATTGCAAACATGGCAAATATCATTGGTGAAATTAAAATAATGTCTAAAAATATTTCAAACAATGGATTTCAAGTGGAAACATCAGTTGAAGAAGTTATTGAACAATACTTAGAATTCCAAGAATGAAAACGTGGATCGACTCTTTCATCAATCTTGTATCTTATTGTATCTTTTGTAAAATATTGTCCTTTAAATGCTGGAAGCAGTTCATATTTACATACATCTCTTTTTTTCTTTTCACACACTTTTTAAAATATCTTGCATCTCCCATTTATTTTCCCATATAATCGGGTAAGCGATATTTCTCGTATTAAATAAATGTGCGTTTTCGCGAATGGGTAATAAAAAATATGTTTTTAAATATTTTCAAGAATTTTTGTTCTAATTTGCGATTTATTTCAATTTTTTTTTTCTTGTAATTAAACTACATATTTACGGTTTTCAGATTTTTCTCTTTACATGTGCTGTAAGACACCGCTTCTTGCCAAATTTCATGATTCTGGGTCAACGGGAAGTATCCTATAGGTTTTGATTCCCTTGTGAAATCGCAAAATATGCGACATAAACGGTCATATCTTTTGATCGCGTTGACTTACATTTTTGATTTTTTCACAGCTCGAATTTTTGATACAAATTTCAACTTGTTACCTCTACGCGTTCCTGAGAAAAATGGTCTTGACAGACAGACGGACGGATATACAGACAGACAGACAGACAGACAGACAGACAGACGGACAACAAAGTGATCCTATAAGTGTTTCAAAAATAGATTAACAGAAAATATTTTAGATCTTTTATTGATATAAAGGTTTATCTAATGTGTAGTAAACTAGCTTGCTGTCAGTATCTTCCAATTCTCGAAAATCAATTGTATTGTATTGAGCATGATCTCGCCAAAGTGTTCGTTCTGATTTTGGCAAACTTCGAGTCCAAGCCTTAAATAAATTCTTACTTGAATTCTTAAAAACCAAAGATACCAACTTACCTGTTCTGAATGTTTCACCCAAGCAGCGTCATAAGAATTTCCATAAGTTACAGCTGCTTTATTTGCCTGTTTCAATACATAATTAACTGATTTAGTTTCATTCTTTATCAATGAATACCAAGCTTTTAAATGATACAATCTAGTAAAAATTAGAAATTGTGATAATAAAGTAATTGTTATAACATTTTTAATTACAAATATAAATATTACCTAGCAGATATTACGTTGAATCTTCTTGAGTATAATTCCAATCTCTTTATAATTTCGTCGATTTCACTGTAAACTGCGTTGATTGCCACCATAAATTTGCTATCCATTTTATAAATTGCATTTAAAATTAATCCTTCTAGGTAGTACAATTCACTGAATAAATTCACAACGTTATCTTCGTTTTGTTTGTATTTCCAAAATTTTTCTACTTTCTCTTTCCAGCTTAAAGCGGTTTCAAAATTTTCATTTCTTAAGTGCCTGCAAAAAAAATAATATATCAAGTATTTCCATGAGGCCGAATACAAGAAGAAACAACTACCGTTTGTGATACTTTATTTCGAAAAGTAAAGAAACACGAATTTTATCATTTTCCGTAATTCTAGAGCGAAAACGAGAGTAAAAATAATCGAA
Source organism: Phosphuga atrata (assembly GCA_944588485.1). Classification (NCBI taxonomy): domain Eukaryota; kingdom Metazoa; phylum Arthropoda; class Insecta; order Coleoptera; family Silphidae; genus Phosphuga; species Phosphuga atrata. The sequence continues at coordinate 84,858,835 of OX155892.1, read as the reverse complement.
AATGAAAAATTTTATTTTTGGTTGTACTATAAATTTAATGACATGGGACGAGATAGAATAAAAACAGTTCTATGAGGCAAGAAATGAAGAAAGAATAGAAATTGAAAAAGAAAAAAGTCATGCAACAGCTAGCACAAATAATGGGATACAACTATTTAAAGTACAGGAAGGATTAAGAACACTCGAAAATGGAAAAGTGTTAGGCCTAGGCAATATTAGAGCCGAAATCCTAAAACAAATGGGAGAAAAAGGCACTGAACTATTGCACGATACAATAGAAATAGCCTGGAAAACACAAGAAGTCCCGGATGACTGGAAGAGCTCAGTAATAATACCCATATAAAAAAAGAAACAGAAGAGAATGTGGAAATTACCGAGGGATATATCTCCAATGCAGTGCGTGCAAAGTATATGCAATTTTTTTAGAGGAAAGACTAAGAATGACCGCTCAAAGAGAACTACATGAAGATCAAACGGTTATTGTGTGCAAGATCATATATTCACAATAAGAAACGTGACAGAAAAGTACCTAAAGTATGACAAAGAAATATACCTATGTTTTGTAGATCTCGCAAAAGCTTTTGATAATGTTCCCCGATATTACAAATAGAAAATATTAGGAAAATACGGATATATAGAGTTAACTAAGTTAAATAATAGAGTTAACCTGATTGAGGCAATAAAATCAATGTACCAAAATAGTGCAAAAATAGTAAGAGAATTAAACGAAGAATCAGAAAAAAAATCATTGCCTCACAGGGGGTGAAACAAGCAGGGTTTTCAAACATTTTCAATCCACTGTTATTCACCTAATAACTGAAAGAAAAAATAAAAGAATGCAGTAATAAAACCAGAAAAATAAGTGCAGGATACAACAGAGAGCAGTATATAAACATAGGCGAATGTGTATTTGCAGACGACATCGTAGTAATTTCAAACAATGAAGAGACGTTACAACACAATGTAGAAACATGGGCAACAGTATGAGAAGAAAAAGGGATGAAAATAAGTGTAAAAACGACTAAAACCATGGTTCTATACTAAAACCATCTTCAATGTACCAAAACAAGTCAACACAGAATTAAAAGGAGAAATGATAGAACAAGTAGATAACATCAAATATTCATGGGCAAAAACAGAAAAAATACAAAAGAAAATACAAGCAGCATAAATTAAATATCTGAGAAAAACAGCAAATGGCATACTACTCGACAAGATAAAGAACGAAAGAATACGGGAGGACCTAAAAGTAGAAAGAGCGAGGAAGTACATACAAAAGACAAAACGGTGATGGTGGGGCATCTAAAAAAGCTAGACTGAAACCCGCAAGTCAGGAAAGTATGAGAAACAAAGAAAAGACGAATAGGAATAGACACAGGAAAGAGTGTGATAAAGAATTGGAGGAAATACTAAAAGCAAAAGGCTGGCAGAAGACAGAAACACCTGGGAACAAAAAGTGAATGAACAAGGAAATTAGACTAAATGTTTAAAACCTCAACAGTTAACAGTACATGAGCCCAAGATTGTATGTGTATGCGTATAAATTTAATTAGACACGCCCCGCATTCCAATAAGAAACTTATGGTTGCCTTATTGTTAGATGTGTATTTTGTTTAAAATAAATGTTATTTATAATAATACAGCAAGTTTAAAGCCAATAAATGCATGAAAATAAAGTATCTATAATACCCCCATATAACATAAAAGTTACCATAAAATGTAAAATTAAGTTATCACAACGACTGTAATAAATATATATCAAGTAATAATGTATTACCATAACCACATTGCTGTGTAAAATCGTTTTTCCGCCGATGCATCTTTCTTCTTCCAATATGAATTAGTAGTGTATAAAAAATTCTGGCACGCAACTTCAGGCAAAATTACATATCCTGTGTCCAAATGAAAGCTAATACATAGAGCATAATACCACGTTAAGGCTAAAATGTATTATAAATTATAAGTAATTGTTCTTAATTCCATTCTTTTATAATACCTGCAGGATCATCCGTGCAATAACCCAAATCTAGAATAATAGATACGGCATCCAGATATTTGCTAATTAACATTAAGATCTGTATGTATAAAGGTAAAATATCGTGTACGATCATTTTATAAGGCAACGCTTTGTGGATTTGGTGTATTACTCTACCTATTTCTAAACTCTGCATAAGATCTCCTCTCAATATCCTAAACAAAAATTGGTTTATAAGGAAAATAATATTTAAAATAAAATTGATTTATTTAAAATTTCAAAAATAAATCAAATTTTTAAACAAATAAATATTATATTATTTTAATACAAATTCATTTAAATGCAAATTAAATAAAATCTTATTCAGATCTAATATATTTAAATGTAGTGTACCTGGCTTTAAATATTGATGAATATAAATAATAAATCGCAATCAGGTCACTTGATTCGACGACTCCTTTATAAGTCTTACTGAAAAGCAAGGCTTTGACTTCTAATGCGGCCGTACTGTCTATTTTGGTTCTGTGTATAGCGGCCAACAACAGATATGTGTACGAGCCAATTATCAACCGAAAATTAGTTTGAGATTGAATTGCTTTTTCTAAACTGAATAGTGCAGCTAATTCTGCATTACGCCAATTTCCTACATTCTAAAGAGAAAACTATATTATAATACAGTTAGGGTTAAACAGTTTTAGTTTAAGTTTTTAAACAGTTTTAACGACATAAGGTTTTATAGTTTATTATTGAAATATACTCTGTGACATAAAAAGGAATTTTTGGATCAAACTTGGGAGAAAATTTTAACTAGTCAAACGCAAAATTTGACGTTTTACTTGTTATAATCGAAATTATCGGGTGTATTTCTTGCAAGATTAAGTCGATTTCGACATTGTCTTTGGTTGCAATTCTTTTCTTTTTGAGATCTTCTTTGCGTTTTGAGGTTGCGATTAGGCCTAGCGTACGCCAACGTGACAATTATCGACAACTGAGTGAATTCGACAGAGGTCGCATTATTGGCTTACGTGAACGTTGTTTTTCATTTAGAAAAATTGCTAATCGTCTTAACCGTAACCAATCGTCTGTAGTACGGTGTTACCAAGCATGGTCTACAGAAGGTCAAGAACGTCGTAGAAGAGGAAGTGGACGGCCAAGACAGCCAAATGTGGTTCAGGACCGCCATCTCCTATTAATGGCATTAAGAGATCGATACTCGAGTGCAAGATCAATAGCTAATCGATTGTTTGGAAATGAAGAACGTCCAGTAACCCTTCGTACAGTTTACCGACGAATTCGAGCTTTTGGCCTGCGTTCCTATCGACCACATCTTGTGCATCATCGACAGCAACGTTTGGAGTGGTGTACCTTACGACTGGACTGGGGCGTGGAATGGCATAGAATGGTCTACAGTGTCGAATCCCGATTCTGCTCGGGAATGCACGATGATTGCATGAGGGTCAGCCGTAGACGTGGAGAACGTCGCCATGTGCAGTATTCTGTTGAGCGGCATGTGCACCACACAGGGAGGGTTATAGTTTGGAGTACTATTGTTTATGCAAGCAGGTCTCAGTTGGTATTCATCCAAAGCAATATAAATGCCCACCGATATGTTGATGAAGTGGTAGAGCTCCTGGAGGAATGGAAGGATATCCATTCCTCCAGGAGCTGGAGAACCCGATTTTCCAACAGGATAATGCCCATCCTCACATTACAAGGCATTCTAGGGTGCGCTTCAAAGAGGCCAACGTAAATATCTTGCTGTGGCAACCCAGATCTCCCGACCTTTTGCCCATCGAACATATGTCGGCATGATAGGCAGAAGACTCAAGCAATTAGCCCATCCTCCACAGACAATAGAAGCTCTCCGGCCAATTACATATTGCCTGGGATGCAATATCTCAAGGGGGAAATCGACAACCTGGTGGAATCCATGCCCAGAAGGGCGAGGGAGTGTGAAACTAATAAGGGTGGTCCAACACATTATAAATAAAAAATGCCTTTATCTTTTGTTTGATTTCTTTGAAATTTTAATCAATTACTACCTTTGTCTAGTAAAACATCTCTGCCAAGTTTGGTTCAAAAATTGCTACTCTTTCTTGAAGTCTGCATTTTTATGTCACAGAGTAAATAAAGTGCAATAACAGATCTTACAGTATATTAATGTAGGATATAATAATAAAGCTGCCTCACCAGTTGAAACACAAAGAGATAGTTAAACATTTCTAACGGTTATGATTTCTGTTCTATACCCCGGCTCCACACATTGGGGCTAATGTTGGAGCCAAAATAATGCCTCTAATTTATATGTTCGGCCCAGAGTTGGCGCGTATTCGAAACGAGTCAGTTTTATGACGAGACATCAAAGGAATTGCGCCAATATTTGACGTTGCCACATATTGGTTGTTTATTCAGTTGATATGTAGCAGTTGTAGTGACAACGTATACGTATATACCAACATAAGCATCAGCCAATTTTTGGCACCAATTTTGGCCCCAATGTGTGTAGCCGGGTTTAGAATAACCTGCACAATCTTGCGATTAAAACGGGCGCTAATTATATTCGTGGTGTTTCTACAAAATTCTAACTCAACCAAAGTAAAAATCATACGGAATACAACGAGAAAGTTCGCAGACGTTCAACTCAAACATCCTCTTCCCTATACTATCCTATTTGAGGCTACACTATATTCGTTATCGTGGTGTGCCCTGACCTCGCCAGAGCCTGTCATGTACCATTACATTTGCATCCAAAGGAGGTATTTTTCATGGGTGAGGCAAGGATGGGAGTATTTGGTGCTAATGTAATGGTACATGCGAAGGTCTGGCGAGGTTAGGGCACACCACGATAACGAATCAAATGCAAACCTCAATCCAAAAAAGGCTATCATTCGATCTACCTTTCAAACCACAACTACGTTGGACAGAAGATAAGAAACTAAACACATGTCAAGGTGGGCTGGATTGGTATACATACGGCTCCAAAAAGGACATTGGAACTGGCGCAGGAATCTACGGACCATCCTTGAGGTACAGTTTATATGTGCACCTGGAATTACATCCTACAACATTCCAAACGGAAGTGCGCGCCAACAGGACTATGTGTCCGTAATAATCTAAAGATGGACTACACAAGTAGATACACCCACATTTTCACGCACAACGAAGTCAAGGTCAAGGAAACAGATTTCAATTGTGGCAAACCTACTCACAGGACCCGGCACTACGAGAACATCACAAGCACACAAAATGGGTATCTGGAAAGGTGAAACAATATGCAGACTATGTCATGGAGAGGATGGAAAATTATATGCCTCACATATAATTTTCCATTTCGAAACAATTGGACGTAGGAGACACGAGCTTAATATTACAGCAAAAGAGATCCCGTGAAGAACATAGCACATAGATCCCTAGACCTAATATAAGGACTGGACCTATAATATATTAACAAAAATATAAATATGCACGTGAATTCTGCATTTCTGAATTCTGCAACGAATTGTAAGGTATTGCTTGCCTATTCTTTAGAAAGAAAATATAAAGATAATACAAACCATGTATATTTTACAAATAAGTAGTAAACTCTCCGATACCATGTCACAAAACTCAGCGCCGTAATTTTTCTTTGTACCTGCCTTTGAATAAATAATATGTTTCAGCTTGAATCGTTGGAAAGTATCAAGAACTCTCATTTTGAGTTTAGACCTATACGGGAAGCTGTAACCTAATGTTATATTGATATATTACGTAAAGTTGTAATGATAATTTTTATAAGAAAACACATACCGTAAGTTTTCAAGGCTTGCATTGCTATCTTTTGGGCTGCTTCAATTTGTCCAAGTTCATACCTTGCTTTACCAATGAACGTATAGATCGTTGCTTCGATATATGGAATTTTCCATAGTGAATCCACATCCAAAATTTTCAAACTTCTCACCTTATGAGAAAAATTTAAAAACATATAATTAAATAATTCTTAAAAGTCGCGGGACGGAGCTATGAATTTTGAACGAATAAAGAAAAAAACTTAAAAATACAGTCGTAAAAACTGCTTTCTTAGATAATTTAGCTTCCATACAACGTGGTTTTTTTAGGGGGTGACCACCCCAGCATTTTTAAATAGCTACCCCAACCGAATATCACCTTATTTTATAGGTAATGAAAAAGACACACTTTTCCGGTTACACGTTTACCAGTTTTTATTGACCCAAGCGCTCGTAAATGGAATTTTGAACCAACAGGAGCTTATCCCTAGTGATATTGTTAGTTTCTTTAACGATTTTTCAAAACATTTATTGGTTCTGGTTTTGTTGCATACACTATACTTATACAGAAATCCCCAAAAGAACAAATCGAGTGGTGTTACATCGAAGATCATAGTGGCCACTCAATTTCACCTCTTCTACCAATCCAACGGTTTGGAAACGTGCGGCTTAAAAAGTCTCGGGCTGCGGGACTATGTGGAGGAGCACCATCTTGTTGGAACCATTTATTATCAATATCATTACAGCATATGGCACATACACTTGGAACCACTTGTTCAACATCATATTTTTTTCGTGCTATACCACAACATTACAATCTACTATCGAACTCACTTTCGTTCAATTCCTGCACTAGGTGAAACTTATAGGGAAAATATTTATTTCTTTTCAAAATTCTGTGGACAGAACTTTTACCAATTTCATGTATCTGACACGCTTTTAATTGAGAACTTGAAGGTTCTTCAGAAAAAGACAGTAACACTTAACGGTTTTTTCTGGAGTTGTTGCAGATTTCGATCTGCCAGTTCTCAGAGGATCTTTCACAATTCTGTCTTCTTGGAATCTCCGAACATTTCCTGCGACTGTTGATTTAGACATCGGTGGTCGTTGATGAAGAAAATCATTCAAGGGCATGTCTTTATAAGGACTTAATCGCATTTCATCGTCTTGTTCTATCTCCAAAGCCACAAGTCATTAAATGAGTGATTCTTTCCTTTTCGGTCAGTTTTTGCTAGTTCTAAACTATCCAAGATTGTAGTTTTTATGACTCTTTAATGTTGCCCAAGATTTAAATTCTTTTTTCGTCAAAACTTACAGCGCTGTCCCTGGACTTTTAAGAATAAAAAAAATCTAAAGATTTAAGAAAAATCTTACCTCTAAGACTTCTAAAGCGCCATACAAAATGTTCAGAGCCAAAGGCGTATTAAAATTGTCAATACATAAACTGCTATATTCCACAACAGCATAGAGCCATTTACCCAATTGCTCTAATATACAAATAAAAAATAATTAATCTGCATTTATATTAGTTTCTCTTTCGCGTTTAAATGTGGTGACATTTTTGTTTCCGACGATTTGGAATATTTACAATAGATTTATGTGACTGAACGACATAATATTCAAATAATAACAAAAAAATTGAACGGTAAAATGTGTAGTTTACCTTCAAAATAAATATTAACTGTGTTTACTTTCAACAGTATTATAACGCATACATTTGCTGCATTTTATTAACTGTAAATTAACGGCAAAATAAGTATTTTAGCGACGAATCCAAATAAACTTATGATACAGTTTATTCGTATTTTAAATACCGTTGGAATTTTCGCCCGGAAAAATCATGTATTTGACGCCTCTTATTGTTAATATCTTTTATTATTTGCTGTCCCGAAATTTGGCGAGCAAGTAAATACGATTAATACGAGATAAGAAGCGGGGGGTTGATTTCCTAGAATTCAAGGAATTTCCACAGATACAGTATTTTTTATAGATTTGTAAAAAAAAACTCTACTTCATAGAAATGATTATATCGACCAGCGGATCTCAAACTTTTTTCGCCACGGCACCCTTATCGGACTAAAAAAAATCGGTTAAGCTTAGAAAAAGAAGAAAACAGTGCAAATTTAAAGTTCAGTGTCTTTAATGCGATGAATGAAACTGTTTGGATGAATTGTTCATTATTTCATTTATATTTTTGGGAAGTTTAATTAATTTGACCCTCGAATCACCCGAACAAGAAAGTTTTCTCCTGTATCTCTACATACTTGATCACTTCCGTTGTACCTCTGGTAAACGGCGCCCAGTTTGAGAAACCCCGATATAAACAATAGTCATCAAAAATAGATAATTTTTCTTGCTGTTGTCATGTAGAAAGAAGTTGCCGTTAAGAATACCTAATTTGTCGGGATAACCGTTGTATCAATTTAAATAAAATTGTTATTAATATCTAATATATACTATGTGACATAAAAAATGCAAAACCAAGAATGGTAAGAATTTTTGGACTTGGTAGAAATGTATAACTAGTCAAAGGTAGCAACTGATTAAAATTTCATTCAAAGTAATCCAGTAGCCATGGCATATTTGACGTTTTACTTGTTGTTACAATGGAAATTATTGGATGTATTTCTTACGAGATAGAGTCGACTTCAAAATTGTTTTTCGTTGCAATTCTTTACTTTTTGAGATCTTCTTTGCGCGTTGAGATTGCGATTTTTCCTAGAGTATGGCAATGTGAAAATTATCGACACCTGAGTGAATTCGACAGAGGTCGCATTAGCTTACGTGGAGGTGGTTTTTCATTCAGAGAAATTGTTAATCTTCTTCAGTGTTACCAATCCTCTGTAGAACGGTGTTATCAAGCATAGTCTTCAGAAGGTCGTAGAAGAGGAAGTGGACGGCCAAGACAGACAAATGTGGTAAAGAATGTCAGATGTAGACATGTAGAACGTCGCCATGTGCAGTTTTCTGTTGAGCGGCATGTGCGCCACACAGTGGGCGTTATGGTATGGGGTGATATTTTTTATGGAAGCAAGTCTTGGTATTCATCCGAGACAATATGAATGCCAACCGATATATTGATGAAGTGTTAGAACCCCATATCCTTCCATTCTTCCAGGAGCAACAACCTGGTGGAATCCATGCCCAGAAGGTTTCGGGAATGTGAAACCAATAGGTGAGGTCCAACACTTTTTTAATAAAAAAATGCCTTTATCTTTTGTGACGTTTCTTTGAAATTCTAATCCTTTTGACTAGTAAAACAATTCTGCTAAGTTTAGTCAAAAAATTCCTACCTACTCGGTGCATTTTTTATGTCACAAAGTATATTTTAAGATATTTTTTGAAATTTCGCTGATTTAAAATATACTTACCAGCTCCTTCACAATGAATAATTAACTGCTGATACATAGAATCTAAAATTCTGAAACAATCGCAATCGTTGTAATCGAAATCTGAGTAAGTTCGTACCAATGAATCTCGGTTTCTCATTCTATTCATATAACCTTTTGTAGCAAAAAAAGGATTGGTCGGATCAACTGAAAATATAATTACGTTTTAAAAGAACTTATAGTGCAATACCATATAAATAATACCACTAGCAAAAGAATCATTCACGCTACTAGTTTTTCTAATAAAATCAAAGCTATATATGCTTTTGCTCGTAGCTCTACGTTCCTTCAGGCTTTCCCAATTTTCCAAAACAGCGATTGAAGGTGAAGATTTTACTAGCGATTTCTTTCTAACGCTTGGAAATAATTCCTGAAAGAAAATACTTTAGATAAATAAATAATGTTATAAAGTAACTTTGTACTTGTTCATATCGAACGCCCATTAGTATCGGAATGCTACCTCCTCCACAAGATTCACATTTCTTAGTTTTCTTCTCCAAATATCTTATGGCTTTGGAATGCACGTCTTTTCTTTGTTCCATTGTGAGGATTTTGTAGGTGGTCTCTCGGAATGCTTCCATTTTAAAACGAAGATAACCACAGTTTGCATAATTTGGAAGATACATACAGGATGCTGTAAGAATTGCAAATAGTCAAATATACAGTCAAAATTCGATCGAGTTTTTAATTTTCAATGTTGTCCATAGAAATCGAGTATCCTGGCTAATGAAATCAGCTTATCTTAGTTTAAACATCATGTATGAATTGGAAGTATTTTAGTACCAAACCCAAAAAATGACAATTTTACCAAGTTCTCAGACATTCACAGAGTAATAGCATTCGCTATGAAAACTTCATTCAACTAAACATTATCGATTTGTGACTGTTCAATTTATAGATAAAATTATCTTATATTCATATTCCAAAATTACCTGGTATGTTACGTCCTGTACATCTACATACCACAATACGATCATCTCGAGGATCAATGTGAGGAGGATTTAATATAGCATTATTGTAATATTCTTTGAAATCACCAGACGCGCAGGCCAAAACACCAATTTCAAATAAATTTTGAATGGCTAATGCAGAGAAAAAAACAATTGTATCATTTTGTTGTTTCTGAAGAAACTACTTACCAAGAGCTGTTCTTCTCGAATCAATAGTGTTCATCACATAGATCAGCATTTCTCTGGGAAACCACTCTCCAATTACACAGCTGCACTTCAATATGTGTTGCTCATACGCCGACAATGAATCAAAAACCTTCATTATTTCAACTAATAATTGTATAATAAAATGTTAGTTTATATTACAATATCACAATTTACATTTTTTATTGGAATAGTTAAAAAATATGGGTACATATTGAGTTGCATCTTTACTTCTACACTTTATATATTTATTTATCGTATGGCATACATGCAGCCACTCTTATATAATAAAACATAATCGAGATAGGACGGCAAAACAATCAATAAAATATAATAGTACAAAAAGAAACATTCAATAGGTTTGAAAAATGAATTAAGAAGTGACTAGATATGAATATCCAAATCTTGAATACACTCCAGCACTAAGAGTTGAACTCTTATGAAGTCATCCCATGTGGCGTGATAGGACCTCAGCTCACACTCTGCAGTGATATATTTAATGGTTTGGTTAGGAGCACCGCAGTCACATTCTTGGGATTCGTGCGAATTCTATTTAACATGACCTACAATCTTCTGTCGAGTTCTATACCCGGTTCGCTGCAGTTGTAAACCCTTTACGTTCTTGGGGGTCTTCAAGAGATCGACAGTTGTTATTCTATAAATCCTTCCGGTTCGTATTGTTATTGACCACTTGCGAAGCTTCTAACAAAGGCAGTTTTCTAGATTTTAGTCTTTTCTGCTGGACATTTAATTGAAAAATTCGCTATGTTTTAACCACATTTATACTATGTAACATACTATGACGATAACATACTATGTTACATAGTATAAGTGTGGTTAAAACATAGTGATTTTTTCAATTCAATGTAAGTATGAATTACCACGTAGTAACTGTCGCAACCATCCTATTTTCTGCTGGAGATTGTAAATCCTGTATTGGCAGTTCTACGTTCTTTTGAATGTTGTGGTGCTCTCTTAGAAAAGCCGCTGTTCTTCGAATCAAAGGGGGGAAATATTGCTTAATACTGGAGACCAGTAGATAGGTGTTGATTTGATTGCTCCTGATATCAATCTCATAGTGTGGTTCAACTAACAATAAGTGTCAACAGATTGCTGTGGCAGTTGTTCATCTAAGCAGGAGCACAATACTCCACTATAGAGAAGACTAATGCTAGGGAAGATATGCGAAAGATATCTGCTGAAGCACCGCATTCTGATATTGGTAGCATTCTCTTAATGTTTCTTGTATAAAATATTATGCTGTCTAGGGTGGCACCCAGGTATTTAGGAAACTTGTTATGCCGAACTCTCACATCATTTGCATGCCTATCATTGAGGTCGAAGGCTCATATTTCAGTTTTATTTGTGTTTTATGATTTTTATAAAGTAAGCACTCATAGTTGCCAGGTATTTCTGTTTGTCCGCGTTCTTAGTCTCTACAGGCCAATGCCATATCCTCTGCTTATCAGAATTTTTTCGAAATTGATTCAGGTCAGAGATATGTGTATTAAATAGAAGAGAGGCCAAATGATCCCCACTGATCCTTGCGGTAGATTATTATTTCCATATTTTTTTCTTCTTCTCGACACCTAAATAGGCCTGAAAGTATCTATTGGTGAACATGTTATTAAGCAGTGGTACAGCTGAACAGCAAAGGATTTATCTCAAAAACTTGTAGTTAATTCCCTCGCTCCATACGGTATCGTAGGCAGCTAAGAGGACAATTAACTACAAACGTTTTAAGTTTCTTTTGAAAGCTCGCTTCTACAAAGCACTAGAACTTGAACGCTGCAGTTTCTAAAGACGAAGCAGGAGACGAAGCAGAAGGCTGCTTAGCTTATAGTCTCTCTGCCAAGCAGCCGGCGTAAATGCACCTGTGTCTTTGGCGTCAAAAGAAGGCAAGGGTACTAAAAACAAAGTATTGTTTTCGAGTGCAACTCTCCATTCATCATTAATAGCATACTTCCATTGTTCGACTTAATGCACTTTTATTCAGAGGCATAAAAGTAATATTTTTGTGCCATGCCAAAAAAATTACAATTTTACTTTGTCAATAAAGTTATAAGAGAATATATCATTTCTATATAAAGAGCATTCCTATAATATTTGTAAAATTCTCAGTTCGGTGTCTATTTCATATTGTTGCATGGTTTTTATAAATCTCCCAAATCGTTGATTTTAACAATTAGTTATAATATATGATTTTTAATACAAATATTCAAATTACCTTCTCGGGAGAATTCTGCGTCTACATCTGAATCTTTGAGTTCCGATATAACTCTGCAAATATTGATTTGCAATTCCTTCAAGGCGTTTTTGGAAATTGAAGATCCATTGACACTAGATGAACTCGTTGAGTGGGCGATATCTATAGTGGATGCTGTGGGTACAGCTACGCTATATCTTATTATTCTGTCGCGAAATTCTTCGGCATAAGCTTGGTTAATACCAGTTAGTATATCTACTTCTTCTTTTATTTTACTCGTACTATCCTATAAATAGAAAATAGATTAGAATAATAGAATAATAGGCTCGTACTATCATCTAAATAGAATATAGAAATAAATTTATATGTGAATAGTATCTATTTACCCTGTAGCAATCCCTAAAAATCTTCCATTTCTGATCTAAATATGCAGGTGAAGAAGGATCTTCAATCCTTCTCAAGTCCATTATATCAACATCCCTACAAGAGATTTAATTGATTATAAATTTTGATAATTATGTATTAGGTATGAATATACATAAATATAATAAATGATACAAAACGGAGGCATTATTGAATATTATACCTCGACATCATCTCTTTGGTTGGAATAATTAAATCACATGCTTCTACATCTTCAATTGGGACAGACACTATCTCAATTTTATTCTGTTGTAGCAAGAATATAAGATAACTCTCTATCCAACCAGGATTCCCATTAGATTTGCTGTGCAACATCCTTAAATTAATAAATAAACTGCAATTAAAAGCGATGATAAAAAAAGTTCAGTTTGTATATAGAATTTAGAAATAAAAAATAATTAAATACTAATCATTTAAATATATTATGTAAAGAAAATTTTATATTTGTAGTTTAATATTAAATACGTATTACTCTATCATACTAACATTTCTAGTTCTGCTGGTATACCGCGAACATTCATCATTTGACAAGCTATAGCGCTGTGAAAGCATTTGTCTATCGGTTTCAGGTTTATTATTCTATATCTATAATTCTTAATAATGGCACTTATTTTGGAACTCAGGTGGATATTACTTGTCAAAGTAATAACGAATGCAACCAAATATGTTTCAACCATTGCATGAATTAATGGCCAAGAACTTTCATCTATCATTTCTCCGCCATCAATTACTATGACCCACAGCTTTGGAAAACACTATAAGATTAAATTAATTAATTATCAATTTGTTGCCTAATGCATATATTGTTTATCATTACTCCATAGCAAAGTTGTTTAATAGTTTTTTTCAAAAGATGATCTTTTTCTTGTGTTTCTAGTTTTTTGTACATTTCAGTTTTTGGAAAATTAACACTAAATACAGTATTTAAAACACATTTTAGTTCTGGTACAGGCATTTTTGATAACTTGGAACAGATTCTCACTTGCCTGTCTACTTTACTTGACTTTTCTGATATACCCAAAGGCACTGACAGTATTAATCTTAATGCCCGATAAGGAAGCTGCAAAAATATTTACTTTAAGAGATGCAGAAATATTAACTTCATACCAAATTTTATATTACATTTTTATCCCGTCGGATTAAGTGGATTCTAAATATTGGAAAATCGCTTGGAGTGCAATACAGGATCTCTTCGGTTAACCTGGTTTTTCCTTGACGGGGTCTTCCCTTTATTATGAGACAAGACTGCTTTTTGATTGTTTGTCTGTTTTCCATATTTATTTGGTTTCGTGGTCTTTTTAATATCTGGACCATACGATTATACGTGCGTATTTCTTTATCCCGATCCAATATTGGAAAAGGATTGTGAATAATTTTTGTGCTGGGGGGTGAACTAAATAAAATTAATAAAGAAAAAATATTAAATTTATACATAAAAGCTCTGTCTAGTTTATGACAACTGTTTCATAGGACTGAGGATACGTCCTCAGGTTAAAGATTTTAGCGCCAGAATTCAGAAGCTTTCAAGTTATTTAAATTGGTTCATGTGATGCAGTATACGATCATATACAATTAAATTAATCATTGTGATGCAGTATTTTGATCGTATACTACTGCATTGTGTATACTGCAGTATGCGATTAGAGGGCGATCTATTTGCTCGCTATGGTATTAAAGAAGAAAAACCAATAAAACATGTTCAATAGTAAATTTGCTTTGCCTATACATCAACGATGCCAAATGAAAAGTAAACTAAAGGGTGTAAAATTTAGAATGGCCTGTTTTTAATTAATAAAAACAAAAATGTGTAATAATGCGTTTTTTTTTTGAAAATGGAACGGTGGCCGATTAAACAAAGGATTGCAGCTTGTATAGAGAGCATTTTATTAGAACGAACTCCATAATTCAAACTCATGGTTTATTAACTATTAGTTTCGATAATAGTTTAATTTACCAGCGCCACCAAATTGCAGTTCTCTTAAGGATACTAAATTTGCAGAGAGGAAAAAAACTGCTAGAACAGAAGTGCATACTTTTCAAGTTGGGAACAGAATTGAAGAAAATTCAATTAAACCCGTGCGACGTTTTTTGCAGCAAGTAGGAATTACACGTGAATGGGTAACAACATTTTTAAAGACAGATTTACTGTTTCGGACTTACAAATGGCAAGAAACCCAAAAGCTTTCTCCAATAGACCGAAACTCACGTTTACAACATTGTACCTTTTCAATTGCATGAGGAGAGGAACTAACAAAATTTACCATACTGGTCTGCCGAAAACCCTAACCTTATATTCGAAGAAGCTGAATTCTCAAATGGCTTGGAATATGCTCAGCTGGAGTATTTTTTGAGGATGAAATGGGAAACACAATAGTTGTGAATAGTGAAAGTTATGTGGAGATGCTACAAACGTTCTCAATGGATGCCATCGCTCAACTCCGATTACCAATAAACGATAGGTGATATTAGCAAGGTGGTGCAAGACTTCATGTATGCAACATGTCTATGGAAGTGTTACGAGAGTTCTTTCCTGGTCGACTGATTTCACAGCGTGGAGTATAGAGCATTTGTTGCCTTTGGATTATTTCTTATGGGGTCATGTTAAATCTAAAGTTTATCAGAACCGACTTTAAACTCTAGAAAACTTAAAACGAAACATTCGACAAGCTGTTGGTAAGATTTCTCCAGAAATGTGCCAGCTTGCAAAGCGTTCATTGTTGTATTCATCTCAGTCATGCATAGAAGCAAAAGGAGGTCATCTAATCGAAGTAATTTTTAACTATTAATTGTTAATTTAGAATTAAGGATTTAACTTGACCATGAGTGTGACCACGTCGAAAATCTGTAAAATTTCCTAACTAGACAGTTAGTCTTAACTCTGACAGTTTACACAGTTAGACCACCCCTTAAAGTTAGGGACTTTGATCTAAAATACTTCACCTTTGGCCTTTTTTAGAATGTTATGATTACCTACAGAAATAGACTTGGACTATTTTTTTCATAAAGGTAGCAGTCATGGGTTCATTCTCATTTTTGACATGGTCACTTTTGGTACAACGGTATTCTCGACGTTTCGGCGAACTTACATTCGTCATTTTCAATATGTCCAATATTCTCCATGCTACTCATCGTTAAAGACACCATCCCGTTGGAATCGGTACTTTTGTGAATAAAGACGAGAATAAAGACTTTATTCACAAAAGTACCGGTCTCTGAGGCCTTAAACATCATACGGTCGAAATTAAAACCAGCAAAGTATGTATCAGATCTGGCAGAACATTATCTAAAGAATACATACTTTAGGTATGATGGTCAAATATACAAACAAGTCCTAGGAGCACCAATGGGTTCACCTCTATCCCCAGTAATAGCCAACATATTTCTTACAGATTTTGAGGAAAAGGCAATCTCATCAGCCACACTTAAACCTACACTCTGGTTAAGATATGTTGACGACACATTTGTAATCTGGCCCCAAGTCAGACTAGTGCTGGACAAATTCCTTACCCATCTTAACTCCCAACACGACCAAATAAAATTCACAATGGAGATAGAAAAGCATCAGCGACTTCCTTTCTTGGATGTTTTGGTACAGAAGAAACCAGACGGCACCTTGAGTCACACTATGTACCGGAAACCAACGCATGCAGACATATATCTGAACGCTTTTTCGCACCATCACCCCAGACAACTAGCATCTGTAGTCAACACTCTTACCACCCGATCCAAAAGACTAGCCGACCAGCATAACTTACCAAAAGAATTGAAGAACCTAGGAGAAGCTCTTTCTTCAAATGGATATCCAAACAGCTTAATATCCAGAGCTTTCCGTCGTACCGAGAACAATAACCAAAGAACTGAAGAACGCCAGAAACCCGTTAGCAGTGCATACCTACCATATGTGCATAGATCAACTGACAAAATCGCCAGAATCCTAAAAAGACACAACATCGACACCATTTTCAAACCCATCCAGAAAATATCCTCCATGCTACGCAGCGTTAAGGACACCATTCCGTTAGAATCCCATGGAATTTACGAAATACCTTGCGGAACATGTGAACGAACCTACATTGGACGTACCAACAGAAAAATATCGGCTAGGATTCAGAACATGTAGTCTCAGTCAGACAGAAAGATAAAGTTTCATCCGCTCTTGTCCAACACACCAACACCGGTCACTGGATGGACTCTAGAAATTCAAGGATTCTTGCACAGATTAGCGACGAAATGTCACGAGTATACAGAGAAGGCATTGAGATAGAAAAACAAGACTACAGCATATATACGACCAACAAGAAAAACAAACAATAGAACCGAAGCACCGCTATAAGTAGTCGCATCCCACGATAGAGCTCTCGCGAGACAAGCAGAACAACGACAGCAGTAAACAAAACCGAAGCCCCCACCGAAACAAACAGCCCGAACACCGACAATCAGCCAAATAGCGAAACCGATAAGAACAAACAACAACCCCAACCCGGATACAAAACCATCATCAAGCCGAAACAAAAGGAACAACAGCGGAAAAATCGCAGCAGAATTGACGGAAATGATGCTCGACTTTGCCGAAATGGGACACAGAAAAGAGGAAACAGAAAAACTCACCCGAAGAATCACCATCAAACCATCATGTATCTACTCAACAATGATTACTAGATGAACCAGAGACAATCTGAAACTTATATTCTGGAACGCAAACGGAATACAATACAAGAAATAGGAACTGGTGGCACACCTAAACGAACACGGCGTCGACGTGGCACTGATCAAAGAGTGGCATCTCAGACGTTGCAACCAAATGAACATAGCCAACTACCAAGTCTCCAGAAAAGACAGAGGCGAGAAAGTCAGAGCAGGTGTCGCCATCATCATCAAAAGAAACATAAAACACCACGAACTGCCGGAAGTAGAAACAACCACCGACACGGAAACGGTAGGAGTAGAAGTACAGACAACTGACGGACCCATAGCCCTCTACGCACTGTACTCGCCGCCACAGAAACAAATAAACGCCGACGACCTGGACAAAATATTCGACAGAAATATAGGTACCATAGCCGCAGGAGACTACAACGCAAAGAACTATCAATGGAATTGCAGAGGGACAAAAACAATGGGCGGACAATTACTAAGGTACACGGAAAACCGGAAGTTACAAGTAATTGCACCGAGAGAACCGATACACTTTCCAGGAGTTCAGCGAACGCCGGATATTTTAGATATAGCCGTTATGAAAAACGTCACAGCAAACGTAGAAATATTCTGTATTAAATACTTGAGCTCAGATCACAACCCAGTGCACATAAATCTCCAAGCAAAAACGGCCAGGAAAGCAATCGAGAAAATTATCATAAATTGGAATAAATTTAAAGATAATCTGACGAACGTCACTTGTACAGAAATTACAAGCCTAGAAGAAGCAGCACGGACGATAGAAAACGAAATAAAATCAGCACTCGAGGCCGCCACAAGCAAACGGACAGCCAACACGACAACAACCCTCCCACAGGAAATCAGAAATCTACTAAGAGAAAAGCGCAAAGCTGATAAGGTATTCCAAAGGACGCTGGCACCGACGGCAAGAACGTTTTAAGCAGACTGACAAACCAACTGAAAGCGGCACTGCGCGAACAGCACAACGCCGAATGGGAAGACAAACTAGAACACATCAACGAAACAATAGAGGAACCGTGGAAATTAGCCAAGAATCTGAGAAACAAGGAGAGGAGAACAATTCCGCCACTGAAAACAACAAACGAAACTGTAGCAAGCACGGACGAGGAAAACAGAGGAATTCGCAAAGTCGCTTGCACAGCAGTTTAAACCGAACGCCCACACACACCCACTCCGCAAAAGGCAGGAAATACGCGAAACCGTACTGAGAGTACTAAATAGTAGCGTAGAAAACACGGAAATAGAGTTTCCTCTACACCGGAAGAAATAAAAGGTATAATTAAAAACCTAAAAACCAAGAAAGCACCAGGCTGCGATAACATCAACAACGCCGCGCTAAAAAACCTAACACCGAACGCAATAGACAGAATAACCGAAATCTTAAACGCCGCACTGAAACTTGGAGTGTTTCCGACCCAATGGAAACACGCAACAACGATCCTAATCCCGAAACCGAACAAATCCCGAAACCTCACCTCCAGTTACAGACCAATAAGTCTGCTGACAGGTCTCAGTAAAATCACAGAAAACGTAATACACAAAAGACTGACAGAAATAACTGAAGACAACCGTATTCTACCCGAAGAACAATACGGCTTCAGGACAGAGCACTCCACCACCTATCAGACGTCAAAAATAACCGAAGCAATAATCGACGCTTTCAACAAAGGGTTAGCCACGGGAGCCGTGTTTCTGGAAGTCTCTAAGGCTTTCGACAAGGTATGGCACCTAGGTTTAATATACAAACTGCACCAATTTAAAATCCCAACAGCAATGATCAGACCAGTGACGTCCTTTATCTGTAACAGAACATTCCAAGTCAAAATAAACGACAGCATCTTCACAAGTCAGACAATGACAGCCGGTGTCCCACAAGGATGTGTCCTGGGCCCCCTTATTTACAGCATCTACACCGCAGACATCCCAAAACTAAACGACACAGAAATTGCGCTATATGCAGACGACACGGCAATTTTCACAAGAGGATACTCGACCGAGGCAATAACAAAACGGCTCCAAAATCACCTGGAAAGGATTAACGACTGGTGTAACACCTGTAGGATTAAACTAAACGCAGAAAAAACACAGGCAATTATCGTCACGAAGAAAAAATTTAAGCACGAACCCAGTAGCTCCTTGAGAATTAACAACACGGACATAAAATGGGAAAACCGAATTAAATATTTAGGCGTAATCCTAGATAAAGCTCTAACATTTTCAGAACACATTGATCAGACAGCGAAAAAAGCAAAACGAATTAAAGGCTACCTCTACCCGCTCCTGAATAGGAAAAGTGAGCTGAACATAAGGAACAAACTACAAATCTACAAGTCCATAATACGTCCGACAACGACGTACTCATCGACGTGTTGGATACAATCCAAAGAATGGGAAATCTACAAACTTCAAATCATCCAGAACAAAACACTGACAGAAATAACAGAGTCGCCATGGTATATGACCAATGAGCAGCTGCACAGCGATCTAAACATGGAGACAATCAAGCAACACATAGAAAAACTAGCAACGAAAAGCTTTGAACGCATGAAAACGCATAACCCAACAATCAACAACGCAGCAAACTACAACATCAACGTCAAACATCCAAAACCGCAACAACTTAGGTAATAACTGATCTTTCTTTTTTACAGGAAAGCCCAAGCCCTACACCCCCGAACCCAGCGGAGCACCCAGGAACAAAAACAGGCAAAAACAACAAGAACAAAACCGAGAGACACGGCAACCACCACGAGGACGAACAAGGAACCACCACGAGGACGAAGGACGAACCAGGAACCACCACGAGGGAAAACCCGGAACCAACACCAGGACGAACCCAGGACCAACAGCGAGAAGAAAAAGGAAAAAAAAGAATGAAAAGAAAACCGGTCGTTAGTGGAACACAACAGAACAACAAACAAACCGACAAACAAACGGAAAAAAAAACATAACAAGACGGCGGAACAGCTGAGCGGAAGGCTCAAGACTGCCGAAAAGCAAAGGTCACATGATCGAGCTCTCAGTATGCGTCTAACGGTTAACCCGCGCGGACGCATATATCTCTTGAAAATGGCGAATGGCATTTCAAAATGTCTTCTACCAGAGTTTAACAGGCTTTGTCAACTAGATTTCTGAGGACTAAACATATTCAACCAAAGAGACCATTTAAAATTCCAGATCGGCATAAACTGTCATGCCCCGAGAAAACAAACCAACATATGTTTCTATCCGTGAAAACCTCAAACACAACATAACTGATATACTTATATATATATATATATATATATATATATATATATATATATATATACATATATATATATATATATATATATGTATATATATATATATATATATATATATATATATATATGTATATATATATATATATATATATATATATGTATATATATATATGATCGATGAACATATCGAGTTGGCTTGACTGTCAAAAAAGCTCCCCCCAAGGATTTCACGGATAGAAACATATGTTGGTTTGTTTTCTCGGGGCATGACAGTTTATGCCGATCTGGAATATGGAATTTTAAATGGTCTCTTTGGTTGAATATATTTAGTCCTCACATATCTAGTTGACAAAGCCTGTTAAACTCTGGTAGAAGACATTTTGAAATGCCATTCGCCATTTTCAAGAGATATATGCGTCCGCGCGGGTTAACCGTTAGACGCATACTGAGAGCTCGATCATGTGACCTTTGCTTTTCGGCGGTCTTGAGCCTTCCGCTCAGCTGTTCCGCCGTCTTGTTGTTTGTTTTTTTTTTCGTTAGTTTGTCGGTTTGTTTGTTGGCCTGTTGTGTTCCACTAGCGACCGGTGTTTTCTTTTCTTTCTTTTTTTTTGTTTTTGTTTCTTTTTTTTCCTTTTTCTTCTCGCTGTTGGTCCTTGGTTCGTCCTGGTGTTGGTTCCTGGTTTTCCCTCGTGGTGGTTCCTGGTTCGTTCTTCGTCCTTGTGGTGGTTCCTGGTTCGTTCTCGTGGTGGTTCCTTGTTCGTCCTCGTGGTGGTTGCTGTGTCTCTCGGTTTTGTTCTTTTTGTTTTTGCCTGTTTTTGTTCCTGGGTGCTCCGCTGGGTTCGGGGGTGTATGGCTTGGGCTTTCCTGTGAAAAAGAAAGATCAGTTATTACCTATATTGTTGCGGTTTTGGATGTTTGACGTTGATGTTGTAGTTTGCTGCGTTGTTGATTGTTGGGTTGTTATGCGTTTTCATGCGTTCGAAGCTTTTCGTTGCTAGTTTTTCTATGTGTTGCTTGATTGTCTCCATGTTTAGATCGCTGTGCAGCTGCTCATTGGTCATATACCATGGCGACTCTGTTATTTCTGTCAGTGTTTTGTTCTGGATGATTTGAAGTTTGTAGATTTCCCATTCTTTGGATTGTATCCAACACGTCGATGAGTACGTCGTTGTCGGCCGTATTATGGACTTGTAGATTTGTAGTTTGTTCCTTATGTTCAGCTTGCTTTTCCTGTTCAGGAGCGGGTAAAGGTAGCCTTTAATTCGTTTTGCTTTTTTTGCTGTCTGACCAATGTGTTCTGAAAATGTTAGAGCTTTATCTAGGATTACGCCTAAATATTTAATTCGGTTTTCCCATTTTATGTCCGTGCTGTTAATTCTCAAGCAGCTTCTCTTCTTCTTCTTCTTCTGTTTTTTCTGCGTTTAGTTTAATCCTCCAGGTGTTACACCAGTCGTTAATCCTTTCCAGGTGATTTTGGAGCCGTTTTGTTATTGCCTCGGTCGAGTATCCTCTTGTGAAAATTGCCGTGTCGTCTGCATATAGCGCAATTTCTGTGTCGTTTAGTTTTGGGATGTCTGCGGTGTAGATGCTGTAAAGAAGGGGGCCCAGGGCAGATACTTGTGGGACACCGGCTGTCATTGTCTGAGTTGAGAAGATGTTGTCGTTTATTTTGACTTGGAACGTTCTGTTACAGATAAAGGACGTCACTAGTCTGATCATTGCTGTTCTGATTTTAAATTGGTGCAGTTTGTATA
Source organism: Phosphuga atrata (assembly GCA_944588485.1). Classification (NCBI taxonomy): domain Eukaryota; kingdom Metazoa; phylum Arthropoda; class Insecta; order Coleoptera; family Silphidae; genus Phosphuga; species Phosphuga atrata. Next base: position 84,836,248 of record OX155892.1, on the reverse strand, counting down.
TTAAACCTAGGTGCCATACCTTGTCGAAAGCCTTAGAGACGTCCAGAAAGACCGCTCCCGTTGCTAACTATTTGTTGAAAGCGTCGATTATTGCTTCTGTTATTCTTGTCGTCTGATAGGTGGTAGGGTGCTCTGTCCTGAAGCCGTATTGTTCGTAGGGTAGAATACGTTTGTCTTCAGTTATTTCTGTCAGTCTTTTGTGTATTACTTTTTCTGTGATTTTACTGAGACCTGTCAGCAGACTTATTGGTCTGTAACTGGAGGTGAGGTTTGTAACAGGAGGAGGTTGATATATATATATATATATATATATATATATATATATATATATATATATATATATATATATAATGGAGACCTCGAAATGGAGACAATCACAGTCCACATAGGAAAACATTTGATAACATGCGACAACATGACAATTTAATAGTTCAACAGACAGCAAATTACCGAACCGACTTCAAGTGGAAATATCCAAAACTGCAACAAACGTTATTCAGACAATAAATAACTTCTGTTTTCTGCCTACAGACGGTTTTGGGCATAATTCAATTAATTTTTTAATTGTAGAATCAAACAATTACAATTTTAATTGCAACTAAATTAATTGCAATTAATTTAATTCAATTAACTGTTTAATTGTGAGATGGAATAGAAATCAATTGCAATTAAATCCATTAATTGTGGTTTACAATTAATTTAATTGCAATTAAAATTTTAATTGTTAGTTACAATTAACTTAATCATCAATTGTTTATTATTACAATTAATACTATTTGATGAATGTAAAAACTTTTCCCTCATTGTAACCGTACTTTCCCGCATTGTGCCAAATAAAATAATTTCCAATATTGTAAATAATCTAAATAGTTGGGAAAGATGGTTCTTTCTGGAACCTTCACCTCCACTTCCAGCCCCCCACCTTGCTCCCACTTCCGGTTAACACCCCACTTCCGGTTCCCACCTCCACTTCCGGTTCACACTCACACTTCCGGTTCCCACTTACACTTCCGGTTCTCACCCCACTTCCTGAACCGAAAGTGAGAACCGGAAGTGTGAAAAATTTTGGAACCGGAAATGGGGGTAGGGAACCAGAAGTGGTGAAAATTTTTGAACCGGAAGTGGAGGTGAGAACCGGAAGGGGGTGGGAAAAAGAAGTTGGGGTGGAAACCGGAAGTGGTTGGGAACCGGAATTGGGGGGCGAGGGTGGGGGAACGGAAGTGGAGGCGGAGGTTCTATTTGTTTCTTAAATAATAATTGTCGGCTAAAAATATTTATACAAATTTCGTGCGGAAATGATTTTACAGCGCTCCAGCTAATGGTAAACTCGCCCTTCGGGCTCGTTCCCAATCGAGCTGTCGCGTTGAAAAATCAAACTTCCCACACTAATGTAAATAACTATTTCAGTTACGCATTATGGCAAGTGATACACTGAAGTATAATAAACATCTTCTAACCGACATTTATTAATTGTTAATTGTAAAAGTGCATCAATCAATTAACAATAAATCAATTGTAATTGCAAAATTTTACAATTAACAATTAATTGTTAATTGTGATATATTGCAATTACAATTATTTATTTTAATTGTTAGTTGCAATTAAATCTCGCAATTTAATTGTTAATTGTTTTCACAATTAATTTTTGCCCAACTATGTCTACAGAGCACCGCAGAGCAACCCCGCCGAAACGAAAGGAACACAGCAATCGATACAACACAGAATAAACAACGAGGGAAGCGAAAAAGCCCAAAGGACCAAAGTAGGACCCCAGGACTAACTCAACAGAGGACAAAGCCGATAACCAGAAGAAAATACAAAAAAAAAACTACAAAACAAAGACGGCGGAAAAGGGGCGCACGCTCAAACCGCTAATACAACAAGGATGCCATAAAAAAACGAACGCTCAGTATGGCGTCTCACGCTTAATCCGCACGGACGCATATAAAACATCTTGACGCATCTTGAAAATGGCGAATGTTGGTTCGCCGAAACTTCGAGAAACCGGTTCTTTTCAGACCCAACCCTCAACATCAACGCGGAATCCCCGAGAAAAGAACTGTATATATATATATATATATATATATATATATATATATATATATATATATATATATATATATATATATGTGTATATATATATATATATATATATATATATATATATATATATATAATTAATTACCTATCATGTTCAACATACTCGTATATAGGTCCAATGTAAGCGATTCCCTTTAAGGATTTGCTATCTAGTAAAACAAAATTTCTAGCTTCTAGCTTACTGTCAAAGAAAGTTTGTTTGTCGCAGACTATCTTGTTACTAGAAACGGAAATAATTTTGTCGCCTCTATTGAGTGCCAAACCAATGACTGAATATATTCTTCGCATGGTGTGTCCTATAACACCGCAAAATGACATACCTAAAATGATAAAAGTTTGACGATCTTCAATAAAAGAATGATAGCAAATATTTACCAACTGTTACAGATACAGAGACTGTTTTCACAAAGTGGAATTTTTGTAATATTTGAAAACACTTGTTTCCACAAATTAAAGCTCGTTGAGAGTCCAGCTCGTGTTTATATCCCCGAAATCCGAATACTACAAGGAAATGGAACATTTTTTCTTTAAAAGAAATTCTATCCATGGTACCATCAAAAGCTGTTGCAATTCTAAACAAAAAATCAGTAAACAAAAATGAAGTGCCTTAAAAAAGTTAAATATAATTACTCGGTTATACATTTGTAGCATTTGTCTATAGTCAGTACATAATCGGTATTATCAACTCTGCTAATTTCCAAGGTAAACGATAAAATCGATACATTTCGAATTTCCATCAAATTATCTACTGAGTCATCCGAATCTATAGTTTTTAAAACGGTTGGTTGGATAAATTTGCGTAAATCGTTCTTCATGAAGTAATCATTCTGTAGAGCCACACCCATACTAGGCCTAACTACAATTATGTTCAAATATTTGACCCAATTAACATATAAACTTAACTCAAACAATATTAATTAACAACACAATAATTGTAGTTTTAGATAAATTAAAATATTTTACGTTCGTATATGTTGCTTTGTGGCTTTTGCTGTATAGACTCAGAAGTTTCTTCGGAACCTACTGATAAGCATGTGTTATACTCGTCTCCATTAACTAAAATATATAAATACCAGAGATTAATATGTCTAATTATGTGTTTGAATTATCATTGAGGCAATTAAAATTGAGGGTTGGTTTTGAAACCTATTTTCTCAACTAAATTAAATAAGATTTTCAATGTTATCTTTTAATACAATTGTATTGTACCATCTCTTTCCAAACTTCTTTGAAGGCTTCTCCAATTTCGAGTTACACCAAATATCTACGAAATTCCAAAACATTTTAAAAATGATAAAATACCGGAAAAAGATTCTTCAACACTGAAACCTTCACAAAATTGTCCCCTTGGATTTCAAATACATATTCATTATAGTTAACAAAATCAAAAGCTGCTACAGATATTAACATTTCTCCGCTGGATAATAATTCTAATGAACTTTTTGCTTCCCAGACAGGCTGTCCTATCAGTATGTAGTTGGCTACCAAATCAGATCCGATAAGAGAAAACACTACGTTCCCAGCAGATATTGTCATTTTAACTAAAACACAAAACTCTTATTGAGCTGACTAAATTTTGGAATAAATGTTTTACTTCTCAGGTTGATTCCGATATCAGTTTTGTAAGATCCATGGGTTTTCAGAAGTGCCAATGCCGCATCCAAAGCTTGATGAATACATTCTGGCAAAGATAGCTCTTTAGCCGAAAGTCCGGCTTTCCAAAACGATAAAATAGCATGTCCATTAAATTTAATCACATCTCCATTATAAGACATTATGGATTGAATGAATGATCCAACATATGTATTCAATATTTGATTTAGTTTCGACGTTTCGCCTTTAGCTAAATTATTATATTGCTCACAGAGCTCAGATAATCCTAAATATAACAAACAAATGTAATTTGCTAAAGTAATCAAATTTAGAACTGCAATAGACAAGTAGAAATGTGTTAAAATAGTTCATATTGATTGATAAAATGTTATGAGGTGTTTCCTTGAGAAAAAACTCAACTATTTTTGAACAGGAAATTTGAACAGCTAAATTAGTACATTTGCAATATTGACATGGATTTGCATTAGATGGTTTAAATTAAAGTAGTCTTTTCGCTTTGAATTTCATGACAACGTTCGTCCAGATTTTTCTATATAGCTTTCAATATTGCAATAATGGTGTGGTGTCCCTACCAAACGTCCAAGGACTGCCCCTAAAGCTGACTTTCCGATACCAAATGGTTAAATAAGTTGGTTAGCTTTATTTAGTTTTATTAGTTGTCAATTGGCCTTGTGAAATATAATCAATGGGTCATTCCAAGTCAATTCAATTGGGAAAAAGACCATCATCCTTACAATTTCAATTTCCTTGAAATTTGGCCAAGGTGTACTATTGGTATAGACTTTGAAAAATTTAAAATTTTACTACGATCAACTCGTTTATGAATAACAGAGCTCTCATAAATTCAACATAAAAACATGGCACCACTCCCAGGTCTCTAACTCGATTGGGAAAAATACTACAGAAATTGAAAAAATATTGTTCCTTATTTTTTGACCATTTATGAGAGCTTGAAAGCTCTGAAATTAAAAAACGAGTTGACACATCGTAGTAAAATTTCATATTTTTTTCAAGTCTATACATTGGTATAGACTTGAAAAAATATGAAATTTTACTACGATGTGTCAACTCGTTTTTTTAATTTCAGAGCTTTCAAGCTCTCATAAATTTTCAAAAAATAAGGAACAATATTTTTGCAATTTCTGTAGTATTTTTCCCAATCGAGTTAGAGACCTGGGAGTGGTGCCATGTTTTTTATGTTGAATTTATGAGAGCTCTGTTATTCATAAACGAGTTGATCGTAGTAAAATTTTATATTTTTCGATTTTACGATGATGATGTATCAATAATACAATAATACATCATCATCGTACAGCTCTCTCCGTCGACTGCTGGGCATGGGCCGCTCACATCCAGTCCCCTTCTCTTGATATCATCAGTTCACCTTGTGGGAATCTTTTTCTGTTTCGCTTATCTCCTCTTGGTCTCCACTCCAGGAGTCTCTCGGTCCATCTCCCATCTGACATTCGGGTCACGTGCTCGACCCAGTGTTCTATTAACCTTGCAATGCGCACTACCACATCTCTAACTCCTGTTGCTCGGCGTAGGTGTTCGCTTTTGATATGGTCTCGTAGATACGCCGTGCATTGATCTTTCCATCTTGCTTTGTGCAATTTGGAGCTTTTGGAGCAGACTTGTAGGTTGCTTTTGAATATGTCTCGAAGATTTTCATAGGCGGCACAGGCGAGGGTTTTATTTTGAATTCGCATGTTTGATTGTCTATAGTTATGCGTATTTCGTGCTCTAAATAGGTGTATTTATCATCTCTATCGCTGACCTCTTGCTATCTCGAAAAGATTCACTTTGTGAGTCTTCTTCGTAAGTCATCAGATCACTTGTGCACATTGCCCAAATAAATACTTCTTGGCCGGCCCGATCCATCTGCCTGGTAGGGACCAAATTTGTTACACATTTTGTTTTGGAATAGCTTATTCGTAAACCTACTTCTGGGAATTCTAGTAATTTTGCTTTAATATCGCTGAAGTAGCACTGGTCCAGGTAGTAGAACTATGTCGTACGCAAATGTATCAGTTTTTGCCATCTATAGTAAGGTCTTTTCTCTTCCGGGTGAGCTTTTTTAGGGTAAGTTCCAAAACAGCGGTAAAAAATGTAGACGATATCGTGTCCCCATGCCTGACGCCACTGCCAATCGGAATGGATTTGGTGCTTTTGTAGAGTTGAGGATACTGGTATGTTTTTGGATGTTATAAATTGTTTTTGTGTGGCGATATTCGACGCTACACTCCTGCAGCCTTGTGAAAATGCCTTCAGAAAATCGAATGAAGGTCAGAATGTTCTATTCTACCAATAATACACCTGTACTAAATATAAAGAAAATCTGATATGGTGAGGTTTAGACTCTGTGTTGAGTTGATGTGGAATGATCTCTTACAAACGTCTATAAAAGAGAATGATTGCTTTACATCGCAATTAAAACCACCACTAAAGTTAAAACTAAGTGGAGAAAAATTAATGCGCTTTTTGAATTGGAAGTGTTCGATGATTGAATGACAGATGAAGGGTCTACGCTAGGTTTGCAATGAAGGTTCCAAATAAAAGTGAAGGAAATAGCTCAAAGGAATTTATTTTATGATAGATGTATATACTCTTGCAAGTACCTAAGACTCGCTGGGAAATACTTAACTCATTGATCCAAATTAAATCAAGTTTGGAACACTTACCTGTTATTTCTATAAATAGGACTGCACCTTCTAAATGCCTAGGAGTGAAGTCATTGCTATTAGCAATAATTTCGTCTGGTACAAATGAGGCTAAAGCTTTAATATGTTCCTCATATAAAGTGTTGTCTTTTCTAGTTTCCGTGGGCACGATTGCATCAGATTCTAATCTGCTATCTCGGTAAGATTGACTTCGTAAGTCTTCTTCGTAAGTTATCAGAGCTCTTGTGCGCATTGCCCAAATAAATTCTTCTTGACCAGCCCGATCAACTGACGAGATCAATTTTCAGCGTTAAGAATTAAGTTATTTCGCAATTGTATGTATACTTACTATTTTCCATTATCTCGTATAAATATATCAGGACAACGTGTAATACTATGTGAAAATATTGTAAAATTTTGTCGTATTGTGTCAAAATTGTTTGACATTCCTTTCGGGAAAATTTTTGAAATATCGAAATGGATTGCATTTTTTGCAAACAAATATTTAATAGGAACTACCATTTTTTTCTAGTTTTAATGTCTATGTAAATTTAAAACTAGTTTTATATATAGGCCCGCAATCCTTATTTATAGAGACCTAGAAATCTCCCCCAACGACACTTTAAACAGTCAGAACTATATTACGGATATCTTAGAATAGTAAGTTGTCCCATACATCTGGAGATACATTTCATATCTCCAAAACAGAACCAAACAATTTCCATTTTTAGCAGAAGGGTTCCCTTATTAGTCATTTCAATTTCCACTTATAATTAAATCATAATTAATGTACCACGACGACAAAACACCAACTTTAATACTGTAATTATCAGAGCATTGAACGATGGTATTCGGCAGTTCAGATAGGATGGCAATTTAATGTTTAGCGAGACACTTAAAAATTAAAAAATTCAGCAATTGATAAGTTGTCAACTTATCAAGCAATTGATAAGTTGACATTTAATCTAAAGCCGGTGGTTTTACACGTCCCTTCGCAAGGTCTAACAATGGCAGTTCATAAAACAGAAGCGATACTTATCACGGATAAGAGACTATTCGCACCACCGAAACTCGTTCTGGAAGGACAAAATTTCCCTTTATCGAAATCATTGAGGTACCTTGGCGTCCAACTCGATAGCGGTCTGCGATACACAGACCATATAGCCAAAACAGCGAAAAAGGCAGCGTCTACAGTGAAAGCTTTGGTACGTTGATGCCGAACATTGGAGGGCCGGGGGAATTGAAACGGAAACTTCTCAACAATGTGGTACACTCAAAAATTCTCTACCCGGCGGAAATATGGGCCGACGTAATGAAAAAGGTAGGAGCGAGAAAACAACTTACAAGAGTACAGAGAAGAAGTGCTCTAAGAGTAATTTCTGCCTACAGAACGGTTTCGAAGTCCGCGGCGCTGGTACTTGCAAGCACGCCCCCAATAGACTTACTGTTTCGCAAGAAACAAGAAGTCTACGAAGATCTGCAACAACACAGAGCGAAAAAAACGAAGTAAAACATGAGAGGGCGGCCGCCAAGGAGAGAGCACGTCATGGACCGATGACATACAAGATGGGATAGCGACCCCACCAGCGACACCATGGACGGTGAACACACATCCTTATGCCTAACGTAACAGCATGGTACGAAAGGCCACACGGAAATATGAGTTACAATCTTACAAAGGCGCTCACTGGCCATAGGTGCTTCAACGCATACCTGGAACGGTTTAAAAAAAGGGACACTGCGGAGTGCTTCTACTGCGGTCATATCACAGACGACGCACAACACACTATCTTCATGTGTGCAGAATCAGAGAATGAAATAATCGACTCACGGAGACATTGGGCGGTACAAAATTGGAAGAACAGAACATCACGGATGTTATGTTAGAAAGTGAGCATAACTGGGATACAGTACAAGCTTACATAACCGCAATCATGTTGGGAAAAGAACAAATGGAGAGAGAATGGAAGGCGATTATAATATCACACGAGACACAATGAAGCTAACATGGACGACTAGATATGTGACGAAAAGACCGAAAAATGGGTTATCATACGACTACATAACTAATACGACAGAAGACGAAAGACGAAATCGAAACGAGTAAAAGACAATAAAAAGAATGATAAGGAAACAGTTGGTCCAAACACCACCACGCACCTGAAGTAATGCTTACGCAGTTCCGGGTGGACTGTAGTGTAGAGACAGTGGAGGGGTTTTAGTGGGTATGCTGATCACGAAGAACTCGATCAGAGAGCCCCACACTACACGGGTTTGAATATCCGGTGTGCAAATATGCATTCCCCCTCCACTCCGAAAAAAAAAGACAAGACTAAACAGGCAAGACTAAACAGGCAAGACTAGACAGACAAGACTAGACAGACAAGACTAGTCAGACAAGAACAGACAGACAAGACTAGACAGACAAGACTAGACAGACAAGACTAGACAGACAAGACTAGACAGACAAGACTAGACAGACAAGACTAGACAGACAAGACTAGACAGACAAGACTAGACAGACAAGACTAGACAGACAAGACTAGACAGACAAGACTAGACAGACAAGACTAGACAGACAAGACTAGACAGACAAGACTAGACAGACAAGACTAGACAGACAAGACTAGACAGACAAGACTAGACAGACAAGACTAGACAGACAAGACTAGACAGACAAGACTAGACTGACATGACTAGACAGAAAAGACTAGACAGACAAGACTAGACAGACAAGACTAGACAGACAAGACTAGACAGACAAGACTAGACCGACAAGACTAGACAGACAAGACTAGACAGATAAGACTAGACAGACAAGACTAGACAGACAAGACTAGTCAGACAAGACTAGACAGACAAGACTAGACAGACAAGACTAGACAGACAAGACTAGACAGACAAGACTAGACAGATAAGACTAGACAGACAAGACTAGACAGACAAAACTAGACAGACAAGACTAGACAGACAAGACTAGACAGACAAGACTATACAGACAAGACTAGACAGACAAGACTAGACAGACAAGACTAGACAGACAAGACTAGACAGACAAGACTCGACAGGCAAGACTAGACAGACAAGACTAGACAGACAAGACTAGACAGACAAGACTAGACAGACAAGACTAGACAGACAAGACTAGACAGACAAGACTAGACAGACAAGACTAGACAGACAAGACTAGACAGACAAGACTAGACAGACAAGACTAGACAGACAAGACTAGACAGACAAGACTAGACAGACAAGACTAGACAGACAAGACTAGACAGACAAGACTAGACAGACAAGACTAGACAGACAAGACTAGACAGACAAGACTAGACAGACAAGACTAGACAGACAAGACTAGACAGACAAGACTAGACAGACAAGACTAGACAGACAAGACTAGACAGACAAGACTAGACAGACAAGACTAGACAGACAAGACTAGACAGACAAGACTAGACAGACAAGACTAGACAGACAAGACTAGACAGACAAGACTAGACAGACAAGACTAGACAGACAAGACTAGACAGACAAGACTAGACAGACAAGACTAGACAGACAAGACTAGGCAGACAAGACTAGACAGACAAGACTAGACAGACAAGACTAGACAGACAAGACTAGACAGACAAGACTAGACAGACAAGACTAGACAGACAAGACTAGACAGACAAGACTAGACAGACAAGACTAGACAGACAAGACTAGACAGACAAGACTAGACAGACAAGACTAGACAGACAAGACTAGACAGACAAGACTAGACAGACAAGACTAGACAGACAAGACTAGACAGACAAGACTAGACAGACAAGACTAGACAGACAAGACTAGACAGACAAGACTAGACAGACAAGACTAGACAGACAAGACTAGACAGACAAGACTAGACAGACAAGACTAGACAGACAAGACTAGACAGACAAGACTAGACAGACAAGACTAGACAGACAAGACTAGACAGACAAGACTAGACAGACAAGACTAGACAGACAAGACTAGACAGACAAGACTAGACAGACAAGACTAGACAGACAAGACTAGACAGACAAGACTAGACAGACAAGACTAGACAGACAAGACTAGACAGACAAGACTAGACAGACAAGACTAGACAGACAAGACTAGACAGACAAGACTAGACAGACAAGACTAGACAGACAAGACTAGACAGACAAGACTAGACAGACAAGACTAGACAGACAAGACTAGACAGACAAGACTAGACAGACAAGACTAGACAGACAAGACTAGACAGACAAGACTAGACAGACAAGACTAGACAGACAAGACTAGACAGACAAGACTAGACAGACAAGACTAGACAGACAAGACTAGACAGACAAGACTAGACAGACAAGACTAGACAGACAAGACTAGACAGACAAGACTAGACAGACAAGACTAGACAGACAAGACTAGACAGACAAGACTAGACAGACAAGACTAGACAGACAAGACTAGACAGACAAGACTAGACAGACAAGACTAGACAGACAAGACTAGACAGACAAGACTAGACAGACAAGACTAGACAGACAAGACTAGACAGACAAGACTAGACAGACAAGACTAGACAGACAAGACTAGACAGACAAGACTAGACAGACAAGACTAGACAGACAAGACTAGACAGACAAGACTAGACAGACAAGACTAGACAGACAAGACTAGACAGACAAGACTAGACAGACAAGACTAGACAGACAAGACTAGACAGACAAGACTAGACAGACAAGACTAGACAGACAAGACTAGACAGACAAGACTAGACAGACAAGACTAGACAGACAAGACTAGACAGACAAGACTAGACAGACAAGACTAGACAGACAAGACTAGACAGACAAGACTAGACAGACAAGACTAGACAGACAAGACTAGACAGACAAGACTAGACAGACAAGACTAGACAGACAAGACTAGACAGACAAGACTAGACAGACAAGACTAGACAGACAAGACTAGACAGACAAGACTAGACAGACAAGACTAGACAGACAAGACTAGACAGACAAGACTAGACAGACAAGACTAGACAGACAAGACTAGACAGACAAGACTAGACAGACAAGACTAGACAGACAAGACTAGACAGACAAGACTAGACAGACAAGACTAGACAGACAAGACTAGACAGACAAGACTAGACAGACAAGACTAGACAGACAAGACTAGACAGACAAGACTAGACAGACAAGACTAGACAGACAAGACTAGACAGACAAGACTAGACAGACAAGACTAGACAGACAAGACTAGACAGACAAGACTAGACAGACAAGACTAGACAGACAAGACTAGACAGACAAGACTAGACAGACAAGACTAGACAGACAAGATGACTATAACCCGACAATGCGCATGCTATGATTTTCAATACATTCGGAAATTACACAACGACCGAAAATTTCAAAATGATCGTTGAGGTTTTGGATCAGTGGGAGACACAGGCCCGTAACTGGTGGCGCCGCCGTCATACAAATTTAACTAACTTAAAACATATAGTGGCGCTTAGACAGTTTGACACTGAACGAAATAAGAAAAAAATATTACACTTTCTAGTAATATGACAAATCAACTTTACACTATTTCTTAAAAAATATTTTAAATTTTCAATCCAATTTCAGTACGCATGCGTTACTCTTAGTAAGCGATAACCATAGAACTTATAGTAAGTATGTAATAATATACTAAGTATATATGTTCTAAGGAGATAACAAATTTTACTGTTTTTTTGTCACTGTTTTAAAGGTTTATTGCACATGCGCTAGTTTAATTTTTGAAACTGCCACCCAAGGGGTGCTATTTCTACAATTTATCTAAAACTTTGAAAATATCGCAATAGGAAAATATTATATCCTAATAATTATTATCATGACATATGTTAGGTTGTGATATTATTCTAGCGTGTTGTTATCGTAATGCGTTGTTATGTTTTTGACGCGTTGAAATGTCAGGACAGCATTTTTTTGGATCGCACGGTATGATTTTGATGAAATGTCAGATACGTGATTGAGAAATGTGAGGAAAGTGACAAATACGTTTTATATATCACATATTGACAAACTATTTAAATTAAATTTCTTTCGCATAATATGCTATAAATTAGCAATCTTGGTTATTCAGTTATGTTATTTATTTTACGCAGAGAGGAGGGGTTTAATTTAAAAATATTGTTTGTTGATAATTGGAGCAAACATAGTTATATTTAGGGCATTTGTAACGCGAGGGTGTTCAACAACCCAAAAAATCAGTGAAGAAAAGAAAGAGAGCAGAAGGAATAAAGATGAAAAAGGGGAATTTAAATAGGAATAAAATAAGTACAGGCAGGCGTACTAGATAATAATATCGTGAAACGAGAGGGGAGCGACTGAAGGACAACCAAAGAGCAAGAGAGAGAACAGTTGTTGGGTTGTCAAACTAGGTTCGACGTCACGTCAGCTGTTTCAGTCGTCTGGCATTCTGCTCAGCTGTTCTGTGTTTTGGTTCCGTCTCCAACATTCAACATAAATAATAATCCCATTTCAAATATATATATTGTTTCTTTTTTGGTGAAAATTAATAAAATTATGTCAGAGACTGACGCGGCTCCATCGAGCAGCGAAAACGTAGCAGAAGTCGTCGAAAACGTCGAGAAAATGGAGGAATTCGCCGAGCCCGACACAAAACGTCGCAAAATTTCAACGACAGTTAAAGTCATCGAAGATATTAGATACAAATTGGAAGAAAGGCTCGGTGGAATCCTTTGCTGCGCTGTTTGTTTAGATCTACCCAGAGCTGCCGTTTATCAGGTAAGAATAAATAAATTTAAATTTTTAAGAAAATAAAATGTTCATTTAAGTTTGAAAATCAAAGAAATCACACTGAAATAATCATGATTACGTAAATCTCTCAAATATATTCTTTTTTGTAATTAATTTGTAATAATATGTCCGCCCGTTACGTAACATAACACTGAGATTTTCTTTGTCTGCATTTGGTCCGCAGGATCTCCCGTCTATTGATTTATTTTTATACGCTCCTTTTTCCTCGTATTTTATTCATTTTATTTTTAATCCAGAAATATTTCATACTCGCTATACATAAATAAACTAAATATTCTCAAATATTTGACCAACAAATATTAGTTTATATTGATTTTAAAATTTAATGCGCAAAATCTAATATCGCTATTATTATTTTTTTGCCATTGGCAATGGAAAGGTTTTTCGAGTCCTGCAACGATCGTTTCTTTCTGCGCAGTTAAAATTAGCTCTTGCCATTCATTACTTTTTGCTGTTTATAAACCTTGAAAAAAAAACATGGTGAATTTAACGTTGTTTGTTTTTTATAAAACTTTCTAAGTAAATAATAAATATTAATTAATGTATTTACAATATTTACATGCTTTATCAGTCTTGAGAAATATTTTTTTTAATTAAACAGATAATTAAAAACAAACAGAACTGACTTAATTTTTTGTCAAAATAATATATTACACATCTTTATAAATACATATATGGAGAATATTTCATTCACAGTTCCCTTATTTTTTTTAATTTCGAAACAAATCAATTGAATGGTATAACAAAAAATCTTAAGGTGTGACAAAAATTTTCATTTTTTTCTAATATTTATTATACATCATATATGGATTTGATAATTTTTTTAATTAACAAACATGAATGCTTCTCTTTGATAAAACCTGGATTCAATAGAAAATATAGATTCAATAATAGTAAATTAAAGGACGAGTTTAGTAAGCGCGATTTTACGCGTCCAAGTTTGGAAAACGACGAGCTATTTTTTCTATTTTGCGCCCTTTTATACCATTTCTAAATAAAAAAATCGCCGATACATATTGAGAAAATTGTATCGCACTCGGCAAGCCATAACCGCACGCATATGAGTGCTGTTATGAGTTCATTACAGACGCAAAATAGAAAAAGGAATTAATATGCATATTCACCAACTAAAATGTTACTTCAGAACAAATAGTGTTTGAGAAATATTTACCAGAAAAATAAAAATTTAAGTAATCTCTTAATTATTTTTGAAAGCAAATTATTGTTAAATACTTGTTTTGAACTTGAAATATGTAAACAGAGTCTTGTTTTGATTATTTTTGATTTGTTGGTCAAAATATTAAATAAAAACAATTTTTTTTAAATATTTTCACACAACGCTTTTACTAATCAAAACTCTTACTAAAAAAATCCATCCAACCACATCAAACTTATATAAATACCGAAATCAATAATACAGCAATTAAAAATACGCAATTTTTATTCCCTGTATTAAGTTCTGCATGAGCTATTTTATGGCACACAAAGGAAACTACGCAGCAAATAATAAAATGCTCTTACAGAAAAATAACTACGTTTTCTGCTATTATCAGATAGAAAACTTGAAAATGCAAAGAAAAAGATTTGATTAACAATTTTAAAAAAGGTGTAGATTTTTTTTTGAGAGAAAAAAACTATTTTGTAAGTTTTAATTTTAATTTCATCTCTTCCTTTTTTATTTTAACGAAATAAGAATTGTAATTTATGAAGAAATATTCTGAATGTAACTTGTTGGTTTATTTATTTAATTTAATTGATTTTTGATGACTGAATGTACTTTTGGAAATATTTGTATTTAAGTTTTAACTTAAAGGATTTTATATATATGCTATATAATATACTATATATTACTTAGTTTTGAAGAAGTTTATTTAAATAAATAAAATGTTGAATATTTATAATTTTTTTCATTATTTAAATTAGTTATCGACAAATCCCGACATTATCCTTGTTATCCTCACTGTATATTATTTTGAACAACAAATAAAAAAATGTTTTTGTTAAAAAAAAAAAACATTAATTCTAATTTATCTTCAGACTTTGACTATTTTTCATAAAATATAAGGAAGGTAAGGTATTTGAGTAAAAATACAAGAAATAAGATTTGCTCTTATTTTTAGTATTTTTAGAGACCATAAACAGTTTTTTATTTTAATTTCATTCCATACAATTCCTTTCTGACTTTAAACATTCGTTTGTCGATTAAGTCGTCGATTTGTTTAGACAGATTTAAGGTAAGATTTTGGCGTAAAGAGTAAAGTAAAAAAGTTTTATTTTTTTGCTAATTTTTTATTTTTATTCAAAATAATTTATATGAATTTTTAAAAGTTCCAGGATATATGCAAGTTTGGTGAGTACTGAATAGTCTTTTAAGTCTTATAACTCAAAATCCATAATAAAAATAATCTCCCCGCCCCCTCAAAACAAATTCTCTTTCAGAAAAAAGTCTTATATTATTCATCTAGACTAAGATTACACACAATCTATAGCTATATCTATAAATTTACAACACAAAAATTTCTCTTTTTATTAATAATTTTTCTTGCGCGTATCTTGCAGTGTCTAAATGGACATCTGATGTGTGCTGGATGTTTTACACATCTTCTTGCCGATGCTAGGCTCAGGGATGAAACGGCAACTTGTCCAAATTGTCGCGTAGAGATCAGCAAAACATCGGCAACAAGGAATTTGGCTGTCGAAAATGCCGTCTCTGAATTGCCATCCGAGTGTCAGTATTGCAGCAAACAGTTTCCCAGAAATTCCTTGGAACGACACGAAGAAACACTCTGTGAAGAAAGGTAAACAAACAGATAATTAGACAAAATAATATTAAAAGTACAATAAATTGATTTACCAAAATCCCCTACGATTGTCCTAGACCAGTGGTTTTCAAACTTTTTTTGCCGCGGAGCTAAAATAATCTCGAGGCACCCTTGTCGGGCTACAAATTGTCGGCTTAAATTGGTTTGAAAACTTAGGAAAATAAAAGAAAAACAATACAAATTTAATACTCAACTGTCTTTAATGGGCTGAATTAAATTGTTTGGAAGATTCTTTCAGTTTATCTAAAGTTTGATTAATTTCACCCTCAAATCACTTGATGCAGGGAGTTTGCTCCTGCACCTGTTTTTAATGTAAGCGTATGTTGAGAATGCAACTTTGAGAGAAGTGGCGGTTTCATTTAGTTTTTTAAAGATGTCGGAAAGGTATCCTAATTTAGGAAGCCAATCGACATCAGTGAATTGTAGGATAAAAGGCTCTTCTAAATTAGATTGATTGCATTCCAGATGCCTTTCTAATTTGGATGGAACCAAGCAGCTGTTAGCAGCTGAAACAATTTTAAGACAGATAACGCATTACCCTTCCGGTGATTATTCGTTCCCAACAGAAACAAAGCCAAACAATGTGAATTAGCAAGGATCATATTTCCTTGTTTTTTTCGGATTATCTTTTGATTGTGAGTTGCGTTTTCGCGAACTGAGGCAGACGAACTTCAAAGATTTAGACTCGCAGATGTCTGCTGGGATATTTCGGGCCTCCGACGATGCTAGTTGTCTTTGCATCAGTCGCGTCAGAAGCTTCAGTGAGTTCATCACCTTTCCGTTTTAAAGACCCAAATTTTAGCCAATTGTCCATAATTCAGCAATAAAAGTAGAAACTCAAATTCGTTTACCTCCTCATGTAATTTTCTTTTAACATTTTTTTACATTTCTTGATTATTGCTGCGACACCCCAGGCATACGCTCGCGGCACCCCAGTTTGCCGCGGCACCCCAGTTTGCCGCGGCACCCCAGTTTGCCGCGGCACCCCAGTTTGCCGCGGCACCCAGTTTGAGAACCACTGCCCTAGACTATCACTGAACAGTATCAAAAAAATGACGAAATTAGTAATTAAGCGAAGACTGCACTGCCAAAATTAGACTAACTGTACAATTTCCTGTAGTTTGAATTTTGCTTATAGGATAGCAGGATGTAAATTTAGTAGGATCGGTTGTCCTTGGAGGGGTCCTTTGCATGAAAGTAGACAGCACGAAACGGAATGTGTTCATCCGAATCGTACTGGAGCTGAAGTAATGGACGCTCTGCAAGTCATGGATCAAAAATTAGCCGATGAGAGGATTCTGTATGACAATATCTTTGATTTGTTGGCTTACGAAAAAATCACATTTAACGGTAAAGAAAATGCGCCAGTGTAAACAAAACGTTGGATGCATTTTTCCTCAACTCGTCCTCTAGTCTAATCTATGAATTTTCATTTTCGTTTTTTAGATTTGCAGATGAAACCTTATCGTACAGATGAATTTGTGCATCGTTTGTTTTACGAAACGTCTCGCTTTTCTGCGTTTAATAACCAATGGGTTGTGAAGGCCCGAATCAACAACAGCCAAAAAGATCCCACTCAAAGTTCCGAACGTGATATGACATACCAAGTTAGTGCAAATATTATATATTGTTTGTATATTATAGTATATTTTGTAATTAGGGCGGTAAGTTGTAAATTTGACGCGAGAGCGAAATTGGGACACATTTCGCACATTCCCTCGAGAGGGCAATTGACAATACCGCCCGTGTTACAAACTATATTTTTTATTACTCATGCGAGGGGATGTATCTTACAAGTATGGGATCCAGTGACCATCCAAAAAAATGGAATCAAAAATGAAGAATTTGCTTTTTCAATTGTCTCCGTTGGTGTAGATTCGTCATAAGAACTCTCCTCAGTCTCCAGTATCACCATAGAATCTGTACTCATTTTAAAACGTTTTCTTTAATTTTTATTTATATTTTGTTATGAAAAAAAATACACTTCTCACTTTAACGTCACTTTTTTAATATTGAGGTCTTGATTGTGTTTATTTTATTTATTTTTTTCTTTATTTTTTTTAATAAAACCTAGCGATATTGAATATTTGCGTGCGTTACCCAGGTTATGTGGAAATACAACGAGAAGTGGCATTTCTCGTATTAAAAAACGTGCGTCAGGAAGTACTTTTTGCGCAAGAGTAATAATTTTTTTTTCTATATCGTATCATAATATTTTTGTCAATGAGTCAATGATAATGAAATCATTGCTTATCAAATATCTATTTCAAAATTATCCATATATTATTGGTAGATAGATTTAAAAACAGTATATTTTAGTTAGTAAAGTAATATACTAATTTTAAATGTTTTGGAATTGTTGGGTTTGAAGATTTATATATTAAGAATGAAACACTTGGGTCTTTTCTTTAAAAATTATATTTATAATATAAATGTATACATTTCGTTAACTAAGTTAACATCGTCAGTATAACTCAGTTTTACTGACGATGTTAACTTAGTTAACGAAATATACTTTTATATTACAAATACAAATTTTGAAGAAAAGACCCAAGTGTTATTACATTCTTAATACTAATTTTAATTATTATTTTTAGTTAATGTTGAAGACGAAGGCAACCACGACGTTAAGTATATATTACATTATACTGAAAGGGCCGTTTGGTGACATGAAAGTTCAACCGAGGATTTACAAACACGATTTCTCCGAATTGGAAAATGAAGGGCCGTACATGCCCTTGTCTTTACCCGATACCGCTGAATGCAATCGGCTGCTGGCAGCTAAAACAATAAATTTCAGGTAATTTATAATATGAAATACAAATTGAGGAGTGGAACTGAAAACCTAGTTAAGTGCCAAATCAAATATTTTAAGGAAATAGATTTTTCTTTTTTAATTTTCACATTAGGTCGAGACTTAACACGATATTTCTTTGTTTGTTATTCTTAGGTTTTTTAACTACTTTCCAGTCCATTTGAACATGCTCGGTTTTCAGGTTACTGGGATTGGCATTTACCTCACATTTCGTAAAAAAACTAAATTGATTTTTATGGCACTTAACTCTGTTTTCACTTTATCTATCGTATCGTATTTGCAACTCCTCAATTTATCTCTCGTATCGTATTTGCAACTCCTCAATTTATCTCTCGTATCGTATTTGCCGACGACACCTACACTTTGGTGATGATATTGTACTTACTAGCAGTAAGAGAATGAACTAGGAACCAGATGAACTAGGGATAATGGTAGGTTCGGCATTATGCTTGGTAGGGCTAATGAACTTGAAGCAATCGAGCAATATAATTATCACTAAGGCAACTTGTCTGTGCAACTTGAGAGATTAGTTTGGAGCAGTGGTTCTCAAACTTTTTATCTCTGCGGCATCCTTATGGAGCTAAAAAAATCTCGCGGCACCCTTGTCGGTCTACAAAAATTTCGCGGCACAGCTTACCCTCAACACAGTCTGAAAACTTAGTTGTCTTTTATGGGACGAATAAAATTGTTTGGAAGATTTTTTTATTATTTCCATTAAGTTTATCCGAAGTTTGGTTAATTTGTCCCTCAAATCACTTGATACAGAGAGTTTGCTCCTCTACCTGTTTTTAATGTAAGCGTATGTTGAGAACGAAACATTGAGAGAAGTGGCCTGATCATTTAGTTTTTCGAAGTCGTTGGAAAGGTATCCCAATTTAAGCCGCCAATCGACATCAATCGTTAGATAAAAGGCAACCATTGCAACCGCTCCATCGCTGCAAAATCAATACACCTACTCCAATTCAAATAATTTTTCTGTATATATTTGTCTGATAACTTTGAAAATTTCCTCGCCAGTGGTGTAAGTTTCAAGCAATTTACTCATCAAAAGTTCTTTTTCTATTTGCATTTCGAATAGATACCTTACAAACACAAGAAAAGCAGCAAGTCTGCTGGTGGGACATTTCGTCTTCTCCGACGATGCTGGTTGTTATTGAATCAGTCGCTTCAGAAATTTCAGTGAGCTCATCACCTTTCCGTTTTAAAGACCCAGTCACGTTTACATCCTCATGTAATTTTCTTTTAACATTTTTTTTACATTTCTTGATTAATGCTGCAGCACTCCAGGTATACGCTTGCGGCACCCCAGGGTGCCGCGGCACCCAGTTTGAGAACCACTGAAATGAACCACAAAAATAAAAATTTCCGTAATGATCAGCGACCTCCAACGGAGAAGCTGAACCAAGAAGAAGAACTTGATGAAGTCTCCCAAGAGCTTAGCCTGAAAATGAATCATCAGAAAACTAAAATCATGAGTCCGAGCAATATAATGGTCAACATCGGAAATCTAACGCTTGAGAAAGTAGATGAGTATGTATATCTGGGACACAGAAAAACTTCAACTTTGGAAAGGACAATCGGCAGCCAGTATTGGCTTGACCTGGGCGGCGTTTGGCAGGCTCAGCTACATTCTCCGAGAACCACGTAACCCCATAAAACTCCAGAGGAAGGTTTATGACTCCTGCATCTTACCGGTCGCAATGTATGACCTCGAGACTGTAATTCTAACGATGTACAGCGCATATAGACTACGAGTCTGCCAGCTAGCGATGGAGCGTGCAATGCTGGGAAACAACCTCAGGGACAAAATTCGAAATGAAGAAATTAGGAGGAAAACAGTGGGTGTGGTGGAGCGAGTAGTGAGTCTTAAGTGGCAATGGACAGGTCACATAGCGAGAGACATCGTATTTATTTATAATGTAATAATAATACATTGCCGCCGGCTCTCCGCTTTCGCACTGAGCCGGTTATCTTAAACTAATTTATAACTATATGGCTAAGCTTAACAAAGGTTTATCTAGTAAAATAGGAATATGAATAGGTATAAATAGGTAAGGTAATTATTAATGAAACGTTTGGTCTTGGTCTCTAAACCTTGTCTAGTCTTGGGTGATCTTGTCTGGTTTTGTCTCGTCTTTACTGGCCTTGTCTGGTTCTATCTGGTCTTGTCTGATCTTGTGTGGTGTTGTGTGGTCCTATTTGGTCTTGTATGGTCTTGTCCGTTCTTGCCCAGTCTTGTTCGGTCTTGTTCCGACTTGTACCGTCTTGAGTAATCTTGTCTGAACATATGTGTGATTATATGTCCGATATGTCTGGTCTTGTGTGGTATTGTCAGGTCTTCACTGATATTATCTGGTCTTGTTTGGTCTTGTCAGATCTTGTGCCTTATCTTGTCCTGTTTGGTCCTCTGTGATCTTTGTCTGGTCTTGTCTTGTCGGGTCTTTTCTTCTTGCGCCTTATTTTGTCTGGTCTTGTATTAATTAAACGGTAAGGTAATTAAACATAGCGAGAGATAGCAGCAAGTGGAATCACCTTGGACACTCTCTTACAACTGAAAGTGCACGTAGAGCTTCAGTAATATATTTTTGAGCCCTTCTAATGTCGTGCTTTATCTAATGGAGCTTAGTAGAAAATTGAATCTTTCTCAAAATTGGCTGGTTCCTTATGCCACTTATTACATTTTCACTTTTTTCTTATGCTACCTCATGATATTTAGGTTGGTTCCTTATGATATTTCATTACATTTTGGCTGGTTCCTTATGCCACTTCATTACATTTTGGCTGTTTCTTTACGCCATTTCATTACATTGTTTTAACACATATAATTAGAATGTGTCTGTGCTTTCGAAGATTTCAAGAAGGCTTATAATTCAATTGATCGTCAATCCCTTTTCAGCATCCTGAAAGAACCAGGACTAGACTCAAAAACACTAAAATTGACCAAACAGACCCTCACTGATACGAATTTAAAAGTAAAATTCATGGGGGAAATCTCAGACAAATTCCTGGTAGAAACATGTGTCCAGCAAGGATATGGACTGTCACTCATCCTCTTCAACCTTGTCGTAGATAACGTGATGAGGAAATGGAAAAAGAACTGAAAGCACAAAATAGCTAGAACACAATGAACATAGGCACAGAAAAACAAGCTCGAAATTCCATGCTATGGAATATGACCTGGCTCTTCTGTCCAGTGATGAATTCACAGCAATAAAGCAAAATGAAAGTCTCCAAGAATGTGCAAAAAAAAGTCAGACTGCAGATCTCCTTCCAGAAAACAGATTTTTTCGCTTCAAAACTATACGTCTCAAGTAGAGATGAGCATGAGATCCCATCGACCCATTCCATCCCATCCCATCGTCCCATGGAATGGGATGAGTGGTATGAACGATGCGTGGGATGGGATGGGACGACAAATTTCGGACAAGTTTTAATAATCTAGTAAATCTAGTTCGTGCATAATTAATTGCTTATCGTGCCAATACGCACATTTTCCATAATATATCCAGCCCAGGACATTTGTGTGACAACGAAGTAGTTCCGTCTAAGGATCTGTTTGCGACGAAAAAGGATTACTCACTGTCAGCTAAAGTAATTAAGGAAAAATTCAATTTGAACGAATTATCGTTAAGAAAGTGAACCGAAAAGAAAGTCTGCTTTATGGGAAAAATGGGATGAATTGGACGGGTCACGCGACCGGGATGGGATGTGATGGGACGAAAATTTTAGTTTTGTGGGATGGGACAGTGGGATGAAAATGGGATGGGACAGTGACAGGGATCCGTCCCATGGGTTGGGATCTGGAACGAGAAACTCGTCCCATGCTCATCTCTAGTCTCAAGTCTAAATACGAAATATGGATAGATCAACAGTCTCTCACTTCAAATACTTGGGTAAAATCTTCGAACCTGCTGAAACCGAAAAAATAGCTCAAAACACCCGTGTCCAAAAACTCGGAAGAGCATATGGGAGAACAAGAGAAATTTTCAACAAAAAAGATATGTCGCTCCGTGTTAAGATTAAACATTACAATACTGTAATCAAACCTGAAGCCCTATATGCAGGAGAAAAAAGGCGAGGTAGAAAATATCCTAAAAGAAGAGAAAAATCATAAGGAAAATCTTAGGACCAAGACATTCGGAAGATACTTACCACCTACAATCACGGAAGTCCATAGAAAAATTATCTAATATTGGAGCAGACCTCGGGAAAAGAAGCTTAAAATTTTATGGAAATGTTAACCCACCAAATTCTTGAAAGAGTTCACAAACGACTTTCTGCTGGACACAACAAAAGCAGACAGAAATGCTCAAATTCAACCAGAAGAAATTTTGGACTTACACATATACAAAGGAAAAATTGATAAGTGGGAAGTTGTTCCAGAGAATGAAAATACCGAAATCAAAATGATCAGGTATCAAATGGACGGAAGAAAGGATCTTTAGTGAACAGATGAAAGCATCCTGGATCCTCCACAAGCGAAATCAAAAATAAAGCTTTGTGTGTTCCTAAAGGGACCGTCCATGCTAAATAATAATAATATATACAGTATAATCTTGATAATCCGACACAAATGGGACCAGATAACCGCCGGATTATCAAAAAATTCCGGATTATCAGCATTAAAACAAAACTAACAGTTTTACATATTCTGTGTACAATTGAATTTCAGAAAGAATAAAATATGTAACTACATAGGTAAATGTGTACTTACAAAAAAATATGTACAAACTTAGAGCGGATAGTAAGACAGTTGTAGAGTGGAGTTAGCTTGGTCCGAATCGTCAATCAAGTTTTCAGAGTTAAAAGCAGGGTGTGTTGGTCAGACCTTTTTCCAAGAACACTGGATGGTGTTGTTTTTGACTTTATTTCTTCTGTGCGCGAGGTTTATATCCGGCGCGGGACAGCGTAAAGACACGTGTTTGCCCAGAGCGTCGGATTACTGAACGTGCCAGATTAGATTATCCTGTAGTGATATATTTTCGACTTCTTCTGACCATCGACCATCTTCTGGCTCCCATCTTTCGTAAGTCATCCTCTACATCAGCGTTTCTCAAAGTGGGCGATATCGCCCCCCAGTGGGCGATGACGTCGTTTTGGGGGTCGCTACGTGGCCAAGGGACAATATAGGGGGCGGTAGGTAGCTAGGGGGCGGTAGGTAGCCAGAGGGCGATATAAGGGGCGGTAGGTATCACGAGCTATACAATGCATTTCTGATAATTTAAAACAAACAAATACGTTCAACAAAATTGTTCCGTGTTCAATTCGCTGCTGGCCGAGTATCGATAATCGCACGCACACACACAGCCAGCGTTACTAACTCTACCAATTTTTCGGTAGATCTACCACCTTTTAACACCTAACCACCTGACATACGTCTCTCAGACCCAAAGTAGCAGTAATTTGCTCACTTGAGACGTAAGACAGGTGGTTAAGGATTAATGACTTTTCTAAAAAATTTTCTAAAAAATGGTTTTCTAAAAAAAAAATTATATGATTTTATTTCTATAAAAATTAGAAAGTCTTCACTTTCATTTCACGAATTTTTCTTTCTAGAGGGATCCCCGCATGTTAATTTTTATTTGAAATATTTCAAAAACTATCACAATAATTGTTGTTAATTATTTAAGAATTCATTTATTATTAATCTAAATAGGTTCTCAGACCTAAACTTACAACCTATTTTGAATGTTGATGTTACAAGAAATTACCTCTGTTAAGTTGGTAGGACCAACGAGGAAAAAAAATCCGCGCAGCACATAATAATCTGCTATTTATCCGCAAAGGATTGTAACAAAAAAAAATCCCGCACTTCCCATTCCTCGGGAAAACGGGGTCCCTCTAACTTAACAGAAAGTTAGCGGAACCCACCCTAAAAATATTTATTTTGCGGAAATAAATGCACCGGAATTATCCGCTTTTTATTCGCAAACCAAGTGCAAAAAAATCCGCACTTTTCATTTCCCGGGAAAAGTGGGGAAGTTTTTTTATTCCGCGGAATTTGTTTGTGGATAAAAGGATATTTTCGGTGTTTTTTTTTTCTTAAAATAATCATTTTTAGGGTCTGCTTTTCCACGGTGGAAAAGTACATTTTCCGGCTTTGTGTTTTGCGGCGCTTTCTTTCTCTCTATCCAATAATTTTTTATGGGTTCCGACTTCATTGTATGATTTTCTATTCGAGGTGAAAAATACATTTAAGGATTTTACTGAATGATATTTGCAAAATTTACTAAGCAATTTTGCAGCTTTATCATTTAGTGAAGTCTTTAAATGTATTTTTCTCCTCAAATAGAAAATCATCCAATGATGTCGGAACCCATCAAAAATATTGGATAGAGAGAAAGAGAGCCGAAGAAAATAATAGGTATAAAACTTAACTAAAAACAGTCAAAATTTGTTTACATCCGCATATATTACCTGCGTACCCGAATACAATAAAACTACACTGACCTCACCCCATCGTAGGTGGAAGGATGACAACCAATAAGAACATTTCATATTTGAAAGGACCTAGCATGCCACCCGCATCTTTGAAAGGCCCTAGCATGTCGCCGCCGATGCGTCTTTGAACGGACCAATAGGAATAATAAAGAAAGCAGGAGATGCGCACGGCTTATGTGGCGATTTGGCCGCGCAAAAACAAAAACTTTCACAAATTTTCCCAGGAAATGAGAAGCGCGGATTTTTTTTCTCTCGCGGCATTCGTTTGCGGATAAAACGCGGAAAATGCCGGTGCATTTATTTCCTCAAAATAATTATTTTTAGGGTGGGTCCCGCTAACTTTCTGTTAAGTTAGCGGGACCCCATTTTCCCGGGAAATGGGATGTGCGGGAATTTTTTTTTTACAATCGTTTGCGGATAAAAAGCGGATTATTATGTGCCGTCGCGAAATTTTTTTTCTTTGTTGGTCCTGCCAACTTAACAGAGTTCAAGAAATTGCGGCTTGTCCACACTAGCGCGTGTATTCTTGATACATAAATTTTACTTTTAACGTTGCTAGATTTCTAGTAAATATTTAAGTGTTTTCGTTGTTTTATAATAAAAATTTCGATAGAACTGAATAATTTTCAGTATCCTATAAAATAGTTGGTAATTCAAAATACTTTTACTCAAGAAAGAGAAAAAAACACATATAATACGATAGATTTGGGGGGGGCTCTATTAACTTCAGCATATCAAAGGTGGGCGATGAGACAAATAAGTTTGAGAAACACTGCTCTACATCATCCAGCCATCGTTTCCGTGGTCTCCCTTTGCACCTTCTGCCACCTGGGTTTCCTCTGTGTACCTTATAATAAGTGTATCAAACAATATAACCAAAAAATAAATTGAATTTATTCAATAAAATAAATAATCAATAAAATAAAAAATGCTTTTGGATCGATACAAGCACATGGTAACTGAATCGTAACCACTAATAGGGTCATTACACTTTTTTACTCCAAAGGCTGTCGATTATAGCAGAATGTCACTTCTAAAACCCGAAACGATTTACATACAACTGCTATGCACTACGGTCGCCACATGAGCTTATATAACCTACAAGTCAACTCTTGTTTATCTCGTCGGGATAATAATCGGCCAATTTAGAGATGTCTCTGAATTGTGGGGCGAGCATCAGAAATATGCATGAATCAGATAGGCGGGCGAACTAGGAATAGATATGCGATCCACGGAGTGACCAATCCTGATATAAAGCATAAAATTGCATCAAAGATTAAGGATTTTGCAGAGAAAAAACAAACTTTTAGTTTATCAGATTTTTATGGATCTATTATTCGGTATATAATCCGGTGCGGGGCAGCGTAAAGAAAAGACGTTTTCCCACCAAAGCGCGATTAGCGGATTACTGAACGTACCGGATTAACCAATCCTATATTAATATATAGAATTGGAGATATATAGGTAATATATAATTGGAGATAATGAAGTTATTTTTACTTCTAATAGTAAAAAAACATCAGGGTTAATGTTCAATTGGGTTTTTTTAATCTTTTATAATTTAAAAAATGCTATTTATATATTTTATTTATTAAATGTTACATTTTTCTTATTGTTTAACAACTAAAAAAGGAACATATGAAGGAATAGTCCAACAAAAGTCCATTCCTGTATTTTCATTCAAACAAATTTCCATTTGAATAAAATTCCAATCAAACAATCATTTGAACATTTTTTTTTTCGAACATAATTCTTTTGAAAAATTTTGCTGAATCCCTTCAAATGAAGTCATTTTTTGTAATGTATAAGAATTTGTAAAATATTTTTTGTTTCAGATTAATAATGTTTTTATGTTCCAAGTAAACATAAGTTGAACATCACTTCGCTTCAGATCTACACAAAATCACATTGAGTTTAAATATTTAATAATTTTAGAAAATTCGGTTGATTTAATATTATTGTGTCATATTTAATAAATATATACATATAATTTTAAGGTATATGTATACATATATAACGCAAATTAAGACAGTGATTGAAGATTTTTTTTTAACTTTTTATTGTTTTACGTTAGAATTTTTGAAGGAAAAAATATTGGGAAGTATTGAACTCAAATAGATGGTTAGAATCTTAATTATTTTTTTAATAATTCTTGAAAATTTATTCGAGAGATCTCTAATTATTTTTATTTTGTTAGATTTATTTAGAAGTAAGTTTGTTTAATATAGATTTATAACAAAATATTTAAATATATAAAAAAATATATTATTTTAATGTAATTATATTTGCAATA
The DNA here is from genome assembly GCA_944588485.1 of Phosphuga atrata. Classification (NCBI taxonomy): domain Eukaryota; kingdom Metazoa; phylum Arthropoda; class Insecta; order Coleoptera; family Silphidae; genus Phosphuga; species Phosphuga atrata. The sequence goes on along the minus strand of OX155892.1, from coordinate 84,808,676 downwards.
TTTATATAGAGATAGTTTATATTTATTTTTAAAGAAAGTTTTATTTTCTAATATCACTTTTTAGAATATTTTTCTTTTTATTTCTTACTCTGTTACCGAAGATTTTTTCTTTTTTACATATTGTGCTATAGCATTGATTTATATATTGACTAGGTTCTGATTTTTTATATTTAGTTTTACTAATTGTGTAAATGCTATTTTGTCAAACACTTCAAATTTAAAATATATGGTATTATATATTATCTTGTTTACTTATTTTTCTTCCTGTTTATTAAATTAGTAAAAAATATTATCCAGTTTTCTGGACCAAATAATTAATCTTTAATTTGGTAAAAATTTAGTTTGCTATAAGTTATAGAAGTATTTATTATGCCTCATTGAAAATTAAAGGTCGAAATAATAAATCGGTCATAAAGGTTATTTCATTATGCTGATTTCTACATTGATATACACGGTGCGTTCACAAAGTTTTTTCTTGAGTCGGACGTTCGTTATTGAATAAAGTTATGTGTGCAACTGAGCAAAGCCGTTACAGAGACTTATGGTATGATTCAATTGACCTTTAAAGAAGAAGCCATATCACTTGCATTGATTTTCATATGGCACAAGAGGTTCACAGATGGCCGCGAGGACGTTAAAGAAGATGAGCGTGCTGGGAAACAATCAACAAGCCAAACTCAAGAAAATTTGGTAAAACTACGTCAACTTCTAAACACAGGCCGTCGTCTTAGTATTAGATTACTTGCCCATGAACTGTGTTTATTATTTCTTTTAAAGCCGGGCGAAAAAGTGGTGCTTATGCGAAGATAACCGGCCGAATTTTACGATTTTACTAGGATTTGGAAAAAGACTCACAAAAACCAAACGAAAAGCAATATTTACAAAATTCAAAATTGAGAACAAAACAGGGACGCAAATTTTTGTATATTCAATGACGTAATCAAATTACGTAATTCAAATTACGTAAATAACAAAGGTATAAACAAAATAAATAAAAATTAAGTTTTCTATTTCAAAACGTAATTGCACATAGGAAAAGTCTTCTTTTTATCATAAATTTGGGTTATGTTAAGGGTCCAACGACGCTGCGCCGGCCGCTTGTGTTGAATTTCTACGGTATTCCTCTCGCGTATAAGCAAGCAGTATCAACAACTGGAATAGAATATAAAAGTTAAACCGAAAAAATATTGATTTGAATTCTCTCGTAATGAAATTAGACTATATACTATTATAATAGTATATTTTGCAACTAGAGCGGTAAGTTTCCCTCTTTTTAAGCCGTCTCGAGCAAATGTGCGCACTCACTTCGTTCGTGCGCCCAATTTCGCTCTTGTTAAAACGTTTTCTTTTGTGGAAAAAACCATTTCCAAAACAAAGATCGTGACAAACTTGTTATGAGTGAGGGCATAAAGATCGGAAGCACCACATTTGAAATGATCCAGACATGCGAATTACATAGAAGAATTAACCTTGGATAGGCAGCCTACGGAAAATTAAAACATGTCTTTAAAAGCGATCTTCCCACCTTCCTAAAGAGAAACAATGGAAAGCAATGAAGGAGGGCTATGACCAGCTGTGGACGTCGAAGGCTGGTTGATGACGATGATGTATATTGTATTCTGTCTCTGCTCCTGACTGCCATGTATATACCCTCCTCAGGTGTAATTTGAAGGTGTTTATTACAATAAGGTCATTCTCCTGGCAGAATTAAATGAGGCCTAACCCATAGCTACTCACTATATTTTGATATTGTCCAGTATCAATTTTGGCGTTGAAATCTCCCAAAATTATGGTGTTATCTGCTTTTTTTACGAGCCATAAAGCACCATCCATGTCGCTGTAAAAGCTTTCGATTTCATCGTCACTACTAGTGGATGTTGGTGCATAAACTTGTATTATGTTGGAGTTTTAGTAAGATGACTGTCAGATATTGGTATAAAAGCAATAACAGATCTTGCTTTTTGTTTTATCATGATGACTGCAACACCGTTGTAGTGGTTGACATTTTCATTTCCAGCAAAGTACATCTTGTATTCATCAATGTCACATTCCCCAGACCCCTGCCAACTCATTTCAGTCACTCCTAAGATATCAATCTTTAACCTTCTCGTTTCTTTTAATGCGTTGTGTCTTGCCTGGAATGAACAAGGTTCTTACATTACAAATAGCAATTTTCAAGTTGATTGGTTTTATATTTTCTGTCTTCCCTCCATTTGTTGAGTTATGCATGGTAATCAGCACTTTCCCCCCCCCGGAGATCCGATTGGGAGAATTACTCCGGAATTGATTTTAGTATTGACTGCCATGTTGGTTTTCTACTAGGGGTGCCTTTCATCATCATCTGTGACGCTACAGCCCTATGCGGGTCCTGGCCTCCCAAAGTGTCTTCCTCCATTCATCCATATTTTGTGCTAGTCCTCTCTAGCCTTGAACTTTGATGCGTCTTCTGTTACTCCGTCTTCCCATCTGAGTTTTGGCCTGCCTCTTTTTCGTCCTCCCTGTAGTTGGGCGTCTAATAGCCTTTTTGGTACGCTATTTTCCGGGGCTCTTGCTACATGTCTTGCACATTGTAACTGCATTATATTATCATTAATATTAACATTATTTTTTGCTCTGGTTTTGATGTCGGGTTTTTTGGTGTTGCAGTTCAAAGTTGTATCAACGTCGCCATGTACCCTTTGAAGATTGTGCGTAAGATTTTCCTCTCAAAAATGCTTAGGAGGTTGACGTCTTGTTGGCTTATTGTCCATGTTTCCGCGCCATATGGTACTACAGTCAGTATTAGAGTCTTGTATATGACCATATTCGTCTTTCTAGTAATGCTAGCGTTTGCTAGTTGTTTTCGTAGTGCGTTGTAGCACCTGTTACCGAGCATTATTCTCTTTCCTATTTCAGTCCTGTAATTTTTTGTTTCGATTGTAAGTGCTTGACCGAGATCATGTAGTGCCCTTTGCGACGTGGTTATTGGTGTTGTTGTCCGCCTCCTCGAGGGCTGAATAACTTCTAGGGGTGCCTTTACATGCCTTTAATACAGTGGTTCACCGTTGTGTTCTGTATCCCACGCCGTTGAACAGTTAATGATTCATCCGCTTTTAGGGAAGATATCTCTTCCCAAGGACATTGAGATGCCGTTACTCTTGTCAGCTCTTCTGCCCTAAGCTGTTGGATCACAAGAGGAGTCTACTTATAAGGACACTCGGTCCTATGATTGTCTACGAGTACGATACTCAAACAACGCGGCAAAGTGCGCAGAGGCTTACCGCATCTTCTCCAAAGCCCAACAAAGCTCGGCAGAGCAAATCACGTGTGAAAAGCATGCACATTGTTTTCTTTAATGCCAAAGGAGTGGCCCACAAAGAGTTTGTTCCTACCGGAAAGACTGTCACAGGTCGGTTTTATGCTGAAGTGCTCAGCCCTTTGAAGGATGGAGTCCGCTGCTTCAGAGACTTCAGAGAAACGATTTTTTTTTGTGTGGGGGTCGTTTGGCCGCAAAGCCTTTCTGCACTGCGACCAACTTGATCTATTGTGCTAGACCCTACTACAATTACTCTCCCAGAAATTCAACTTCGTGAACGAAGATATTCCTGAGAGGCTTGCTATTCAGCTAAAAGGTGGTCATTCAAGACAAATGTGTAAAATGGCTATTAGCGCAATTTACAATAACAACAGGTTTCTGGGCCTAAAGTGAATGTGATAGAATACAATAGGCCATAGGCCGACGTGTTCGAAGGGTCGGCAAACCCGGTATTCACATCGAACCAAACTTTTAAATAAAAAAAAAAGGCCCTCCTTCTTGCTCCAACAGTTAATGATGTTAAATGCACTTTGTGCAAGGTTCATGATTGTACTACCAAACTTACCCCTTATTATGATAGCAACATCGTCTGCATAACCAACCGCCTTATACTCGTTCTTTGTTAACACATCTAGGAGATCATCAACGACCAGGCACCACAGCAGAGGCGATAACACCCCCCTCCCCCCCCCTATGGGCAGCCTCTGGGCCCCCAGTGCGGCGGTAATTTTACGATTGATCAGCATGTCTTGGATCCACTCAATGATAGGGTCTTCGATACCTTTGTTGGTGGCTGCATTCTTTATTGATAAACGGATTGTGTTGTCAAACGCTCCCTCTATATCTATAAAGATACCTACTGCAATTTCTTTGCAGTCCAGTGCTGCTTCCAATGTGGTCGTTAACTCGTGGAGAGCGTCCACTGTAGATTTGCCTGGCTGATAAGCGTATTGGTGCTTATGGAGAGGATTTCTTTTGAGAGGTCCGCACCGTATGTGATTGTACACAATTTTTTTCATTGTTTTCAGGAGGAATGAGGCTAATTCGTCGGTAGGACTTTGCCAGGTCTTGAGGCCTGCGCCCTACCTTAGGTATGAATATCAGCTTGGCCTCTTTCCATTCCAGCGGTATGTACGCCAGTCGGCTATGGTTTCGATCCCCTTCTGCAACATTGCCGGAAAAATGTCATCAAGTCCGGCAGACTTAAATGGTTTAAAACTGTTCACAGCCCATGCGACTTTTTGAACAGTAAACATGGTTGTGGCCATGGTTTTGCAGATTTTGGTTGGGCGCTTCATCCGTGTTATCCCTTCACCAGTTATAGTTGTTTTAGAGCCGCGAAAGCGCGTCTGCAGTAAAACGGTTAGACTTTCCTCTAAATCTTTGGTATACTTACCACTCGGTGTCTTAATAAGCCCGATTTCATTTGAGTAGTCCTTTGCCAAAACCTTTTGCCGTCTTGCCGTTGGGGCCAATTTAATAAACGATTAGGTTCTTCACCACGACAATGCTCCCTCGCACACGTCGCTGGCCGCCGGCGAAGTTTTGGCTAAGTTCAACGTGAAAACACTGCCGCAGTTGCCCTACAGCCTTGACCTAGTTCCCAACGACTTCTTTTTGTTCCACAGAATCAAAAGAGACTGAAATGGAAGAGAATCAATACAATTCCAACGGTTCAGGCAGCGTCGACAGCCTTCGAAGAGTTTCAGGGAGCCTATCGACAATGGAAAAAACGCTGGCAGTGTTTTGTTGATACCCGCAGGTCATATTTCAAATACTTTTAGTTTGCTGAACAAAAATGTTTAATAAATTTTCTGTTCTGATTGTGAGACCAGTCTTGAATCTTTGAGAACACACTCTCCATGTACTACAATAAAATCCAATTACAAATATAAATAAATTTGTTATAATACATATTTTATAAAAATATTTTCACAAAGGACCATAGGATTCAAATAAAATAAATGTTTTATTGTTACATCCTTTCATAAATTTTAGGTTTAATAAAAGATGGAATAAAATCATTTACAGATAACATTTGTTGATAACATTTTAAAATAATATAAAATTTGGATTCAATTAAACGTTCCATACACTTAATATTCCCTTTTCACCTCCAGTTATCAGCATATTTGTCTAAAATAAATAAAAATATTATTTGAGAATAGTGATATATCAGCTTATGAAATTCAGCCAATTTGATTTCATGATTTCTATTTGGTTGTCTTTGCATAGTAATTTTAGTCTGTCAACTTGAATTTATTGTGGTTTGTTCAAAGTTTTTAAATACATTTTTCAACTTTACGTCTGTAATGAAGTCATTAAAGCACTCATATGAGTTCGTTAATGGCTCGCCCAGTGCGATACAATTTTTTCAATATGTATCGGCGATTTTTTTATTTAGATATGCCATAAAAGGGCGCAAAACAGATAAAATAGTATAAAAAACTTGTTCATAAGGCGTTTTTCGCACTTGTCCTTTAGAAAACTCTTCGCTACGCTCGTCGTTTTCTAAACATGAACACGCGCTGAAAAATCGCGCTAATGGAACTCGCTCTTTAATATACTATTAAAATATAATATACTATAAAAAATAAGTGATATTTTTTTATCAATAACTTTTTATACTTACAATTTTATTATACCAACATGTTCGAATGCGTTGCTTATTGTCTGCAAAATTATTTTGTGGCTGTAATTGCTTTTTGTTAAAATTAAAACTCCGTAAACATTTTCCATCCCCATAATTGGAACCAATCAATGCAATTAAATCATTTTCTTTGTTTGTATATGTTCCAGCTATATAACTATAATCCTCATGTTTCCTCTAAAAACAAAAACAATGAAAATTTATTTATTTAATACATTTATTAATTATATCTATATATTATCGTTAGATTAGGAGCCGACGAGATTTCCTTATCTTAGACTCTAAGGAAGTAATTACACAATTTCAAATTTTATATTCTGTACTCTTTTATAATACCTGTTGGCCTTCAGCCCCTGAGAAAAGTTGGTCTTGACCATTCCCGTTACTTGCTTTGAGTTGCGAACGGCTCACACAAAGCATCTTGAGCATAGTGTGCCAAAGAGTAACAGAAGATATCAGTGTAATTCCATCTATTTATAGATCATGCATATATCATTAAAAGAACGGTACAACAATACTCACAAGCTGTACTTGCAGTGATGAATGAAAATATTAGGACTGGAACCTTCCCAGAGACATGGAAAAGAGCATGACTAGTACTTTTAAGAAATGGCGATAAGCCAGTGAGAGAGCCAACGTCGTACAGGCCCTTATATCTTCTAGACACCAAGGGGAAAACTTCTTGAACAGCTGCTACTGATACGGATAAAAAAGGAGTTGGAAGCTCCAGCAAAATAATTATCCACAAGACAATACGGATTCAGAGAAGTTCGCTCCAGTCGCCACGCGGTAACGGCTATTTTAGACATTGCCGAGAACGTAAAAGCGAAAACAGGACGGAACGACCAAATATGTGTATTCATTAAGTTACGTAACGTGAGAAACGCCTCTAACTCTGCATCCTGGCAGCACAAAATGACCGAAATATCTGGAAAAGGCATGTCCCCATATCTACAAACGATAATAAGGAGCTACCTAAACAACCGTACGATCGGTCACGAAATAGGAAACGACAGCATCAACAGTGGGGTCCCACAGGGATCGGTCCTGGGCCCCACACTCTGGAACGTGATGTTCGATGGAGTGCTCAAAATGACACAATCCGAGGGAGTAACCACAATCGGATTTGCTGATGACCTAGCAATAGTCGTAACTGCAAAGACAGAAAAAGAGCCTGATGCAGAAAGCAAATATAGCGGTCGAAAAAATAAACAAATAGATGAAGTAAGGGGTTAAGGCTTGCGCCTGAAAAAACAGAGGCCGTGCTTCTGAGCGGTAAAAGATAACTCTCACCGATATCCTTTAGGATCCAAGAGACGAAGATCAAAATCTAGGAATGGGTAAAATATCTGAGATTCGTCATACAAGGAGGATTAAGCTTCTCAGCACAAATAAGCTGCGCTGCCTCAAAAGCCACAAAACCGCATACGCGCTGCAAAAGCTGATGCCAAACGTCGGAGGTCGAAAATGCAGCAAACGCAGGCTACTTAGCTCAGTGGCCCACCCCATCATGTTGTACGGGCCTCCTGTGTGGACTAACGCACTGACAGAAAGAAAGAAGCAGCAACTGGCCAAGGTACAAAGAAAATTGGCACTACGGGTTTGCAGTGCATACAGGACCGTATCTAGAGACGCAGTTCTCGCAATCGCCGGTATCGTCCCCAGAGAGCTGACTGCGCAAGAACGTATGTCTTGCTGCCTAGCAGGCCGAGACGGGAGCATACAAAAAGGGGACAATGGACCAGATTATTAATCCCGGACCCAATCCAAAGGAAAGACAGAAAGCATGGAGAACCCAACTTCAAGACGATAAGTTAAGACAAGCTGCAGAGAGGAGGCATCTGAATATACCCACTGGGTAGAATAGGACATACACCTTCAAGTAATGCAAAGAGCGGGCCCGGGGTGTCATGTTTTATGTTCTGTATTATTATTATTATTATATAATAAATGAATTAAAAAAGAAAGCTATTTATAGATAGATTCGAAGACATCGTAATGATAATCTCCTACCTTCAATTGTATATCTATATAGTTAGTTATTTTTACCTTAATAGCTTTTCCCAAAAAATCTCTATCAAATGTAACATAGGGTTCAGGATCTTCCACTTTCCACATTTTAATATCAAAAGTATGTGTAGAACCACAAATAACATCAAGTCCTTTACACCACCACTGAGCCTGTTCAACAGAAGATTCTGTATTTAAAACATCTGTCAAAGCATCTTCTTCCTTTTCTTCTGATAAATCATAGATATTTATTAAACCATCTGTAGAAGCTGAGAGTAATTTGTTGGAATCTTCTGGATGGAACTTTACTTGGGTAATATCATCTTCGTGAGATTCCCAATAGCCTCCTTTCATTTTTGTGTTTCTTGTGTCCCAGAAGAGAATGTATGCATCTCCATTGTGTAAATCTGTACCAGCTGCAAGGAGGAAATTGTTTGGAGATATGTCAAAGCAGGAAATGGGTTTTTCAGTGACTTCTCCTTCCTCTAAAACAAAAATTTACAGAAATTGAATTATTTCGAAAATTTTCCCTTCAATAATTAATAACCTGAAGCTGATTTAAATTCCTTAACACATTGTTTGGGAGTTCTCAAATCCCATAATTTAATACTTCCACTGTTATATGCGACATAAAGTATATTGTTATCAAAATTATTGAATTTTATTCCTTTGCAAGATAAATCATCAGCGGATAAAGTTTCTATTCTTCCAATATTTCCTTCATGTAGAGCATAAATATTCACATCACCATCAGTTGTTCCTACAGCCACATTACAATTAGAACATCTGAAATATTCAATAAACGCCAAATAATCCAATAGATATTAACACTTAAGCAGTCGACTTATATACATGGAGGGTCAGAACTCCACCGACAAACTTTCAGGCTGATTTCGGCTGATACGAAATAAGCATAAGACTTATAAAAATATATTTGGGGGCATAAACGTTTAGTTTGCGTGATACTTGACAAAAAAAAAAACGGAAAAACAATTCCGTTAAAGCAAAACTGACAATAATACACAAAACATAATGTGAAGCGATTAATTTGTACCAAAAAATAGTTGGTGTTTCTTTCCCGTTGCGATAAAACCCAGAAAAATTATCAATTTACCATTGCTTTACGAAATCAATGTTCACTTTCAGTTAATTGAAAATTGTGTGTTGTGCTCATAAACCTACCCAAGTTTATAGTGGCTACAATAGTGTTTCGAAAATGTATTCTTTCAAAGAACTAGCAGATATGCATTTAGCTTATGGTGCTGCTAACGGCCGAGCAGCTGCAAGGATTTATGGAAAAATATTTTCCGAATAGGCTGCAGCCTCATCATACAACTTTTGCAGTAATTTATCGACGTCTTCGAGAACGTGGAAAATTTGAGAGTTCTATGACGGATACAGGGCGTGATAGAACGGTTCGTACTGTGGCATTAGAGGAAAACGTCTTGGATGCTGATGCCAATAATCCAAAAACTAATGCTTGAACTGTAGCAAACAAACTTGGAACCAGTGCTTCGATAAAGTGGCGAGTTTCGCAAAAAAACTGTTACACCCTTTTAGAATTCACAAAGTCCAGCCTAGAATTGTAATGACTTTGCTCTACGAGTACAGTTTTAAAGGTGGTTCTTGAAGAGCACACAACAGAATGAACGCTTTCCAGAGTTGATACTTTTTACTAATGAAGCTGAAGGAATGTTCAATAACCATAACACGCACTTGTGGGCTGCAGAAAATCCTCACGAAATAATTGGTAAAGGTTATCAACACAGATTTTCAATTAATGTTTGGTGTGGGATTGTTGGCAACTATTTGATAGGTCCATTTGTGTTGCCGGATCGATTAATGGGGTCGGCTTACACAAATTTTCTGGAAAATTACTTCTCAATGGATTACTCCAGGTCGATGTACAAATGAGACATGAAATGTGGATTATGCATGATGGTGCCAGACCAGTACATTTTAGTGGCCAGGTCCGTGCATATCTCGATGCGAGGTATCCTCATAAATGCATGGGCAGGAACGGTCCGATACCATGGCCGGCCCGCCATGGTATCGGATGTCTTATGGGGTCCCGCATATTTTATGGGGTATCTGAAAACCATGGTGTACGAAACTCCAGTCAGAGAAATTGAAGAGCTACTGCCACGTGTAACTGAAGCGTGTCGAACTGTTAGAAACAGTGTTTAAACACGTCACGTTTAAACAGTTAGAAACACGTCCACTGTTTTTTGGACGCATTTATCGTTTTTTATTGCGGCAGTGTCGGCTGTGCATTGATCACGGGGAGCGAAATTTTGAACAATTTTTGTAAAATTGTTTTTAGTTCTTTTTTATTGAAAGTGGGAGGAGATTATCATTACGATATCTTCAAATCTGTCAGCAGCTGGAATTACACGGATATCTTCTGTTACTCTTTGGCACAAGATGCGTGGTGTGAGCCGTTCGCTGCGTCAAAGCAAGTAACGGGAACGGTCAAGACCAATTTTTGCCAGGGTCTGTTTTTGGTCTTGACCGTTCCCGTTACTTGTATTGACGCAGCGAACGGCTCACACCAAGCACAGATTTGAAGATATCGTAATGATAATCTCCCACTTTCAATTCTAATATTAATTTAGTTCAAACCATGACATCTCATTTTAAACGTTCTTTTTTATGTTTGTAAATTTTATCAATAAATTGTACCCCATTGCTTGTGATACTGGTAAAACTTTTTTGTAAAGCGTTGGTTAAGCGTTTTTGATGTATTAAGAGTTTTATGCTTATTTTGGACAATAGAATCAGCTCTGGAAGTTTGTCAGTTGAGTTGTGACACACCCAGTATATATGATAATCCTCAAATATATACATTTATTATCATTTAAACTTTTAAAGCAAATGTTTCAAAATTCAAAAAATGTAAACTAGAATTAGATAATGCAAAATCAAGTTAATTGTGTCTTAGCCAACATTTCACCATTTACTCTTTTTAATAATATCTATTTATAATATATCTTTTCGAATATAATCCTTAACCCTTCGAACCTATTAGCCAGTTTACAGATGATATAAAGAACATTATTCCTCATTCTACCACATGTTGGGCAGGTGGTAGAATGAGGAATTCAGCGAACTTCCCAACCTGAATTCCTCCACCTATATTCTACCACCTGCCCAACATGTGGTAGAATGAGGAATAATGTTCTTTATATCATCTGTAAACTGGCTAATAGGTTCGAAGGGTTAAGGATTATATTCGAAAAGATATATTATAAATAGATATTATTAAAAAGAGTAAATGGTGAAATGTTGGCTAAGACACAATTAACTTGATTTTGCATTATCTAATTCTAGTTTACATTTTTTACATGTCCCATTGTATATTACATTTGTACATAGCATTATATTAAATGTAAACATGTAATAGTATATATACAATAAATGCTTTAAAAAAAATAAAATAAAAATAACATACATATATACCATATACCTGTTATTACCATTTAGATCTGTTTACTGCTATTTGCTCACTAGGCTGAGGCAACCATTGAAAAATTGAATTTACTGATAGATTTTTTGCTTCTGTGACTATAGCTGAGTAATTAGTGAAAAACAAGGTACACACACATTTATGCGCTAGTGCAATGAAGAGAAAGAAGTTCCCTAAAGAAATTATTTCTGAAAATAAATTGCAGATGAGACTCTTTGCTGTACAATACAAACGCAGCTTTCTATTGGAATAATGAGAAACCAATATATGAGGGATATTCAGTTACTACTTTACTTTTCAACAAAATCCCTGCTAATCTTAACACACTTATCCCAGTGAAACACAATCAGTGCTAGCAGGAACTCCAACATTACCAAAACCATAGCTCATAATATAATCTGTAAATAGGTAGCTACTAAGCACTGGCTACAGTGGGATAAAACAAAGGGACAGAAGCATAGCAAGTGAATGCTAAAAAAATCATGGGTCTACTGAACTCCTGAACTCCTACAACTGAAAAGGAAGCAGATCAAAATTGTGGCCGGCCTACTTACAGGTCACTGCCCTTTACGAAAACGTCTGCACAAAATGGGGATCTGGAGAGATGAACCACTGTGAAGACTATGCTATGAAGAGGATGAAACTGCCTCTCAAATAATATTCCATTGTGAAGCAATTGCACATAGGATACTCAAACTTAGCATTACAGCAAATGAGATCCATGTGAAAAACATGGTGCATAGACTCCTAGAAGTAATACAGGGGCTGGATCTATTCACATGAACAGGACATTGTGGGGAAATACAATAGGTCACAAGGTCACAGTGTTTTTATGGCTTACAGCCCTTGACCCACATTGGTCGTAAAACAAAGAAGCACAAGCTTCTGTTTATCCTCTTGATAAAATATAAAAATTTATAAAAACTGCCTTACTTTATCCTGAAGTTCAAACTTTCAAAAACTGTACCAAGCTATTTGACTAAAACTAGGCGGAAAGTAGATGAAGTGACTTGTTAATGTAAAACCGCACACCCCCTTTGTAAAAGGCATGCTCCAAACTTCTAGAAACTGCCTTCTTCTTCTTCATATGGTGCTACTGCCCAAATCGGGCCCTGGCCTCCTGTATATTTGTCCTGCATTCTTCCCTGTTCTTTGCTGTTCTTCTCCACTCTCTTACTCCGAGTAGTTGGTATGCGTCTTCCCAGGTCACTTTCTCCCACTGGTTTCTTCGCCTCCCTACCGGCCGCCTGCCTTGCATTTTTGCGATCAGTGCTCTTGGTGGCAGACGGTTGTCGTCCATCCTGAGCACGTGTCCTGCCCATCTTAGTCTTTGGAGTCTGATAAATGTAGAAATCGGTGGTTCTTGGTAAATCTGGTATAGCTAGTTATTGTACCTTGGCCTTCTGATGTTCCCGACCGCTATCGTCCCTACAATCCTACGTAGAACCTTGCTCTCAAATATGTACATTGCGTTCTTGTTTTTTTCGGTCATAGTCCATGTTTCGCTACAATAGCATATGGTGGGCCGAATTATTGTCTTGTATATTCTAAGCTTCTTCTTGTGGTGCACACTATCAGATCTTAATATATCCGCCATTGTTTAGTATGCCTTATTTGCTGCTAGGACTCGGCGTCTTACTTCTCCGTCTTCGGTTTATCCCCTTATTTATATATAGGGGATAAGCTAGCACCCACCATCTTCAACCTAGCGCTGGAATTTGTTATAGGACGCCAACCCAACAAAACAGTGCAACTAACGGCATATGCCGGTGACATAAATATTATGAGCAGAAGGGCCGACGAAGTGCAGAAGAACCTATGCCCAACTAAAAGCAGCTGTCAAAGATAGCGGGCTCAGCATCAACATAAGCAAAGCAAAGGTGATGACATAAAGAAGAAAGCGCGGGCCAGAATTACAGTTGCCAGACAACTTCGAGGATGTCAACAAATTTATATATCCTGGGTGTGGAAATCAACAACCGAAGACGGAGAAGTAAGACGCCGAGTCCTAGCACCAAATAAGGCATACTAAACAATGGCGGATATATTTCAACAACCCTTTCGCTATTTTGAAGGAATCCGTGAGTGGGTATTGGACCCGCACCACAGCTTCAGTTTCGCACATTGTGGTCTTTATGATTTTCACCAGTTTAGTTGGTATCTTCAGCTGCTGTAGAATTTGATAGAGGTTGTTGTGGTCGATCGAATCATATGCCTGCTTATAATCGGTAAAGATGTTGTGCACATCAATGTCGTATTCCCATGCTCTATTCAAAATTTGCTTCATTGTAAAAATCTGGTGCACCATCAATCTTCCTCTTGTGAAGCCTGCTTGAAACCTATCAGTTTTTCTGCATTCGCGTGTAGTCGTGTGTTAATAACATACGTTAGTATTTTGTAAACAGTGCATACTAATACATAGCATACTAATTCCTTATACTTATTTTCGGTAGTTATCGCACTTCAGTTTCTCTCCTTTTTTATGGATGGGGATGATTATTACTGTTTTGAGGTCCTCTGGGAGCATCTCTTCTTCCCAGACTTTTACTATGAGGTAGTGTATTCGTTGCATTAGGTGTTGTCCACCTAGTTTGTACGCTATCCCCAGTGCCTGGTTTCCTTTCATTTTGTGTATGGCCTCTTTCATCTCCTCGAAGGATGGGGGTTCTGTGCTGTCCTCTTCGAGCTCATTAATTTCTCCTATGTCTTCTGCCATTTCTTCTATTTTTATTTCTTTCAAGTTTCTTGAAATGTTCTCTCCAGATGTTCTTAGTTTTATTCGGGTCGTTTTCCATTTGTCCATCATGATTTTTGATTAGGCTCGTGTGTGGGGTGTAGCATCTTCATGTGTCTTTTAGGTGTTGATAGCCTTTTCTGGCCTCACTCTCTTTGAAGTTCTCCTCCAAAAAAGGTTTGAAGATGATGACAAATTTCAAGATGAAGTAAGGTAGTTTCTATAAATTTGGAGCATACCTTTTACAAAGAAGCTTATGTGTTGTTGGGATAAGTGCCTTAATATTAGCTGCAAGTAAAAAATAGCTAAGAGTTTGAGCTTTTACTAGATGTATGTTTGATTTCTATAAATAGTGTAGTCTGCCTGTAATTCACAAATGTACCTTGATAATTGGAAATCCCTTGTATGATCTGTACATAAACTATATTAATAATAATAATAATGTTTATTTGCAGCAGACAATATTTGTCTATAATGGACAAATCATAATAAAAATATATAAAATACATATAGGTAACAAGATAATTGACCAAATCATAATAAAAATACATAAAATACATATAGGTAACAAGAGATATACAGAGATACATATAGGTGATAAGTACAATAATGGGTTAAAGTGAAATTAACTAAGATATCAAGGTATAGGTCGAATAGCAAAATGGGCAGTCAATTGCTTCTTAACTGTACGTTTATTGAACTGGATGTGGAATAAATCAAACTCCGAGTTTTGCGAATATAAATTATTGTAGAGTCTGAGGCACCTAATCAATGGGGAATTGAAGTGGTGAAATGTGCTAGGTATATTAAAATAAAAGGTTATGTGACTCCTACTTTATGTTCTCGGTATGGTAATGTAAATCTCGCTTAACATTGACGGGCAATGTATTGTATTGCTCCTGTTAATATTTTTTGTAAAAAGATCAAAGAGATAATGTCTCTCCTACATAATAAGGAGTCGAGCCCAGCCAAGTCTAGGAGCCAAGCCTCATCGACATGTGTCACTGGATAATGGCCACGCATTTTAAAGAAAACATATTTGGCAAACTTCCGCTGCACTCTTTCCAGAGAAGGGATGTGTAATTGACTACATGGCATTCCAATTTGGAGAGCACATAAGCATAATATAACGCTTTTATGGAGGAGAATCTAGTGAAGTCTCTAGTGTTTCTAAAAATGAAACCTAACACTTTGAATGCATTATTAACAGTCTTTGTAATATGAGGTACAAAGGTGAGACCAGTATCCATAGTTACACCGAGATCTAAAATTTATCGCATGACACAAGCGGGGAATCATTGATATTGTAATAAAATTTTACTGTTTGAGTTTTCCTTGAGCTGATTTTTTTGCATTTACTAATGTTAATTTCCAAGCTATTTTTCGAACATCATGTATTCAACTGGTCCATGCTATTTTGCAGAAATAAACAATCAGAATTGGCACCAATGATCTTGGCTATCTTTAGATCGTCAGCATAAATAAACACTCTACAGTCAATACTACTAACAACATCATTGTAAAATATTATAAAAAGTAGAGGCCCCAAATTGGAACCTTGAATAACTTCACTGGAGGTGCAGTAAACGTCCAATTTGAAACCGCCATATTCAACAAATTGTGCCCTATCAGCCAGAAGAGACTTAATTAGCTTTAAGAAACTATTATACAGTCCAAACCCACCCAATTTGTTTAACAAAATGCAATGGTTTACTCGGTCAAAAGCTTTAGATAAGTAGGTATATATGACATCCACTTGGAAACAATCGTCTATAGTTTTCGATACAAATTGTGTAAACTCAACCAGGTTAGTGGCAGTGGACTTGCCTTTTATAAGGCCATGCTGCTCTGGAGCTAATCTGGTGATCACATGGGAGTAAATAATGTTAGATACAATACAATCAAATAGTTTAGCAAAGTTGCACAAGAGAGCAATTGGACAGTAATTTCATATATGGGTTTTGTCACCGGACTTGAACACAAGGATAACACGACTCATTTTGAACAATAACGGGTAGACTGATGTGAATAGAGTCAACAATAATAAAGGCGGGTATGTTGTCAGGCCCACATACATTGTTCGATCTGATTAATGATCCAAGCACAATATTGTACAGTGTAATAGTAAAGAGTACAAATGACTACTCAAAATACATGCTCAGCGTACAACAATATTATGGGAGGTATTAACAGAAATGACTTTATGGAAAAGCTGCAAAAATGTAGACACCAACTCAAGGACAAAGTGCAAGTAACTCCAGGAACTTAGGGTTTAAAGGGTAAATGCAATACTTACTGTGTTCCATCAATATGAAGTATATATTTGTTTTCTAAATTGGTTTTATCCAAGACCAAATTTGTTGGTCGACTAAATATAGATTTAATTTCGTCCAAGTCGCAACTATCACAGTCCGAATTAATATCGCCTTCCTCGCCCATGTTGTCTTCCAATTCCAAATTTCTTAACTGCTTCCTTAATTTCATGAGATACAAACATAACCAATCTCTTGACACACGTGGATAACAACACTGAACTAAGCTATGAATGCGATTAAACGAATTTAAAAAATAAATTGAAGCTGCGTTCAATCGACTTAAGCTTCATTCGCAACAAAACAAAAACAGACAAATTTAAACATTTCCTGGAATAAATATTTCCTAACCAATTTATGCCATGGAATAAATATACAATCCATATATGGTACTCTCGTATTTACAACACCGCAGCGAGAGGTCGCACTACCGCACGATATATGGTCTGAATTTATATGCTCTAATAAAACCTAATCTAAGCCTTATCCAAGATATTTTCTATATTATTTCGGATCGAGAGGTCGCGGTGCCGCGCGATATGTGGTCTGGATTTATCTTCTCCATTATAACCTAATCTAACCATCCATTTTGTTCAAATCTGTAGCTGCGGTGGCGTTAGTACGTAGGTACACCACATATTCCTACGTCCATAGTCCATACTTTTCGGACAAATGCCACATCCAAATATTGTTTACAATGCCTGCGTAAACTTTAGCGGGACCGAGTTAACGTTAACATTTTAACACTTCTTAATTTAGTAAATATATACAGTTACTAGTAAATGCATATATTACCTAATTATAACTCGCTTTCATTTCAAGTAAAATTAATAAAATATTATAGAATAAACTATTATTATAATGATAATAAAATAGTACATTCAAAGAATTATACAATTTTTTAAATATATTTACATAAAATAGTGTACAATAAAAATATATATAAATCAATAATAAAAATATATAAATAAATTCATCTATATAAATCTGGCAGTAACAACAATTTACATCTTTGTCTACAATTCATTTAGATCATTTATAATTGTAGTAATCAAAATCGTGTGCTCTGTAATACTTATGAGGCATCATCTCTGGTCCCATCTCCATATTCACATGAATCGGATTATCCAAATCTATATCAAAATTTCCTTCAGGAGATCCCAAACGACCTGCAAAAATATTAAGTAATGATAAGACGCTAATAATATCATATTATAGTTAAATATAGTAAACCGATTCAAAATCTGAAATATTTGAGGAATTGTAACATTTTTTGAAACTAAATTAAAGTTAAAATGTTTAATTTAGTATATCTAGAAAGTTTTTTAAGCAAAATTGATAAAAATGGTTATAGTGCCTAAAATATGGGCATTAAGTTCAGACTAAATCAGTGTTTTTAACCTTTTTCATTAAGAACCCCTGACTGAAAAATAAAAATCGTGACACTCCTGACTGAAAAATAAAAAAACGTGGAAAATCGTTAATGGACGAGGTGATTTTCCAGTGAACACTGGAGTTGGAAGGAAATTTAAAAAATTGACAATTTGAAGTAGAATTTAATAGCAAAAAAAGTTAAAAAAGAAATGATGATTTCTTTGTGAGGATATGAGTTATGAGGTAAATGAGTGAGTATAATTTGAAATGAGGATATGAGGAAATGAGTTATTTTGCACTACACATTAAATACTACTAACTAATTTTCCAAGAAAATGCCTAAATTTTGCGGCACCCCAATCGTGGCACCGTGGCACCCCAAGGTGCCGCGGTACCCCGGTTCAAAAACACGTCTAAATGAATAAATTATTTTACCCATTATAGTTTCATTCAATTTATGTATAATCTCATCTAATTCTTGTTGATACAAAGTTGCAGTAACACGGGTGCCATTTTTGTGCAGAGATCTTTTACTTCTAGATAACAGTGGTAGAGTAAATTCGCTTTGAGGTACAGGAGTATCATCAGATCCAAATTCCTAAAAAATAAAATACAATACTTTAATTATTTGCAATTCTTGAAATCCACCCTGATACTGAAATTTCTCAAGAAATCAGGACTAGAGGAGGTGCTCTAAATGGATAAATATAGCAACGATTAGAGGAAGAGGGCGAAATACAATAGATCTATAAAGGTTGTAGTACAATTCACCACCAAAATCCACAATCTATCTATTTATAATAGTATATTGTGCAACTAGGGCGGTAAGTTGTCAATTGTCCGCGAGAGCGAAATTGGGCGCACGAACGAAGTGAGAGCGCTCATCCGCTCGAGAGGGCAATTGAAAATACCGCTAGAGTTGCAGATAATATTTTTTATTACTCATGCGAGGGGACGTATCTTACAAGTTTGGGATCCAAATGCCATCCAAAAACAAATAGCATCAAAAATGAAGAATTTGCTTTTTCAATTGTCTCCGGTGGTGTAGATTCGTCATAAGAACTCTCATTAGTCTCCGGTATCACCATAGAATTATTTATACTCACTTTAAAACGTTTCCTTTAATTTTAATTTTGTAATGAAAAAAAATTGTCACTTTCACTTTTCTAATACTAAGGTTTTGATTGTGATTATTTTATTTGTTCAATTATTTTTTTAAATGTAACTTAGCGATTTTCATTGAATATTTGCGTTCGTTGCCCAAGTTATGTGGTAATACAGCCAAAAACGGCCATTTGTCGCACTAAAAAACGGGCGCCAAGATAGTACTTACCCCGCATGAGTAATAAAAAATTTGTACATCATCTTTTGTTTGAAAACATTGCAATGCAATGATTATATATTATTATATTACCAGACATTTTCCGTTGATGCAATAAGCCTTCTTGTCACTCATGCCCCTGGAACAATCAGTTCCAAACGGAAACCAACCCTCCTCGCCATTAACAAGATAAAATCTGTGGGAAATACTTTCGTCCTGACAGGCGACTCTGCACGGTCTATCTGGATCTTCTATTGCAATGAAAGAATTATATTTGGAGATTCTGATTTTCAACGATCTTACCTAATGCCGGCGAAATTTGCATACCTAATCCAGACAATCTACGAACTCTCTCTTTGTATTTCAAGCAAACCAGGGATGCGTGCTGAAACGCCGACTTTATACGGCCACAACCCTTTAACAACAAAAAATATACTTATGTTATATTAATTAGTTTAATGTTTAAATATTTAGATATAAAGAACTCTATCTACTTCTGACATTTTATTAGTTTGCTATATTTATGCTTTGCTATTGTGACGAATTACTATATAAGATTTTTACTTACAAATTGATCTGGTTGACATAGTTGGATACTTGATCGTCCGTTCTTCAATTTATTTACAACTAGTCTAATTCCGGTTCCAGGTGAGATGCAATTGAAATGACATCCGCTGGCACTAACCCAGTGAGATAGGCTTTCTCTTCTTCTTAATCCTGTTCTGAATATAATCTCGTTATCTTCGCGATCTATTGGACAATATTCAGGCATTTGGGCGAATTGCGCTTCGTCATAGGGATCACAGACAAAATCCTAAAAATTGCTACATTTAATAAAATAACTAATAATAAGTTGAATATCGAAATGAAAGTAAGTATACATTTTTCTTTCGATAAACAATTGCTTAAAAAAAATTATTTTAACACAAATATTTTTAGGCAAATCAAATACAAACAAACAAATCAAAACAAAAATATTTTGGTGAATTAATGTTAAATATTCCGGAAAAATCAGTTGCCCAATCGGATCTCCGGAGGCAGCGATCTTGAACGAATCCAACGAAGCAAAAATTAAATTACTACACATAACTCGCATAGGAACCTGAAACGTCCGAGGACTTCTGCAGACTGGCAAGTAGAAGATCGTCGAAAGAGAAGCTGAATCACATACACTGGGAATTATCGGCCATAATGAAACGCATTGGAAAGGAACTGAATATCTCACCACGAGGTCCGAACACACCGTATATTTCTCAGGAAACACAGAGAAAAGCTGCAATGGAGTGGCCTTCCTACTAAATAAAACCTCTAACGAATCAGTTCAGAGATATCAATGTATTAGCGACCGAATTATATAAATAACGATCAAATCGTAAAAGTCTAGGCACCAACATCCGAGGCAACCGATGAAATAATGGACGCATTCTACGAAAAATTGAAAAACACTCTAACCCAGCGGCAGGCAACCTTTTAGGTATTGCTGAAAACCGCGGACCCGCGGACCTCTCGTTTCCTTTTCGTATGAAATTTTTTGATAATTATCAAGGTCAAATGTGTTCAAATTGAAAGTTTTTACTGTGTACAAAATTTTTAATGAAAATTGACAGTTTTGAATGATTGTGTTTTCTCCAGGAAACGGCAAAAAAGGGACAAAAGGGTTAATTTAACGCTTTTGAGGTAGAATTTTGGCAACTGAGAGTAGTAGATTGTAGTTTTGGTGGTGACGACTTGTACTGCGATCTTCGTCGATCTATTGTACCCCACCCTCTTCCTCTAAACGTTGGTATACTTACCCATTTAGAGCGCCTCCTCTAGTCCTGATTCCTTTAGGAATTTTAGGATCTGGGTAGGATTCAAGGACTGCAACTCCTCTGCATTCAAGCCGTGGGCCCCAAGATACATTTGCCTCTTATGGAGCAGTGCTCCGCAGTCTGAGCAGATGTATGGGGGGTTCTCTGCTGAACCACAGAATCTGCATCAGTCATGTCTCTAGGCCTAGGGTCTTGAGGAGTTTTCTAAGTCTGCATTGTCAGAATTCTAAGCTTGTTCCTGTTTAGCTTTAGGCAAGTTTTTGTTCTTTTCTGGTTAACAGATCCATTACTAGGGATAGTCTTAACCCTGGAAGTTCTCTCCAGGTTTTTGAAAGGATTTCATCCATTGTTCTCTTATTTCTTCATCTAAACTTTTGTGGATGGTATTCACACTCCTACCGCAAAAAGGATTCCGGACCTATAAAGGGATTACTGGATCCCCTGTTTGCTGGGTGATCGGTTTCTTCGTTTCCGTCTATACCAGTGTGTCGTGGTACCCAGTATAGCGTTACTTTATTTTCTCTGCCAAGCTTTTCCACACAGTCCCACACCAGTTTGGATCTGATGATGTATGAACTAATAGCCTTGATTTAGGATTCAGTAATTCGCTGTCTGACAGGATAGCAATTCGTTTTCTGCGATAATTCCTGTCGAGGTTAAATTGTGCACATCTTTCCATTGCGTGTACCTCTGCTTGGAAGATACTTGGGAATGTTCCCATGGATTCGAAGTATTTGGTACGAGGTCCAAACACTCCTGCACCAGTACCTCCCTTTGTCTTAGAACCATCTGTATACCACTTGATAGCATTTTGCTCTATGTGGTATGCTGAGGATTCGTCGCTTCAATCGGATTTACTACTACAGATTGCTGTGTGGTTTTTCTCGAAATGGTATTTGCATACCATTTCGTCTTTCGGTGCTTCCAGCCAGGGTGCTTCCATTTTAGCAGCGAGGCTGTTCCGGTCTCTGCTCCCGACTATTTTACCTCTGCCTATTCCTTCCTTGCTAAAACTTAAAATCACCGATCTGGCGGCCCTCTCCACGACTAGGTGCAACGGAGTCAGATTCCGCAGCAGTTCCATTGCCGCTGTCGGGCACGACCCCATCGCCCCCGTGATGCAGACACACGCCAGTATATGAATCTTCTCAAGTTGCGTCCTAATAGAGACCAGCTTGGTTCTACTTCCCCACGCAACAGCCCCGTAAGTGATCGCAAGTCTCACTATCACGGTGTGCATCCATCGCAGGATTGCGGGGTTACAAACCCACGTTTTCCCTGCCCAATTTCTGCACACCATAAGAGCGCGTTTGGCTTTTGCTACCGCTGCTGCGGCGTGTTTATTCCATAAGAAAAGAGTAGTAGGACATGTAGGAAATCAATTCGCAATATAATGTTCTTGTTATATTTTACATAGTGCCTTACGAAAATTTATTACTGATTAAAAATTTTATTACATGAGCTCGACGAATTTAAAATTTATCTTAAAATATTTACGGACCCCTAAAATTTCGCCTCGGACCTCTGGGGTGCCGACCGCTCCTCTAAACGACCTACCGAAAAAAGAAATACTGGTACTACTGGGTGACATGAATCCAAAAGTAGGACTAAAACTGAACTGAAAACCTTAGCGATATAATGGGACGCTATGACTTAGGTAAACGAAACGCGGAGAGCGATTGATCTAGTTCTGTCAAAAAAACAACTTAACCATTGCAAATACGCTATTCCACCACCACATTTGAGGGCTGTACACATGGAAATCACCAGGTGAAAGATATTGAACCCAGATCGACTATATAATGGTTAATTCTAGATGGAGACCCGCCATCCTGAACTGCAAAACATTTTTTTATTTATTATATTTTCATTTAGACCACCAGCCTTAACCAATTTAAATTTAGAGTTAAAAATCACCAGTCATGGTTTGAACCAAATTAAGAATAAAGTTTAAAGTAGGAGATTATCATTACGTTATCTTCGAATCTGTCAATAGCTGGAATTATACTGATATCTTCTGTTACTCTTTGGCACACTTCACACAACGCATCTTGAGCAAAGTGTGCCAAAGAGTAACAGAAGATATCAGTTTAATTCCAGCTAAGCGAAGATATCGTAATGATAATCTCCTACTTTAAACTTTAAAACAGGATTTAAAGAAAATCTATTTACTACAATAGTAAACAAGGAAAACGAAATACTAAATGCTAAACCCCGCACTAAATACCCTAGCTCCGCACTAATCTAGAGTGGGAAAAAATTAAAAAATTGCAAAGAAGAGACATCAGAGGCAATAAATACATCACCATAGCCGACCAACAAAACAAGCAAACAATAAGTGGATCTCACACGAGAGTCTATGGTAGAGCAAAGGAAGAACCTGAAACAAAGAGGACTAGTGACCCAGGAAGATAGGCTATAGGCTAAGACAGGCTATCTATAAATATTCAAAGACAATACAGACAAGATAAGAACAACTATATTAGCAAGATCTGCAGGAAAATAGAAGAACACCGTAATAAGAACGACACTCGTCTACAAAAGAGTAATTTAAGTCCAAAACTAAAACACTCTCCATAGACGACGAAAATGGTAATATTCTATGGGAAGATCGTAAAGTCATAGAAAGATCAAGGCTATACTGAGAAAAACGTATACGTAACGTCGTCTTCGTATAGAAGACGACACAACAACAACAACAAGCAAACACACCAGAATCATAAAGCAGGAACCGAATATTTTGAGAACTGCAGTAGAGCCAGCCATAAAGCATCTGCAATTGAAGAAAGCCCCAGAAACGGACGGCATTACAGCTGAAATGCTAAAGTCGCAAGGAGACAGCGGCGTAGAAGTAATACTGAACATATGCAACAAGACCTGGCAAAGTGAAAATTGGCCTAAGGATTGGTGTACGTCAATATTCGACCCAGTTCACTAAAATGCAAAAGTTACGGAACAATATCCTTAACATCGCAAGCAAGATCTTACTTCGAAAAATGGACCAGAGGCTAAAGTGATACTAGGAATGCGAAATCCCAGCAGAACAAGCAAGATTTGTGCATGGCCGAGGCACAAGTGACCAGATATTCAACACTAGACATCTAATAGAAAAATCAAGAGAATTCAATGCTTTGTGGACTACAGCAAAGCGTTCGACTGTGCAAGATGGAAAGACTTGTGGGTAGTACTGAAGGAAATGAGACTTCCAGACTACCTAACGTGAATGATCACCTGTACACCAGCAGCGAAGCGGTATCAAACTCAAACAAAGAACTTCAAGCCATTTCAGAACACAGAAAAGAGTACGCCAGGGGTGCATCCTCTCACCCAGACCCTACAGCACTTCGAGGGAAGGATAACAATCAATGCGGAAAAAATAAACAACCTAAGGCATGGCGATGATACCAGACTAATAACCAGGATCGAAGACGAAACGATTACCGAATATATAATGGAAACAAAACTACTGTCACAACTCACTGTCACAACTCACGAAACGATTTAATTTCATTGAAATAGTCGAAAGCTTTACAAATCTAGGATCATTATTTACTAACCAGTAGGGATTGCAATACCGAAAACCGGATCCGGTAATCCGGCGGATCCGGCAACACTAAACGTTTCGCGGATCCGGTACCAACATTGCGGATACGGTTACCGGATCCGGGGGTGCTAATTTTTTTGTAAAATAATCGCGCTGTTGCATGAGTAGGTACTTTAAATGCGTGGTGCGCATGGCGCCACTTGAATTGCTTTTCAACGGCAAACCGTATTACTCGTTCGAGTTAACCACAATATTAATATACTTACAGAATCCAAAGAAATATGAATATATAATCCGAGCTAATAATGCATTTACTATGCCAAAGAAGAAAGTTATACGGCTAGAAATGATATCTGATAAATCTTAGAAAGACTTATTCAAGATAACTCTAACGAAAACGTGGAAGAAATAGTAGAGATGTACTTAAATTCATCATCCCTGTAAAAAGATTCGACGTTACAGGAAGAATTACAATTACAAATCCAGCAAGAAGCGACTTCTTATACTATTCATACTAAAAAAAGGGAAAGAATAGTTTTGTTGTATTTTCAATTCTAGTGTTGATTTCAACCTCTTCCTTTCCGTCATTGTGTATATTTACTCCTAAGTATTTAAATGTTTCTGTTTGTTCTATATCTTTTCCATCTATTTTTATCGTTATGCTTGGTTCTCAATTCCAGATGGTCATTACTTTGGTTTTGGCGACGTTTATTTTCATTTTCATTTCAGATTTTGATATTAAGTATTAAAAAAGGAAATGACTGCATTTGAAAGTGAAGGGGTTCGAGGAAAATACGTGTCTGCTATTCATGATTATTTGTTGACAATAAAGCCGACAAGCGTAGAAGCTGAAAGGGCCTTTTCGGCCGCTGGCTATATTTGTAGCTCTATGTGTAGATTTGTGTGTGCTCTATGTGTTAGCTCTATGTACTAGATTTTTAATTGTTTGTCTGATTATAAAACCAATCTGGAGAGACAGACAGATAACCACACTAAAACGACCCTAGTCAAAGCGCTAGTATTATCAATATTATCGTAAGGCATTGAATCCTGGACCATAAGAACATCAGACACATCGAATATACGCGTTTGAAATGTGCTGCTGGAGAAGGATGCTGCGCATAGGTACAATATATCAATACTAAACGAACTCAATATAAAAGAAAGATTGTCCACTATATGCCGCAAACGCATTTTGCAATATTTCGGTAACATCCCACGCAGAGGACAAGATAACTTCGAAAAACTGATCGTGCAGGGGAAAATCGAGGGGAAAGAGCGATAAGCAGATTTCCTTTACGCAAGCTTGATCAAATAAAACACATCATAGGACAGCCAATGCACATGAATCTCAAAGAAGCAGAAGACCCACAGAAATAAAAAAAAAACGGGTCTGCGAAGTCAACTGAACATGGATACGATCCAATAATGTCACGATACTTCAGCTATGAAGCCACGACCAAGAAGAAGTAACAATCGATAAATCCGTTAAATTTGTTTTATATAATATCAAGTTTCAGAAAGTTATTCAAAACTCGATAAACTGAAACTCGTTAATCCGAGAAAACCCGGTAACTCGAAGTCAACCCATTTCCCTATTTCAATTAGATGTGAAATTAAATTTGTTCACTTGAATCGAAGTCATTATAAACGGAGTAACAAATTCGCTAGTGACATAATTGTCGATGAAAATTTCTATTAATTTCCCAATGGTCAAATAGAAGTAGTCCAGTCATCTTAGTCAAAAAAGGGGTCAAATATATTTATTATCTCGGAATCTAACGGAAGAAGCTGAATTTTTGTATAGACCTTTATTTTAGCATTACAAATGTTACATAAAAAGTCACATATGCCAACATGTGAGCGACTTTAGATATTCAAGGTCATATGTCGCAAAAATAAGTTTTTTGAGAATATCTCGTTTTCTGTGCCTCTTATCGTATTTGCATTTATTATGAAAGTTGTAGAGAATAAGATTCTCTACAAATTTCATCTTTTCAACCTTTTTTGTACGTTGATCTGTTTTTGAGATAGAAGGAGCAGAGTGTGGAGCGCTGATGAGCAGCCATACGTACAATCCGGTAATACAATCAGGTAAATCCTGAATCCCAATGTATTATACCATTTTTTTACTTAATTACTTATTAAATATTACTTAAATAATAATTTAATACCTTATACTTATATTTATATTTCTCTTAAATCAAATAGTCAAAAGTAATCAAATAATCACAGCAGTTGGGTACTGCAGTTGGGTACTGCAAAATGAAACCCTAACGCCGGTAACAACACTTTTACCACCTGCACCAGATGAACTACTCACTTCAATATTCTGCAACTGCAAGAATGGTTGTGGATCGCGATGTGGATGCCATAAGTTAGGGATAAGTTAGGGTAAGGGAATGTAAAGAAACGGTATAATACCTTGGGATTCAGGATTTACCTTGCGCTAAGGTACGTATGACTGAGCGATCCACACTCTGCGTCCTCTCAAAAACAGTTCGACGTATAAAAAAAGGTCTCAGATGAAATTTGTAGAGAAATTTATTCTCTACAACTTATATAATAAATGCAAATATGGTAGGAGGCAGAAAAAACGAGATATTCTCAAAAAAACTGATTTTTTCGACCTTTGACCTTGAATATCTAAGGACACTCATATGTTGGCATATGTGACTTTTGATACAACATTTGTAATGCTAAAATAAAGGTCTATACAAAAATTCAGCTTCTTCCGTTAGATTCCGGGGTGATATGCTAAAATGACTGGGCTAAAGTGCCTTCATATTCAAGTAATCGTTTTGACTGTATTTCTGTATAACTGTATGATTTACTCATATTTTCTTACCTCACATCTTCCATTTATGCAGTAGCTTGGTTTTCCATACTTATTTCTTCTTGTCTGACAAACTGTACCATCCGGAAAAGTCCAACCACGACTCTTTGTGCCACCATTCCTCTTTTGACACCAAACCACACATGCCTCTTCAGCTATTAATCAACAACAAAAATTAGTTGAACATAACATGTTGAGATTTATGATCTTCATATATTATATTAAAATGTATAATGTCACATTCATTTATTACAACATATATAAGAACTAATAATAATAATTTTTCTTACGGTCTGAACTTATTCTTTGTACACCCGACCCAGTGAGGTCTTTGTCTACTTCTTTGGCTCTGGTACAAATTTGATCAGCAAATTCTCTGATGGTCAATCTTGGAACATTTAAACATTGTTGAGCGTTACAAGATTGATATTTTCTTTCAACTCCATCACAGCCTGAACCTCCCCCTTGGGGTCTATAAATAAAAAGAAATCTTCAAATAGATAAGATGTAAATAGACCTTTACATAGTTGAAATTTTTATTGTGCGCATTTGTCAATTTCCGCCATGTTTTTCTGGCACTTTTCGACGTATAACCAGTGAAAATAACAAAAAGTGCTCAAAACTTCAACCTTGGCGGACGCGAATGCGCTTAACTAACCGTGAAAAGGTCTAAATAAATGAAGGGTAAAGGGGAAAAACCACGCAAGTCCACCTAGATTCGTTTTGAGAAAAACGAAATTTAAAGTTGGGACTTACATTGTTTTCTACTGGATATCTATTTTATAATGTCAGTTTTATAGGGACTAACGTGCTTTTTCTCCAAACTTATACAGCGGAACGTAAAGTGCACTTCTAATACTAACATATGGCAGCACCAGTATAATATTGACAAAAAATGGACTTCCGTGGTTTCTCCCCTGTGCCCTTCAAATGTATAAATTACCCTCAAATATGCACAATAAAATACAATACGTGTGTAGCATTTTATAATGCGGCCCTCCAAACCTCATTTTGTTTTAAAGCGGCCATTGAGGCACTTGCAGTTAGACAGCCCTGGTGTAAATGTTTACAAACAAGAAAATTATTAAGCTTGAGAAAGAAATATTTATTATTTTCTTTAAATATTTACCTTGGATTATTGCACATTCTTGCAGTCACCATAATACCAGTACTACCCGATCTCAACCTTCCTTCCTCACCAAATAAGCACCCTGACGCACAGTCACTGAAAGACCTCCAGTTACTCCAGCCTCCGTTAATGCTCTCTAATCTAGCTGAAGACGTTTGTAAAGAGCTGTAAGCTGCTGTTAAACTTAAACCTTTTAAGACACATCTACCTCCTCGGCACCACTAGAAAGTAAGAATTAGTGATGTTTAAAATTGAGGTGATGTCAAGTTTACTAAAGTGTGACCACACAATGTTCCTTCTAGCGCTGGATGGGATGTCCAAGTGTATCGTTCTCGTTCACAGTGTAAATCACGACAGACATCATCTAAAGGTTGTTGGGAGGAATGCCGGCTTCCTCTTCCATATTTTAACATGCCTAACCAAAACAAAAATAAATAATGATTTATTAAACAGATTTATTAAAAAGTTAAAATATATTATCTACCAAGGAATAATGGATAATAAATTTTAAAATATATCATCTAACGGATTAAAAGAAGAACAACAGTACTCTATTCCTTCACTGACAGGTTTACTGATCTCGTACGGAATAGACGCCTGAATTTCTATGGGCATATATAATATATATATAGAATGAACGAGGACAGACTAACTGAAAGACGAACTGAAATTCAAAGTGTCAACTCATAGAAGGTCAAAATAAAATGGGTAGATGAAACTAAGGCGGAACTCCAAGAAATGAATATCACAGACGACATAATAGCAAACAGTAGATCATTTAGGACAAAAGTATCCAAACATAAATTTCTGGAGAAACCTAAAAAGAAAACTGGTAGGAAGTGGTGGAAAGACCGCAAGATGTAACATAGTGCATTCAGGAATAGATTTTGGGAGGACAAGAAGGCGAAAACCAACTAACAAGTTCAAACGCGCTCTTTGATTGCACAAAACTAAGAAAGCAGAAGATCTACCAAGGAATAAATTTGCATGAAAAAACTTGGAGTATGTAATATAATATGGGGTCATTAGCCCCACTGTTGTCATTTCGTAATTTAACAGTTTTCAAAGGTTTTCACTAGACTTACATTGTTGATCAGCGTCGAATCTCTCACCAGGTAGAGCTCCTTCAGCTCGATGATCCAGCTGTCCTGCAGAACTGCCGTGATCTAATAAACATCGCGACTGCGGAGTACTGTGAAATTATAAACATATCTCAGTGACGACTTTCTTTAAATTATGAAATATTATTGAACTCACTCAAGGAACTTCTGCAAATATCTTCTGCTACAGGAAGACCAAGTTATCTTCCCGCTGCCCAAAGTTGGCGACATGATGTAACTGCTTGGATCGCAATCGTTATCTGCTAAAGGGCCATCATGTCTCATTCCTAAACTGTAAATGAAAATTAAATTATATTTCATGAACTTACTACCTATCTGGTAATGTTTAAATGAAGGGTGTTTTTTCAGAGGCGGAGAATTTTAAATTGGCAACACTATTTTTTGTGACATCCGATTTGACAGTTCCCGATTGTTTTGTTTGTCAGATGTAGATTGTAGATTTTGGTTGTAACTTGTACTGCGACTTTTATAGATCTATTGTACCACACCCTCTTCCTCTAATCGTTGTTAGACTTACTTAGCACTGCCTTTATTCCTCATTTCTACAGGAATTTCAGGATTTAGGTGGAATTCAAGAACTGCAACTCCTTTGTGTTCAAGCAGTGGGCACATCTGGTAGAGGTACATCTGTCTCATGCGGAGCAGTGCTCCGCAGTCTTATAGCAGATGTAAAGGTTTCCTCTGCTGAGCCAGAATCTGCATCTGTCATCTTCCTCTAGGCCTATTACCCTCAGGTGTTTTCTAAGTCTGCAGTGCCCCATCAGGACTCTTGTCAGAATTCTAAGCTTGTTCCTGTTTAGTTTCAGACAAGCTTTTGTTCTTTTCTGGTTGAAAGATCCCAGCATTACTTTGGATTGTCTTAGCCCTGGTAGTTCTTTCCAGGTTTTCATCCATTGTTCTCTTATTTCTTCGTCTAAACTTTTGTGGATACTGTTCATGCTCATACCGCAAAAGAGTTATGGAGTAATAAAGGCATTACTAGATCCCTTGTTTGTTAGGTGATCGGTTTCTTCGTTTCCATCTATACCAGTGTGTTCTGGTACCCAGTATAGCGTTACTTTATTTTTTCTGCGTAGCTTCAGTTTGGATGTGATGGTGTATGAGCTAATGACCTTGACGGCTGCTTGCGATGGTTCCTGTCGTTCCTGTCGAGGTTCAATTGTGCACATCTTTCGATTGCATGTACCTTTTCTTGGAAGTTACTTATCTACCCAAGTAACTGTCCCATAGAAGTCCCACGACTTCAAATTATTTAGTATGAGGTCCAAATACCCCTGAATCAGTACCTTCCTTTATCTTATAACCATCACCACTTTATAGCACTTTGCTCTAGGTGGTATACTGAGGATTCGTTGCTACACTTGTTTGTCAGTTCATCATGAATAGACTTACGCCGGAGCAACGTTTGCAAATTGTTCAAATTTATTATTTCATGGTTCATTGCGAAATCTCATCGGGAATTAGGTGTACTTTATGGTACTCATAATCGTCTTTCTGCGTGATTAATTCGAGAAAGTATGGGACGTTTTCGCATTACGTTTACTCTAAATGATAATACGCATCCCGCAAGGCGTCGTGCAGTTCGCATACAACACGCGATTGAGGTGTGCAGCGTAGTGTTGATAAAAATCCAAATGTGTCAATTCGTCATCGTAATCAACAATTAAACATGTGTCCATCCACGTTATGGAAAATTTTGCTTAAAGATCTTGGTCTACGTGCTTACAAGATTCAACTTGTGTGAGAATTGAAGCCACAAGATTATTGTTCACGCCGTATATTTTTTGATTGATTTGGGCCAGAGGAAGCATTGATATAAAAATTCATTTGAAAATTTTGTGCAGTGATGAAGCACACTTTTGGCTAAATGGCTATGTCAATAAACAGAATTGCCGCATTTGGAGCGATGATAATCCAGAAGACATTGTCGAAATATCATTACATCAAAAAAAAGTCACCCATTTGTTGTGCTTTATGGGCCCGTAGAATTATTGATCAAATTCATATGTCTTCAAAAATTAAATGATAATCAAAACGTTACAGTCAACAGTGAGCGGTACAGAGATATTATTACTATAGTCCATTTTTTTAAAGAATGCAGTAGAGGGAAGATAGGGCTTATTTGAACTCGTTCTCTGATTGGCTTAAATCGAGGAGAAGTTCACACCGACGATATTTACTTCTCTATCTCAACCTCTTTTCTCTCTTTCTTTTCACATACATTTGCAGCTGTTAGTTGTCAATGGCTGCCGTGTCAATTCCCAATTAACATCTGATCTGTTTGTATCATTTAGATTCTTTGCTTTTTTCTCCATTTATTTGTTTGTATTTTATTACTATTGTCGCCATTTGGAGTATTTAATCAATAATAATAAGTTATTCAATGAAACCATTAATAAATTATGAATTTTATATTCAAGTAACTATATTTGAATTTAGCGCCAAATTTTGTAACTAGATTGAACATTTGTCATAGTGTAAATCAGGTTTCTAGTTACTGCATTCTTAAAGAAAATGAACTATAACTTTTTCGTACATCAATTGGAAGGCATTAATGTCGCAGACATGTGGTTTCAGCAGGACGGCGCCACATGCCACACAGTGGCACCATACAATTGATTTACTAAAAGAAACTTTTTATGATCGATTAATTTCACCAAATGGACCTGTTAACTGGCCATCAAAGGGGCATTTGACGTCATTGGATTTTTTCTCTGGAGATATGTAAAGTCCCGATAAACCAGAAACTATTGAGCTTTTGGAAACCAATATTCGACGAGTTATTGCCGAAATACAAATAGATTTATTGCGAAAAGTGATTGAAAAAAGTGATTGAAAATACGGCTTGCAGATACGCCATTTACGCGCCAGCCAGGGCGGCCACATGCCCGAAATTACATTCAAATATTATACAGGGTATCCCAACGAAAATTTGACCCCCCCTATAATTGGAAAACCGAATAATATTTCAAAATTCGCCGAGACCCGTCGATTTTTGTTCTTGGGGGGAGCTTTTTTGACAGTCAAGCCAACTCGATATGTTCATCCCCCTAATGCCTAGCAACCCCAACTTAAAAATTTCAAATGCAACTACCCCACTTGTGGCACATCATTTTAAAGCCCTTTTCATTGCGAACACAGTGACGTACCGTTTTTAGAAATCGGTTGAGATTTGACAGAATTATTGGTTACAAACGAAAAGATGACAAACCAACTTACGCGTAGTAATTTCTACACAAATGCCCACCACTAATAAGTTTTTCATCTACTACACATGACGGCATTACCTAATTGTTATTGATGTGTCTATCAGTTTACAAAAAAGTCAGAAATGAAATAAAAAAGCTGAAGCAAATAATAATTCAGATTTATTTGATGAATTGCTCAAAATGACCCCCGTTAACTTCCAAACAATAATACAGTCTGTTTACAAATTCTGTTCGAACATTATTAAAGACATCCGCAGTTATTAATCGGCATTCTTCTACAATTCTGACCCCACAGAAAAAAGTCCAAAGGGGACAGATCCGGAGATCTTGGTGGCCATTCGACGGGACCTCTTCTGCCAATCCAATGCCCCGGGAAATGGTCATCCAAAAATTGTCGCACAGCAGCAGCATAGTGCGGGGGCGCACCATCTTGTTGGAAGGTTATTTCATTTTCTAGTAAATTGTCGTCACTTTCTAAAATCTCTGTTATCCTAGGATCAATTGTACTTTCCAATAATTCTAGATAGGTGTTTCCATCGAGATTACCTTGGATGAAAAATGGTCCAACAAGATGGTCGCCCAAAATGCCTGCCCAAACATTCAATTTTTGAGGTATCTGAGTTTGAAATTCCCTGATTAAATGCGGATTAGTATCACTCCAATAACGACAATTGTGTCTATTCACTTCGCCATTCAACATAAATGTGCATTCGTCGGAGAAACATGTATTGTAGAGAAGATATGGATTCAGTAGAAGTTGTTCACTAAAGTATTCGCAAAATTGGTTTACGGCGATCAAAGTCATCTTCATGTACCTCTTGAACCAGCGTCATCTTAAATGGATGAAACTTGTGTTTTTTCAAAATTCTATGAACACTGGAACGGGATACGCCAGAAGCTTGAGACACAGTTGTAATCGATTGCTTATTATCCATCTGTACATGACCCAAAACTGCCACTTCAACTGCTTCATTTCGAACTGGTCCAATTACTTCACGTTTCTTGTTTAAAAGCGAACCTGTTGCAACAAATTTGTCAATCAGGTGTTTAACGTACTGTTTTTTTTCAGGATGATTGGCATTAAAAATTCGTGCTGTAGTTTCAGCGCAATCGTGATTTCGATAATAAATTGCAACAATTTCTACTCTTTCCGCGATAGAATAAACCATTTCGAACACACGTTAATACTTTCAATAACGGCTGAAACTAACGATTTCTTGGTCACAAGCAAAAAACACCGACTTTTTTTGTAGTACTGATTTTTTGTTATTTTGAAAAGGTCTGAATTCCTATAAACTTAAGTATCTTCTACTAATAACTATTTTAGTATCTAGTTTTATTTGCTTCAGCTTTTTTATTTCATTTCTGACTTTTTTGTAAACTGATGGACACATCAATAACAATTAGGTAATGCGGTCATGTGTAGTAGATGAAAAACTTATTAGTGGTGGGCATTTGTGTAGAAATTACTACGCGTAAGTTGGTTTGTCATCTTTTCGTTTGTAACCAATAATTCTGTCAAATCTCAACCGATTTCTAAAAACGGTACGTCACTGTATTCGCAATGAAAAGGGCTTTAAAATGATGTGCCACAAGTGGGGTAGTTGCATTTGAAATTTTTAAGTTGGGGTTGCTAGGCATTAGGGGGATGAACATATCGAGTTGGCTTGACTGTCAAAAAAGCTCCCCCCAAGAACAAAAATCGACGGGTCTCGGCGAATTTTGTAATATTATTCGGTTTTCCAATTATAGGGGGGGTCAAATTTTCGTTGGGATACCCTGTATAGAGAAAACTTGACTGTAGGTAAAGGCGCTGGCAAAGAACCGGACTCGATGGCGGACGTTTGTCAAATATCCGCATCGAGTCCGGTTCTTGGCCAGCGCCTTTACCTCCACTCAGGTCTTATTCTGAGTCGCAATCTCAGCCAGCACTATTCTTTTGCATGTTTGTACCAGTCTCCCTCTATTTCTCATTCCTTGGGGGTTGCAGTCGAGAGCGATTTTGACGATGGTGTGGTGGTCTTGGCGTATTGTATGCCCAATCCAGCCCCATTTTCTGGCAGTGATGTATACGGTGATCTTCTTTTGATGTGTTACTCGCAACAGTTCTTGGCTGGAAATCTTGTCAGGCCAGTAGACACCTATTATTCTGCGCAAGAATTTGTTAACTGCTACCTGCAGTTTGTCTTCAAGAGATTTGGACGTTTCGCTTCCACAGAGGACATATTTGATATTTGATTGGAAGAGACGGATCTTAGTAGTTTTCGAGTACTGACTGGAGTCCCATACCGGTTTTAATTGTTTGCTAAAATGCTTGCTAGGCTGTGGGAGGAGGTCCCAGGTCCTACACAGGACTGTAGCACCATTAGATAATGGTGTATGGATCCAGGTCGTCGGTTGCAGGGCTTTCCTAATCCGCATCGGGATGTCGCATTCTTTACCACCGGCGTTTGTACCACCACGTTTAATATTGTTATGGTCCTCCAATTATCACAGATTGTTAGATCGCAATTCTTGGGAAGTTTAGACCTTCCGGGATTCTTATAGTCATCCATATTCCCCATATTATGGGAACTAGCAGATTAGCGATGCGTTGAAAGAAGTTTTGCGGGCACATAGTCTGTTCCCGGCGCCTTGTTAGATTTGAGTGTTTTAATTGCGCTCACTATCTCCGCTTTTGTTGGAACATTTATGGACTCCGCGGGGTCGGTGTTCGAGGTTGTGATGTTGCGAGTTGGTTCTGGGCTACTATCTCCTTTGTTACTCAACAGCACAGTGTTGGGTGTCGTACCTGCTTTTGCTCTTCAGTTCTTGCCTCCAGTAGTCCAGTCATTATAGTAAGTTCACCTCGGAATTAGAGATACCCAGCTGTAAGTCTGTAAATACTTGTATATTGACACCCTAAAAGTTGTCTCAAAACCTACATATGGTAGGTACACCCTACCATATGTAGGTTTTGAGACAACTTTTAGGGTGTCAATATACAAGTATTTACAGACTTACAGCTGGGTATCTCGAATTCCGAGATTCTTACCTAATTTAAGCTTAAATGACTGGACTACAGTAGTTGTTGTTAGCGATGTTTTTAGCTTTACATTTTACAATTAGGGCCCAAGTGCTGTCAGAGACCCAATCTTTGCGTTTTGATTCCCGTTTCCCGAGTTTATTATTTGCTAGTTCTGTGAGAACTTTGGCGATTGATTCCCAATTTCTCATAGATTGTTCAGTTCTGTTTGCTAGCTCTTGTCGGAAAATTTGCTTTGACCCTCGGTGATTTAAGTCTATCCGTATTGAATGGACTGTATTTAACGAAAAAATAATTTGGTGGTTGAATCAAATCGGGATGGTCCCGTCACTTACCTTAGGGTTGCTCGCGTCTCCGCCCCGTGGTGGAACGTCCTTCCGTCTCCTATTTAAAAGGAGGAAAATGGAAAAAACAATAACTATCGGGGTATAAATGGAGGGATACCCTTAAATTGTGTCGTTCCGGACGCGAAAAGCCGCTGCAGCCTCTTGGACCGTGATCGCACCACCCGTTGTAGATTTAACTTGACATTTATAAATTTGTAATATATGCACAATGTCGGTCGACGTTGTTTGTCCTTTGATTTGTGTGGTCTCGCTTTCTGCGCTCTAAGCATACTGCCGGAAATATAATTTCGCAGCGTGAAATAATCGCGAGATTTTGGCCCAGGTCGACACAGCTGTCCCCTTCTTTTGATCGAGGCCGAAATAGATTTAAATTTCGATTGAAAATATGCATTTATTAAAATTGGCGCGAACACGTATTGTATTTAGTGTTCGTCGGTCTTGTGTCTTTTTCATCGTATTTTTCGCTAGCTTGAGCCGGATACCTGCCGCGACAAAGTAGTGGTCGCTCGCGACATAGGCTCCTCGTTTGTTTCGTCTAACGTCTTCTAATATGGAATCTAGGGAATCTCTTCTATCTAACGTCTAATAGGGAAGTATTCCATTTTCTTGAGATCATGATGTGGTCAATTTGATTTGCTCTGGTTTGTCCTGGAGCCACCCATGTTACTTTGTGTATTGATTTGTGGGGGAATATGGTTGCTCCAAGGACTAGGTTGTGTGTTGCACAAAAGTGGATTAATCTTTAACCGTTATCAATCATTTTACCAGGAGCATGTTAGTCCATTGTGCTTTCTAGGTTGGTGTTGTCTGCACCGACCTGTGCATTAAAATCCCCCATAACAATTAGTATGTCTCCTGCGTTTACCTTCCTGGCTACTTGTTCAGAAAATACCTTTGTCATTATCGGTGGCCGGATTTGTAGGGGCATAACATTGTATGCCTGTAAATGTTTCTTTGGTATTTGGTGTAGAATTTGGCTGTTATGATTATATTACTTACTGGGGGTCCACGCCATTAGGCTAGCCTTGCATTGTTTACTTAGCACATTAATGCCATAAAATTAATTTTGAAATAATGCCAACTTCAGGGATATTTAAAACATTTTTCTTTCAATCATTTCAGTGTAACGTTCTCAGCCTCTAAAAAAACACACTATACTTACTTATGTCCAATTTCATGGGCTACAACATAAACACTTTCGAAATGTCTGCCTTCGTTCACAGTACAGCTACTAGTAGTCGTACACATACCAGCCACTGGAGCCAAACCTAAAAATTATTAAGAACTTGACTATGTAATTACGATTCATTTAAGCTATATATTCCCTGGGGAGAATGAAGTATTGTCGAAGTTCAACGAACTGACGTCGACGTGCAACGAAGTGTTTCCGAAACTAAACGGAGTGTCGTCGAAGTGCAACGAAGTGTTACCGAGACAACTGAAGTGTCGGGTGGTAACAATAAAAAAGTGTCGGGCGGTAAAATGTCAACACTTCCCTGACACACAATAAAAAAGTTCAACGAAACTTCACTGATACTTCGATTGTGCGAATGTCAACAGTTTTCCGACACTTCACAGAAAACCAGCTCAGCGAAATGTCACGGCTCAAATTTCAGTGTTCTAAAAGACACTTTGACGACACTTCGTTGATGCATTACCGACACTTTGGCGACATTTCATTTTCACAGGGGTTTATAATAACAATAAAAGCGAACAAAATCGTTGTAACATTATATACATAATTGATTAAATAAATTCCTACGATGGCTCACATTTATCTAATGATTGTAGTATTTATTTACCCTAATGGTATATAATTTAGAGGCAATAACAAACAATTTTATACGAAACAACTCTTTACCACGCTTCACCTATCATTAAAGTAACCTATTTCAATCTAAATATTTTACGTAATTTCCATATACTTTGTTTAGCTACTCAGTATTTCAGTAATCTATATAATGTTTTTTATTTTGCAATTACATTAGGTATATACTGCTTTTTTTCTATTTTATTTCTATTTAACTAATTTTCAAAACCAACGTTGAAAATTAATCAATCTATTTTTATAAATAGAATGTTGACAATTAGTGTTTTGAACTAAATTGTTTGTGTAAAAAAGTAACATCGATTCAGTCTGTAACAATAACAACAAAGTAAATTAATTAGTTTATAAATAAAGGAATAGATCGATTTAACGTTAGTTTCGTCCTTTTGTTTTCTGCTTTCATAATAAATTATATACGTAGTTCGTAATATACAATGCATCATTAATAATTAATATATAATTTAGATTTTATATATAAAACTATACAATGATTACAAAATTTAATACCTTCAACTTATTGATTTTCTACAAATGCGTATAAAACTTTTATTTGTAAATGGATATATAAAAGAAAAGTTGAGCGAAAAAGACCTAGAGGACGGTCTCTAATGAAATGGACCCAGAGATTAAAAGAAATGACGGGAAATGCACGAGGCAATACATCTAGCATAAGATAGAAACGCATGGAAACAATAGATTCAAACACATACCGAAAATAGTATCACTACACCCTCCAAAAGGTAAAAAGACTGAGAAAGAAGGACATATAAAGTTAATAGAGATCACATCAACAGAAAGAAATTTCCTCGAAGGGCATGGTTATGAATTAACGCTTGAATATTATTATTTTATATATCTTACCAACGACTTGACTTGAGATTTTGCCATGTTTTCCTCTGACGTACAAATCTAGGCCTGTTAAGATTAGAGCGTGGTCCCAATGTTGAGGTTCTCGGTCGCCGACGGGATTTTTTGTTCTCTGCCAGTTGCAAAAGTTTGATAAATATCTGTCGATGTCCGGCGGTCGAGCTAAGCCCGGCGCTTCCTCCTTTAATATTTCCAGTCGTTTCAAAAGAAAGTTTACTGGACGGCCCAAACTTGGATCG
Source organism: Phosphuga atrata (assembly GCA_944588485.1). Classification (NCBI taxonomy): domain Eukaryota; kingdom Metazoa; phylum Arthropoda; class Insecta; order Coleoptera; family Silphidae; genus Phosphuga; species Phosphuga atrata. The sequence goes on along the minus strand of OX155892.1, from coordinate 84,769,558 downwards.
TGATATAATAATTGAACCTGTAATAAGTGATCGTGATAAAATAATATTCAGATTTTTATTGATATCAATAGTATTATAATACACTGCTCAAAAACAATTAGCGGGGCACTAACTTATGCCTCCATAAAATTCATTTTAATTGTTGTAATTGACACATATGGATTTATCAGCAACGCATATTTCCGGAGTATCCGTTTAACAAGAACTACCAAAATAATGTATCCCAAATTTGATTCAAAGAACTAGGAAGGCCTTGTTCAGGTTAATATACAAACATGTTTGCAATATATAGTTTCAGTTAAGTCAAGTGAAAATGAGGCATCTCAATGAAGTGGAAGTTGTTCCTGTTATAACATTATGCTGATTCTATTATAAATCTCAAAAACACTAAAAGGGCAGGTATATATGAAATCCCTTCCATAGTTATAAAAAATGTGCTCCCCTCTATATTAAACCCTTTACAGTCCATTATAAATGAAGTTTTAGAGGTGGGCAAGTTCCCGGCAAATCTAAAAACGGGGATAAGTCTATGATCGAAAACTACATAGGCCTATCAGCATTCTATCGGTTTTCTCTAAAATTTTTGAGAGGATTATATGCTCCAGAATTTTAATGTTGATAAGCGTAACTTAATAAGTTATGCTGATGTTATGCCCTTAAAAACATGGCTTCGTAAAAGAGAAATCAATTGAAACGGCATGTTACCAATTCATAAAGGATATTATTGATAATCTCGAGTCACGGAAAATCCCAGTTGGAATGCTCAAGGACCTATCTAAGGTATATGACTTAGTTAACCATGATATACTATTAATAAAACTTTCCAAATATGGTATAAGAGGAGTTGTGCTGGAGTTGATCATATCATTCCTTTCTAACAGGACACAGATTATCTGGTACCACACTCCGTATGGATTTGTACATTCTCCACCGAGTACATTCAATATGGGTATTCCTCAGGGGAGCACAATAGGACCCTTACTTTTTGCCCTATTCATCAATTTTCTGTATGCTACTTCGATCCATTCACTGCACATTAAGATCAACTATGCCGAAGACACATCTATATTGATATGAAATAGGCTCATCAACGATATCACCACCAAAGCAGAGAGAGCAGTTGATTCGATGAAGTTATGGATTGGTACTACTAGACTTAGACTAAACAAAGATAATACATAAACAATAATATTGAAAACGAGGCGGAGTACATTATCATACCCTAATAAAGTGGCAATTGACAACGAAGAGACAATAAGTCAATCTGTAAGACTCCTGGGACTTTACATAGACCAATCTCTGGACTGAGTTTCACATACCAATGAAATAACAACGAATCTCAACAAGGCAGTGTTCGCGATAAGATCCCTCCAACGTTATGTTCAGACCGACGTCCTGAGGATGGTGTATTTCGCCATCTTCCACAGCCTCTTAAGATTTGATATTATATTCTTGGAAAATAGGGCACAATACAAGTCAATGTCAAAATACAGAAACAAGCCCTGCGAATACTTATAAGTCTAAACTACCATGAATCCTGCAGAGGACACTTCAGAAGGGCAAACATTTTAACCACTATAGCCACATATATTTATAAAAACGTCATTTTTCTCTAGAAACATAAACATCTTTTCAAGGATTTTCTTAAACTTACTGAAGGACTAACAAGGTTTAAGAAGGAACTTTATCAGCTTCCTACACATGTCGTGATAATGACTGAAAGAAATCCCCCAAATATCAGCATGAAATTATTCAACGTTCTTCCAAGACAAATCAAACAATTAGATAACATTAAGAGATTCAAGAAGCAGCTTTTCCAACTCCTAAATAAGATTGAACCATATGATTTAGAAGAGTTTTTATAGAAGGTGTAACCCAAGGAGTGTTATATTATATTCACACTACCGACACATTCATTTAGAATGTATTTGTAATATTCTTACTTGCTTAAATAATGAAAAAAAAATGTTTTGAATTTGAATTAAATAAAAATGGGGAAAGCATTCGACAAGTTTCAACAAACTTCAACGTAAGTCTGTCCCAAAAGAAAAACAACTCCAAATCAAGACTGATTCTTACTGATTTCGAGTCTTCGCAATGGAGTGTACGGCGAAAGACTTCTCAATTTCCCTCAAGACGACGCATGGAGTCACTGTATCAGACCAGGCAATGAGGGATAGGTTGGGGGAATCAAATTTGTGGGCAAGACGACCCGTCCGAAAATCCTCTTTGACACAACACCACAGAATAGCAAGGATGAATTTAGCGTATACATGTCGAATGGCAACCTCGACTTTGGAAGTCTGTGCTCTGCACGGATGAATCAAGGTTCCGTATTACTCGTTGCGATGGCCGAGTACGTGTTTACTGACGACCAGGAGAACGCTACGCAGCTGCCACTGTCCAGGAAGTCGAAAGATTTGCAGGTGGTTCAGTTATGGTTTAGGGTGGGATTAGTATCGACAGTAGAACCGACCTTGTTGTAATTTCAGGAAATCTTAACGCTATTCTCTATGTTGACATTGTGTTAGGAGAACATGTTGTCGGCATATGGAATAGGTCCATTTTTTTGATAATGCAGGATAACGCAAGAAACACACATACTGCGCGAATCACTTTAGACTTCCTACAAGAACTGGAAATTGAAAAAATGGTGTGGCCTGCGTTAAGTCCTGATTTAATTCCATCAGAGCATGTTTAGCATATGCTCGACAGACGTGTTCGTGGTCGCTCGCATCCTCCTCAGACCATTCAGCAGCTAACGGCGGCTCTTATTGAAGAATGGGACACTATACCTACCATAAGAAGACCTCAAATACTTTTGCGAAGCATAACAAGACGGTGTAATTATTCGTTCTATGGGAGCACGTACTCGTTATGAAGTTACCACTTTATGTAGAAAAGTTTACATTAACAAATAATTTAAATTCGTTTTGCACTTTGGTTTTGGTAGTTGTTGTTAATTATTACGGGTACTTTAAAACTACGTGATGCTGCCACTTCCACATGTGCCAATTAAAACAATTAAATAGATCGTCTTTCAGATGTTCTTAATTTTTTTTGCATGTAATTTCCCGTTTGAATTTTATGGAGGCACAAATTAGTGACCCGCTAATTGTTTTGGGCAGTATAAATTCATGTGAAAACGTTTAGGAAAAAAAATGATTGAGATATATTTTAAAAATAAAGCTTTACAACGTGTATAATAGATATGAACTGTAAGATAATAAATGGCATTGGAAATAATGCGTCCCAAGGGATTTGCCGGTAATATAAATCCTTTTCATATCTTCAAGTATTTCAAGTATTCATATATTTTTTAATAATCAATCTAAAACCAATGGATTTAACGGCATTTTCGCTTTTCCGTAAGGCTGATCTAGATTTGTAATATAAAGCAATCCACTTTAAAGTTCTAAATTATTTAAAAATATACTCGTAATCATCAGATAAACGTAATTCTCACTAATGAAAGCCATTTGCTGATTTTAGAATGTATATAATTTACCGCAGATAATAAATATTTCATTGGTATGGGTGATAAATTAAGAAGTGTCCTGCTTTTACTTAATAAAAGAAGCAATGAAAGAAGTAATGACTTATTTGTCATAATTTCAACTTTTTTTTTAAATTGTGGCAGGGGGAAGCTCTACTAGCCTGAGTGCTGAGCTCTCATCCGTTAAGCTCCTACTAGGAGCTCCTAGTCCACTTGGCGACGTTGTTTTTCCACACCGGCATCATTATTATCTTCAGGGTATATTGCTCGGAGGAGCTTTTCTCTCTCCCCCTAGGTATTAAGCCTTGCGATCTTCCCGGCAGTTCTTTCTTCAGTTTCTTTTCTTTCAGTTCGTTTTGGCCTACTAGGAACGAGGGGATCGTCTTAGCTCTCAGCTCGGGTCTTCTGCTTGTTCTTGGACCAGTATGCCTTCATCTTCTGGTTGTGAGCTTGTTTCCTCTCATCCGTCCATTTAGGTCTGGTAGTGCTTATACACTTCTTGATTGTGAGAGTCAGTGGGAAGACTCCCTGCAGGATGACCTGTCGGTATTGAGTTCGGTTCTCGGTTGTCTGTAATGGGATCTGCAATTCGTCTGATTTCTAACAGAGGTGAACCAATTGGCTTTGGACGCCTTTCCCCTACTTGTCACTGTGAGGATCCTCTTGATGAGCCTGGAGGGTTTCAGGCGGGTCTGTGCCCATAGAAGGTTAGTCGTCTTTTCCTCATACATGTGACTTTGTCTTCCTGATGTTTGTAGAGCTCGTTATTGCGCCTGATTATGTAGGTACCGTCTTCCTCTCTTATGGGTCCTAGTATTCTCGTCAGGATCTTCCTCTCTTTAAGTTCTAGTTCCTGAGTGGGGCCTTTCAATTCACCAAGAGGCACTCAGAGGCATAGAGTGCAGAGGGTCTTACTACCGAGTTGTAGTGCTTCAGTTTTATATTCTTGGATAGGTACTTGAAGGTATAGATGTTCTTTCAGGAATGATAGGCCCTCTCTAACTGGGTGCATCTGGCGTCTAGGGCCAAGATTTCGCTCTCGCCTGCTGAGATCCATTCTCCCAAGTACTTGACTGCAGGAACTTTATAGATATTAATGATTCCTAGTGGGATTATGGAAGAAGCCTGCTTGATATTGGTAATGAACTCAGACTTCTCTATGTTGACCTTTAAGCCGGTTTTAGCCGCAACATTGTAGAGGCTGATGAATAGTCTCCTCCATGCTGTCGGGCGAGAGGGTGAGATCATCAGCAAAGGCTAGACAGGGTAGATTGAGGTTGTTTTTCTTACCTAAGCTTCAGTCCTGCTTCTGGTGACAATGTGGAAGGAATGTGGAAGTCCATTCACTGATAATTTTCTCCAGAACACAGTTGAAGAGGATGCACGAGAGGCCACCCCCTGCCCCCCCTGAACTTGACTTTGGAGGTGGTGTTCTTCAGGGTAGCTTGGACCAGTCTGATAGTCTTCTTAACCTATCCAAGAGACTTAACTCTAATTTAGGATCTTCTGCTTTTTCTTGGCCCAGCAAATATGCATCTTTAGGCTGTGAGCTTCTTTCTTCTCATCCGTCCATTTAGGTCTGGTAGTGCATAGGCACTACCAGACCTAAATGGACCGAGGTAGAAAAACACTACTACCGAGTTGTAGTGCTGCAGTTTTATGTTCTTGGATAGGTACTTGGAGGTTTAGATGTTCTTACAGGAATGATAGGCCCTCTCTAACTTGGTGCACCTGGCGTCTATGGCCAAGGTTTCTCTCTGGCTTGCCGAGATCTATTCTCCCAAGTACTTCACTGAAGCAACTTTACAGATATTATTGTTTCCTAGTGAGATTGTAGAAGAAACCTGCTTGATATTGGTGATGAACTCAGTCTTCTATATGTTAACCCTCAAGCCGGTTTTTGCCGCGACATTGTAGAGGCTCTGTAGTTGATGAATAACCTCCTCCATGCTGTCGGCCAATAGGGTGAGATCATGAGCAAAGGCTAGACAGGGTAGATAGGTTGTCTTTCTTACCCAAGCTTCAGTCCTGCTTCTGGTAAAAATGTGGAAGTCCATTCTCTGATGATTTTCTCCAGAACACAGTTGAAGAGGATGCACGAGAGGCCATCCCTCTGCCTGACTCCTCTCTGGATGGGAAAGCTCGCGGAGATTTCACCCCTGAACTTGACTTTGGAGGTGGTGTTCCTCAGGGTAGCTTAGACCAGTCTGGTAGTCTTTTCATCTAGGCCTAGTTTCCACAGGGTGGAGAAGATGGTCTGTAGATCTACCGAGTCATATGCCTTTTGGAAGTCCACCATAATGGCTACCCAGGCGCATCCCCCTCGGCTCCTATATGAGAGGATTTGAATCTGTTCTGTGCAGGACCTACTCGCACAGAAACCAGCCTGGTATTCACCTAGTTGGGAGTCTAGCTGTTTGGTGACTCTAGTTTGTAGGGCTTTATAGAAAATATTGTAGGTTATAAGCAACAAGGAGGACAGTGGATGGATGACGGCTGAGGTCTATCCCTCTGGAAAGACCTCTGTTCTCCAAATGTCCTGAATGATCTGGGTGATGCTCTGCAGGAACTGGTCATCTACGTGCTTCCACATATTCACCTGTGGCCTTGTTGTTCTTAAGATTTTTGATGATCTTCTCTCTTTCTTCACTGTTGGGTGGAGTCCTGGTTCCTGACAGCGGGCTCGACGAAAGCAAATCTCTTTCTGTTGTTCTGCATTGAGGAATTTCTGGAAGTATTCTGCAAATGTGTTTGTGCAGTCACTGTAATTTATTTGGAGCTTCCCATCTTCTTCTTGTTTCGAATAGGCCAACTTTGGACCACGCTTGTTCAACTGTTGGGCTTTGATCTTTGTCCAGTATTGTCGCATCTTCTGCTGATGTAACTCCTTTCTCTCTTCTGTCCAGGGGGTATCTTTCCTTCGGGGTTTTTCCTGAAATCCACGGACTTCCTTCAGGGTGCGTCTTACAGACTCTCTGGTTTGGAGATCTGTTATTCCCAGTTCTTTAATATCCTTCTCGGTTTCTGTCAACCAAGTGGTAGGAACCTTCTTGTTTTTTCAGAAGGTGAACAGACGGTTGGTTAGTCGGTTTGGAGGCAATCTTGCAACGTGGCCATAGAAAGCTACTCTTCTTTTTCTTGCACAGTCAGAGATCCTCTCAATATGTTCGTAGAGCTCAGAGTTATGTCGCCCTCGGAATTTCCCATCTTCCTTTACCGGGCCTAGGATCTTCAAGAGGATTCTCCTCTCTCTGACCTCCAATTTTTCTACCAGGCCTATTCGGTTCAGGGAAAGACACTCCATGGCATACAGGGCTTCTGGTCGTAAGACTGATGTGTAGTGCTTAAGTTTCAGGTTGCGTTACAGACATTTCTTGTTGTAGGTGTTCTTAGTCAGTAGATAGGCTAGATCTAACTTGACGTTGACTCTCATGGATAATGATGATCTTTCTTGTAAGTTGGGTTGAATCCATTCACCGAGATACTTAAATTTCTCAGTCCTCTTGATGTTTCCCTGCTCTAGTAACATCTCTCTGATGCTTCTTTGAGGTTAGTGAAAAATTCTCATCAAAAAAGTTTTCTCCAGCGACACTTGAAGACCCACTTTGGCAGCCTTTTTCTGAGGCAATTCACCTGCATTATTGCCATATCAAGAGAATCAGCAATCAGTGCCATGTCATCTGCAAAGGCCAGGTGAACTACAACCAATCCATCGTTCTTACGTCCCAGGAAGAAACCACTCTGAACACCCAAGTTGATCAGTTCCTTGCGCCATTCTCTCATAACCTTTTCAAAGACACAGTTGAATAGAAGTGGGGAAAGTCCATCTCCTTGTCTCACTCTAGTTTTTATTTCGACGCTTTTTGAGATCTCGCCTCTAAATTTAACCTTGGAATGGTTGTTGGTCAAGGTTTCTAGGATGAGTCTGCGGGTTTTGTTGTCTAGCCCAAGTTCCTGTATTACTTTGTTAAGTGTTTCTCTATCAATGAAAAAGTAGGCCTTCCTAAAATCAACAAAAGTGACGACAACCTTGTGGTTTCTCATTTTGGAGTATCCAAGTACAGTTTTAAAATTGAGGATCTGTTCAACACAGGATCGGATCTTCCTGAAGCCTTCCTGATATTCTGATAGTTGACTATCAAGCTGATTTTCTGCCCTTGTTTGTAACGCCTTGGAGAGAATCTTGTATGATACTGGGACGAGAGAAATTCCACGGTAGTTGTTTAGATCAGTAAGACCTCCCTTCTTGCGAAGCGGATGGATCAGAGCCGATTTCCAATCGGGTGAAATTTTTCTGTTTCCCAGATGTCCTGGATGATCGCGGTTAGCTTGCCCACGGCATTGCTTCCAGCACCTTTCCACAGTTCAGCAACGATAGAGTCCTCTCCAGCTGTCTTATTATTATTAAGAAGTTGAATGATCTGGCCAACTTCTTCAAACGAAGGAGGCAGGGAGTCCGAGTTTCGTGTAGTTTGTTCATAGTCGAAGTCTTCGCTGGGTGGATCACAGTTGAGTTGATTTTTAAAGTACTGAGCTAAAAGGTGGCAGTTGTTCTTGTGGTTAAAAGCCAGTTTGCCTTGTGAATCTCTGAAGTGGCGGCTTGGGGGAGCGTATTTTCTGAGTGTGTGCTTGAAGGTTCCAAAAAAATCTCTGACGTTATTCTAAGTAAAACTCTCTTCTTCCGTTTCTATTATTGATAGGATGTTCTTTATGAAGCTATGTACTTTCTATACTTTTCTATGGCCATAATTTTAACTCTCTAATAATCAGTAAACCTTCAAGTTTTTTTGAAAATGGAGCGGTGGCCGATTGAATAAAGCATTGCTTGTGTAGAGCATTTTATTAGAACGAAGTACATTATTCAAACTCAGAGGTGATTTCGACAACAGTTTCATTTTCCAGCGCCATCAAGTGCAGGACAATTGCAAGATGCATCGAAAAAATCATCGAAGAGGTTCTCTAAAGGATAGTAAACTTACAGAGAAAAAAAAAACGACTGCTAGAACAGGAGTGAATACTTTGCAAGTTAAGAACAGAATTGAAGAAAATTCCAATCAATCCGCGCGATGTTTATCGCAGCAAGTAGGAATTTCGCGTGAGTCGATAAGAACAATTTTAAAGAAAGATTTATTCTTTTGACCTTACAAATGGCAAAAAGCCCAAAAAATTCTTGCAATAGACCTTTTTATAGTCAATTAAAAGTTAAAACAAATTTATGCGTATGCGTCAATTTCTGCCATGTTTTCGGGAACTTTTTTGACGTATAACCAATGAAAATAACAAAATGTGCCCGAAACTTTCATATTCCCGCCTTTGAAACCAGGCGGACGCGCATGCGCTTAACTAACCGCAAAAAGGTCTATAGACCGAAGCTCACGTTTACAATTCAGTCGATGGATTTTGGGCAGAGGGGAATTTTGTAAACACAATAATTATGAGTGACGAAGCACATTTTCAATTGCGCGGGGAGAGGAATAAACAGAATTTTTGTTACTGGTCTGCCGAAAACCCTCTAGTTATATTCGAAGAAGAGCTGCATTCTCAAAAGGTAACTGTGTGGTGTGAAATATGCACAGTTGGAGTATTGGGACCGTAATTTTTTTTAAGATGAAATGGGAGACACAGTAGTTGTCAATAGTGAACGTTATGTGGAAATACTACAAACGTTCTTAAGGGATCGCTCAACTCCGATTACCAATAAATGATATTTGGTATCAGCAAGATGGTGTTCTTTCTTCATTCATATCAGCAAGTTCTTTCCTGGTCGTCTGATTTCCTAGTAATCAGTTGTGGTCTCCTCGCTCTCCGGATTTGTAGGCTTTGATTTATTTCTCAGGGAGTCACGTTAAAGTTTATCAGAACCGACCTGAAACCCTAGAAGACTTAAAACGAAACATTAGACAAGCTATTGGTAAGATTTTGCCAGAAATGTGCCAAAGCGTTCAATGTTGGGTCAATCTCAGTCATGCATCGAAGCAAACGGGGGTCATCTAATCGATGCAATTTTTAAGTATTAATTGTTAATTCATGATTAAGCATTTAACTTGTTATTAAACTTTAGATTTTATTCTACAATGTTAAACAAAAACATGCCCAACTTATTTTTTGATAATTGCAGTTCAAAATCAGGACACTCTTAATATGTCATAACTGTTATATTATTTATTCAAATTAAATACTTACTGCATTAATCATAGCTAAGACAAATCTAATGAGTTCCCTCTCAGTATCCACAGGATAATTACTCTTCATGTGATCAAACAAATCTCTATCCACAAACACCGCAGTCTCGACGAAAACCGGACTATCAACCGGAAATAAATCCCTCTTATCAACCCCCTCATCCCGTATTCTCCTTCCAAACCGTCTGTCACTATAAAAACTCCTCTTCTTTCTCAACCCCCTGTAGAACCGATAGTCTTTGGCAGTAGCATTGTTAATAACGGGCATCGATTCTTTTCGTTTTGTCTTTCTGTGAGATACTTTGTTATTATGATGAGGGCAGTTTTTATGAGTGTGTTGGTTGATTGGCTTCTTGATGAGAACGTGGGGTTTGGAGGTTGAGTTGGCGAACCGGTCGGGTAGGGGATGTACGAGGTAAAAGTCTTCGGCGTCGAAGTGCAACAGACCGCGCTGTAAATGAAATGTTTTTATTACTTTATTATTGTAATTTTATGTTTTATATTGTAGATTTAGGATGGAATAATTTGCAACTGGTTAGTTTTTGAAAAGATCTGGTGGAAGATTAATTGTTGAATATGGAATTAGTGTACTGTGAAATGATTTCCTGTTTAATTTATTAGATTCAGGCATAAATAATTCCAAGCATACAAGAATTCATAGAATAAAAAATAGTCTAGTCTTGTCTAATTTTGTCTGATCTTGTCTAGTCTAGTCTAGTTGGATGACTTCAATGTTTGTAGTGAAATTACAATCTGTGGTTTTATCGATGGCTTTTCTAAATAATTTGATATCTTGATAATTTGAGTTCTTAAGGTAGGCGTCCACATTTTCGCATCGTACGTATCGGACGCATCGCATCAAACAGACCGTAGATTCTTTCTATAGAGAGTAATACAAGTGCGTCCTCTGATCCGCATCGTACGGATGGCACGAATCTACCAGTCGGCAATGCCGATGCTCCGAGGGGCAACTTTTAAGGTAGACGTCGACAGTTTCGCATCGTACGAATCGGGTGCATCGCATCAAACGGATCGTAGTATTCTTTCTATAGAAAGTAATACAAGTGCGTCCACTGTTCCATCGTACGGATCGCACGAATCTACCCGTCGGCAATGCCGATGTTCCGACAGGCAACTTTTACGATGCGTGGCGATGACGTCATACGGAATGCTGATCAGTGGACGGATTCCGCGCGATATAAAGAGATATAAACACCCTAATTATTCGAACTTTATTATTATTTAAAAAATCCTAATTATTCGAACCAACAAAGATGGGATAATATCTGGAAGGAAATTTTACTACGAAAATCGCATGAAAGTGGCGTCGGCAATCCGATTGCTGGTAGTTGCGTTGGAAAATCCGATCGCTGCTGATACTGTGGACGCATTGTAAAAATATAATCCGTTCGATGCGATGCGTCCGATCGGTCGATGCGAAAATGTGGACGCCTACTTTTAAGGTTTGTTACCAACAACAGTGAAATCGGTCAGAAAGCTGTATAACGCATGCGCAATAATGCAACGGGAATTATTTTAAATAATGCGCATGCGTCGGTCAGTTTGCTGACCTTTTTGGCTGTTGATGGAACAAACTTAATAACCTGTCTGTAATTGAAATTTAATGTACAAAACGTTTCAATGAGAGTAAATAGTACTTTATGATAAGAAGTGTGTGACGAAGGGCTTTTGTGCATGAGTTGCCAAGTTTAAAGCAAGAGCTGAAGGAGAGTGATTTAATCGCAATGAGTGCACAAAAGCTATCACACACGTGTTTCATACATTATTTTATCTACGAAGCATGTTGAAATACTGTTGAATCTACAAAAATATAATTATTTCTTATCGATAATATTGAAAAATTGCAAAAACTCCTATCGATAATATTTGACAGGCAAAATACTTCAAATCACTGACACAATAAGGTTAGAACATTCAGCGCCTCCGTGGCAAAAATTGTAAAACTAGTAAAAAGCACAGTGCCGGGAACACTATTTGGTTTTTGTCGATGTAATCTAGGTTAACCTGGATTTAATCTAGATTAGGTAATGGTTAGGTTAAGTTATAGTAGAACCAGATAAATTCAGAATGAGAGGTCAAGACTTCTTAATTCAAAATATGAAAAATTAATTCAATTTTAATATACGTCGAAAATTTTCACTAAGTCTAAGTTTTTTGTTTAGTGACGAAAGTTGTTGCCATAGTAACAACAAACAGAAATCGTTTAATAATAAAACTCCATTTGATTCACATGGGAATTTTACGCACGATTTGGATACTTTTAAACACGATTATAATGATGGCATCCTTCACATACAATAATTTACTTATTATTTTGTTCATTTTGGTGTGCGAGTAGATAAATATACTTAACAAAGATTATTAAAAAAATATTAAAAATATGAGAAACATATTTGTTAAGACAAATATTTCATTGCTAATTAAAACAAAAAAAAACAACTAGATAGTCTATTCATACTTTAAACTATAAATGACCTAGTAAGCAGGTAAGTTAAGATTGATTATTATTAGCTACTAGATGATTATAGACAACTTGAACCATATAATACAATTTATAATATAATTTTGAATTATAATTTAATAATTATAATTTTGAAATAATAAAAATAGACTGACGAAAACACTTATGCAAATAGTACGGTGAATGTATAAATTCTCGAAAAGTGTGAATATGGAACAGATAATGATCGCTTAAATTAAAATTAAAAACGATTTCCTACAATTTAGTTAATTAATTAAAACTAATCAGGTCAAAGGACTTTCGAACAGATTAGAGAAAGTCCATTAAAATGTACTTACACTGCACGATTTAATACGTTTAACGCAGTCTTTTTATCAATCAGCCGATCTAAAATAATTGATTCTTAATACTTAATGATAATTGAAATAATATTACTACTTATATAGGGTTTCTAATGGTCAATTATAACCATGCACTTATTTTATTTATTAAGATTGTGCAATTCCTGCTAAATTATCCATTATGCATGGAAATACAAAGCTAATATAGACTCTAATGTCGTGCAAAAAGCATTTCTAAAAATTCCTCGTTTTATTTTATGATGACATGTTTAATAAAATATAAGGTGCAGAATGTTTGTTGGTATATGGATAAATGAAAAGTAGGTTAAAATGAAAACTAGGCTTAAAAATATAAATAAATTTCACCGAGAATACACACAATACTATCACACCAATAATAAATTAATAAAAAATATCATAGAAAAGATCAAACTAATGTAATAAACTAGTCTATATAATTGTGGTCGGCAACCTTTTATCTTCAGATCAAGTCTAATGGTTGTCCTAGTCTAGTTTATTCTTGTTTGGTCTTATTCAGAAATGTTTGGCTAAATCGATGCCGTAGCCTTTAGTACAAGTTATGAAATGCGAGGTAGGCCTTGTAGGTAGTTCTTGTTTGGTCTTGTCTGGTCTTCACTGGTCTTGTCTGGTCTTCATTGGTCTTGTCTGGTCTCGTGTACTCTTGTCTGGTAATGTCTTGTCTTGTCTGGTCTTATTTGGCCTTATCTGGTTTTGTGGGGTCTTGACTAGACTTGCCTGTTCTTGTCTCGACTTGTCTGGTCTTGTCCATTCTTGTCTGGTCTTGTCCACTCTTGTATTGTCTTGACTTGTCTCGACTGGTCTTGTCTGGTCTGGCTTGGTTTTGTCTGGTCTTGCCTGATCTTGTGTGGTAATGTCTAGTATTTTATCGTCTTGTTTGGTCTTCACTCATCTTGTCTAATCTTGTCTGGTCTTGCCTGGTTTTGTCTGGTCTTGTTTGGTCTTGCTGCTCTTTCTGGTCTTGTCTGATCTTGTGTGGTTTGGCTGGTCTTATCTGGTCTTGTCTGGTCTTGTATAGCCTTGCTTGGTGTTGGCTCGAGTTGCTTGGCATTGTCTGGACTTGTCTGGTCTTATCCAGTTTTCTTTCGTCTTGTCCGGTCTTTTCTGGTATAATGTCTTGTCTGGTCTTATTTGGTCCTGTCTGGTCTTGTCTCGAGCAGCCTGACATTGTCTCGACATGCCTGGTCTTGTTTTGTGGTCTTGTGTCTTTTTTCGTCTTATCTGGTCTTGTATGATCTTGTCTGTCTTTGTCTAGACTTGTCTGGTTTTGTCACGTTTTGTCTGGTTTTGTCTGGTCTTATCTGTCTTGCCTGGTCTTGTCTCGAATTGTATGGTCTTATTTGGTCTTATTTCGTCTTGTCATCATTCGTCTTCGCATTACACCAGGGTGTATGTCCTATTCTACCCAGTGGGTATGTTCAGATGCCTCCTCTCTGCGGCTTGTCTCAACTTATCGTCTTCCTACTTTTTGGGTCATTATGTCTTTTATCGCTATGTTCACGTTGTCCCAGTTTTTTTCTGTCCTTAACATGTGGCCTGTTATTGGTTCTATTCTTTGTTCTAGCAGTCCGGAGCATCTGGCTCTTTTCTGTCTTTGCAGTTACGACGATTGCTAGGTCATCTGCAAATCCGATTGTGGTTACTCCCTCGGGTTGTGTCATTGTGCGAACTCCATGGAGCATCACGTTCCAGAGTGTGGGGCCCAGGACCGATCCTTGTGGGACCCCACTGGTGATGCTGTATTCTCTTGTGTCGTTTCCTATTTCGTGACTGATCGTACGGTTGTTTAGATAGCTCCATATCATTCTTTGTAGATATGGGGACATGTATTTTCAAGATATTTCGGTCAATATGTGCTGCCAGGATGCAGAGTTAAAGGGATTTCTCACGTCTAACGTAATGAGTGCACATATTTGGTGGTTCCGTCCTATTCTCGCTTTTACGTTCTCAACAATGTCTAAAATAGCCGTTACCGCGTGGCAAGTAGAGCGACCTTCTCTGAATCCGTATTGTCTTGTGGATAATTGTTTTTCTGGAGCTTCCAACTCCTTTTTTATCCGTAGCAGCTGTTCAAGAAGTTTTCCCATAGTGTCTAGAAAACATAAGGGCCTGTACGACGTTGGCTCTCCCACTGGTTTATTGCCTTTTCTTAAAAGTACTAGTCCTGCTCTTTTCCATGTCTCTGGGAAGGTTCCAGTCCTAATGTTTTCATTCATCACTGCAAGTACAGCTTGTGGGTATTGTTATACCGTTCTTTTGATGATCTCTGTAGGTATGTTCGTCTTCTGTAAATTCTAGAGTAGTATGAACTGTCGGCTGTTTCCCCTGTGGCGTGTCTTGTGTTGGGAAGAGAGCTTCTACTATTTCCTGTATATTGTGTGCTCGAAACTGGAGTCGTGGCGGTCGTTCTTTTAAATGTCTTTGGGTGATCCTATATGCGTCCCCCCATACATCCTCGTCTATGTCCTTGCACAGCTTCGCCCAGTGATCCCTTTCAGATTTGTTTATTTTTATTTTTAGTTATTTTTTTGTATTTCTTTTGTAGAGTTACAATCTTGTCGTCTTCGCTATATCTACTTCTTGCTCTTTGATATTTTCTTCTATTATTTATGCATTCTGTCCTTGAATGTATTGAATGTGTCCTTGAATCGTGCAATGTCGTCGTTCCACCAATATACCTGTTTTCTGCCTGAGCTTGTTTTTTCCTAGGCATAGATACATCGCATGCTCTTTTAATTTTTCTAATTAGTTCCTCCGCATTCACTGTTGGTTCCTTAATTTCGTGTGACAGTTTACTGAATTTTTCCTCGTTTATCTTTTTCAGGTTCAATCCAGGTTTCATTGCTAGGTATTGTTTATGTTGTTTGGTCCGGGGTTCATCCGCCACTGTGAATACTATATATTTGTGGTCACTGAGGGACTCTTTGTCGAGGACCATCCATCCTGTAATTCTGTTAGGGATTTTCTCTGTCGCGAATGTTAGATCTATTATCGATTCGGATTTCCCACTCTCGAAGGTATGTTTGTTTCCCTCATTCTGGATAAAGACGTCAGTTTCAGCTGCCCAGTCTGTCACCTCAGTGGTCTGTTTTTTTGAGATCCCCACTCCGTTGATTTAGCGTTGAAATCACCCGCTACAACAATTTCTTTTGTCGTTCCTCTCATATCGCTGCTTAGTGTCGCACGGGATGTTGCTAGTTGCAGGGAGGTCTCGTTCGGTGAGAAGTAGCAGCTGTACAGTCTAAACTGCTGCACTTCTACCCAAACGAAGCCTGTCCCACTGCCTGAGAGTGTAACTGCCATTTTTTTAGTATTGCTGTGTCTTTATTTTCATCGGTGAACCATTCCACGTTATTTACTGTTTTTTTGTTTGGTTCGCTTAGCACTAAGATGTCAGCTTGTAGTCCTTCTGCTGTGGCATTTAGCATGTCATGTGCTGCGCGACATCTGTTTATATAGTTTTTACATTCCGCAGCCTTGTGACCTTCTTGACCACATTTCAAGCAGAGTTTCTCCCTGTTTGGCCCTTTACAGTCCGCTGCTGCATGTCCTGACAGCCAGCATTTGTGGCACCTTTTTAGGTCAATTCTCTCTTGTACTCTGCACTTATTTTCCCAGCTGCTAATAGCTTTTCTGCTTCCCATTTTGGCAAAATCACTGAGGCAATTTGGTTTTCCCCATATGTGGGTCTCAGGTTCTTAATTAACATGTTTTTTTTTCAGTCCTGCATTTTTTGGTGCTTTTAATAGCTTTCTCTACCTCTTCTGCAGTAACTGTGGCGTCGAGATCTTTTATATGCAGTACAGCATCGGTCGGTTTTATTCGTATTTGTACCTCTGGTATTTGTCTTGCTATTTCATCTCTTTGACGGTTGACATTTCCATGATTCACTTCAATTAGTAGTTCTCCGTTCTTCGTCTTCCTAATACCCATTACGTTAGTTCCTGTTGATGTAAGATCAACTTCAGTTTTAACTTTTCGCAGAAGGTCGTCATATGAGTAATTTCTTCTCTTATTAAGACGGCCTCTGTTTGTCTTTCCTTTTTGCGTAGCGTGCTTATTTGTTGTTTTGTTTCCATCCATTTTTGTTCATCCTTTTCCATCTCTTCTTTGTCGATTTTGTCCTTTGTCCGGAGAGTAAACCCTTATTTCCACTTCTGTGTCTGCGAATGTAAATTCTATGGCTTTTTTAATCATTGGCCACTGTAATTCCACAGACTTTGGCATGGCTATTTTGTACCTGTTAAATTTGTGTGGTAATCTCTGGTCTTGTCTAGTTTTGTCTGGTCTTGTCCCACCTTGCTTGGTGTTGTCTCGAGTTGCCTAGCATTGTTTCGACTTGTCTGGTCTTGTCCAGTCTTCTTTCTTCTTGCTGGCTATGTCTGGTCTTATCTGGTCTTGTCTTGCCTTGTCTAGTCTCATCTCGTCTTGTCTGGTATTGGCTGGTCATATCTGGTCTTGTTTGGTATTCTCTGGTCTTGTCTGCTCTTGCCTGGTCTTGTTTGGTTTGTTTGGCTTTCTCTGGGTTTGTCTGGTCTTGTCTGGTCTTATCAGGTCCTGTCAAGGTCTGGTCTTGTCTGGTTGTGTCTTGGTTCAAGAAGTGATTCGGGCCACATGCCGGTAATGGAGTCTCTGGAGCTGCAAAGGGAAAGAGAAGATTGGAGGGAGAAATGGGTGACCAGGTAGGATAAGGATGCGTCATAAGGATACAGGAGGAAATTAGAGGATATAGAGTGGTGCGGCAAAGACAATGGAGCAGCACTTGTCAGGAAGACAGTGGTTGGAAGAATGCTAGTAGTCCAGTCATCTTAGTCAAAAAAAGGGGTCAAGCTGGGAATCTAACGGAAGAAGCTGAGTTTTTGTATTGACCTTTATTTTAGCAATACAAATGTTGTCTCAAAGGTCACAAAAGTCACATATGCCAACATGTGAGCGTCCTTAGATATTCAATGTGAAAGGTCGCAAAAATAATTTTTTTGAAAATATCTCGTTTTCTCTGCCTCCTATCGTATTTGCAGTTATTATGAAAGTTAGAGAGAATAAAATTCTCAACAAATTTAGTTTGAAACCTTTTTTTATACGTCGATCTGTTTTTGAGATAGAGGGAGCAGAGTGTGGAGCGCTGATGAGCAGCCATACGTACCTTAGCGCAAGGTAAATCCTGAATCCCAATGTATTATACCGTTTTTTTAATTAATTACTTATTAAATATTATTTAAATAACAATTTAATACCTTATTCTTATATTTATATTTCTTTAAAATCAAATAGTCATCAAATATTACTGATATTTGTGTGTATATATGGACGAAAGCAGTAGTTATGGAAAAAAATAGAAAGAGCAGGCGGGCAGGTAGATTTAGAGTTTTTTTTGTTTGTAGTTTGTACAGCTATTGATTGTTATTATTGTCTGATCTGGTCTGGTCTTGTTTGGCTTTGTCTAGTCTTGCCAAGTTTTGTCCGCTCTGTCGATTCGTGTCTACACTTGTCTAATCTTTTCTAGACTTATATAATCTTATCTAGTCTAGTCTTGTCTACTTTGACTAGTCTTGTCTAGTATTATAGTATTACAATAATATTTTCTAGCCCCCTTAAATACTAATAGAACATGTGTAGTGTAGTTTTGTCTATACTGATAATACATGTGTAGTGTCGTTCAATTTTGTCTTGTATTATTTTAGACGCTATATATAGTCTTGTCTATTTTACTTATTGTTGTTTTTATCCTAGTTATTTGTCAGATTTACTATTAAAGGTTTAGTTTGTTCAATAGACCAGACGAATTTAAAATTGAAATTACCACAAATTTTACTGAAACATTAATAAATCCGTAAATTATAAACTTACGATTCCTCCGCAAATATTTAGAGCCGTCCGTTCGCTTCTGAAGTAACATCCTCCGTCCTCTGTTTCGTGCGCTATCACATTTGATCGGTTGCTAAAAGTTTCGAGAACGAGAAAATCTCGCGAGGTTAGTTCTGGACTAGGCGTAAGTTTCAAACTAAAGTTTTTGTCCAACACGTCCGACTTCAAATCTAAAAGATGCGTTGCTATTTCTTCTGACAAACTCTTCAACACCGGATGCACTACACCAAAAAGGACATCTGAAACAAAAATAGAAGCTAGATTATAGTTAGATTATTGTTTGCACTTGTCTTTCTAATTTAATTTGTTTAGTCGTGTCTGTATAGCCCTGTATGTCTCGTCTAGTCCCAACTTTAGAATTACTTATTTAATATCATATTTCTAGTCCTGTTTATGTAGTTATGAATGTGTGTTTAATTATGTTAGCTTGATTTCTGTAATCTTGTCTGTCTAATCAGATTTGCTTCTGGAAGCTACTGGAAGAGCAAATGATGGTTTACAGCTACACAAGAAAAATAATACATAGCAACATGGAACGTAAGAGGCCTACTACAGATAGGTAAATTACATATTCTCGAACGAGAACTAATGAGTGAAAATATAGGAATATGCGGAATATCGGAAGCGCACTGGAAAGATCAGGATCATTTTGAGACCACTGACCATATTATCTATATATCTGGCCATAACAAATCAGGACGCAACGGAGTTGCAATAGTAATAAACAAGAAACTGGCAAAATACGTAGACCAAGCCATAATTGACCGGCTAATTAAAATAACCGTAAATGCTAAGCCGGCAAAGATACACTTACTTCAGGTGTACATGCCCACCACAGTTGCCACGGACGAGGATATTGATACAATGAATTAATTGGTACAATAGCACAAATTCCTCTCAAAGACATCCTAGTGGTAATGGGAGATTAGAACGCCAAAATTGGTAACACATTCAACGACGATCATCTACGTAATAATGTTGGAAAGTACGGATTTGGGGTAAGAAATGAAAGGGGAGAACGCCTTTTGCAGTTTGCCATCAATAACAGCTTGACTATTGCAAACACTATGTTTAAACACCACCCACGCCGACTCTCAACATGGATATTCCCAAATGGCTTACATAAGAATCAAATCGATTATTTACTCATTAGAACTAGATGGAGAACTTCTATTAGAAACGTTAGAGCAAAACCTGGTTCTGACTGTGGATCTGACCATAAACTTCTTGTTGCCAACCTAGCAATTAAACAGCATAGAACAACTAGGCTGACACCCCACAAAAGAATGATAACACTGAAGATAGAAGAATTTCAGAAGCTCCTTAGTACCTCTATAAAACAAAATATATCCGAGAACATAGACCAATCCTGGGAAGATATCAAAACATGGATTACAGAAGCTGCACTTAAAAGTACTCCAGTACAAGCAAGAATCAGGCGGAAACACTGGATGTCAGATGCAACCATCCAACTTATAGGCAAGAGGAGAATTTTAAAGATGTCAAACGGAAATATAGAACAAAAGAACCATAAAACAACTAAATCATCAAATTAAACGGGCGTGCAGACATGATAATGCTAAACACAATGAGTCCAATGAATTATTCGATAAAATCCGATATTTAGCCAGAGAATTCAAACCACGAACACAAATAATGATGAATGAAAGGGAAGAAATCATAACAGACAAAGATGGAATCGCGTACTGCCAGAGTCTGGAGACAGTACTGCCAGAAACTGTTTTTCGATACCGTGCAAATTGCAAGGTTTACATCAACATACTGTCTAGGAAAGGAGCCAAACATTCTAAGATGAGAGGTGGTAAAGGCGATTAAAAAACTAAATAACCGGAAAGCTGCTGGCACGGATAATATAACATCAGAAATCATCAAGTCCATGGGGGAAAAGGGAGTAGACGTAATACATTCAATGTTGCTTCGCACATATGGAACACCGGGAAATGGCCGTCAGAATGTCGCGAGTCAATATTCATTCCACTATTAAAGAAAGGGGATCCTACAGAATGCAACAACTATAGAATAGTTGCATTAATATCATACGCCAGTAAAATTATGCTCACCATAATAAACGAGAGGCTGAAACCTTTTCTTTTTCCCTAAATATCGGACGAACAGAGTGGATTTGTCCCAGGAAAAGGCACCATCGAACAAATACTATATTCGCCAGATCATCGAAAAAGCACGCGAATATAACGTCACAATGTTTATGTGCATTGTC
This sequence comes from Phosphuga atrata, assembly GCA_944588485.1. NCBI lineage: Eukaryota > Metazoa > Arthropoda > Insecta > Coleoptera > Silphidae > Phosphuga > Phosphuga atrata. The sequence continues at coordinate 84,748,914 of OX155892.1, read as the reverse complement.
GACTACTCCAAAGCGTTCGACCCCATCAAGTGTGATGCTCTCTGGTAGATCTTAGAGGAAATGGGCACACCAGGCCACCTAATACAACTGATACGGAACCTCTATGAACACAGCACAGCAAGGGTCCGAATAGATCAAACTTACTCAAACAAATTTGACGTTAGAGCAAGGGTTAGACAAGGGTGTATAGTAGGCTGTCACTAATCCTATTTAACATATATAGTGAGTACGTCATGCGAAAAGTACTCGATGAATGGTATGGGGGGATTGCATTGGGAGGAAGGCGCAAAGTTATCAGAGATATGCCGATGATACTCATATATTGGCGGTAGACCAACTTGAGCTGGAAATGATCATGACAAGGCTGGGAAATATAAGCAAAGAGTACGGCTTAAAACTAAACATCAGTAAAACCAAACTCATGATAGTAGACCGGAAAACGAACAACTCTCCGTATATAAAGCTACGAAAATCAGGCTGGTCTCTACTTTAATTTTCCCAATTGCATCATACGCGGCTGAAACCTGGTCGATCAGACAAGCGGTCAGGAAGAAAATAGATGCATTTGAAATGTGGGTTTACCGACGAATGTTCCGAATATCATGGACGCAGCACCGCACCAATGTATCGATCCTAGAAGAACTAAAAATCGAGGACAGACTGTCCAAGAGAATAAACCGGAACGGGATTAACCCCGAACCGGATTTCGGGCACGTCTCCAGAAGACCGGATGCTTTAGAAAAGCTGATGGTTCAAGGCAAAGTCTCAAGAAAAAGATCTCCAACCAGATGGGTAGACGGAATCACAAGTTTGACTAGACTCTCTCTACGCGAGGCCACATAACTAGCTCAGAATAGAGAGGAGTGGACAATTGCTTTAAAAATGGTAGAAGCATAGTGCCACCAAACCCTTGTGATGGCAATAGGACCGTAGAGGAGGGAATCAGATTTGCTTAGTTTGTTTAGTTTAGTTTGCTTAGTTCGTATACTTGTCTATTATATTCCCAACTTTGGTTATCCTTGTTTAATCACCTATCTAGTCCAGTTTATCTAGTCATGAGTGTGTGTCTAATTATGTTTCCCTGATTTATTTAGTCCTGTCTGTCTAATCAGATTTGCCTGTTTTGTTTAGTCGTGTCTGTCCAACCAAGTAGATCTGTACAGCTTAGTATTTGTCTAGTTCAAATCAAATCAAATAATTTATTCACCTGTGAGTTAAGAGTAACTTTAGTGTTTGTCAAATTAATTTTAAATATTTGTAGCATTTATTTTGATTGAAATATTATTGAGTTCTGCAGCACTATATAACGTGTGAGGAAGAAGAAAATTTTTGAGAAGTATCCGGAAGAATTGTATGGATTTAGCTTCTTTGATTTCTGATGGTAGTTTATCTATTATTATATTTTATCTACTAAACAGTAGTTTATCTATTATTTATATATTTTTCTATATTATTATCTATTATTTATGATGGTAGTTTATATATTATAATTCCTTAGTGATATGGACTCTTCTGGCACAAAGTTAAATTTGATTTGGGCATTACAGTTTTCATATATAGTTGTATTTGTCCATATTTTTGTCGATGTTTTGTTTATTTTTATGGATGATTGTAGACACTTTCAATATATATAAGCTGGGTACCGTAAGTATTTCAGGTTGTGAATAAAATGTTTTACAGAACTCATTTTCCTTCAATCACATCATGACTCTAACAAATCCTTTTTTGCGACTTAAGTAGTGTTTGTACACGTGGAGATAATCCCCAGACAGCAATTCTATATGATAACATTCACTGTATTTCTGCATAGTAGAAGTGAAGCAGGTCAGCTATCGATACTATTTTTCGTAGGCATCTAATTAGAAAAGTCTTTTTATTTAAAATTCCACACATGTGTTCTATGGCGTGATTCCATTGAAGATGTTCCTCTATGATGAGACCTAAGAATTTTGTATGTTTTGATCTCTGAAACGGATAGGTTGCTATAGTTAATTGGAGATCTTCGGAATAATCGCTCCTTGAAGTTTGGAAGATAACGTACTCAGACTTTTCTTTATTCAGGAATAAGTTGTTAGCTGCAAACCATTTCTCTATTTTGTTCAAAAGTATCTGAGCACATTGTCGGTGCCCTTTGCTTCAGACACAATAAAGCTAGCATCGTCTGCATAGAAGGTGCACTGATAACCATTTATGTATGCTGGCAGGTCTGCTATATACATCAAAAATAGTATTGGGGCTAGGATACTAACTTGGGGAACATCTATGTTTGTTCGTACGGCCGAGGAATGTGCTGTATTGTTGTTTTAATTTACTGCAACAAAGTGTGTACGATCTATTAAATATGACTTTAACCATCTGCCAGCTTTCCCCCTTATACCATAGCTATATAGCTTATTTAATAGATGGTCATGTGGCACACGGTCGAAGGCCTTACAATTAGATAGATCGCAGAATATACCAATCGGCCTTCTTCCACGGTCTACCTCTTACATAATTCTTGTAATTACTTCTAATATCGCTGGATTTGCAGATTTCCCCTTGCAGAAGCCATGTTTTTGTGCGGGAATCAGCTTATATTTCTCTATAAATGGTATAATCGTTTTGACATGCATTTTTCTAAAATTTTCGAGAATATTGACAGCAGTGCAATTGGTCTATAGTTATTTATATCATTTTTATTCCCTTTTTTGTAGATTGGGCAAATTTTGGGAGTTTTTAAGACGTAGGGAAATTGTTCCATCTCAAAGGATTTGTTAATGGTGTGGGTAATTGGCTTCAGTATGTAGTTAATAAAGACGGAACAAAGCTTGAATATATAAATATACTCAACCTTTCCGGAGCTCTATAATACTAATGAGTCTTTTTAGGACTACCAAAAACAAATTTCGTACGAAATTTGACAGTTATTCTATAGCTTTCAGTCCACCTTCGTGGCACTCAACAAAAACCATAAAAATAACATTGTTTTTAAGATCATGTCTTTCCGATACCTTGAGTGGATAGCCATCTGTGGACACGTTCCTAGATTTATCTGTCATCAGCACAGCTTTGCTTCCATGAACAATAATTTGTAAACCACTCACTTGAAAACCCATGTGGTGATTAGGGTTAGATGTTTTTAATATTGACATTTTGTGAGAGAGACATGAACTTAGCAGGTTATTGATTGAACTGATAAGATAGAATTGGTGAAATCATCCTATGACATATAAAATCATACGAACTTAAAACAAAACCGATCACAGCTGAATATATAAATATATTCAGCCTTTCCGGAGCTCTATAACAAGTTTTTGTTGAATGCCACGAAGGTGGACTGAAAGCTATAAAATAACTTACAAATTTCATGTGAGATTTGTTTTGGTAGTCCTAAAAAGACTCAATAATTGTTATAGAGCTCCGGAAAGGCTGAATACATTTATATATTCCGACTGTGTTCCGTTTTGTTTTAAGTTTGTTAGAATATCTCGATATTATTGGCAGTTTTACACAGAAATAGAAGCTGTGATGAAAACAGATATAAGTATTGTGAATCGTATCCGAGCACGAGAACTAAACCACAGAAGATTTAATTTTTTTTTAAGAAGTAGGTAGCCAATATAGCGAAGTTGTTTTACATAACTTGGTGCGCTGGCTTAATAGAAGAAAAGTTTTGGAACGCTTTTTGTCTTTACGTCAAATTCTGTTTTTACAGCAAAATGATAACAATTACCCCGAACTGCAAAATAATAGATGGTGGTGACTTTTAGCTTCTATATGTGACATTACTCAGAAACTCGACAGCTTTAATCGAAGTTTGAAGGTTTGCAAGGTGAAAACAAAATAATTGGCAAACACAAACTTATAAGTTATTTAGAAGATAGAGAAGAAGGAGTACGCTGAATTTTCGATAATAGTGCCCGATCAATGTAAGACTTATGTTGTTTTTATTCTGCTTATGTTGTTTGCATCCACATATCTTTGTGAATCATCCTATTCCAAGATGAATATGCAAAGAATATATACAGAAACCGGCTTACAGATTTTCATCTTGATAACGTATTGGGAGTAGCGTGCAACAATTACAAGCCAGATCTAAATGAATTTCTTAAAAAATTTTCCCAATATCATCGTTCTCATTAAAATTAAAATAAACGACTAAACGTAATAGTTTTACTTTTTAACACCTAATTAACAGATGTTGTGATTTTTATAGCGGCCCGCGGGACACAGCTAAAATCTGAGAGTGGCCCAAGAAAAAAAAAGTTTGAGTATGGCTGTTCTATACAGTCTAAAGCGTTAATAACTTCATATGCAGAACATCGCCCAACAATATAAGTAAATGGTGCAGAAGTTGGCGAAAACTGTCCTCAGTCGATGACCAGAGGCAAGTTACGCTTGAGGCTTCAGAGTCTGTTAGTGAAAAACGGAACAAATTGGGCAGCACCTTGCAAGCCGTACCATCACAGCTCCAATAAATTTTCCAAAAAGAAAAATTGGTAACAACTTAAGATCTTTTGTATCTAAATATTATCAACAATACAGCTGGTTGGAGTATAACACTGAAGAAGATAAAGTCTACTATTTTGTATGCAGACACTTCATTACAAAAAGAATTTAAAGAGGAGTTAAAGTGCACAAAAATATGTATCCTACAAACAATCTCTACAAACTAGATATGTCCATCAACAAGTTTTAAAGCAATAGGAGCAAAATGTTATTCAACTTTTCTCCAAATATGGCAAAAACTTTTTCGCACACTTTGAAAAACATTTTAATTATTGCAGTCCAGATATGTAGAATGAAATTGTTGAAATAATAGCATGCCTAGCTAGAGAGGCAATTGTAAAAGATGTGAAAGCATCTGAATTTTTTTCCTTGAGTGTCTATGAAGCAAGGTGCTATAAAGAAGAACACTTGTCTAAAATCATTCGATACGTAAACCAATTAACAGATTTCAGAAAAAACAGATGAAAGAAAGATTTATCGATGTCATCGATTGCTCAATGTCTAGGGAGTGCGCAAGGATTGGCAACGCTTACTTGGGAAGCACTGAACAAAAAAGCACTTGCACAATCCTGTGACGGTGCCAGTATTATGACAGGGAAAAATGGGGGCCTACAAGCAATTATAACAGAAATCCGTGAGGGTAGATTTCTATATAAAACTATCGCCAAACTTTATCGAAATATATTTTTCCATTTAATCCAAATTCCAATTCCTTTTTTACTCATAATATTAATACAGATTTAGCTATTGGACTGCCAATTTCACTATGGAGTTAAGACGTCACGTGTTAACAAAGAGAGCGAAGGAACTGCATTATTATTTATTATATCATCATTTATGATCTCTCATTAAATGACTGGTTGGTTCAGCTGGACGGCTGTCTAGACAAAATCCATAGCTATGCGTATGCTTTCATTTTTGTTTAGCTGATTTTTCAACTCTGCATTTCCCTCTTTTAAGGTCAGCATATTGATGTTTAGTTCCTTTATATGATCACATAATTTATCAATACGGCTATGTAGAGGATCGATTTCATTTTTAATAATGTCTTTGATCAGCTCGGGTAGCGAGTTTTTTAACTCCTCCTCGTCTTTCTTTTTATCCGAGTATTAGATCTAAGATCTCTAGATATATTTTGGTATTTTATCTCATTTTTAACAAATAATACTCACTGATTTGAATAAAACTTATTTAAACTGTTCAACGCACGTCCGCCTCGTGCGACTGTCGAGACGAGACTAGTTTAGTCCGCCTAATCTATTCGCGTTGATTTAAATAATAAGCTTCTAGTAAGGAATTATTTATTTTTTCTATTTCCTCTCGAATGTCTAATATTAAATCTTAAGAATCTATATAATTATGATGGACCCTTTATTTGCATGGCACTGTACCATATTATTTTGTAATTTTTGTAACTTTGTAATTTGTATTTATTTCTAATCTTAATCTTAGACTAAGAATTTAATTTAATTATATATTTTGAACTGGTTCTATGTACAGGTGTTCTCACACCTCTATATAAATGTAATACTAGAATTATGAATAAATAAATATATTTTATTTGTTTTTATCAGTTTCTAATGTATAAATACCAGTTTAGTATTTATTATCTCAGAAAATACTTTTAATTTCATGAATTTCTATTGGCAATTATGAGTTTAATTAAACAGTTTGTAGTTTCGTAAGCGATTTGGCCGCGTTTCCTACGTTGTCGGCTGGTGAAAATTCACAAGGCATAAACAAACAATGCGCTTAAACAATTATATAAGTGGAAAGGCAAAGAAAGAGAGGAAATAGAAAAGGCAGAAGAAGAGCGGATTTAATTAAACAATTCCAGTTCGAAATTTAAGCAAGTCGGAGGTTTTGCAACGTTCGGATTCTAATCGGACAATTCTTACAGGAATTTGCCAACATTTAAAGAGCCAAGTTTCACTTCCTACATGCACATAACGAGATCGAAATTAACTTGTGTTCTCTAACTGTTTCTCTCATTATTTTTATATTCGCAATTAAACAATTTCGTGGATTAAAACGGTATTTCGCTGTTTTTTTTAACACATGCCTTTTTTCTAACTGGATAATTACGCATTGCCTAATTAAGTTGAGTTCAAGATTTATTACTCAATTAAATGTAAGTCACGAAAACTTGAGATCACAATTTATATTTATTGCACGTACTAACATCGTCAACATATGCGTACGCCTATGTTAATAGTATACATAAGTAGAAAATACACTTAATTATTTATTCTTTTCGAATTTTTACTAACTATATGTACGTAGCTTTTCTATTCATCCCGAGACAGTCCCTGTTTTTCAGTAAACTGTTTTTAGACCAATCACATAGACCGTCTGTTGCAATTAATATATCTCAAGCAGAGATTTTTGATAACCTAGGTGAACTAACTTAGAATTGAAATAACTAAGGAATTATAAAGACACACATCTCTGTGTCTTTATAATTCCTTAGTTATTTCAATTCTAAGATAGTTCACCTAGGTTATCAAAAAATCTCTCTGCTTGAGATATATTAATTGCAACAGATGGTCTATGTGATTGGTTTAAAAACAGTTTACCGAAAAACCGGAACTGTCTCGGGATGAATAGAAAAGCTAAGTATATATAGTTAGTAAAAACTCGAAAAGAAAAAATAATTCAGTGTATTTTCTACTAATTTATACTAATAACTTGCATGTACATACAAACTTTATTAGAATAATATTTATAAGATGAATGAGCTTGCTGAATAAATGAAATATATTGGAAACGCCAAAACAATTTATCGAAAAACAGGACTGCCTTGGGGGGAATAGAAAAGCTAGGTGTAGTTAGGTTACGTTCACCTAGGTTCGAGTCCTGGTCAGGGAGGTAACAACTAGGGCGGTTTTCACTAACCGTCTGGGCAGCCCATCCTGAATGAATGCGAAATATGAGATATCGGGGTGGCGCATACTAAAAGTCGAAGTGGAATAGGGGGTTTAGTAAGAGCCTCCCCCAAACCACTTTATATAAAAAAAAGGTCAGGAGTGGCGAATCTGTTTATCACCGCGAGCTATTTTTTATAAATTTCCACATCCTGAAATGCTGCGTGCCAGGTAAATTTTGCAATGAATGAATAAAAAACATTTATGATTATGAAAATCAGTTACCTTGTCAGCTTGAATATAAAACGTCTAATATTTAACACCTTTGATGTTACAAGAAACTTGTTTGACAAATGGACAAACTAAATGGACAAACTTGAGTTGCGTAAACCTTGTCACATTGTACTAAACTAGTAACGAACCGTCCCTGAATCGAAATGGGCGAAAAAATTAGGTTTTATTAAAAATTATAAAAAATTGGTTAAAAATATCATTTTTCTCAGGATTTTTTTTCATCAGATCAAGCAAAAAAATAGTTTTTTTTTTACAAGTTTCACAACCGTCCGCTCCCATAGGGGGCGGCTGTAGGTGCGTTCTAACATTTCTTCACTTTTTCCGCGAAAACTCCATCCTCGTGTAGGGCGAAATTGGAAAATATCATTTTCTGGCGTAGGACTGAACGGGCTTTGGGCGCGTATCAGTCTGCCGTTCACAAGTCCCACACAGCGTTCTCCAGATACGAAAAACTAAAATCCGGTTTTTGGGCGATTTTTTTTAAGCAACTTTGGTCCGCGGCTCGGTTTTTTTCCTGCGTCCTCTGGCCGCGTCCATGGCACGTCTTTTACGTTTGAGGGACAAGTTGTCGATCGCCGGTTCGTTCGGTGTAGCGGAGAGAAAATTTCGTTTCTTCGGTTGCATTTGTGGAAGCGGTTCTCTTATTTGAAGCGACCCAGCTGTAAAAATCGGTTCGTTCGATGCTGGAGGGTTGCCCGCAACTGCCGGTGAAAACATCCGAAGACTGCCATGTCTTGTTCACGCTCCATGTCAATTTTATCGCTAAAAATCTGGAAAACGCGACAACACGATTTTTTCCAACGCGATTTGTGGGAATTCTAACTCCTCCGAAGCCATCAGTCGATTCACCACCGGACTAACGCCATTCAATTCGGCATGGTGTCTTTTAGTTTGTTTGGAAGTTTAATCCCGATTTCGTCTAAGATGGCGTCGCGACGCAATAAAAACCTACTTTTTCTGACGTCCAGGAAAACTCGCCCAGAATCGCCAACTTTCAACTCTGCGATGACGATTTTACACGATTCCCGTAGTTGAACGTTTGAATTCAACGTTCTATTGTTTAGTGCAAGCGGCATCGCGCTGCGTCTTTTGCAGTCGCGACGCCCACAGAATCTCACAGTAGTGAAAAAAATAGATTATGAAATTATTATCTCCATATTTTGGCAACTCTCTGCTGAATGTTCTGGATTTTGCAATGGATTGTAGAATGATCTTTTGCCTTTCCGCACCAACTATTGGACGTCGCAGAATCGCGTCGCGACGCCTAGATAGACAAAACTAAATAGACATTATTGAATTGAGCAAGCTGCGATAGACAAAAACTAAGATCTACTGTTCACGGAGGCGTCATTTGACGAATGCATGCAAACTTACAAATGACGAAAGTCATCATTTGCATATTAGATACGTCCACGCAATCGTCATGCAAAGTACAAAACAGTTTATTATAGATCTCAAGTTTAGCAACGCGAAAGCACGTTTTTTATTTCACTGACCTTTTTTGGCCCAGTCTAATCTACATTCGTACTGTCCGTGGAATTATAGAAATAATCCTGCCCTAATCGGCCCAAAACAAAATTATCGGCCTGACTGCAAGCTCGTAGAATATCTAAACTTAGATATTCCTCGTAGAATTACTGGAATTTACCCTATCATAAATGTAATCCCTTTTTGGACGGATTTTCCAAGATCGGTCCATGGAGAATTTTTTTAATTCTTTAGTTCTCGTTTCCCGGGAATTAGTTTTCCCGGTTTTGTATACTATACAATTTGAATTTAATTTTATTTAGTTTAATGTTTTTGTTAACTTCTATGCGTTTGTATTTTATTGAATTAGATTTAGTTTGTTTCATTAATAATTGAACTTCCCGTTATCCCCGGGAAAATAAATTTACATTTCCCGTTTCCCCGGGGAAAAAAATATATCCGGGAAAAGACATAGTGGCAGGCTGCAGCACGAGCTGCATGACGAACGCCTGACGATACGCAAATGCGATGATGCCGCACCGTGGACACACTTTCTGCGAAAAATGGCAAATACACTTTTGTGCAGCTGGACAAAAGTGTAAAATGACGATGTCGTGCGTATTGCGTGCGGCTAAGTGGACAGTGGGCCTAAATGGACAGAAATGAGTTACGTAAACCTCGATAGACACAACAATATTGAGTTGCACAAACCTCCATAGACAAAATTAAATGAACAAAATTGAGTTGCGTAAATCTTGTTAGACAAAACTAAATAGATACTAATAAATAGAACAAACCTTGTTATAAAAAAAACTAAATAAACAATATTGAGTTGCGCAAACCTTAATAGAGAAAACTGAATTAATAAAATTGAATTGCCCAAACCATGATAGACAAACTAAATGGACAAAATTGAGTTACGCAATTCCTGATAGACAAAAAGAAATGACCAAAATTGAGTTTATCAAACCTTGATAAACAAAATTGTGTCGCCGATAGGGCTTCACACGAGAACGATATTTTTCTCCTATCGTCACGTAAAAGCGAGGCGAGACCGAGACGAGACAGTTTTGAAAATTATTTAGGCCGTATGTGGTCTCGCTCTCGCGAGACAGGAGAGCGTATGTGGTCTCGCTTTTGCGAGAGACGAGTCTCGTTTCTGATCTCGTTCATACTTCTTTTTCAATCTTGAACTCTAACACGGGCAGCCGTAATATTCTCTTGGATAAATTTGAATTGTCATATAGCAAAATTGTATTTTATCATATAACAATTGTCTATATAACAAATAATCACGCATTTATTAATTACAATAAAATTAATAATTACCTCGTTTTGGACTATCTTAACAATAACTTCTAGCTAGAACGATATCTGACGAGTGAGACGATATCTGACGAGTGAGACGAGACGAGACGAGATAAGACGAGACGAGACGAGACAAACGGTTACGAGAGCAAGACGAGACAGACAGTTACGAGAGCGAAAGCGAGACTTCTTGAAAGTCTCGCCTTATCTGGTCTCATGTGAAGCCCTACTTGCCCAAACCTTGGGAGAAGAGTAAATGGACAAAATTAATCAATTATTGATTCCACAGCTGTGGTTAAATCTTCAGTAAAATGAATTTGATTTATAACTGTTGGACGTGTCGGATTTTCTACACAAAAATTTAAATTTATAAAATATCTCGTTCAAGTATATATTTCAATCGTATAAATTAAAAAATTACATCTTATTTCATCTAAACAATTCATCTTTCTAGAAAATTCCTCTGTAGAGGTTTTGTATAACCATATAAAATCATTTATTTATTTCAATAAATATAATTTGATATTATTAATACATCATAACAACAACAAAAAAATAATTTACACATTATTACACAAAAGTAACTATTTTTCCCGCGTACCAAGAAAATTTTTCTGTGTCAGCTGTGGCACGCGTGCCATAAGTTTGGCACAGTTGACCTAGGTTATCAGAAAACACTTTGAAGCATATGAACAATCTCTTCTTGTGACAAGCCGAACATTTATAAAACTATAAGTACGACGAGATGTTTGTGGTTTGTTACACACCGTTGTTGCCAATATTAAATTCACCTAAATTCGTCATACTAGTTAAAACATTTGATTAGAAAATAAAAATGTAATGAGCGGTTGAATTTCTTTGAGGATAGTGGCAGGTAAGTTCAGGAAAAAGGCATTGTAGAATCGGGGGAAAATGTGAGAAAATTTATTTTGTTAAAATCCTTATTTACCAAGTTTTTAAAAAATTTCAAAGCGTTTATGAAGGTGTTTTTCCTGATGGTCATAAATCTGCAAATTGAAAAATTCAAACTCACCAAGATATCGACGATTTCTCAAACAGTTTTTCACTGTTTTTCTCTATTTCCAAGTTCACCACATAGAAAAATTTAGCCGAGATTCTTACGGATCTTTTCAAACAAAATTTATGGAAATCTGTCAAAATTCTTTTTCGAGAAATCAATTAATCTAATGGTGGTTATACACGATACTGCCTATCGTGTCATGCCGATTGGATTAAGTAGACCGTGTGTGGATGAGAACTGGCATTACAGTTATACTTGATAGAAGAATAGAAATTCAATTCTTTCGGCTTGATAAAGCCGATTGGATCATGTATATTGGAATGTGTATGGCGGTCGCGATCGTCAGTTCAGTTGAGTCAACATTTTTGTCGCTCATAAACGTAGTGCGCGCTCTTTCAACATGTCTTTTCTTATTTTTTCTTTTCTATATCTCGACTAAAATGCCCAAGACGGCTAAAACATCGTCGTCAATCACTGGTGTTGCTAAAACATCGTCGTATATCACTGGTGACGCCATGGCTTCAATTGAAAGTCGCTGCCGATTAGACAGATTAAATTCATCATGTGTAGTGTATTTGGACGAACTGCAGATTGTATCAAGGCTGCAACGTTAAGCCGATTGGACGATAGGCAGCATCGTGTATGGCCACCATAAGAGTCCTTCAAAGGATCGATGGAATTTATTATATATATGTTGTCCGAATAAGTTTGAGATGCTGAATCGATTGGTGAAAACTATAAGTCTCTGTGATAAGTCGTTTAAAAGTTATGGCAACGTGAAATCGGCGGAAAATGGGAAAACAATTATTTCGCTAAAGTCGTTATTTATCAAGTTATTGAAAAACTTCAAGTTATTGAAAAAGTAATTCTGAAAGTGTTTTTTTCTGTAGGTACAAATACGCAAATTGCATTTTACTAGTTGCTTCCGATCGCGAGATAAGACTTCGCGAGAGAAATAGATCGAAATCATCAAACCTAGATATTCTAAATTCAGTTAGAGTGAATTCTGTACAGATTGGTGATCATGAATTAATCTCATGTATAATAGACATTAAATCAAGACAAAAAACCAAGAACTCAGTTTAGAACAGTCAGAAACTTAAAATAACTAAAAATATTAACAAACAACAATTTTACAGTGATTTACAATCAATACCGTGGTGAAATATTTATGATTTAACGGATAACTGATAACTGATTATTTTCTGGTTCCGCCAGCAAATTTTTTGCTGCTAATTTAACTTTCGAAAAAACTTTTTCTATGGGATTTAACATGGGTGAATATGCTGGAAGAAAAAATAGTCTATGGCTTGTTGCATTTATTTTATGACGAACTTCCTGAGTTTTATGGATTTTGGCGTTGTCCAGAACCAGCAAAACTTCTACAATCTTACTTTCAGCCATTTTATTAAATAAACCATCAAGAAATGTAATAAAAATGTTTGAATTTACTGATGAATTGTATATTATTTTAAAATGAATAATACCATGTAAATTCATGGTTGCCATGAGTGAAACATTTCTGCCTCTTACTGTTGGAACTTCTACATGGGCTGGAGTATTTATCTTTGATCGAGCTTTATTTCGCCAGAGATGGTAATTGAAACCGTATTCATCAATGAAAATTATATTCTCCCGTGTTTGTGGAGCATTTTGTGAAAATTAAATTGCATAATTTTTGCGTTGTTCCATTGTTGACGTAGAGTTTAAACGGTCCAGACTAATTGCAATAGTTTTCAATGTTACTTTTAAAGCTTTTAATGCATTAAATACAGATGTTGTAGCCACGTTGACGTTTTTATTTTCAAATATCTTCAATTTCATATTTTTGTATTTTCGTGTTTCAAGTAATCGATGGATTTTCTTCAATAATTTGCTCTACATAATTTAAAATCTCATCAGACAATTTACTATTCCTTTTCCACCACAATTTCGTCTAACCATCTCATATCCATCCTTATTATAACGTCTAATTATAGATTTAGTGATGTTTTTATTAATACCTGCCATTTCTGCTGATTCTGCAATTGTTTTACCTTCTTCATAACATTTTATAAAAATATCCTTTTTGTCTAAACTTGTTTAAGAATAATTTCCTTACGTTTTCTTTCACGACTAACAGGTAATTCATCTGCAAATATCTGCATAATGTTGTTTCAAAAGTTAAATTAGCTGCAAGAAATTTGCTGGCGAAACCAGAAAATAATCTAACTTTGTTTAATATTATTGAGGAATCCGTGGCCACTGTTACTTCTGCTGATTGTAATAAATATTATGTAGATATGTCGATAAAATTACCATTGGCCGTAGCAAGACAACCGATACATTAACATTATTTTTATAATTTTTCATAATTGTTTTCTTTATAATGTTTGATAATTAATTTGTTGTTTCTATATTAATTAATATTTAACTAAATTTAATAAAAGTTTAATTTGAATTTAAAAAGGTTTTATTTGAAGTTAAAAACCTATATATATATATATATATATATATATATATATATATATATATATATATATATATATATATATATATATATTTATATATATATATATATATATATATATATATATATATATATATATATATATATATATATATATTTGTGTTGTATTGTTTTCTCGGGGATTCCGCGTTGATGCTGAGGGTTGGCTCTGAAAAGCACAGTATGCGTCTAACCGTTGACCCGCACGGACGCATATATCTCTTGAGAATGGCGAATGTTAGTTCGCCGAAACGTCGAGAATCCGGTTCTTTTCAGAGCCAACCCTCGGCATCAACGCGGAATCCCCGAGAAAACAATACAACACAGGTATCTATCCGCGAAAACCTCAAATACAACATATATATATTTATATATATATATATATATATATATAGTCTCGATTTTCTATCTCTTTTTTTCTTTCTTAGAGATAGAAAAACGAGACTACTGCATGAACACGAGAGACGATTCCTTGAGACTGCCCCCAGCATGGCGACCGATCATATCCACCCTCAAAATGCAACCCCAGACACCCCAGACTCATGTACGACCAACAAGACAAACAAACAACCGAACCGAAGCACCGCACACAACGCGCATGACCCGAAGCCAGACAGCTATAAGTAGTCGCACCGCACGAACGAGCTCTCAGTATGCGTCTAACCGTTGACCCGCACGGACGCATATATCTCTTGAGAATGGCGAATGGTAGTTCGCCGAAACGTCGAGAATCCGGTTCTTTTTAGAACCAACCCTCAACATTAACGCGGAATCCCCGAGAAAACAATACAACATATATATATATATATATATATATATATATATATATATATATATATATATATATATATATATATATATATATATATATATATATATATATATATATAAGGGACAAGGTTCTGAGTAAGTTTAAGAGAACTAGCGACCTCTTCAATTGGTCATAATACAAAGTACAAATACAAAACTTTGAGAAATGATTTCACACAGGCAATAAGGAGAGAGAAAAAAGCTTTTTATCAGAATTCTTTCCAAAATAGGAAACCTAAAGACGTATGGGCTGACTTAAAACTACTAAATTTTAGTACTAAAGTAAATAATTAGTGTTACCATCACATTTGGAAGACACAAATGCTATAAATGATCATTTTATTAATGCTGTTCCAATATTAACACCTAATCAGAATCAAATACATTTTTACAATAATAATAATAAACATGAAAATAGTTTCAATTTTAAAAGAGTAGAACAGTAGAAAAGTTTAGAAGAGAAGAACAGAAATAGAAGTTTTAAAAGTTATCTCTACAATAAAAAGTACAGCTACAGGTCTGGATGGAATAAATATTTTGACGTTACAATTGTGTCTTCCTTTTCTGCTTCCATATATAACACATATTATAAATTATAGCATAAATAATTCTATTTTTAGCATGCGGAAGAAAGCTCGTTTGATACCATTACCTAAAATTAGCACCTGGTCCACTTTCAATGACTTGCGCCCTATTAGTATTCACCCAACTCTTTATAAAGTCTTTGAAAAACTCATTGATTTTGTCGCCCGGGTAGAGAACTAAGAAACTAATAAATTATCGATGAAGAATATATGTATCCGAAGTCAAATGACTTAAAAAAAAACTATGCCCTAATCTATTTTCAATTAACTTCAACCTTTCTCGAGATATTGGTGTATGAATTCCAACAGCAAACATTTCAATTTGAAATAATAATTAAGAGAAAGTAATAATTTATTTATTTTGTTTATCGATTTAAAAAAATAACGGAAGGAATTCCGTTAATGTCAATAACGGAAACTACATAAGCAGACTATATATTTTACTTAACGTTATTTCCGTCAGAAATAAAAGTATGAGTTAATCTAAAATAGTTTTACTTCAACTTTTCTTGTTGAGAAATGTTAGAACTATTAAAACACGACATCTATGTAGATATGTTTTAACCTAACCTTATTTCCGTCAGTCAACGTCATTTCCGATTGAAAGTCCCAAGTTTTTCTTCAAAAAATGTATATAATTTTGTTAAACGATTTGGCCAAAAAACAAATCCGAAACAATAAAATTCGCGCTTATTAACGAATTTGTCTGAATCAGCGATAATATCCGCCGAATTCACTCGCGTAATTCCTGTAAACAATTTCGCACAGTTTGTTTCATTAACACCTATATCACCGGGAAGTGGAAATTACCGAAAAATAAAAATAAAGCACGAAGTGTAAAAGAATGTTGCGGTTCCGAGCATTGACTCAATGAAACGGAAATATACAAAAGAGATTGTTTGGTTTGTTGACTCTACAGAAACAAATCAACTGGAACGGGGAAATGAATAATTATGAAATTATATATTTCAAAGAAAAGCTATAAAATTGAAAATATATTTACTAAATTAATCATAATATTTTACTAAATTACTCATTTTAATTTACTATTGGCGAAACCCTACTAATTATAGATAATCATATAAACTTATTAAAAGCGAAATATAGCCTGAATATATAAATATATTCAATCTGTTCGTAGCTCTATAATATTAAAAAGTAATAACATACAAATATCTGTTGTATAATTCAATATCCTGCGTGGTTTAGCAAGGGAAGTAATTGTTTCAACAGATGTTTTGCAGTTTTAATAAGACTTAATATTATTGAGCTACGAACTGCTTAAATATATTTATATATTCAGGCTATATTTCGCTTTTAATAAATTTACTCATTTTTAATGTTATAATGCTTATTGTTTTACTAATCTGTGATTAAAACTAAATCTAGAGAACGATAATAAAAACAAATTAGATGTACAGTAGCGTATTTTAAATTTGAAACAAGCACTTTTTTGCAGGAAGTCAATTTATTCGGAATTCTTTTTGAAGAATGTGTTGTAAAATCGATGTATATTGCCATTAAGGCGGTTTTAAGTACCAGCCGCTTTTTCCATTACATCCATCAATCAGCCACAAAAAACTATTTAGAACATAAAAGGCTCCATAAATTGTAGTAATAAACATTAATTTCTACTTTTCTAATCAATAATGCCGAGTTCTCTAAGAGTAGAAAAACTCGTATTGTGTTGAATATTATTGTCTCCATTATTGTAGTATATATTGGCTGATTAATTGAATATTGAATAATTTAAGAGGCGAGGGGATGAAAATGCAATGTAAAATTTTTGTAATTTTTGAAGATTATTGATGGAATAAGGTGGCAAGGGTCTCTTGTAACATATATCTTCCATTCAAACTTTATCGATGATTATTTACAAAAATAACTGTTCATGAAGGAGTTATGTACACACTCCAGATCTTATTCTGAATGGATGACAGCGCTATGTTCCAATAACATCTACAAAACTGCATTTTATTCTAAATACTGGTACGCCAAAGCTCTATCATAACAAACAAAATGGAGGAAAAAGCAATCCGTTGTTGCTCACACATCCGAAAGCTACCGATAGCAATATGTCGTCGCGCATGCATTAAAATGTGATTGAATTCGTTTAGCAGCTATATATAGTACTTTATGATATAAGTGTGTGGAGAAGGGCTTTTGTGCAAGAGTTGCGAAGTTTAAAGCACGAATTATAGGTGAGTGCTTTAATCGCAATGAGTGCACAAATGCCCTATTTCACACACGTGTATCATACATTATTTTATCTACGAAGCATATAAAAATATTGTTCAATCTACAAAAAAATAATTGTTTCTTACCGATAATATTGAAAAATTGTAATTTTGAAAGACAACATCTTTCAAATCACTGACATAATCAGGTTATAACGTTCAACGCCTCCGTGACAAAAATTGCTAACTAGTAAAAACGCACAGTGACGGGAATACTATTTAGTCGTTATAGATGTAATCTAGATTAAACTAGATTTAATGTGGATTATGTTATGTTCTTCTTAGTCTTGTCTTCATGTCTGAAGAGTTGTGACACCAAGGTTATGTACACTGATTGCTTAGTTGTTTCCATTGCTTGCGATCTTCTGCCGCTCTTAAGTTGGTTTGCAGGGGTTGTCCCGTTATGTTCTTGATTTGGTCCAACCACCTCGACGGGGAGCTGCCTCGCGGTTTATTTCCCTCAATTTTGCCCTGTACGATCAACTTCTCCAAGTTGTCTTGTGCTCTTCTGGTTACGTGTCCAAAGTATTTTAGGATGCATCTTCGACATATTGTGGACAATCGGTCTTGAGTTCCTATTTCATGTTTTCCTGGAGGTATGTATTCCCTGAAGGTATCTGGAGCATTCTCATCCAGCACCACATCTCAAATGCATCTATGCGTTTTCTGTCGCAGGACTTGATTGTCCATGACTCAGAGCCGTATGCGAATATAGAGAACACTAATGTTTTAACCAGGGACAATTTTGTATTTTTTCCGTCTGTTTTCCATCGTGAATTGGTCATGATATAGTCAATTTGATTTCCGTACTTGTCTCCTGGAGATTTCCAGGTATATATTCGTCTAGGATGATGTTGGAAAAATGTGTTGGATACAGTGAGGTTATGTTCCTGGCAGAATTGAAGCATTCGTTATTCTGCCAGGAACATAACCTTTCTGTATCCAACACATTTTTCCAACATCATCCTAGACGAATATATACCTGGAAATCTCCAGGAGACAAGTACGGAAATCAAATTGACTATATCATGACCAATTCACGATGGAAATCCTGTATAATAGATTGCAAAACATTTCCTGGAGCTGAATGCGGATCATACCATCAACTACTAATAATGAAATTTAAATTACTCATTCCTCATGCCATTCCTCGTGCCGAGTCCGAAGGGTCCGATCAACTCAGTCAGCTCTTCTTCTATTATATCGGATTGTCCCAGTATAGCATTCATATCTCCGAGCATTAAGAGGATTTCGTTTTTGGATAGTTCATTTATAGTGCTGCCTAGCTGTTCGTAGTAACTTTCTATCTCTTCTTCGGATGAGTCAGTTGTTGGCGCATAGGTCTGTATGATGTTTACGTTAAAAGGTTGAGCCTTTAAATTCAGGGTTATTATTCGGTCATTTATTGCGTTATATCCTAGAACTGCTCTGGTATCTTGGAATAAACATAGCTACTCCGTTGCGTCTTTCTAGTTTCATTGCCGGAGTGGTATATTGTGCTGCCTGTGTTTGAAGTGAAATGTCCAGTTCCTTTCCAGTACGTCTCTACCATTCCCAACAGATCAAGTTTGTATGAGAAGGCCTCTTGTTCGCCAATAAACAGTTTTCCAGTTTGAAGCAGTCCTTGGGTGTTCCATGTCCCTATTCGGTTTAGTCTGCGTATTATTATCGAGTTTTGGTTGGCATTGCTCAATATTGCTGTTTAGTCCTCCGGAATATTACATATTGAACAAAACCATGGCATTCTCTTGGGAAAGTTAATGAAGGTGGTTTCCCGTTGCCTTCCTTCATTGGTGAGGATGGGTAGGGATGTTAGAATGGGTTAGGAATGGGGTTAGGACCTGATGTCCCCAAGAAAGAAGGTGGGGAACGTCAAGTGCTTCGCGTGGGCAGGGTTGCCATGCCCTGAAGTAGATCTGTCCTCCCTGGGAGTGAGAGGAGTAACTACCCGCTACCCTCTATGTTATGTTAAGTTATATAACAGAGTTATATAAAAATTAATTGAATATTAATTTATTTTCACAAAGTCTATGTGTTTTGTTTAGTAACGCGAATTGTTACCATAGTAACAACAAACAGAAACCGTTTAATAATGGAACTCCATTTGATTTAAATTGGACTTTTAAGCACGATTTGGATACTTTTTTTACACATACAATAATTTACTTATTAATGTGTTCATATTAAGCGAGTAGAAAAAAGTTATTTGTTTGGTGCCACTGTCCCATTTATAACACAAAGTAACCTGCTATGGTTAATACAGAAATCCATGTTTAATCTGGTTTTACTAGATTATCCTAACCTAGGTTAGATTAACCTAACCTCCTATGGTTAATACAAAAAAACATGTTTAATCTGGTTTTACAAGATTATCCATATCTAATAAAGCAAATATTTAGTTTTGGTGTATTTTACAACATTTATTTATAGATAATAATTAAAATATAAATAAACCTTATAAATTTAAAAACTAATTCTCTCAATGTATCATAATATTACAGTTGAAACCAAAGAAATTAACATAACAAAACGTAAGCACATTTAATTTGAAGAATGAATAACCGCTATGTCCGAGCAGTAATTTAATTCAATCAGATTTAGCAAAAATATATAAAAAATTGAAATATCTAGGCTATTTACTACACAATGCACTTAATGCAAGTTGAATTATTAATTATTTGCTTTGTATTTATTTACAGGTCTATTTAAACTGTACAATGGATAATCTGAACTAGATTTATTTTGTATGGAGACAGCTTTTAGATGATGAATTTATTAAATTAACAACTCAATTTCGAATTTAATACCGATTTCAATTAGTTTTATTTAAACTGCATTATGCCAGATATGCTGCAGAACACCAATTATTGCGGCTACGCAAAGCTTAATTAATTTATAACACCTAGTTAACTAGAATAGATATAGCAAACAGATCATGTCAAATTACAATTAACACCTTAATGCCAATTACATTTATTTATCGCCTTATGCTTCTGTACTTTTTTTAAATTAATTATGTAATATAGTATAATTATGTATATTACACTACATTGAATTGAAAAATTCACTGTTTTTTTTATAGTGAATTTTCCCAATTCAATGTAATGTAATACGCAACCATCCTATTCATAGATTACACTATATTAATTACAATATATTAATATAATATATTACACAAGATTAGGAAGATAAGAAGATTAGTCACAGAAGCTTCTAAAAAATATATATGAGAATAAACAAACTCTAATATCAACGTAAGTTCTTATATTTCTAGACACAAAAGTTTAGAATTCAATGTCACCTAAGCCTTAATCTGTAGAACTAGTTAGGTTGCTGTTGTATTAACACTAGCATTTGTTTCGTAGTATCATATCATATATATCATATAGAGCAGTAGTTCCCAAAGTATGGGTGGGTCGCGGTCGCGGTCCACTGGTGGGTCGCGAGCGAATATTGGGTGGACCCTGAAAAATAGGATGACACATCGACTGACCGGGGCAACGGGCGGACGACCACTGACGGTGACTAGCCATAGCAGGTAAGCCTACCATTAGCGAAGATTTAGTTTTACCATCGGTTAAAGATGCTGGAACGATGTTTGGAGAAAAGGAAGTACAAGAAATCGAGCGAATACCACTGTCCAAAAATACTGTTGCACGAAGAATTGACGAGATGGCTAAATGGGCGGAGCAAATGATAAATTAATCCGGAGGGTAGTTGCTACTAATTATGATGCACTGTAAATGAGATTACCGACGCGCAAGGTTTATCTCAGCTACTTGTTTTTGTGCTTTATATTGACAAGACGACGCGCATGCTGACAGCGCGCGGGCTATATGCGTGAAAAAAATCAGTGTGGTTACAAAAGATCTTGAACAAGAATCAGAAACATTACCAGAGGCTTTCAAAAAAATACTGTTGTGAAAGTTGTAAATTATATTACATCAAGACCCTTAAAAATACAGAGGTATACAGAGATGCACTCCTTGTATTGAAATATTAACACTTTGGTTCGGAACTGAATGTTTTTTCTTTCTTAAAACTTAATAAAGTCGGGATATAGCCTGAATATATAAATACATTCAACCTTTCCAGAACTCTATAACATTATTGAGTCTTTTTAGTACTAAAATAGTGAAATTTGTCAGTAATTTATCTTTCATCAGTGCAGCTTTGCTTCTTTGAATAACAATTTATAAACAGTTACTTGAAACCCTCGTGGATGATTAGGGGTTAGATGTTTTTAATTTGACATTTCATGAGAGAGACATAAACTTAGCAGGTTATTGATTTAAATGATACTTTACAATTGTTAAAACCATACTACATAATAGATAATCATATAAACTAAGATAATTAAGTCGGAACAAACACACACATAATATGTTCCGACTTTATTAAGTTTAAATGATTATCTATAATGTATTTTTCTTCTTCTTTCGAATAGGCTTACTTTGGACCACGCTTGTTCAACTGTTGGGCTTTGACCTTTGCCCAGTATTGTCGCATCTTCTGCCGGTGTAACTCTTTTCTCTCTTCTGTCCAGAGGGTACCTGCCCTTCGAGGTTTTACCTGAAATCCACGGACTTCCTTCCGGCTGCGTCTCACAGACTGTCTGTTTTTGAGATCTGTTATTCCCAGTTCTTTAATATCCTTCTCGGTCTCTGTCAACCAAGTGGTACGAAGCTTCTTGTTTTGCCAGAAGGTGAACAGACGGTTGGTTAGTGGGTTTGGAGGCAATCTTGCAACGTGACCATAGAAAGCTACCCTTCTTTTCCTTGCACAGTCAGAGAGCATCTCAATATGTTCGTAGAGCTCAGAGTTATGCCGTCTTCGGAATTCCCCATCTTCCTTCACCGGGCCTAGGATCTTCCTGAGGATTCTCCACTCTCATATTCTCAATTTCTCTATTAGACCCCTTCGGTTCAAGGAAAGACACTCCATGGCATACAGGGCTTCTGGTTGTAAGACTGATGTGTAGTGCTTAAGTTTCAGGTTGCGTGACAGGCATTTCTTATTGTAAGTGTACTTAGTCAGCCGATAGGCTAGTTCTAACTTGCTGACTCTGTTGGTAAGAGAGATGCTCATAATGATGCTCTTTCTGATAAGTTGGGTTCAATCCATTCGCCGAGATACTTCAATTTCTCAGTCCTCTTGATGTTTCTCTGTTCTAGTAACGTCTCTCTGTTTGCTTCTCTGATGTTGGTGAAGAATTCTGTTTTCTCCAGCGACACTTGAAGACCCACTTTGGCAGCCTGTTTTCTGAGGCAGTTTACCTGTATTGTTGCCATCTCAAGAGAATCAGCAAACAGTGCCATGTCATCTGCAAAGGCCAGGTAATCTACAACTAGTCCATCGTTCTTACGACCCAGGTAGATACCACTCTGAGCACCCAAATTGTTCAGTTCCATGCCCCATTCTCTCATAATCTTTTCAAGGACGCAGTTGAAGAGAAGTGGGGAAAGTCCATCTCCTTGTCTCACTCCAGTTTTTATTTCGAAGCTTTCTGAAATCTCGCCTTTAAATTTAACCTTGGAATGGGTGTTGGTCAAAGTTTCTAGGATTAGTCTGCGGGTTTTGTTGTCTAGTGCTAGTTCTTGGAGTACTTTGTTAAGCGTTTCTCTATCAATGGAATCGTAGGCCTTCCTAAAATCTACAGAGGTAACGACCACCTTGCGGTTTCTCATCTTGGAATATGCAAGTACAGTTTTAAGATTGAGGATCTGTTCAACACAGGATCGGGTCTTCCTGAAGCCCCCCTGGTATTGACTAGTCAAAGTTGACTATCCAACTGATTTTCTGCCTTTGTTTGTAACTAGACATTTAACAATCTATAATTTATATTATAGATAATATAAATTATAGATTGAATTATAGATAGACTAATACAGACTGGCCCAAAAGTAGGTATACAGTAGATATACAGTTTATGCAGGCATTTCTTTTGTTTTTAGTGTAAACCATGGCTGGAAATCTCAGCGAGCGAGGAGCATCGACGGTGGACCTTACTAGTAGCTCTTACTGGTAGCTCTTCGATTCGTAAACAGTCTGAAGAAGTACACGCGACAAGCGTCTCGGGAGCTGGGTATCCCGAGGACATCATTACAACGTCTGATGCACCAGCTGAACCTTAAGCCGTACGGCCACAGACTATGGACGATCCTGACGGCAGATTACAGTTCTGAGAGATAATGCGCAATAAACTGACTGAACAACCAGACCTGCTTTCGAAAATCGTGTGCACAGATGAAGCCTGTTTTAAATTGCCTGGTCACGTCAACAGACATAACTTTGTGTACTGGGCCAAAGAAAACCCACATGTCATTATGAGTACCCAATTGAATAAGCCAGGCGTCACAGTGTGGGGTGGCATATCCTGCGATGGTGTCGTGGGTCCTGCCTTTTTTGATGGAACCGTTGATAGCCCCAGGTATCTGGCCATGTTGATCGAATTTGTGGTGCCACAACTGCAAGCACGGCCCGACTTTGCGGAATTGTTCTTTCAACAGGACGGGGCCCCACCGCAATTATTCTTTGGCGGTCCGTCAATACCTGGGTCGGCCATTCCCGCATCATTGGTTGGGGAGTCGGGGGAGCATTGAGTGGCCACTACGTTCCACGGACATAACTCCAAATGGTCTTTTTTTTTAAATGGGAGTAGTAAAGGATAAGGTTTATTCCAGAAAATCCGTCACAGTACAACAGTTGAAGAATTTCATCGATGATGCGTTTGAGGACATTCGTTCTAACTTGGATTTGTGTCGCACTGTCTGTGAAAGTGTCGGCGATAGATTGCAGGAATGCATCAACGCAGAAGGTTAACATTTTGAGCACTTTCGGAGTTAAATAGGTAAATAAACAGAATGACAGAATGTCAATATAAATGGCAGCGTAAGCCGAAGACTTGGCACTTAACTTCAAAGATGCTGTTTCGCATAGAACGTTTCATGACTGCCGCCAATTGAAGGCGGTCATGAAACGTTCTCTGTGTAGTACCGTCGGCTATTGGCGGCATCCACGAAACATTAAGCGTCAAGCTTTCGGCTTACGCTGTCATTTATATTTATATTCTGTCATTCGGCTTACTCAGCCGCTGTCGATACCGCAAACAGGCGACGGTAGTACACACAGAACGT
The DNA here is from genome assembly GCA_944588485.1 of Phosphuga atrata. Classification (NCBI taxonomy): domain Eukaryota; kingdom Metazoa; phylum Arthropoda; class Insecta; order Coleoptera; family Silphidae; genus Phosphuga; species Phosphuga atrata. Next base: position 84,724,217 of record OX155892.1, on the reverse strand, counting down.
TCCATGACAGCCGCCAATGGGCGGCAGTAGTACCGAAAGAATATAAACGGGAACATTTTTAGGACATATCTTGTTTTATCGTTAATCAATGAAATAACTAGATATTTGATTAAATAGCAAGGTAAACTATCAAAATATTTCAGCGCATTTTATCCTAAAAATATTTCGAAACTAACTATAGTTAATTTTTTTTAAGAATGCAGTACAGGGAAGATAGGGCTTATTTGACCTTGTTCTTTGACCTTGATTGGTTTAAATCGAGGAGAACTTCACACCGACGATATTTACTTCTCCATCTCAACCTCTTTTCTCTCTTTCTTTTCACATACATTTTCAGCTGTTAGTTGTCAATGGCTGCCGTGTCACTTCACAATTGTCATCTGATCTGTTTGTTTAATTTAGATTTTTTGCGTTTTTCTCCATTTATTGGTTAGTATTGTATAACTTATTCAATAATATTAGCGCCAAATTTTGTATCTAGATTGAACATTTATCATAGTGTAAATCAGTTTTCTAGTTACTGCATTCTTAAAAAAATGGACTATAGGTCATGATTGCCTGAAATTGAAGTGGCTCATGATAATCCGGAGCAGTCGAGGTTTATAAATTCTGTAAAATTGGGGTTGTTCGGAAAGTAATTTCGTTTTGATGTCAATGCGACAAACTAACAGCTACAAATAACTGCATGGGTTATGAAGTTGAAGTAGAGGCAGCAGTGACAGTGGCACGATATGAAAGAATTGAAAAGAAAGGGATTGAAAGGATAGATGAAGGAGGTTTTCAAAAGTATAAAGAAGGAAGGTCTTGAAGGGGTCAGGGCAACAAAATGGAGACATGTTTAAAAAAAAATTAATAATTGAGTATAGTGAGTTGTGTGGTAGAGGGAATGATAGAGGAAGGGGTGAAGCTTAAAAAATTACTGAGTGAAAGGTGTAGGGGGATAGAGTTGCAGATAAGACAAAGCCGTATACACGAAAGCAGGTACAACCGGGATTACAACAAGATAGAAGTATACGGCAGGCTCCTGTTGTATTTAAGTACATTCAGCCGCGTTATTTAAATACAGTTTCAGTCGCGTCCAATGGGGAATAACCAGGTTTCGGTGCGGCAACGAGGAAAAAGGAAGAAGGTACTGGTTAAAGGAAAGGGAGAATGTGTGCTTCATATGTGGAAAGGGTCCTGACAGATGGGAACATTGGTTGGAAGAGTGCAAAGAGCTGACTTGGCAAGAATAGAAGAGGAAAAAGGGTAAACATTGGGGAGTTTTGCACGGATGAGTCAGGTAGCGGGACGCACGTAATAAGTGAGATTTCAAAGTTGAAGGGAGTCATAATGGGTCGGGTTTTAGGGAGTGAGAAAAGTTAGGTCGAGCGAAGAATTTTCATCGGATATCTGGAGTAGAGAAGGTTGGAGTCCTCGGTTTTGCTTTGTTTTGTTATATAAAAGTATGTTTTTGTTTTGTTTTGATTTTGTTTAGGAAGTATCTGTATTGTGTTCATAATGATAATGACAATAAAGGTAAAAAATCAGTATATTTTGTAACTAGGGCGGTAAGTTATCAATTTGACGCGAGAGCGACACTGGACGCACCAACGAAGTGAGTGCGCACATTCGCTCGAGATGGCAATTGACAATAACGCCCATGTTATAAACAATATTTTTTATTACTCATGTGAAGGGATATCTTACAAGATTGGGATCCAGTTGCAATAAAAAAATGGAATACAAAATGAAGAATTTGCTTTTTCTATTGTCTTCGGTGGTGTGGATTCGTCATAAGAACTCTCCTCAGTCTCCGGTATCACAATAGAATTTACACTCATTTAAAAACGCTTTCTTTAATTATTATTATTATTTTGTAATGAAAAAAAATCTGACACTTTCGAGTAATTTTTTTAATATCGAGGTCTTTGATTGTCTTTATTTTATTTATTTTCGTTATTTACGTTTTTTTTAATGTAACTTAGCGATATTGAATACTTCTTGCGTGTGTTACCCAGGTTATGTGGATAAACAACGAGAGGTGGCATTTCTCGTATTAAAAAACGTGCGCCAAGAAGTCCCTCTCGAGCATGAGTAATAAAAAATAAATAAACTGCATGGAATCGTTTTTGTAAATAAATAAATCTTGTGTTTTTATATAAATAAACTTTTATATAGTTCAATAAAACTAAACTACCTTGGGAAACACCTTTGGGAAAAAACAATTTAATATTATCCACGTGGTACGAATAAATAACAAACTCCAGACAGATAAGAATTGTTAGTCAGGGATTAGCGGGAAAGTTTTTATAGTTAAAATATTTGTAGTTTACAATATGATGTAAAAGACCAATGTAAATAGACAATATTTGGTAAGTTAACAATCGAAATTCCACAGTTTAGTTTTTACAAAAATAAATTTATATTAAGTATTTATATATTTTCTAAATTAAGTATCTTACATAATAAATTTCAATATGTTAAAATTATAAATATTTTATAACTTAGATGAAAAGTGTGTAATTGTTGTTTTCGTATAAAAACTATGCTAAATTAATTAAGAATAAAGAAATACGTTGGTTAATGATAGAAAATAGAATCCTTGACAAGCATTTTCGAAGCGTAACTCCTTAGATAAAACTCCGTCTATTTAGACTAAATTGGATGGAAACCATTGCTAAACATAATTCCAATTCTCTTACAAATAATGCATGCGAGTTACATATATAATCTGAAAGTTTTTTTCTTTCTCCTTTGCATAATTTATAAGCAAATCGTTATTGTTCAGATTCAAAATAATTTACACGTCTCTTGAACTCTAATTTTCTCACAAGCTCGAATCTAAAATTCCAAAGGTCAATCGGCACGAACACGCCAACTAATCTCGTGTCAAAACTAAACCCAAAATGTTATCCAATTTGTTAGAATTATTTAAAAATACGAGAGAATATCAAACCAGACAGAAAATAAAGCATTCAAAACTAATTAATTTAATATCTATTAATGGCAATCATAAATTCATGAAAACTATTATTCAGAATTATTCATTAATTAACATTTTTACATTTTACGTGTTTTATAAGTTTACCTTATGTGTTGTTTCTTTGTTGCGTTCAACAATTTAATATGAAGTGGATACATTTTTATATTATAATGATGTTTTATTTCTACTAAATTCTAATTAATTCCTTTTAAGGTAATTACTTCTAATAAGTATAACTTAACAACGTCTTATCTGCCTTGTCTATCAATTCTTCTTTGTTTAGACCAGCCTGTCTAGTCTTGTTTTTCTACTCTCGTCTACTTAGCTTTGTTTGTCCAGTCTTGTCTGTCTAATCCTGTCTGTCTAGTCTTGACTGTTTAGTTCTGTCGTCCTAGCCTTTTCCGTCTAGTCTTCTCTGTCTAGTCCTGTCCGCCTAGGCTTGTCTGTCAAGTCTTGTCTCTTTAGTTTTGTCTGTCCAGTCTAGTCTGTCTAGTCTTGTCTAGTCTTGTCTAGTCTTGTCTAGTCTTGTCTAGTCTTGTCTAGTCTTGTCTAGTCTTGTCTAGTCTTGTCTAGTCTTGTCTAGTCTTGTCTAGTCTTGTCTAGTCTTGTCTAGTCTTGTCTAGTCTTGTTTAGTCTTGTCTAGTCTTGTCTAGTCTTGTCTAGTGTTGTCTATTCTTGTCTATTCTTGTCTATTCTTGTCTATTCTTGTCTAGTCTTGTCTAGTCTTGTCTAGTCTTGTCTAGTCTTGTCTAGTCTTGTCTAGTCTTGTCTAGTCTTGTCTAGTCTTGTCTAGTCTTGTCTAGTCTTGTCTAGTCTTGTCTAGTCTTGTCTAGTCTTGTCTAGTCTTGTCTAGTCTTGTCTAGTCTTGTCTAGTCTTGTCTAGTCTTGTCTAGTCTTGTCTAGTCTTGTCTAGTCTTGTCTAGTCTTGTCTAGTCTTGTCTAGTCTTGCTTGGTCTTGTCTAGTCTTGTCTAGTCTTGTCTAGTCTTGTCTAGTCTTGTCTAGTCTTGTCTAGTCTTGTCTAGTCTTGTCTAGTCTTGTCTAGTCTTGTCTAGTCTTGTCTAGTCTTGTCTAGTCTTGTCTAGTCTTGTCTAGTCTTGTCTAGTCTTGTCTAGTCTTGTCTAGTCTTGTCTAGTCTTGTCTAGTCTTGTCTAGTCTTGTCTAGTCTTGTCTAGTCTTGTCTAGTCTTGTCTAGTCTTGTCTAGTCTTGTCTAGTCTTGTCTAGTCTTGTCTAGTCTTGTCTAGTCTTGTCTAGTCTTGTCTAGTCTTGTCTAGTCTTGTCTAGTCTTGTCTAGTCTTGTCTAGTCTTGTCTAGTCTTGTCTAGTCTTGTCTAGTCTTGTCTAGTCTTGTCTAGTCTTGTCTAGTCTTGTCTAGTCTTGTCTAGTCTTGTCTAGTCTTGTCTAGTCTTGTCTAGTCTTGTCTAGTCTTGTCTAGTCTTGTCTAGTCTTGTCTAGTCTTGTCTAGTCTTGTCTAGTCTTGTCTAGTCTTGTCTAGTCTTGTCTAGTCTTGTCTAGTCTTGTCTAGTCTTGTCTAGTCTTGTCTAGTCTTGTCTAGTCTTGTCTAGTCTTGTCTAGTCTTGTCTAGTCTTGTCTAGTCTTGTCTAGTCTTGTCTAGTCTTGTCTAGTCTTGTCTAGTCTTGTCTAGTCTTGTCTAGTCTTGTCTAGTCTTGTCTAGTCTTGTCTAGTCTTGTCTAGTCTTGTCTAGTCTGTCTAGTCTGTCTAGTCTGTCTAGTCTGTCTAGTCTGTCTAGTCTGTCTAGTCTGTCTAGTCTGTCTAGTCTGTCTAGTCTGTCTAGTCTGTCTAGTCTGTCTAGTCTGTCTAGTCTGTCTAGTCTGTCTAGTCTGTCTAGTCTGTCTAGTCTGTCTAGTCTGTCTAGTCTGTCTAGTCTGTCTAGTCTGTCTAGTCTGTCTAGTCTGTCTAGTCTGTCTAGTCTGTCTAGTCTGTCTAGTCTGTCTAGTCTGTCTAGTCTGTCTAGTCTGTCTAGTCTGTCTAGTCTGTCTAGTCTGTCTAGTCTGTCTAGTCTGTCTAGTCTGTCTAGTCTGTCTAGTCTGTCTAGTCTGTCTAGTCTGTCTAGTCTGTCTAGTCTGTCTAGTCTGTCTAGTCTGTCTAGTCTGTCTAGTCTGTCTAGTCTGTCTAGTCTGTCTAGTCTGTCTAGTCTGTCTAGTCTGTCTAGTCTGTCTAGTCTGTCTAGTCTGTCTAGTCTGTCTAGTCTGTCTAGTCTGTCTAGTCTGTCTAGTCTGTCTAGTCTGTCTAGTCTGTCTAGTCTGTCTAGTCTGTCTAGTCTGTCTAGTCTGTCTAGTCTGTCTAGTCTGTCTAGTCTGTCTAGTCTGTCTAGTCTGTCTAGTCTGTCTAGTCTGTCTAGTCTGTCTAGTCTGTCTAGTCTGTCTAGTCTGTCTAGTCTGTCTAGTCTGTCTAGTCTGTCTAGTCTGTCTAGTCTGTCTAGTCTGTCTAGTCTGTCTAGTCTGTCTAGTCTGTCTAGTCTGTCTAGTCTGTCTAGTCTGTCTAGTCTGTCTAGTCTGTCTAGTCTGTCTAGTCTGTCTAGTCTGTCTAGTCTGTCTAGTCTGTCTAGTCTGTCTAGTCTGTCTAGTCTGTCTAGTCTGTCTAGTCTGTCTAGTCTGTCTAGTCTGTCTAGTCTGTCTAGTCTGTCTAGTCTGTCTAGTCTGTCTAGTCTGTCTAGTCTGTCTAGTCTGTCTAGTCTGTCTAGTCTGTCTAGTCTGTCTAGTCTGTCTAGTCTGTCTAGTCTGTCTAGTCTGTCTAGTCTGTCTAGTCTGTCTAGTCTGTCTAGTCTGTCTAGTCTGTCTAGTCTGTCTAGTCTGTCTAGTCTGTCTAGTCTGTCTAGTCTGTCTAGTCTGTCTAGTCTGTCTAGTCTGTCTAGTCTGTCTAGTCTGTCTAGTCTGTCTAGTCTGTCTAGTCTGTCTAGTCTGTCTAGTCTGTCTAGTCTGTCTAGTCTGTCTAGTCTGTCTAGTCTGTCTAGTCTGTCTAGTCTGTCTAGTCTGTCTAGTCTGTCTAGTCTGTCTAGTCTGTCTAGTCTGTCTAGTCTGTCTAGTCTGTCTAGTCTGTCTAGTCTGTCTAGTCTGTCTAGTCTGTCTAGTCTGTCTAGTCTGTCTAGTCTGTCTAGTCTGTCTAGTCTGTCTAGTCTGTCTAGTCTGTCTAGTCTGTCTAGTCTGTCTAGTCTGTCTAGTCTGTCTAGTCTGTCTAGTCTGTCTAGTCTGTCTAGTCTGTCTAGTCTGTCTAGTCTGTCTAGTCTGTCTAGTCTGTCTAGTCTGTCTAGTCTGTCTAGTCTGTCTAGTCTGTCTAGTCTGTCTAGTCTGTCTAGTCTGTCTAGTCTGTCTAGTCTGTCTAGTCTGTCTAGTCTGTCTAGTCTGTCTAGTCTGTCTAGTCTGTCTAGTCTGTCTAGTCTGTCTAGTCTGTCTAGTCTGTCTAGTCTGTCTAGTCTGTCTAGTCTGTCTAGTCTGTCTAGTCTGTCTAGTCTGTCTAGTCTGTCTAGTCTGTCTAGTCTGTCTAGTCTGTCTAGTCTGTCTAGTCTGTCTAGTCTGTCTAGTCTGTCTAGTCTGTCTAGTCTGTCTAGTCTGTCTAGTCTGTCTAGTCTGTCTAGTCTGTCTAGTCTGTCTAGTCTGTCTAGTCTGTCTAGTCTGTCTAGTCTGTCTAGTCTGTCTAGTCTGTCTAGTCTGTCTAGTCTGTCTAGTCTGTCTAGTCTGTCTAGTCTGTCTAGTCTGTCTAGTCTGTCTAGTCTGTCTAGTCTGTCTAGTCTGTCTAGTCTGTCTAGTCTGTCTAGTCTGTCTAGTCTGTCTAGTCTGTCTAGTCTGTCTAGTCTGTCTAGTCTGTCTAGTCTGTCTAGTCTGTCTAGTCTGTCTAGTCTGTCTAGTCTGTCTAGTCTGTCTAGTCTGTCTAGTCTGTCTAGTCTGTCTAGTCTGTCTAGTCTGTCTAGTCTGTCTAGTCTGTCTAGTCTGTCTAGTCTGTCTAGTCTGTCTAGTCTGTCTAGTCTGTCTAGTCTGTCTAGTCTGTCTAGTCTGTCTAGTCTGTCTAGTCTGTCTAGTCTGTCTAGTCTGTCTAGTCTGTCTAGTCTGTCTAGTCTGTCTAGTCTGTCTAGTCTGTCTAGTCTGTCTAGTCTGTCTAGTCTGTCTAGTCTGTCTAGTCTGTCTAGTCTGTCTAGTCTGTCTAGTCTGTCTAGTCTGTCTAGTCTGTCTAGTCTGTCTAGTCTGTCTAGTCTGTCTAGTCTGTCTAGTCTGTCTAGTCTGTCTAGTCTGTCTAGTCTGTCTAGTCTGTCTAGTCTTGTCTGTCTAGTCTTGTCTGTCTAGTCTTGTCTGTCTAGTCTTGTCTGTCTAGTCTTGTCTGTCTAGTCTTGTCTGTCTAGTCTTGTCTGTCTAGTCTTGTCTGTCTAGTCTTGTCTGTCTAGTCTTGTCTGTCTAGTCTTGTCTGTCTAGTCTTGTCTGTCTAGTCTTGTCTGTCTAGTCTTGTCTGTCTAGTCTTGTCTGTCTAGTCTTGTCTGTCTAGTCTTGTCTGTCTAGTCTTGTCTGTCTAGTCTTGTCTGTCTAGTCTTGTCTGTCTAGTCTTGTCTGTCTAGTCTTGTCTGTCTAGTCTTGTCTGTCTAGTCTTGTCTGTCTAGTCTTGTCTGTCTAGTCTTGTCTGTCTAGTCTTGTCTGTCTAGTCTTGTCTGTCTAGTCTTGTCTGTCTAGTCTTGTCTGTCTAGTCTTGTCTGTCTAGTCTTGTCTGTCTAGTCTTGTCTGTCTAGTCTTGTCTGTCTAGTCTTGTCTGTCTAGTCTTGTCTGTCTAGTCTTGTCTGTCTAGTCTTGTCTGTCTAGTCTTGTCTGTCTAGTCTTGTCTGTCTAGTCTTGTCTGTCTAGTCTTGTCTGTCTAGTCTTGTCTGTCTAGTCTTGTCTGTCTAGTCTTGTCTGTCTAGTCTGGTCTGTCTAGTCTTGTCTGTCTAGTCTTGTCTGTCTAGTCTTGTCTGTCTAGTCTTGTCTGTCTAGTCTTGTCTGTCTAGTCTTGTCTGTCTAGTCTTGTCTGTCTAGTCTTGTCTGTCTAGTCTTGTCTGTCTAGTCTTGTCTGTCTAGTCTTGTCTGTCTAGTCTTGTCTGTCTAGTCTTGTCTGTCTAGTCTTGTCTGTCTAGTCTTGTCTAGTCTTGTCTGTCTAGTCTTGTCTGTCTAGTCTTGTCTGTCTAGTCTTGTCTGTCTAGTCTTGTCTGTCTAGTCTTGTCTGTCTAGTCTTGTCTGTCTAGTCTTGTCTGTCTAGTCTTGTCTGTCTAGTCTTGTCTGTCTAGTCTTGTCTGTCTAGTCTTGTCTGTCTAGTCTTGTCTGTCTAGTCTTGTCTGTCTAGTCTTGTCTGTCTAGTCTTGTCTGTCTAGTCTTGTCTGTCTAGTCTTGTCTGTCTAGTCTTGTCTGTCTAGTCTTGTCTGTCTAGTCTTGTCTGTCTAGTCTTGTCTGTCTAGTCTTGTCTGTCTAGTCTTGTCTGTCTAGTCTTGTCTGTCTAGTCTTGTCTGTCTAGTCTTGTCTGTCTAGTCTTGTCTGTCTAGTCTTGTCTGTCTAGTCTTGTCTGTCTAGTCTTGTCTGTCTAGTCTTGTCTGTCTAGTCTTGTCTGTCTAGTCTTGTCTGTCTAGTCTTGTCTGTCTAGTCTTGTCTGTCTAGTCTTGTCTGTCTAGTCTTGTCTGTCTAGTCTTGTCTGTCTAGTCTTGTCTGTCTAGTCTTGTCTGTCTAGTCTTGTCTGTCTAGTCTTGTCTGTCTAGTCTTGTCTGTCTAGTCTTGTCTGTCTAGTCTTGTCTGTCTAGTCTTGTCTGTCTAGTCTTGTCTGTCTAGTCTTGTCTGTCTAGTCTTGTCTGTCTAGTCTTGTCTGTCTAGTCTTGTCTGTCTAGTCTTGTCTGTCTAGTCTTGTCTGTCTAGTCTTGTCTGTCTAGTCTTGTCTGTCTAGTCTTGTCTGTCTAGTCTTGTCTGTCTAGTCTTGTCTGTCTAGTCTTGTCTGTCTAGTCTTGTCTGTCTAGTCTTGTCTGTCTAGTCTTGTCTGTCTAGTCTTGTCTGTCTAGTCTTGTCTGTCTAGTCTTGTCTGTCTAGTCTTGTCTGTCTAGTCTTGTCTGTCTAGTCTTGTCTGTCTAGTCTTGTCTGTCTAGTCTTGTCTGTCTAGTCTTGTCTGTCTAGTCTTGTCTGTCTAGTCTTGTCTGTCTAGTCTTGTCTGTCTAGTCTTGTCTGTCTAGTCTTGTCTGTCTAGTCTTGTCTGTCTAGTCTTGTCTGTCTAGTCTTGTCTGTCTAGTCTTGTCTGTCTAGTCTTGTCTGTCTAGTCTTGTCTGTCTAGTCTTGTCTGTCTAGTCTTGTCTGTCTAGTCTTGTCTGTCTAGTCTTGTCTGTCTAGTCTTGTCTGTCTAGTCTTGTCTGTCTAGTCTTGTCTGTCTAGTCTTGTCTGTCTAGTCTTGTCTGTCTAGTCTTGTCTGTCTAGTCTTGTCTGTCTAGTCTTGTCTGTCTAGTCTTGTCTGTCTAGTCTTGTCTGTCTAGTCTTGTCTGTCTAGTCTTGTCTGTCTAGTCTTGTCTGTCTAGTCTTGTCTGTCTAGTCTTGTCTGTCTAGTCTTGTCTGTCTAGTCTTGTCTGTCTAGTCTTGTCTGTCTAGTCTTGTCTGTCTAGTCTTGTCTGTCTAGTCTTGTCTGTCTAGTCTTGTCTGTCTAGTCTTGTCTGTCTAGTCTTGTCTGTCTAGTCTTGTCTGTCTAGTCTTGTCTGTCTAGTCTTGTCTGTCTAGTCTTGTCTGTCTAGTCTTGTCTGTCTAGTCTTGTCTGTCTAGTCTTGTCTGTCTAGTCTTGTCTGTCTAGTCTTGTCTGTCTAGTCTTGTCTGTCTAGTCTTGTCTGTCTAGTCATGTCTGCCTAGTCTTGTCTGTCTAGTCTTGTCTGTCTAGTCTTGTCTGCCTAGTCTGGTCTGTCTAGTCTTGTCCGTCTAGTCTTGTGTGTCTAGTCTTGTCTGTCTAGTCTTGTCTGTCTAGTCTTGTCTGTCTAGTCTTGTCTGTCTAGTCTTGTCTGTCTAGTCTTGTCTGTCTAGTCTTGTCTGTCTAGTCTTGTATGTCTAGTCTTGTCTGTTTAGTCTTGTCTGTCTAGTCTTGTCCGTCTAGTCTTCTATGGCTTCTCTTGTCTGTTTAGTCTTGTCTGTTTGGTTTTGTCTCTCTAGTCTAGTCCGTCTAGTCTTCTATGTGTACTCTTGTCTGTTTACTCTTGTCTGTTTGGTTTTGTCTCTCTAGTCTAGTCCGTCTAGTCTTCTATGTGTACTCTTGTCTGTTTAGTCTTGTCTGTTTAGTCTTATCTGTCTAGTCTTATTTATCTAGTTTTGTCTGTCCAGTCTTGCTGTCTAGTCCTATTTATAACAATGTATGCTTAGGTTCTTTTTTGCTTTAATCTCGTTGAATAGACTTACAAAATACTGTATATAGATCCAACTTCACTGCTAAGAATTAATATTACTGAATTAATATAACTAAGATTATCGTTCCTTTCGGGTTCACTTTCACATTCTCAGCCGAGAAACACGAACCCAGATTGAAGCGGCCGCTAATGTTATATTCGACTTCTTGTCCCAACTCAAGTTGACTTGTATCACCATCAAAATTACTGAAATGAAACAACACTTCTCTGTCATGATCCACGGTTTCAATGAACCCGAAACTGTCTTTAATGGCGGCGATAAAGCCCTGGTAAATTTGGGAAGAACAATTGTTCTGTTTCGTTATACCGTTTGGTGGTTGCTGTGAAATTGTTGGGCCACTTGGACGTCTACTGCTATGAGCTCTTTGTTACGTTTTATTTGATTTATATTAAATTGTTCCTTATCTTCAAGTCAAGGAAAATGTTTCTCGAAATCTTTGGAATAAAACGCAACAGTTTTCATGCTTCACTTCAAAGTGTAGGAGATCAGTTTAGATTCCGGATGGGTTTGTTCCCCGTTGTGTCCGTTGAGAGTTTTGGTGGGACTGCGGATGGCCCAACTGCTTGGTACCTCTTTGACGACACCCGTCAAATTGTTTTCAACGCGACATTCGTACTGGACAGTACCTGCCGACAACAATTTCATGCGGATTGCTCTCTGTCAGTTATTCTTAAAAGTGCTTGTCTGATCTTGCATGACGGTGTATTCAAATTTATCACCGACAGCGATGTCACTATTCACATCTAGGACTTCGTTGAAATGGAAGAAAAGCCTCGGTTCTCTTTCCACGCATTTTATAAAGCCGAAACCGTCTTTGATGGAAGCCACGACGCCTTGTTCCCTCTTCTCGCCGGAAACGACGAAACTTTCGTCCAACAATGGAATGTGGGTAGCTCTGTTTAGTAGGTCTCAGCGAACGGTGGCGATTTTAAATTGGACTCAATCACCATGACGCGGGGTGAAGTCTCTTCTGTTATTTATCCCAAAAGAGATTTCAACTTCGGAATGGTCTGCAGCACGATATCTGATCCTTCCTGGCAGAAGGAAACAACGTTTGTTCGTCTATCAAGCGGCTTTAAAACTTGACCCTTCATTATATGCAGTTTCAAATCTTCGAAAATCACCGTTCTCGGTGGCAATCTCGTTATATAAGAAGCTACTTCTTTACCGTTTCTTGTTAAAGAAAATGTCTCTAAATGTCGTTTATTGTCTGTTTAGTCTGTCTAGTCTTGTCTGTCCAGTCTTGTCTGGTCTTGTTCGTCCAGTCTTCTATGTCTACTCTTGACTGTTTAGTCTTGTCTGCCTAGTCTTGTCTGTCTAGTTTTGTCTGTCAAGTCTTGTACGTCTGTCCTCCTCCGCGGTGTACTTGACAACATACCCGCTTTTCAATGCGGGAGACCCGGGTTCGAATCCTGGTCGGGGAGACAACTAGGGCGGTTTTCACTAACCGTCCAGGCTGCCCACCCTGAATGAATGTAAAATATGCGATACCGGGGTGGCGCATACTAAAAGCCAAGGTGGAGTCTTGTACTTCTAGCCTTCTATGTTTACTCTTGTCTTTTCTGTTTTCTCTGTCTAGTCTTGTCTGTGTAGTCTTGTCTGTATAATCTCGTTTGTGCAGTCTTGTCTGTCTAGTCTTGTCTGTCTAGACTTGTTGGTCTAGTCTTGTCTGTCTGGTCTTGTCTGACCAGTCTTGTCTAGCTAGTCTTGTCTGTTTCGTCTTGTCCGTCTAGTCTTCTATGTTTTCTCTTGTCTGTTTAGTGTTGCCTCTCTAGTCTTATATGTCTAATTTTGTACGTCTAGTCTTGTCTGTCTAGTCTTGTTTGTCTTAACAGAGCGCCAGGACCAGATGGCCTGCCTCCAGAAGCCATCAAGCTAATGGCAAAAACCTCTCCATAACTCGTGCTTGAAATTCTAAACGAAAACTTACGTACGGCACGTTTCCAAATAGATGGAAACAGGCGAAGCTAGTCCTCATACTGAAAGGCAACAAGCCAAAAGGGGAACTTTCTTCCTACCGCCCAATATGTGTACTAGACGCAGCTGGGAAACTGCTAGAACAACTACTCCTAAACCGCCTTAAAAAATAACTTAAGAACGGTATAAACCTCTCGGATAGTCAATTCGACTTCCGTGAGGGTAGATCAACCATAGATGCCATAAACCACGTTATGAACATCGCAAAAAAGGCCAAAGCAGGCACCAAAAGAACCAGGAAAATATGTGCACTAGTAACGATAGATATCCGGAACGCGTTCAACTCGACAGTCTTTCAACACATCCTGGACGAGTTAACGAGAAGAAAAATATCTCCCTACCTTCTACGAATGGTTCGCAACTACTTCGAGGACCGCAGTGTCCTACTCCAAGCCGAGCACGAAACGCTACCCTACAAGGTCACTAGCGATGTCCCACAGGGCTCCGTAATAGGACCAACTCTGTGGAATATACTTTACGATGGGATACTTCGGCTGAAACTACCTGAAGGAACTAAGCTGATAGGCTTCGCCGACCACCTCGCACTAACCATCGTCGGAAAAAAGGAAAAAGGAGTCATGGAGTCAAAGGGCCAATCAGGCGATAGAACAAATTGCTGCAAAACAAACTGCTCGATAGAATCAAAAGCACTGCATATAGCATCGGAAAAGACCGAAGCAATTCTGCTGACCGGATACAGGAAACTGGCTTAGGTATCATTCAAAGTGATGGATACCGAAATTAAACCTAAACCCCACATCAAATACCTAGGAGTAATCATCGACAAGAGTCTCTCGTTCAGAGAACACTTTGCAATGAAAACCACGTCTGCACTCTAAAAACTCATGCCCAATGTCGGAGGTCCGAGGAGCCGTAAATAGAAGTAAATAGTAATTATAATCGTAATCAGTAAATAATCGTAAATAGTAATAAATCGTAATAGAAGCAACAGCGAAAAACTAGCAGCTTACCAGAGAAATGCCCTAGAATGCTGCCCTAGAGATGCTGCCCTAGTAATCGCGGGCATTCCGCCAATTGAACTTCAGATCAAACAGAGAAAATACCTATATGATGCCGCCAAAGACAAATAAACAAGGAACAATGCAAATGAAGAGCTGATTAGGGAATGTCAGAAAGCTTGGAACACGACAACAAAAGGCGAGTGGACAAGGATACTAATCACCAACATAGAGACCTGGTACCAACGACAACATGGAGAACTAAATTATCACTTAACCCAGCTGCTAACGGGTCACGGGTGTTTTAAGGAACTTCTACACAACATTGGGAGGGCACCGGATACAGACTGCGTGTATTGCGGACAAGCAGACAGCGTAACGCACACAGCCTACGATTGCCCGAGATGGGAAAAAGAACGCGGGGAAGCAGCAATACCGAACCTTAACCCAAGAAACACAATTCAACAGATACAATCCCAAGAAGATTGATACACCATCAACAGAATGATCAAAACCATATCAGAGCTGACGAACGGACCTGGAAAAAGAGGGACACAACCGAAATCGTACCTCCATACCCCACCTTGAACTGAACGAACCAATAAGCATGTATTTTTAAAATGTTTTGACATCTGACACCCTGAATGTAATGCTATAAGCGGTCTCAGGGTGTTCAGGTTTTTATTGTAAATAATAAAAAAAAGACCTGTTTTGTCTAGTCTTGTCTGTCTAGCCTTGTCTGCCTAGTCTTGTCTGTCCAGTCTTGTCTGTCTAGCCTTGGTTTTCGAGTCTTGTCCGTCTAGTCTTGTTTGTGTAGTCTGTCTAGTGTTTATGCCAATCCTAGTCCGGCTAGTCTTGTCTGTTCTGTCTACTTTTATCGGTCTGGTCTTGTCTGTTGTTCAGTTGTGAATAGTCTTGCCAATTCAATTTTGTATGTGCAGTCTCGTTTATCTAGTCTCTTTTCAGTCTAGCATTGTCTTCCAGTCCTATGTATCTAGTTTTGCTTCTTTAACATTGCAAATCTAGTAATTTGTAGGTAATTTTTTCTGTTGAATCTTGTCCGTCTATTCTTGTCCGACTACTCTAGTATAGTTTCATATGTTTAATGTTGTTGTTCTCTTATATTAGGTTGTTTATTTACTTATATTGTTTGTCTATTTCTATCTACTTAGCATTGCCAATCTCGTACATTTGCAACTTGCACAACCTAGTTAAAATATGTGTTGAATATTGTCAATCTAGATGTTAATAAAATGTGTGTCTTAAATTTTTGATTGGCAGCGTGTAATTATAACATGCGTAGAAAATGTTCGGTGTACTGTGAAGCAAGTGTGGGATATGAATTTAGTCAAGTTCAGCGAACGGTTCGAGCGGAAAGCGGGCACCGTGTATGATGGAGATTTGCACTTCCGACTTACCAGAGGACGAAATATCACATCGCGTTTGTACAGATTTTCGAGCCTCGCGTCCAGGTCACGGTCTTTTTCACTTTCATTTTAATATCGCAGGCCACACGAAATAACATTGAATATCTATATAATATGCACAACGAGTGGATGTAGTGCAACTGACCTATTATGTAATCGGAGTAATATAAATAATCAATGTTAGGTATAAAAATATAAATCAATTTAGACTTACGTGTATTTGGAGGAGCTCCCATGATTGTTGACCATTCTCTTTCTGTCAGTAATGTTTTTAAATTAGTCTCGTCCACCTGAAACGTAAAAACTAATTTTATTTGCGCATCCATTTCTTTCACTTATTAGTCATTAGACCTGACACGATATATGATAATTTGTTATATTTCACTACTTTCTAAATCAGTTTGAATGAAACATCTTCGTTATTTAGATTAATAGTGATTTGCTATATGCTTGGATTATTATGTTTCCATAACGTGAACTAATTAATTTGAATTACAAATCGCGGAATATATTTCCATGCAAAAATAAAATATTTACCACAAAAATATTCGCTGTGCATAATAAATATTCGAAAATCTACATAGAATTTTGATAGTGAATGTAACAGGTGTTCTACTGAAAGACCATTCTAAAGTAATTTGTACCAGAAGACAAATGTGTAATTAATAAACGACAATTAAAATAATACCTAGGTTTTTGGACCAATAAAGTGAAGACTATGGACAAAATACAATAGGCCGCAGTGTTTGAAGGGTTAATAACCCGATATCCACATTGGACTTAAAAAAACTTAAAAAAAGCGCCTCTACTCGGCAGAACAACCATTGCCAAAAGACTGAAAAAGTACAAACCATTAGACCTACGTTTTCGTGCTGAATAAACACAAAATAATTGAATGGAGACACATAGAGTAGAGCAGGGGTCGGCAAACTCTATAAACTTAAGAGCCAAAATTTTATTTAAAATTATTTCAAACTGGATCAAGAGCCACGGATGATTTTTTCATAAAGTCATATTTTTGTATTTTCTTCACAATTGCCGATGATTAAGGGCCTTTGCGATAATAGTATTGGTAGCTTTGACTACCAAATCCATCCAAATTTACTAATATCTTCTGGAAAGGTTTGTGCGCAAAGTTCTTCCTGGTGAATTATGCAATGGAAAGATAACACGTCATTGTTCGCGGAATAATTATTGGTACACCCATTCTAAGCCCACGTAAATTATTAAGCCACGACATCCGAACATTAAGCCACGTCTACCAAATTTCTTTCTCCCATAACTTACTCTTCCCTTGTATTATCAATTGTCTCCTTCTCCCTCTCTCCGTGTAGCTCTTACAACCTATGGTGGGCCTTGGCTGACTTAACACCTCTCCTCCATTGGACTCTGTCCATCATTAGCTCCTCCGCTTCCATGATATTCAGGGATCTAAGATCTGATGCTATGTAGTCTCTCCACCGTAACCGCGGTCTTCCTAGTGGTCTTCTACCGGTCGGGGCCCGTTCTCATACCAATCTAACAACTCATCCATCCTCCTGTCTCTTTACATGGCCGGCCCACCTCAGTCTTTTCCTATTATCAGTTGTAGCAGTGGATATTTTGGTCCTCTCATTATGTGACCTAAGTATTATAATGAATTGGATATTGAATAAAGGCATACGCAGACAACATAGACCTGACCTCTATAACTCAACGAGAAGCAAAAGAAATCTTTGTAAATTTTGAGAATGCCGCAAGAAATATGGGACTACAAATAAATGCAAATAAGACAAAGTTTATGGCTGCCACAAAAGAACGCAGGGCGAGAGACGCGGGTCAAAATATCACAATTGGAGAATGTAACATCGAAGCAGTGGATGAGTTCGTACTAGAACTAGACTAGCCATCAAAAAAAGTCTTAGATAAAACTTTTATTGGATTAAATTCTGCATAAGGCTAGTTCGGTAGTTCCAGCTAATACTAATAGCTATTTCGTGCATTTAGTCTAATTCCGTCTGTGGATACAAAATGTTAGTCGACGCTTATTTAAGCCATAACTCCAGAACTAGACTATGTATTGAAAAACGTTTTAGATAAAACCTGTAGAGGACTAAATTTGCTATGACACGCTGGTAATAGTTAGTCCGTGGATTACAACTAACTAGTCTAATCCGGGCTGTAAAAAAAAATTGTTTGGGTGCTTAAAAAATTTGTTTGCATTTACTTAAGCTATAATTCGGGAACTAGACTACTAGACTAACTAGACTAGACATCAAAAAAAATGTTAGATAAATCTTGTAGAGGATTAAATTCTGCATAAGTCAAGTCCATTAGTTCCTCCTAATACTCATAGCTAGTTCGACTTAGCTTAGTCGACGCTTAGTTAAGTTGTAACTCGAGAACTAAACTAGGTATCGAAAAAAGTTTTAGATAAAACCTGTAGATGACCAAATTTACTATAAGACGCTGGTTACAGTTAGTTCGTGGATTACGACTAACTAGTCTAATCCTGGCTATGAAAACAAAAATTTGTGGTGTTTTCAAAAATTTGTTTGCGTTAATTTATGCTAAACTCTGGAACTTGACTAGGTATCAAAAAAAGTTTTAGATAAAACTTGTAGAGGATTAAATTATGTATAAGTCTAGTCTGCTAGTTTCAGCTAATACTCATAGCTAGTTGGTGGTTTAGCCTAATTCTGTCAGTACATACAAAACGTTAAGTTAAGCTATAACTCGAGAACTAGACTATGCACCGAAAAAAGTTTTAGATAAAGCTTGTAGTAAATGAAATTTCCTACAAGACAGTCATAATTAGTCGTTGGTAAATCGAGTATAACTAGTTTAATTCCGGTTGTGAAACTGAAACTTTTCGAGCGAAACTTAGTTATAGTAGCAGTTTTACTGGCAGTGTGCATTTAGAATTGGGAACTGCGCCGGTTTTATTAGCTGACAGTGTTTCCGTTTGATAAGACACTTCGCGTTAAGTTTTAAGACTACTTTAACGAACGCTACCGGCTCCAATTAAGCCATTCACTATCTGTCTTTTTAATTAGTCCGTCACGCCTTCGTAATCCAAACTTTAACGAACGAGAATACCTGCAGTAAACAATGGACTGGACTGTCACTGGACATAGTATTTGACGTCATCAACAAAGCGCGCGAAAATAGCTGCGTTTAAACAGCTCAAGTTCAAAATTAATCTCTATTTTTAAATTATTATAATTAATCTCTAGTTTTAAAACTTAATTACAGCACACCAATTTATTAAAGTGGAATATAGCTTGAATATATTTCCCCTATTATAATATCCTTTCCTTAGCTCTATAATATTATTAAGTCTTTTTCGTTAATCTATAAAACTACAAAACAAATTCCTGTTGAAACGCAATAGATATTTTTATGCTATTCACTAGCCCCCAGTCCACAGGGGGTCCTTTTTTATTACCCACCATACTTTTACCTCATCTGTTGTAATTGCAACAATTTTAGTAATGGGATGTAATTTTTCTTCAGACTTCATATCATCACTTAACACATACGATGTAAGTAGAATTGGGAACTGCGCCGGTTTTATTAGCTGACAGTGTTTTCGTTTGATAAGACACTTCGCGTTAAGTTTTAAGACTAATTTTTTTGCAAAGATCGCAAATCCCCGCACTATGCGAGACTTGACTGCCAGACACAATATCGAAAACAACCGAGATCTGAAATAACATGTACGAGCCGCGCGGTGACTATGAGTTGTGAACTTGGCGGCGGTGGTCGTAGGACTGTGATTTTTGTTTATATTTCAATTCATTACTGAAGAGCCATAAGCTCACATAAAAAGAACCACACTTTGTCGACCCCTGGAGTAGAGCATATCATAGGATAAGCCCACTAAGTACCAACAGTGCTGCAGTTTTCAAAAAAGGCTCCCGGCTTAGAACCCGGGACCTCTAGATTTGTAAGTTTGCACTTTAACTCTGTGGAGTACGAGGCCGACTGAAGTGGAGGCGCAACTAACTCCTTTGGATGATGTTGAGTCTCATCTTTGTGTGTAATTTGTGCACAGCTTTCGGGCTGCAGTTTTGACCGTAACTATGTTGAGCTCTTTATGTAACGGGCGTTTGTGACGTATCATGGAGCGTCAGCTATGGTCCTGAGAGTTTTTGGTTGGAAGCGTTGCAAGATAGCGATGTTTGAGTTGCTGGCCGTATCCCAGAGGTGCATACCATATGTCTAGATTGGTTTAAGTATGGCTTTGTAAATGATAATTTTATTATAGTAGTTTTATTGTAGTAGTAGTACATATTTTTTTGTCGTAGATCCTGTTCCTTTCGCTTTTTTTTACTGACGTAGTCAGTCTGCGATCAAGGTACAAGCCGAGGTATTTGACTTCGTCGACTCGTGGTAATGGCTGGCCATTTAATGAGACTGTGGGGTCTATGTGGGGTCTACAGGAAGATCGGCTGTAAGGATGGTGTACCGGGCGCAGGACGCTTAAGTGCATAAATGGAGAATGGATTCAAGGCCAAAATATATGCTATATCTTGCTTATGTGTAACTTTAGAGCGAAATAAACTCGAAAATCGTTTTCAGCACATCGATTTCCTTCGGGTAACCAAAAAAAAATCAAGATAAAATTTTCCAAAAAATTCGTCCAATTTTTTTGCATAATTTCGGTCGAAAAAACGAGCTTTCTTGGTTTTTATAAATTTTCTCAAGAACGGCAAACAGCAAAGAAATCATTTTCGGCACACAGAAACTACTCGACAAGACGAACAAGTCGATGTGTAAATTGTTCGGAAAGGTTCAATTATTCATCGAATAATTTCAAACTGAAATTTTACGATTTTCGACTTGATAAGTCGATATCTCAGAAACGGTTGCAGATAATTCAAAACAGATTGCGGCATCGTTTTCCGAAGGTCGCTATGCTATTAGCACACTCAGATTATCCGCGGGAAACTCATTAGTTTCCGAGATCTCTACTCGAGCGCCGAAATTTCTTAAAATTTTATTTAATTTTAGCAAGCGATAGTGAACGAAAAGATCTAGCGAAATATACATTGCATATTTGTAATTAGCAGCAAAAATGCTTTTAGAAACGTTTTTAAATTTTGCTGTAACTAAAAAAATAACGATTTTAGCAAAATCGATTTTCTCGCATTTCATCGTTTCAGCGGTATTGACTTCCCGTGTCGATGATATTTCTTAATTGGAAGCTTCCTAAGGAATATTATATACGTTTTAGGACTAATTATCTGACGCTGAATCGATTGGTGAAGACTAGAAGTATCTGTGGTAAGCCGTTCAACGGTTATGGCAGCGTGAAATCTGTCAGAAATGCGAGATAGTGTATCTCGCGAGGTAGTGAATTTTAGTGTATAGTGTATATATTGTATGTTTTATTAAATTAATAATTTTTTCTTTTTGTCTGTTGTTTTTATACACTATTATTGGAGACAAATTTGTATTTTTGGCCACGGGTAGCAGTGAGCGCTGTTTTGTTGAACGGAGCGAATAAGCATGGCACTTTAATAAGGAATCTTCCACTTCACTTATAGCTAAAGCAATAATACAATTACAATTGTTATTATTTTTTAACCAAATTATCAAAAAAAAAAATAGTATACCTTCTTGTAGTACATCGAATTATCAAACAAAACATTTTATTAGGTATTAGGTATTAAAACAAAAAATATCTTGTCTTTTAATTTTCAAATTGTATTCGAGTTTAATATGTAAAATAAATATGTCATTTATAATAAAAATAGGAATTGTTTTATTTATTTAAAATGACCATCGCTATTAATTTGTAATATTTACACTTGTTCATTTTTGCACAGATTATTATTAATTGTAAATATGGTGTGCATATTAAATCAACATATTTTAAATCCAATCATGAATTTAATTGGAATCAACATAATATTGTAAATGCTCGCGTATATTTAGAAAAATTCAATCAATTTTAAAAAACATAAATCCAAAATAATCTCTAAAATGAATAAGAAATATTTCGATTTTATTTATTTACAATGGATTATTACCATATATTACCATTCAAATTATTAAAACTGCATAAACAGTTTCATCCTTCAAATAAAGGGTAATAAATTAAGAATCTCTAATAGCTAATAACATATAGCTCGGAGGTATGGCCGATAAAAGAAAAAACAAAAAAAAGCTAAAAGCCACAGAAACGGACTTCTGGAGAAGAGGGCGGGAAAATCCAGGAGAGATAGAGTCCCAAATAAAACCATTGGACAAGAAATGGGAATACAACACGACATTATTGATGACATTACAAAGAAAGTATTAAACTGGAACCCCCAAGGAAACCGAAAACGAGGCAGACCGCGCAGAAGCTGGAGAGACGGAGTGGATAAGGAAATTCGAGAGACGGATCTGGAAGAAGGGCTGTGGATAAACAGAGAGGAGTGGCGATTAGGAATCGGAAGACGTAAAACGTTATAACCCGATATGTATATATAATTAAGAATCTCTTACTATATCTCTACTTATTTGTCATAATTTAAACTGTCCAATAAAACAAAAAAAAAAGCGCCAATAAAACTTTTCTTTCCCATTTGATTCTTGGCGAATCAATGGCTCACGGATTTCTTTTTAGAGTGCCTATCCGTTCCGGATGTTGGCTATCATGTTGGCTACTCGAACTTTGTTAACAGCAGCGCGGAAAAGCTGAGTGGTTGATTAGTTGAACCACGTTCTTAAATTTTTCAACCACGATATTATCCTTCTGCCCACTCCTCTAGCTCCATATACCTTGCCTTGGAGGATCTTCTGCAAAAGGACATATCGGCTCTCGTTACGCATTATATGTTCCAGATATTGTAGCTTTCGAGTGTTAACTGTATTCAGGACTTCTTTTTCCTTTCCCAACCTTTTTAGCACCTCCGTATTGGTTATTCTCTCTGTCCAAGGTATTCGTTGGATTCTTCGGTATAGCCACATTGCAAATGCCTCAAGTTTTTTGGAGGAGGGAAAAAAGGGTCGAAAACACGTAGCATCGCAGTAGTCGAAATTTCGTTGACAGCTGTAAGTCGTGGCTGGAAAAGACTTTCTTCATCTTGATAAATGGTTCACGGATGGGCGCAAGAAATGCTGTAATTAGTGTTGTTCAACAGAGAGTTGGACTGAAGGAGTTCGTGAATAAACCCGGGGCTCTGCACCATTAATACGTTATTGTGAGAATCCGTCAAGGAATTATCCCCTAATTGGCCAAACATAAAAACAGAAAACTAACTACAACTTAAGGAATAAAGAGGACTTCGCTGTTCTAAAAGTGTTCTAAAGTGTTCTACGCTTAGGAGATTCAATACTGTATTTAGCAGGGGATTGATTCAATACAATATGCTGCCTACGGAAGTAAAAAATTGTAAAAAACTGAGCAGCTTTAAATGTTTACAAAGGCATTGTAAACATTTTAATTAAGGCATGTTTACTAAAGCACTTGTTTGTTGGTGGAGATGGTACCAATGTGAATATTTAAAAGTATTTATCTAGAAATAAATATTTAAAGTTGTTTATTAAGAAATTCTTGTATATGTGTAGCTTTTGCTTATAAAGTATATTATCATTATTATATTCAGGACCTACGCTTACTACTATGACAATTTTTAAATAATAGTTTCATTAATAAAGTTAATAACTAAATCGATATACATGAATGAAACATTTTCTGAGCGTGCACCGGAGCGTGTGTGGGAATAGACCTGTGCAGTTTTTTGAACCTGCACAGGCGACCGGCGCAAGATCCAAAATCAATTCTTTCGAATGACACCGTATGGTATACCTTTGCGTGTGTGTATATTCTCTGGTCGCATGCGCAGGTCGCGTCAGTTGTTCAATAGGTTGTGTAATTCGTTAAATAGGTTGACATGACTATAAGTTTTCCTTTCCAATAACCAATGCTTAAACCATTTTTTTCGCTTCCTTTTCCCTCTTTTTGTATCATTTTTCTTCAAAATTATCGTTAGGCCTATCAATGCCAGTGCGTCATCGTCCGCAATCGATGCCATAGCGAAAAAGAGCTTAAGACCGCTCCGGTATACGAAACATCCCCAACGTTGTGAAACACGCTACCGACGTGAGGTTGACCTGCGCAGGCATACACAGGTAACCTGTTAACCTCTCCGGTAGACCGTAGCGTGTATGGCTTACTTAAAGTGACGCAAAGATTGAACATTGGCAGCTTTCACGTTACGCTAAGTTCTGATATGTCACGTCACGTCGATCGAAATCAGCTTCATATAAAACAATGTGTTTAAGTCTTAAGTCACGTCACGTCCCGACGCGATCCGTAACGGGTCGCGAGGGACGTGACGTAAAGTAACGTAAACGTAACGTAAACGTTCGCGACATAAACGGGTCGCGACGGGACGTGACGTAAAGTAACGTAACGTAAGCGTTCAGTAAAGTTCGGCGTAATCTCGCCACAATATTCAGTAAACCTTCAAGTTTTTTTTTTAATGAAGCAGTAGCCGATTGAACAAAAGATTGCCTGTGTAGAGAATTTTATTAGAACGAACTCCATTATTCAAACTCAGAGGTGGTTTCAACAACAGTTTAATTCTTCAGCTCCACCAAATTCCAGGACAATTGCAAGATGGGTCGAAAAATATCGTCGAACAGGTTCTCTTAAGAATACTAAACTTGCAGAGAGTAAAACAAAACTGCTAGAACACAAGTGAATACTTTGCAAGTTTTGCAGAACAGAATTGAACATTGAACAGAAGGAACAGAATTGAAGAAAATTTCAATCAATCCGTGGATGTTTATCGCAGCAAGTATTAGTTTCACGTGAGCCGGTAAGAACAAATTTAAAGAAAGAATTACTCTTTCGGCCTTACAAAAGACAAAAGCCCAAAAACTTCTTCCAATAGACCTAAACTCTCTTATAGAATTCAGTCGATGGATTTTAAGCAGAGGGGATAATTTCGTCAAAAAAATAATTATGAGTGACGAAGCACATTTTTAATTACATGGGGAGAGGAACAAACAAAATGTATGTTACTGGTCTGCCGAAAAGCCTCAAGTTATATTCCAAGATGAACTGCATTATCAAAAGGTAACTGTATGGTGTGGAATATGCTCAGGTTTTTTAGAAAGAAACGCAGTAGTTGTCAATAGTGAACGTTATGTGGAGATGCTACGAACGTTCTTAATAGACGCCATCGTTCTCCGATAACCAATAAATGATATTTGGTATCAGCAAGATAGTGCAAGGCCTCATATATCCAACATATCTTTAGGAGTGTTAGCAGTATTTTTTCCTGGTGGTCTGATGTCCCAGCGTGGGGTTCAGTTGTTGCCTGCTCGCTCTTATGATTTGCATTATTTCTTATGGGGTCATGTTAAATCTAAGGTTTATCAGAACTGACCTGAAACGCTGGAAGACTTCAAACGAAACATTCAACAAGGTATTGATGAGATTTCGCCAGAAATGTGCCAGAAAAGCGTTTAATGCGTTCATCGTTGCATGCATTTCAGTCATGCGTCGTCTAACCAACTCAGTTTAATCGATGCAATTTTTGAATATTATTATTTAATTTAGGAATCAAACGTTTAATTTGTTATTAAACTTTACAATGTTCAACAAAAACATTGGTGTCCAACTAATTTCGTTTTTTGATAATTGCAGTTTAATATCAGAACACTCTTAATTTGCCACCCTTTATATTTAGTGACGAAAGCAAATTGTTTCATACAATTAAAACATATATAAATAAACAAAACATATATAATACAAATGAATGTTATATTATACAAACATATATATTATAACATTCATACAAAAAAAAAATAATTACAAAATAATTAAAATTAAAAAAAAAACAAAATTAAAATTAAAAATAATTAAAATTTTAAAACACAAAAATTATAAATTCAGTTGAAATATTGTTATTATCGTTAACACTGTTTTATAGTCTTGTATGTCAGATTTCCTCTGTATAATCTTCTCTGTCAGATCTTGTCAAATCAAACCAAAAAATTTCATCAAGTTATACACAAAAATGACTAAATGAAAACCGAGAACAAGTAAATAATAAAATAGTAATAATACACATAATAATATAAATAAATTGTCGCTCTAAGCCTTGTATGTACAATTTTTATTTATACTCAAGTTTAATTTGTCACTTTGTCGTTGCATTGATTGTTTACATCTAGTCAAGTCGTAATAATTAGTTTAGTTTGGTTTGTTTAGCATTGCCTCACTTATTTCAAATTATATTGCAACTTGTTTCAAAATCAAAAATGTATTTTATCAATGAATCTAAAAATACAACTCATTCATAACGAAATTACTTTGCATACTGCATACCTAAGTGCTTTATTATTCAGGACGACAATGTCATGTAAAACGGGCGAAGAATGTTTATAAATATCTTTATCGTTGAAAGTTTTCATCGGTTTATCTGGGAAATGCGAACGATTGTAAAAATGTTTTCGCGAATATCGTTTTTTGTGCAGTTGTTGTTGCTGCAATCAAAATATTTTTCCATACGTCTCACTCGCAATTGCTTCGCCGGCAAATATTTAACCTTCATGGTGGATTGCTGAAATTACTTTGTCAAGTGACTAATTTTTTGCGATAAGATTTTATATTTTGCAATAAAAAAATATACTTTAAGATTTATGATTTTAAAATATATAAAACTTAATAGAAATAAAAATGGGTCAAAGGGTTTTTTAATTTCAGTTTTTTGGAAATATGTTATAAATTATGAAATGCAATGTAAAAGGCACATCGCAAGTGAAATGTAGAAGGGGATTTTGTCAGCGACGTTATTAACTTTACGGTTATAAACTTATATAAACTTAACTATAATCGTTGACAATTCGTGTTTTCAACTTTTTAAGTTTAGCCTTTTAGAAGAGTATAAAGAGTCTTTTAGAGTAGAAATGAGACTGAAAACCTCAAAGGAAAAACGAAACTCAATTTAAATCGGACAACCATAGAGGGAATTGATTTTAATTTACAGATTTAATGCAACGAAAGTCGCCCTAATAATCGCGTCTTAACCAATTTACATATGATTTTGTTTAAAATATATTATGATAATAACAATTGTAATTATAATAATTTCTGTATTCTGAATCTGATTACGATTATTTATTAAAAACGTTTTTTCCAGTGATCATTTTCAAAGGACTTTCCAGCTAGTCATTTTGCTAGGGCTGAAGAGTTTCGCATGTCTGTTGGCTTCGTTTCATGTTTAAGATTCAAATTATTTCTTTGATACAGCTCATACAATATATTTATATTAAGATATTGTAAATTATAATAACATATTGTAATTGTTATTACATTTATTACTTATTATACATTATAATACTTAATTTTTTATTACTTATAGTAAATTAGATTAAATTTGAATTTATCTACATTTTATAATATAAGAATACTAAAATCTTCCTTATTTTTTAATTTCTATTTTAATTTATTTTTCTATAAAATTTCTATTTTAATTTCTCGCGAATTCGGGATAAACAATGGATTTGTTTGCCAAAAAGGATACGAAATATTTGTACATAAAGATACCAGGCTAGGCCTAGTAGGACCATAAAGAGAATATAGCTTTCGTTAGAATAGACCAGTGGTTCTCAAACTTTTTTTGCTGCGGCACCCTTATCGAGCTTAAAAAATCTCTCGGCACCCTTGTCGGGCTACAAAATTTTCGCGGCACAGCTACCCTAAAAACGGTTTGAAAACTTAGGAAAAAAAATACTAATTTAATGCTCAATTATCTTTAATGGAATGAATGAAATTGTTTGGAAGATTTTTTAAGTTTATCTAAAGTTTGGTTAATTTCACCCTCAAATTATTTGATACAGAGAGTTTGCTTCTGTACTGTTTTTAATTTAAACGTATGTTGAGAATGTAACATTGAGGGAGCGGTTTCATTTAGTTTTCATTTAAGATGTCGGAAAGGTATCCTAATTTAAGCGGATAATCGACATCAGTGAATTGTTGGATAAAAGGCTCTTCTGTAAACGTTAGTACAAATATGGGGGACTCTTAACATGATTAATTATCTTCATAGCTCCATCCAATACGACTTCATCTTCTGTTCTTGCGACATCATTCTAGTTGCCAGAGAATATCGATGGATGGTACAGTGGCTACTGGCATTGTCTGCCACTTGCTTCATTCTAGAAACGGCTCCCTTTACTTTTCCAACTATTGCAGCCGATCCATCGCTGCAAATATCACATTTGTTCCTTTTCAAATTATTGTTCTGTATATATTAAAATTTCCTCGACAGTGGTGTAAGTTTCAAGCAATTCACTCGTCAACAGTTTTTCTTATATTTGCATATCGAATGGATACCTTACAAACACATAAAAAGCAGCAAGTCCTGCAACGTCAGAACTTTCATGAAGCTGTAAACTAAAAAAAAATACAATTTTCAATCTTCCTATAAGCTCTTTCTCCCGAAATTCGCTTGCGTATAGTGCTATTTGACAACTGCATAGTATCAATCTTCTTGTTCATGTCTGGACCTAAAATGCAACTTTGAACATTCATCGCGCAAGGTTTAATCAGTGTCTCGGCAGTAGTGTGGGGCTTTCCAGATTTTGCTACGTGCGAACTGACAATAAAAGCAAAAAGCTTCAGTTGCGTTTTCATTTTTAAAAAATTCTCTACACCATGGATGACCCTGCCTTAAAAGATAAAGTGTGGCGTTTGTTTCTTCACCTTCCTTTTCTTCAGATTTCTTCACCTGTATGTACTAAATCAGATTGATTGCATTCCATGGAATTAAATGGAACCAAGGCTGGAAGCCTTGCTTTTCCATCCCAAAGGATGGAACGAAGCAGCTGTTAGAAACAATTTTGTTACAGATAACGCATTGCCCTTACGGTGCTTATTCGTTCCCAACAGAAACAAAGCCAAACAATGTGAAGTAGCTAGAATCATAATTCCTTATTTTGCTCCGATTATCATTTGGTCGTGAGTTACGTTTTCGCGAACTGAGGCAGGCGAACTTGAATGATTTAGACTCGCAGGTGCCTCCTGGGATATTTCGTCTTCTCCGACGATGCTGGTCATCAATCGCTTTTGAAGTTCAGTGAGTTCATCACCTTTCCGTTTCAAACACCCAATTATTGTCCATAATTCAGCTCTGCACCTCCTCGTATAATTTTCTTTTAACATTTTTTTACATTTCTTGATTATTGCTGCGGCACCCCAGGCATACGCTCGCGGCACCCAGTTTGAGAACCACTGGATAGACTATGATTTAGTCTTAAACTTACAATATGAGTTAAGAATAATTGACAAACCTGATACAATAGTTTACGGGAAATAAATTAATTGTAAATAAGGAGAGGAGTAAAGTTATTATTTTCAAGACAGAAAGAAGCACAAAAAAGACCATCATAAAAGAAGCATCAAATAGACCTAACAATCAACAACTAAAAGACAGAGTTTCAAAAACCCGTTCGACTATTAGGACTGACTATTGAGAGAAAGTAAAGACAGAAAGTATCGAAGAAATTTAACAGAACAGTATTCGCCCTAAGGATACTACTATAGAAATATACTCAAGACAGTTTATTTTACCAACTTTCAGAGCCACGAAAAATTTTGCATAATTTTCTGGGCAGGAGGAGGTGATATTAAGAAAATTATTAAAATTCAAAAACAAGCCTTACGAATAATAGAAAACTTAGAAATATAAAGAAACATGTAGAGGAAAATTGAAAGCAGCCCGAGTATTAACAATAACAGCATTATACGTAAATGAAACATCAGTGTATACCATCAAATACAAATTTGAAAAGTATAGGAGTGGTAACAGAGATTCAAGAACTAAGAGCTACATTTTAACTACATTACCTACACACAGATTAACAATGACCGAAAAAGGACTAAGGCTCAAACTACCAAAGCAGCTTTAATATCAGGATTCCTTAGAGATATAATATGGCGAAACAAGCACATGTTCATTGAAAGCAAAGTCCGCATATATAAGACTTGTGTGAGACGCGTTATGACCTACGCTGTAGAAACAAGAGCCGAAAACTCCACAACAAAAAAAATTATCTGTACAGCAGAGATGAGGTCTCTAAGATCCATAGCAAGCTACACACTACGGGACCACAAAAGAAACGAAGACATCCGAGAACTTTGCGATATCCAAGACATAGTGAGATGGCCTCGAAACAGACGTCGCGAATGTAGAGATGATGTTGAACGGATGGTCGACAACAGATTGCCGAAAATTGCAAGGGATGGTCTCCCAAGATCCAGGAGACCACCAGGACGCCCACCCGTACGTTGGTATGAAAGCTGGAATTCATCATCCCAGCTACAACTCTACTACGCTACAAGAAATTAGAGAACAAGGCAGATGCCTTACAAAAAGGAAGAAGAAGAAAAAGGACCTCCATATATTATTATTAAACTATATAACACACTACCCAAGAGAATAAAATTTACAACAAATTCAAATAAACTTAAACAGGACATACGGAATATGTTAATTGATATGAAACCATACGATATGGCCGAGTATTTTGCTGAAATAAAAGAAATAGAGAAATAATTTTATTATGACATAATTTCACTTAGTTTTTAAATATGCTAAACATGTAAAGATGTATGTATGTGTTGCAAGCTTACATAGGGAAATAAAGGTTTTTTGTTTTTGAATCGATGAACTACACACGATAAAACGAAAACAAATCCAGTTATATAATAATCCAGTACAGAAACAAAATATTAATTTTGTATCTTGTGTTGTCATTATCTTGTGTAGTCTTGTTTAGTTCTGTTTTGTATAGTCTAATCTTGTTTTCTGTAGTCTTGTCTAGTTCTATTTTGTATAGTCTAATCTAGTTTTCTGTAGACTTATCTAATAGAGCATAGGTTCCCAACCTAGGGTACATGTACTCCTGGAGGTACATTACGTTGTTGCAGGGCGTGCAATAGAAATTTCAAGAAATTTTTATGTAGAGCGCAATTTTTCAAACTGTAAATTAAAACTAAATCACGGCGATGCATAGCGGACGTACGTTCCGTCTTCTGCCCCCATCACTTCTCAATGATAACATTCAACGCGCCGCCTCCCAATTAATTTTTATAAGGCGCGATTACCTAATGTTTTGATTGTTGTTATGAAAATTTGTGCTTTTGTATAAATTTTCAATTTCAAAAACTTTTAAATCAATTACGAGGTAAGTTGTAAGTTTCAGTACATACTTGATATTTATAAATATATAAATTATAAATAACATTGGCGAAGCGTACATGTAATGCATGGCTTACTCCTGCAGTGTGGTGACATAATGACTGAAATTTAAGGATTTTTTTGTGGAAAACACTTGAAATTATCTAATATGCAAATAACTAAAAATTACATCAAATTTTACATAAAATAAATAGGCAAGTACGCCTATAATTGTATCCAACAAACGTAAAATACAACCGAAACAAGCTTTGAATATAAAAATTCTTCAAAATTGTTATATATTTTTTTAAGAAAGTGCATTTCTAATACAAAAAATGGACAAATGGTATAATAATGAACAAATGGTTAATAAATTCAAAGAGGAAACTAACAGAAAACTCTGACACTCATAGTAGCAACAGTACCAAGCCACACCCTCAAGAAGATTCTGAAAAATTAAAACAGAAAACAGAAAAAAAGACTGTATTGTGTGTTATGAAACATTTTCGAACAACTCGATGAAGCCATATCCCTTCTTAAACGTCATTTATACAACAAATACAAGCATTTAAAAGAGAAGCCTGTTGATTTTTTTAAAAGACAGCGAAGTTAGTTGTATCAAAACGTCAGTTCAATGTTTTACTACAACTAACAAACAAGATTTTTAAGCATAATATTTAGTTAGTCTGAGAATTGCCTAAACTTCCAAACCTCACACTATTGGTGAAAATTTAATACTACCTGCAGCAAAAGATTTAGTAACATCAATTCTTGGCCAAGCA
This sequence comes from Phosphuga atrata, assembly GCA_944588485.1. Lineage (NCBI taxonomy): Eukaryota > Metazoa > Arthropoda > Insecta > Coleoptera > Silphidae > Phosphuga > Phosphuga atrata. Next base: position 84,693,551 of record OX155892.1, on the reverse strand, counting down.
GCAGCAACAACACTGGATGTTTCTCTATCAAACAGCACTGTTCCTCCAAGAATTAGTGAAATGGTAGCTCAGTTAAAAGAAAAACTAATTCAGAATATAAAACAAAGCCGATTTTTTGCAATTCAAATAGATGAAAGTACGGATTCAACCAATTTTGCGCAGTTGATGGGTTATATAAGCTTTGAAAAATAATAATACCACTGAAAATGAAATTTTCAAGAAACTTAATGAATCTATGACCCAACATGATATCAAGCACGTACTGATGGAGCACGTGCAATGGTAGGTTGTTATGGAGGCGTTCGTGCTAAAATTAAAGATAGTCTAAAGATCATCCAGTTATGTGTAATCTTGTCTAGTTTATCGCCTAGTATTGTCTAGCTTTGTCAATTCTAGGCTTGTCTAGTTTGTGTAGTTCTGTCCAGACTTGTTTAGTTTTGTATTGCATTTTCTAGTCTAGTTTTCTAGTCCAGTCTTGTGTCTTCTTTTGTCCATTTTTTGAAGTCTTGTGCCTAGTCTTGTCCAGCTTTGTCCAGTCTAGTCTTGTCTAGTTATGTCTAGATTGTGTATCCAGTTTCTGTAGTCCTGCGCAGAGTCTTGTCTAGTTTATGTAGTCTTGTCCAGCCTTGTATTGTATTTTCTAGTCTATTCTTCTGAAGGCTATTCCAGTCTAGTAGAATGTTATTTGGTCCTAACCAGGCTTGTGTTTACTTTTGTCCTAGTCTTGTGCCTAGTCTTAAACAGATTTGTCCAGTCTAGTCTAGTCTACTTTGTGTAGTCTTGTCCAGTCTTGTCTAGTTTTGGCTTGTGTCTTTGTAGTCTTGTCTAGTCTAGTATAATCTTGTATTTTTGCTCCTAGTCTTGTCTAGTTTGCGTAGTCTTGTCCAGTCTTGTCTAGTTTTGTCTTGCGTTGTTTAGTTTAGTCTTACTAAGTCTTGTCCAGTCTAGTATAATCTTATATAGCCTTGTCCAATTCTGGATAAACTAATCTTCTACAGTTTGTGTAGTCTTGCGCCTAGTCTTATCTAGTATGTGTAGTCTTGTCCAGTCTTGTTTAGTTTTGTATTGTATTTTCTAGTCTAGTCTTCAGTAGTCTCTTCCAGTCTAGTATAATCTTCTAGAGCAGCGATTCTCAAAGTGCGTGATATCGCCCCCCAGTGGGCGATGACGTCGTTTTGGGGGTCGCTAGGTAGCCCGGGGCGGAAGGAAAAATTGTCTTACAGGCCTATAAGTCTGCTGCCCACTTTCTTAAAAATATTCGAGAAACTTTTACTAAAACAACTAACCCCAATTCTACTGCACAAAAATCTAATCTCACAAAATCAATTCGGGCAACAACATGGAACCATAGAGCAAATCCACAGAATCGTTAGAAATATTAGTGAGGCCTTTGAAGCGAAGAGATACTGCTCAGCAGTATTTCTAGATATTGCACAAGCGTTTGACAAGGTGTGACATAATGGACTGTTATACAAGATCAGACAGCAACTTCCACATCAATTTTATGAAATACTTAAATCATACTTGAGTGATCGATATTTTGCAGTCAAATACAAGGACGAGAAAAGTGATCTAAAAATAGTTCAAGCCGGTGTACCACAGGGAAGTGTACTTGGCCCAGTACACTACTTTCTATATGCTGCAGATCTGTCGACAACAGCACACACTTTAACAACACATACGCAGATGACACAGCGATAATGGCATCCCATTAAGATCCAGTCGTGGCAGCAAGATGAATCCCACTGTATCTTAATGCACTAGAAAACTGGATAAAAGGTGGAAAATCCAAGCAAATGAGTTAAAATCGGTCCACGTTACCTTTTCCCTCAAAAAGGAAACCTGTCCACCAGTAAAATTGAGCGGCCGGCAGATACCTTAATCGTACTCAGCGGAATATCTAGGTATGCAGCTAGATAAAAAAATCCTCATGGCGAAAGCAAATATGGACAAAAAGAAAACAACTTAATCTTAAACTAAAGAAAATGTATTCGCTACTCGGTCTAAAATCAAAACTCTCATTGGAAAAAAGCTTCTTGTATATAACTCTGTTCTTAAAGCAATATGGAGCTATTGTAGTCAGCTATGGAGCTCAGCGTACAACTCAAATATCCAGATACTAGAACGAATTCAATCAAAAATTCATTAAAAAAATTCAATCAAAAACCTTAAGAATCATAGTAAATGCACCATGGTTTCTAACAAATAGTATCATTAGTCACGACCTTAACATTAAACCATTGAAAGAAGCGATTGAAAAACATTCCAGCACATACTAATGATTGAAAGTACACCCGAACACTCTTGCAAGCCGACTTCTCACTGGACATGGAAGCCGTAGATTGAAACGCAGATTCCCGCTTGATCTGGTGATATGAGTGTCGAAGCATGAAGAAGTATATACCACTGGGTAAATACTTAGAAACAAAGAGTTGACGATATTACACCGAATTTACTTATTGTTGTTAGACATATCGTAAAAAAATCCCAAATCTTATGGAAATTCAGGAAACTCAAGAAATATCTGTTAAACATATTCTAATACTAAATCATTTTGACTTGTTACATAACGACATGAAAAAGAGATTCAAAGACTTGTTTTAATAACGCCATTGTTAAGTTATGAAAACGCCAGGTTTTTGGAGAAGAGTTAGTCGGGTTGCAGAATGACATCGACTTAAAAGCAACATTTAAAAACTCATATGAAGAATTTTGGTTGCCGAAAAAAACATAGACTACTATCTAAATTTGTGGAGAGTCGTGAAGATATTATTATTAGCTTTTCCAACTTCATACATAGTCGAACGGGGGTTTAGTGTTGTTTGTCGGTTTGTAACAAAACAAATAAATAGTCTGGATATTGTGAAACTTGGCGAATTGCGTTTAAACCTCACGAACATTGAACCTCAATTAGATAAATTGATTTCGCAACATTAATCGCATCCTTCCCATTATATATATATATATATATATATATATATATATATATATATATACATATATATATATATATATATATATATATATATATATATATATATATATATATATATATAGCTACGTGTATTTAAATTATATGTTAAATAAAAACATATTTGTTATCACTCATTATTTAATAGTAGTTTATAATACAAGTGTGTGAAGAAGGACGATTGTGGATGAGTTGCGAAGTTTAAAGCATGAGGCGAAGGCGAGTGGTTTAATGGCAATCAGTGCACAAAAGCTTTTCATACACGTGTGTCATATATTATTTTATCTACGAAGCTATCTAAGATGTTAAAATACTGTTGAATCTACAAAAAAATAATGTTCTTACCGATAGTATTGTAAAAATTGTAATTTTTACATACTTCAAATAAGTGGCACAATAGCCTTAGAACGGTCAGCGCCTCCGTAGAAAAAATTGCTAACTAGCAAAAATGCACAGTGACGGGAACACTATTGGGTCGTTGTCGATGTAATCTACATTAACGTAGATTCAATCTAGATTAGGTTATGGTTAGGTGAAGTTATATTAGAGCCAGATAAATCCCAACTGAGAGGCCGAGACTTCTTGATTCAAAATAAGAAAAATTAATTCAATTTTAATATACCTCAGAAAATTTATTTTCACTACGTCTATGTTTTTTGTTTAGTGACGCAAGTTGTTGCCATAGTAAGAACAAACAGAAATCGTTTAATAATGAAACTCCACTTAATTTACATTTGCCTTTTACGCACGATTTGGATATTTTTACACAAGATTATAATAATGACATCTTTCACATACAATAATGTTTCACATACCATAATTTATTAATGTATTTATTTTGGTGTGAGTAGATAAAAGCTTTTATATATAAACATATTCTATTGATAAATCTACTCTTGCTTTTTTGTGTTATGAACATTATCAGATCACAGGTGGGCAATGAAACAAATAAGAAACAAATGAGAAACACTGTTCTAGACTATGCACAGTTAAGAAGAGAAAACTATAACACTTGGGATCCATCATGAGGGGATTCACGTACGAACTGCTACAGCTCATAATTCAAGCACAGAAAGAAGAAGATAATCTTGTATAGTCTTGTGTCTACTTTGGTCTAGTTTGTGTAGTCTTGTCCAGTCTAGTCCTGTCTAGTTTTGTCTAGTTTGTATAGTCTTGCCTAGTCTTTAGTCTTCAGTAGTCTTTTCCAGTCTAGTATAATCTAGACTATGCACCGTCAAGAAGAGAAAACTAGAATTCTTGAGACACATCATGAGGGGATCCAAGTACGAACTGCTCTAGTTCATAATGCAAGGGAATATAAAGGGAACAAACAATGTTGGCAGACGTAGAATATAATGGTTGAGGAATCTAAGAGAATGATTTGATTGTTCAAGCACCGAACTTTTTCGAGCAGCCACCAACAAAATTCGAATAGCTAGGATTATAGCCAGCCTCCTATAGGAGAAGCACATAAAGAAGAAGATAATCTTGTATAGTCTTGTGTCTACTTTTGTCTAGTTTGTGTAGTATTGTCCAGTCTAGTCCTGTCTAGTTGTCTAGCTTGTAAAGTCCTGCCTAGTCTTTAGTCTTCAGTAGTCTTTTCCAGTCTAGTATAATCTTCTAGACTATGCATCGTCAAGAAGAGAAAACTAGAATACTTGAGACACATCATGAGGGGATCCAAGGACGAACTGCTCCAGCTCATAATGCAAGGGAATATAAAGGGAACAAGGAATGGCAAGTTTGGCAGAGTTAGAGTATCCTGGTTGAGGAATCTAAGGTTTAATTGTTCAAGCACCGAACTTTTTCGAGCAGCCACCAACAAAATTGGAATAGCTAGGATGATAGCCAGCCTCCTATAGGAGAAGCACAGAAAGAAGAAAATAATCTTGCATAGTCTTGGGTCCACATTTGTTCAATTTGTGTAGTCTTGTCTAGTTTTGTCTTGCATTGTCTAGTCTACTCTTTTGCAGCCTTGTCCAGTGTAGTATAATCTTGTATAGTCCAGTCCAGTCTTGTTCTGTTTATGGAGTCTTGTGTGGTCTTGAAAATAGCCTTGTCTAGTGTAGACTCGCCTGGTATGTGTCATGCCTAGTCTTGTTTAGTTTTGTATTGTATTTTCTAGTATAGTTTTCTGTAAAATTTTCAGGTCTAGTATATTTTTGTATAGTTTTGTCATGTCTTGTCTGCTTTTGTTCAGTTTGTGTAGTCGTGTATAGCCTTGTGCCTAGACTTCTTCAGGCTTGTCCAGTCTAGTCTTCATCTAGTGTAGTTATCTTCTGTCGTTTTGCCCTGTGTAGTATAATCTTGTAATGTCTTGTTAAGTGTTGCGTCTACTTTTCTCCAGTTTGTGTAGTCTTGTCCAGTCTTGCACCTAGTCTTGTCTAGTCTACTCTAGTCTAGGTTGTGTAGTCTTGTCTAATTTTGTGCCATCGTTGTAAAGTCTTATATACTTTTTCGAATTTCGAGGAGAAAGGAAAACCCAAATCTTGTCTAATTTTGTCTTGCATTGTCTAGTCTAGTCTTCTGCAGCTTTGTCCAGTGAGGTATAATTTTATATAGTCTAGTCCAGTCTTGTGTCTAGCCTTGTCCAGTTTGCGGAGTCTTGTGTAGTCATGCGGCTAGTCTTGTCCAGCCTTGTCTAGTGTAAACTTGCCTAATTTTTATCATGCCTGTCTTGTTTAGTTTTGTATTGTATTTGCTAGTCTAGTTTTCTGTAGTCTTTTCAGGTATAGTATAACCTTGTATAGTTTTGTCCAGTCCTCTGCCTACTTTTGTCCAGTTTGTGTAGTCTTGTGCCTAGTCTTTTTCAGCTTTGTCTAGTCTAGTCTTGTCCAGTTTGGTCTAGTCTAGTCTGTAATCTTGCCCAGTTTATTTAATCTCGTAAAGTCTTGTCTAGTATTATGTCTACTTTTATCCAGTTTGTGTAGTCTTGTCCAGTCTTGCGCCTAGTCTTATCTAGACTTGTCTAGTCGACTCTTATCTAGTTTCCCTAGTTTGTGTACTTTTGTGCCATCTGTGCATAGTCTGATTTACTCTGGTTTTTTTTCGAATTTCGCGGAGAGAATCAAACTCAAAAAGACTTTTCGAGAGTTTTATTTAGGCGACCTGGCATAAAGTTTAGATCAGTCGTGACCCAACGTTTTGGAAATGTTGCTTTAAGCAAACCAGTATATTAATGAGTCATTCCATATTTGATAAGAAAGTTTATTTAGAAATATTTACGCACATAAATTAACAATTTTACAACTATAATAGTCCCCTTAATCCCCACCATGAATAAACTCTACACAAAGAAATTTCATTTATAATTCACAAATATTTCAAGGTCGCTAAATGAATTGCTAATAATCAAATTAGGGGCATTCAAAGTATGACATTGGAGTACTAATTACAAAATTTGAACTCTGTAGTTTTTGTACAAATTAATTCACAGTTTAAATTTATAAAAAATAAAGTGTCAAGAAAAATGTATTAAAAATACATGTTTCTATTTCCATTCCACAAATTAATTTACTTCTCTTTTACCTTATCTCACTTTCATCTACTCGTAATATGCAAGAACAATTTAATCAAAAATAAACCAATTATCAAATAACTGTCAAAAACTAAATTAATTCATAAAGTGTCAAAATAATGTGCATTTTGATGTCAAATAAAGGCACATTGTCACGGTCCGATGCCACTCAACATGTAGTTAACTCACTCCACAATGTTACACATTAAAATTATGTATTGCGTCTAATCGCTACGACACGAAAATTACTTGGGAAAAAATATACAAAATATTAAATAATTTTAAGATTTTATATACAATCCAATTCACATAAAACATTACAACATTTATAATAATCGTATTTTTGTTTGATATTTATTGTTGACTATAATTATAAGATTGCGTAATTGTTTTGCCTAAGGAAACTCGGTTAGGAAATATATTTTAATTGAAAACTTCTGTGTAATCATAATATTATAAATATTAATATATTTTTTATGATGTTGTGTTGAGCGGATATAGAGTTTGTCGTTCTAATATTTAGTTCATGAGGCCATAAACGATCGATTAATTAGTTCAAAAACAGTTATGATGAGAATCGCGATATTTGAAACAGTTTTATATCTCCTATAGAAAATATTCTAATCAGCTATAAGTCTACTTTTGGTATATTTTTAAAATTAATTAATTTTAGACTGTTTAAATCTTGTAAATATAAAATATGCTAACTGCAAATTTAAATATCGCATAAATTAGCAATAAATTAAATTTTGCCGCATTCAAAACTATGCCACACGCAAATCTAAAATTACAAAAAATCCGCTAATTTGGTTAAATAAGATCAAACACCGAAAACGCTTTTCGTAGATTGAAATGTTTTTACCGAATACTTACTGTGTTTTTGACGGAATAGAGTGTCGTGCAATTAGCAGTTTCTTGTAAAGCAAAAACAATACGAAAGCTCGTAATTCACGAAATTAAACCGGTCAACGGTTCAGAGGAAATACAATATTACATATTCTCCGTTAATACAATTATCCGTTTCGCTGAATCTGAAACCAATTTTATTTACTGCAAAAGGTTTCAAATAACCTAAGAAAAAAACATTATATTCCAAAATTAAATGAATGGTCCAATTGAATGAATGGAATGAATGAATTTATATGGCTTTGTATTAGTGCATTTACAATTAGAGTCTTGTAAGTATCATCGTAAGTACAGCTTGTATGTCTTTCTTATTACACAAAATCTAGTCTTGTCCGTCTAGTAATGTCCATCTAATCTTGTCCGTTTGCTGACGAATTGGCTCTGGTAGTGACTGGTAAACAAAAAGGGAAATAATGCTGAGAGCTGATACAGCTATAGATTAAGTTGCTAATTGTTTGGAAGGAAAGAGACCCTTGAAAAGACCGAGGCAGTGCTGCTAAAAGGGTTCAGTAAAATCGGTCCCATTACTTTGCTTGAAAAGGGAGAAAAGATAGTCCAGAAAGAATCAATTAAATACCTGGGTGTGGCCATCGACAAAAATCTATCATTTAAAAACCACGTCATCACAATCGCAGATAAAAACGCTGCAGCATTAGAAAAACTTATACCCAACGTCGGTGGCTCCAAAAGCTGCAAACGAAGGCTCCTATGCTCGGTGGTACATTCGACCATGCTTTACGCAGCTCGGGTATGGGCAATTGCCATGGAGAAGAAATCGGTCAGGCATAAGCTGGCGCTAATTCAACGGAAAATGGCACTTAGACTGTCCATTGTATACTGGACAGCAGGGAAACGATCCGAACGGTCTCAATGGAGGCTGCACTTGTAATCGCAGTCATAGTACTAATTGAGTTAATGGTGCGAGAGAGAGAAACTATAGTAAATGAGAACAAGCGATGACTGCACATAAGCAAGGAAGCCGTCAGGGCACAAACGTATAAGGCATGGCAAAAATAATGGCAGCTATCGAATAGGGTACAATGGACCAGGATCCTTATACTTGACGCCGAGCGATGGGTGTCACGAAAACAGGGTGAAACGAATTTTCACCTTACACAAGTGCTAAGCGGTCATGGCTGTTTTAGGGACTAGCTGCATAACGCGCAGGGCAACCCATAGTCTTTGTGAAACACGGTGGCCTTGCAGTGTGACACACCATCTGCAAATGTCGTCGATGGATACCAGAAAGAGAAAGGTTAGAAAAGAAAACTCAGCTTAAACTAGAGCCCATTGGCCTAACCGACCATATTATCAGGTCGGAGAACAATAACAAACAATATGCTCACAAACATCATGACCTTGAAAGAGCAGGACGAGAGAAAAAGTCGGCTCCAAGTCGAAAGCAATAAGAAACATGACAGCACCTGATACAAAGACATATTGACGTCATGCGTGATGCGGTTCCAAGATGCTAGAGTTCCAAGTTCAGGGAGCCACTTGACAAGTTAACCAATGGTGTTTCTTCTTCTTCTTGGTGCCATATCCGCCTAGCGAATGTTGGCGATCATCCCCGCTATAATAACTTTATTGACAGCAGCACGGAACAACTCAACTAATGTCTTTCCATACCACTGTCTAAGGTTCCACAACCATGAGGACCGTCTTCTCCCCGGTCCTCTACCATTGGATCTCGGTATATATTATTTCGCATGATGTGTCCCAGGCAAGAGAGCTTCCTTATCTTGATGTTTGGCATGACTTCGATTTTTTTTCCCATTCTTCTCAGAACCTCTTCGTTTGTTATTCTGTCAACCCAACTGATTCGCAGAATTCTTCGATACACCCACATCTCGAAGGCGTCGATCTTCTTCGAGGATGCTTCTGTTAAGGTCCATGCCTCCATACCGTAAAGAAAGACCGAAAATACATAGCATTTCACAATACGTATTTTTAACTTCAGGCTAAGATTATGACTGCACTGCATTGATCTCATATAAAGGCTACACTTGCAAGTGCGATTCTTGTTTTTATTTCCGCCGAATGGTCCCATTTCTCGTTCATGTTGCATCCTAGATATGTGATGCGCTGTACTCTCTCAATGGCTGTGCTGTTTGCGTACATACCAGTATCTTGTGGATTTGCCACTTTCCTTATCACCATGTACTTCGTCTTGCTTGTATTGAGTTTGAGACCATATTCTTCACCAGCTTCAGCTATTCTGCTTAGTGAACTCTGCAGTCCTTCAGGTGCGTCTGCGATCAGCAAGGTGTCGTCTGCGTAACGGATGTTGTTTATTGTTTCGCCGTTTACAACAATGCATTTTTGGTGGTCCCACAATGGTGTTTCTGATGTCCCTTTAAAAACTTGTCCGTCTAGTTATGTCCATTTAATCTTATCTGTAAAGCCTTGCTTGCCTAGAATTGCCTGTCTAGTATTACCTAGACAAGCATGGTAAAGCTGTGGAAAGAGTCATTTTGCAAAACAATTTAATTGTCTTGAATAGTGTTTCAGAACCCACTTTCATTGGACACAGTGGGTCGAGTTTAACTTATCTCACTCCAGTAAGCGGTAGGCTAAACAAATGGATTGCTGACTGGCACCTGCTCGACGAGGGAAGTTTGTCAGACCACAGATATATCTGCTGGACTATAGGCATTGATACCGAGTTACCAGAGCAACAGAGGGGATTCTGTTCAAAAAAAGGGAACTGCCCGGACTTCGACGAAAAGCTTCTAACTCTTAGTAAAAACTTATCACCAACAATTGACGAATGTTTTTCCTCTGAAGAAGTTTCTTCCTTCGCACATGCATTTAACGCATGTCTGGTTCGCAAGAAACCATTACCCCCAACAAAACACTTTAAACATTCTGTCCCTTGGTGGACTCAAGAACAAACCCTCCTCCGAAAGCAAAACAACCGTCTAAGACGTAAATACCAACAAAGTTCAGGACAAATCATAGAACAAAGTCGCACATTTTACCAACAGAAGCATAGGGAGTATAAAGCACGGATCCTAGAGACAAAGAAGGAAAAATGGCGGGAATTCCGCACAACATTCAAAGAGAATACCCCAAAACCTTGGGGTACCGTATATAAAATTACCAGGGGGAAGAAACCTTCCACAGGTTACCTTACTGGTTTGAAACTAGGAGACTCTACTCTCGATCTAAAAGTTCGAGACAATTTTCCCAGAAGACACAGGGGTAGAAAGCGACACACATCGACAAATCAGAGAAGAGGCAACATGCAAGAGGCAGAACAGGCAAATGTGGATCGAACGACACAATTTTTTTCCCTTATGGAAGTCGAATTGCTCATTGCACGAATGAATCCAAAGAAATCGCCAGATATGGATGGAATTTCATCAAACATTTTTCAAGTTGCGTTCACATCCGCTCCAGGAATGTTCTTGACACTTTTCAATAAGTGCCTTATTTATGGGGTTTTCCCTGCCTGCTGGAAGCAGCAACTTCTAAAAATAATTCCCAAACCAGATAAACCTGGTCTAGCAGCAAAAGATTTCAGGCCGATTAGCTTGCTTCCTGTTGTAGGGAGAATCCCAGATGCACTACTCATTTCAAGAATTGAGCATATCTACTACAGTCACAATCGGATTTCGCAAAGGAGTTGGCAAAATCGATGCAGTTACCAAAGTCATAGAGTTCATAAGGTCATAAGAGAAATCAGCAATATTGTGCAGCCATATCCTTGAACATAAGCGGAGCCTTTGATAACGCCTGGTGGCAGTTAATTATCCATCGCCTTATCTCTCAACACTGTCTGAACAACCTAATTAATTTGGCAAAGAGTTACTTCGCAGAAAGAAAAGCCTTATATTGAAAAAGTCGTTAGAAAAGGTTGTCGGCAAGGTCCAGGTCCAGGATTCTGGAAAATGTTACATAATTCGATATTTGATAAACACCTTCCAGAGGGCTGTGAGTTAGTTGCCTACGCGGATGACACAATGCTTCTCTTCAATAGCATAACAATCACCCATCTGAAACAGAAAAGTAACCAGGCCCTTCGCCAATGGACACTAGAATGCAAACTCAACTTCAACCCAGTAAAGACAGAGACGTTATTCTTCGGTAAGTCACCATGGCAAATGAAACAGGGTTTTACTCTTGGAGATTCACGTATTAAATGCCAAGAGTATATTAAGTACCTAGGTATTCTGATCGACAAGTGTCTAAATTTTAAAGCCCACCCATCAGCAGACTTGTACCAAAGTCAAAAACTGTACCTTAAGAATAGGCATAGCATCTGAGAAGAAATGGGGTCTTAAAAAATCATAATAAATCCCCTGTAATAATAAATCATATTTGCCGAGGAACCTTGGAACTGGTCTTGCTCTATGGTGCGTCAATATGGCAGATGTGTAAATCAAAGGAAAATCTGAAACTCCTGGGAGCGCAATGTCCTACCACCATTCGAGCAGCCAAAGCATACCGCACGGTCTCTACGGAGGCAGCCTGTGTCATCTCTTGTCTTGCTCCAATAGACTTAAAAGTCAAACACGCTGCACTCACCGTCAATATGCACTCCATATAGGAAAATCTGTTTGGAGATTTTTGTTGCTGGATTAAACGCCTCCCTAAACCAAATCAAAACACGCGCAAATATAGAAGAATTTATTCATCCGTCAGATGTTAGAAAAAATGAAATACTATCTGACCTTGACAAACACATTGTCCACTCGAATATATACAGATGGCACAAAATCCAAATACGGAGTCGGGTTTGCTTTTGACGTATATCGGGAGGATGAGGATTTTCTATGAACAGTTTAGATTAGAAAATGACTATTCTATCTTCCAAGTAGAGCTCGTCGCAATTAAGAGGGCTCTACAATATGTCTCTGTAAACATGGACCACATCCAATCTTCTTCAATCATCTGCGATAGCCGATCAGTGTTGGAAGCCTTAAAACATCTTACAAGGCCCACATAACTTGGAAACGTGGCAAGCGGAAAAATACTTATCAGGCAGAGTCAACTTACGATGGCACTGGGTGAAAGCTCATGTCGGAGTAGTCGGAAATGAACGGGCAGATAGTCTGACAAGGCAAGCTTCAGGCATAAATCCTTCTGGTGAAGATTTGCAGGATATCCCACTTTCATACAGTAAAATACCTTGGGAAACTATTAAGGAAATGATAGCCTTCTTACAGCCTAAAAGAATGGCAGTTGAGATGGGCTCTGCACGAAGAATTTTATACCTAACATAGAAAATTGGACAAAAATGGATCTACAGCTGACACACCACGCGGTGCAACTGGTCACTGGTCACAGAAACTTTCAAACCTACCACCACAGATTTGGAATGAGGGAATCACCGCTATGCACATGCGGTGAAACGGACTCAGCATCACATGTGCTATTCAATTGTCCTCTCACTGAACACTGGAGAATCCAGACCGAATTAAGGATTAATGGAGCCCCAGGTTTCTGGCGAAAAAACGAAACGGAATTAAAAGCAGCAAATAAAAAACATGGTGGATAAACAGCAGTGCAGCTCAATTTAAAAGACTTAACCATGATTAAACAAACCCAGTTTTAAAAATATGGCCATGATGACAGTATTGCCAGCATAATATGTTTTAGACAGAATGGTGATAAATACGTATGCTACAGCATATGTAAAAACAAATAAGCTGTATAGTTTTGTCTGTCTCGTTTTATATGTCTAGTCTTGTTTTAAAACACATTTATGACAACTAATCAATGTAACATTGAAATTATGATTTTCACGTTCTAGTTGTGTCTATTTGCTTATATACAAATTTCTTGAAGATGAAAATTATAGAGCAAATTATTTTTTCTTCCAAGGAAGGAAGTAATTAGTTGATCTACAATGCAATATAGAAAACAAAAACAATGATTTGCTCTTCTTTCTACTTTTTATAGGCGGGTTTAGTTATTTCCACAAACAGCTAAAACAATTTCTTTACAAAACAGAGACGACTAATTATACAAGAGAAGAAATTAATTTGCATAAATCCTTAGTTTTATAAAAATGGTTTACCGAAACGGACAAGTAATTGACAAAGTTGCGTTAACGGCTTGCAAATCAATAGTTTCAGAATAGTTACTTAACGCAGATAAAAGATGTTGTCCTTGTTGTTTGTGTTTAGGCAAAAAAAAATTATTTGTTGTGTCTTCAACACTTGGAATTTACTTAAACAAAACAAACATTATATTCAAATGTAGTTATATTTCTTTTCTCTAGTATTTGAATGCATTTTTAAAAATAATTAAATATTAGCAAAAGAATAATCGTTATAAATAATATTTTAACATTGTGAGTATTTATTTATTTCGAGAAGGCAACTCCATTTGTATATACCAGGGGTATTCAACTCGCGGCAAGTCGCAATGCGGTCCAAACACTAAACCTATAGACCAAGACAAATCTTTTAATCAATAAACCAATAAAGAATTGTGTTAAAGCCGTAAACCTTTATACATATTTTATTTTAGTGTGGAAAGCAACAAAAAGGTTGAACACCCATTTTTCTCCAATTTTAACCAATGTGGGTCCAGGGGGGGTTAGCCCTTAAAACACTGCGGCCCATTGGCCTATTGTATTTCCCCACATTGTTTCGTTCATGCAAATAGATCCAGTCCCTCTATTAAATCCAGGATTCTATGTGCGATGTTTTTCACGGGGACTCTCTCAGCTGTAATATCAAGCTTGTGTCTCCTACGTGCAATTGCTTCACAGTGAAAGATTATATGGGCGGCTGTTTCGTCCTCCTCATAGCATAACCTGCATAAAAGTTCATCCTTCCAGATACCCATTTTATGCAGGTGTTCTCGAAGAGGGCAGTGTCCTGTAAGTAGGCCTACCACAATTGCGATCTGATTCCTTGGCAGTTGCAGGATTTCAGCAGTTAGAGTTTCCGATAGGTTTACTAAGATTCGTTTGCTGTGTGTCAGACCATTCAAATTGCCCCACTGTAGACGGTGCTTAGTTGCTACCCATTTACAGATTTTATTTCGGGTCGTGGTCTTGATAATGTAGGGTCCGCTTTCAGCAATGATGTTTGCCTTGCAGGCTCCATCTTTTGCTAGCTTATCCGCCATTTCGTTACCCACCAGTCCCGTGTGGCTACGCACCCAAGCGAGTGTGACCTTGTTATGCTTTGTCAGGGCTTTTAGGTCCTGAAGACAGTCCCAAACTGTCTTGGATTTGATGTCGTGACACGCTAGAGCATTAATCGCAGCCTGACTGTCCGTGAAAATGTGGATGTTTCTACTTTTATAGTCCATTCTCAAATTTTCACGGGCACAGACCATGATAGCGTGTATTTCTGCTTGGAATACTGTGGCATGTGTCTCCAGGGGTACAGATAGGCTGCACCCCAGGGACAGTCCATAGATTCCTGCGCCAGTACCACTGTCCTTCTTGGAGGCGTCTGTATACCAATCCAGTCCTCCTTGGCAAGTGATTATTTGATTGCCTTCTGTCCATCGTAGATGTGTTTTGAAGGGTAGATCGAATAGAATCGATAGAACACCTATGGTATATACCGTACAAGGTTATTTTTACAAAACTATGTAATAATAGCATTATATGCTTGTCCGTAAATTTGTATTAAAGTAATAAAGTTGACGTTTTTTTTTAAATTAATTATAGTTTATATATATTCGTAATTATTGCAAAATTGATGAAATAAGTCAATTATTGGAATCAAGTCAACAAAAAAAAATCATAAATTGTAAAACATGAACCGATTCTGGTGATTCAAACTATGTATTTTATGTGGTTCTGTGTAGCTTCTATGTCTTCTATGACAGCGGTCGGCAACCTATTAGGTATTGCGGACCACTAAATTCACAATTGAAACTTTCGCGAACCCCTAATTAGCTCCGCAGACATTTTTTGAAAATTATCAAGGTCAAATGTGTTTAAATTGAAAGTTATCTTTTACTGTATACAAAATTTGCAACGAAAATTGACAGTTTTGAATGATTGTGTTTTTTCCAGGAAATAGCAAAAACAGGTAAAAGAGTTAATTAAACGCTTTGAGGTAAAATTTTGGCAACTAGTATTTTGTATGAAATCAATTCTTGTTTTATTTTACATAAAGCCTTAACAAAATTTAATTTTGATTAAAGATTTTATTACATGAGCTCAACGAATTTAATAATATCTGAATATATTTACGGACCCCTAAAATTTTGCCACGAACCCCTGGGTGTTCGAGGACTCCCGGTTGCCGACCGCTGTTTTACGACATAATTAGCCAGTCAAAAACTATAATAAAGGATCCACTAGTATGCACTACTCATAATAACATTTAATTAAAGAATAGATAATGAATGCAATACACAAAATAACATATAACATATTAAATTATATCACATGTAAAACGGACATTGATAGTTAATTGATCATTTAGTATTTGAGGAATAATGAATGGGAAAACGACCTTCTTAGAATATTGATAATGCATTAGCTGTCGGGAAGACGTCATTGGTAACAGGTATTACAACGGGTTCTCGTGTGCAATGTCCTTTGATGCAGTTATTTATTGTAGAATGAGTGTTGTCTATGCGTGTGGTTAATAACAAGCATTATCTTTCTTCATGCAAATAACTTTTGCCTAAGTTTATTGAAGAATAAAGTAATGCTAATGATAAATTCCAAATTTATATAAAAAAAAACGGATATATTGTTCTGTTTGACCCGGCCTCGCACAACGCTCGGTGCACACAAATAATAATTACACACATCATACCAAAATATCTATAATTGCGAAGGTTTTTCTGATATATCTATCATCAACACCTCATTAATCTTGGACTCTTACAAAACGAGTTGCCTTATTGTATGCATAAGTAATAACAGACAGACAAGTCGCAATATTTACACTTTTCGTACAGATAACATCTACTATAGCTTTTCTAAAAAAAAAAAAAATATTGCATACAATTAAACCTTGACAAAGGATAATAGATTAGAGAGAGAGAGAGAGAGAATATATTTATTGTATACTTTATACATT
The DNA here is from genome assembly GCA_944588485.1 of Phosphuga atrata. Lineage (NCBI taxonomy): Eukaryota > Metazoa > Arthropoda > Insecta > Coleoptera > Silphidae > Phosphuga > Phosphuga atrata. Next base: position 84,677,146 of record OX155892.1, on the reverse strand, counting down.
ATACAAAGGGCTATCGACCACAAGGTCCTTCTGCCCTATAATAGATTATTTTATATACTTTTTAAATCTAATAAAAATATAATTTGTTTTTCTTTGAAATTTATCTACGACCTTTGGATAATTCCGAAAAAAATGTCACAACCATTCAAGTTATCCTAAATAAGTTAGTAATTGGAATAGTTAAAAAATAGTTAAAAAGAATATACGATAAGTAGTTAGATACTTAAGTTATGTTTCTTTGCAATGAAATTTTATTTGAAAGGTTTATTTATAAAAATGTTTTAAAGAAAAAAATTAAGGAAGTTGTGTTATAATATGGCAATTTAGGTCTCGTTTGCTGCTTTTTTTAGTAAACTTTGTGTTCAGGTCATGTGTCACTTGAAGACTATGTAACGGACTCCAAGTGTTGATGCACACTAACTGTTTAGTGCAAACGGATGGCACACGTCTTATCATTAAGTTAATCCCTCTATGGAACCAACTTAGTAATATATCGCAAATTACACAGAAACCATAGTTTCTGAAAATTTCTTACTAATATCAATTTCATATTAAATTGCAATTTCTAATTAATAGTTTAAAAATCATATTATTAGTTGAATCATCATATCCAGGTTGATTTAGGAATGCGCTGGATATTTTAACAAATTTGGAGAACACCGCAAAACAAAACTAAAATGTGTAAACCCCTGGATAGTTCATTCTATAGATGAAGATTGGACTTTTTGGGGAAGGTTAAGCAAATTAATCAGGAAAAAATGTAAGTGAATATCAGTTCAGTATCAGAACACCTTGGCGTTTCAGTGATTCGCATTCGTACATCCGTACAAACTCCTCAGTAATTTTGGAGATGGCTACGTTTACAAGAAGAAATAATTGCTGTAATTTGATATAGGACATTCAATCTGAAATCTCTTGAACAATGTAAACTCTTTTTTTAATTATATATATACTCACAAAACTAATATAACATTGACTCCAAATAGTGACATGCATTATCACATTACAAGAACAGCACATAATCGTAGACCAAACCAACCCAGAACAAACATGATCAGATTCTCACCAATGTATGAGGCCTTGCAAACATCCAACAACTTACCAAATAAAATAAAAAATTCAGTAATGTACGAAATATTTTTAAAGAGGGTGTCAAACATAATAGTGTAATGTACTCAGTTAATTTATATGTGGTGTATATGTGGTAAAATCGATTAGGGTTATGTTATCAGTCGACTGCCTTGTAATCCGTAATGCAGAAATAAATAATCCGCCATGTTTAAAAGGCGGGAATATAAAAGTTATGTTACATACTTAGTTATACGTCAAAAAGTTCGGGCACTTTTTGACGTTTAACATGGCGGAAATTGACACATACACACAAGAAAATTTCAACTATAAAAAGCTTTATTGAAAAACACTGTGGCATTTTAAAATGTATTCTATTAATCTAATTAACATATATTAACCAACAAATGGGTGCTTAGATTCATTTATGAAAACCCTTGAAACCATCATAGTTTGTTATTTTAAGACTATTTATTAGTCCATATTGGCATCAAAAACATACAAGAACCATATAGGTACAAACCTATACAAATATACATAACTCAAATGATTAATTCCTTACCTCCTAAATACTCAATAATTTTACATACTAAAAATTTAAAAAAAAACACCGCTCACCTCCTCTTTCCATGTTTTGTCTCTACTTAAAAACGACAATTCCTTGCCGCTTTCTTCCATGCATTCACTCCATTCCCTCCTTAGCGCTCTCTGCTGGTCATTCCACTCAGCATTCTTCCAACCAACCTTTGTTCATCTACTTTCCTCATTCATCCAATGCCCCCTTCTACGCTCTTCACTACTACATCTGAATCTTGCCAACATTGACCGATTATCCGACCCCTTACTTCTACTTAAATACGTGGTCTGTTAGAAAAGTATTCGACCTTTAGCCGGTAAAAAAAACTGGCATACCTGGAGAGTTGGAAACCTAATCACCCTCAAAGTAGTCTCCTTTGGACTCCACACACTTCTCGCAGCGGTGCCGCCATTGTTGGAAGCATTCCGAAAAAGTCTCTTTCGGAATCGACTTTAGCTCGGCTGTCGTTGCAGCCACAATGTCCTCTCTTGTCTGAAATCGCGTTCCTTTGAATGGCCTCTTGACTTTGGGGAATAGCCAGAAGTCGCCGGGGGGCATATCAGGAGAGTAAAGAGTTTGTCGTACCAGAGGGGTCTGGTTTTTCGCCAAAAAAGTGTGAACCAAGTGCGAAGAATGTGCTGGAGCATTGTCGTGATGGAATCGCCAAATTCCTGATGACCACAACTCCAGTCGCAATTTCTCGGATAGTCACACGACGGTCCCGCATCACCACAGCGTTTACTTTGGCAATGACATGGTCATTTCGGCATGTTAATGGCCAACCAGAGCGTGGCTCGCTTTCCACCGATGTGAGGCCGTCTTTAAATCGGTTGTACCACTCCTTAATCTGTGTGGTTTCCACCTGGTTGTCGCGAAGTTTCTGGCAAAATTTGATGCAGTAGCACGAAGGTTCAAGGTCGGCTCATGCAAGCGCGCTTAATTCAAATCCATCAGGTTTTCAAAATAAAAAATAAGGTCGGATACTTTTCTAACAGACCACGTATCTACGTAACCAGCCGTGCACTTGTAGCTGTCCATAGTTGGAATGTGAGTTGGCGTCGACTTGTCTAGTTTCAATATTTTCTTAAAAATTTTGCCGCACCCTTTCGATCTTGACCTCCTCTTTCTTTGCCCAGATCTCACACACATACAATAATACAGTTCGAACACACACCTCCATATCATCTCTGCAGCACTAAAGTTTCCATCAAAGTTACTATTCCATGCATCGATTATTATTTTAAGAAAGCAATATAGTACTGTGTGGCGACTTTAACATAAAGTTTAAACGAAAATTCCACCGACAAAACAAATTTACTCAACATATAAAAATTTACAATTAAATTGCAATTTCTAATTAATAATTTAACCATCACACCCCGATTGATTTAGGGATGCGTTTGATATTTTAACAAATATCCAAATATCTTCGAGCATTTTTTCAACCAATGTTTCCAAATATCCACATTCATCCCGCATACACAACACCTACTTTCCTCATTCTCCAATGCCCCCTTCCACGCTCTTCACTGCTACACCTGAATCTTGCCAACATTCACTGATCCTCCGACCCTTCTTCTTCTACTTCTACTAAAATATATATGTAACCAGCCGTTGTAGCTGTCTATAGTCTTTGTGAAATTTGCTACTCTCTATTTTGGATTGACGCTCTTTGGATGGCAGTCCGCTTCTAAAAGCCTGTTCCTTAGCATTACTTTCTACCCTCACATTTTACTCTTTCCAGCCCCTCGAAAAATACCTCACCTCTCTAATACAATTTCCTTTTATTCCTCCCACACACACTCCATTTTTTCTACCAATAATTCCCTATTTATTCACTACTCGGAAAATTTCTTTTATTATCCTGTCGTCTCCTCCCTCTAACCCTCTATATAATAACCATCCCCTCCACTTTATATTTATAATTAATCACTTGTTCCGCTGCAATTACCGCAAATTTACACGCATTAACTTCCTGGAGAACAATATGACCTAGCGTCGACTTGTCTAGTTTAAATATTTTCTTATAAAAATGTTGCTGCACCCTTTCGATCTTCACCTCCTTTTTCGTTCCCCAGACCTCACACCCATACAATAAAACACTTCGTACACATACCTTTCATATCGCCTCTACTGCACGTTTCTATCAAAGTTACTTCTCCATCCATCCATTATTATTTTAAGAAAGCAACATAGTAGTGCTGGCAATTTTAAGGGGCTATACCACTGTGACATTTTCAAAAAACGTTTTTTTGTCTTATTTAACAGTTCATACTTTCAAGAATATCCTGTGAAAATTTCAAGGCCGTATCTCTAATACTCCCCGAATGGCAGCCTTCTAAAGCTCAACTGCTCGCAGGTATAAAATTCTGCACCTGCCTCGAGACGGAGCTCGGAGCTGATGTGTTGTAGTCCAACGCGTTGTAGCAATGTTTCCGACATCTTTAATATATTTGAATTTTTTCAGATTTTTGTCGTAATCGGAAGTATATGAATTGTCATCAGATTAAACTTGAGAGGTTGAGAAAATATAGACCGAACGTCCTTAACTTTAAACGCGTTTTTCTCGAAATGACATTTTTCTAAATTACCCCTGTTGTAACTCAAAAAGAAATTATCCGATTGACATGAAATTTGGACTGAGTACTCTTGAGTACATTTATTGTACCGTAAACTAGGATATATTTTTGATTGAATGAAAATTGACGATTTGGCATTGAAAAAACGACCATTATTTAGGCAAAAAACAGACTTTTTTTTCATAACTACGCCATTTTGTTGGATTTTGATATTTTTCGCTAATCGTAGTTTGTACAGGAAATGGTACAGGAAATACCTTCCAGTTTAACGACAATTTTTTTTTTATCGGTTTCAACTACTCTCAATCGGCTCCAAGGAGGGGAGCAGTTGAGGAATTTTTTTTTTGGCGCTTCCGAACGCAGCGCATACATAAGTCGCTTGGATATTAATATTTTTCTATGAAAAAATTATGTAATGAAGGTCAAATATAGCCAAATATGTTGTGAAATAATGTCCTGAAACATTTAATTGGGTACTTCTCTTCCAAAAAATTCCCGAAAATCAACCAAATTTTCAGTGGTCACAGTGGTAATAGCCCTTTAACATGAATTTTAAACGGAAATTCTACCGACAAAACAAATTTACTCAACTTGTAACAATTTACAATTAAATTGCAATTTCTAATTAATAGTTTAACCACCACGAAATTAGTTGAACCATCACATCCAGATTGATTTAGGGATGTGTTGGATATTTTAACAATTTAGGCGAATACCACAAAGCAAAAAATAAATGTGTAAATCCCAGCATAAGTCATTCTATGCATGAAAATTGGACTTTTTGGATAAGGTGAGGCAAATTAATGAACAAAAAAAGGTCTGTGCAGTATCAGTGAACACCTTGGCGTTTCAGTGATTTACATTCGTACAAATTCATCAGTAATTTTGGAGATGGATACGTTTACAAGTCTACAAATAGGAATAATTATTGTAATTTGATGTAGGACAAACCATAAAATACCGAATAAATTGAAAAAGTTGCTCTCTGACTTTTGTGTACAACAATGAGTACGGATCGTATGGAACAGATACTGACGACTGATTCAAATCTTGACCATACTCAAGTCTCGATTTAAAAATGTTGTATAGGTAAAACCATACAACATTATAGATAATCATATAAATTTAATAAAGTCGGAACAAAGCTTGAATATAGTCAACCTTTCCGGAGCCCTATAATACTAATGAGTCTTTTTAGTACTACCAAAAACAAATCTCGTGTGAAATTTGTCGTGGCTCAAAAGCATGGCTCAAGCTTGTTGTTCATCCGTACGGGTCAACCGTTAGACGGTTATGTCATGCGTCTAACGGTTGACCCGTACGGACGCATATATCTCTTGAGAATGGCGAATGTTAGTTCGCCGAAACGTCGAGAATCCGGTTCTTTTCAGAGCCAACCCTCAGCATCAACGCGGAATCCCCGAGAAAACAATACAACACAGGTATCTATCCGCGAAAACCTCAAATACAACGTTCTATATATATATATATATAAATATATATCAAGTGGCTATCCACTTAAGGTATCGGAAAGACATGATCTTAAAAACAATGTTATTTTTATGATTTTTGTTGAGTGCCACGAAGCTATAAAATAACTGACAAATTTCACAAGAGATTTGTATTTGGTAGTCCTAAAAAGACTCATTAGTATTATAGAGCTCCGGAAAGGTTGAGTATATTTATATATTCAAGCTTTGTCCCGACTTTATTACGTTTATAAAAAATTTTTAATTACGGCAAAACTATTTTGTGCATAAAGGGTTCGTTAATCTGCAATTTGATATTTTCTGGTTTGAAATACTGCCATAGGGTTACAAGAGGTTGATGATTGAACTATGAAGCACTGATTTAGAAATATAGACAATTTTGTCTAATGTAATATTACATAAATTATGTTATGCAAAAATTAATTATACCTATAAGACTTTACACGAATATTTATGAAGTCTATGTGGTCGAGACATATCAAACAAAATTATCTTATCTGGTGCTGCCTTAGTCGTTTTGTCTTTCTAATCCTGTATTTATAGTTGGTGTCTATTGAATCTTACTTACCTAGACTTGCCTGTTTATTCTTGTTTGTCTAGTTTAATTGAAAAGTTCTGATAGGTAATGTAGTTGACAACGTATCAGCCAGCACTAGTTGGATTGAATGGTCCCCTTGGAATACTTCCTGTGTCGACATCGCAAAAGCATTTCTTCAAGGGAAAGCTGTTCTAAAATTTACTTCTACATTTGTTCTTTATCCCTTCTTCTTCCTTTCTCTTCCTTTTTGTCAATAATTTCCTTCATGTCCCTTTCTATAATCTCCCAGCCTTCATCACTCCTCGGCATGAGTGCCGTCATGTTCCTGTGCGTTAAGGTCTCTCCTGTGTGTAGTTCCATCCCAAGTCTTCCGTTTGGCCAGAGGGGGCGATAGAAGGTGCTTTGTTCCACTGTGTCTGCCGCTCCACAGTAGGTGCAGTCTTCCAATTCCTGCAGATTAAACCGTTTGATGGAAGAGGTACCAACAGAGTGGCACAAAAGTATCACCATACCAATTTTTAAAAAGGGACAAAAACCCAATCCGGAGAACTACAGAGACATAACCCTGCTTTGCACCACCATGAAACTGTTCACCAGCATTGTCAAAAGCATTCTAAAACGCACCATCGAAAACAAAGATTAACAACAAGGATTTCGAAACAACTGATGCCTTGTTCATTGTGAGACAGGTAAAGGAGAAGGCGATCGAATTCGGCTACCCTGCTTATATGTGTCCCATCGACCTAACTAAAGCATTCGACAAAGAACAGCTGCCACACATATTGGACATATTAAGAGAGAAACAAATCCCAACATAAATCATAAATATAATCAGAAATCTGAACACAGGCAACACTACAAGAATAAAAGTGGACCAGCAAACAACAAAAGACATACCGACACTAACAGGAATAAGACAGGGTGATAGTCTCAGCCCATTCCTTCTTAACCTTGTCATGAACGAGATTATACACAGTGTGACAACAATGAACAGGGGATACAGACTGAATAACAAACCAATCAGCATGGTGTGCTATGCGGATGATGCGGTAATCCTGGCAGAAACAGAAAACGATTTGCAGAGGCAAACACATAAGTTCTGTCAGACTAGTGAAAAATACAACATGTCAATCTCCATTGATAAAACAAAATATATTACCTACTCCAAAGAACCAGCAAGGTGTAAAGTCGTAATAGACAATAAATCAATAGAACAGGTAATGAGCTTCCGGTACCTAGGAGCGGACACATCAAGCAGCAAAAACCCGATAAACGACATAAAATCACAGGTCAACAAAGCCGCAACAATCTCAGGATGCCCGAGAGATATCATCTGGAAAAACAACCACATGCGCATTGATGGTAAAGTGCGGATATATAAATCCTGTGTTAGACCGGTGCTAACCTATGGTATTGAAACGAGAGCTGACACGAATAAGACAAAAAACATCCTCAGAACAGCGGAGATAAAAACATTAAGAACCATCGCAGGGAAGACACTTAGAGATAGGGTGAGAAACAACGACATAAGGGCGGCATGCAGGGTGGAGGACATAGTGAGATGAGGGAGGGAAAGGAGAAGATATAGGCCTGACCACATAGACAGAATGAACCAAGAGAGACTAGCATACATTGTCAGACATGGAAAACCAGGTGGCCGACGCCCGCTAGGACGACCACCCGACGACTACCTAAGAGATGGAAGGATAGTTGGAACTCCGCCTCACAAGATAACCAACCGAATTGAGCCTTGGCAATAATCAGACGTCAAGGTCTTCTCGAAGAATAAGAAGAAACCGTTTGAGGAAAGCTACAAAACAGCCATGGCCACCCAGATTTGTGTGATTTGGTTGCCCATCTCTCCATGTTTTCCGTTTATCCATTTTATTATATCCGGGATCAGTTTTTTGGTCAACTCACCCTTATCTTGCAGATCATGCCATTTATCCTGCCATTTTCTCTTAGTTTTTGGTTTTATTTACGCTGTGGCTTGTCCAATTTGTCTTTTATGCATTCGGCATCTTTCGTCCATCGGTAATTCTATTGACGGTATTCCGGCAATCACTTGGAGCGCTGCTGTTTGAGTCTTGTCTATCTAGCTTTGTTTGTCTGGCTTTGTTCCGCTAGATCAGTTTGTGAAGGCAAGTCTGATTCGGAGAGTTATGTCTAAATTAAGTAAAATTATGTTATGCAAGCTGATTCCGGAATTCTGCCTGGAGATGTATAAACCTTACTGCTAAGTTAAAATTTATGAGTTGAAGTGAAAAACTCGGTGCCAAGTAAAATATTTGATCGATTTTTTTTTATTTGTAGCGGCAACCTATCACAAAGGTTCAAACCTATTTTTAATTTTACGAGGGCATTACAGTAATTACCCAAATACTTTCGGACAAATTTCCGAAAATATTTTATGAGGGTCGATAGTGTAATCCTCGAGCAGAACAAGAAACATTTTTATTTTTAGTTTTACGAGGGCATTACAATAATTACCCAAATACTTTCGGACAAATTGCAGAAAATATTTGATGAGGGTCGATAGTGTAATCCCCGAGAAGATTACGACAGGATAGTTTTCTCCCGAGAATCGTTCACCAAATCGAATCACTAAAAGCGACGATATAACAGAAGAAAGAAAAATAATCCACCAGAGGAGGGAGCAGTATACCTGGACGTAATATAAATACTGGGACCCTCGAATAAACAGTCAGAAAAGTATGAAGTCAGTCCGAGTACAAGCGCCTCCGAGAGATCAGTTCCACCCAAATCAATAGTGCAGGTTGCATCAAGTTATATCCAAGTTCTATGAATACGGTTCCGCCATTCCCTTAATACACTATTTGTATCTCTTGTATATTTATATATTATGTGCTTGTAAATAAATTCCTCTGCAAACTGTGAGTGATATATTTATTCTACCGCGTATCACCCACAAATTCACGTTAGGTCGGCACTTAACACTTTACATCTCCGATCTTTTTTCAACTACTTTTCAGTGTATTGGAACATAGACCAGTTCTCAAGTTACTTGGCTTGGCATTTATCCCACATTTCGTAAAATACGGATTTTTTGGCACATAATTCGACTTTCACTTTAACTCCTCAATTATTGAATCAAATTTACATTCAAACTAATTAGAATTTGAAGAAGTATTACAAATGTTCCTAGAATAGTGAGGAGTACCTTCACCTCCAAACCTTACCTTACACTCTTACTTTCTTGTCGTTCGTGTTCAATAAATTTACTTTCCCACACTGTACCTGTATATCTTACACACTAATAAATCACTGACTATACAATTTTTCAATTTCTTAATTCTATAAGATTGAAAAAAAAAAAAAAAAAAAAAATTTATTAAAAAAAAGACTTTTTATAAAAAAAAGACAAAGTTCATTCTCTAATCATTGTCTAGAACAGGCATGAGCAACCTGCGGCTCGCGGGCGGTACACAACGCTTGTGCCGGCTTCCCTCCTCTATGAAAATTACTCCCCTGCCCCAAATTTTAATAAACGAGACTACCCCACGCTATATTATCGTGTACTCGAGGGAATAATAGTAATTTAACCCTAGTTACCCTTAGCACAAAAAAAGTTGTACATGCTTGGTCTAAGACGTAATCACAAATTCCCCGAAACAGCTAATCCTAAAACTAACTTGTCTCATGAAATGTCAAATTAAAAATATCTAAGCCCAAATCCCCATGTGGGTTTCAGATGAGGGTTTTACAAATTGTTATTAATAAAAAGCAAAGCTGCACTGATGAGAGATAAATCTAGAAACGCGTCTGCAGATGGCTACTTACTTAAGTTATCGGAAAGACTTAAGTTATCGGAAAGAATGATCTTAAAAACAATGTTATTTTTATAGTTTTTGTTGAGTGCCACGAAGGTGAACTGAAAGCTATTAAATAACTGACAAATTTCACATAAGATTTGTTTTGGAAGTCCTGAAAAGATTCAGTAATTGTTATAGAGCTCCGGAAATGTTGAATATATTTATTTATACAGGCTGTGTTCCGATTGTTTTAAATTTGTATGATTATCTATAACGTAGGATGTTTTTACCAACTCTAATTCTAAAACCTTGCAGAATTGCAACAAAGGCCTGAAACTCAATCTCGCGTAATACCTAAAAGAAACTCGTAATACCTCAGCTAATCTCCTTAACGAGCAAACCGACCTAATATTTTCCCAACTTTATAATCTCACCCAATCTTCTAGAGACAGACTACGGACAGACACAGCCCCTATTCAGCAAAACTATTGTTATATATTCATACTCATCAATTTGTAAGTCGCTTGATAATAACCTTCAGCCGTCGAAACTCGAGTCAATACTACTAGAGGATTTTATATTCAGATAATCTTAATTATAGCAAAGAATTAATAACGTTTCAATAATACCAATTTCATTAAGATAAATGAAAAAAACCTCCTGACGTTTTTTGATAAAATAAAAAAGTGTAGTAAATGTTAGACAGAACTATACAAGTTAGATTAGGCAACACAACTATGAACATGCTTTTAACGTGTGCATTTACTAATGGTAAAACTAGACAGGTACGGGTGATAATGCTAGACAGAACTTAAACAAGTTAGATAAGGCAAAACAACTTTTACAATGCTTTTATAGTGTGCCTTTGCAATTATATAGTGTGCCCTTGATCGAGGGGAGCAAGTTTCTCTCGGAATATGGGAGCGTGCAAGTTTTTACAAAGGATTCCGTTGTACCTTAAAAGCACAACTCTACCTCAATCATTGATGGCACAGCATAGTTGGGGGTCAGAAGAAAAAGGTCGCAGGTACTGGATGGGCCTTAGGCTGTGTGGGGTATGTGGGGAGGCTAGCGACGTGTGGACGCATTGGGCCCTAAACTGTGCAGGATATCAGTGGAGCAGCGATGAGAGATTTGTGGTAGAAGACTGATGTGTGTGCATGAGGGAAGATGGATCTAGTTAGTCCTTCATGGAAAGGGTGGTGCAGTTTAAAAAAAACGTTACTTCTTTTTTCGTGTGGTGAAGCCATATAATCTGGTTATTACTCTTTGGGAGCGTAGAATTATTGTTTGTATTAGGTACTATTGATATTATTATTATTTTATGATTTTTCTCTTTATTAATTTTTAACTTGGGGATATGATTTTTTGAGCTATTTTGTTAGTGGAGAATTTATCACTCTCGTTGTTTATATGTGTTTAAATTATGCTAATACTATTACTACTTGTAATTATTTAAAACTGTATTCAAGTAGAACTGGACAAAAATTCATAAAGTCAATATTACAGACAATTAAATGTGTCTGCTCTATAAAATCAAAATTATGCCGAACGAAACGATTTATAATTCAGCAATACGATTGTTCTCGTCTATTATATTCCAGTCTGGCATTATCATTATTATGGATTATAATCATGGGATTATCGATTGTAGCGTTCTCAATAAAGAAACTTTATTATAACTTTCTTTCACTCTCTACTTGCATTAACACGGAATGCGTTCGGATAGGTTTTTGGATTATTTATTAGCCTTTTGTTATACCCGCACTGGAAACGATATAATAGATTTTGTATTAGGTCCATCGATTATTTTCGAATTGGGTCAATTTTGATTAGAGAGGATTTTTGGTTGGATTATTAAAAGTAAATAATTTAACAGATTTAAAGAAAAAAAAACTAACGGGTTGGATTTGTTAAGTTAAAACAACCTGTTTTAAAGCAAATATGCAAACAAACACGATTCTGTTTACTTTATTTAATTACGAAGAGAAATTGTATAGTGTTTGTTGAAAGCCAACAATCGGTCAAATGTGGTGTCTACATGCATGGCAGTTCAAAATCTCAATGACCAGAAGGAAATAAATATGAAAATACATTAATTACCGAAATTTGTGATAATTTCTAAAAAATAACTCGATAAAAGGAATATGTTTACTTGAACTATATGTTCATTGATTAGGTTAAACAGTAAGAATAAATGTAATGGATTTGAATGGAGAGAAGTAGAAATTTACGAAACAAAATATGTTAGGAAGATTATGAAATAAATAAACAGACCAATTTTATATAGGAATACACATGTTAATATATACTGTTGCTTGTTTGATTATTGTAGTTTCAATATTTTAGTAACTGGGCATAAAACAATTATTTAATTAACACGAATTTAAAATAATATATAACTGGTTCTTCAGTCTGAGAATTTTTAAATTGCATTGCAATTAACAAAGTAGAAATAGTGGAAGCAGAAATATTCTTAAATATTTCCACAAAAAAGTTATTTTGTTTTAAGCTTCTTGTTAATATATTTTTAAGTAATCTTGGAATAATAAAATATGTTTTAAGTTAAAATATTAAATAAATAAGTTAGAATATTAATTTTTAGTTTAAAATACTTATATTTTAATCAAATTTAGTTTACTTAGATTAAATTAAAATACTCTTTTACATACAAATTCTAAGGACTGATGGTATTAGAGACAAAAAGTAAATTGATTGTTTCCAAGTGTGAAAAAATTACCTGTATGTAGCAAAATGCCGTGTGTAGAATGATCCAGGTGGCGAATAAAACCCGCCCTCGAATAACCCGCATGACCTTTAATAAACACGAAGGACCTTCGCCCCATTTAATAAATAAATTATCCTATATACATAATTATCACTTTGTATTAAACTAAAACGCGCACTTACACTTACAAAAGCACTAAAATACACCGACTAATAAATAAATTTTATTCGTATCTAAAATTGTGGCATGATTACTAATTCGTTCAGTGATGAGGTGATGAGATGGTCGCGGTGGTCGCGCGTCGCTCTCTTTTGGGCGACTTCTTCGGCAAGTGAACGCTATCTGCACCGTTCCGCAAAAACATTGCAGAGGCTGGATATATTCGATTACCATTTCCACCATCACAACCATCGAACCGTGGACTTTTTCGTACACTCTCCGGTCATACACCAAAATTTCATATTGTCACATATTATATTACACATTACATTATCTTTTGTATATTTCTGAAATAAAATAGAACAATAAATAGGACAAGTAAAACAAAACAGGAATAGACAGACAAGACTAGATAGGCAAGATTTGACAGACAAGACTAGATAGACAAGACTAGATAAGCAAGATTACAGAGACAAGACTAGATAGGCAAGACTAGGCAGGCAAAACTAGGCAGAAAAGACTAGACAGACTGAAGAGACTAGACAGACTAAAAAGACAAGACTAGAAAAGCAAGACTAGACAGGCAAGGCTAGACAGGCAAGGCTAGACAGGCAAGCACTCAGGAGAATCAAGATGGCTGAAAGTGAAAACGTTATTGAAGTGCTCTGCAGTTATTGTGGAAAAAAAGTTTGTGAACCAGTGTTTTGTTCAAAATGCAACAAGAATTTCCATCCGGGATGTCTACCGCATTCTAAAAAAAAGAACAAATGTGCTCATAATGTTAGTGACAGTAAAGAAAACACTCACCTAGAAACGCCTAATTGTATCGAAGACGATAATGTGAATATGTTGCGAAGTGAAAATTTTCTATTAAAAAAGTTATTGAGTGAAATGGAAGATAAAAATAGAATCATGAATTGTTATCTACTTACATTACAAGAACAAATTCAGATACTCAAAGAACAACAAAACATGCCGAGTCAGCCAAACACCATCCGACACAGTTTAATAAACAACGCCCCTCTGTGCCAAAACTCAAAACCAACAAATGAATTTCAACCTGAGATCGTGTCGGAATCTACCACCAATTTTGTGATATCCGAGCAGAATGAATGCGAAATAAAAACAAGCCATTCGAATAAAAAACAAGAAATAGAAAATATTGGAGATAAGCCTATATCAGCAAGAGATAAAACCGCAATTCGGGTAAGAAATAATCGCACTTCTTTTGGTAGCGCGAAAACAAATGATGAAGATAAAACTACAGGTTTCTCAGGTAGAGAAAGTCAACCGAAGAAATTGTGGCTCTACATTTCCCGTGCAAAAGAACATGTCACTGAGGAGTTAGTTCTAAACTTCCTGCAAAAAAAAACAAGTTTACCAAAAACGAAAATTGTAGTTGAAAAAATTATTCCAAAAACACATATAATAGACAACAATAGCTTCAAGGTAGGATTAGATCCAATCTTAAAAGATAAAGTCTATGAAAGTTCCTTCTGGCCAGAGGGAATTCTAATTAAGCGATTCAATTTTAGACTATTAGACAGAAGCCGCTACAACGCGAATTTTCAAAAAACTTTCATTTACCAAAGGAAACTATAGAATTACAAGAAAACTTTAAACAAGAATCACAAATAATTAATCAAAATACCCAATCGATTGGTAATTCTATTGAAAAAATAGAATACATGCTCCATGAAAACAAAAATTGTAAATTTCTAATTTTAACAGAGCATTGGAAAAATAATGAACAACTACAAATTTTTCAAATCGCAAATTTCCAACTAGCAGCGTCATACTGCCGCAAAGCCGGACAGCATGGAGGAGTAGCGATCTTCTGCAAGGATAACATTAAATGGACAGCAAGGCCAGACATAGATAAGCTTGCAAAAGAATTCGTCTTTGAAATTGCAGCTGTAGAAACAATTCTAAATAAAATCGCCACAATAGTAATTGGAATTTATCGAGCCCCTCTAACAAATTTTCAAGATTTTTTGGGACATTTACATCATTTGCTCATAAAAATAAATGTACAAAATAAACAATGTATCGTAGCTGGAGACTACAACGTGAACATACTCAAAGTAAATTACGAAAGCAAGCAGCTTAAGTTCTTACTCAGTACCTTCAATTTAAAAATGGCATTCAAAGAACCTAGTCGCCCACAGTCATCAACATGTATAGATAATATAATTATACCAGAAGGTATAGTCCACAAAGCGGATACTAAACAGTATTACATTTCTGATCATAAGGCCCAAATATTAAGTCTTTTGGAATTTAAAAAACGGAAAACTAAATTGAGAGTCAGATGCTTTTCTCCTGAAAACACTAGTCAATTTCAGAAACTACTCTCTGAGGAAACTTGGGATGAAATCTACTCACTAGAAGAAAATGACGTAAATGGCCAATGGACATTATTCATGGAAAAGTTCTTACTGTATTTTAATAGTAGTTATCCTTGTTCATTCAAAAGTGGATCAACAAAAAACTTAAATCATATATATGCGAGTCCAGAAATTATAGAGATCAGAAAAAAACTGGATATCTTACAAATATTATCAAAATTTGATCAAAAAATTAGAAAAATATTCAATAAAACCAGAAGAGAATATGACCAAATGCTGAGAATAACAAAGAAAAACATTTTGGAAAATGAAATAAAGAATTCTACTAACATAATGAAATCTACATGGAATGTAGTAAATCAAGTTATAAATGTAAAGAAACAAAAAAATAATATCGCTTTTCCAACGCAAGAAAAGAACATTTTCGCAAGTGTTAATAAGTTCAATAACTTCTATGCTGACAACCCTATTGAACTATCTAACAACATTGAACAATTGGAATACTCAGATATAATCAGCACAAACAAAAATTCTATATACATCAAACCAACAACGCTAGAGGAAATAGTGGACATTATAATCAATTTCAAAAATAAAAAAAGTTCAGGTGTAGATGAAATTCCAATAAGTACTATAAAAGCAGTAATACGAGATATAATAGAACCATTAAAATATATTATAAATTCGTCAATTAAATATGGAGTTTTTCCTGATAAATTGAAACACTCCATAATTTCTCCGGTTTTCAAGAAAGGAAACAAACTTTGCGTAGAAAACTATAGGCCTATTAGCTTACTGTCGTCATTTTCAAAAATATTTGAAAAAGTGATGGCTAGTAGAATTATTAATTTTTTTAAGAAAAACAATCTGTTAAACGACACTCAACATGGTTATATAGAGGGGCGAAATATAGAAACAGCTTGTTTTAATTTCGTCAATAACATTTTAGAACACTTAGAAAATAAAAAAATTCCTTGTGGTATCTTGGTAGACCTTTCAAAGGCTTATGACACCGTAGACCACACAATTCTTGTTAGTAAATTAGAAAAGTACGGCATCAGAGGTATTGCCCTTGATTGGTTCAAATCATATTTATCTGGTAGAACGCAGCAGACAAAATTGAACACAGAATGTGGTTATCAAACATCGAGGGTCAGAAGCATAAGAGTAGGGATCCCACAGGGTAGTATATTAGGGCCATTGCTGTTTTTAATTTACCTAAATGACTTACCGTTGGCCCTAAACCATACCCAATATAAAATTATAAACTTTGCAGACGATACAACACTATTAGTTGGAAATAAAGAAATGGAAGATGCAATTATTAGTGCGACCAGTGCCCTAAACATAGTTAAACAGTGGTTTACTAAAAACAAATTAACTATAAACCAAGATAAAACAAACATAATATTTTTTAAAACAAACAGATCCAGCCTAAACTATCCATCACAAGTCGAAATGGACAATAACATATTACACATAAAACAAAATGTGAAGCTTTTAGGTATACACTTCGATGATAATTTAAATTGGGATACCCACATTCATCATTTAGCTAAAAATCTAAATAGGACAATATTTTCATTAAGAATTTTACAAAAAGTTTTAAGTCCAAAAATTCTAAAAATGGTGTATTACGCGAACTTCCAATCGCACACCCGGTTTGGAATAATCTTTTGGGGTACGGGTAAAAACATTTTGGACATATTTAAAATACAAAAACAAGCATTAAGAATAATATTAAAGTTAAAATACAACCAGTCCTGCAAAGGTAAATTTAAAGAAGCTAATATATTAACTCTGCCCGGTCAATATATCTATGAAACATTAATTTTTAACTTCAAACACAAAACTGATTTCATCAAAAGCGTAAATAATCACAATGCAGATACAAGAAGAAAACATTTGGAATATATACCACCAATCCATAGATTAACATTGACAGAAAAGGGACCTTACTATAGATGTATAACATTATATAATCACCTACCTAGGAAGATAAAAGAAGAACAGAACTTTAAGTTATTTAAAAAACAGTTATTCAACCACTTAAATAATTTAGAACCATATAGTGTGGAAGAATTTTTTAGTGAAAACCAAAATTCTTAGTGATTCTCTATTTTAATTAACTATTTTAAATTGTAAATTGTATTAACATTTTAATTTAAATCTAATTTTAATTGTATTAACTTTTTAATTTAATTTTAAATTGTATTAACTTTTGACAAATTTCTATTAGCTTGTAGCTTGTTTATGGAAATAAATTGATTTGATTTGATTTGATTTGATTTGCACTAGACTGGCAATACTAGGTAGGCAAGACTAGACAGATAAGACTAGACAGAGAAGACAAGACAGACAAGACAGACAAGACAGACAAGACAGACAAGAAAGACAAGACAGACAAGACAGACAAGACAGACAAGAAAGACAAGACAGACAAGACAGACAAGACAGACAAGACAGACAAGACAGACAAGACAGACAAGACAGACAAGACAGACAAGACAGACAAGACAGACAAGACAGACAAGACAGACAAGACAGACAAGACAGACAAGACAGACAAGACAGACAAGACAGACAAGACAGACAAGACAGACAAGACAGACAAGACAGACAAGACAGACAAGACAGACAAGACAGACAAGACAGACAAGACAGACAAGACAGACAAGACAGACAAGACAGACAAGACAGACAAGACAGACAAGACAGACAAGACAGACAAGACAGACAAGACAGACAAGACAGACAAGACAGACAAGACAGACAAGACAGACAAGACAGACAAGACAGACAAGACAGACAAGACAGACAAGACAGACAAGACAGACAAGACAGACAAGACAGACAAGACAGACAAGACAGACAAGACAGACAAGACAGACAAGACAGACAAGACAGACAAGACAGACAAGACAGACAAGACAGACAAGACAGACAAGACAGACAAGACAGACAAGACAGACAAGACAGACAAGACAGACAAGACAGACAAGACAGACAAGACAGACAAGACAGACAAGACAGACAAGACAGACAAGACAGACAAGACAGACAAGACAGACAAGACAGACAAGACAGACAAGACAGACAAGACAGACAAGACAGACAAGACAGACAAGACAGACAAGACAGACAAGACAGACAAGACAGACAAGACAGACAAGACAGACAAGACAGACAAGACAGACAAGACAGACAAGACAGACAAGACAGACAAGACAGACAAGACAGACAAGACAGACAAGACAGACAAGACAGACAAGACAGACAAGACAGACAAGACAGACAAGACAGACAAGACAGACAAGACAGACAAGACAGACAAGACAGACAAGACAGACAAGACAGACAAGACAGACAAGACAGACAAGACAGACAAGACAGACAAGACAGACTAGACGGACTAGACACGGACTAAACACGGACTAAATACGGACTAGACAAGGACTAGACAGACTAGACTGAACAGACTAGACAGACTAGACTAAACAGACTAGACAGGCTATACAGACTAGACAGATTAAAACCACTAGACTAGACAGACAAGACGAGACAGATAAGACTAGACAGACAAGACTCCGTACCCCTGTTATTGTTCTAAAAAATGTGCTAGCTTCTATATTAAGCCCCTTGCAGTTTATAATAAATAACTTGTTAATAGCTGGTATATTTCCTGAAAAACTGAAACTTGCATTCATCAACCCAAATAATTAAGGCCGGAGATAAAAGTGCTATCGAAAACTATAGGCCTATAAGCATTTTATCTATCTAATCTACTATTTTTGAAACAATTGTTTGGTCGAGAATATTATCGTTTTTGGATCAACATAATATAATAAACTTTAAACAACATGGCTTTGTTAACGGTCGGTGCATATAAACTGCCTGCTACCAATTCATAAATCTAATATCAGTGAAACTAGAAGAGTGTAATATTCTATCCGGTATTTTGATCTGTCGAAGGCATAGATTTAGTGCACCATAACCTGCTGTCAGAGAAACTGCTGTCAGAGAAATATAAATATGGAATAAGGGGCGTTGCTCTTGATTAGGAAAATCTTCATACTTTGCACGGGTTTGTTTATTCGTCTTCAAGGATTGTCAACCTGGTCATCCCTCAAGGACGTACGATTGGGCCTCTGTTATTCACAATACTCATTAATGATGTACACCAAATGCGGATTGCTCAAGAGCATTTGATGGTTAACTATGCAGAAGGCACATCCATACTCATTATCAATAAGACCGTAGATTATATTATTCAAAATGCGAATAGTGTGATGTCGTCAATGATATCATGTTTTCATACCAATAAATTAATAATAAATAAGGATAAAACTCAAATTATAATCTTTCAAACCAAAAGAGATACAAACAAATAACCTCCGACAATACGAATTGATGAAGAAAATCTAAATTAGACTCCTTGGACTTTATATAGAACAATCGCTCGATTACACATATTCCTCGTGTCACAAAGAGTCTGAACAAGGTAGTTTTTGCGACGAAATCACTCCAAAGATATTTAGACACAGAAGCTGTTAGGATGGTGTATTTTGCAACATTCCACTCCCACTTAAGATTTGGTATAATGTTCTGGGGAAATAGCATCCAAATAAAGAATGTTTTTAGACTTCATAAGCAAGCTATTCGTATCTGAATAATATAAAATATAGAGAATCCTGTAGAGGCCAGTTCAAAGCATCCAACATTTTAACCACCACGGGAACATATATTTATGAATCCATACTTTTCATTGTAAAACATAGGTACTTATTAACGAGATTTAACAAGCCTCACGAAAGAATAACAATATTCAGTAAAGAAGACTTTCAGCTTGTGAGGGATGTGTGGGGAGGCTAGCGACGTGTGGACGCATTTGAGCCAAAACTATGCGGGATATAAGTGGAACAGCGATGAGAGATTGGTGGTAGAAGACTGGGGTGTGTGCATGAGGGAAGATGGATCTAGTTAGCCCTTGATGGAAATGGTGTTGAAGATAGAATTATTGTTTGTATTAGACACTTAAGTTAATAGAAAGATATGATCTTAAAAACAATATTATTTCTATATAGATTTTATAGATATTATTGATAGATATTCTTATATATATAGATATTCTTATTTAGTTGGTAAATAACTTACAAATTTCACCTGAGATTTGTTTTGTAGTCCTAAAAAGACTCAATAATAGAGCTACGGAAAGGTTGAATATACTTATATATTCAGGCCGTGTTCCGACTTTAAAAAGTTTATATGAATTAGTTTAAAATACTAGAATCATTTCTATATACTCAAAAAACTGAGATCTATACAGCATCTCAGTTTTTTGGAGTATATAGAAATGATATCATATTCTATTTCTTTTTCCTAATTGCCACCTAATAAATTGTAAAGCATTTTCAGCTCCATTTTAGTGGAAATGAACAATTGAAGATCTCAATAAAATAATATACTATATAACAACAGTACCAAATGGTGGCTCGCGAGCCGCATGCGGCACTTAATAAGTTTATTGTGGCTCAACTTATAAATGAAAAATATTCGTTAACTCACAATTAAAACTAACTTGGAAGATTAACCAGTTGCACTAAAAAGTCGTTAAAAACAATATTAAAAAACAAAAATTATGAAAACTAACGCTATTACAGACAAATATTTTTATAGCTAATTTTTTGTTCTTACAAAACGTCTTTCAGTTAAGCTTAACAATTAATCTGTAAAATATTAGTCTGTGAAAGCGTTACAGTTTTTATAATATTTGTTTTTGAATATAATTTTTAACGTCTTTTCAGCACCAAAAGATTAAAAAAGCATCTACCGATGTCGAAATTTAAGTCGTGATATGTGTAGAAATTTATATTACTGCGAATAACAAGTTGTATAACATTTTTACATAGTATAAGTATGGTAAAAACATAGTGAATTTTTCAATTCAATGTAAGTATGAATTACCACGTAGTAACTCTCGCAACCATCCTTTTCATAAAGTTTTGTTAGTTTTAAAATAGGGTGGAATATCGCATGAACAAAACGACCATATGCTGATGGGAATTTTATTAAACAAAATACACTGACGAGAAAAAAAATTAGGTTACTTAAGAAATTGAAACTAATACTGGCCTGATAAGCAGAAGACCCGGATCCGAAGGAAAACGAGTCACCGCCCAAAGAGATGACCGCTTTTTAGTGTCCGCAAGTTTGCGAAATACAACATCTTCTGCGGTTATGCTACCAAATCAACTTCAAGAAGTTAGAGATGTCAATGTTAGCGAATGGGTTGTTAGAAGAAGATTTCATGCTGCTGGATTATTTTGTAGATGCATAGCTGCAGGTCCACCATTACAACGCCGGCATCGAATTGCAAGATTGGGTTTTGCCGGAAATCGCTTGGCATGGAATAATGACGACTGGAGCAACGCCCTATTTTCAGAGGAGTCGCGTTATTGCCTCACAGGGCCAGATGAACGTCGACGAGTAAAGAGAAGAGCCGGAAAAAGATCCAGTTTGCATAGCAACTTCCATTTGGCGGTGGCTCGGTTATGGTTTGGGCAGGAATTTCTTCACGAGCATGCACTGAGTTGCTCTTCATACGGAATGGTTCTCTGACAGCTCCTAGATACATTACGGAATTTCTAGACGATGTTATGCCTTTCATGGTCACTATAGATGAGTATGGAATTTTCATGCAAGATAGTGTGCTAAACCTCACACAGCCAGAGTTGCCAGAGAATATCTGGACGAGGTGGGAATTAGGCGGTTTGAATGGCCAGCACTCAGTCCAAACATGAATCCCATCCAACATGTCTGGGATGAGTTGGAAGGACGTATCCGAAGACATACATCAGCTCCAAGAACTGCTCAGGAGCTAAGAGAGTTGCTGTTACAGGAATGGAATAACATTGACGAGAAGTTAAATTAAATTAAAGTCAAATTAGAAAGTATGTCTCGTCGCAAAAGATGAATTCTAGATCTATGACTTATTGTTTTAACCGGTACAATGGAACATTTATTAAAAAATTGAATTTATCACTGTAAGGTAAAACACAAGAATATATCTGAGTTAAGTCAAATCATATTCAGTTTAAAAAGAAAATTAAAACTATTCCAAAAGGATGTGATAGAAAAGAATCACTTTCCTTCCTTAACCAAAGCACATTGAACAGATAGTTGAAGGAATTTGACGAACAATTTGTAGATTTAATAGCATTAAAACCAGCAATTGCATTTTTATTAAAGCCCTTTGAAATGGATGTGATTAGCAATGGTTTTGCAATGGATAAATGTTTACTCACTGAAACGGTAGCAGAAGAATTAGAATGAATAGAGTTTTAAGAAGATCAAGGTCTTCAAATGTTCCATAAATCGGCAAAATTGATTAATGAATTTTGGAAATGTCGGCCAGTAACTAAGTACAATAATTTAAAAACGCAGCATATCGTTGGCTGTCGATTTTTGGATCGACATATGATGTTGAATCATTGTACTCAACGATGAAATTTATTAAATCGAAGTTTCGTTCAGTTGGGTAAACAGCATCCAAAGAATTCAGCTGTTCTATTTCTAATTGTCAACCTGATTATACAAAATTTATTTTAACATTACAAATTCATATACCTTCAACTAGAAAGGAGTGAATAAGCATTTTTAATAAAAATGTAAAAACTATCAAAATAAATGCATTTTGATGCGGTACTTTTCAGGTAAGTAACTTTGGCTCTTGCTGCAAAAACTCTGGCCACCTCTGCTATATAGAGTTCTTCTATTAACTAGAAAATTTTGAGTTCGATATACAGTTCTTAAATTAACCCTGAGTAGGGCTTCACCCGAGAACGATATTTTCTCGTCTCATCTCGTCTCGTAAAAGCGAGACGAGACCGGGACGATACAGTTTTGAAAATTATTTAGGCGAGAGCGAGAGCGTAAGTTTATGTGGTCTCGCTCTCGCGAGACACGCGAGCGTATGTGGTCTCGCTCTTTCGAGAGTCTCGTTTCTGATACCTCTTTTTCAAACTTGAACTTGCAATCTTTTGACACGGGCAGCCGTAATATTCTCTTGAATAAATTTGAATTGTTATATGGTAAGATTGTATTTTATTATATAACAATTATATGTATATAACAAATAATCACGCATTTATTAATTACAATAAAATTAATAATTACCTCGTTTTGGACTATCTTAGATAAACAATAACTTCTAGCTAGAACGATATCTGATGAGTGAGACGAGATAAGACAAGGCGAGACAGACGGTTACGACAGCGAAAGCGAGACTGAGACGAGAGTATTTTTTTTCAGAACTAACGAGAACGAGACGAGATTCTTTATCTCGTCTTGTGTGAAGCCATAACCCTGAGGAATGATTTTCACTAGTAATTAATTATACATACAAGATTACAAATCTTTGTAATCTCTCTCTCTCTCTCTCTCTCTCTCTATATATATATATATATATATATATATATATATATATATATATATATATATATATATATATAATTCTGTGTTTTAGATTAAATATGGATTAAAATAATATAATATCTATATTTATAGCTATATAAATAAATTAGTGTGCGCTATATAAATATAGGTATATATAATGTTTCAGATATCTATCTCATCATTGATCAGTTTGATTGTCGTATAGCCTGAAATATGCAATAAAGGTTGTGTATTTCATAATCAATAACACATGTACATTAATGCATATAAAAGGAATTATTACTAATAAAAAATATATTGGATTTATTCTGAAAAAACTATCAAACGGTACCCTCATTAATTTAGTTTAATTGTATAAATATGTAAACAACAATTGTGTGACTATTATTTTGCTATATAATTTAAGAAAAGTTTTAAATTATTAATTACAGATTGAAATAAGTGACTATTTTTCTAAAAGAGAATAATCTTCTAAATCAATAGGATAGCTAGCATACCTTTATTTTTAAATTTTACTTTAAGAGTAGTAAATGCTCAAAGCAAATTTTAAATAAAGTACACAAAAGAATTTTTAAATAAATTTGCAACGAAATTTTTAAATTATGTTTTTTGAATATTGTAGGCAAAATTTTGCGTGGTTTCACGTTTTATTTATTCCCAATTTCGCCTAATTATAATTGCTAACGTGAACCAATCTCCAAATTATTATTATTTAATTAATTTGTTGTCTAATTACGAACTATCTTCCTGTTTGCTTTTTTAAAAGAACATTTTGTTTGCCAAATGTGGTAGACGAACCTTGTTGTCCTTGACTTGGACATCATCTAATTGTAATTTTGCGCGAAAAAAACAAAATATTATATCTCATGTTATTCTGTAATTTATAAAACAAGCCCAGACAAAATTTTAATTATAAAATGAGAATAATTTAAATTCTCGGGCAATGACCACAAAACATTTATCAAGATAATAATATATATTAATTTATTTTAATCGATCGGAAAATAATTTCCGTTTCTTTCAAAAATACAAATATTAACATAAAATAATTTATTTAATTACATAACGACCATTTCAGTTTTTCCGATAATAGCATGATTAACTGCTCGCGGATTTCTGCTTCCAAAACACTAAATCAAGTGAGTTTTAGCATCCTCGTTTATACTAGATAATAATACCAATAAATTATTTTAATCGTTTGAAAAATAATTTAGTTTTTTCTCATTTCCTACTTTTCTTACCAAAGTAAAGAAATTAACATAAAATATTTTTTTTTAATTACATAACGACCATTTCGGTCTTTCCGATAATAGCATGATTAACCTTTCGCAGATTTCTGTTTCAAAACACTAAATCAAGTGACTTTTGGCATCCTCATTTGAACAATTGTTGTCTGAAGAGTTCTGCAAACAGCAAAACAAATAATAATCGGAGGGAGATAGATATGGTAAATATGGTGTGTGTAGCAAATCTCTTAAGCTGTAGTTGCTAATAAGTAGCATCTTCAGCTGTAATAGCTTCTAACCAGTCATTAAAGTTGTTTAGTTACGATTAAACTTAACTTCGCCTTGTATGTTCATCAATCCTGGAATAATTTGTTTAAGGAAAATAACGAAATTACTTTTCGAACAACCGAATATATTCGATTAATATAAAAGAAAGAGAATAATCAAACTTAAAAGAGTCAAAAATCAATGAATAAAAGTCAATAATCAATGATTTGCTTGCAAATAAATTGCTAAGGGTTCAAAACTCTGTAGTAAAAATCTCACATCCTCGAGAAAAAAAGATAAAAAGAAGAAAAATAAAACTTCTTATTTTATTATAATTAGTTAGTTGTAGTTATTTTGTAAATTTAGGAAAAAATATTAATAAAGAATTAATTAGTTTCAAGGATAAATGTGTCTGTAGACTATATTCGAGATACAAGGTAGTCCTTCTATGTGGCGAAACATTATCAAAATAATTGCGTTAAAATATTTTCCAAAATTCATTAAAGTTACAATACTGTCTTCGTATGTAAACTTTCACAAGCGTTATGGGAGAAAATTTATGTTTTGCGTCATTGTCAGCGAGCGGGTGAGAAAAATATTAATTAGACATTACATCGATGCAATTATAATAGATGGGAAATATACCGCGAATGCGTTAGTTAAGCTTCAGCGTTTCAAAATCGTGTTTTAATTGAACTTTTATTCTGTCGATTTTGAAATTTAGATACTCAACTAGTCTCCCAATAAATAATAATGTAAAGCAAAGAAGTCGTTATATAATGGATGTAAATTCACATGATTTTTTTCTCATTCTTACAAGAGAAAGTGACAAATCCTGGAAATAGTAAATAAAAAATGTAATTAAAACTATTGTAATCTAATTGTAATTTTTTATCTATATTCATACAGTGAAGCCAGTACTAGGTGCAATGAGAAAAATCAGAGGACTGGCGAAAATACACGTATTGGGATCGTAACAGAGGAGTAACTACAGCCATATCAGCCGAATAAAAATTTGGGCTTCGTCGCAGTGGGGAAAAAAAAGACCCCCCAAAAAAAAAATTGATACAGTACCCATTTAGGACTAGCTACGCCACTGGGACGTAAGTAATAAATTAACGTATAACGAATTTGTGATGATTTCGGGGCACCTGTGAATCATTATTACAATGGCTCATCCTGCTAATATTAAGCCGTATGTTAAAAAAAAAATTACACGAAATCCCAGAAATATAATTTCACAATTTTGATCTTCTTCATATATCAAGTTGATCAATTTCACATTGGTCGTTTCATTTTCATCATTTTGATGGAACTTTTTGAAAATAGACAATTCTCATATTTGACCAATGGTTTGCTTTAGATGATGTTTTGATTGTCTGATGAAGATGTTTTCTGTCAAACCAACGAACGCTTCTCGTCGAAAATTTCTCGTCGTTTTTTGTCGATCCCACGAAGACCCTTACATTTTCATCATTTTAATCTATCATTTGACAATTAACATTTCTCATATTTGACCAATGGTCTGCTTTAGATGATGTTTTGATTGTCCAATGAAGATGTTTTCTGTCAAACCAACGAACGCCTTTAATTTCTCTTTCATTACTAATTCTAGCAGATACTTATTTATGATTGTTGATACTTATTATATAATATTATATGTATGATATGGGAAGGCAGTAGAATACCAACAGGAACTAAGGTATCTGGATATCACACTAGATAGCAAACTCCTATGAAATAGACACGCGGCGAGGCAGCGGTAGGTCTTTGGCGTGTGTCTGCATCACGGGGGCGATGGGGTCGTGTCCGACAGCAGCTTTGGAGCTGCTGCTGGATCTGACTCCGTTGCACCTTGTGGTGGAAAGCGCCGCCAGATCGGCGATCGTAAGGTTTAGCAAGGACGGAATGGCCAGAGGTAAAATAATCAGGAGCAGAGACCGAAACAGCCTCGCTGCCAAGATCCCCTGGCTGGAAGTACCAAAAGACGAAATGGTATGCAAATACCACTTCGAGAAAAACTACACAGCAATGTGTAGTAGGAAAGCCGATTGGAGCGGCGAATCCTCAGCATACCACATAGAGCAAAATGCCATCAAGTGGTATACATATGGTTCGAAGACAAAGGAAGGTACTGGTGCAGGAATGTATGGACCTCGTACCAGGTACTTCGAATCCATGGAAACATCCCCAAGTATCTTCCAAGCAGAGGTACACGCAATCTAAAGATGTGCACAGTTTAACCTCGACAGGAATTACCGCAAAAAACGAATTGCTATCCTGTCAGACAGCCAAGCAGTCATCAAGGCCATTAGCTCATACACCATCAGATCCAAACTGGTATGGGACTGTGTGGGTGGGGAAGCTGAACAAGCTTGGCAGGGATAATAAAGTAACGCTATAATGGGTACCAGGACACACTGGTATAGACGGAAACGAAGAAGCTGATCACCTAGCAAACAAGGGATCCAGTAGCCCCTTTATAGGTCCGGAACCCTTTTGCGGTATGCGTGTGAACACCACCCACAAAAGTTTAGATGAAGAAACAAGAAGAAAATGGATGAAAACCTGGAAAGAACTTCCAAGGCTAAGGCAATCCAAAGTGATGCTGGGATCTTTTAAATAGAAGGGAACAAAAGCTTGCCTGAAACTCAGCAGGAACAAGCTCAGAATTCTGACAGGAGCCCTGACGGGACACTGCACACTTAGGAAACATCTCAAGGAAGCCTAGAGGAGGATGACGGATGCAGATTCTGTGGCTCAGCAGAGGAAACCCCATACATCTGTTCAAAGTCTGCGGAGCATTACTCCGCAAGAGACAGATGTACCTTGGGGCTCACTGCTTGAACACAGAGGAGCTGCAGGCCTTGAATCCCACCCAGATCCTGAAATTCCTAAAGGAATCAGGATTAGAGGAGGCGCTCTAAATGGGTAAGTACACCAACACTTGGAGGAGGAAGGTGGGGTACAATAGATCTATGAAGGTCGCAGTACAAGTCGTCACCATCATATCTACAATCTACAATATAATATGATTGTGACCTACTTGTGTAGGTATGGTGTCTACTTTTTCTAGCACCTTTTTGTTGGTAACTTTATTCATCCAGGAAATTTGGAGCTTCTGTCTTGGAGCGAAATTTAGAAACTCTCTAGACCAGGGGTGGACAAATTTTTTGATCGTCGGGCTATATTGTGGCTGAAAATATGACCGCAGGCCACATTAAAAAAATTATATTAAATAGTTGTGTCTATATGAAATAGTTGCAGGTAGATAATGAAGTAAACATCAGGCTTGGTAAATATAATAAGCATGTCATAGGCATGTTTTCGAGATTTTTGATAGTTTTGATTATGTTGGAATACGAATTAAGATCATTCATTGTGGGTACTAAGTATAGATAAATTTAGAATTGATTTCTCAGAAAAGTAATAATTTGGTAGGATACCATCACAAAAACTTATTAACAATAATAAGTCCATTCGTCCACCTAAAGCGTCCGTTAACATGGTCGTTACCGTCGGGACTATACGGTATGGCCCCTCCCACCAGCATGGCCCCTTGGATGAGGAACAGGGACATTCCTCATCCGATAAGAAACTGATGTGGGGGCGGTCTTCTATTTGCAGGGACAAAGAGATGAAACTCTTCCGGGTCATCAACCCAAGAGAGTGCGGATCTGCTATAAAGGGGGTTAGCAGGGCGGCTTAGACCCCATGTTTTTTTTTCGAGGTTGTCTCCTCTACGCTCGGGGATGTGGTGGCGTTACTCACCAATAGGATAAATTTATCCTACCCTGCAATAAAACTACCCTGCGTTGGTAGACGATGAACTTCTAGAAAATGAACTTCTAGACCTCTGGAAAATCAGCGAGGCCGTATATAGTGCCGCAAAGCGACTCGTCCCGGAAAGGCGATGTGAGAAAAAAAAACATCTTTATTGTTATAAATAAATACAAATATAACAATTGGCCATCGACCAGCGGTCTTTAATCCGGCAAAAACTTGATTTTCTTTTTTTTGTTAAACGTAGATATTTTTTAAATTGAAGTGTTTTATAAAAGCTTTGCGGGCCGTATAAAATGTCGACGCGGGCCGCCATTTGCTCAGGCCTGTTTTAGACGCTTTATAGTGACGTTTGTTAGTGAAGTTTGAGATTTAAGTTGTCGTCCCAGAATAAGGAAAATTTTAACAAATATAGGTTCGCCATAGAATATTCGGACAGAATTAATTAACGGACAGGCTTTAGGTCTTGAATCAGAAGAGTTCGATTTCTCTGCCTTCGGTAGCGAAGATATTTGAAGGAGGAAAGTTGAATTTGTCTGCCATTGAGATGAAGCAGCAAATTCACATTTTTTGCTGCTTTCTGACTTTGTTACCGATTTTGGTCCATTTTAAACAAATGTCCACAGTTTTCTTGAGAAGAAATAATGAATAAAAATAATCTTCGCCAAAAATTAGCAGGAAAGAAATCTCTCTTCTATAAATCGTAGGAGTATTATTTTTTATAAAAGTCTTAACATCATCTTTGTTAAGAAGAAAAGCATATATTTTTAACTGGTGCTGAAGTCTGTGCACTGTCTCTGGAGTCTATGGACTGTCACCTAGGTGCAACATAACTGTGCCACTGGAGAAGCACACCACGGTCTTTCAAGCGGAAATTGAGATAAGTGCCCGAGAAAATTTAAGAATAAACTACAAAAGTAGAAAATCTATATTTTCTGTAGTCAACATATTTTGGTAGTGCCTTCAGAATCTAAAACGTATAGCACAACACAACAGCGTTATACTTGCATGGGTGCCTAGTCCCAATGTCCGCAGGGAAACAAAAAGGCGGAAGGACTTGCAAAAGAGGGAGCTGCTGCTGTGCTTCCGAGTGTAAAAGAGAAGTCCTACATCACCAAAACTATGGCCCGTAAAGAAATAACAGAGTGAACCAATAAGAGTCACCAGTAACAATGGGCCGGCACAAGTGGCCAACAACACAGCAAACGAATGTTAGGTCCCATATCTATAACCCCAACAGTTCAAATTTTGAAACTATCTAGGAAACAGAGTATAGATTGTCTCTTAACGGGACACTACGCACTAAGAGGGCACCTGCAGAAGATGGGCATCTGGAGAGATGAACCATTATGCAGAGACTCTGCAACGAAGAGGAGGAAACTGCCTCTCATATCATCTTCCAATGCGAAATATAATAAAACTCAACATCACAGATGAGGGACTCCCACCGAAGCACAAGCAAGACACGTAGACTTCTGAACCTAATCCACGGTCTAGATCTATTTGTTTGAATGAATAATGTGGGCGAATACAATAGGCCTACAAGGTCGCAGTGTTTTAAGGGATGCAAATCCTTGAACCCACATTGGAATGAGAAAAAAAAACAATTTTAAAATCAATGCCAAGACAAAGGACACACATTCACACCACTTCCAAATAACTACTTTTAAAGCGGCAACTACTATTTATTGCAATAAGTTCACTTGATTTGAAACCTTGTACCAAAACCTGGGTCAACAGTAAAAAGTTTTTTAGTTTGACAAAGCTAGCTTTGACATGGCTAGAATTGTAGGACTAATTGAAAGAATGGTAAAATTGCATGGTTATTATTGCGTTCCAAATTGCTATAATTAATTAATTAGACATATGTAAAATAATTAATATTTTCGGTTGAAGTATCAAATTATAATTTAATATATTTTTTTAACTTTTATTCCTCATGAAAAGTCAAAATTACTTCTAATTTAAAAAGTTAGAATTAGGATGGATAATACTTTTACAACCATACAACATTTCAGTGATGGACTTTTCTTGAAAATAGTGGTTTTGTAAATTGGCGCTCTAAAATCCTTGTTTATGATTGTTCATTACAAAAATATCTGAAATATTGGAGAATCTCTAATAGACCTTTTCATAGTTGCAATATTTTTATGCGCATACGTCAATTTAAAAAAAATGGAACGCAATAATAACCATGCAATTCTACCATTCTTTCAATTAGCCATGCAATTCTAGCCATGTCGAAGCTAGCTTTGGCAAATTAGAAAACTTTTTACTTTTGATACAGGTTTTAATACAAGGTTTCAATTCAAGTAAACTTTTAACAATAAATAGTAGTTATCGCTTTAAAAGTAGTTATTTGGAAGAGGTGTGAATGTGTGTCCTTTGTCTTGGCATTGCTTTTAAAATAGATTTTCTTTCTCATCTCAATGTGGGTTCAAGAATCTGCATCCCTTAAAACACTGCGATCTTATAGTCCTATTGTATTCGCCCACATTGTTCATTCAAACAAATAGATCTAGACCGCGTATTAGGTTCAGAAGTCTACGTGTCGTGTGATTCGGCGGGAGTCCCTCAGTTGTGATGTTGAGTTTTAATATATTTCGCATTGGAAGATGATATGAGGGCAGTTTCGTTCTCTTCGTTGCAGTGTCTCTGCATAATGGTTCATCTTTCCAGATGCCCAACTTCTGCAGGTGCCCTCTTAGTGCGTAGTGTCCCGTTAAGAGACACTCTGTAATCTGTTTCCTAGATAGTTTCAAGATTTCAGCTGTTAGGGTTATAGATAAGGGACCTAACATTAGTTTGCTGTGTTGGCCACTTGTGCGGGCCCATTGTTACTGGTGACTCTGTTATTACTTTACGGGCCATTTTTTTGGTGATGTAGGACTTCTCCCTTGCAATCGGAAGCAGAGCAGCAGCGCCCTCTATTGCAAGTATATCCGCCTTTTCGTGTCCCTCCAGACTTATGTGACTAGGCACCCACGCAAGTGTAACGCTGTTGTGTCGTGCTAGACGTTTTAGGTTCTGAAGGCACTCCGAAAATATCCTAGATTTTATTCCGACAATTTCCGCCATGTTTTTCGGGCACTTTTAGACGTATAACCAGTGAAAATAACAAAATGTGCCCGAAACTCTCAAATTCCCGCCTTTTAAACATGGCAGACGACGCGCATGCGCTTAAATAATCGTAAAAATGTCTATTAGAACAGTTACAGAGCGACATCTATCTAGATATGATTTAACCTAACCTTATTTCCGTCAGCCAACGTCATTCCCGATTGAAAAAAGATCTGAGTTACTCCCAAGTCGCGTCTAAAGAGGTTTTACTTAAACAAAAAATATCGTAAATACTATTCGTTTATTTAATTTTAGTTTGACTAATTGTTTTCTTATGGACGCTGGATGTAACAAAGTTGAATAAACGGTAAAATCAAGTTTCGCATATTTAATGATTTATATAATATTTCCTTCAGCTAGAAAAAATATTCCTTTAGCTTGGAGCTCTACAATAATATTTCTGAAAATCTAACGGATTTATCTAAACGAAGATTTTATTAAATTGTTTTCATTTTCCCGTTTTTTGTTTCCATTTTACTAAAACCAAAATATTACTATTATATAGACAAAATCAATATATCCAGAAAATAAGCGTATTAAAGTGCGTTTTAATCATAGAACTTATACTTACAATTAGTATGAGTTCTATGATTTTAATGTATCCCAAATTAAATTATTTTAAATTTGTTCAGTTTTGTTCTCACTTGAATTAATGTATCATGTAATTGCATTATAAATATGTAAATGTTAAATACAATTATTTAGTGTTAATAAAAATAATAGCATGTATTATCTAAATTGCTTATTGTAATAAATAATGCTTTTATAATAATGAAACTCAATTAATTTTCGAATGTTTTTGCTTTAATTTGGTTTAATAAAGAATGGACAACCAACGCCAATTTACATATTCAGATTCGGTAAACAATCAACCAATTTGCTTTTATATAATTACGGTTAAATACTATATATTAACAGTTTTCTGTCAAGAATTAATTATTCTTTTCAACAAGTTTTGTACTGAATATCGAGCTATCGTCACTGTATCGAATAAAAATCGATGGCTGTTTACTAAAAGAATCTCGCCTTCGGCTCGTGCTTTAAACTTCGCAACTCATGCACAAAAGCCTTTCACACACGTGTATCATACATTAATTTATCTACGAAGCAAGTTAAAATACTGTTGAATCTATAAAAAAAAAAGTTGTTTCTTACCGAAAATATTGAAAAATTGTAATTTTGGCAGACAAAATACTAAGGTTAAAACGTTTAGCGCCTCCGTGTCAAAAATTGCTAACTAGTAAAAACGCACAGTGACGGAAACACTATTTGATCGTTGGTCGTTTGGTTGTAATAGGTTAACCTACATTTAGTCTAGATAAGGATATGGTTAGGTTAAGTTATATTGGAGCCAGAGAATGCATAACTGAGAGGCCGAGACGCCTCTCAGTCTGGATGCAAAATAAAAAATTTAATTTCTTGATTCAAAATAATAAAAAATAATTCTATTTTAATATACGTCAAAACAATTATTTTCACTACATCTATGTTTTTTGTTTAGTGCCGCGAGTTGTTGCCATAGTAACAACAAACAGAAATCGTTTAATAATGAAACTCCATTTGATTTACATTGGACTTTTACGCACGATTTGGATACTTTTACACACGATTATAATAATGGCATCCTTCACATACAATAATTTACTTAAGGTGTTCATTTTGGTGTGCGAGTAGATAATGGATTTATATATAGAGTTGGTAAAACCATACTACATTATAGATAATCATCTAAACTTAATAAAGTTGGAACACAGCCCGAATATATAAATATTTTCAACCTTTCCGGAGCTCCATAACATTACTGAGTCTTTTTAGGACTACCACAACAAGTCTCATGTGAAATTTATCAGTTATTTAATGCCTGAAACGGACTAAAAGCTATTAAATAACTGACATTTCACATGAGATTTGTTTTGGTAGTCCTAAAAAGACTCAGTAATGTTATAGAGCTCCGGAAAGGTTGAATATATTTATATATTCAGGCTGTGTTCCAACTTTAATAAGATTTATATATAAATTTTACAAGACATTATTTTGTAATTTTGGTTCGACATAAATATTATACAATATATACCATATATAACTATAGAAATGATGATGTAAAATAAATTTTACATGAACCCTAGTACAAATTGAAAATGGGGGCCTAGTCGGGTGAAGTGCCCGATGTAGAATAGAAAAAACAAGTGCCGTGAAGTGCTCGATATTGAATGTAATGCACTATGTAGAAAGTTCTTGTACGGTTGGCCCGATCGGGTAAATAGTCGAGCATCAGCATCAGTTCAGTTCCCGACTGCAAATATTTTTTTATAATTTACTTTTCTCTCATATCACCGGGATCCACTTCTGCTTGATATTAAATAACAAGTCCCACCGGTTATTTCAATTAAAAATAAGCATACGACATTCATCCGATCGTGCCAACCGTACATGAGCCCTTTCTATAGCATATTACATTCTATATCTCACCTCATTCTACGCTCGACTAGGTCCCCAGTTTCAATTTATGCTAGGGAAGCTCTACATCATAGCCTGCGATTTTCCAAATTTACTGTTAAGGAGTTCGATGATCACCCATATAATGTTCACTAAGTAATACTAAAAGAACCCTTGTTTCTGAAACCCTGAGTTTCGAAATACTGTAAAACCTCCTTTTAACTGACTAATTCTGGCATTATGATAATAAGTTTTGCCTACTCGTAAAATATTTAAAAAAAAACAAAATAAAATTAATAAGCAAGTAGGGTTTACATGTAAATCTATCCCCTTATGGGGGAATTACTTGTAAAATCTACCACGAAGCCCCTTATGGGATATTACATGTAAATCTAGTATGGGGAATCCTATACAAAATAGTTCTGAACGTGTCCGAGCGAGTATGTCTAGATGGGTTAGTTGGGTTAGCATTACAGGTTAGGTTACGGGATGTTAGGAATGAAGCGCGTTTCATTCCCAACCCCCTGTACACTAACCTAATGCTAACCCAACTAACCCAATGAGTTAATGCTGAAGAGAAGAATAAAAAGTGGACGGAAAGTGAACGGAGTGAACGGAAAGAGGACGGAAGTGGACGGAGAGTGGACGGAATGTGGACTGGAAGTGGATGGAGTGGACGGAAAGTGGACGGAATTTAGCGTGGGGTTACATAGACCTTACACCCTGTTTAGCGTGGGGCTACATAGACCTCACATCCTGTTTAGCGTGGGGTTACATAAACCTCACACCCTGTTTAGCGTGAGGTTACCTAGACCTCACACCCTGTTTAGCGTGATGAAAAGTGGATGCAAGTAGATGAAAAGTGGATTGAAGTGGATGCAAGTATAACTTAATGGAAGAAAGCAGTTTGGATAAAAGTGTAGCTGAAGATATCGAAGCAGGTGTACCCAAATATAATGATATATACAATGACTTAATGGTGGGAATAAAAGAAAACGTCTCAATGTTAGCTGACTCCTTTAAAGAGTTGTTAAATTACCTGGATTTATTGGAACACCGATTTGATATTAGTAATTCTCAAACAACCAAACAGAATACCCCTGCAGGATTTCCAAGAAATTGCATTAATAAGAGAGAAGAATATGAAGAAATTGTTTTCACAGACTATGATTTCGAAGGGAGCATACCTTACCTCAATGATAAAATTGCAAGCGGGAAGTCGTTTAATCCGTTTATTGATCCGGAATGATCCTGACGAATAACAACTGATTTCGAACTCTCAGCTCGGTCTTATATACCCGCTGGAATGTTTATTAAATTAAACGAAAAACAATCCTAAGAAATTGATTAGACCGCGCTTCATAATTTAATATTTTCTTCGCTCGCGCACCGCTGATAAGATAGCATGAGTTGTTATGATTGACAAACATCCAGCTGCGTCTAATTGCCAAGCCAGGGCAGTAGATGGAAATAAAAACGAAAAACAAATACGAAAAACAATTCTAAGAAATTGATTACACTGACATACACAAACATCCTGCTACGCTTAACCGACTACTGATAAATTCAAATCTCATTATGTTTATTAAGTTAAACATTAAGTTAAACTTATCAAGTTTATTAAGTTAAGATAATTTCAAGAAATTAATTAGACCGCGCTTCATAATCTATTAGTTTCACATGCGTTTACAGACAGGTTGAGACAGGATTGTTATCAGTGCTAGACGCTCGGTCTTATCTAGACGTGTGGTTACATAAATCAGATAATGTTTTGGAATGTTAAATATTTATTTTAAGATAACTTAAACTATGTAGACACATATTATAGTTCGTTATAAACTTCTCTGATATCCAACTAACCATCTCTGATACTTAGGCAACTCAGGGCACATATAATCTCCTCCCTTCACAAACATTCACCCTGCAACCCATTTTTAATTTTCCCGCTATTCACCGCGCACGTATCTTGCAGCGGCATCTAGACATACTCGCTCGGACACGTTCAGAACTATTTTGTATAGGATTCCCCATACTAGATTTACATGTAATTCCCCATAAGGGGCTTCGTGGTAGATTTTACATGTAATTCCCCCATAAGGGGCTAGATTTACATGTAAATCCCATAAGGAGGAGGTGGGCCTAGAAGGAACTATCTTTCCCTTCTTAAGCACATTTTATAAGTACCTTTGTAATACGGACCGAAAATTTTCTCCGTGAAATTGAGAACCATAAATTCCAGGATTTATTATATTTCAATTCAATTTATTATATTTCAATTTTTATTCAATTTGAGGTTTAACCAACTCACATTTTTTCATTAGGTATGGTTTTACGCACGGATTTGCCTTCCATAAACTTCCCTCTCTCACGGGTTAATCTTTTTGGTTGAAAAAATGAAGGGATAGAAGTAAGCTATTATAAGAAAGATATTTTAAAGATGCCCTTTCAAGTGCGACATTTCAAGCAATCTAACCGCTCTTAATTAGATTTACTAAAGATTTACTTAGTCTCGTCAATTCGATTGCAAATGCTGACAATCTCAAACAGATTACATCGAGATTGTTCCATTAATGGGCGATAGCAATTGGATTGATCGATATTCGCTTACGCATATCCCTTTATTTTGTTAGCTAATTCTACTCACGCGGAAGAGAGAAGTTTGTTAACCATGTTGCTTGAATATAGTTTCGAGAATTATTTTGAATTGGTAACAGCAACTGTATGTGTTAAGACCCAACAATTTTATTTTTATTTGATTTTAAAACCATTTTTCTTTGTACTGGTGTGTTTCTCAAAGTAGGTAAATAATAATTACATTAAGATTATCTTAAACTGACCAGTAGATTCCAAACATCTGGTTGGTAGGGTAGTGGATATTTGTTGAATGCGTTTAGAGCTGTTTATGGCCGCTACGCATCTGAAAGACCATTTGTAATCACTAATCCTTTGTAAATACGCTTCGGCGGATGTTTACGATCGCTAATGGTTTTTGGATGCTTGGTGGTCGTAAACAATTGAAAATACAATGTGTATTAATAATGTTTAAATTAAGAGTTCTTAGTACAAGTATTTTAAATTTTGGGAAATTGTAAGCCATGATTAGCCATAGAAATTACCACGTGCACTTCGGGTTAGAATTCTTCTTGGTTCAGTGGGGGCAGGCAAATGGGAGGTGGGATTGAGTTTTACTGTTTTTAACAATATTTAATCACACCAGTTCAATTGTAACCCTCTTGCCACAAACACACCAAGAAGATTCCATAATCCGACAGTGCACGTCGTTACAAGTGCTAAAAATAGAATTAAATATTGAATACATGTTTATCCAGACGTACAAGTTTTATTTTGCCTAACCATTTAAATTCCAGTGCCGATCGAATCTATTGGCAACCGTAAATTAACCTCATTAGATTTAATCACGCGAACGTTTGTCCAAAGACAAACAACCATCGCTACTCATCAGTATGTTTGAATCAGTTTGAAATTTCGGAGAAATCAGATTTCTCGAGTGAATTGCTTCAATATTCAATATCATCTCGAATTATTTCAATATTCAATATCATCCCGAACTGTTTCAATATTCAACATCATCCCGCTCACTAGTGAGCTACAAAGGTAACCCTCGCTTCGAAGAGAGGTTTATATGTGTTTTGGGCAATCTACAATAGCTATCGGAAGATCGTGGAGAAACCAAGAACTAATTGAGGTGCCCCACAATCCAATTCCAAAACAGGAAAGTTGATTAGCCAAATGCTCAATGGGCCTAGGAAAGCAACAGACATACATGCAAATTATAGCAATTGCATTTACGGCAACTCCCCTTAATCGTTGTGATGGCTCTGCTCAACAGGAAATCTAAATAAGTTTTCAATTTTTTGTGTGTTAGGTGAAGTAGGATTAGGTTAGGCTGATCAAATTTTATTTCAAATCTTCGAAAGTAGATAGATATATTACCACAACGTAGTGTGAACGTACAAAATAATTAAGAATATGAAAAAGCTTGTATTTTTTATTTTATTACATTTTAGCATGTTTAATTTTAGTTATCCAAAAACGATTATAAACGCGTTTACATTATTTGTGTCTACAGAAAGGGCATTTTTAATTGGGTTTTATCCAACTCCATCGCATCAATTACAGGTTAAACGATAATAATTAATTCCGTTGGTAAGGCAATATAAAAAAACTACCATTCAATTAGACCGTAAATTATATTATTATGTCTCGAATATTAGTTTAATAATTAATCATATTCTTTCTTTAATATTACATATTATTTTTATTACATTTATATATTTTTATAAATATCATTTACTTCAATCTAATTCAGAGTTGCTTTCATGGAAATATTTTATATTACCTTAGTTTCTTTCTATTAAAGTAGAAAATGTAGTAAGCAATAAGTAGTAAACTAAATAAATATATTTAATAATGTAATGGTATAATCGGAAATTTTATATATTATACTTTAGTATTGCTATTATAATTAAAACAGTTATACATACTTTATTATTACCGCCAGTATTCTATTAATAAAATAATAAAATGAAAAAGCATGCAATTGTGGTCATCTACATATCTACACTGCAATACTAAAATCTTCTTTTTTTATATTAAGAAGTGTAGAGGAGAATATTTGTACACTAGTAGTTTATAATATTATTTTTAATAAATAATAAAAAAAGAATTAAAAAAATATTTCTTTGCTATAATATATATATGTATATATATATATATATATATATATATATATATATATATATATATATATATATATATATATATATATATATATATATATATAATAAAACGACAAACGGATACGGCAAGTCCTTCAGTTATATTGCATTATAGGGCATGTGCGTGCGTATGTGCATAGAGAAAAAAAAAAACATTTTACATTATTTTTTTGATATTTTTTTTCTCGCTTTTAGTTTTCCTTATTATTTAAATTTCTCCTTTTCAATTTTTATTTTCCTTTTCTCTTATTGGGTTTCTATTTTCTTTTTCTCTTTTTTTCCAACCTATGTATAGATAAGTTCTTATATAGTTCTTATATATAGGATATATACATAGTACATTTTGTGTACATTGGGAAATAAATAAATAAAATAAAAATAAAATATTCATTATATTTAAATAATGAATACTCTCTATCTCCCAAATTAGCTGTC
This sequence comes from Phosphuga atrata, assembly GCA_944588485.1. Lineage (NCBI taxonomy): Eukaryota > Metazoa > Arthropoda > Insecta > Coleoptera > Silphidae > Phosphuga > Phosphuga atrata. The sequence goes on along the minus strand of OX155892.1, from coordinate 84,637,426 downwards.
CGATTTCCATATTACCTGAAACTTAATGTTATCTCGAAAGGGTATAGCCGGATTTATATATGAAATTTGCCCCCGCGGAGTTTTCTCTTCGTACTTTGGGGATCGTTTTGGTACCAAATAAAAATAATTCAATCAAAATCTGAGCTCTTTATTTCAAGGCGTTACCGAGATATTAAGAAAAAACTAGTTTTTCCCTTTAATTGTTTTTTTCATGGTAAAATTAAAATTTAATAAGCGCCGATTTTTTCCCAATACTTACAATTTACAAACTAAAATCATATTTTGACCGTATTTTTGAAAAGTGTCAACCGCCAAATTTTGTCAAAAAATGTCTTCTGTACTCCTGTATACTTTTAAGTTTTTTGATGTGGTGGAACAATTTGAAAAAAATTAAAAACGATTTTTTTAATCGTTAATCTTACGTTCCAATGAATTTTTTTAATATTTTATTATTGTTAAAAAATATATCAAAAAAATATTTTTTGACTACATTTGAAAAAATCGTAATGCCACTTGTTTAGTATTGTAATTCTTGCGCGTGCGCCACCCCCTAAATGTATCATGTAGGGGTGGAACCCTAAGTCTGCTTAGGTTTCTTCCAGAAACTATTTTATTTTATTCATTCATTCACATTTTGGTCATATTAAGTAAAACATATAGTCCACTAATTATTAAAGGTTATGTAACATTGCATTTTTATTATATTAAAGATTGTAATATTAATCAAATACTTTAAATTTATTATTGACCATACACCACTCAAGCTCTACAATACCTTAAAATACCTAGGTTGGAACTGCGCGGTGCAGTTTTGTAAGCAAATTTAATGAATACGGTTTTGCAATCATTTAAAGAAAACTTTGTAAAAATGTATTGTTGGTGTAACTCAACAATTGTCTTAGGGTGGTTACATTTAGAGCCACAAAATTTGCAAATATTTGTAGCGAATAGAGTTACACAAACACAAGGGTTAAGCGATATGTCAAATTGGCATCACGTCCGTTCAGCTGACTAGGTCCTGAAGAGCTGATGAACAATAATTTATTGTGGAAGGGCCCGAATTGGCTTCTGACAAATTCCTACTGTTTAAGTAATGTAGAAGATGTTTCTATTATAAGTTGTTTA